>OZ022521.1:7802500-9193083 GCA_963989415.1 Cerceris ruficornis
TTATGTGGTACTCATGGTTTGTCCTGTTGTAAAATATACCTGATACGCATGTTTTACAAAATTAGTAATATTTTTTCTTGCTTTTACAACTGAATATTTGCCACAAGTATAGCAGAAAACAACAGAATTATATACATACTTGTTTCGCCAAATGCTACTTTTTCTTATTCAAACGAGGTTACTATTTAATGTAAAACTGAAGAAACTAGTTTTTGCTACTTCTTGGAGGACTGCAGTTAAGAAAAAATTTAATATATGTTTTTTTGTCAGCAAAGTAGATTAGAATCATTCGGAAGATAATTACAGTGAAAGAAGAAGTCAAGTTTAATAGATTTGAATTACTTTAAAAATCAAATACAATTCAGCCATTGTGAATATATTATAGAAAATCAGAAACTTCTAATATTGCAAGCCCCATCTTAAACTGTTGGCAATAAAAAATTTTTTTCAACACATGTTATCTTCCAACGGGGATATTATTACAATAAACTACAATAAAACCATCCTTTTAACTATTGGTACAAAACATGAAATACGACAAGATTTTATTTGAATCGTGAAGTAAATACTTCGTTATTTTGATCCACAAATATATGTCTGAAAATGTTAAGGTACTTAGTTTATAAGATAAAATATACTAAAATAAGTTGTACTATATACTATATAGTAAAATATACTAAGATAAGCTTTTACGAAGGAGCAGTTTGTTTGCTCTAGGTCTTGCATTTTTAATTAGCAGGCGAGGGAACAGCACGCTACGATGTTAAGAACGAAGGACATGACTTCTTGAAGGTAAGCGGCTTATTGTTAGACCATTTTGTGTTATATGTGGGCTCAAGAGTCGGAGAGTATACCGTTTTTCCGCAAAACGTAGAGGCTGACGAAAGACAGGCAAACGAAATTTTCGTCTGTCTAAGTACGAAAGCCAGCAAACGGCGTACGAAGCCAAAGCAATTTTACGGAAACCACGGACAGAGTGAAATTTACGGAATATTATGGAGCCAGAGGCCGAGTTAGATTAAAATATATTCTATTAGCGTAATTACAGTTTAAGATCCAAGACGCCAAACACTCGAATACTTCTGTTGTTTTAATTCACGTGAGCCTCTGGAAATATGATGAAATAATAAAATTATTATCACAAATCATAGATGATTACCTTGCATTATATGGCGACAGAACGAAATATTACTTCTATATGATATATAAATGAAAATATATGACCAGGACAAAATGAACGTATATGTTTGATATTTTAATTCACTTTAAACATGTACAGCAATTTAATAAATTCAGTGCTATGCACAGGTGGAGCGCTATCTCTGTCCACCTTGAATATTTTCGTTATTTGTAATAACATGATAAAATGTTACATACAAAACTTGCACCGTATAGAGGAGGACATATTGTGATACAAACATTTCGAAGGTGGATGAGTCGGATTCGGGAAAATGGCGATGTTGCCGATGTTCTCGCACCCCTTGAACGGATACGTCAGTGTCCTCACAAAATATCAGGCCCTCCTGATTGGTCAGGAGGGGAAGAGTGGGATAGTGCAGTGACGTCTCTCAATGCATAAAAGGGCAAGTATTCGACAAAACATCACACTGTATTTACATTTCATTCACGACACTTCACTTATAACACTTACACCAGTAACATAACACATACACATTGATATGCACAAGTGTGTGGTGTGGCACTGCTTGGTGGTAGCCATAGTTTGCTGCCCAAGTGTTACACCCTCACAATACACACTTAAACATCAGTTTGTAATTAAATTATTTGTATAATTGCCATAACCAATAAATAAATAAATAAATAATAATAATAGTGTCAGTGAATCTCTAAATATTTTCCTCGCTTATGGGAGGTGATCCTTCGAGTCACCATACAATAAAATACAAGACCAACAAGATCGAACGTCGGAAGTCGACAACGACCCCATCAGTTATATATAAGTTATTATTTTAGTAAAAATTATTAGTTCGTAAAATAGTTCTATCCCCATATTATTGAATACGAAAGATTATTAACCATATGTTAGAAAGATTTCGTACTAATAAAAAATAATGTTCTCACAATTAGTAATTTCCCTAGTTATACGCAAGAATCTGTACACATTCCAAAATATCTGATTAAAAAAGCATTTCACTTTCGTTCTTCGTTTGGTAAGTCATCTATTTTGAATATTTTCCAATAATGTCATAGTTGTGGTCAATGAACGACGAAACGTCTATTTCATATATTTGTTCAATGATTTAAATCAGAGGTACAGAAATTTTGCACGCCAGAGCCGTCCTTGGAGACACGCCGCCAACTTCCCCCGTATACAAAGCCGAGATGTTACTGATTCACAGTCATTGACTCGGCGTCACGGCTGGACCTACTGCCACGTCAAAAAATATTATCGCCGCGGCCGCCTTGGTGATATACTTTACAATCCTCTGTAATCTCCCGCTAGGAAAGTGTTAATACGTTTCCACATTACCCATGGGGTACTATACCAATGCGCTCTTTTGTGCAATTGGTATTCTCTGTAGGCCTATTCCAATGTATCGATGCCCTTTACCGTTGAATCGTTGTTGAAAAACCGCGTTAAAAAATAAATTACGAAAATATTTTGTAGTAATTATACAGATAAGGGTCCACCGATTTCAATGATTGATTGATATGATCCCGGCAACATATCCAAAAATCATTGAAATCGGTGAGGTGGATGCTCATATGTATAATTACTACAAAACGTTTTCGTAATCTGTTTTTAACGCGGTTTTTCACCAATGATTCAGCGGAAAAGGTCATCGATGCAGTGGAATAGCTCTACAGGGGTACTACTGCAAAAAAAAGCGCATTGGTAATAGAACCCTATGGGTGATGTGGAAACCTATTGACATTTTATTAGCGAGAGACTAGACAGGATTGTAAAATGTATCGCCAAGGCGGCCGCGGTCACAACAATGTATTCTTTGACGCGAGAAAGCCCGGCGATCTACTATCGCGGAGTTTTTTAACTACTTACGGTGGAAATTAATTCATAATTGTGCGTGCGAGAACGCAACATTATTTTGCCGTAAGGTGAATGTAGTGGTCGATTTCGCCAAAACCACTAGAAGTCTAAAAACATTAAAAGCTATTAATCCTATTTGATTTAAGACATATCTGAGCATACTTTTTCACTAACCATATTTTTGTTATACCCTACACTCGATGTAGTGCGATTTGAAACTGTTCTTCAACAAATAACCATAGTCGACGTGCGTGGTTTTGATCTCCGTGACCGACGTGCGTGGCACGTTTTTTCAGCGCGAGGCACGTCTTTCCAGCGCGAGTGATTAACCGTGAATGTCGCCCCAATGCGCCTCCCCGCTCGTGCCAATAGGGCCGCGCTTGGCAAGTGAAAGGCAAAGGAATCAGCGAGCTCTCGAGTGCACGGGAAGGAGTAGCAGGCGGAGCTCCTCCAAGGACGGCTATGGCGTGCAAAACTTCTGCACCTCTGATTTAAATGATTCAAAACTGTGAGTTTCATAAAAGGAACTAAATACATTCCATTAAATCGAGAAGTCTTTCGAATTTCACAATATTATAGGGTCCTACTCTAATTTAATCCCGGACGAGCCCCCAAAAAATATCGGTACTCGTCTTCGAATAAACCGAACAGATACCCTTGGAATTAATCAACAATATCATAACCTAGAAAGTAAACTGAACGTGTGTAATTAAAAAACTAGTGATTAACTTTATTAAACATAAGAATACAAAACTCTTAATAATACTAAAATTACTCTAACTATAAATTTATCTCTAAAGCTCTCTCCACTCACGCTATGACTCTCACTCTCTGTATTCTCCACTCAACTCTGTATTCTCAACTCAACTGACTCTACCCAAATTCACGCCCGCATCCACCCTCGTTACTCTTTCTCACAGCATGCATTCTTCGTCTTTCTCACAGCATGCGTTCTCTGTTGAACTCACTCATTTTCTCTTTATCTATCGACTAAACATTCATGCTAGCCCTGAAATCCGGCGTCTTCCAAATCACGTACTCTAAACATCCACTCTCGCTTATATACAAACCATCCACACTAACTAATTCCAAAAATTAATACTATTTATGAGTGTAAGAAATTCCGTTCCTACAATATCGAAAGGTTATTATTAGACGTTATTTATAATTGGGAAAGTGACGCGAGGTATTGAAATAGAAGATTCGGGTGACAAATTTTCGTAAATAAGACGTCAAAAGGTGAATACTACTCCTGTGATTTCCTCTAACGATAAATATACTGTTATTCGGAACCATGTTTTGAAGGAACAGTAGCTAGAAAGTCAGGGATCAGCTGAATTTGTAATTAAAGTAGATCGTCTAGAATGGTTTGGCGTCTGACAAATATGGATTAAAAAATAGCAATAGATAAGTGGCTTTAAATAAAAATTTTATGTTACGGGAGGAACAAAAATTCCTAAATTCACAATACACTTTACCGACCTTAAAAATTGTAACACATCAATAAATAGGTGGTTTAGGACAAAACAATAGAGAATGAAGATTGCTACATTGAGACTGAGTAAACGAAATGGAAGAGAGAAATTGCGGTAAAAGTCAATAAAGACCAAAAGGATCCAATGAAGACGACGATAGTGAAACGGCGACTTTCACAAACTGAACTTTGCGAATATATTACATTCACAGCATCGAATTTAAACTTGTAAAGTATAAAAAGTGATTATAGTAGTCAAAAAACATACAGATTAAAGTGGCAAAAAGTAGGAAAAGATATTATGGGGCTAGGAGTTTTTAAATTTTTGAAACGACGCGACGTACTACAGTGCATAGAAAGCTTCTCGATTAAACGATAAAACCGTATTGTTTTGACTGTAAACTGTGGGACCAGTCTGTGACAACGTTGGAATGTTTCGATAAAACTTAAATTTAAAGATTTTACAAAAATTGATGGAATTTTAAAGCAACATTTATACATCCTGTGCGATCAAGCAGTGCCATTCAGAAAAATATTAATAGAATATATATTTATGCGATATAGTGACTAAAAAGATAAGTGTAAATTACCATTTGAAGAAGTTTGAAAAATTATGGGATGAATTGGAGTGAAAGAAAGAAGTTTTTGCAAACTGAAAATAAAACTTTGAAAGAAATGAAAAAAAAGTTAGAAGCAACATAGCTTCCGAAATATATAAAAAAACGAACTCCAAAATAACACTTTCTGAATGGTATAAGAACTTCGAAAATGTTCATTTTATTCTGTAATGTGTTGGGTTGGTGCATAACTATCAGGCGTTCTTGAACAATATTTATTATGAAAAAGGAAACATAAAAGTTTAACAGTAACATTTTAAATGATTAATCCAGAGCGTAGTCACCATCTACTTCAATAACTGCTTGCCATTTGCTTGGAAGACGGTCAATTCCACGAGCAAAGAATTCACGGTTCTTGGAGGTATTCCATGCTTTGACATCCGCCACTAAGTTATCGAAATCGTCATAAACTTTGTTCGCCTGCCAGGTTTTTAGCGACCGCTTGACGTGGTAGTCGGTAGGCGCTTCTGTGGGAGAATATGGCGGATGTGGAAGCAGTTCCTAGCCCTTATTGACAATGCATTCGACAACACGACGCTCAACATGTGGAAGCGCATTTTTTTCTCAAAGTGGTACAGCATAATATGATGAATATGAGTATGATTACGACGTATGATCGACACGCATTTTTATAACCTAAAAGTAGAACAATATTTTCATTCATAAATTTATAAAATATTGTAAATTTTTATTAAAATATAGCACGTCAAAGAAGCGCCTAATAATTATGCACCAACCCAACAGATCATCTCTAAATGTTCAATTTTAGTCTTTTTAATTATCTTAAGTAATCACTAGACTGGGGATGTTTATGCACTATAAATATGCAAAGAGCCTCTGACATTTATGCTCTAAAAATATGCAAAAATGCACGCGCGCACGATATTAATTACATACTATACTAAGTATCAACAAACGTTTTATAATTATTCTGTTGTATTATACTTAGAATTACTGTAAATTACAACTATTTTTTCTAAAGTTTAAGGTGTTAGTTGGCAGCGGTTGTCCGTTAAAATTAATTTTTACATCGGAAATAATATCTCCACATAACTTGATGCAATCGGTGCATATTTAAATTTGCTTAAATAGTGTTTTTCACATGTATCAGATCTTTTACAAATTCACCGCTTAAAATATGTAAAATTTTTTTTAATTGCATGAACCCTGTATTTTTTTCTAACGCAATACTTATTTTTATCTTAATTTTCTCTCCACAATCATCGGGAATGTTTTCTATTTGCATTGTACACTGCATATATATTCCCACTAAATGATCTAGTAGTAAACCTATGGTTATCAATTACCGAATTGTAACCCGTAAGGTGTTTAAATGAACCTTTAAAAACATTAAATTTTTGAGGAGTTCGATCTGTTGAAATACTTATTCAGTTTTAAAACTAGGTTTACGGGCGTTAAATCGGTCACACTTAAATATATTAAATAAGTGCTTTGAAAAAAAAGGGATCAACGGATAAAGACGAAGATCGGTTAAGTAATTTGTATATTATAGGACACAAGAGAAATTTTGACTGTACCACGTCTCTATGAATTTGGAAACCGTTTTTAAAAAAGTAGGAATCCGTCAATTTGACGGCTTCCGTAAATCTAGTGTTAATGGCAGCAGCATCTTTTTCATTAACACTTAGAACTACCTATTAACATGAAAAATAAAATGAATATAGCTTTATCTAACTTTATTTAATTGCATTTTAGTATTTATGTATACCTTCTTAATATTCTCAATGTTCACCATAGAACAAAACATGATTTGTTGTGATGTATAGTCAGCGTTACATTGACCCATAACTTGTATCAAAGTTTAAGACGATACATGTTTCAGATGAGCATTTATCAAGATAGGTGTTTCGAATGACCATGATATATGCATGTACCCGGTAAATAACATATGCAATATGTTAAGGCATATGTTTTCAAACATAAATATGAAAAACATATGCAACATGCAAAACAAAAAATATAATTTTAGAATCTCACAATAACAAAACAAATTTCTGTTCAGGTCCCATAGCTTTATCCACTTCCAATAAAAATATGCATTTGCATAAACATCCACAGTCTAGTAATCACTAACATATGAATGTGAGTGAGTACATCAATAGAAGTATAGCAATGCGTAGTTTACAATTTTCCCGAATTCGCCAAAATTGTAACGTCTGAGGGCTAATTACAAACACGCTACGACAATTTCAAGTCAAAAGCTGTTATTTATATATTGTTTTACAATGTAACGGCTCCTAGTCCGCGAGCAGTCGTGACGCGCGCGCCGATCCATACCGCGGAGTGGATCGACCTTCTAGATGGAAAATATAATAATTTGAAAGCCATTAATTTTAGAGAAAAATGTTACATTATAAAGTTTCATAGTATCGTGGATAAAAATACAAGTCCAATATTCATGTTTTATTTGTTATATTCCTTTAAAGTTATTTAAGGATCCACTCCATTTTTTGTATTGTAAGAGTACATTTTTATATATATAATTATACATACTTTTTTCTCCTGTCTAACAATATTATTATTCATCAATAGTACAATATGAGTCATTCACTTGTCAAATCGATTAACTCCATAAAACCTAAAGTGGAGAAACGTGATGAAATAGTATACACACCTTTTCAAAATTCTCTTCAAAATATAAATTCAAATAAGTATTGTAGAATATATAATCGCATGTAGCTTTCCTGTAACGAAGTATAAAATGAATAAGATGGAATAGCCTTGGAATTAATTAAATTGACTTCTGAATTCAATTATTTATTATTCGATGGCCAAACAAATTTCGTCATTTAATGGTGTTAATCGTTATTATTACAAAAATTTATTCCAAGCCTAAAAAATTAGGATTCAATCAAGTGCTTCGAGACTTAAATTTTAAAAAATTCAAAAAGTGGAGTTAATCACTTTGTGCTGTGAACGGTTCATATAATAGTCCGACACGCGGGCAAATACAATATAATTGCGCGTTTGTCAGGATGCGCTTGTAACAATTCTCTCCAAGAGAGTACATATATATGGAAGACATCACCAAAAAGTGACGTAGATTAACCTCTGCGGGTCCTAGGGGTCGAATATATCTACGACGGTTTCCTTTTTTTACCGGTGGGGTCCTCGAGGGCCTTCTTCCCCCCAAGAGGGGCAAGGGTTGTCTTCCTTCCTCGCTGGAGAAAGTCTCCTTGACGATACCTAACCAGGCGTAAGAACATCCGGCTTGAGGTCTCGCTTTCGGAGTCTCTCGCTTACGAGGTCTTACAACATAAAAATCTATATTTTTCTTTGAGGGTTTTGATTCAACATTTTCTTGTAGAGTTGTTTATGTTATATTAGTTGTATTAAAAAATATTTTAAAAGAAAAAGCTTACTAAAGTCTTACTACTGATACTATAGAGCTGGGTTGGGAATTAAGTGCTCGCAAGAGGAGTCCTTGAGAAGTACTCCCACTTTTCCCCACCGCACGTCTTGAATAGCGTGGGTCCCATAGCGCTCGACGCATCTCACAATCAGTTAAGCACAGGCGCCAATCTTTTGAAACGAGCGTGGCGCATTGAGGTGACATTCATATTAATCCTTCCGCTACTAACGCCGGTTATATCCGGCGGCCATGAAAGTGACCACTGAAGACGGGTACCGACTATAGCCGACGTCCACCATAATAGCACCCGGAAACGAATGGCGGCTACAGCCAGCATCCACTCAACACTTTCGCTACTACGGGCGACTCCTCGTAAATGCCACTGACATAGTACCGCTTTGTACCATGTTTTTATATTGACATACCGTCCTGCTATACTGATGGAATATTTACTTGGCAGCTGAGGGGTAATTTGCTCTGATTCGCCCGACGGATAGGGACGTCCCTCTCCCTCACGCATTTTCAATTTTGACGCGCTATTGCCAAGAGAGACCGGCACATTCGTTGCGTCGTCATGTGAACGACGAAAGTAGTGTTTTATTTTCGGTTGTCATTCGTCGATCTGAGGTTTCCAGGACTGACATGGCGGGGATAGGCGGTCCGAGAACAATCTCCCCTTCCGTCTCAGCTACCAAGAAACGGTTCCCCAGCACTACGACAAAAAAGGCGCGCGGTATGAGGCACGGGGTAAGGGGAGAGTGTCGCTCGCACCGCCTATCCCCGCCATATCGGTTCTGGAAATCTGTGACCGACTAATGACAACCAAAAACAAAACACTTCTTTCGTCGTTCACATGACGATGCAGCGAATGTACAGCAATATCGGCCAGTCACGCGTTAGAATCGTAAATGACGTCAGAACGAGGAATGTCTCTATCCGTCAGGCGAATCAGAACAAACCAGATGCCAGAGGACTTGTCTTTAGGGGCTGTAGTCACTTTGCATAAGATACCGTGTATTGTACATACGATGAGCAATTGGAATGATTGCGCATTGAGTATCTTACTCTGGACATAAAGCATTATAAGGAAAGATTTTTTTTCAAATAACATCGTCAAAGCAACTGTTGCAGTGTGCCATAATTGCAGCCGCTGACGACCATTCTTGCGCACCGTGTACACTTTTGACACGGCAGTTCATTCAGCGGAAGTGCCGCACCGGAAAAGCCGCCCGTGGCGAAAGGGTTAATAGGTTTCCAGTTTCTACATCCTCTCTAAATCCTTATATGCATATCTAAATATTAACTACTGATAGTGCATTTCACAAAAAATAAAATAAATAACTCTAATGACATTTATTGTAATTGATATATCTGTATGATTTTGCGCTCTTACGATTTCGTGGTCTTATGCATTGATCTTTGCATGTATACGGTTGCTAAATTCATTGCTATCCCTGTCATTGGTCTCAGCAAACATTCGAAATTAGGATAACATTTGTCCCCCTAGATTACTCACTGCGAGGCGCGAGGAAGCCAAAATCCTTCATAACCGCATAAATCATGCAGGCTGCAGTTTTGCTAAAATATTCTCTCCCTTCCCAGACAAACTGAAAAATGAAAAGAGCTTTCCTGTACCAGTCAGTTGCAAAAACCAATAATATTGCAGAAGTGAAAACTACTGGAACTTCGCTCCGGCTCCTAATATGCTGTAATGTGTTGGCAGAATTGTCGCCAAATAAAGTTAGTTAGTCGACAGCCTTCGAGCACAACACTCCAAGAACAAGGCACGGCTGAACCAATAATAAGTCAAACTTCTTTCCCGCAACTCATTGTCAGTCTCAATCATTACACTTAAATAAATCAATAAGTTATTTTGTACAAATGTACATGCATGGGAAAAATTATAAGCAATACTAAGTTGCATCATATACTATATTTTGAAATAGATGATGTACGCAACTACCCTTTTTAGAAACCTTTCCATTTTCTCATACAAATAAATATTATAAAAAGAGCTATATTATTACAACCAAATATGCATATTAAATTAATTAGAAACGTATGACTTACTTCGTTAATATTTACAATACCGTAAAAAAAGCTAAAAATATCATTAAATACTCGTTGATAAACATGTAACAAATGTCAAAAGAATGTAGGATAATTATTTCTAGAATAACATTAGAACGGCCGAGATTAATCCAATAGAGTTTGACGTATTAAGTAAATGTGTCAAACCAAACGAACGAAAAGACGAACAAAACTGATATATTTAATTGTTTATAATTTGCAAGGTAGATTTAATCACTAAGGTACTACAATATAACAAAGTACTAGCTAATCGGGAAGAATTTACAAGAATGAAAAACCACCAAGAAATCTTTGCCGCATTCTTACCGGTATAAAATAGAACAATGGAAATTCACTATTTCAACAAACAAGATCGTAAGATAAGACATTGCTTATCACAAGAAGATCACGTGCTAACAAATTAAAATTATACCACGTAACATCCTCCATGATCCACGTATATCCCCGTATAAATATAACTGTCTGTACATTTGAAAGAGAACGCTTTGTAGACATATATGTATGTGGATAAGTGCAAGCTCACGCATATGAATGCATAGGTACCAGGCAGAACAAGGAGGTGGCGACAAGAAGCGGACTGGTACATAATCGCGCCGCGACAAAGAATCCATAAAAGGTTGGGCTGCTGCGTTTTTCGTGTAGTACGGAAGAAAGGAGACTTTAAACTGCGACATACTCGTGTTTCCGAGAACACAATAATGCTGCGCTATTAACCGAGAGCTTGTATTAAGCCCTCGAAAAAAGCTTCCATGCACTTAACGACAAATAATATGAGAAGTGGCGTTGCGCACCCAAGGCGCCAGTCACGATAGGCAGGCTGCTTTTCCCCACAGAGTACAAGTATACATTCACATATGTATGTACCTACAAATGCATTTCATGATACTACCTATTTTTTCTTTAACACCTTTATGCCCTTGTCTTTTTGATAGATACTTCATACAATTTATCACTTTGCACAAACTTTACATTATATACATTTAACTTTATTATTTTATTTCGTATTCTATGTTCCAACTTTAATTGTTATGGTATAATATGCATAATACACAAAAGAAATCTCAGAGATGATGTGAATTTAAATTCACGCTTACAGAAATGGAATTAAATCCTTTTATTCCATTATTGTCGTAGGCCGGAAACTAGACTTACGTTAATAAATGTATATAGTATCGAAAGTTTCTATAGTGTTCAGCTTTGGTAGAACTTTGAGTTAATTGTAAAACGTGAGTGGTAGTGACAAAGGACAAAAAAATGTACGGCTTGACAAACAGATACTTGAGGGCAAACGGCTCTCGAAGTGTATGGTCTCGCTGGCTTGAGAAATTCCACGAATTTGAATTCGTACTTGGGGGTGAAGTTCCATTTTTCACTCGACCGACGCAAACAGTTACGAAAAGTCAGAGACTCAGTAGTTCAGAAGCTCTTTAAAAAAGATCACTTCTGACGCCAAATTGATAATGATATTTCCGTGATACGTTTCCAACAATTTTATTATAAGAAAAAGAATCGAGACTTTTCGGATACAAACGAAATTTGAGATGGAGGCCAATTGTATCTGTTCGTAGCAGAATTGCAAACTAAAAACTGTCTTTGTATGAGCCTTAGACCGTTCTTTTAGGGACTCTAAATTATTGTGGTGGGAGATTAGGAAACTCTGACCCTTCTGACTCGGATTCCGAAAAGGCGGATGTTATTTCTATTACATCTCATTGATAAGTTTGTGATGTTTAGAAAAAGCGATATATGACCGAAAATACGTAGTGCATCCTGTTTGGGATCAGAGTCACTTCGAAATATATCTTACAAAAATATTTAAAATGAGTCGGTATCCAAAAATGATACAGTGAATTTGGCACAGACTGTAGATTGTTTTTAGGTAGATTGTTGCAGAGACGACGAACGAATTAATATTTAGTTTAACGAGTAAGTTTTTGAGAACCGATACCGCGTTATCGAGTAGAAAATCACCTATAAAATTCCACAGACTATGTAAGTTACATATGAGCCGTTTGCATTGAAAGTTATATTAGTCAGTTTGTCGTTAAATCGACATATTTTTAAGGCTTTGTATTTTAATGTGTTTAAAAAGCATTATGCCAATATTCGAGATGATTTACGCCTATTTATTCTCTTGGATATGTCAGAAATCTCTCGTTTTTTCTCGATGCTCTAAGAGTTTGGGCTAAGTGCCGTGCAGTTCCTCACAGTCCGCTTATTAAGAGTCATTTCTAACTCTCCCACTTCGTAGCCAGATCCTGTAAACAACCCTTATTGCATTGCAAACCGCGATGCAGCACCATGACGTCGGGTCATCGGCCGCTATGCCATAACTTAATTGCGGGTCTAGCTTAAAGTCCTAGATCCATCGATACTCCAAACTCTAAATCAGGCTCCATGGTTACTTGATCGCCAGAGCTGTCCTTCGAAGAGCTCCGCCTGCGTCCCCTTCCCGTGCGCTCGAGAGCTCGCTGATTGCTTCGCCTTTCACTTGCCAGGTTCGGATCTATTGCCACGCGCGTGGTGGCGTATTGGGGCGACATTCGTATCTAACCACTCGCGCTGGAACGACATGCCACGCGCGTCGATCGCGGAAAACAAAACGACGCGCGTTTAACGTCGACCAAGGTTATTTGTCGAAGGACAGTTTCAGATCGCACCACATTGCGTGCAGGGTAAAACAAAAGTATTATTAGTGAAAAAGTATGCTCTGATATGTTTTAAATCAAATACGATTAATAGATTTTAATGTTTTTGGACTTCTGGCGATGATTTGGTGGGATTCAACCACTACGTGACGCCTTACGGTGAAATATAATGCTCTGTTCTAGTACGCGCATCTATAAATTAATTTCTATCGCAAACAGTTAAGAACCTCCGCGACAACAGAACGCAAGACGTTCTCGCGTTAAAGAATACATTGTTGCGGCCGAGCATTATATTTCGCCATAAAGCGTTACGTAGTGGTTGAATTCCACCAAATCATCGCCAGAAGTCCAAAAACATTAAAATCTATTAATCATATTTGATTTAAAACATATCAGAGCATACTTTTTCACTAATAATACTTTTGTTTTACTCTGCACGCGACGTGGTGCGATCTGAACTGTCTTGCCATGACACCGAGAGAGTGTCTGTGAATCAGTGACATCTCAGCTGTATGTTGGGTGAAGCAGGCGGAGCTCTTCGAAGGACAGCACTGGCGATCAAGTAACCATGGAGCCTGCTCTAAATACTCCGTTCTTTGGAATGCGACAAGATGTCTCGACTTTTGCCTAACACCCGTCGCCCTCCAAGAACTCCACTCGAAACCGAAACAAATTCCAAATACAGTGACGAAGCATAATGGTCCAGCGCGAGAGATTAGGCGCGCATTTGCCAAAAAAACAATTTTCTCGTATTGTTTTTTTTTACTTTTATATCGACTCCTAAATGTTTATAGATCTCAGAAACGGCAAAATTAATGAAATTTGACAAAAATTGTAGTTACAACAAACGCTTAAAGGAAGTTTTTCTTCAGATCAATTTCTATCGAAAAAACTCGTTGTCTTCTTCTTGACATTCTGACGAATCTATCTTATATTTTTCAATGATAAATTCTAGAGCTTAAATGATAAAAAAAGCTAATTTTTAGCTGAATCGGATGTGTTTTGCGCTTTTGTCGAGGATTTCGAAGAGATCAATAACTGTGCAAGGTGCCTAAACAATTAAATCGAAGTTCTGGACCTCTCTGCGACGCAAAGTGTGGGCGATCCAGCTGGACAAAACTATTTTTTGAAAGAAAATGCGGTTTTCCTTAATTTTGCTGACTTTTCTACTAATACGAAACATAATCTTATTCTTAGTGTTAATAACAATATACATTTTAATAATTATTTAACATTTATACGTAAAATAAGAAACTCTCAACTTTAAAATTTTTTTTTACTTTAACGGTAATAGTTATTTACATTTTTTCTACTCAAAATGATTCTATAAACTACCGCGAATACAACGATGTATATTATTTTAATGTTACGAAGATTTAAGTATGTTTAAACAAAGTTCAAAGCGGAGCAACGCCCAAAATGCCCCCATTTTTATGAATATTTTCCAGTTTAATTCTAACAACTAAACATCCAGGAAAAAATTTAATGGTAGGAGGCGATAGGGCAGACGTTTTTCTTGGGGAAAGCATAAAAAAAGTTGCAACAACAATTTTGTTTACGGATGAGAAATTAAAATAGTTTCGCAAGACATTTAGTTTCGTCCGCTCACAAGACCCCAAGACCCAAGGCAATACTCTTTCCCCGCAGCTAGAAGACACGTCCGTCCGTTAGGAACGGAACAAAAAAAAAGATAGATATTGTCATTTGTCTGCAATGGCTCTTCGCATCTTCAATTGTTTATACCTTTAGCTTTGAACACACAAAATTGCAAAAGTGTAATAAACAGTACACTGCGTTAAAACTTAAATGACTTTCTCAAAACGAAACCATAATGTCCAGCCGCGCGGAATAAAACAATAAAAAAAAGATAGATGTCGTCACTTGTCTGCTATGGCTCTTCGCATTTTCAATTGTTTATACCTTCAGCGTTGAACACATAAAATTTGAAAAGTGTAATAAATAGGAATCTAAGTTAAAAGTCAACATACTTTTCGGAAAAGAACTTAAATTACATGTTAATTGTTAGAGGGGTTTAAAACGGTAATAAAAGGTCGCTTGGAAAAATAAAAAATTCTAAACATATCCCAAATAAGTGAAGATAACAATACATACAAACAAATACCATTCTCACCTACCGTTAAGTAACAATTGTGGAAAATGTCTGGGGCGTTTAAAAGCAATGTACGGAAATTACAACTTTGAGGACTGTTAATTAATTATTGCAGATTATTATTTGGAATAATTTTTACATTTTCTGTTTATATGGACATTCTACTATTGATTTACAATAAAATTTTATACATATGGACCATTACGAAAATTGATTTTTGTCCAGCTAGATCGGGCAAATTACACATTGTGTGTTTTGATAATAAACCAGAAGTCTACGTAGACTAAATCTGGCTTCCTTATTCGTGACCATCACCTCAGTGGTTTATGCCTCTTTCAAAATAAACATCGGTTATAATGTTTGAGGACTCGTTCAACATTGGTAAGACAATTATTAATATCTTTACAAATATTTTGTACACCGACGTGGTGACTCCCACTCCTTTTCCTAAAGTACTTAAATCCCTTCGTCTCTTTTCGCCGACGCTCAATATTCATTCACACTCATAACTAATTCACAAGATCATTCTCAAATCACTCTAATTCTCACTCTTATTCTATATTCTACGTTTATTTTACAAGCTCAACTCTAATAATTATCACACAAAACTTAACTCAATACCGTCGTGCTGCACGTGGATCTATCAAAATACACACTATACATCAAAAGCGAAAAAGTTTCTTGTTTGGTGACTCCTGCAAATTGCGAAATCCGAGTTCAAATTACACAATCTATACGAATACGATACATATACGAGCAATAATAAATAGGGTAAAAGCATCAGTAGTAAAGCCTTACGAATAGACTGCACTATTTATCAGCCCAACTCCGAAACACTTCTGAATTCAATTGTTTATTGTAGCAACGAACGATTCATTGCATTGAAGTTGGTTGTATACCTCCATATTGTAATTTCCGTAAACGCCATTGCGCTTAAGCATGTTTTTCATATTTATGTTTAATATATGTCATGTTTTTGTTATCTGTATCTCGAAAAATATAATTGATAATAGGATCAACTATTGAATCGTGTCCTTCTTATGATTTCTAGAAAATGACAAGTGTAATCAATGCCAATTTTGTACAGTTAAAATTTGTTTAACAACTACATACATAATATTATTAAAATGAACGAAATAGAGTCTAAAGAAGGAAATGAATTATTGAATAACCATGAACGGCTACATATTAAGAGGACCAAAAATAAATATGTAGTCTTTTTATATGAAGACGAATATTTTACTGGGAAAATTCTTCATGTTTCTGCAACTAAAGCAACTATATCATATATGCACTAGATTAAAAATTAGAATGTCATCTCACATTAATGAGTCTACGATATCAATTAGAACGCGAAATGTTTATTTTGTGCCCGAATTACATTTTATACGAAGTTAATTCATTTTCACTTTTATTTATCCTTTTAATCGAAATATTTCATAATTGCTGCAAAAAAACGATGTTTTTCGTTTTACCATAAGTGATCAACTACTATCTAATATATGGTAAATTACTAGTTTTCTCGATTTCAAGGATGGTCAAATTTTGTCGCATTAATTGAATGTTCAAAAATGCCCATAAAATTGGATAATATAGTTACTTAAAAAATTTACCTTTGTTACACAATGTAAGTAGTTCAAACAATATTTTCACGCATACAGCCTCTCAATTTAATAAAGGAGCATGTGCTGGCGATTATTTACGCAAAAAATTTTTCTTAACTAGCCTACTATTGGTGCACTTTCCTGATTTTACCTTGCCTAAAATTACAATTACTTTAAATAACCCTTTGACGTCGTGAACTTTGAAGATTATTCTTCCCAAGTGTTTTTTCAAACTTCTCGAATTTCTTTTCTGAGTTACAAGTCCTCATAAATATCCTCACTGATGCTTTCAGATAACGAAATTACTTGTCACTTAAGCATCTATGTTCGACTTAAATAGAAGTGTGAATGTCACGTGTACGGTGACATTCGATTGTAAAGGATTAATATTTAATACTTAAAGGCACTCCGTAATATTATATTAAGAGGGTCAACATACCTGCGTATCTATTTCCTTGTTTGAATTGACATGTTTTCATCATGAACGAAGTATAAAATTTATTCTAGAACTCATGCGAACTTCCGGTTCTTGATATGACAGATTACGATCAAATTAATTCGATTACAATCACATAATCGGGACGTTATATCAAAAATGTTAACGGATTTCTTTTCTATTCAGGTAGATACGATGCTTTGTTGTTGCGTATGTTATTTAAATTGAATCCGTTCTTTGCACAGTGTCAGACATTATCCGAACTGAATTTTTTCATCCGATTTAACATACTGAAAAAACCGAAGTCGTTGACGCGTCTTCTTTGAAAGGTCCACAACTTTTTCCGTCGTAGTCCATTTTTATTTATTATTTTAACTATTTTAACTTCTTTTCCGAACCCCATAATCTTCCTTTACAGTAAAATATTGTTACAAATTATCGGTCTCAGCATAAATGGCATGTTGCAGTTGCAAATACATTTGGAGAGGAAGAGAGTTGTTTTTGAGCTTCCGAATAGACCAAACGCTTCCTTCACCAAAAGTGGCACATCAATGTCAGAAGTGAAATTGAGGAATCTCCAATTGCAAGTGAAATTCTCAGATTCTTGATCCTGGCAACCCTGGATCAACAGACATATTGTCTGTTTTGCGAGTGTTTCTACTCGTGGCCGGCGATCGTCGATTGAGTTAACGAAACCTTTGGTCTATGTATTTAAATTACTGCAATTATTGCCCGAAGGACCACCTCCCATAAGGGAGGAAATATTTAGAGATGCACTGACTCTATTGGTTTCTATTTATTTAATGATTATGGCAATTTACAAATGATTGAATTACAAACTGATGTGTAACTGTGTATTGTGAGGGTGTGACACTTGGGCAGCAAACTATGGCTACCACCAAGCAGTGCCACACCACACACTTTGGTTCAAGAATGGCCCGAATGGCTAAAAAATGGCTCGAATGGCCCAAAAATGGCAATGTTATGGGCGAACACTTGCCCTTTTATGTGTTGAGAGACGTCACTGCACTCTCCCACTCTTCCCTTCCTGACCAATCAGGAGGGCCTGATATTTCGTGGGTGCACTGACGTCTCCGTTCAAGGGGTGCAAGAACATCGGCAACATCGCAAGTTTCCCGAATCCTACTCCTCCACTTTCGACCAAGTAACGGTAAAGAAGGGGAGGTCGAGATGCCCTGGGTCTGAGCGTCTTTCCGGTCTAAGGGCCGCGGTCCGCTCGAAACAATGACTCCAGGGCCGCTTTACCGATGTCCCCGGGACCATTATAAGGCAATCACTATTCAAATCAATGAACAAAGAAGCAAATTAATATAAAGTCGCCAGCAAGGATGGTTCATGGATTAGGCCCACCGAAGACCCGAAGGCAACCTTCAGTGTGCCCCGAAATTAATTTATATTTCGGAAATAGTGGCCTTTGGTGCATATAATAGAATCCGGTACATTGAGGGTGTAAGTCTCAACAGCGAGGAATGGAGGAAAGAATGAAAAGGATTAATTTTAAACCTCGCAGTATCCGAAAGCACCACAAAGCAGACTGAAGCTATTTGTCGAATTATGCGGAATACTGATTCGCAGGATACTACAGGGTTAGGCGATTGAAGTGTTACCAACTTCACACCGGTATATCTGGCAACGCGATATTGGCAACTATGTCAAATTCATACCAATGACAGCTGTTTATATCTTTTACAAGCTACCACAAGCATTTGCGTCTAAGTTTTATAGAATAAAAGTTATTCGAAATGGAAATCAAACGTAATAGTGTAACCATGTTCCACACTTCATTTCGTCCACAGAATGGCTTTCGAATTCGCCAAATGCAAATCCGATGGACTATTCCATCTGGGCCATTTTGGAGAGCAAGGTGAGGACGAAAAAATATATCAGTATGGATGCACTGAAGAAAGCCATTGTACGGGAATGGGCCAAAATACCGCATGATCATATTCGTGCAGCATGCAACTCATTTTTTATCCGTTTGAAGGCCATAGTCAAGGCAAAAGGTGGCCACATCGAGCTAAAGTGAATGGATTCTAAAACTTTTATTATTTCCACACATTTTTGTAATTTGAATCAATAAAAAATAATTTCACCCAAAAAAGATATGGTCGTTTGAATAAGTAACAGTTCAATCGCCTAGCCCTGTAGTTATCAGAGCATGTTCAAACAATTAGAGAGTAGAGCAGAAAATTTTGTGACACGTTTAAGAAATATAACAATTGTAATTCTATCTTGGTAGAGACTGATAGAATTTCTGCATCCTCATACAATGTAAAGTCGATGAAACCCAATGAGAAAATGCAGTGAAAGCAGTTGTTCGCTCAATTTTCCACAACTGCAAAAGGTAATGGTTGGAACGACGAGATTAAAGTAGTTTCATTAATAGATTCGTTAGATGGAAATGCATTGTTCGTATTATCTGCTTTCGAATAATAGAAGCGTCCAGGTTTCTGTCGCCTTTGCCCAGGCTACTACACCGTTAATGGTTGTGATTATTTAACGGAGTTAAAAAGATATGAATATCATAATTACAAGTAGAATTTTTCAGAAACATTACAATATATGACTGACAAAGCTCATCAGCTTGGACAATCGATATTTTCGGAATGCACCATTGAATATCGCAAGAAGCAAGCAGCATTGAAAAAGTCTAGCCGGATTAGGATGGAAAAAATGCCCCCAAGGCAAATTAATCTTGGGGCATACCATTCGATAGATCTCTCTACCGTAGGGGTGGTTACAGGGTAAAACGTATTTTACAGTTTTTGCCCGATTTTTCCTGTTTGGGTTCATTGAAAATTCTGAAAAAATTACAGATATTGTACAGAGTGGTGTACATACTTCTGAATTTTTTCAGATTTTTTGGTTTGTCAAACCAATTTTTAAAAAATCAAAAAAATTAAAAAAAATAAAAAAAACATTAATTTTTTATTGAAAATATGAAATAACAATTTTTATATTTTTGCAGTATTTGCATCATACCGTAAATATTGATGTTTAATTTTTGTAGATTTTCAACAGTGGTGGAACGCAGTTAAGAAAATTAAAAATCAACAATTGTTTATATTATTAGCTTAATTGTTCATGTGACCGCATTCAAAATTTTCCAGCTTTTAGAGCTTACTATGATTATGAATCTAGAATTTTTTTAGATTTTTTGCAAAAGTGTATCATGTAAAAAAAATACAAAATGAAAAGCGGGTATTTATTTATAATACTGACATAATTATTTATTTGACCACATTTATATTGTTAGGAATTTTTAAGCTTATTATGATTATTAATATGTCATTTTTTCGGATTTTCAGGAGTGGTGGAACATAGTTAAAAAAATTAAAATCTGATACTTTCTTACTTTCCGTACGCAAAGCAACGGTACATTTCAGATCGAGGCTTTGAATAAGCATTCCAAGTCATTTTCTTCATCGTAATTAATTGCCGCACGAGTTTCTAATTGTTAATGTTAATCATTATTAATTTTTCTTAGTATTCAGATACAGAAGAACTTCCCGATCCTCAAATAATTATTAATAATTCAGAATTCGTATAGCAATAAATTACGGTAAACAAAGCAACTTGAAATGCGTATTAAAATACAGAACCGATCTTCCAATAATTATTAATAATTAGGAATCCGTATGGCAATAAATTATGGTGAACAAAATAACACGAAGTGTTAAAAGTGTGGAAGTTAAAAGTGTGGAAAGTAAGAAAATATCAGATTTTAATTTTTTTAACTATGTTCCACCACTTCTAAAAATCTGAAAAAATTACACATTATTAATCATAATAAGCTTAAAAAGCCCTAACAATATCAATGTGGTCAAACGAATAATTATGTCAGTATTATAAACAAATACCCGCTTTTCATTTTGTATTTTTTTGTATGATACACTTTTTCAAAAAATCTAGAAAAATTTTAGATTCATAATCATAGTCAGCTCCAAAAGCTGGGAAATATTGAATGCGGTCACATGAATAATTTAGCTAATAATATAAACAATTTTAGATTCTTAATTTTCTTAACTGCGTTCCACCACTCCTGAAAATCTAAAAAAATTGCACATCAATATTTACGGTATGATGCAAATATTGTAAAAATATAAATGTGGTCATTTCATATTTTCAATAAAAAATTAATGTTTTTAAACTTTTTTGATTTTTTAAAAATTGGTTTGACAAACCAAAAACTCTAAAAAAATTCAGAAGTATGTATACCACTCGGTACAATATCGGTAATTTTTTTAGAATTTTCAATGAAACCAAACAGGAAAAGTCGGACAAAGACTGTGAAATACGTTTCACCCTGTAACTACCCTTAAGGTAGGGGTAGCGGATTCTTATTTTGCAGGAAGGGGTTTTTTTGAGAGACCTATCGGGTGGTATGCCTCAAGATTAATTTGCTTTGGGGGCACTTCTTCCATCCTTATGCGTCTAGACCCTTTGCAGAAGCAATTGGAGGTGTGAACCGTAGAAAAGATGTGATACTTACTTCTATGAGGTGTACCTCTCTTAATCATGTTTTGGAGCGAGCATTAAAAATAAAGACCATGTATAACTCAATTGTAGGAGTAGTATTACATTTAAATGTAATAATTAATACGTGCAGGGTATTTCAAAACGATTTGTCATGATGTACCAGGCGGTGTTTTACACTTTTGGATCGGTAGATATTTGCCAAAAAGCGAGCCTCAAATTTCGGGAATTTTACACTTCAACCAGTAAGGATAATTCGTGTTTTTCTTCTCTTTGTGTGGGTGACTCGAAGGCCTGGCTCACTGATCGCAAATGCAATCACGGAATTACAGCTTTAACATCAATTTACATGAGAATGATTAATTTCTGATCTATGGTTCCTCTCATGCATTTTACCTACGTGACAAGACGAATACGATGAGACGAGAAATAAATTTCACCTGTGTACAACCCTTTCGCCAATTTTGCAGATCGTTTTTTTGCAAATGTCCACCGATACAAAGGTATAGAACAACGCCTGGTATGTCGGGACACCCTGTACAGGGTGTATCTAAATTATGTGTACCTACGTACCACGCGTACGTAGGTTGTTCTACACCTTCTGAAGGATGCACATTTGTAAATGAACCGGCCCGCAAAATCCGGGTTAGGGTTGAAAATTAAGGTCGAAAATTTTATTGTCTCGTCATGTAGGTAAAGTATCTGAAAGGAACCATGGGTCAGAAATGAACCGTTTACGTGGAAAATGATAAATCATCAGAATTTGAACAATTTTAAGGGACAAAAGTTGAGGAAGATTTATAACATAGCTCAAGGAGCAGAGCATTATAATCCATAATGCAATTTTTTTATTGGCTTGCGTTGTAGCACGCGGGTATGTAAATTAATTTTCAGCGTAAGTAGTTAAAAAACGTCGCGACACCAGAACACCAGGCTTTGTCGCGTCAAAAAATATATTATAGGGTCCTACTCTAATTTAATCTGAGACGAGCCACCAAAGAATGCCGGTACTCGTCCTTGAAGAAACCGAATAGATTCCCTTAAATTAATTAATAATATCGTAGCCTAGAAACTAAACTGAACACGTGTAATTTAAAAATAAGTGATTAACTTTATTAATATATATAACTATAAAAACACAAAGACTCTTAATAACTCTAAAATTACTCTAGCTCTGAATCTCTTACTAAAGTTCTCTCCATTCACGCTATGTCTTTCGCTCTCTGAACTCTCAACTCAACTGCATATTCTCAACTGAACTCTTCCCAAATTCACGCTCGTATCCACTCTCAATACTCTTTCTCACAGCACGCATTCTCTGTTGCACTCACTCATTTCCTCCTTATACATAGACTAAACATTCGTGCTAGCCCTGGCATTCGTCGCCTTCCAAATCACGCACTCTAAGCATCCATTCTCGCTTATATACAAGCCATGCACACGCACTAATTCTAAAAATTAATACTATTTACAAGCGTACGAAATTCCGTTCCTACAATATTGTTGCCGCCGCGGCTGTCTTGGTGATACATTCTACAATCTAATATTTTTTGCAATTGTTTATTTTTTAACTACTTATACTGAAAATTAATTTACACATGCGCGAGTAAGAACGCATCGCTATATTTCGTCGTAAAGCGTCACGTAGTGGTCGATTTCGCTAAAACCACCGCTAGAAGAGTACAAACATTAAAATCTATTAATCGTATTTGATTTAAGACACCTACTTTTTCCCTAATAATACTTTTGTTTTGCCCTACACGAGACATGCTACGCGCGTCGTTTTGATTTCCATGATCGGCAACCGTGGAATGTCTTTCCAGCGCGAGTGGTTTTGATACGAATGTCGCCCCAATGCGCCACCATGCTCGTGACAATAGGTTCGCGCCTGGCAAGTGAAAGGTATGTCGATCAGCGCGCTCTCGAGTGCACGGGAAGGAGTAGCAGGCGGAGGTCTTCCAAGGACACATGCGACGATCAAATAAGTGGCTTGCCTGCTTTAGATTGTATTATTGGCCGACGGAAAAAAGTAAATTGTTTGCATTTTCCTCCGGAGGGAGTGTTTAACTTCTTAGTCCTAAAATATAAGCAAGCTGCAACCCAAAAATCACATTCCAGTTAATTCGCGGAATTCCTCGTCGAGGGGGCGGTATTACACCTATTCACCGATTTACACGGTACTTTATCTACATGATTTCGCTTTTGTACGGTTTGTAAAATAAGGGGTTTGTAAAAAACTTTGGTTTTAGTTATTTCTATTTAACCCTTTGAGGACTAACGACGCATGTATTTGGTCTGAGAAAAAATTTAATTATGGTTTATCGCTGCTTGTATACACAGTTAGAGTTGCATCATTGAAATACAATCGTTGAAAGATGATTAAAGAAATAGTAATTTATAATGTATATAATTATATTAATAGCCTAACTGGCTGATAAAAAGGAGGTTTTGAATCGCAAAATGAATGGTTATCTCTCAACATTCAAAGATATCTCCGCCTACAAGGCGGTAACGTTGAAATAGATGACTGAATTATACACGTTTTAGTTTGTTTTCGATTCACGCAGTTTTACGTATCAAAATTCACGATTTTGACTTACACGGTTTTCTATCGGCCTGACGAGTCTTAATTTGTAAAAATACGGAACTATTCGAAACTCAAAAGATACTCGTTGTCAATGATGGAAAACCGTAAAAATTTTCTTTAATTCATTGAACACTATTTTCTGAATAAACTTTAAACACTAATGTTATATTCAAGATACTACTTATTATAGTACAAGGATGCTGTTCAATTAGAAAAAAAAATGGATAGAAAATGTAAGATGGATTCGTTAAAATAACACGAAGAAGAAAACGTGTCTTTTCAATAGAAAATAGTCTGAAGTAACAGTTCCAACTTTGTGTTGTAACCACAATGTTTGTCAAATTTCATTACTTTAGCCATTTTTAAAAGCGATAAACATTTACAAAGCAATATAAAAATAATGAAAATTGATATAAGAAAATTTATTTTCAGCAAATGAACAGGTAATCTCTTGAGCTGGACCACTGTGCGACGTTCCCACTCACCACCTGCAGACAGAGTACGACGGAGTATTGAAAGCTTGCATTCAAAAGAAAGGTTGTCTAATTCCTTAACACTAGAGTTACGGATGTTGATTATATACCTATTTTTACTGAAGTGAGCCAATTTGACTCATACAAGAAAATTGAAGTTTTTTCCAATGAAAATAGTTCCAAGTCAATTTAAATGAAAGATTTATTATTAAAAAATTCATCGTAACCATTTTTTTCAAACAATGGATTTTGTATAAAATTATGTTATTTCACTAAAAATGCTCTGTTCACACCCGATATACAAATCGAAATGATGGCAGAAGTGGGTAGGTAAGAAAGACAATGTAGCGGAGTAGCGAAAAGAAGAGAGAATGATTGTTTGTATCTGAGGACAGACAAATTAGAGGAGAAATAAATCACGTGCGGGTTGTAAGCCGCAAGTTGCCCAGGCTGGATGTAAGCTATAAATTTCGTGTGTTATGCGATTAACTGTTAAAATCAAATTGTTCAAATTCGCTCACAACCGTAAAAATAGGTATACCACATTCGATAATGCGAAATGAAGGGGTCTGCAGGGGAGAGGAGTCAACATTTACATATATTTCATTACGTAACTAAAAACTAACATATGTTTTCAAAAAATAATATTTAAGTTATATATATATGTATATAGTAATCAAATTTTTAATGAGTCAAATTGGCTCAGTCCGTAAATCTAGTGTTAATAACAGGGCGTTTTCGCTATCTTCGCCCACAAGTCGTTGCCTAATCTGGATGACTACTTCGTCTAAAAATTAACGTAGCCAGCCATAAGAAAGAAATGCTGAAATCCATTAGTAAAGAGATGTAAATTGATTCAATTATAATGGAAATATAAAACTGGGTTTTAACTCGAAACAAGATGGAAAAAGGCATGGACATCTATCTATTAACGTTTTTGATTGTTTTTACTCGGAAAATCTACTGTCAAGGGGACTTCTCGATGAACTGGAACTCACACAGATACACACCATTGAATAATACACGATTCGAGTAATGATAAACATAGCTTTATAATTAGAGCCTGAATTATAAATCTCCGAAAACTTCACTGTCCCATAAAACTATAGCAATTGCAATTAGTACAAGTTTGCACTTGATTCGTATCTAAAGGATTTAATTCGTATACGTAGTAACTTCAGATGCCGAAACAATTTAAATTGTGTGAACGTTGCTTTATTTTAATGGTTCTGTGTTACAGTTCTGAACTTTTAACTAATGCGGTGATAAAAATGTCAAGTACAGTATTTTCTCCGACATTGTTCCTACCGATCTATTCTGACACTGTCCATACATACAGTGAGTCCAAAATTATTGGAACACGCAGAGAGTTAACGGAAGTATGAAAAACAAAAAGGTAACACAAGAACTTTTAATACTTTTTATTAAAAAAACACAATATTCAGACTTTGAACTAATAAAACTATTTAAGAAAATAACAATATCAACATTTATAGTTCCGAAAAAACGAAATGTAACAACTTCGTGCTTGAAACTAGGTCACGAAATTATTGGCACACGTAACGTATTCTTTGAAAAACAATTGAACTACCCAGTCCCGATCGTCTTATATTTTTCTTTACTACCAGAGATTCAGTATAAGACATTATAACTTTCGATTAACATCGGAATAAACAGTTTGTCCAATTTAATAAAACAATATTTATAACACAGTGGTACTGTTGTGGCTTACACCTTCAATATGCTGGATTCTATTATATGCACCACAGACCACTATTTCCGAAATATTAATTAATTTCGGGGCACACTGAAGGTTGCCTTCGGGTCTTCGGTGGGCCTAATCCATGAACCACCCTCGCTGACGAGTTTATATAAATTTGCTACTTTGTTCATGAATTTGAATAGTGATTGCCTTGTAATGGTCCCGGAGACATCGGCAAAGCGGCCCTGATGTCATTGTTTCAAGCGGACCGCGAACCTTAGACCAGAAAGACGCTCAGACCCAGGGCATCCTGACCTCCCCTTCTTTACCGTTACTTGGTCGAAGGTGGAGGAGTAGGATTCGGGAAATTTGCGATGTTGCCGACGTTCTCGCACCCCTTGAACGGAGACGTCAGTGCACCCACGAAATATCAGGCCCTCCTGATTGGTCAGGAAGGGAAGATTGGGAGAGTGCAGTGACGTCTCTCAACACATAAAAGGGCAAGTGTTCGCCCATAATATTGCTATTTTTGAGCCATTCAGGCCATTCTTGTGCCATTCGGGCAATTCTTGAACCAAAGTGTGTGGTGTGGCACTGCTTGGTGGTAGCCATAGTTTGCTGCCGAAGTGCCACATCCTCACAATACACAGTTACACATCAGTTTGTAATTCAATCATTTGTAAATTGCCATAATCATTAAATAAATAGAACCCAATAGAGTCAGTGCATCTCTAAATATTTCCTCCCTTATGGGAGGTGGTCCTTCGAGCAATAATAGCAATAATTTAAATACATAGACCAAAGATTTCGTTAACTCGATCGACAATCGCCGGCCACGACTAGAAACAGGTACTACGGTTGGAAAACAGCAACAAACTACTTTAAAGACAAGAAATATAGTCATTTTTCATTGGAAAAATGTAAAATCATATAGAGAGATTGGGAATATCGTAAATAAAAGCTTTACAACTGTAAGAATTATTATTAAGAGATTTGTAAACGAAGACAGAATAGAGATTAAGACTGGTCGAGGAAGGAAGAGGTTGTTAAATTCACATGAAGACGTTTTGTTGTTCGAAAAATTAAAGAGGATCCGAAAATAAGTGCACAGAAAATTAATGCTCTTCTTCGAAATTTTTCTGATAAAGTTGTTTCGAATGAAACCGTGCGAAGAGTCCTACGAGAAAATTCGTATAATGGTCGCGAAGCCAGAAAGGAACCGTATGTGAATGCCATAAACCGAAGAAAACGTCTAAAATTCGCCAAAAAGTAAATTTCTGACTCTACTGACTTTTGGAGAAACGCAATGTTTTGCGACGAAAGGAAATTCAATATTTGGGTATCAGATGGTTACCAAAAAGTGTGGAGAAAACCAAACGAAGAGATGCATCCTAAGAATCTTCGCTCAACCATTAAGCACGGTGGCGGTAATGTATGGTGTGGGGTTGTATTAGTTATCATGGTACAGGAAAGTTAGAATTTATTATTGAAACACTGGACAAGACGATATATTTAAACATTTTAAAAAGTAATTTATAAGTGAGTGCTGATAATTGGGCATTTTGAACACGTTTCAAGAATGGTTATTATATAATTGCCCAAAAGTTATAAATACACCACCTCAGTCGCCGGATTTAAATCTAATCGAGATGGTGTGGAATAGACTTGACGACAAAATAAGAAAACATTCGATTACTAATAAAAGAGATGTGCAAAATAAACTTGTAGAAGAGTGGTACAAGATTGAAGAAGATTATTTAAAAAAATTAATACAATCGATGCCGGAAAGCCTTGCAGATGTAATAAAACAAAAAGGATACCCCGCAAAATGTTATTCACAACAAATTTCTTATGTTTTGAAATAGTTTTTCACAGAATACGTTACGTGTGTTAATAATTTTGTGACTCACTCTATGTATGTTTCTAAACCCGTTCATACTTCATTTCTACGCCTATTGTTTCCTCTGTTATCTTTCGCTTTAAAGCTCGTAATTCAAAAATATTGTTTTTTAATTACAGTTTCTTTCATTTGGAATTTCCTTTAGCATCTCGTAAGAAGTTTTCCAACTAAACAAAGATCAAACGCAAGTATTCATGAATTTGAGTGTGAAAAGGACTGCATGATTTTGTATATGCTAATAAGTCCTGTATATGCAAAGTTTAACCATGATGTTTAGGACATGTCGAAACAGTTCGATGGCTCGAACGCGGATACGTTTTATCCGGTAGCGTCCGCACGTTCACACGCCTTGTGAGCGACTTCGTCGTATAAGAAAGAAATGCGAATCATCGCTTGTCAATTGTTTCTCGCGATTCACGCGGATCCTTCTTCGTTGTTCGACGCTCGGAACGTGTGAACGCGTGACGCACTACATATCTCGAATATTCTCTCTCTATATTCTTCTCTCTATATCCTTAAACCGGACCTCGTGTAAAGTGTGGGACCGGAAAGAAGGCAGCTGGGACGAGGGGAGATTGCTCTCGCACTGCCTATCTCCACCATGTCGATCCTGGAAACCTGAGATCGACGAATAACAACCGAAAATAAAACACTACTTTCGTCGTTGACATGACGACGCAACGAATGTGCAGGTCTCTCTTGCCAGTAGCGCGCCAAAATCGAAAATGCGTGAAGGAGAGGGATGTCCCTATCCGTCGGGCGAATCAGAGCAAATTACCCCTCAACTGCCTTCATTTCGATCTAACATAATATTTGTGGGTGCATTGTATTTAGACTTAGTTACTTGTATTGTCCTCGTTTATACCAACATTACAAAAATTATACACAAACTTAAATGTATAACAATAAATGTCTATCTAGTTACATGAACTAATCTGATCCTTGAAGTCCGAGGTACAAAGTGCGGTAAAAATCTGGGTAAATCTGAGAACAACCTGCCCTTAAATCTCCTCTGCACGAGGCGAAAGTACCACTAAGATCATTGTAAGAGGACATGCAAAATGTCCTCATCGGGCCTTGAGAACATCATAAGCTGCTCTTCAAAGACGTTGGTCATCCTTCTTCCTTATCTTCTGTGGGGGTAGTAGTATATGAAAATCGTCCCTCTTAAAAGTGATTGAGGGGAGGGACCCCGAAAACTGTGAGAAGAAGGATAACGGCGGTGGTAATTTCCTGAACCAAACCCGGCAAAAGTCCCAACGTTCTTAGAACTCATCTTGGGCCTATAAACTATACCAGGATCATCCGGAAACACTTGATAAAGCTAAATGTACGTCAATCACTATTGAGATCTGAAGAAACAATAAATTACAGCATGTATCACAAGAGCGTGCACACGATATCTTTGTGCAAATAATTTTTTTTTTGTAAAAAAGTGTAAAAATCGACGGCATATCTGAAAAGGTAATACGCACTTATCTAGTAGTGCGTCCAATCTCCAACATTTGCGATTATTGCTTGACCACGCCTGGCATAGGAAAAGTATGCAAGGGAGCTCCATAATTATCGAATACGACGAACTAAGGCTTCCAAATATAAAATACGCTTTCCTCGGAGATTGTAATTCATGAGAAACCCAACATTTTCTATTAGATTGGCATCAGGGGGTTGAGATGGTTAATCCAACACGTTGATAACGTTTCTGGTTTTCCATTACGAGCAAAAGCGCCTTCGATGTTTCGGATCATTATCCTCTCAAAGCGTCCACTGCTCTCTAGTCCCATCAGACCAACGTTTCTAACCGACCACTTTCATATAATTTGATTATTTTTAGGGCATTTAAATTATCCGTAAAGACGCGTAATGTCCTGAAACACCGAACGTTAAAACGTCCCAAAATATGGGCATTCATTGGGTGCTTAACCCTTTCGCTCCGAAGGGCGTATATATACGCCCTCGAAGAATGAACATTCAAATACGAAGAGCGTATACATACGCTCTCGAAAAGTGGGCGCTCGGGTACGAAGAGCGTACATATACGTTCATACCATATATGCTATTGTTTCATATTTTATATATGAGATACTTTCGTTCATATATTCAAATAAGGCGGCAAAAAAGAAAAATCAAGTTCGAAAATGTGTCATCTGCAGTAAACAAGGAAAAAGACGTGAGTACAGATACTATTGTTCACAATGTTGGTGTTCCATCGTACGGAGACAAAAGCGCAATCGAGACGAAGCGAAAGTTTGCCGTTCTTTGAGCTCCGAGTCTGGCCGCCAGATTTTTTATTATTTACAAACACTTGGCAACCATCACGTGCCAAGGCGGCCAAAACTCTGGTCCTCAAAGAATTAGGCAGCCTTCGTTTTTATGAACGTTTTCGTTAATCCGTCATGCTCTGTCAGCGGGTGGTAACCAGGGACTTCGGCCCGACGGTCCCATCGACCGCCGCTGACTCGCGATGACAAATCGGTCATAAATCGCGCCTTCGAATAGAAATTCTGCCGATCGGCCGGACTAGGATTTTTTGGGCACATCTGGTTGCACTTTCCTCCACCACGTATTCGCAGGGGATGAGTTTCCACCTCCGTGGGGCACTTCTCGTCGAGAGTCCCATGGGGGTGGTCACTCCTCTCGGAGGAAAGTGCGACCAATTAACGCCTCGCACCGCCCGGAAAATCCGAAAAACCCGCCTGCTGAAACGTCGCGAAAATTCAGCAAGCGGGGATGTCCGGCCCACAGCATCTCCGAAAGTCTTACGAAGATAATTCTTCGAAGACACTTCGTTTCCGATCTTCTTGACGACAACTACACCATCGCGCTCGCTGACGACAACTGTCGTCACAGTTTGCCATTAAATTCAGAATATTAATCTTTCGCGAACTTACAAGTTCTCCGCCGGTCGAGGACTATCGCGGCGATTAATTAACCAGTCCCGGAAATCGCGAAAAGATTCCGCGAGTGGTGAAGTGGACGTCAAGCCGTATCCACGATCGACATTGACGCCACAACAGTTGGTTTATGTGTGGCTCCATGTTTTGAGCTTTATCATACCAAAGTTGATTATTGATTATGTGTTCGCCTTTAAATACTTTAGCAATTTTGTTATATTGTAATGAGAAATATTATATGAACATTATAATATAATATTTAAAAAATAAATTATTATTATAAATTTTTATATTTTAGAAAGTAAAATAATATTACTAAATATAATAAATATCATTGTAAAGTTTAGAGAGCAAGAAACGACTTCTAATTACTTCGTAACATTCCGTACCTCAATGTCAACTACTCAGTAATGCGCTCCGTTCACAGCGATCACATTTTGTTACAAGCGCTCCGTAGCGAAAGGGTTAATACTCCTTTGAATAGCTAGATTTCCACGTTTTTTTTCAAATGTTTGGTCCCTTATGAAGTACAATCTTGGAATAAAGCGCACTTTAAATGTCGTAGTTCGTCATATTCGTGAAATATGGACTCTTTCTGTCTCATATCCCGAAAAGCTGGTCGCAAGTATTTCCAGACGTTGTCAAGCAATAATCACAAATTGTGGAGATCAGACGCACTACTAATTGTAAGAAAAGAATGTACTAGCTTTTTCAATATGCTAACGATTTATACAAATTTGTTTACAAAAGAAAAATTATTCTCACAGAGATATCGTGTCTAAGCTCTTGTGATACAGACTGTACATTTACAGAATCGTAGTTTCTTTGTTTCTTCAGCATGGCATGAGGGAAAGTTTTCTTGCAATGAAGTATAGTCCGTCAAAAGTACTGTCTATAGCAGGCAAGCCGCTTATTTGATCGCCGCATGTGTCCTTGGAAGAGCTCCGCCTGCTACTTCTTCCCGTGCGCGAGAGAGCGCGCTGATTGAATTACCTTTCACTTGCCAGGCGCGAATCTATTGCCACGAGCGTGGTGGTGCATTGGGGCGACATTCGTATCTAACCACTCGCGCAAGAAAACTATGTCACGCGCGCCGATCACGGAAATCAAAACGACGTGCGTGATAAGTCGAGTAAGGTCATTTATCGAAGATCAGTCTCAGGCCGCACCACGTCTCGTGTAGGGCAAAACAAAAGTATTATTAGCGAAAAAGTAGGTGTCTTAAATCAAATACGATTAATAGATTTTAATGTTTTTGGGCTTCTGGCGATGGTTTTGCTCGAATTCGACTGCTACGTGACGCCGTACAGCAAAATATAGTGTTACGTTCTAGCACGCGCATTTATAAATTAATTTCCAGCGTAAACAGTCAAAAAACTCCGTGACAGCCGAACGCAAGGCCTTCCCCCCTCAAAGAATACATTGTTGCCGCCGCAGCCATCTTGACGATACATTTTACAATCCTGCCTAGTCTCTCGCCAGCAAAGTTGTAATAGGTTTCCACGTGACCCATGAGGTACTATTGCCAATGCGTTTTTTAAATAACTTTTCTACTTAATGGTTGGTGAAAAATCGCGTTATAAGAAAAGGCTAGGCAGGAATGTAAAATATATCGCCGAGACGGCCACGGCAGCAACAATGTATTTTTTGACGCAAGAAGGCCTTACGTTTTGCTATCACGGAGTTTTTTAACTATCTGTGCTAGAAATTAATTTACAATTGCGTGTGGCAGAACGCAACACTATATTTCGTCGTAAGGCGTCACGTAGTAGTCGAATTCGACCAAAACCATCGCCATAAGTCCAAAAACATTAAAATCTATTAATTGCATTTGATTGAAGACATATCTGAGCATACGTTTTCACTAATAATATTTTTGTTTCATCCTACACGTGTCGTGGTGCGATCTGAAACTGTTCTTCGATAAATAACCTTAGTCGACGTACCACGCAGGTCGTTTTGATTTCCGTGACCGACACGCGCGCCATGTCTTTCCAACGTGATTGGTTGGATACGAATGTCGCCCCAACGTACCATCACGCTCGTGAAAATAGGTTCGCGCCTGGCAAGTGAAAGGCACATCAATCAGCAAGCCCTCGAGCGCACGGGAAGGAGTAGCAGGCGGAGCCCTTCCAAGGACACATGCGGCGATCAAATAAGCGGCTTGCTGGTCTATAGAAGTGTAGGTGACATAAAACTATGACAAACGTGCGAGGGAAAACATACTAAAAGTAGAAATACTTTCTTCAATACAGATACTCTGCAATTCCTTAACAACTATAGGCGATTTTTGCTCGTGCTCGTTGTGTTTGTCGAGCGGTGATTGGTTGGAACACAATCTTAGAAAATAAGAATGTGTTTAGTGTGAACAGTTTCAAGGATATAAAAAAGGCAGCCAACAAACCGGAGGTAGTCTTCTCTTGCCTGATTACGCTCTCAAAATTTATTGTGTTTTTGAAACGCAAATTGTCATTTTGATCTCTGCTTGTTATTTGATTGTTCATACATGCACTTCTATCTAGTATAATTGTCCCAATACAAAACCAACATATTGTTTGAATCACAGCAACTTATTTGACTTATTTTCATTAAAAAATTCTAGATATCCAATGTATGTCATGTTTGGTCTGATTTCAATTGAAAAAGTTTCACCACTATGATGTACGAATTTTCATTCAGAAAAGCTAAAATGAACAGTGTCAAACCGCTGAATTCCTTGCAGCATCATTCTGTTCTCTATGTCATCTACTATAGCTAATTAAAGAAGGAAGTGCTGCTTGTTACGCAAAAACCTGTTATAAAGTAAACGCGATTTCCTCGAAACCTTCTATCCTTATACCACTGCCAGCGACAGCATTTGAAGAGGCAACTGTTCCATAGATTTTAATTTTGAAAGGAATGTTGGGCAAACTCGGCGATAAAAAGTGAATCGAACTATTAAATAAATCTTGATTATTTCTACTGCTCTTTATTAACTTATTTATAACTAAAATTACATTTTCGACTATAATTTTTCAAAACTAAAAATTCTACTATTATTAGGTTGAAAACTATGAAACGGGCGTTGAATAAGAATAAAAAACAAAAAGCGCTAATTTTCACATTATTTATTATATTCAATCGAAATAACTTCCATTGGCATCTACGACTTTCTGCCAACGATTGGGCAAGTCATATATGCCTTTTTGAAACAAATCTTTCTTTTTAGAGTTAATAAAGAATTCAAAATCTTTTATAATATCATTTCGGTTATTGTATTTCTTTTCTCTTAAAAATAATTCATAATTACGAAAAAGGTAATAATCGGTCGGTGAAATATCGGGTGAATATGGAGGATGTGGCAAAATTTCATATTGTAGAGAAGTTAACATGTCAACAGTAATTGAAGCTTTATGTGGTCGTGCGTTATCATGCAGTAATATTGCGCCGTGCCGATTGAGCAATGCTGGTTGTTTTTTCATAAGTTTCTCATGTATGACATCAATTTCACGATAATAGGACACCGCTGTTATGGTTTCTCCTGGATATAGGAAGGAATAATGGATCACTCCTTGGGCATTCCACCATATGGTAACCATACTTTTTTTTTGATGAAATTTCGGCTTCGGGGTGTGTTCTGGGGGTATATTCTTATCTACCCATTTGCTTGATCGCTTTCGATTATCATGAAAAATCCACTTTTCATCACAAGTGGTGATTTTGTGTAAAAACGGCAATCGTGTATTGCGAAGCAACAAAGATGCGCACTTGCTCTTGCGGTCGATCATCTGCATTTGCGTCAGTTCTTACGACACATATGAGTCCAATTTCTTTACTTTATTTATTGTACGCAGATGTTTTAACACAGCCGTATGGCTAGTTCCTAGTTTAGACCCAAGTTTGCGAATAGTTGTGTGTGAATCGGATTCCACAGTCATCCTTAATTCCTCGTTATCAATATGAGCCGGTAGTCTTCCTTGAAGCTCGTTGACTATACTCAAATTGCCAGAACGAAATTTTTGGAACCAATATCGAGCATTTTTTCAGTAGTAGATCCATCTCCGAATGCGCGATTAATGTTTCTCGAAGCTTGAGCTGCGATATGATTCAATTTGAACTCGTACAAGAAAAGTAGATGTAAATCGCGTTTGTTTCCATTTGGTTTCGGAGAAAAATAATATGAAAATGGGATACAAACTCGAAAAAATTGTACGAAATGAGTAAGAAGAATACCTTTAAACTTTATAAATAAAAATATTGAGCGCACGTTTCAATGAACCTCTCTCGGTCGCAGCTGAACACAGACTCAATAAAGACGCCCGCTTCATAGTTTCCAACCTAATACATTGTCAAAATTATAGTGGTTACCATAAAGCGTAATACGTAAGTTCGATATGAAAACTTAAAATCTCGGAAGTTACAAAAATTTACTAACATACAAAGTACGCGAAAATAATATCCTACTAATATAATGTATTTTTATTAAATTATACACACACTGTAAGAATAAATGTAAAAAATATTAAAGTAATGAATTTTCCAATTACTTAACATTAATAAACATTTGTTGAAACTTCTTACCGTACATTGAGTTGCGACCTTTATAATTTATTAAAAGTCTTCTATCTTGAAGTGTATAATTACTTACCCTTCTCAAATTCATTATGGTTTATGTTAAAAAGAAACACAATTCAAATATTATAAACCGTAATTACAATTTGTATTTAACATTTTAATTGCTACACACTTAGAGTACCTATCAATCGAGCAACATTGTGTTTTTTGTCTACCGCAGAATCCTACAAGTTATACGTAGGTAATTATGTTTATACGTGACCTAAGCATTATATCTTAACCAAAGGAATTTGATGTATAGTATAAATTTGAAGTCGAATAGTAGTTTAATTAATAGTTTATTTAACTAAGCCCATTTTTTTCGCTTCCACTTCGTAAATTAGTAGCCTCCACATTTTAACTACAAATACCTCTGCTTCTTCATCCAATACCTATAACGTAAAAGCGTCATTATTAATACAACGAAACCTTATTGCAGAGTTAAACATTTTTAACGCTATGCAGTCCGCGCGGTGAATCAAGATTGTTTGGTTTGGCGCCGCCGGGATTCGTGTAGATCTCTTCGCTTGTCGCCGGCGCTTTAGAATTTGTCGAGAAATCATAAAACGCCACGTTTTACTAATCACAATAGGTTATAATACTGTCCCGCAAATTTTAAGAAATTTCGAGGATATGTAGCGTATTGCAAGCTGTACAGAATACAAGCGATACTTCGTGACAATTTGTGATTGTAAAATAGCCGCGATCCCTTTGCGATATGATAGGCAACTGTCTTAAAATTTTAGCGTGGCACCAACGTGGTGTCGCCGGACGGCATAGTGTTAATTAAATGCACATTCATCACTTACCATCTGTACATCATCGAGTATGCCCTGAGGTGAACTACCAGCCATCACTTTACTACAAATAAAGTCCACTAAAGTAGGCTCAGGTTCTCCGATATACTCGATAATTTTTTTATTAATCCATGGTCTTATCCTTTTTTCCATTAATGTCTGGAAAAGAACAAATTTAATTCAAAGTAGTAATAAATCATAATACTTGCTTCACGTTTTATAAGATACAATCCCTTCTTCAGAGGTAGACGCAAGACACGAAAATATTTTTAAAAATTGGTACAGATATATTTTCTATTCAACTTTGTTTCCGAGTTATACAGAGCTTTATATAGTGTTTCTTCTATCGAGTGATAGGAAACTAAATTGGTTCCACTTAATTGTCAGTATATAATGATTCACAACTATTTGGAATTTTTCGATTTTCTACCTTGATATGCGATTGATTGGATTCGAATTCATTTGAAGTATTCCGCCAAAATGTTAGTTTGTTAAATTGTGAAAAAAATTAAACCTGATTCATATACCCACGAACTTTTTTATATACTTTTATATTCCTATGCCACCTCTAACGTAGAGCTCATATGCAGTGAAATATTATATATAAATAATGTTACACATATATATAAATTTACATTATCTATTACTGCCCAGTCAAGCTGATACCCAAATAAGGCATTTTTATCAGTAGGTATTTTATCGATAAGGGATTTTATATGTTTCCGCTTTTCTTCTTGACTCTTTGTACTTTCTTCTTTTCCAGCTTTCGGAGTTTCATCGCTTGATTTCTTCTTCTTATCTTCACCATAATCTATAAAAATATTCACATGAAGATATTCTAAATGAGACAATGTTGATACAAAAAATGCCCCGTTCATCTCAGCCACTCTTAATAACTCTTTTACTCATTAAAGTATCAAAAAATGTTTCGAAACAAGGTTATTGTATTTCGGTATGTAGTGAAAGTCATCTCCAAAAACGTGAGACTATAACATATCTAATCATGTGCTATAACATAAGCCCCGACCGACCTTCGATCGAAAAATTTGGAAAAACAACGCTTTATGTCCAAGCGTACGAAAAATAAAGTGCAGGAACAAACTAAACAGGTAAATCAAATTATTTATTATTCAGATGTGAGTTTCAAGTTTCATTCATTGTTATGCTCTATACACTGTATCCCAAAATATGGTGGTACAATACAATCCCCTTATCTATACAGTAATAACAGGTTGGGACCCTGTGAAGTTCCAAAATCGAGACTTTAGTGCAGTGGCAACAAAAATAATTTCTCCCAATGCTACTTGTACATGTATGTATCAAACATTAACACTATTAAGGTTGTAAACAGTAAAAATGATTCACCATACGAGATTGTTACAATATACGGCACATATGAAAATGTGTACGTATTTCCGAGTACAATTATGAGGCCACGGTAAAAAATAGTTTTATTTACAAGCAAATGTATGGAACCTGGGGAATGAAACTTCCAACGTTCATATTAAAATATTGAACAATTCGATTTATCTGCTTATTTAGCTTATACATATAAATTCATTCTTCCAGTCTTTTATTTCCGAATATTTCGCATAAAGGTCAATTAAAAGTCATATTATACTACACATTGAATGCGTTCGAATGTCATCTTTTGAATGGAAAATCAAAAGGCAGATCACCGCATTAAAGAAAACGTTACTATTAGTAAAGTGTCAGATAGCATGATCTTGAGATAACCTTCACGATAGTTGCCCCCCCCCCCCCCCCCCCCGGCGAAAAACATACATTTCTCTGGAAGCCATTTTTCATCTTGATAAATAAGAAACTTTAAAAAGGTAGCAGTGTTAAGCAGAACACTCTGTATAATTAATTATTATAATACCTACCAAGAGGAACTAATTTACGTTTCTTTGAATTGTTAGCACCATCATCATCGTCATCATTATTAAATACATCCTTGACATCAATCCGACCTTTCTTTCTCGTTTGATTAGTCTGTAGCGAGTTAACCGTAACAGCAGTGCTCGGACTGGCCGGTGTTTTATTGCCTACCCCATGGTCACCACTGCGATTACTTCCACTTCCCATCGCAAATGGCACAAAACTACCTAAAATGATACATATTATAAATGAAGCATTTCTTTTCATCTAACTCAATGGATTATTATTGTTTTACTTACTACTGCTCGTTTTTTCTGGTTCGCTAACAAGAGACATTCGTGAGTCTTCGTCTAATGTTGGTGGAATGGATTGAGCCGGTGTCGCTACTGATTGATGTGGTGGTGATGATCTTGATGTACCCTTTATGCTTTCTCTATCTGCTTCAACAATATCTTCGTTTTCTTCACCATCGCGATGATGATTTTGATGATGTCGGTGATGTCGCCGATGATGATGATGATGGCGGGGAGGAGTTCTAGATACCACTTCTGATTGCGAGACATCATCAAATTGTACACAATCATCACTATCGCTCTCAATTGGTTCAGTTTCTATAGGTGGCATAACTTCCTTTTCATTTTTCACTACTTTCTCATCTTCTTCGTCAATTATTGTAATTACTGGTTTAGGCTTGTATTGTTCTTCCCTTTCTGCTTTCAACTGAAATAAAGCAAGTATATTTGTTACACACCAATAATATTATAGTAATAATTTATATTATTAACTGTAAATTAATTGATTATTATTTCTGATAGTGTTCTTGATCCTACATCTCTTTTACCCATTTCACACACGTTATCGTTCAAACCTGTAGAAGTGAAATGGTTAAAGGTTCTGTAACAGCAAAAACGAAGTGTACAATTCATATACCATAACAGATTAATTAAAACAAACAAATTTAAGTAACAATCATGAATAGTAACTATTTCTGTATTACTATTATTTTCGTTTTCATTAACAACACACAAAAATCTATTATTCATAATCAAGTTATTTTCAGTATTCTTAAACTTGAATGAACCATACATCATACCTTCTACGCATTTAAAGCATTCATATTCTTTTTTTAAAATAACTTAGCTAACATCTTTTTATTCTGATTTTCTTAAAGCTCCAGGAAAAATGTACACATAAATAAAATTAAGATCAATTTCTGTGTTCTTAGAGTTTATAAATTTTATACAGTAGTTTAAAGGGTATAGCCGGATAAGGGGGTCAAAAGTGCCCTTTAACCGATTACAATGGGAGAGGGGACATTCGGTAGGTAATCGAAAAAAAAGGTTGTGTACCAAATTTCAACCCTGTCTCTTGACCGGGAGGGTAGTTATGGGGAAAATTAAAAAAAAAGTTTTTGCCCTATTTTCCTGGTTTACTGAGGTACAAAAAATTCGTTCAAATTCTGACACCTTTTACATGTGGAAATACATGTTTGAGATTTGTATCAAATTTTTCCATTGGAAAGTCTAAGTGCAAAAAATGAAAAACTGAAAAAAAATCGGAAAAATGTTGATTTTGCATGGAAATCTTCCGAGCACAAGTTTTTCCTTTTTACAGTGACAATCTGATATCATGATTGTCATGGTAAATTTTTTCAGATTTTTCGATTTGGTGTGCCATAGTGGAAAAAACCAAAAACCATTTCTGCGACGCATTTCCCGCTGAAACGCGATCAATATTTGTTATTTCTATATTCTACTGATACACTGTGTTCATGTTACAATTTTCAATGTTTGTGCATCAGAAGCAGTTACGGTTAATGAAGAGAAGTCAGTTAATTAAATCAATTGTAAACCAGCATTGTGCCACATCGTGCCGAACGTATTAACCTCATGCTTGCCCAACCCTAGTCTATATATTAAAATCTTGATAGAATACATCAATATTATATGGTTATATATAATTAATATAATTATTTTAACGTATTTTATTTTCAAATAAGTAAAGATTAAGCGCTTCCATAAATGGAATTGCTTAAATGTTACCTAGCGAACGATTCTTCAAATCCACTTGAGTACTGATGATATTAATGCATATTTTGAAATAAGGATATAATATTGGTGGTTCGCAACGTACTCAATACTGCAGGTCTTAGGCATAATGACCATGCCAAAAAGAAGAAAAAGAGAAAGAAACAGAAGAATATGGTAATAATGATGGGTGTATGTTTGAAATGTGGCAAATTCTTTTCTAAAATAATGCAGAAATTTTCCGTAATCATTGTATATCAATTATGAAACACATGCATTTATTAAATCCACGATATTTATACCAAAATAGTTTACAGGGTGTTTCAAAATGATGTGCTCCGGCATACCAGGCGTTGTTCTACACCTTCTGATCGCTGGACATTTGTGAAAGAACCCGGCCGCAAAATCCGGGATAAGCTTAAAAATTAAGGCCAAATGACTTGCGATTGGATTTACTCTCAGTACCAGTTCAAAACAGATGCGCATTGCGCAAGAGCGATGGCGTCGTCAACCAGACGGTGAAGGAATTTTCGGGCCATCGCTCTCGCTCGATGTGCAGTTGTTTTGAACTGATAGATGTGACACATCGGCAAATGATGGCAATTCGCGTGTTTCTATTTTCTTATGGATTTGTTACCTTCCGATCAGAAAGCTAATCGCGGAACTGAGACGTTAACCGTTTGAGTGCGGCGAAGCGCTATCGCGCTTCTCTTGTGTTGTGCCAAAAATGCGTAAAAGCGCGATCGCGCTGCTGTATGTTACTACGATATAATTTTCGCATTAATTGAGAGCAGGATAAGACGACTTACGACACTGTGAGGTATGCAGTAAAAAAATGGTAATATAATTAAACTCATGAATTCATGGAATTTGTGCAGCAAAACACTCTTGTAATAAGTGAGAACAACAAATATTATTGTTGGTAAAAATTACTTTTTATGTAATAATTAGAGTTAATTATAACCGTTTCTATTATTTTCCAAAAAAGGTAACTACGCATTTCATTCCGCACTTTTAGCATATATACAAGAAAATTCTTCAGCACTCAAACGGTTAACATTAATTTGCAAGAATTCGGTTCATTTCTCACCCATGGTTCCTTTCTGACATATTACATACGCAACGACAAGAATGCGATAAGCTGATAAAAACGTTTGATGTTAATTCTTGGCCCTTTCCCGGATTTTGCGGCTGGGTTCTGTCACAAATGTCCATCGTTCCGAAGGTGTTGAACAACGTCTAGTACGTCGCGACACATAAATTTGAAACACCCTGTACAATGACTAACACATTAATATAAACAGTATACTTCAATGAAATCAAAGTTCAAGACGTGGACAATCCATAAAATAATATACGACATTTCCAAAAAATTTAAGAAATGAAGATATTATATTATCGCTATGTTCAGCATGTGCATGTATGATTTATATCATAATTACACGCTGCTGTATACAATTGTGACAAGATTCTGCAAGCAAGGAATAGTTTAAAATTATATGTATATCACAAACATCTTACTCTTTCAAACTCTGCAGCTGGGTCCGGGTGAGAAGCATCAGCATAAAGCTTATCGCGAAGTCGTTGAAGTTCTTGACGTTCAGCACAACGATCTCGTGAATCTGCTTCTGCCTCCAGCGCTCTTTCTTCAAGGCGGCGCGAAAGTTCTTTACCTTTGTAATACTTAGCGTCGTCACGATCATCGTCATAATCTTCAAGAAATTCTTTTAAACGTTTTGCTTCTCTTTCTCTTGCTTCTCGCTTCGCTCTACGTTTGTCTGCTTCTTTCTCGTACTCCTTTTGCTTACGACGTTCTCGTGTTTCCCACGCTCTCAAGCGTTCTTGATAAACCGCTTCTTTTTCTCGCGCCCTTCTTTCATTTTTCTTCCGTTCCTTTGCTTCCTCTTCTTCTTCTCTTTCACGTAGAATTTCCCTTTCAGTTTTTCTCGCTTCCTCTCTTTCTCTTTCTCTTTCCCGTTCTCTATCTCGTTCCCGATCTCTGTCTCTTTCGCGTTCTCGTTCGCGTTCCCTCTCACGATCTCGATCCCTTTCCCTTTCTCTTTCTCTTTCACGATCCCGATCACGATCTCTGTCCCTATCACGATCCCTATCACTTCTTTGACGATCCCTGTCTCGTTCTTTAGACCTTTAACAAACAAAATATCATGAACATTACGAACTCCATAAGCCTACTGCTCGAAAGTGTATATTCGCGTCAATTTCGGATATCATACTCAAGTATGATGGAAGAAATGAGCTTCAAAATCATTGCCGATATTATTTACACATATCACTCATTTCACAATACAGTAAAACCTCTTTTTGTGCGGTGGATAGGGACCGCGTAAAAGAAATCGTACAAAAAAATATTCGGAAATTTTATAAATACTTACATATAATAAACAACTTTGTAAGATATACAACCTAAAATTTTTTTTATGCGGTGGGCAGTGACCGCATAAAAAAAGTCGCACTTAGAAAATACATCAATTATTTATGAAATAGATGAGAAAATGCTTTCAAACAAATTAAATTAGACCTGGAAATATTTTAAAAACATTTAATTTTTCATTGTATACATGGAGAAGCTTTCAAAATGCACATTAAATAATTCACTGCTACTCGTCGTAATCCAAAACGCGCATCTTCTTGCGATGAATTGGTTCAAAACAAATGAACAGAGCGTCGCGAAGTGCACATACATTGTCGTCAAGAAGTCCACGTAGTCAGGGTTCGTCCGCAACATGTATATGTACACTGGTAGGAAACATTAAACTGGCGCAAACATCGCTGAGATTCATATACCGCATAAAAAAAAATCGCACGAAAAAAATCGCACAAAAATAAAATAGCATAAAAAAGGACCGCACAAAAAGAGGTTTCACTGTACTGTGTTCACTGCTCAACATGGGATTTTTACAAAACTGAAAACTTCGTAACGCAACGAATATGAGGCAGTCTAACTATGGAACGTTTCCTGTAAAGCAGGAAAAATTGCCGTTTATTTGATCGCCGCATTCGTCCTTGGAGGAATTTCTCCGGCTTCACCCAACCAAGTTTGACGAACCTTTCTCTTGCCAGGACTAATGTTATTTGTTGAAGAACAGTTTCAGATCGCACCACGTCGCGTGTAGGGTAAAACAAAAGCATTGTTAGTCAAAAATTATGCTCAGATATGTCTTAAATCAAATACGATTAATAGTATTGGTGAAATCAACCACTACGTGATGCCCTACGGCGAAATATACTGTTGCATTCTGGCACGAGCATTTGTAAAGTTTTCTTGTAATACGCTAAAGTCAAAGATTTCAAATCCTATGTTAAGATATTTATCCAGCCGTATTTTTTAAAGCGAGTTGTTTTTATTAAGTATTTAAAATTGGATATTAGAGTAACAAAAAAGACTTGTGTTTATTTACAGTTTTAAAGTAAAAAATCATCATACGATATTGTTATAGAATGAATTGCTTCTACGAACTAAATTGCAAAAATTGCAAGGAATACGTCAGAATCAAAACCGTAATCGTAATAGCGTGACGCGTATACGCCCCACGCTGCTTGAACAGAAAGTGTTAAAAAAGCGGTCCGGTACGGAACATGTTAAGAGCCATTATGATGAATGTCATACTGTAACATAGGATACACATGGACACACGTGAATGAAAGATATGAAAAACGAGAAGTAGGAAGGGAGAAAGTAATAGAAATTTCAAAGGAGGGACAACAACTGGAGAGAAAATAGTAGGTAGATGCAAGAATAAAAAGGATGACGAAGAAGAGGGAGGCTAGGATCTGATAGAGATTTAACACTAGATCTACTGGCTTTATAATTATATAATATAATTTAACCCTTTTAGTGCCGTATGCCGATATATCGTTGTTAGCAGCACTCCTAACGCCGATCATCATGGAATTATTTTTTAGTTTGCTCATATGATATTAGTAATTTCATTGCAAATAATTGAGAATACACAATTTATACTCCCTATTACGTTATTCTGTATTAAACTATGTCCAAATGATGATTCTTTTTATGTCTAACTACCTACAATCAATAACCGACTTGTTCATTTTTCCTAACAATGTTAGATAAATATTAGTCCTACGATTTTCAACGAATATTGAAATAGATTTGTAATTAATTTAATAAATTTTTCCGATCGGCACTAAAAAGGTTAATTGTACTAAGGATTTTGAAAAGCGACGAATCAAGTGGTGAAAAAGATGATCGGGTAACAGATTTTTCTTTTATAAGATAAATGTGAAATATTTACTATATGACTCACCCATCCATTTGGGGAATGATTAGAAAAAATTGGGAACCGGTCATTCTGATCGCCTTCATAGTTTCAGTATTTAAAAAAGACATGACAGCAATGGAAACAGAGTATCAATAACCAATAAACCACGTCCATAAATGAGAGAACATAAAAGAGAATAGGATATGAGTAAACAAGAAAGAAGAGACTGGTACACAGGACATAAAGATGTAATTAGAAATGAGTATGAATAAGATGGCACAAAAAGAATTACATTAGGGAGGAAATCAAAGGAAAAGGGAAGGAAAGAAGAGAGAAAATAATAACACTATTAAACACAATTTATGTTTTGCTACATACAAAACGAGTCCGCAAAAGGAAATTCTCAATTACTCCTACTTTTTGAAAAAACGAGTTTCGCTAAAAGCAGTTGATTTCGGAAAAGTTAATGGTATTGCGTGAAAGCTAAAAACCAGAGAGAATTCACGATTGCCTTGAAAAGTAGAGGAAAGTTTTCTGAGTATATGTGTAAGTAGTTATGATATTCCTTACTTCTTAATGGTAATAAAAAAGTGATCAAAGTTTAAAAAAGGGCAGAACCGCTTACTTTCTACGCAAAGCAACTTAGCATTTTTACGAAAAGAGCTTTCGCCAGCATAAATTTACTGCGCAGAACTGGACTCTGCGACTATTTCTGAAGGAAAAGGTACTCACAAAAAGTGTCATAACGGTTTTTGTTTTGGCACAATTTAAGAAAATATCCGTCAATAACGCGTTTGGAGCGCTTTTCTCACTATACAACGATCGTTCTTCGGATCCACCTCACCTGTGCCGTAGGTAAGCGTCACACCTTCACAGACCCTTAACGTCGATAGGCCTTGCGAAGATCACAGTCTCACCACTTTATCGGCGTCGTGAAGGATAATGCAACCAAATGCGGCCTAAATGTCCTAATAAATTCGACCGACAGCATTTGACTTTACAGGCAAAATTTATGATCGTATTATTCGTGGGAACCAGCAGTACTCAATGAAAACTTCTGGTTTCACGCTCCCGGATTCCACCCGCCCAACAGAGCAAGCCTAATACCTGAAGCGATATAATGGGAACGAAAGCCGTTTAACTCTTCAGTGACCAAGCGTTTGGCCCGAATAATCGCCAAATGATTTCTTTGGCTACATTACAAAGCCGATAATAAAGAAATAGAACTTTTTCCTTCTTTCCGAGATAGCTTTTGTGTCTAAAAGTGAATGTTGCTATCCTTAACCCTTTCGCTACGGCAGGACTCGCCGCGGAGACCCTCGTGTGGAACGGAGCGCCGCGCCAAAAGTGGGAACATTAAACGCGTGCAGTGTTTAGTATTCGGGGCCAAATCTTCTGTTTTAAAAACGCCGTTCTGACACTGCTTTTAAATGCAAAATGATTTGTGTTCATAATATTGTGTTTCTAATCTTTCCATGAACGTATTTCTGTTAACTTCACATGTCCGTGCAACTTGTCTTAACTTTTGACTTCATTCTTGTGGCCGGTGACTATAGTCACCCGTCGTGTATAGGTGGCAACTTGTGGCGCGTGACTATAGTCACCCGTCGTAGCGAAAGGGTTAATATTGACAGTTCAATATTACAACCACAGCTAATTAACAAGGGGAGATATCGAAGTCGAACATGCCGATTTTGATGAAATTTATGTGACAGGTAGTTTTTAAAGAAATATTTGACACGTATTTTTTTTATTGGCAACCATCCACTCTGAAGGGATGGAAATACCCCTCAAAGTTGAGGGTAGAAAACGCATTTTTGGGAATATCTCGGTAACCAGTGGTCATAAAAATATATATATATTTTTTTAATTGTGTGTTTTTCAGCACAGAATCTAACTGCGTAAGAAAAGTTGCATAAAAATTATTTGTTTAAAAAATATATTAAAAAGTTTATTATTTTTGTTAACATTTCCCAGCAAACATTCTTTCCCAATCGAATAAATTTATATACGCAAACCATGACCCAAATTAGCGGATACGTGTTTTTTAATTTTTTTGATTTGTAACGATAATTGTCATTTTTTGGCGCTTAACTTTTTCTCGCTACGTGCGAGACTATCCGGCCTAAAGGGACTTCTTTCAAAGCAAAACTGATTTTATTGCAGAGACTAGTATTCTAGTAACCTATGCGAGAGAATGTTAAACATCAATAATACCTGTTAACGTCAAAAACCAAAAAATTCCAAAGTCGCGTATCCATAATTTATGTAAATCATAGTTTACGTATATTTTAATGGATAGCGAAAGAATGCTTATCAGGAAAAATTAACGAAAAAATTCAAATTTTTTATATGCAGTGTGTATGCGACGTTGATGGTGGGATACCACACGCTTCTCTTGTATATAAAGGGTTTAGCAGGGTAAGGGGGTCAAAAGTGCCGTTGAAGCTGTTTTATTCGACGATGGGTCATTCGATAGGTGACCATAACAAACCATTGTACACAATGTTTTAACCCGGTAGCTTGACCGGGAGGGTAGTTATTGGGTAAATTCGAAAAACTAGTTTTTGCCTCATTTTCCCCGCTTAATGATGTGTAAAATTTTCGAAAAAATTCTGACACATTTTAACCCTTTCGCTACTACGGGCGACAATAGTCGCCCTTCATAAGATGCCACTGAGGTACTTCAGGCGACTATAGTCGCCCTCCATAACATGCCACTGAGGTACTACGGGCGACTATAGTCGCCCTCCATAAGATGCCAATGTTATATTATTTTATTATATTGCATAATGTTATTTGTTCTCATACTGTAAATAAAAGTGCGCATGTTAAGACGTTATAAACACCTCCTTGGGAGAAAAATTTTTCCTTCGAAAACATTCAAAGCAGTTCGGGTTCTCCGCCGCGGTGCTCCCGCTGACAATCGGCGTCGCGCCGCAGCGCCCCGTTCAGCGGGAGTACCGCCGCGAAGAACCCGCTCGTAGCGAAAGGGTTAACCGGGGAAAATCAGGCAAAAACTGATTTTTTGAATTTACCGCATAACTACCCTCCCGGTCAAGCTACCGGGTTAAAAAATTGTGTACAATGGTTTGTTATGGTCACCTATCGAATGACCCATCGTCGAATAAAATAGCTTCAACGGCACTTTTGACCCGCTTACCCTGCTAAACCCTTTATATACAAGAGAAGCGTGTGGTATCCCACCATCAACGTCGCATAAACACTGCATATAAAAAATTTGAATTTTTTCGTTAATTTTTTCTGATAAGCATTCTTTCGCTATCCATTAAAATATACGTAAACTATGATTTACATAAATTATGGATACGCGACTTTGGAATTTTTTGGTTTTTGACGTTAACAGGTATTATTGATGTTTAACATTCTCTCGCATAGGTTACTAGAATACTAGTCTCTGCAATAAAATCAGTTTTGCTTTGAAAGAAGTCCCTTTAGGCCGGATAGTCTCGCACGTAGCGAGAAAAAGTTAAGCGCCAAAAAATGACAATTATCGTTACAAATCAAAAAATTCAAAAAACACGTATCCGCTAATTTGGGTCATGGTTTGCGTATATAAATTTATTCGATTGGGAAAGAATGTTTGCTGGGAAATGTTAACAAAAAAAAACTTTTTAATATATTTTTTAAACAAATAATTTGTATGCAACTTTTCTTACGCAGTTAAATTCTGTACTGAAAGACACACAATTTGAAAAAAAATATATTTGTATGACCACTGGTTACCGAGATATTCCCAAAAATTTGTTTTCTTCCCTCAACTTTGAGGGGTATTTTCACCCCTTCAGAGTGGATGTTTGCCGATAAAAAAATACGTGTCAAATATTTTTTTGAGAACTACCTGTCACATAAGTTTCATCAAAATCGGCATGTCCGACTTCAATATGTTCAATATGTTATATAAAAGTGAAATATGAAAATAAAAGAAATTCCAAAGGTACGGAATATTATAATTCCTCACTCTTATATACTCAGGAAACTCTCCTCTAATTTCGAAGACGACCTTCAATTTTCTCTAGATTTTAGTTTTCATGGAATACCATTTTTTCCCAAATCAACGGTTTTTACCAAAACTCGTTTTTTCAAAAGCTGAGGTGATAGAGAAACTCCATTCGCAGATTCGGGTTTCGGGACAGGGAACTCTACACTGACCATTCAGTGATTATTCCACAACAGAAAAATGTTTTAACTATTGTTCTCTGTAACTCCTCTTCTGCTCTGTAAAGCTGTCAAGGCCGGTGCCCTTCATATCTTTGAATAAGCGTTCTTCGGGTTCATACGAATACCACAGTCGACCAACTGATCACTACTACATTTTATGTAGTAGATGTAGACAAATAAAACGTCTTGGAAAACGAATGAATATTCATCCACATTTAGTTTCATCAACTATACACGCGTGTAGTAATGAGTAGCCTATTCATGGTAGGTAGATCGGTTAACTTAGAGTGTTATTTATGAGGGAATGGTTAACCGAAAACTAAACGTGCTTGGCTTTCGGAGGAAAACACGACAGCTTCAACATAAGAGGTAGAACGTATAAGTAACAAGATAAAATAAACGTTAGACAAAATTAAGCAAATTATAAACGAATGTGTTAATAAGAAAAGTATACATATACGCATAGATGTTAGAAATAAAAATAAAAATTAAACGTGACAATACGTAAGGAAAAATGTATTACCTGGACTTCGAGCGCCGTTTATCTCGTCTACTGCTTCCAGTACTACTACTGCGAACTTTATGAGATGTAGGACTACTAGGATCGCCGTCTTGGTCATCTTTAATATTACTGTCGTCATCGCGCCTGTCTCGTCGTTCTTTCTCGCGTTTTTCTCGTTCTTCTTTCTCAACTGCTTCTTTCTTCCGTTTGACTTGAGCCTTTTCCTCCTCCTGCTTCTATAAAACACAAAAATTAAAAACTGGTGAGATCAAATAATCAAAGCAAGCTTATCGAGCAGATAATAATAAAACGCAAAAACTAGCAATCGTATTCTCCTGAGTTACGAAGATTAAGGGTAAAAAAGGTTACTGTAAATGTAGAGTTAGTTAATGTATTTAAACAATAATGATAATATCAATACACCATGACAGTGCATCATAATTCTTTCAAGAATTGAAAACAAATACATTTTTATAGTAAGGGAATATTAAATTATTTGAAATTATTACGTGAATAATATACTATTAATTAAATGAAAGCAATGTTAAGAAGTGACAGTTATTATTGAATCATAAAGAAAAATTATAAATAAAAGTACTTTTTGCTTTAATTCATGTATCTCACAATAATTGCAAAATGAATAATATTGTACTGTTCATATGAAATATTGTAGAAGATAGTTTGTCATTTCTTTTACAAAATCTTTAAAACATTTTTATTAAAATTAAAATTTATATAAATAATCTTACAATTGTCTATTGTAATATAGATATTACCAAACGATTACTAGTTGCACAATGATTAATCATTTGTTCAAATATCATAATTCTGTTCATCTCATTGACGTATACTCACTCCACTGGAGCATGCTCGATCAGCAACACCTTACACGAAATCTTGTTTATATATCAATTACCTAGGTGCAGTTATAAATTTTGGAAACAAGCATAAGAAGTATCTTAAGCTCTACTTAAATTAAAAATACCTTAATGCTAAAAGACGCATCGTAGAGGCCACCCAATGTACTTACAACATTGCAAATGTGCCTGTAAATCAATAATATCTAAAACTATATAAGCTAAAAGTCGAAAGGGGTGAATATTTAGAATTCTTGTCAATATTCAATAATTATTAGAAAGTATTATACCAATCAGAAGCGAAGTCATCACGAAGAAGGGTATCCATCAAAACATCATTCACTTTTGCCAAGAAACTGTCACACATCTGTCAACTTTGTTTTCCTCTGGTTATGCAGTCGATGCAGCAAACTGTTGGATATCAAATGCACAATAGTTTGCCCACCCTTATCATCCCATATTACCAACATAACGTCTTAGAAGTAGATTAATATGGTTCATCCTTATTTGATACACAAAAGACAGTAATGGGTTACTGCTTGGAAAGCCCTATAGTATAGATTTCAATCAATATCACTTCAAAAATGACACTGTATAGCCCTATGACAAGAAAAACTTATAACAATGCAGTACCACACAAAAACAATAAGTAATCATACCTGTATGTCGTAATTGTGTGTAGCAAAACATGCTCTATGTATAAACTGTACTTAAAAAGATAACTGCAAAAATAAGAAGCATAACTAGAATTGCAACTTCCTCTTTCTTAAGATTTCACTGTCGCAAGTTATGTCCATACAGTAACCCATAAATTTTTAAACTAACAAGGATAGAGTAACTGAGTGCATAAAAATAAATGCACATGTGAGGAGAAAACAGACTGTTGAAACATGAAATATCAGTGGTCATAGGTATTCAGATGGGCAATTCACTAGCAAAACTACAATAACCGAATGGTTGTGTTGGCTCATGGTTGTGGAATTTACTCACGGTGTGAAGTTGACTTGGTCAGTCAGTGTGGTGGTACCGGAGAATGGAGGAGCGCGCACCTAGGTACTACATGTCTGATCGAGACGCTGACAGAAGCTGTTTACATAAAATAAAGACAACAACTGAACAGTCGCCATTGTGATGACAAAATCATTTCATTGTGTGTACGGTTCAGAAAGTCTCGATCCTATTAATACTCTATCTAGAAATATATCACAAAATATGTCAGCGTCAAACTGCTTCATTCAAAATATGATTTGTTTACCAATCCTAGGCTGTGCTTAAAAACAATTGGAATGTCAATTTATCAAACTTCTATGTACAAGTATTAAACTGCTAAGCATTAGCAAAAATATGCAAGATTATCTGAAGAATACTAAACTATTATTTTCATACAAGCTATCATCTTGTTTTTCCGAAACACTAATTTCAAAAAAATAACTCCATTAAACACAAATTCTACAAATAACCCAATCTATTGAATCTATTGGTTACAGTATAAAAATATTATCATATACAAGAAAAAGCAATAAACATCTTAAAAAATCAGCATTTAATATTCCATATTACGTATATTATTCCTACATACAGGTTCAGTCTCTTGAGCCAAAACAATGCAATGCTAAGCAGTCGGTTTGGTCACAATTCAGCTAGTGGTAACCACTAATACAACCGAATCTAATTTATAAATTATCTTTGGTGCCTTTGAAACAGCGTAGTATTGAAGACAAAAGGTAATTCATATTCACATAAGTTAGCACTCGAAAGCATGTTACTAATAGATGCTGTTTACTAATATTAATTTGAATACCTTCAATTTATTTTAATTTCCACAATTTCATTCCAATATTAAACGTGAAGAATAAGTATGAAAGTATTTATATTTAAAGAATATTGTTGAATATTAACTGCTTTATACTTTTTGCCTAGTTTTCAGCATTGTCTTGTTAACAAATTCTTTTCTTTAATAAATACTTTTACATCTTCATATAAATACTGATGCTAGTAGTTTAACACAGTATACATAGAAGCAGATAAAAAAATGTTTCACCAAATGAATTGTATTCAAAGTAGAACAGCAATAACGTAGCACAGAACTATTTGCGACGAGTCAATAAAACAGAGTTCCAATAGAAACAAAATTTATCAGCTACGTGATGTCAGCATGTTGTAGAGTTACGAGATTCTCCCGTCTTAATATTGCACGTTTCTTGTTTTTCATGTTTTGTTGGTTGGATATACTCTGACTTACCGACGAGGCTGCAGCTGCCTGCGAAAATACGAGGGATGTGCTGTGATTGACTCCCTTCAGAGCCAATGAGTGAGTGAAAGGGTGGTCCCCATACACAGCATTCCTAGGCGTGTGCGTTTGCTGTGTGCGACGCACGCTGCCTGTTATTATAATTATAGCAACGAGTCACGGCTCCAATTATTTAGAGCTAATATAGCACACACGCACTTTATCACAAAATACTTAATAACTACATTTTATAACTATACACTTATAATCCTCTTTTGCTTGCCTAAATGCATTGTTGGACACTTTATAGATTTGCTGTGAATTTAATCAAGAATAATCTAACGCTGAATGCAAATGTGATTCACATAAAATCATTGTAATCCCACAAAATGCTTAGTCTACAATTAATTATCTGCTTAGATAGCAGAAATTTCAACATTAATGTGATGTGCGACTCATATGTGATCATGTACCCAATGGAGATATAATCACTCGCCAATGAGTGAAAGATGAGCTATTTTTTCAAATGATAAAAACGTATTGTTTTAAGTTATGAACAGAAAGGTATTGTGTAATTTTTCGATTTAAACAATCACTGCACGCACATACTGCAAAACATTCTTTTGTTTAATTTTTACTATGATAAATGGAAACTTTTTTTTTAAATATTCGCATTTCAAATACATTTATTACATTCTTCCATTCGGTAAACAAATTAACAAAACAGAAAATTAGATATGATATTCATAACAGATTATGTGATACAATTTGCAACGTATTCACAATAATAAATATGCTAGTATTATGTGTATATTAAGTTGTAATAAGAATATGTGCTTCACATATAAAATACATAAATGTTACAAATATATATATAATACACACACACATTATATATATATTTGTGTTTGTGTGTGTAATATATTCATAATACTTTGTTAAAAACCTTCCAAGTAATTAATTCTTTCATCATCATTAAATTTTTTAAATTCTAATTTCCAAACCAATTTTACCTATGCTCATTGCACTGCACTTCATAATAACTTCTTTGTTTTTCGCATATCACGCTCGACAATATGTCCAAAAAAAGGGCAGAAAAGTTGGAGCGAAATAAGGAAAAATTGTAAATAATTGTAATAATAATTACCTTCATAACCTCCCTGAATTTTCCAATTTCTCTGGTAATCAAGTCTCTTTTACTTTCTTCTATTTCAGCATCATCCAAGTTTAAAGATTTTGCCACCATTTTCGTTTGATGTTCCTCTGTTATTAATACATTTTTAGTTTGATTTATGCTTAATAATTCAATATGCGTAGTAAAAAAGGGGTATCAGGATCGAACATATTTAATAAAGTCATTTTGGTAAGTACCTGGAGCAACTTGAGCCATTTCCAAATCTATGGCATGTTCTGCTATAATTTGGTTAATACGTGCCAGTGCATCTGCATCCACTACTCTCATACCCTCATCCATGTAATCCTCAGCCTCCTCTCCTTCCGTACTTTCAGTAGGTGTTTCATCCTGTAAAGGCGACTGACCACCTCTAAGTTTTTTCCGTCTTTCTGCTACAAAATCATAGTAAGTAGAACATATGGAAAGTCTTCTAACGTATTATGTAATACAAAGAAATGTCATAAAGTCCATTTAAATATTTGTCCCACAATTATTTTCCGCTTGAAATTACTGTACAAATACTAAAATTCAGAGATATTAACTTTTGAACATAACCATAGTTAACTTTACCTTTAAACTGATCCAAAACAACTTTGGCCTTAGCATCCACTTTTACAACAAGTTTTTTTGTTCCTATTTCCATGTCATGAAGTAATCTAACTGCTCTGAGACCTGCATCAGGACCTGCATATTCACAAAATCCGAATGCTTGTACTCTCTTCCAAGAAAGGACATGGCCACATGCACCCAGGATATGTCGTATCATTACGTCAGGTGCTCGGTCCATAATATTACCGATAAATACAGTAACTGGTGGTCCAGATTCTCTCTCGCGCCGCCGATTATTATCGTGGCGATTCTGGTTACGTGCGTACCGAACAGCTGGAGCTGAGGTCTGCATCGCAGATACGGGTGTTGGAATCATCTATGTTTTATAAATGGTAGGATTCTTAATAATGCACATTTCTACTCATGCAATCTAGAATCTTTCCCTCCCCCTAATAGTAGATTAGTATAGTTTTTTCAATTTATATTGTTGCTCTATATCACAAAGTGGTACCATGCATATATCAAAAGAATTCAAAACAAAACCTCATATCAAAAACATAACTTATCAAAAATCGTTGCCAAATTCATAGAATCATTTACTGTGATATGTCTTCAACATTCATTTATCTTCAAATTAATATTAAAAAATTAGATTGCAAGCTGTTAGCCTATTATACTAAATAATCATATTAGTGGAAAAGGAAATTTATAATTGCGATATTATTAACCCTTTGAGTACCAAATACTTTCTGCCGATGCGCTCCGCAAGGACGGCGCGCACCTAGTGCTGTCGATCGCTGTGGCTGGAATAATTTTTCGCTAGCGTGAACTTTGTTGATTCACTATTCAAGAAGCAACTAACAATAAATTGTTGTTATAATTATTTTGCACCAAATTAAATAATGAAAGAACGGTATTTCCGAGGACTGATTATTTGTTAGAAACAGTAAAGTTTACAGTGTACTTTAACGTGAAAATAAGAAATAACAACTAAACTCAATAAACATTAAATAAAAAATAGGAAAAACTTTAAACTTATATTTTGAACAACAGAATATTTACTCTTAAATCGTTAAGTTTATGTCGCTAAAAATAACACTTTAAATCCATTAAAATTAATAGTTCATTTGTGTGTGATAAATTTCAAAACAGTCATCAATACATAAACTGACATCGTAATTTTTATATACACACGTATTTATCTTACATGAAGTTAATTGTAATATTACTACGTAGGATATCGAAAAAATTGACAAACACATATATGTGCCTTTAGTCTCTGCTGGCAACTTGTACCAAATACAAATCTGCGCCCATAGTCCATATCGATAGCTTTCACCGGACGCATATATGCATCCATAACACTCAAAGGGTTAATAACATTTACATATGTAAATCAACATAAAACATCACTACACAAATGTTACACAAAATTATATACATGCATTGTATTCTTAGATTCGATCCCTTGCCGTACCATTTAGTCTGAGAAAATCTGGACCAAACTAGAAGGAGCCGATGGTCGTATTACGAGCTCAAGTGAAGCAGAGAACACGCGGAAAACGGTCCGAAACTGTAAGACCAAAAAACATGGTCCGATAGTTCTATCTCGAGAACTGTTACAACTATGAGTTTTTCGTATTAATAAAATTTGCTTCTTGACTGCAATTCGGCACAAATACAAAATTTGGAGTTTACAAAATTCGGGGTACAAGATTCTGATCACGAGTCAATCTCATCAAAGTACGGCAAGGAGTTACAGGGTAATCTGGTCCAGAAATTTCCAAAAAAACGATTTCTATGTTTTTTAAAAATTTACGCTTTTCCAAATATATTTCCCAAGTCTACTCCTTATAATTTCAATAAATTATGACGTTGTTAATAATAAGTTCATACCAAGGGAATGGAGCAGTGTACGTAGAATGTAATGATAAAACTGTTAATATATTTGTCTTAAACTAATAGTTTCAACTAGCAATCGTAATATCTCAAAAACCATCGAACTTATTGACTTCTTTTATGTAGAATAAGTCTCCCATATAAAAATAATGCCAAATTTTCGAATATCACATTTGACAAGGCTGTTACTTTGTCACTTATTTGCATATATTACTTATTTTGGCAAAAATTAGCTGCATTCATTACAGTTACGGTGAATAGCTAAGATTAATGATATTTCAGGTGATCATTGAAAGCGGCCCAAATAGTTTTATCATACTTCTGAGATACAACATGTGTAAACAATAGATACAAAATTATTGTTAACCGTGTATTAAAAAAAATCTCAAACAACTAAATTATCGATATACATATACAGGGAAAAGCAATGCTATAACATTAACTGATTCTTTCAAATAAATTTCAAAAAGTGATTTTACAATTGCTTGTCTGGATTGAAATACCCACTTCAGAAAAGATTTATAACGTTTTACTGGAAACACTAGATTTTCTATCTAAAACATACAATCTTGCAAATGACATTATATTTGCAGGCTAAAAATACAAGTTATACAATACTTTATATTCAACATTGATCATATAATATTAAAGCAAAGTTATTTAATTTACTATACATAGAACATTACACTTAAATTTTATATATAATTTTATATATATATATATATTTCGTATTTTAGCAATTAATATATTGTAATTATACTTTTACGTAAGTATAACATTTTAAACTAATACAAGCATAATATAATAAGTGGAATAAGATAATACTTTGAATTTAGATATTACATAACGATGGTAGCTTTAATTTTTTTAGTAAATTTAATTTTTAACAATTCATGTAAAAAAATTATTATATTAATTAAGAAAACTACCTAACCTTCTACCACATATATAGTAATATTTAGCAAGTGCAGGAGGTACTTGTAAAGAATCTATATATTGACAGACAACATATAAAAACAAACATGCTAGAACATAATAGAATTGTTGTTTTTGAATACTTACATGTGCCATAGGCATCACTCCACCTATAATTGGTGGAGGCGCCCCAACCATGTACGGCATGGGAGGCATGCCTGGTATTCCCATTGGTGGTTGACCAGGGTACGACATCTCTAATTTATATTATGGCACCGCTTATGCTGAAACAAAATTGAAGAAATACATAATGCATGAATTCAAACAATCAACACATACAAAACATTTTCAAATATTCATTTCATATAAGCATGTTATGAAATGAATAAATTAGTTCACCAGTTAACACATTGACTGTCATGCCCATTTAATATTATGTCCCTGCAGGCTGCAAGAGGATTTTCATTATTCTAAGCTTATAAAGACAAAATAATAAAAAAGATTGTTAATATACAATCATGCACTTATCCACAGTGCATTTATCTTGCTGGTGGTCACAGGGCATACTCTGATGCCTTGGTGCACTCAATTACTTTTGATAGCTGTTGTCCAATATTTTTTGACTAAATATAGTCGTAGAAAATTATTATCCACAACGTTTGCGCGATATGGTACATATCTTAAAACATATTGCACCAACCGCAATAAAGCACTCCTTAAATGCAGAAGAAGAAAGGGTAGCATACATGGCAACATACCCGGTACAAAAATTTTGCAAAGTATTTTACCGAGTACACGTTGCAAATCATTGTTAGAAAAATATGAAAAATTGGAAAAAAGTCATCACATACTGCGGAGATTGTGATGGTCCGCCTCAATCATGCTTAAGCTGTTTTAATATAACACACTTGATTTTTACGATGCAATATGCGTTTTAATTGAAAATTTTATTTGTTGAATAGTGCATTTCTTATTTCATAATGTTATGTAGTTAGCTACAATATTCAACATTTTTCGCTGCCAATATCAATTTTATTTTATTCATTCCAAATATTTGACGCACGGATAACCAGCATTACAGTTAATTTATTAACCGAGAAGTATGCTTGTAGAAAACAATTCTAATAGACATAATGAAAAGGGAACAGAGAATGAGTTGACTGCGTGCTATAAAAGGGTTTTTTAAACTCTAAGAAAGTTCATCGCCCGCAATTCACCGCCAGCAGTTAATAGCACCGCCGCGTCAGTTTAGTACATAAACAATTTATACCCCACAATTGATCGCTAGCATATTTTATCGCCAGGCAAAATATATGATTTATATAAATTTATTGGTTATTTTAAATGGAAAATAAAGTTTTTCTATAGGTGTTACTTAAGAATTAACCGTCGCAGTGCAACGCCTGCGTCCGTTCGAACCCATAGATAAAAGCCTTTCTTCGGCTAGCAAATCTTTTTAGAGCGCCTAACCAATATCAAGCACATGCCATTACATCTAAACGATAAAATATGCTGGCGATCATTTCTCAGCTATAAATTGTTTATGTGATAAATTGACGCGGCGATAAACTGCTAGCAATTAATTGCCGGCGGTAAACTGTTAATGATTAATTACTGGCCGTGAATTTTCCCAACCTCGATTTCTAAACTCTGAGTTAATTCATTACCCCTAATTAATATACAACGAATCTATCTCATAGTAACAATAGTTAAGAATATATAACTACTATGTATTTTCAGGTAATAATTATATGAAAGGGTATAGCAGGATAAGGGGGCCAAAAGTGATCTTGAACCGATAGTAGGTAATAAAAAAAGCCATTGCGTACCAAATTTCAACCCTGTATCTTGACCGAGAGGGTAGATACGGGGAAAATTCAAAAAACCGGTTTTTACCCTATTTTCCTGGTTTACTGAGGTGCAAAAAATTCGAACAAATTCTGACACATTTGACATGTGGAAATACATGTTTGAGATTTTTTTCAGATTTTTCCATTGGAAAGTCTAAGTGCAAAAAATAAAAACCCGAGAAAATTCGGAAAAATGTCGATTTGGCATGGAAATCTTCCGAGCACAACTTTTTCCTTTTTACAGTGACAATCTGATATTGTGGTTATTATGCTCAATTTTTTCAGATTTTTCGATTTCTTGTGTCATGGTGGGAAACGCAATCAGTATTTGTTATTTTTACAGCCTATTGATACAGTATGTTCATGTTACGATTTTCAATGCTTCTGCATCCGAAGCAATTCCGATTAATGAAGAGAATTCAATTAATTAAATCACTTGTATATTGTATGCTCCTTATCTGCTAGAATTTTAAACGTTGTGTAGTATGGCGTACCAAATCGGAAAATCTGAAAAAATTGAGCATAACAATCATGATATCTGATTGTTACTACAAAAAGGGGAAAGCTGTCCTCGGAAGGATTCTACACGAGATTCACATTTTTCCCATTTCTTTTGAGGTTTTTCATTTTTTTTACTTAGGCTTTCCAGTAGAAAAATCTGAAAAAGGCTCAAACAGGTATCTACGTATGTACTTAGAATGTATCAGAATTTTTTCGAAATTTTTGCACTTCTGTAAATAGTGAAAATAGGCCAAAAACCGATTTTTTATATTTATCCCATTAGTATGCTCTTGGTCAAAATACAGGGTTTTAAATTTGATACTAAATGTTTATTTTTATTACCTACCAAATGACAGCAAATTCTTTACTTGCATGATTTTTACATTTAATAAACATTTAATTTTATTTCTTTAGAACTCAATTTTTTGGTACAATTATGTCCTCATGTTTAATTACTAAATTATTAATATAATAAGCAATAAAGTGACGATAATACAAAGAAGTTAAAAAATATGCCACAATATCTAGCCTCAAAATCTTTATTTGTTATATAGAATTGAATGCGTCTCCTAATGGACATAAGCCATCTCATTTACATCATGAAGTATAATACCCTGCAAAAAATGTCTATTCTGTATCACCAAACGTGGAATAGTCTGCATAAAATAAAAATACTTCTATTATGTATTTTATACTTATTAACATATATTATACTTTTATACGTCATTGTAAGCAGATTGTATTAATGAAGAATTGTAAATAATCAAATCAAACAAATTTGGAATGACTTTATAAATTACATATAATGAATTGTATGTGTTTCAATGGTTCAGTTTCATCATAATCATTTTCATTATGATGTCAAGAGACAGTTAATGTAATTTGAGCCATGATATAAATGGGATAAAAGTATGTAAAAAAAATTATCACAGCATAGATAGCAGAGCAGTTAAACACCTATAATTGTCTATAAATAAACATATCAATCTTCACCATTGGAAATATGAGTCTATAAAAAAATAATTGTATGACTTTTCACACATATTGCAGTTATTTATAACAGACAATACTGCATGATTCCAGAAAAAAAATAATGCCTGCTTTATTAAATCTCTCATTGAGAATAACAAGAACGCAATCATATCAGTAATACCAAAATTATGTCTAGATGAAGAACAAGAAATGACAAATATGCAAATATACAAGTTCAAAACTTATACGTAGTAAATACCACATAAACAAGAAATATCAAAAGAGCAATTATTTCATTTTCTCATTGTATCTATCCTTCTACATTTTAAACTAGATGAAATAAAAGCTTGAAATAAGTAAAGTTGAATTTCTTTCTTATTATGTTATCAATTATGATTTAAACTTTCATAGAAACAATAAATGTTATTACATATATTTTAAATACCCCCCCCCCCCCAATTTTCAATGCTTTACAATTATTATATAATTTATTATTAAATATCAGAATGTAGCAAATTACCAGTAAACAATGGATATTAACATTTTTTATACTTTGGCGACATTTGGTGTTAATACCCATTCAGATAATGCTTATTACTTCAGTTTTAAACTACAATGAACAATACATACAAATTTCGAAAACAATAAAATACGAAAATGTTAAAAATACTGCAGAAACAAAACATTTAATGTAATTTAGGAAGACGTATTCCATATATCTATTATGGTCAGTAAAATGCATTGTTAATCACTAACCATAAGGTATAAACAGTAACAGATAATTTACTTTCTTGACACAAGACACTGCATAAAATAAAAAAGATTAAAAAGGTGTATTGATATATAAAATCAATAAAATAAAGGAACACCGGTTATTTTCGGTAATATCAAAGCCTATAGTATTTCTGAAAGGGGAAATTTTTTGTAAATAACAATTTCATAAGCACATTTTTAGCACATAGTTATACGTATTAATTTAGTCTTGCAATAATTAATACTGCATGCTGACACGTATATTTTACATTAATACAAACCGGAAATTCCATCTACACGTTTTATTATATAAGAACAATTAGTAACGAGAACAGTTACAGATGCCAAATGAGCATTAAATGGATGCTTTGATATTCTAACCATTAAATGATTTCTGTTATAATCCAATCTTATACTTACATAATACACTTGCAAACAAGACTAAAGTACTGGTCATTGTTTTAAGACATATTTATATCAATTTATAAAGGTCTCGGAACCGAATAAACTTTGTATGTAATCACAACAACCCAAACTTCCACCTTGGTACAGCTTCAATTGATTACCACTACTTTTCGTCCATTACGGCTTCACACGTTGATCACTTCTTCCAAAAGGCTACATGGTGGTGCTGCACTTCCCATGTGTTCATAAAAATATCAGAAATATATCAATGCAGTAATATTGTATAATGTCACATCCCGGCGACGGAGGTGAAGTGAGGAGAGAAAGAAAATTACTAGTCTAGTAAGATCGAATTGGGAAATTCCTTCAAAACCGTATTGCCGAGTAAATGCTGGTTTTTGTCTTCCCGTCTGGGCGGTCAAATGGCTGGAACCCAGCTAGTACGTCGATTCGTTATAAGTCTTGGAGATGTAGGCAAAAGAGAATAATTTGATGGTAAACTTATCGTTGTCCCTCTCTCTGGCTTGGTCGCGGAGCTGCGCTGTATCTGTCCTTTGCTTCCTTCAAAGATAAAAGAAGACAGTGAAAGTGTAGGGCTTCTACTTAGTCGACGTAGGCTGAGCGGATTGCCAAGTCTTAGGCGTTGCACTGGAGATTGCTGTAGAACTCTGCGTTCCTCTTAATGTAGGTGGAAGAAACTCCGTATGCGAACTGATTGGGCAGTCCAGGATAAGATTGAAGAAAGGGTTGGTAAGAGACGGAGAAGTTAGGTTTTTGTAGGAATGGAATTGATTAAAGAGAAATTAGGAATTTGCAGGAATAGGTTTCTCTATTAAAATGTTCTGTGTTAAAGATAATGAATGAGTGTATAGTTACAAATGAAACTTAAAGGTAAAGAAATTAATTCTAGAGGTAATATAATTAAAATATTGGTTACAATTATCGAGATATATATATATATATATATATATATATAGCAAATATTTCGGACATACACCAAGCGACTCTGTGAATGTTGACATTCACCGGTGAATGTCAACATTCACAGAGTCGATGGTGTATGTCCGAAATATTTGCTAAATACCCTTATTTCTGACTTACACCGGTAAATGTCGATATTCACCATGCACTAATGGTAAATGTTGAATATGTCGGAGATTTATATTTTCTTCTCCGTAATTCAGTTGCTATAAAACGACACAAGGCTGACGTAACTTTTTCGCCTCTCTTTCTGAGAGGAGTGACCAAGAATTTAAAACACGCAGTACATTCTAAATGAGAAAAGAAAATAATAGTAATAAAAAAATTACTTAATTATGTGATTCAAATAACCCAGACCTAACCCAGACTGACAAAGCTGACTGACTCCCAGCAGAACAAAGGATTTGGCGGGAGAGAGCTTGTCGCCACTTTGTCGGCTCCTCTCTTTTGGACCTCCACCAGAGCATATCTCTGATTGTCGACATACACCGGTGAGGGTCCGAATGTACAAGAATGTGATGAAATATTCGATTTTTCACCGACGTATTTGGTATCTGTTGACATTCACCGGTGAAAGTCGGCATTCTCCAATTTCGATCTTCCAATATTCTTCCGATAGAGAAACCTATTCCTGCAAATTCCTAATTTCTCTTTAATCAATTCCATTCCTACAAAATCCTAACTTCTCCGTCTGTTACAAACCCTTTCTTCAATCTGATCCTGAACTGTCCAATCATTTCGCATACGGAGTTTCTTCTACCTACATCGAGAGGAACGCAGAGTTCTATAGTAACCGCCAGTGCAGCGCCTAAGACTTAGCAACCCGCTCTGTCTACGTCGGCTAAGTAGAAGCTCTACACCTTCACTGTCCTCGTCTATTCTTGAAGGAAGCAAAGGACAAATACAGCGTAACTCCGCGACCAAGCCACAGAGAGACAACAACGATAAGTTTACCATCATATTATTCTCTTTTCCCTACATCTCCAAGACTTATAACGAATCGACGTACTAGCTGGATCCCAACCATTTGACCGCCCAGGCGGGAAGGCAAAAACCAGCATTTACTCGGCAATACGGTTTTGAAGGATTTTCCCAATTCGATCTTACTAGACTAGTAATTTTCTTTCTCTCCTCACTTCACCTCCGTCGCCGGGACGTGACAGTCAGTGACAGTACCCTATTGGAATCCTGGTTCACATTTATACACATATAAAATGGGAAGAGCGATATTAACATTTATTCAACCATTTGTTATACTTCAAATTTATTAAATAACATACGAACTTGACATATTAAGTATCTTTTACTACGATTCCTCAATACGAAAGTTTGTCAATTTAATTAAGCTAACAAAACAAACTAATTTTATACTTATATTATACTTCTTAGTACCCAAAAGTAATATTTATTTCTATTTTGCTTTAAAACACACAATATGAAGAATATTGCATTACATTCATTGTTAGTTAGATTCAATGTACGTTAAAATTTCAATTTCTGACATAAAAGTGTGGATTTAAGAACACGGTATTCAGTTGGTCGGCGTTTTGTTGAATCGTTTGGTTCATGAAATGGCAGTGCGATGCAATTTAGAGTTAAGTAAAGTGGATGCCATTGGTGATCATTAATATTTCAAAAAACGGGAGAAAGTGCTGTAGATTATTAAAAATATCAATGTGTCAAACAATTGAAGTGATTTTATGCAATGCTCAGTAATCTGTATTTTAAGGTATATCGGTTACAATGAAACGATGTTATATATTACTTACTGCTATTTATTTTAGCTGACTGTTAGAAGTGGAAATGTTAAAACCAGGTTTTTAGTACGAGTTCCTTTGAGGAAACGAAATAAAAACTAATTAAGAAATTGAAGTTACAGTGCGTAAATTTTTGAGGAAATAAGGAGAGAGAGTTTTGTGTTCTTTGTGATATTCCTTTGATTTATCTTTATTGAATAACCTTAAGTAGGATTTAAAAAATATACGTTTTGTAATATTCGTAACGCGTAACAACTCAAGTATTTCTATGCTCTTTATGTTTGCGTTATATTCTTAAATGTATGCAACATAAATTTTATTTAATTTTTAAGCAATATGTTTTTTAAAGCACAAGTCACATAAATGGAGTATTATACTTCATAAATTGCTGTAATACATCATAATTAATAGAAATTCATTGAGAAAGACAGAAAATCTTTTATTATTACACGATTGCGTACGAATTACAGTATAATTTCTTTAACTAATAATATATACACAATGTTAGATTTAAAAAGGCTTGTATATAATATTAAATTACATTTTTAACAGCATATATAATGTGTTGGTCTCAGTTATTTTAAATAAAGTGACATTTACTATGATATATACGGTATTAATTTTGCTGTATGTGGCAAAATCATTGATTGAAATCATATCTGAGGATAGATTTGTAAATATATTAAGATCAAAATTGATGATATATGATACAAAACATACACTACTATATCATCTAAGAAATTGAAAATATTTATATACAATGGGCTTGATCATACTTCTACTTTAAATACAACATTTTAAGAAATGTTTTATAAGAAAACTTACTATTGATTTTATATGCTGAAATAGAAATGAAAAGTAAATTGTATTGAAATGTATTACATATTTGTGTAGGATTTCTTATTTGTGAAATGTAAAAACACTTACTTAATTGTTTTAATTGCTTTAATGATATGTTGTAATATGAAATATGAGTATACTATCTATAAGATAATAATCTCTGTTTCATTAATACGATCAAAACTTATATCGAATTACATACTCTGTACTTGTATTGTACCAATAATCTTTTTGTAATATTACAAAAAGATTAAATGAATATTATATTTTCTGTAATCTATTATGTAGTGATAATGGCTCCAAGACGAGTAGAAGAAATACCTGTTAAAAGAGTAGCGGCTTTAGGTTGTAAGTTACCAGCCAAATTACCAACGGGAGAAATACTAACAGATGTTACGCAAAACAAGTGGAAAATAGGACATACGATAGGATATGGTGGGTTTGGCGACATATACTTAGGTAATACATTTTAATAACGTAATACATTTATATAATTTAAGATATTCTTTTTATTAATATTTGACTTTGTCAATAATTATTACAAGTGTCATATATTACTTATTCTTTAAAATTTGATTATTGTCCGTACGTTTATATCAAGTTTTTAAGTAACTAGCCAAGTATTAATAAGGATGTCTTCCTGAGCATTTTAATTTCTATAAAATATTACTTTTTATAGCAGTTTCTATAGATTATTTGTTAAAATTAAAAATGAAGATAAATGTTTGTATAATTTCTACAAATAAGATATAGTCATTTAATACATGCATTCATATGACTGAAAACAAAATGCATTAATTGATAAGATATGTACATATTAACATTTATGATGGACTGTACATTTTCAACATAAATAATTTAAAAGTCGTTTTACTTTACATGCTTCCTACGTTATTTTTCTTACTTTTACAGGCAGAGAAAAATTATAAAACAAAATTGTTATATATATACATATATATATATATATATATATATATTTATATTTTTATTTATATTTTTTTGTTATATATATATATATATATATATATATATATATATATATATATATATATATATATAACAAAAAAATATAAATAAAAATGTTTTTGAGTTATTTAAAACATAGATAAACCTATTACACATAACGTTCCTAAACTTAGTGTATAAGTTTTCAAATTGCAACATAAAATATTTATATTACTGTTCTATACTTGCATTTTCTGTGTTAATCTTTATATTATGAGAAATGAATTTTATATAATATTAACTGGAATATTTTACTTTTCAGCATCAAATAACATTAGTCAACCAGTGAGTCAAAATGCAAAATATGTTATAAAAATTGAACCTCACAATAACGGCCCTTTATTCGTTGAAATGAACTTTTACATCAGAGCAGCACGTAAACACATGAGTAAGATTATGGATAATCATCTCATAAAATAACAGAATATATAAAATTGTATATCAATAGATATTAAAATTACAGTTCTTCTTTTATATGTTTTATTATTGATAAATGTAGTTGAAAGTTGGTGCAAATCACAAGGGAAAAGAAGAATAGGTATTCCAACGTATGAAGGATCAGGTTCTCATGTGTATCAGGGTCAAAAGTACAGGTTTTTAGTAATTCCCCGATATGGCATTGATATCGGAAAACTATTTTTATCAAGTGGCAGAAAATTACCACCAAAACTAGTTAATAGACTAGCTGTTCAAATGGTAAATAATTATAATTAGAAATAATAAAAATAAATCTAAAAACAGTGTATTGTATTTCGCAAATGTAATTCTTATTTCTTATTTTGCTGCAGTTGGATGCACTTGAATATATTCACAGTAGAGGGTATGCTCATGCGGATGTCAAAGGATCAAATATTTTGCTATCTCTACGCGAAGATGGAGTTAAGACACAGAAGACTCCCGCATATTTAGTTGATTATGGACTGGCTTACCGCTTTCGTACAGGAGCTGGTGTGCATAAACCATTTGTCCATGATGAAAGAAGAGCACACGAGGGAACCTTGGAGTTCACATCTCGAGATGCACATCATGGAAGTAAGTCTGTCACATTAGTAGAAATTATGTTAGAAATTATTTTTTAATTTATCATATACTTCAGCACATTCACGAAGAGGAGATTTAGAAACATTGGGGTACAATATATTACAGTGGTTATGTGGTAAACTGCCATGGGAGAGAGAAAATGATAATGAGCTACCAATCGATCCAGAAGAAGTCCATGCACAAAAAGAAATTTTACTTTCAAATTTATCATTATTTATGAGTAAATGTTTTCCACTTAAAAAGAAACCACCTGGTAAGTTTCTAATTATATTTAAATACTATAAAAAAGTTTTTTTCAAATATAAATACATTTCTATACATCAACAGATTTTGGAAGATATATATATATCATCACTTATGACAGTAAAACCTCGATAAATGTACAGATTTTGGGTGCAAAGCAGTGCTCTTATAGAGTACTGGTGTCAAATCTGTGTTTACGTTAGTGCTCCAGCCGAGCGCGAACTTAGAAAAGGACAGACAGTAGAAGAGACAGAGAAAGCAAGCGAACAAAGTGAGCTGCTTGAAAGTATCGTCGAGGCGATGCTAATGCAACAATAAACTTGTTTATTTATTAATTTTTCTAAATGTAACTTTTCCGAATGTTTTTTGAGATTTTTTTGATTAAAATGATACCAAACACGATATGTTTGAATTATGTAAATCGTAAGTAAATTCATTAAATATTAATTAAATATAATTCAAAGTACAGAGTGGTTGGTATCATTTTAATCAGAAAAATCTCACATATACGTTAGCAAAGGTTTAAAAAAAAATCGAAAATGAAAAGGACCGACCCTCCTATTAGCATTGCTTCACCGATACATTCGGGTTCGCCAAGGAGGATCCCCCTATGTGGAGGGGATAGTCATGTTGCATTTATCGAGGTTTTACCATATCCCCCCCCCCCCCCCCCTCTCTGGGGGGGGGACGTAGAGCGACGAAATATTATCAAATCATTACATTACTTACATCCCAATATGTTTCGTTCAAAATAATCTGAATTCACTCAATTTATTTTTTAAACTACAAAATTATAATCTTTTATACATTAAAATATTTTACCAGTTGCCATCATGGAATATATGAAATACGTCAGTGAACTAGGATTTGAAACCAAACCAAATTATTCCTACTTACGAGCTTTGTTCCAATCTGGTTCTGGCCAAAAGAGTGATGTTCCTACATGTTTGTACTCTATGCAAGAAAGCAATGAAAATATTTCTTGTCTTAACTCCTATAAACGACCATATTTGCGAGAAAGAAAACCTTGTAAGCCTGTCAATGGGGAGGTAAATGTGATTAAATTAAAATGTTCAATCGTCATTATCATGTTTTATGAGTGAACTATTCGAGTATTTATGTTGACAGATTCGAGTTACACGCAATACACAACCTAGATGCTCACCTGAAAGTAAAGAATTTTCTTGGGAAGCAGTGTTAGCGTTACATCCTGATAAACTTGCAAAAAGTAGCATACAATCACCAACTTCTCCCCTTACACCACCACCATCTCCACCACCACCATCCCAACCGACATATGCAATGTTAAGTGTGCTTCAAAAAATGAGAGAAAAACAAGCAGGTACATTTCGACATAAATCGTTACCAAAATCATCCGAGTAAGTATTATTAATTATTTACATTAAGACACCGTGCATTTATAATCACTCATAAAAATGTACTTATCTTTTAACAGTGATATTAAAACAAAGTGGGCGACAGCTGAAGTGCAATCTGTAATTCAGCCAAAGAAAAAAACTCCGACACCTTTACCCAACGTTATTAGCGTACCGCGCTTAACTCGTTCACGGGTGGCTCAGTTAAAACGTAAGGATATAGTACAGTTTTTTCATTCATAAAATTGATATCTATCTATTTTTATTTCGATTGGAAAAGATTACGCTTATATTACAATTACACCTTAGTATATCTGCTTGCCACTTATTTAAAGAAATTTATTTTTTTTATATACGAGCCTATTCGATAAATTCCAGTTTTTATTTAAACTTTACTACCTTTATGATAGGACTTGGACATGAACCGACTTGCGAGCAAACGCAGAGTAAGAAAAAAAGAAGAGGTCCATTGTCTTAAACAAAAGCATTATTTATTGAAAATATGTGGACATATAATTAAGTATTATTCATTATTAGTTTACATAGACTTAATAAGTGTATACTTGATGTTCCTGATAAAGGGAGAAAATTTTATGGATCAGTGATGCCTCAGGTGTTTATTACACCTATTTTTGCAAGACTGCTTTATCATCATGATTTGTTGTCTAATAATTTATATAACAAATATTAGATTTTTTAAAAGAAATGTATAGCGAACAAATTATGAAAGATAACTAAGATGATGATTATTATTAAGATATTAAGTAGCTTCCTTTTAGAAGAATAATTTCTGTATATCCTAAATAAGACTTGTTTATATGTGTATCTAGGTACGTACATCAAGAGAATGTCACTCCACTTTAAATGAATGTGTATATTGTCTTACGTAATCAATCAAATTTGTATTACTTACATCAGGGGTGCTGAACTTGTGGCTCGCGAGCCAACTTCAGTCTTTCCTCCCTTTGCCTGCTTAACACAGCTGTAGGAGAACAGCCCCTTCCATATCTCTGAAGAATTTCTTCTTGGGGTATTACACTATGTGTGGGGCTATGTGGGTAAGGAAGTAAAGGCTCGGGTTCGCAATCAGCGGACCGGAGTTCAAATTCCCTCCCATCACCTCTAGAAAATTTTTCTTATGTGATATGTATATTATAGCCCCGGTGGTTTGGAACCCCCCTAAAAACATTAAGTCCTACGTGACATGACTATAGCAGTTAAGACGAAAAAAAATACAAAACTAACCAGTCCCAGCACCGGGAAACTAGTCGCCACTGCAATGTATATAAGACTCTTGTTTATTTACTTCTTCTCCGATCGTTTCGCCGGTTGCAACTATGTTTCATGCGTAAGCTTCAAGGACGATACATGTAGTAGTGAGGAGTCTATTGACGGTGCGGGGATCGGTTAGTTGTGACTGTGTCTCATATAGCTCCTAATGGCAAAGAATAGGGGAAACAGCAAACTCGAGTTTGTCTCTCGGAGGGAAAGAAGTTCAACACTCCTGATTTACATTATATTGATATTTTGGCGAGATGCCATTACCTTTTTATTCCATATGTTTTTTTTTATTGTTTTTCTCTTTTATCATCGACGAAATGATTATTAAAAATATAATATTTTGAAAAACTATCTTGTTTGAACATAGTTTTAATTTCTTTGATACAATTCAATTTTACACTAATTCTTACATTTAATATCAGAAGTATGCTAAATTTTGTTTCTTAACATGTTTAATGCCACACGAGTTAGCAGTGAAATAATTCAATGAAACTCTATAACATTTAAACGATAGGACTAATAAATTTTCTAATATTTTCAATATTGGAACACTGATATAAAGAACATCAAATATTACAGAATGTGTGACCACTTGCATTAACATAATTTCATTTTAAAATAACGTGGTTTTAATAATAAAAGTTCTACTTCAATATAAGCAACCTAGTAAGCGAAACTCAACAGGCATCTAACGTGTTAAACTATTATTCTTTTTAAATTCTCTAATTGAACGAATCATATATTAAACCTATATTAAATTTTGTAAATGTTAATCAAACTTAGTGTAGTAGACAAGATGCAAAGTAAATAATGTACATTCGAAGGTACATCCAGAAAGGGGATTGTGTTATATAAACAAATATGACGATGTTGTACATAAAAACTATTATACATTTGACAGCATTTTATATTTAGTTATATTTTTAAGAAATGTTGCTACGAAACACTTTCTTCTTTCGTTGTTGACCATTATAATGTCATGAATTAAAATGGTATTCGAAATTTGAATGGATCATTTAATTTTTAAATTTGGTATATAATATTAGAGCAGCGACTGTTCTATACGGCACAATAGCTCCACGCCCGTTGTTATCTTAAAAAGTATAACTGAAAAGAAAAAACTGGGTTGCACTCATAACTTTGATGCCTCATATATAAATTATTTTGACGAAAAAGTTATGAAGGGATTACATGTTACATTCGTAGAGCATGTTTGCTTTTAATTTATAATATTTGTAATGAAAATATAGCATAAAATTATATAGTAATGATAATAGTGGAAACAGATTATACCTGCATGAACATGAATATGCAGGCTTGGAAACTGTAAGTCCATGCACATATTTTATATACACGATCTCTCCAGATGAGAGGAAATTTTTTAATGCACATACACATTAAAGTAACTTAGGACGGAATACAATACAGCAGTATTTGTAGGAACTTTATTTTTAAGTTGTAACAGACTGACGGACTTGAAAAAGTATTTGGTTAATAACGATTTAGTTCAAACGATAAAAAAAGAACAGTTTTCTACTACAGGGAGCATTCGGTTACAATACAATTTGTCCAAAACACAGTTCTAAGTGCCATATAATAATTTCATGTATTGAGTAAAGGAGTAGCATTATTTTATTACTGTAAATTTTTTGCAATTATTTTCAGATAATCGTGATTCTAACAATTTTTTGTATGAAGTATGATCCCCTTTACGTTTACTTTCGCCGAATTCATTACTTACGCAATAATTGAATTAAAATATAATGTAGACAATTACTCTTAGACCATATCGGAAGTACCGAATTTTATGTGTTGCGATAAAAATAATTCAAATTGCTTTAATAATATTGAGATATAGAATTAAATTTTGGGAGTGATACCCATTGCAAATAATGTAGATCAATTTAGAATATTATTAAAAGCGTTAAATGTTAGTAAAGACGATCGACAACTGTAAGTTAATTTTACTTTAATCTCAACCAACCAGTATTAGAGATTAAAAGAAAGGTGAAAGGTACATTGTACTGTACGATATTAGCCTGTTAACTCAGGGGTTCATCCACCGAAAATGTTTTCGAGGCAAGAGAGGACAAACTAATTTGTCCTGCCTAGTGCGAAAGCGTTTCTTAATGACGAATGAATTCGCCGTAAATAGTTAACAGGCTAAAATTTGATAGCGTATTAGTTTTGTCAAGTTTGAGTTCTAATAACACAAATGAGTGATCAGTATAAACAGTATGATCGACGTGTGGATTTCATGTGCAAAACAACTGAGAAGTATAAAATGTTGCTGGTCTGATTTTTTTTATTTATTGTATATTCATATGTATTATGTTGCATCATCTTATCTCATTTTAGTGCAATTTAATGTAATTTATATTAGTCGAAGATAGATCTAATTTTTACGAGACACACATGTATACACACAGTTCAATATATTTATATACAAACAAATCATGTATACACGGAGGCGGCAACTTATTTACACTAAATTTGTGATAACTTATTTGTATTTTCTCAAGTTATACGTACCTGTACCACGAAAGCAGTGTTATTAAAGATTGAAATTGTATCGTAATTAAATAAATACTTTTGCATTTATAATTTTTTCATAAAAATACTATTTTTTGTATTAAATTTTACTTGCATTAATACTAAGAGTGTGCAAGTACCTTACTATATGATACAACGTATATTTTACATTTAATATGTTGTAAAAAAAATGTTAGTCTTGAGTTATTAAAATCCGATTCTATTAAATATTTATTATTCTAGATTAAGAGACGCATACCACTTTATTAACAACACTGTACTTCATCTGGCTTAAATCATTTCTATTGATGTGAAACTTTATTTATTAAAATCACATCATTATAGAGTAGGAATATTAAAGATAAAAATAATTACATATTGAATAGTATTTTATTTATTTTATGCCAGTATTTTACACATTCGCACATGGGCGCTGAATGTTGCACTTATCCTGTGTTCGATGATTTTTAATTATCGTTTCGATTTCGTTTAAGAATCTTGTCATACTAAAATAAATTCCTATAACTTTTTAATATTAAAAAATTGATATTTTTCAACTAAAGTTTGCGGTAAGTTAGGCATTATTTTTTTCATCATATTTTACACTTTTTACATTTTTATTTGTTCGATTATTTGTCGACATCTCAACGAGATAATTCATCTTCAAATGCTTGTTGTAAGACAGAATTAGCAGTCAGATATTATTGACCTTTAATATTTTTTCCTAGAAACTATGCAATTATTTAAATATGTGAATCACCTGCCATGACATTTTTTACGAGAAATTACTGAGCCATTTACAATCTCTTATATTCTTGTTTTAAATTAGTATTGTAAAACGAATTTTATGAGCGTTGGTAAACGTAATTGTGTTCTCTGAACAATATATTTCGTTGCATTTGTAAGTAATACACATGCTAATGTTTAGTTATATTATCTTTTGTTCATTTTTTTATATCTTTTATAAGAAAATAATAAACTAAATAGCATATGCATTTTCATATTTCTGCTTTACATATGGCAAATAAACGTTCGTATTTCTAAATATTTATCTATACTGCAAAAAGTATTAACAGTGTACGCATATCCATACAACAATTACTTAATTGTCATAAGTTTATTTGTAACGTCATCAGTTCGTGAATTATAGTCATCCACATTAATTCACTTCCAGATCTGAAATTATAATAACGCATTGAACAGATAAATCACTTACAAATTGTAAGATAACTATAAATGTCCCACCACTTTATGCTGTTAATATTTTATACTATAACATATGTGCCCATAATTATGAAACTGGTCTAACAATAAGTCAAAATTTAAAAAAAAAGAGTTTATCAGTTATTTCACCCCACATTATTTTAAACTAAATTAATTCAATGTAATTTTCACGAAATTGTCAAAAATGAGCCATTAGATAGCGGTTGTTATTTCAACATTATATGGAATTCATTTAGTGTTATTTTAAAACTGCATTAATTCAGTTGAGCTCTTCCGAAGTAATTATCGCGGAAAAATAACTTTTATATTTTACCACTATGTCAGCAGATAGCGGTTCAGGTAAGTTAATGACAACGTAATTATTATGTGAATATGTTAATTGTTCGGATATAAAGAAAAAAATATACGGAAATTTTAAATTACTTTCATTATACACCACCATTAGACCAGTAACGGAAGAAAAACGTAAAGATATTACGTGTTTACTACCCTACATCCCTCCAGTTTTTCAGGAGCATTTTAAGAATCTCAAAACTCATAATGATAAAAGCCTTAAATGATAAAAATGTATTACTTTTCAAAAATAATTAATAAATGTTCATGAATTATTTCATTAAAATTATTGTTTCTAATAAAGCTCGTTGTTTTTTATTGCTTTGTCATTTATAGGTCATTCAGTTAATTTTGAAAATGGTCTAATTGTAAGTCAATTCAAACTTTAAAAACATTTTTGTATGAGATTCACACAAAATTTAACATTCATAATAAATTTTCATTGATCAAGACTAATAAAATTCTAAATTAAAATGTTGCATAATATAAAAATATTTTTTAACTTATTCAAATGTAATCCATTAAATATCTCGAAAAAAGAAATATATGACTTATACTGATGGAATATTTGCTTGGCAGCTGAGGGGTAATTTGCTCTGATTCGCCCGACGGATAGGGACGTCCCTCTCCCTTACGCATTTTCGATTTTGACGCGCTATAGGCAAGAGAGACCGGCACATTCGTTGCGTCGTCATGTGAATGACGAAAGTAGTGTTTTATTTTCGGTTGTCATTCGTCGATCTGAGGTTTCCAGGACCGACATGGCGGTGATAGGCGGTGCGAGAGCAATCTCCTCTTCCGTCTCAGCTGCCAAAAAACGGTTCCCCAGCTCTAGACCAGTTTCATAATTACATGCACATATGTAAGGGAATGATAAAATACATTCACAGGGTTTGACGTGATATTTTATAATACTTTTATTTAAAATAACATTCACTAACAATAAGTGCAGGGCTTTTCAAAATTAATTGTCATAACCTACCAGGCGCTGCACTACCTCCTTCCATCGGTGGGGATTTGCAAAAAAACGAACTGCAAAATTCGCGAAAAGGTTGCAAATTGAGGACAAATTTTTTTATTGGTTTGTCGCATTCGTCTTGTTGCATAGGTGAAATGTTTTTGTGAGAGGAACCATGTGCAAGAACGAATCGTTCTCTTGTAAATTAATGTTAAAGACGTAATTCTGTGATTAGATTTCCGATCAGTAAGCCAGGCCTCTAGGTAATATATATTATAATTATATATGCAAAAATATTTGCAAAATTTTGTACAAATATTCTGTTGTGAACACCGCGAAAAGTTCTTCCTATGGGTCATTTTGACCCTGCATTTGCTCGCCGTGTGAATCTCGAAGCATCCGCCGTCCGAGGGTTAAACACAAAATTTTGTATACCGATTTTGAAGCAGTTGATGAAGCAAAATCGGACGCTAACAAACCAGTGGAAAAATAAAGGAGAACAACAATAAAAAACCTATATTTTATCGTCAAAATGTTAATCAGTTTTGGGAAAATTATACTTTCGAGCACGTTTGGATGTGCTTGATACGTCTGAGATATAACGAGGTTCTGTCTTACCTGTTAGTGCTATGTATTTTTGAGAACGAATATTCACACAAATATGCCGATCCGAACATTGAGAAAGTTCGGAGCGGAAATTCTAAAGATAGCGGTACGTCGATTCTTCAAGTATTTTGAAAAATCCGGCATCCTTTCCTCTTCTCGTTTTCAAAAAAATATTATGCTGAAAATCGCACAGTTCTTTTTGATATTGTCGGGCTTGTTCTTCGATTCGGGATCGTAAATGGTAATCATAAATAGTACGAGTAGCGACGTCTAGTCTTCCCGCCGACACCTCAGATTTACCAAGCACATCCAAACGTGTTCGACAATCTAAATTTCCCAAAAACTAATTGAAATTAACTACAAAATTTAAAAGTATTTTCGTAATTTTTTACTCTTTAATGCGATTTTTCTTCAATTGTTCAGCAGAAAAGGTCATCGATGCGGCGGAATAGGCGTACATAGGAAACTACTGCAAAGCACATTAGTAACAGTACCTCATGGGTGATATGGAAACCTATTAATACGAATTCCGCCTCAAAGTGCCACCACGTGCATTGGGAAGGCTCGCGCCTGGTGGCGTCGAGCACTATGAGATCTAGCACTATGGGGAAAAAAATAACTCGAGAACTATTCATTTTGGAGCAAAATATTATATACAAAAATTTCATAGTAGCATGGAGAGAATATAGGTGCAATATTAATTTTTTATTTATTATATTTCTTCAATGTTATTTGAAGGTCAACTTCATTTTGTATAGGAAAATCTATATGTTTCTTTGCAGATTTTTATTCTACAGAAGAAATAATGAAACTTTTGTATAGGTCATTTTCTTGTTGAATTTTACGTTAAAAAGATATTTAATAATAGGCGGACTGTCTCGCAAACTTTCAGCAGGTAGAAGAAAGAAGAGCACAGGTAGACGCAGGAAATCTTTGCAGAATTTACTTCTATATACATTTTTTATACAGTTTTCTTTGAATATCTTTAAACTATAAAGTAATCTATTAATATTAACTATGTTTATTAGTGTCTTTTGACACACATAAATAATTAGTATGTGTACTGAAAATTCTCAGTTATTTGTTATAAGGAAATAAAGTCAAAAAAGTATTGGGACACGTACAATGTTACTGAGGAAAGCATAATAATAAACAATATTGAATTTACTTAATACTCGTATTTGGTGTGGATGCCTTTGGCCTTAATTACGGCCTCTAATCAAAAGGTATCAATTCGACAAGTTTTTGCGTAATTTCCGAGGAAATGTTAGACCACTCTTCTAAAAGCTTTGCTTTTAGGTCATTTTTACTCTTAATTTTCTTTTTTCGAATTTTTAAATCTAAAATATGCCAAAGATTTTCTATCGGGTTAATATCCGGTGTTGAGGTGGTGTAGGAAGTTGTTTTGGTACATTATACAATAACCATTCCCTTGTTTTCCTTGCCGTGTGCTTCGGATCATTGTCTTGCTGGAAGCGGAACGTTTCGTTTATGCCCATTTTTGTTGCACTCGTTAACAAATTATTTCGTAACACGTCGATATAGACGCCTGCATTCATTGTACCGTCAATAAAAGCCAAATTTCCTACTCCATGGTATGACATACAACTCCATACCATGACATGACCACCACCGTGTTTGACTGTAGGAATAATATTCTTTTGATTTAATTCGGTGTTCGGTTTCCTCCATACAATTTTTTTTCCATCAGAGCCGAAAAGATTAAACTTGCTCTCATCTGAGAAAAATACCGTTTTCCAAAATTCCATTGTCTTACCTATATATATTTTTGCCAAGCCGAGCCGTTTCTCCCTATTCTTCTCATTGACAAACGGTTTTTTTTTCGCTGCTCTACCGTCAATTTCCGCAGAATGTAAAACATTTCGGACTGTTTGAGCACTCACTTCTTTTGTTGAATATGTTGTGATGTCAACAGCTAAACTTTTGGCACTTACAAAAGGATTTTTTATTGCTTCTCTGATGATATCTCTTCGTTCTCTAGTTGAAAGTACTTTCGGACGACCTGATCGTGGTTTGTTCTCGACGATACCAGTTTCCTTAAATTTTTTTACAATATTTCTCACTGTCCAGAAACTTAAATTTAATGAATTGCCGATTTTTCGGTAACTTTCACCATTTTTATATAATGGAATAATTACATTTCGCACGGACAATGATAACTCGCTCTTCTTCGTAGTCATGATTCTTGTTCAAAGTGTAAACACATACTGATTGTGATAACTGAGGTAAGAGATTCATAACAGCAAATTCTGTTTATGTTTATGTTCCCAGAACCGACTTTGTCGCGTACGAAAGCGAGTAACACTTGTCCTTATAGCAAAACCATTCGTGCGCCAATACTTTTTTGACTATGGATTTTTCGTTTTCTTGACTTTATTTTCTTATAACAAATAACTGAGAGTTTTCAGTACACATACCATGTATGTGTGTCAAAAGACACTAATAAACATAGTTAATATTAATAAATTACTTTATAGTTTAAAGATATTAAAAAAAAACTGGGTGTGTCAATATTTTTTTACCCACTGTAGTCTAAGGAGTATTTCTGCATAATTTCAACGCGGTACCTTTCGGTGCTTTTTAGTTATTCAATTTTTAAGTGAACTGTATACCGCGGAAAATATGATTCCCTTCCACCCAGATTACCCAGCTCCTACTGTTGTACAAACTAACAATAAGAGAAATTAAGTAATAAAAATGATGTTTAAAAATTTACCTAATAATTAGGATTAGGATTACCTAATTATTGCACGGTACCTTGAAGAAATTCGGGTACTTACTGATAGCGCTCCACTGAGACTCGACTGTCGTATTGTGTTATATAAACTTTAAGAAGGTATAACAACAGAAGGTACTGGTAGGCGCAGTCAATTTTTGCAGGAATGACTTCTATATGGTTTAAACTAAATACCCTCAAAGTTTCCAGAGGGTACTTTGGGGTACTATGTAAGTTTTTCAATGTTGAAGTTGGCAATGTAAGCCGAAAAATATTTATTTAAAAAAACCTTAAAAATTGTTGAAAACATACTTCCTCGTAAAATTGGTTACGGGTACTACAACATTAATTAATGGTGATAAACTGTACAAAAGATAAAAAGTCTCATAAAATTCGTAATTGCTCTAAAACAGTGGTCGGCAAACTTATTAGCCAAAGAGCCAAATATGAACGTTACAACAATTTTAAAAAAAATTGGGAGCCAAATCTGCTTGTTTAGTAAACTTTTATTACACTAAATATGTAGTACACTAAATAAAACTAAATTTCATACTTAATAAATATTTATTAATGCGAACAATGTGCTTGCATCTCCTTGGAAAGTTTGAGTAAGTCAGGTTGCTGTTTTTAATTTTAGGCATTATTCCAAGTTCTCATCAATAAGACGACTTCTCAGTTTACTCTTGATAATGTTCATGCTTGAAGAAGATTGTTCGCATATATATGTAGAACCGAAAAGGGAAAGAACAGCAAACGCGAGCTTTTTCAGCTGATCGTAAGAGTCAGGAATACTATTCCAAGCGTTGAAAATGATCATGTCTTCCTTCTCCAGGTCATTCAAAGCAGACAACTTGTGTTGGGAACTAATTGTAAGATCACATTTTTTCTTCTCCAATATTTCCAATTCAACACAAATACGTTTGAATTTAGAGCGCCATATCTCCTTATTTTTGAAATCCAGCAATTGTATTTCAAAGCTACGAATGTCAATTTCAAAAGGAGAAAATTTCAACTCAGTTATCGTAGCATTAAGAGTTGCTCTGCTGTTTTTAAATTCCTGAAACCTGCTGAGAAATACTAACAATATATGTAACTGCACTAAAAAGAAAAAAATAATTTTTTCCAACATCAGAATAACAAAACTTTTAATATGACCAAAAATGGAAGAAAACTTCCAACATTTGGACAAATAGAAGTTATCGAAAAATCGATTACAAATTTTGTACCGGAACCACAAACATACATAGCAAGTGTAATAAAATCGAAAACATACGAACAATTTCAGCCGGTAGCTTGTACACGGTTTGTGTTTAGGTTTACGAAAACTAATAAAATTATGCTCGATGTTCGTTACGTTTTTTTAAAACAATATAAAATTTTAATTACCTATCTATCTTTTAACTTAAACAAAAAATTAGACATGTTCTCAATTTATAGAAGAATTTTAATTTATCAAAATAAGATGTAATTTTTTTCTTACCAAGTTTTTTTTTAAATGAAAATATTATTGCGCCTTCCGTGGATATTTGTGCCAGAGCCGCACTTAAGGAGCCAAAGAGCCACATGTGGCTCTGGAGCCGCACTTTGCCGACCACTGCTCTAAAAGCATTTTCTTTTCAGTGAAATATTTGTACATCTTCGCGCTGCTGAAATTCGTTGTTTGTAAGCGCTGATTTTTGCACTTACAAGGGAACATATCGAACTCGAACACACCGATTTTGATGAAATTTATGTCAGAGGTACTCCTCGTCAGAATATTGGACACGTATTTTTTTTTTCGGCAACCATCCACTCTGAAGGGGTGAAAATACCCCTCAAAGTTGAGGGTAGAAAACACATTTTTGGATATATCTCGGTAACCAGGGGTCAAAAAAATGGAATTTTTTTTTAAATTGTGTGTTTTTCAACCGAGAATTGAACTGTGTAACAAAAGTTGCAAAAAAATTATTTGTTTAAAAGATATATCAAAAAAATAATTTTTTTTGTTAATATCTTCCAAAAAACATTCGCAACTGATTAAATAAATTTATGTACACAAGCTATGGTCCAAATTAGCGGATACGTGTTTTTGGATTTTTTCGATTTTTGACGGTAACAGTCATTATTTCGTGTTTAACATTTTCTCGTTCCGCGCTGAACTGGCCGGCCGAAATGGAATTTTTTCATAACAAAACTGACTTTATTGCCATGACTAGTATTCTAATAAGATTATTAATATGCGAAAGAATTTTAAACATCAAATAATAACCGTTAGTGCCAAAAACCAAAAATTTCAAAGTCACGAATGCACTGATTTTGGTAATACTTTACGTACATATTATTCGATGACGGAATAACGCTTATAAGAAAAAATTTACGAGAAAATGGATATTTAAATATATTATTTAAACAAATCGTACATTAACCCTTTCACTACTACGGGCGACTATAGTCGCTCTCCATAAGATGCCACTGACATACTACGGGCGACTATAGTCGCTCTGCATAAAATGCAGCGAATTGTACATACAACGAGCGATTGGAGTTATTGCGCATCGAATATCTTACTCTGAACATGTAGCATTAGAAGGAAATTTTTTTTTTAAAAAAACGTCGTCAAAGCAACTCTGTTGCAGAGAGGCGTAAATGCGATCGCTGACGATCTTTCCCGCGCAGCGTGCACACTTTTGGCCCAGCGGCCCGTACAGCGGGAATACCGCGCCGGAGAAGACGCCCGTAGCGAAAGGGTTAAAAATTTGAATTTTTTCGTTAATTTTTCCTGATACGTGTTATTCCGCTATTGAATATTAGGTATGTAAAGTATTATCGAAAGCAGTGCATTCGTGACTTTGGAATTTTTGGTTTTTGACACTAACCGTTATTATTTGATGTTTAAAATTCTTTCGCTTTACTAATAATCTTATTAGAATACTAGTCATGGCAATAAAGTCAGTTTTGTTATGAAAAAATTCCATTTCGGCCGGCCAGTACAGCGCGGAACGAGAAAATGTTGAACACGAAATAATGACTGTTATCGTCAAAAATCGAAAAAATCCAAAAACACGTATCCGCTAATTTGGACCATAGCTTGTGTACATAAATTTATTTAATCAGTTCCGAATGTATTTTGGAAGATATTAACAAAAAAAATTAATTTTTTGATATATTTTTTAAACAAATAATTTTTTTGCAACTTTTGTTACACAGTTCAATGTTCGGTTGAACAACACACAATTGAAAAAAAAATTAAATTTTTTTGACCCCTGGTTACCGAGATATATCCAAAAATGTGTTATCTACCCTCAACTTTGAGGGGTATTTTCACCCCTTCAGAGTGGATGGTTGCCGATAAAAAAAATACGTGTCCAATATTCTGACGAGGAGTACCTCTGACATAAATTTCATCAAAATCGGTGTGTTCGAGTTCGATATGTTCCCTTGTTAGATTATTGGAAAATTAATTATTATTTCTACCACTGGTCTCAGAAAACATTCTAGATTATAATAACATTATTCAAAATCCATTCCCTGATTTGTTTGTTTTCCACCTAGATTATCCATTTCGTTCCACTGTGGTATGGTCGGAAGAAATAGGCGGCGCTCCTCAAAGTACACGTCTCATATGCAGTTAGATAATTTCGGTCTATGTCCTATATCCGTATTGTAAACATCCTCAAAAGCTACCTCCTCAACAAGAAATTCACAATACACATAAACGGAATATTCTCATCACCCAGGATAACCATACCAGTTTTCCTGCAAGAATCAACAATAGGGTCTACACCAGGGACGCTCTTTATTTGATCGGAAGAGCCGTCCTTGGAAGAGCTTCGCCTGCTTCCCCTTCCCGTCGCGCTCGAGAGCTCGCTGATTGCTTTGCCTTTCACTTGCCAGGTTCGAACCTATTGGCACGAGCGTGGTGGCGTATTGGGGCGACATTCGTATCTAACCGCTCGCGTTGGAAAGACATGCCACGCGCGTCGATCGCGGAAAACAAAACAACGTGCGCAGCAAAGCAATGGTATACTTCAGACCGAGACTTTGAATAAGCATTTCAAGTTACTTTGTTTACTGTAATTTATTGCTACACGAATTCCTAATTATTAATAATTTTTGGAGGATCGGGAATTCCTTCTGTACCTAAATACCAAGATAAATGCTAAAAATACCATAAAAAGAACGAAAGTAAGAAAATATCAGATTTTAATTTTTTTAATTATGTTCCTCCACTCCTAAAAATCTGGAAAAGTTATTCATTAATAATCACAATAAGCTTAAAACGCCGTAACAATATAAATGTGATCAAATAATTAATTATGTAAGTATCATAAATAAATATCCGCTTTTCATTTTATATTTTTTTTTATATGATACATTTTGCAAAAGATTTGAAAAAATTCTGAATTAATAATCATAGTAATCGTCAAAAGCTATAAAAATATAAGTGCGGTCACATCATTAATTAAGCCAATAATATGAACAATTGTTGCTTTTTAATTTTTTTAACTGCGTTCCACCACCCCCAAAAATCTGAAAAAATTACACATTAATATATTTTGGTATGGTGCAAATACTGTCAAAATATAAAAGTGGTATTTTCACATTTTCAATCAAAAATTAATGTTTTTAAAGTTTTCTAATTTTTTAAAAATTGATTTCAGAACGGAAAAATCTGAAAAAATTCAAAAGTATGTACACCATTAGACGTAACATCTTAGATTTTTTTCATAATTTTGTATGAAGCCAAACCAGAGAGGTCGAGCAGAAACTGTAAAATACGTTTTACCCTGTAACTACCCCTATAGTAGGGGTAGCAGTTTCATACTTTGCAAGAAGAGTTTTTTTTAGAGATCTATCGAATGGTATGACCTAAGATCAATTAGCTTTGGGGCACCTTTCCATCATTAAATAAAAAAAGACGTCGGTACAGTGGAATTGGCCTACAGGGGAAACCACTGCAAAAGAAACGCATTGGCAATAGTACCCCATGGGTGATGTGGAAACCTATTAAAACTTTGCTGGTGAGAGTCTAGGCAGGATTGTAAAATGTATCGCTAAGACGGCCGCGGCCGCAACAATGTATTCTTTAACGCGAGAAGGCCTTGCGTTCTGCTGTCGTGGAGTTTCTTAACTGTTTGCGCTAGAAATTAATTTACAGATGCGCGTGCTAGAACGGAGCATTATATTTCGCCGTAAGGCGTCACGTAGTGGTTGAATTCCACCAAATCATCGCCAGAAGTCCAAAAACATTAAAATCTATTAATCGTATTTGATTTAAAACATATCAGAGCATACTTTTTCACTAATAATACTTCTGTTTTGCGGCACACGTGAGTTGTTACAATCTGAAACTGTTCTTCGACAAATAGCCTTGGTCGACGTGCTACGCACGTCGTTTTGTTTTCCGCGATCGACGCGCGTGGCATGTCTTTCCAACGCGAGCGGTTAGATACGAATGTCGCCCCAATACGCCAACACGCTCGTGCCAATAGGTTCGAACCTGGCAAGTGAAAGGCAAAGCAATCAGCGAGCTCTCGAGCGCACGGGAAGGGGAAGCAGGCGGAGCTCTTCCAAGGACGGCTCTGGCGATCAAATAAAGAGCGTCACTGGTCTACACTATTCTTAATGTATAATATATCGATAATAATACAGTAAATCCTCGTGTAAGAGTTAGATTAAAAATTTTGATGTGTTGTTATATATATATACACATATATACTTTTCACTCCTTTTTACGATATCTATTATAATAATAATAATGCAATATAATATTCGGATACGCGGGCAGATACAATATAATGATACAAACGCCAGGATCCGCTTGCATCAACTCTCTCTGCGGAAGAGTATATCGCGACGATGTGACCGAGGTGTGACCTCGGTGGGTCCTAGGCGTCGACTCTCGGTGGTGGGGCCCTTCACGGACAACTTTTCCCCGAAAGGCCCCGTAGGGGCGGGGGTTGTTTTCCTCCCTCGCTGGAGTAAGTGTCCTCTTGACGAAAGCCAGGCGAGAGAACGTCCGGCCCGGCGCCTCGCTGGCGCGAAGTCTTACACTCGATAAAGGCATCATGAGTTTCTCTCGATAAATGCATCATGACTATCCCCTCCACATAGGGGGATGCGCCTTGGCGAACCCCGACGTTCGACGAGGGAGCAGTGTAACATGTTATCACCCGAATGTATCGGCGAGGAAATACTTATTAGAGGGTCAGCCGTTTACATTTTCGATTTTTTTTTGAAACTTTTGCTAACGTATATGTGAGATTTTTCTGATTAAAATGATACCAATCACTCTGTAGTTTGAATGATATTTAATCAATATTTAATGAGTTTACTTACTATTTACATAATTCAAACTATACCGGGTTTGGTATCATTTTAATCAGAAGAATCTCAAATAAACATTCGGAAAAGTTACATTTAGAAAAATTAATAAATAAACAAGTTTATTGTTGCATTAGCATTGCCTCGGCGATACTTTCGAGCAGCTCACTTTGTTTGCTTGCTTTCTCCGTCTCTTCTACTGTCTATCTTTTTCTAAGCTTGCTCTCGGCTCGAACCCGAATGTAAACACAGATCCGACACTGGTACACGATTAGATCGCTACTTTACCCCCGAAATCTGTGCATTTATCGAGGTTTTACTGTAATACGAATGTCGCCCCAACACGCCACCACGCGCGTTGAGAAGTTCGCGCATGGCGGCGTCGAGCACCATGAGATCCACGGGATCCAAGACGTGTGGTTGGAAAAAGTAGGCGGCGCTCCTACATGGACGCGTTTTGCGTGCAGCTAATTGCGCACCCTGATGTAGGAAAAAGAGAGGCCCAGTATTTGTTTAAATTTCTAAATCAGCCCGTCGTGCCAGACTGAATGAGACACTTTTTCGATATCCATCAGTACTGGAATTTGTTATTAGATATTTTACTTTTAATATTGTAGATATTATGGGGTGTGAATTGGGGAAACTGGTGGAGAGAACAGGGCTTTGATTGAACTTTTGCTTCGTCCAATAAGATGTTCTTCTAGATTTTTTCAAGAGGTGTGCTTATTCTGGAAGACTAATTTCCACATTAACTCCGCGAGGAATCTAACGGGGCCCGTCAAAAGTACACAAGGTCGTACAGAATAAGATGCCGCTACAATAGGAGGATTTTACATGTATCGCCATAAAAAAGTGGTTTTAATTTAGGTCATCAGGAATTTTAACACTAGAACTACCGGCGTTAAATCTATCTTATTTAAAAATATTAAATAAGTATTTTGAAAAAAGGGGAATTAAGAGGTGGAAAAGATGATCGATTCGGTAATTTATGTTTTATAAGATGGACGTAGAATAACTATTCTATGGCTCTCCTATAAAGTAGGAGAATTTTTGGAAAAAATTGTGTACCAGTCATTTTGACTGGTTTGGTAGTTCTAGTGTTAACACTCGGGCTTGAGGACATCTCCTCGGGACTCTTCAAAGTAAGGAGTGTGAGCGGCTCTACAAGTTTGTCATGTACAGACTTGATCAAGGGGTCCAGTTACAAAAAGTCTGGAATCTTAACCGCGAAGGAAGAATTTACTTATGATAGTGAAGCGCCTTGGAACTGCGCCTCTTTAGCATATGCCCCAGGGAAAGTAGTATTATTAATACCCCCCCCCCCCCCGTGCAAGAGGGAATACTTGGCTTTTCTAAGGTGGCACACATGGCCTACGGAATTACTTTCCACGCATTAGCCGATTGAATCCTTCGATGAGGTCAGGATGCTGTTTCAAAAGATCCGGGCCTCACACCTCATGATGCACCTGTTTTGTTTGCGCCCCGATAATTCGGATTGTCGACATGGTTTTCAGGAGTGATGATCAACGTTTGACGCGGTCCAACGCGTTAGGTCTCTTTCGAAGGTGGCAAAGGAGCTGTGAGATGAGTATATATAGATAAGACCCTGTCCTGACCGTGGACCACTTGACAACCTTCATCCTCTGCCTTCTATTTGTAATTATTCATCGGGTCATCGTCAGGACAAGGTTCACTATCTGACTCGTAGATAGGCAAGTACGCCTTAAATTAGATGTAAGAACGCCAACTATTTAAACCACCGATAAAAGCATTATCAGCGTCACTCTTTTCTAAGACTAGTGTTGCACAACGTCACTCTGACAGTCCATTTCAATAAAAGTACAAATGACAAGATCCCCGAGAATGACTTCTTACAGAGCAAAGCAGAAGTGTTAATGACCGTGTCACTAGACATCTAGAATACCTTTCAACACCTTGCCCTCGGAAGTGATAGAGGAAGTGCTCGTTTATCATCTAGTATGTCCCTATCTTTGGGTGGGGGATCAGCGATTTTCTGCGGGATAAGTTTATATAGTATCTGTGTCAGGGTGTGGAAAATCATTTCAGTGGTGCACATCGTACAGAACGTAGTGTGGCGTGGAGACGTCTGCTCAGGTGTCAAGATTACTAGTTATTGTGATTACTGGCTGCGAAGACCTCGGGAAATTCACTTGTTGTGCCATGTATAGTCGTGTTCTGATGATCCCTCCAAATTCTGAAGTGATCTTATTTTACAACAAGCTTCGAAGTGTAGATTCATCTCCGTCTTTGTTACCTTCCGGAGAGATACAATAGTACCGCGAGTTTGATTGAATGTGTTTGACGTAGCGAGAGGTAACTACGGCCTTGCTCTCATGCGTGTGCGATCTTGCGCGCACGGTCTTGCAAATAAAAAAGAAAGCGCGGCTTTCAATGGAGAGGTAGCAAGAATAAAATCGGGGAGAGTTTTAAAGCGTGCGTTGAGGAATGTGTCGTGGCGTATCTTTATTTTTCTGTTTTAATTTTTAAATATTGTTATACGTTTTTTTAAACCACCCGTGGTTTTCCATTCGTTACCCAAAATTGAGATATTACAATACACATACCCAAAGATCGAACGATGATTGAAGCATCACGCCCTGACCCTAGACAGCTGTTGTCGCTTTGGAGACCATTTCGAGTGTCTGTCCTTCTGGGCGGAGAAGGCGGTAGCTTGGTCCCGCGCTTTTTCATTAACTTCGGGCTCCGAATCAGCAGATTTGTTGAATGTACGGAGGAGTGGCGTAGGGTATTGTCCCGTATGGGTGTCCGGTGCGGTTCGGAGAACAGATAGTTAGCTGGAACAGCCCATATTTGCCGCTTCTGAGACAGCGACGATTGGCCACAAACGTCATCAATAGATTGAGAGGCGTATTCAAAACTTGATTTTTTAAATGTTCCGTGATAATCGTTAATTTTTCCCTTTTTATACTACAAACTATCATTATAAAATGTGGCGTTTCTAAACTTGATAGGTTATTTTACTTTTAAGTAAGATTTTAAGTAAGATTATTTTACTAGGTTATTTTATTATATATAATATTGTTTCAATATTCGAAACTAGTTTTACGAAAAAAAATGATCAGATGTTTACTTGAATCAAGATAACATTTTAAGGTTGCCATCCGCTTACCAGATCTATATTCTTCTTGCTGAGATATTGAAGGCGGTTGGATGTCAATTGGACATCAATCCTCACAACCTATTCCCACTCGTTGATCTGTTCTTATTGGCCAATCCTCATCTTCAACTCTGTCCAATACTCCAAAATTGCGAACAGTAGAATCCCCGTGTCAGCATTGTTATTACGACTAATGCCTAACAGACAGACAGAGGCGTTTCAGCTATCGATGATAGTCAAACACGGAGCGGATAGAGGAAGGTGCCATTTATAGTAAGCAACCATCCATGATAAATAAAAGTCTCCGCTGATACCACCTCGCCAGGCTTCTCGTCTTGCATGGTTGAAGAAATGTCGCTACAACTTCGAAATTAACACCTCGTATCGCAGTGCAAGTATGATACAAAGTACTCATAGGTCACCGAGAGTATGTATTGTTTCAGAAGCCAAATAAATCTAAAGATAAAAAATTGAATTTATGTTGTATTCGATCTTTAAACTAAAATCATTGGCGGCTGTTTTCTTATATCAGCCATGATCAGAGAAACGTGTAATCTGTTGCATCGCCAAACGCATCATTTTATATGTAAATACATTGAGCAGTTCCACTCATGCGGTAGACATATCATGCGTACGCTTTGGAATCCTCGACCTTCTACTACCAGCGCGCTGCAACGGCTGGCAGTAGTCTGACGTGTACGCATCTCTGTTGCGCACATGACGCATGAGACTCCGATTATACCGAGCGTAGCGGGAGAAGTTTTCGTCATCCGATTCAACAGTTTTTTATTTCATGATCAAATTTCTTGGTTGCAAATGTGTCTGTATGCGCAATTTATGTCAAATAATGATAGGCAAAACCTAAAGATGAAGAAATGTATTTTATAGATAATCAAATATAATATTAATAAGCAGGTAGACCTACCAGATATTACAGGAAATACATTCCGAGAGAAAATAAAGCTTATACATATTATTATATATTATGTTTCAACACATATTAAACAAAAATGAAAATACCACTGTTATAAGTAATTCTAAACAGTAATAAGGGTATCAATTTTAGTTGGAATACTGGACATGCATACGTGTGCACATTCGTTACTTTCAAATGTTAAATGTGCAACTGGAAAGCAAATAAATTCGTTAACGACATACTTGTAGAAAAATTGAGTTGGGATGGTGTTTGCAGGAAATGAGGAGCCTATTTTTGAGAAATAAAAGACTTAACAAAGACGAGACGGCTTCAAAAGACGAGACCTGTAGGAAATCAAGAAATTGTTTATTACTCGTTATGAAAACAGTTTAGCAGTCTTATTTCAGACGAGATATTATATGTTTATTTTTCGTAAATGTGGTGCATTTACTTACACATGTACACATATATGTATGTATATGGGAAGCTTCGTATGAACATAATATATCGACAGACTCGCTGTTCTATTAATAGATAATGAACGCCTGCTGTTGCATCCAAAACGGGATGAACAGAGAATATTTTCTGAGTTCAGGACGTTGGTTCGTAATCATAGGTTTTCATTAAGTTTTCAATTTTGGATGTTCCATTATTCTACAGGCAAAGATTTTTAATTCATATATCATAATTGCTTTATACATCGACAATTTGGAAAAATAGGACGTTAAGTAACATTTTGGATTCGAAATAATGAACTTCGATATGTACAATTCCAGTCAGGGTGTTTTTGATGTATAAAATATTATTGAATGTTACACTTTTATCTAATTTCAATGAACAAATAACAATATATTTTTCTATATTACAGTTCTTTAAAAAGATAGCAGTTTTCTCACACGAAAGTTTTATTTTATACGTAATATATGATTTACCTATTTTATATAATAAATATGAATCTTGTTCCTCCGAAATTGGATTCTATTTCGAAAAAACATGTATCCGGGAACGAGTACATCTACTCTATTTACTTGTAAGGTGCGTATTATATTTTCCGTTACACTTATTCCTGCGTAAGCATTATTACGATGCATTTTATAATTTTGTGCTTATTATTATACGAGACAAGGAGGTTACCAAAGAATAAGAGTTGGTACTGTTTTTCAGGATGAAGTTTGATTTTAGTTCTTACGTTTTAAAAACATGAATTTTTCTGCACAATTCACCTACCTATTGCAGCACCAGTTCTCTTATTTCAGCAATGTTGGCGTCGCTATCAAGACGAGGTCAGCAACTTTCCTCAAGGAGGATGAACTTGTCTCATTTCACACCATTGGCGATGTGGTATATAAGGAAGGATGAGCAATATTCTTCCTGCCATCATTTCGAAATCTTGAATTTCTTAGTTTGGATCTTAAGGCAGTTACATAAAACCGAAAACATTCATGAAACAAAAAAATCTGTAGGTAAATGAAGAGATGAGTAATACTGATACTTCCTTCAGAATAACGTTTTCTTCGAGTAAATTATAGTAGGACGAAGGTGAATATCTTTAGGAAAAGATAAACTGTTGTTATTTACACATTACATAATATTGCTGATTGACCATTCGCATGAAAAAAACACTCATACGGCGGTATTCATCTGGGGATTATTTCTTCAATATATTTTCTCTGTGACAATTCGAATATACATATCTCTACCACCTAGGATATAACTTACAACTCATATAAGATAAATACCTGTTGTTAATTATATTTTTCTGTTAAATGTCGTCTGTGAATAAAGTTATTCAAAAAACATTTGCAGATTTCATTTTGGAAGTAAGCCACAGTTCGGCAGAAATGTCTCAATTAATTGAAGAGCCAAGAGTTCATGCCGCCAATATGAAGAAACTTTTCGTATTGTGCCGAATACCAGTACAAAACTTAAAATTAAATAACCTGATATGAAATAATACAGCTATAGCATATCGCTATATCAGATGTGCTAATAAAATTAAACAAATATATTAACAAAATTTAGCAACATATCAATTGACGTAGATGACGTAAATAGGTTTACAATCTTTTAAGTAATTGTTACACCTTTTTAAAGTAGTATAAAAATATAACATTTGTAAAAATGTTACATGAAAATTGGGAAACATGAGTTATCTTGTAAGCAATATGCCATCTATTATCTACTAAATATTAAATATTAATACTAAATATTAAAATTTAAAAGTAAACATTAAAATTACGATAATGCAGCAAATAGTACGGTCTATTAAACTCACCAAAAATATGATTTTCTTCTTTACTTAACTTTCACACGTAGCTTTAAAGTTATTTACTCTTAACTTTCATTTTAATTTTAATATTTCATTTAAATTCAAATATAATGTCGAGGAACATAAAAGTTAATCGATGGGAAGGATGTATACACGTTAAATATACGTCATAATGTACCCAATAATGGCCCTCTACGACACGAAGTTTTCTACTATCAAAAATTTGATGATAAAGCATTGGTAAATTAATTACTCCATTCCGAGCAACATATAAACTTCATTTAACACAATTCTATTGTAAAGATACTTTATTGTTCTTAAAATTATCTTAGTCTAGCTTCTTCTTTTCGAAAAAATTATTTGTTTACAAATCTCATTAGCGTTCATTTGAATTAATTCACATAATAAATATAATCTTAATTATTATCTACTTAATATGTACTGATATATTGATCTGCGTAATAATATTGTACGCAGTACATAATTACATTAAATATTCTTTAAATTGCCATGCGACTTTCATCGACAGTACTTACAGTATTCGATTATTTGCCGATGATGAGAAGTGCTCAGGAATTTTAATATATAATACCACATTGAACGTATCATTTAATTTTTATTTCGTTAAAGCAACGTAAAGCAAGTGCAAGTTTCAAGACAGAAATTTAAAAGAAAGGAACCTACTAATACCTTCATTACAGAGAAATCTAATTCAGAATAAGAGATTCAAAAACGAAAAGTAGTAGTTTCTGCTATGATGTATTTAATATATAATATATGTTATAATACATGTTCTTCGGAAAAAGTATTCTCTGGGAGAGTGAAATTATAAATGTTCTGAGGGATTGCGAATTCAATAAAATTCAAATAAGGAAGATACCATATGCGCCGTTGAAAAAAAGAAAGTCGATAATTACAACCAAACAAATTCGTGTGATCGACAGAATTCTTTGATCAGTCGTATTAAGTTATTTCATCAGAAAAAAAATTCTATAACTGTAATGACAAGAAATAAACAAAATTTTTCGCGAAAATCTAAAGATGGAAGAAATGATGGGAGCATAAAAATAACGCATTTAATGCATCAGGCGGGACGGTGTCCGATTATTAATATTTCTACAACTCGTTAGATCATTTTTTTAAAGAAAAGATATATTTTACTGCAAAAAAACTAAATAAACGGAAACGAGATCACTCAGGATTTAATGTGTAAGAAGCAATTCATGTCAATGATGCGCGAGAAGGCGAGGACAGTCGGTGCATTGAGTAACTGGATCGGGCTGAGCAGGCCGAGCAGACCAAGCAGGCTAAACAGGAACGTAGAGAGTGGCGTGTATTCGTGTGTTGGTAGTATGCCCGTTTGCCGATTCGTTGACTCGTCGGCACGGCTGGTCGGTAGGTCGAAGGCTTCTACTCTCAGTCGCTCTCAGTCTGCCTTGCGACCGTGTACAGGGGGGATGTCGTTCTCATCCACCTTCCGTGATTTCGATTAAGGTTGTGCATAAACATATTATAAAATGACACGGTGATGCGCCATGTGACGTTCAACTGATATTAGTTCAGAAATCTCATGTTTATGCTTATTAAGTGAAACAAGGATTAGTGATCCTCCTGTGTCTTCGCGCGAAAAACACGGAAGTAGTTGATGCTACGATGAGCAGCGAAGCGGATACAAAGACTGCAAGTGCCAACGCTGTGGATTCAGATGGATCTGTTAGCTGGGAAGACTTTTTCGGTAAATTTTCCGCGGACATCTTACTTATTAGTAACTGTACACACACCATTTCGTTAGTACCATTGGAGAAATTATTCGCGTATTTAAAAACTTCCGTACCACAGCATCATTGATAAAACTATGATTATAATTGCACATAGAGTTTAACAAATCTCTGAGATGTATGAAGTTAAAAATTCTCATTTTTTTACAAGGTATTCAATTTTCTATGATTTTGATTTCCTTCTACTATTTGCCACTCTTGACTTAATCAGTTAATGTTACGTTGGATTTTGATATATTTTGGTGTCAAGTTACCAAAGGCGCAACAGCTGAAATGTCTGATATTTGGATACTATATACTGTGTAGAGTAAAGCAATGTGAAGAATATGGCTTCTCCTGTTACATATGGTGTAGGTATAGGAGCACTATTTGTGTACTATCTTTTTTTCTGTTGAGTATTACAAAATAAGACAGCCAAACTTTCGATATACCAAACGCCATTTAAAATTATTATCCTTAGTTTTCGAACATTTGCAGGAGATTGAATTCTTATTTTTGTTTCTTCACGCGGAGTTCTTAATTGCTGTGAAAGATTAAGAATTGATGCTTTTTAATACATAGCAAAAAAATTGCCATTGAATGTATACATAAATGAGGTTTATTGTCAATTTTCAGACTGTGAAATATTATTTAAGTAGATATTATTTTTATATCTAACATTACACGAAATAGTTTTTGAAAATGGACTAAATGTGATAATAGTATACATACGTCCGGCGAAAGTTTTTTTCAATTAGATTTTTTTATTCCTAAAATAAATTCCGACGGAAGTTGGTATGCGTAGTTTTCTATGATAATAATTTAAAACTATTTTGTATGACTGTAGGTTGAGCTTTCAAACTAACGCGAACCTGTAACATGTCTTGTGAATTTAATCGAGAAATACAACAGAATTACAGCCGTGTTTATGTTTCTTCGAATGCCCGTTATTTCTGGATGTTCTTAATTCCTGAACGGCAGCATAAAGAGGACCAGTTACGAAGCTTAACAGCAGTTGACGCGTGTTCGTTGCCTTAATACAATTGCGGGATTTGCCTTGAATGAATAATTTGCCTTTGCGTGTAAGCCGAGGATGGCTTAAAATGAAAATATAAATTAGGAGATAAATATGTCATACATTGTATTACATATTACGCCGTATACTTTATATTCAACATTTATTGTAATGAATAATCCCATGGGAAAAGCGTATTACTGCAACATAGTAATAATGTAGATCTCAGAAATGGGAAACTAGAAATGGAAATTTTCATTCTTAGTTTATGCTAAGATATATGTTATAATTCCAGGCACCTTTGAATTTTCATAAACTAGTGATCACGTTGCTCTTGCAATTATCGAATGAGCAACATTTTTAATTAGTCAATAGTATTTGATAGGCGTAGGTAAAGTTTTAACCAATATTCTAACGTTGCACGGTTTTATTTGTAAAACAAAGAAGCTACTGTACTAATTGACTTAAAACAACTGGAAAATTAGCACACATTCGTTTAGTCACACGATTTATAGATATACAGGGTCCATTATAAAAGTAATGCACATTTTCTGAGAAAAATATATTTATTTATCGTACCGGTACAAATACTTAAAATTGCTCAAAATACTCTCCCCCAGCATTAATACATTGGCGGAGACGTATCTGCCATGCCTGGAAGGCACCCTGAAACTCCTAGACAGGAATGTCTCTTAGGAACTTTGTAACACGTGTTTGGACCTTTTCCACGGACTCCCAATGCTTTCCTTTCAGCTTTCTCTTTAGTTAGGGAAACAAAAAAAAGTCACACGGAGTCAAGTCGGGACTACAAGGGGGCTGGGGGCCACAGGGGTGTTGCTCCGGGCCAGGAAATTAGTAATGATGAAGACCGTGTGGCTGGTCGCATTGTCATGGTGGAGCCTGACCATGTCTTTGATGTCAGCCCTCACGCGCGCGATCCAGTGTTTCAATCTCTGGAGCACTTGCAGGTAAAAGGCTGAGTTGACAGTTTCTCCCTGCGGTACAAACTCAAAATGGACGATCCCTCGGACGTCAAAAAAGACAATGAGCATCGTTTTGATGCGAGACTTGCTCATTCGCGCTTTCTTGGGGCGGGGGGATGATTTTGTGTGCCACTCGCTGTTCTGACTTTTCGATTCTGGGTCGTACTCGAAGCATCTGGAATGTTTCGGTTGCATTCTTTCCAAGCTACACACAAAATTTGATTGCGTAGTGCTGTTCAAGCGAACGCTCCATCGTGCCGTGTTACAAACTTGAAAAACACACTTCGCGGGGCACGTCTTTCCACTCAGCCTGCTCGGAGCAAACAGGCGACCGTCTGCATTGGAAGGGCAGACTCTGCACCACATTTTCCGACACGTTTTACCCCGCTGCGCTGAATAGATGCGTCACAATAAAATCATGTGCATTACTTTCATAATGGACCCTGTATATACTTGTCTTTAGGTTTGTTTCGTATTCTTTTAATATTGTTGTATTTGTGGAAATTTTCAGATTTCGCTTTCTTCAAAATTTAAACAGTTGTATTCGTGGAAGAACACGTTTCACTTTTTATACTCGTTCTACTTTAACTGTATGCAATTTTTTGAGCATTAACAATCATACATTTACGTTCTTACGTATCTTATAAGCGTTAAATTCTCATTATAAAGAAATTTTTGCAGAAAATGATTATTAAAAAAATAATCATGACACATTTTTTAACTTTTGAGTACCTTAGCATATCAAATGAATTAGTAATAATATCATTAACTTTTTTTCATAAGTTACATGACTACTGTTGAGTTTATGTAGTCATACATTTAGAAATATTCGAAATATTGAATGAATATAGTTTGTGTTGTCTTCTTCAGTGTTAAGCACCTATAACAATTTTTGTATTATGCCCTGGTATGCTATTAGTCCAATACAAAACTCGATTTTCCGCGTTCTATAAATTGGACATTTAATTTATTTTTAACAGCTTTATATAAACTGAAATGTGAATAGTGTTTACCTAGTGGTTAAAAATACTTTTGACGTTTTTGCTGTATTTTTACGGTGAAAGTAATACGGTAGCTTTACACGTGTCGCTTTACACCTGATGAATTGTTTCTTTGCAAAAGATATAGATCTTACCTTACAGCCATTTACTGATAATTGTGGAAAGTAATGTAATACTAATCGGCAAGCGAAGTGATGTATGTATGTAACTACGCAAAAGCGATAATAATAATATCTGGTACCATTTACTTGCGACTACGTAGAAAGTTTAATATATCGTTATCATTAGCTAGATGCACACTGGACGGGTCGTTGTTTTGTTTGTTTTTAAATTTGTATGATGTTATCCCTAGATGATATCACTAGTTATTTTTATTCAAGCACAATAAGAAAAAAATAGATGTCCAAAACAATTACTAAAATGATTAAGCCTGTAGTGGTTTAAAATGTATTCTCTTACCATCAAACTATTAGGAAGTCCATACTCTGAATAATTTCAACGAAAAGTGGGTTCAACATTTTACACTCACAAAAATATAAAAAATTCTTGATTTAGACATCGAAGTTTTTTCTTGTATGAACTTATTCGTATGTATTTATTTGTAGGGACGCTCAGTTATAGTCAATAATTAAGCGCTATGTTCCTCCAAACTTATTTCTTGTTTATTTTGAAGTAAGCTAAATACACTATCGCGTTTCGGCTGTAAGTTATTCTACTAGACTGAAGCGCGTCTTCGCGCGAAGGGTTCGCACCCCGGAGATCGGCGAATTCCCTCGGCTTATCGGTAATTCGTAAATCGCGCCCTCTTTTACTTGCGCCCTTGACGTGCTTCTTCCGGAAAGCTTTTGGCGGTAATTTTTCGCTGGCAAGGACTTGGTCTTGTACGCATTTCTTCCGCGCCCCCGACTTCGTCTTGTGCAGCCCTCGGTTATTACCGGACCTGTACTCAAGGGTACATCGGAAACGCGTAATTTATGGTACCCGCCAGAATTATTGAGACCGTCCAGGAAAATCTAAGAAACGGCTCTAGAAAATATATACAAAGACAGTTTCCTCAAAAATAACTATGTCGTTGCAAATGACTTAAGTCACGGAGACCGTTTGCATTAGGGAAAAAATAACACCATCTCTGTGGGTGGCCGCTACATTTTTAAATTATACTGGTTTACAATATTGAATTTTTATTTTGCCATAAAGAATATTTATATTGATTCTTATGTATTTTCTGATGCTAAACATGAATAGGAATATCGTTTTCCTCTGTCAATCTCAATTTTTGAGAACATCAGTTTTAAAGAGAAATGCAGCTTTTCAACTTTCACCATTTCTTGTATTTTAATCTCAACAGTTATTAAAATCTTTTTGCATTTCTTAAATGTTGAACTGTATTTTTGAAAAAATAAAGGTCGATACAGAAAAACGGTTTTAAATTTCGTATTCAATGTTTCAAAACACGTAAGAATAAGTGTAAATGTTCTTTGCGATAAAAACCGTACTGATCAGAATTATTCCTTGATTTATATAACTAACATTTTGTATTTGACAAAAGCTTATATAATTCAACACTTTATTCTATTAACAACTCGATAATGGATTCAAACCAAATAGTACAAGAATACTAAACATAATATATAAATGTAGAGATAATAAAAGATTTAAATCTAACGGCAATAGTATTCCCTGGACAGTGTACCAAACAATTTATTAAGACACCGAAAATTTATCATTGAGGGGAATGCAAATAATTGTTCTACAGTAATTATATATTACAAATGGGAACAATATGAAATAATGTGGCAATGGTTTCAATAATTCATATAATTTTATTTACATAAGCAATCAAGAAATACTGATTTGAATTATACTATGTGCATATGTTCGTTCGCAGCTGGATTAATTTTGTATTAGTAATAGACATAGAAATTTATCATCGCAGCAGTAAACAAAAACGGCACTAGATGACATTTGTTCATTTTTTATATTTCGTAAAATGTCCGAGATAATGGGCAAGGGATCGAAAACACCGTTAGCCTTCATCAGTCCCAGGGATCGTTTTCGGCAAAAATCGAAATTTAATTTAATCCAAACAGATACAAATTGTACATATTTAATACACATTTTTCACAGTAAAGTTAGCACGAAGATAAAGTAAAAGATAGCCTCGTTTTTTAATAGAAAATAGGCTACGGTTAGAAAAGACCATAGGGGCTTTAATGTGTTTTGTTTTTAAGGATCGGGTGGAGGTTAAGTTTTTAATCGGAGAAGACGAGCCAATTTGTTATTTGGTTAACCTTTTGTAACTATCAAGACAAGTTATTTTCTACTTTCACTGCAAAAGTACAACAGTTTCGGTTTTTTCCCTGCATTCTTTTACTATACGCTATTTGGACCGTAAAATATATCTTAAGTACGTACGTTGGATTCACTAATACATATCATATTCATGCATATTTAACATCCCGTGTGTCAAAAATTTGAAAAAATGTTTCAGGCGAAAGATATATGAAAGGGGAAGGGGGCTATCATGATTATAATTGTTTGACCTTGAGTTGACATTGCTAAGTCCTGTGAAGGTTATCATTAATTTTTTAAATGATAGTTTATATTTTTCATTGCATGTTCTTGTTATCAACGTTCAGACGCTTTTAACACATTGTACGCCGACCCCGTGAAAACGCGGGATTCGAAGTCTATCGCTTGAGCGCCGGCCCCGCGAAAACGCGGGTTTCGAAGTCTGTCGCTTGAGATGTATTTTTTTCATAATTATAAACTAAAATTTTCGATTTTGCTTCTGTTTTTCGTTATCGTTAAATTGTATATGACGAATATTCAAACAAAATTTAATGTTTTACGAAAATTTATAAAGTTGTAAATATTTCCTTCACCTACTCATTGGTCGTAAACAAGCGAATCATTAGGCCGTCGATACGGTGCCGGCGCTCAGACTTTAAATGTCTCAGATGCCACCGGCGTACAATGTGTTAAAACATTGCAAATACTTTGTATTAAAATACTAAGATACAAGTAGGCAAGTTGACTTGTCGGAGACATTAGCATTACCCAATATGAATGTACACCGCAAGGAAGTTGCCCGTTCAGACTTTGAGCATCATGGCATCTTTAAAAAGTACCGGTCTTGTTTGTGACTGTGTGTAAATGTGCATGAGTCAAAATGCTTATCCTTGAATATACTCTCCATCAATGCAGTTATATTTTTCTAATTTGTATTCACATTAGTTTTCAACCTTCTTTAACCCTCGGAATACCGACGATAGAGCCAGCAACACGGTATATTGCGCCTGGGTTCGTTCGGACCCATACAGCGTTTTCATTAGAGGCTCCAAAGAAGGAGCCACTTTTATTTCGATCATTGTATTTGCGGATGTGTGAGAATTGGTACCAGCTATATTATTGGCGGCTTCTCTTTTAGGACCACGAACAAGAAACGATCTTGTCTATCTACTGTAATTGTAAATTTAGTTTCTCTTGTTCTATTCAGTCCTTCTTTTCAATTTCTATTATGGTAATTCATTTCCTATGATTTTCTATAATGGAATGTTGACTACATACATGTTTTTGCCACATAGTATACCGTGTTTCCCCGAAAATAAAACGTGGTCTTATATTAATTCTGCACCCAGAAAATGCACTAGGGCAGGGATCGGCAACCTTTTTTGGCCGCCAGTCAAAATCAACCAAAATGTGAGTATTAAAGTGACGTTTAGGTCAGAGATATTTTCGTATTATAACAGTGTTTTAGTAAATAATAAGATATATTTTATTAAGAAAAGTATTACAACCATAGTTAAATGAACTTTATTTATAAACGTTCTCTTCGATATCAATGGCTTCCCTGATGTTGGACTTGTGACGTCAATTCAGTCAAATCTGGTTTATAGTTCGTCGTTTTAAGACGAATACAAGCATCTGAATTTTCGGTAGTTAACCTGTTCCTGTTCTTGCTTAATATAAATTTCATTTGTGAAAATATTTCCTCACATTTATAAGTTGAACCGAATGTGGATAAAATGGCAAAGCCAATTTTTTCAAAGATGAAAACTTCGTAGGAAGTGATGGCCAACATGTTGATATCATGAGAAGATGATTATCTTCTCTTTTTTCCAAATCTTTCAGCAATTTCATGAAGTTATCCGTCCATAACGTTGAACTTTTAAAATCAATCATTTCTAAACTAAAATTGCCACTTTTTAGATATTGAAAATACTGCAAAACATTTTCTTCTACTTCCCCGGGCTTTATTAAAAATGTAAACAAATGTCCATGCTTCTTAAAACTTTGAAACCGACTTACATATTCACTCTTAATGACAAAAATCCAATTTTCGTACATATTTAGATTGCTTTCATCGTTATTTTCTTTTTCATGTTCCCTTTTTAACAAGCGAAAGAAATTAAAGATTTTAGTTTTTTTGGCAGTTTCAAATAATATCAATTTTGAAGTAAAACTCTTCCATTTCTCATACATTTTCAAAATTGTGTGGTTATTTCCTTGGAGTCGCACGTTGAAATTATTCTAATGGTTTATTATGTCTGTTAAGAAAAAGTCTTAAAAACCATAGTTTATCATTGGGTTCGAGATCATTTCCACCGATTTCGAGCAGAAATATTTGTATATCATCAAAACACTCTACAAATCTATTAAGAATTTTGCCTCGACTTAACCATCGTATTTCAGAATGTAACAACAGATCTCCATATTTCGATGCAATTCCCTCCAAAAAAGCTTTAAAGCGCCTGTGTATTAGTGCTGATCGCGCTATTATCATGTTTACGATCTTAACCGTTTTAGTGCCAGGGTTTTTTAAGAATCCGTGTCGGATTGTGCCATGCAGCTTAATACTAAAAAGTATTAAGCGTAATAGCGCTTCGTTCATTTATTTGCGAGAAATGCCGATCGACGCGATCGCGCTGCTCTTTTTTTCGTATAAAAGTAAATTGAATAAAAACAGCTTATTTATGCAGGTGGTTTACAATTATTTGAAAAAAAAAATAGTAATTACGAGAGGAAACTCTGATATGACTTGCGATCGGGACCAAACATCGCGACACAGTTTACCACAGTACGCGAAGAACGCGATCGCGCTGCGTGGTGCTAAAACGGTTAAGAACCTTTTCGATTATATCATTAACCGTTTGAGTCCCAAGCAGCGCGACCGCGCTGTTGAGATTTTATGTCGAGAAAACCCAGCACATTTCGAGCATTGTGGACAACAGACGGTGCGATACCGATTGTCGAAGTCGTGCGCTCAGATTTACTGACGCAAGTACATCACACAGCTCCTTTGAATGTAAATAGTATATTTTACAATAGGTAGAATAATACTATAGTAATGCAATAATACATTACAAAATGAAAATTTTTATTTCATTGTTATTTTCTCAATCATTTTTATCGAACAAAACTTGAAATATTTATAAATATTACAGTATGCATATGTAATAATACATATGCATTTTATAAAATAACGAATTACAAATTAACAATATTTTTGTGTTATGAACAAACAATTTAAATGGAGAGTAATACTTATAATTTGTAACGTCAGTGTTCATCAAAACATATTGGATGAATTCCTTTTTTTACATCGCACGCAAATTAAATGTGATCTTTTTATTGTATTTTTGGTGCTGCAGACTACGCATTATCGATATAAAATAAACAAAGCGGTATCACGCCGCTTGGTATTTCTCGACATAAAATAAAACAAGCGCTATCGCGCTGCTTGGATCTTTTCGTACTCATTTAGAGAAAGCGCGGTTACGCTGTTTGGGATTCTTAGACAGTGTTTTTTCAATACCCCCTGGGACTCAAACGGTTAGGTTGTTGCGTAGACGGCTTTGAAAACAAATTTTCTTCATGTATGATACAATGAAACGATAAAAGTGAGTGGCCAAGTTCATTTTCTATTAGTTTTACAAATCCAACAGTTTTTCCTCTCATACTTGGAACACCATCAGTTTTTATGGAAAACAATTTACTTTTTAAATCCAATACTTGCCCATTTTTCTAATTTGTAATCTCTTGTACTTGACGAAAAATATCAGTACCTTTGGTCGTGTCATTCATTGAAGCAAGAACGTATAGTTTCTCATTGACATTCGAACTATTTATCGATGCAAATCAACGAGCTCTTGAGCGCACGGAAAGGAGTAGCAGGCGGAGCTCTTCCAAGGACACATGCGGCGATCAAGTAAGCGGCTTGCCTGACAGATACTAATCACATTGCATAAAAAGAAAATAAATGAGATATCAAAAGTAGAGCTACGGGAGCGGGTCTATGGAGACACCCTCTTTATCTCCATTCTGCTTCGGATGACTTCCGTTTGAATACACATTGTATGCTACGAGAGATATTCTCCTCGTATCTTTACAAAATAAACAAATGGCAGTCGGAGAAACAGAATATACGTAATTCTGTTTTTACACGATAGATACGTTCCCGAAGAATACGTGTAAAAAAAATATATTGCATCTATAGAAAAATAAAAGATTGGTTCCAATCCTAAGAAATCAGCAAAAATAATACAATAAACCATGAATTTTCATGTTAGGATCTTAAAGATTTTATTTCATAAAGATTGCACATGTATCATACAAAGTAAATTAACATTTGAAAAGGATAAAAACGTGTCACTAATTCATGAACACAAAAATTAGACAGATTAATATGAGTTACACATAAAAAGATTTTGTTTGTTGTCACTTTCTGACAAACTTGTCTTCGTGCTCTATTGGTGAACTTCTTTCTGTAATTTCTTGCACAAAATTAGGGCTAGCCTCCTGTGGTAACGATTTTTCAGTGGATTTAAGAACGAATTCAGTAATTAATCGTTGTCTTTGTCTTTTGGCTGGGCCACAGTAAAGCAAAAATTTCTTCTTAGAATTTGGATCTATCGTGTTAACTCAAAATAAGTCGTGTAAAAAGAAAATTAAATTTTTTTTCTAATTCGTGTTAAATGAAAATCGAGTAAAAGAAGTTCTTGTAAAAACAGAATTGGGTGTACTTGCAATCAAAGAAAATACCAACACTCAAAAGACGTGTTGGCTGAAACATATTTCTTACATCTGGACCCGAACAGACCCGGGCGTAGTATTACGAAAGTTGTTACGAATGTCAGGCGCTGCAGTTAATTGCATTTATTACTCTTTGCTGTAGTTTCGTTTTATTTTTAACTGTGACACTGTAAACTTTCAGTTTTGTGTAATCCCACAAAAAAACGCACACGATGAAAGCTGAAGACATTGGTTATCATAATAATGCAATATTCCCGATACGACAAACTAACTACAGTGAGTCTCAAAAGTATTGGCACAGGTAGGGAGTTCACGGAAATAAGAGAAAGAAAAAGCTAATAAAAGAACTTTCAGTACTTTTTCAGTAAAGAACATAATGTTTAGACTTTCAACTAATAAAACTATTTAAAAAAATAACAATATTATTATTTATAGTTGTGAAAAAACGAAATGTAACAATTTTGTGCGTTAACCCTTTGAGGTCACAAAATTATTGGAACACGTAACGTATTCTTCGAAAAACAATCAACTGTCAACTGTTTTTGGTATACATTAGTGTTAACCATATCCGCGGTGGTGCAACTGTGTTCCGCTTATGTCTCACTAACGATTCATCTCAGCATAACATGTGTACAGTAATTTAGAAACATTTTAACGTTAGCAATAAGAACGTGCAATAAAAGATATAGGTTACCACTTTAACCGTTTGAGTCCCAGGGGGCATTGAAAAAACACTGTCGAAAAATTCCAAACAGCGCAACCGCGCTTTCTCTAAATGAGTACGAAAAGACCCAAGCAGCGCGATAGCGCTTGTTTTATTTTATGTCGAGAAATTCCAAGCGGCGTGATAGCGCTTTGTTTATTTTATATCGACAATGCGTAGTCTGCAGCAGCAAAAATGCAATAAAAAGATCACATTTAATTTGCGTGCGATTTAAAAAAGGAATTCATCCAATATGTTTTGATAAACACCGACGTTACAAATTATAAGTATTACTCTCCATTTAAATTGTTTGTTCATAACACAAAAATATTGTTAATTTGTAATTCGTTATTTTATAAAATGCATATGTATTATTACATATGCATACTGTAAAATTTATAAATATTTCAAGTTTTGTTCGATAAAAATGATTGAGAAAATAACAATGAAATAAAAATTTTCATTTTGTAATGTATTATTGCATTACTATAGTATTATTCTACCTGTTGTAAAATGTACTATTTACATTCAAAGGAGCTGTGTGATGTACTTGCGTCAGTAAATCTGAGCGCACGACTTCGACAATAGGTATCGCACCGTCAGTTGTCCACAATGCTCGAAATGTGCTGGGTTTTCTCGACATAAAATCTCAACAGCGCGATCGCGCTGCTTGGGACTCAAACGGTTCAAATTTAGTGACGACTTATACAGGGCTTAACTCTGTTAACTTAACGGTAAACTCAAGATCAAACTTTTGCCGTCATGATGTTTTCTACCTGATACCATACATTTTTTGTCTGAAACTTTTATTTTTATGTCACATTTCATTTTAGTAATTATACAGAAAAGGTCCCACCTCACCGATTTCAACGACTTTTCGATATGTTGCCAGGATTATGATTTTGTGCAAGTTTTTCCTATGCATATAACCCGCATTCAGCTTTAGTTTTCGAGATATTGTCAGAAAACTTTCGCTACTACCACATTGAATTTTTCCTATACGTGTGCAACCGCTTATCTACTGTTTCTGCGGTGCCCGGGAAAGAGTCTAAATAACGAGTGAACTTGTTGAACAAGTATCACATAAGGATGAGCGAAAAATATAATTCTAATGCTTAATTGCGCCACTACTAAACTAATTTATCTTATTGTTATAAGCACCTAAATTAACCAAACTTTTCGAGGGCGGGTACCCTGTTGTGCACACTTTACCCCGGATACTTGTCCGAGAAGGGCCTGGCTTAAGTTAAGCGCCTGTAACTGCAAGATAAATTAGTACTGGTTATGCGTGGTTTGAAATGAGGGTCGCCGTGAGGTGGTGCCGACTAACAATAAACATTGGAATTATATTTCTAGTCCATCCTCGTGAGGTATATTTTCGACGAATCCACACGTTCTAAAGACTCTGTCGGTCGCTGTGGTGTGTTTGCAGAAACAGTGCATGCACGGACGGCCACGTACAGACAAAATTCAATGTGGTAGTAACAGAAGTTTTTGCCAATATCTGGAACATTAAATTTGAGGGTGGATTATACGCATAGGAAAAAATTGCTCAAAATCGTGATCCCGACAACACATCCAAAAATTATTGAAATCGATGCGGTGGGACGTTTCCTGTATAATTACCTTCATTATAAATGTTGTTATTCATTGTGATTTGAAAATGCCTGTTTCGTGATTCATCCGTATTGTCATGACACTATTGCGTTACGAATTTGCATTAAGAGCAAGAATAGGAAATATACTCCTCTTAACAAGTTTGTTTTATTTAACTCAGACATAAATTATGTACTAATTTTTACAACGATTCAGTTTTTATCACTGAAAATGTGGAAACAATGGACAGAAAAATTGCATGTAGGCATATCCACGTCAGTAATGCAATTAAGTTAGCAAGCATAGAGTGAATAGTTAAAGTCGATTTTCTCGAAAATAAGGCCTCGCATTGGTAGATTCTGTTTTATATTTTACGTATCTTTTTCTGAACCCATTTGCATTATAAGGAAAATTGAATAGTAATGAAAATATCATCATTTTTTCTTTTATTATATTTCAGTAGTAAAATTTCGAAAAGTAAAGAAAAACTTCATAGTTTACTAATAGTACCCTAATCACTGATTTTATCATTAATACCATCCTCCATTTTTTCAAAGTTTCCACTGTATCTGGTATAATTGAAACGAGAAGTGTACAAATAATCCTGAACGGTTTACGCCAACTCACAATATCAACTAAAAATGCAACGTGATTTGTCGAGGAGAAGGTGATTCTTCATGAAAAAATGGGAGCAACATATAGAATTTTTTAATTTTAGGCATAGTTTTCGGGAAATTCGAATATGAAAATCCAATCTATGCGTATGCTGTTGCAGCTAAAAAAGCAGCTTGTCGACCCCGTACACGCCAATTTTTATGAAACTGACGTGGGATGTAGTTCTCGAAAAAATTTTTGATACGTATTTTGTTTATCGACCATCATAAAACATAACTGGGGGACATAAAAAAATATGTTTCTTAAATTGCGTGTTCTTTAACAGAGAATTTAGCTTCATAATACAAGTTGCACAAAGGGTCTAGCAGGATAAGGGGACCAAAGTGCCCTCGAAGCTATTTTATTCCACGATGCGTCATTCGATAGGTAACCATAAGAAACCATTGTACACAAATTTTTAATCCGATAGCTTGACCGGGAGGGTAGTTATGTGGTAAATTCGAAAAACCCAGTTTTTGCCTCATTTTCGTCACTTATTGATGTGTAAAAATGTCGAAAAAATTCTGACACATTCTAAACATGATTGCACACGTTAGAAATGATTTTCAGATTCTTCCGTTGCAAGTGCCACGCGCAAAAAATCAAAAAAGGGAAAAATGTAGATTTTGCACAGAAATCTTCAAGACACAATTTTTAAATAATTACAGTAAGTACCTGATGTAACCAATAATATGCTCAATTTTTTCCATATTTTTTTGATATGGTGCAACACTGTCGGAAAAATGAAAAACCGATTTCTGGAACGCATTTCGGGCTGAAACGCGATCAGTATTTGCTATCTTTGCATTATTTTAATACAGTATGTTCATTTTATTGCCTTCAATGCTTCTACACGCGAAAAGATAGGTGTCAAGAAAGAGAATCAAGATAATTAAGTAAAATGTTAATTGTATCCACCTTATATCGATAACAAGCCCGCCTTCTATGATATTTTACTTTTTTGTTTATGTCAATGATTTATAACGTACACAGAAAGATTACTAAGGATATTCTTTGGAAATTTTGCATACAGTTATGAAATTTTCAATTTTACAGTTGCCTGTAAATTAGCAGATATTTTATTATTATTTTTTGTAATCTATCAAGTTACTTTACTTTAATAGAACGATAATTCATACTAATAAATCGAATGGAGTAAAATATTTATTGTCTTTAAGAAGATACTTTACGCTATAATAAATGAAAAAATGATGCAGATCTCTAATTATTTTTCAATGTAGTTGAGACTGTAACTTAGAATTAAAGTAAATTTCTAAAACCTTAGAGTATGAGTTACATATGTACTCTTGTTGTTTGTAATACACACTGTATCCTGAACAATTTGTTAGTTTAGAAACAATCGCGAATTGTATATAATTCAACGTCGTAAAACTTTGCAGTAATAGCAATTTATTGGAATTTACTTTTCGTAAAGTATAAAACAGCATCAGATTTATTATGGAATGTTGTATTTATCTTAAAATTGCCAAAATATGCAATACTTGCTAATAGTTCAATTATTAAAAATCACTCTGATTTACTATAAAAAGCAATTGAAGAAATTTTCATAACTGGTTATCGATAAAAATAAGTAAGACGAATTGGCGTAATCATTTGCAAATTGATGCACGGATAAGGGTAATAGTCCCGAAGACATTTCATGAGGCAACTTACAAGACAAACGACGAAGTCCAGGATGCGGTATGGTGCGCAAAAAATGCTCATTCGCCGGATGCAGCTTAGAGGGACCGTGAGGGCTGATATTTTCCTTAGTGCTATGTATGCGTGTCACATGTACTCCTCTTCTCCGCACGCTCAAGAATCAAGAAAACCGTTTCTGTCCTTCTGTTTGGATTCTTAGAAGTCTGCCTCAATGATGCAGCTGTGAGAAATATGAGGAATCTGCCAAAAACACCATTTCTGCCACGGTTTTGTGTATACCTATTTCGACCAAAGGTGTCTTTCGACACCTTTGCGCTTGATTGCAAATATCTTGGGACTAATAGCTAAAAACTAATTTCTGTTTAACATTTTTTATAACATTGTAATATTACTTACTAGCTAAAAAATAGTGCTATAAATGAAATATGTCAAGGTGCCTTTTAACACCTTCGGTAGAAATAGTGGTAAGGACATTTTCATTACTGCTAAACTGAACGGAAGATCTTAATTCTTTTTTAGTAATTAAAATGCATTAGTTTTTGAATTGCTTCTATAGAATCTAGAAATTGTTTTTATTTATCATTACATTTATAGAGTGTGGCTGAAAAACATGTAAAAACGTGATATCTTTTGAAAAAATAGGAACAAAGTATAGAATAAAAGGCGTTGATTCAAAATCGGCCAAAATTACCCGTGACAAATTTTTCTGAACTTTTGCATATTGGTAGTTCTTTGGGTCTAACATTGATCCCATGCACATAAATTTCCTCTGAACGTCACGGTTACGGGGGGAGGTCATAGGTCGTACTTTGGGAAATCTATGATGTGCTGTAACTTTTAATAAAAACAAGACATCGACCCGACACTGATACCAAAAAATCATAAAAAATTACAGCTTTCCAACGGCGTATAAGTTTATGTAATTTATATATTGCTTACATAAGTTTTTCATGTTTTTCGTGTTTGTCAAGGTGAAAAAAATTCAGAAAAATTGCAATTCCCCAAGAAAGTATCGCCCGATTTTAACCAAAAATGCTACATTAATAGTACGTTTCATGCCCTATCGAATGGTGTTTGTCAAACCGAGGGGAAATTATTGGCTTTTGAGTTATAAAGAAAAATGTGAGTAGAGGTTGAGACGTACGGTCAGCTACTTGACCAAAATATTTGTTTCAGATGTAGAAAAAACGCTTCCTATGATTATATACACACTGTTTATAATACAGCTATGATACTGTTATCAATTTTACTCTTTTGAAAAACTAAAACACATTGGTAAGTTTTGTAATTCGTTTTTTAAGCCAGTCCAACTTTTTAATTCGCTGTCCACCTCTAAAATTTATATTAGTATATAACTTTGTTAATAAATATAAACAAACTTTATTCAATCAAAAAAACAAATTGTTTGTGCAACATGGGTCATTTTATATTCTGAATTCCTGTGCCTCAAAGAGTTAAGTAAGGTTCTCTCCTCTTTAACAATTCCTACTGAACATGGAACTGCAGAATTTTTTCATCCATTGCTCTAAGAACATTGTAATTTTATTTCACAATATTTTTAAAGGTTAAGCAAACGGAGGATTCTTCCGAGACTCTTTTGTTAACACTAGAACTGCCAAACCAGTCAAAATGACTGGTACAGAATTTTTTCCAAAAGTTCTCCAAGATTATAGGAGAGTTCTCAAATAGATATTCTACGTCCATCTTATAAAACATAAATTACCGAATCGATCATCTTTTCCACCTCTTAATTCCCCTTTTTTCAAGACACTTATTTAATATTTTTAAATATGATAGATTTAACGCCGGTAGTTCTAGTGTTAACAAGAGGTTAGTCACTTGTTTTGCTGACATATTCCTGATCAGGAGGGTTTATGAGCGATAGGATTCCTAAAGGAACCGATACACTCTCCCAACCTTTCCGACTATTTACATTAAACAATTATCTAATAAAACTAATAGATATGTACAAAAATGATTAAATCAATTTCATAAGACAATATTATCCCGCAACGTTAATTTGGTGAGTGGTGTAAATCTAACAACCGCAAAAACAGTATAAGCATACAATTTCCATGTGACTGTAATATTCTCCGTTCGTTTGTTTGTGAAATTGTACCTCTACTAATAGTAAATGTCACGCCAGACGAAACAAAAGCTAGTTCGAAATGTAGCGAAAATTTGTCCCTCCTTAGTGCCTGAGAGTGATAATTGTTGACATCCGCAAACATTCGTCGGCATTTGGTGATCACTTGCGCATTATCCATTTAACTTTGGCACGCTTTCCAAAAAAGGTATTAACTTATTAGTGTCGATAAAGTATTTGTTTAGAAAATATTTTAATATATCCTGGTTTTAATTGATTGGTTTCCCATTAAACAGAAGATCCTGTGTACATGCCACTTTATATTTACATAATTATATTATCACACATTAAACATGTAATAGAAAATTTTTGAAATATGTTATATAATTATTAATTCTAAGTTATTAATCCTGTGGATATATGTAGCGTGTGGGAGAATATAAGTTCAGTCAACTAAAGAAATTCTACTCCATGTTATAATTTGCTTCAATTGTCAGAGAGTACATTTACTCTAGTCTATTAGAATAAACCGACAAGCATATTAATCATCACACAGAAATAATTAAGCCGTTTATTTTGATAGTGGCTTAAGTCACTTTCCCTTAATGAAAAACGTTGTCTTGTTAAGTAGTAATTAATTACACTGTAGGAATCAAATGTGTAAACTATTAATCCTTATTTAAATCTGCGGGAAGGAACAGTGTCCATAAGGGCAGTGCATTACTGCTGAAAGAAATCAGAATCGATGTTTTCCATCCTGGAATCGAGGAAAGATAAATTCACCGTTCTCTTAGCGTAAAATTGGAAATCTTGTCTGCTTGCTATACGCGTGTAAGACAGGCAGTTTAGATTGTGTCAATAGTATTTTACAGGTTCTAATATATTTTAAATGATTTTTCTCTCTTTATGTGAATTAACCCTTTCGCTGCGAACAGCGCCTTTCGGCGTTCAGCTATAGACGCTTCCCCTGAGCGAACAGCGCCTTTAAACGCTCAGCTATAGATGCTTCCCCAGAGCGAACAGCGCCTTTAGGCGCTCAGCTATAGATGCTTCCCCTGAGAGAAACAGCGCCTATAGGCGCCGTGTATTTGTTTTACATTTTGTTATTATATTATACAAAGAAAGATTATTAAAGATTGTTAAAGATTATTTAAGACCAGCCGCATCAAGAAAAATTGGCTCCGCAAACCATTTTACGAACGTCTCGCGCACCGTGTCGTCCGTACAGACAACCTACTATCGCGCCGGCTGCTGAGAGAGCAATTCATTTTTAGGCGCTCCGCAGCGAAAGGGTTAAGAGAATCATAGAGTATCCAATACTTCGATCGCACAGTGGAATGAATCGAAAATCTAAGTGGGAAAAAATAATGACTCGAGAACCATTCATTTTAGAGAAAAATGAATATCGGTGCAATATTAATTTTTTATTTGTTATATTTCTTCATTGCTATTTAATGGTCAACTTCATTTTTTATAGGAAAATCTATATCTTTCTTTGTAGATTTTCATACTGCAGAAGAAATAAAGAAAGTTTTGTATAAGTCATTTTTTTGTTGGACTAAATTGTTGACGTATTGTTACCCCTTGAATGAGCTTTGATACTATCAAGGCGTCGAGCGCAGGAGTTTAATTGTTCCACGGAATATTTCTGTTAAAATTGGCAATGCATTTTCTGGAAACGATAGCGTTTTAGGGCCACAGGCCTTCGAACCCCGTCAGTCTCCATTATCTTTTTCATCTTTTCAATCAATAGCGTTTTTCGTGCAACAATTCAAAGTTTCCCTGGGATGCAGATGTCCGGTTCCGTGTAAACGGAAGGAAGGCTTAGGGAACGAGCAGCAAGGCTATTTGTGAGAATTGCAATAATATTCAAATCAACATGTGCCTTTCAGACCTTTAGCAAAGTGAGGAGTGCAAATGTTAATCTTAAGCTTCGCATTAAGGATCGATCCAGGATCCTCTCTCAAAATCAGTTATTTTCAAATCCTTGTCTGAGGAACAACTCACCCTCGACTGAGGATTATGATCGACATATTCATCTCATCCTCAACTGAGGAACATTCGTAAATCTTCAAACATCTCGACCAAGAGATAGAGTTAGCTTAAGTGTTGGTGTGCTAATGTTAAATGGTTTCAAGTGTAAATAAATTACACCTAAGTTCAACTGAGCTTATCATCTGACCACGGGAGGCCCAAAACAACCAGGCTACGTTATATTAACACTTCGCATGCGGGCACGGTTTTCCAAGTATTTGAACATGTAGCGGGCAAATCCAGGTTTTTCGCGTGCTAGTCAATTTGATAATTTACGAATCTTACTGATATGAAGGAACTTAATTTTGTAAATAAAAGATTGACTAATTAATTACATATAATTTTAATCGATTCTGATTCTGAATCACTGTCAGGTAAACGCTATGTACGTAGGCGTTTTTTTTGTTGGTAAAATATTACTATCCTCTAAGGAGTAACTATCACTATCCGAAAGCTCATTATCAGTAAAAGAAACATCTGATAACATATCAGCAATTATTTCACTTTCATCACAATTGAAATCGCGCAAATCCATTTTCAAAATGGGCAAAAAGCAATAAAATAAAACTCTAGTAAAAACTGGTAAAATTTAAAAATAGGATAAAGTAAAGCGCAAGTTCCTTCAAAGCCACAGAATGCAGTTTACTGCAGTTTATTGCGCAACGGAGATTACAGTCTCCTGCTTTCAACGTTCGTTCTTTTTCGGACTGTGATCACAGTCTCCCGCTTGCAATGTGTTAATTTATACCGTAGCCGACACATCAGACTTCGACAAGTCGAACGAGACGTGCTCTCAACATTTATGTTAAAAAGATATTTAACACGTTCGCGGTCAGTAAAAATTTCAGTGAGCTACAAAAATAGTCAGACAAGTATTACACTTCGAACTACGTAGAGAAAAAATAAAATAGTATGAAAATACTCAATGCATCACTTAGCCATTACTTTAAACTGCATAATAATTACAAAAAATTAAGGTTATATAAAATTAAATGAATTATAATTGCCGTTAACATTTGGCATGACATGAATGTTATAGCATTCATGGCATTCTATTGGGTTGGCAACTATATAAGTGATTGCGGATTTTGACGATAGATGGTTTTTGCACTTTTTCTGTTTCAACATGTTCAAAGCACATAATCTACTGTTTTCTTGTTGTTTGGACTTCCACCTTTCATTAGTACAAAAAATCATATCGATGAGTCATTTAGTTTCGTTTTTATCCGAATTTGAAAATGGAAATATTTTATTGTATTATTTCCGAAAAAGGAGCGCATCTCAAGCATACAAGAAGTTATGTGCCGTATACGGGAATGAAGTCTTGAAAGAGAGGCAGAGTCAAAATTGGTTTGCCAAATTTCTTTCGGGTGATTTTTCACTCCATAATGCGCAACGATCTGGCCGTGCAGTTACAGTTGATGAGAGTCGTATCAAAGCTATTATCGATTCAGATCGTCATAGCACAACACGTGAGATTGCAGAGAAGCTCAATGTATCGCATAGATGCATTCAAAAAAAATTAAAACAGCTTCGCTATGTTAAGAAACTTGATTTATGGGTTCCTCATCAGATTAACACTAGAACTACCGGCGTTAAATCTATCATATTTCAAAATATTAAATAAGTACTTTGAAAAAGGAGGAATCAAGAGGCGGAAAAGATAATCGATTCGGTGATTTATGTTTTTTAAGATGGTCGCAGGATATTTATTCTAAGACTCTCCTATAAACTTGGAGATTTTTGGGAAAAAATTGTGTACCAGTCATTTTGACTGGTTTGGTAGTTCTAGTGTTAAGAAAATTCCTTCTCATATAAAATCCGCAATCACTTAGCTGTCAACCCAATACTTGTGCGGAAATTAATTTACAAACGCGCCTGCCACAACGCAACACTATATTTCGCCGTAAGGCGTCAGGTATTAGTCAAATTCGGCAAAACCGTCGCCAGAAGTCCATAAACATTAAAATCTATTAATCGTATTTGATTTAAGACATATCTGAGCATACTTTTTCACTAATAATTCTTTTCTTTTGTCCTACACGCGACGTGGTCTGATCTGATACTGTTCTTCGACAAATAACTGTAGCCGACGTGACTCGTACATCGTTTTGATGTCCGTGATCGACGTGCGTGGCACGTATTTCCAGCGCGAGTGGTTAAACACGAATGTCGCCCAATGCGCCACCACGCTCGTGCCAATAGGTTCGCGCCTGGCAAATGAAAAGCAAGTGAATCAGCGAGCTCTCGAGTGCAAGGGAAGGAGTGGCAGGCTTCTGTAAGGACGCATTCGCCGAGCAATTAAACGGCATCCTTCGCATCGGGCTCCTGATCACTTACAAAGAGAAATAGTGAAAGTACAGGGTGTTTTCAACTTATATGTCACGGCCTGCCAAACGTTGCTCTACACCAGTGTTTCCCAAAATGCGGTACGCGTACCCCCTGGGGGACAGGAAAAGTTTGATGAGGGTAAATACGCGCTGCATCGGGGTTTGGCTGCGCCTGGTGTAACAAACAGCTTACTTTTTCCGATTACTAACATAGAAAAATAATAAAAAACTTTTGTAATTATACAGATGATGGTCTGTTCCGCCGATTTCAATGATTTTTGGATATGTTGTCAGGGTCATGATTCTAACAATAAGTAACTTTTTCCTATACATGTAACCCTCGCTTGGTTTTAGTTTTCTAGATATTGGCAAGAAACTGTTGCCACTCTTACATTGAATTTTGCTTATACATGCACGTCCATGACAACGTTAGTGTCAGCACGATACTGAGAATTGTTGGAATTAGCTTCAGACGGATTCTTGAAAAATAAACATAAGGAGTGTACTTTAACATCATTCTCTCTCTGAACCACATCTCAGATTAAAATTGACAACAAGGGAACCAAATTATGATGATCTGTCGCCCTAACATAAACAATTTCATCCTTCTCATCGATTATAATGAATGTTATTTATAATATATCTTTTATTGTTTTTATTTATATGTTATTATGAACGAATTCTATTTTTCGTTTATTATTATTTTGTTTATGTACTAACAAAGGAAAAAATATATATATTTCGATTGTTATTAAAGTATGTGCAATTTTTTTTTGACGAGAGGTACTCATTGTTACGAAAATTGTAGAAGGGGTAGACAGATATCGAAAGTTTGGGAAACACTGCTCTACACCTTTGAATCGATGGACATTTTTGAAAGAAACCAGCCACAAAATCCAGGAAAGGGATAAAAATTAACGGTAGGACAAGCTTCCTGGATAGACAGATAGAGAAAAGAAGCACACGAATTACCATTACTGATCGAAGTGTCACATCTACCTGGTTTCTTTTACAAATGTCCATCGAGCCAAAGGTGTTAAACAGCGCATGATAGGTCGTGGCATACAGTACTGTGCAAAAGTCTTAGGCCACCTACGTTATATTACCAATTTACGTTTATGACGTTAAAAATCGTACACAAAATCGTACAAAAATCGTACCGCTCACCAACAATGAGAAGTAGCCGAGGTGTATGTCTATCGCACTTCACGAATCTACAGCTTCGGCCTGCTTATTGTTAGAAATGTCAAAGATTATAACTCTTTGTCTATGCGTTACGAAAATCACAGGCTTTCGCCTGATGACAAATTTCAGGGATCTTTCCCATTTTTATAACATACTTCGGAAATTTCCTCTTCGCGAGGAAAAGGAGGGTGGGATTTAACTATTATACTAATAACCAATGACAGACATGGTAAAGTCGATACGTCATCGTCTTTAAGGTATATATAATAGTGAGTGTTTAATATTTGTCGAATTCTATTCGCATCAACATTCGTATGCTGACGAAAGAGTTTTTGCTATTGCGAAGATTTTGGAAAGCGCTAATAGCTTCTTGCGGTAATAATTTACAGTAAGTATCTTTGTTAAAACCCAAAACTGCAATTTTTCTGCTATTCTTTATTATTTTACATTGTTCATTGTAAAATTAAAACAGTTTTTCTATAAGCATTTTACACTCCATTCTTGTTGTTTCATTTATTTGTTCACACCCTGCCGACCTGGGAATGTCCCTCCATAAACCGCGCGCAGTGCTGTAGCCGAAAATTATATCGCATTAAAGTAACGGAAAATTCTTTTCTTTTTGTTAGCAACGAATGGTTATCGGTAAAATCAATTTATTTACAAATTACCGGGGTTATGAACAAGGAACGACTCGTATAGGGACTCTATTTCGCGCGTCGAACGATGAAATCTCATATGTAATAACTTTTTTGTTGATGAAAAAATCGAAATTCCTATTTATCCGTAATTTTGTATAGGAAATGTAGTTTTTACAAAAAAATATTCAAGAAAATTGAATAACATTAACCCTTTCGCTACGGCAGTGTGCTCCGTCGGAGTGTCACCGCTGTACGGGCCACCGTGCCGCCGGAGTAGCGATACTGAACGGAGCGCTGCTGGCGTAAACTGGTGTTCGGACTTACATCTTTCGGTGCAGCGTCGTCATTATCCGGATCGTACGATTCTTTAAGTGTTATACAACAACATATTTGGAGATTTTGCATTCATTATCAATAAAAATATATTTAAAAATTAAAAATTACACTTTACAATAACAAATAACAAATGCTTTCCAATAACAAATTAAAATTCTCAATAATTTAATTCACAGTGGTAAATTTTGAAGCAAGGGTCGACACACAATCCCACATTACAGTTTTTACACTGATGTCGTCTATAGGCGACGCTCGTACACACAGGTCATCGCGCGGATGTCGTCTATAGGCGACGCTCGTAGCGAAAGGGTTAAAGTGGTAAAACTGCCGAAAATATGTTATTTTTCAACATATTGTTTAAACAAATGGAGATTTTGCAAAAAAATTATGCCGTTAAATTCGTAATGCAAAGGCGCTAATTTCGTCAATTTACGCAAATGCTCTATCTCTCATAGTTTCCAAGATATGCAACGAAATACACTTTTGGCCCCCAACTTTGGGGGCGGTTTTCACCCCTTTAACGTGGACGATTGCCGATATAAAAAAATACGTGTCGAATATTCTAACGAGTACTACATCATACTAAAATTTCATCAAAATCGGCGTGTGGCACCTCGGGATGTTCCCTTGTAAGTCCTTCTTGATAATGAATAGTGATGCGGTGTCTATCTGCTATGGATATTTTTTCCATCGCACTTGTTATGATCCAATATTTTATAATTTTTATCAATAATCTTGTGCCACACACACGCACCACACGTAAACTATGAAACTTCAATAATTGTTTGTATTGAAAATTGAAGGAAGATGTTTGCGAGTTGAAAGTTCAAACAGAAATGAAATATTAATACTAAAGAGGTATTCAGTTAGAATTTCTACCTGAAACGGTTTAAGAAGCGACTTCGAGTGCATCTCATAAAAAGCAATAAATCCCTATCGTCATTACATTTTTCAATAACTACCAGAAAACATCTGTTTTTCACGCGTGGGACTGACATATTAATCTGTTAGAATATATAACATAACAATGAATTAGCATCATGATTCCATACATCATTAACATAGATGTATTCAAAGTATGAAACTTTCACATAGTAGCTTAAGACTTTTGCACAGCACTGTATAATGTTGAAATACCCTGCACATAAACATATGCATATTTATTTCCTTCTGGGCCAATGCGACGTGACTAATTCTTTAAATGCTACTAATAAGAGATAAATATTAATAAATATTTAAATTTGTTTGCTACTGGATCAATAATCATGTGTTAAAAATGTAATTAATATTAACTATCATATTTAGGAGATATTTTATGTAATTGATTATTTTGGTGTGATTATTTTCTTTCACTTGTGGAATTACTATTACACTGTAAAAAAAAGCATAAGTAACAATATATATAAGTCGTATTTTTTACTGTGGGGCCGAAATTACATTTGCGGAGAATCCGAAAAGTTGTTGTTCCGTCACTGTGTTGTCCTAATCTTCTCTGTACGCAAAATGTACACATCTACTGTTCCGATGAAATTCGAAAATAAAATATTAAATCACGTTCTCAAATTATATATATTTTATGACATTGCCGCTCGTCTCTCGCCTTACAGCAAAAGGATTTTCTGTAAATGGTTCTACTTCGATAACGTGTATCTAAACGGAATCAGAAACATCCTTTTCCTTTTCAGTACGATAGACTCGTGCATGTTGTACAGAGGATGCGTATTGGCTTTGTCTTTTCGCGTACATACTTCCGGTACTTATTTGATAATTCACGCCCATACGTTGAAATTTGATCTGCGTGACACCATTTTCTCGTGAAACTGATGTGTAACGTCCTTGCATTCTGGACAACATTAATATATTTACCTATTTGCTTTACTTTCAATAAGTTCTACTAATCTCTAGATTATGAAAAGTAAACGGGAAAGTCTATTTGAAAGCATACTTTAAATCTCAGACCAAAGTCTTGAAATTGCTGTGTTAAAAATACAAATGACAAGTTCTTTATCTAGTACACTTTTAGTATCTTACAAGGGAACTACCCGAGGTGTCCGCCTCCGATTTTAATGAAACTTTGCAGATTTGTTAAGCACGTGAAAATAATCGATACCTATTTTTTTATATCGGCAAAGTCGCACGTTTAGGGGGTGAAACCACCCTTCAAAGTTTCGACATTTTTTCTTCTTTCGCTTATAACTTCAAAACGGTTAATGATAGAGATTTACGATAAATGTACGAAATATTTACTTTTTTATGTACTAAAGGCCCATGGAATTTAAAATTTTATTTGACGGTTTTTTCTTAATTTTTTATTAAAAAATGCCAAGTTTTTCGTTATATCTTTAAAGTTTGCGATGCGATTTTAACCGAACTTTTTTTCAATGATAGCGTAATAAAAATAAAAGTTATAAGTTTTTTTGTTTTTCCGTAATTTACTCTGGAGTCGTGAAATTAACCCTTTTCTTTTGCCACTTTACGTTACTATATGTGATAAACGAGTGACAATGAACAAAATGTATTATGCAACAAATGCTTCCCTTGTACTGCAGAATATTATTGCTTTGTAAAAAATCAAAAGTAAATTTTTTTTGCTTTATTATACAATCCGTAGGCCGTGCGGATCCGCCACGACGCAGTAATCGCACCCTATCGTAGATACCAAAAAATGCCATAAGAGAAAGTTTTATGGTTTTTTTTTACATGCAACAGGCATATGTTTACAAATTAATTAAAGCATAGTTTATTTATAACGAAAAAGTTACTTTAATTGATTAATTTAAAATATGTGTACTATTACAGTTTCTATGAAACATATAATTCACAAAAATGATACTCCTCGAAGAAGTGTTGAAAACAAAGGGATTTTTTGCACCATGCACATGTAATAATTAATCATTTGAGCTGTTTTGTATGCGACGTAATTGATTAACGATAAAATGTATCCTTCTAAAACAGTATGATAATCACGATAACTATGTTGCTCGCCACGCATCGCGCAATTAATTTTTTTGTTAAAAATAAATTATGTTTTAAACTCTTTGTAAACATTTTCCTTTTCTATGTACAAAGCCATAAAACATTTGCTTATGGCATTTTTTGGTATCTACGATAATTTACGATTACCGCATCGTGGCGGATCCGCACGGCGTACGGATTGTATAATAAAGCAAAAAAATTTTACTTTTGATTTTTTACAAAAACAATAATATTATACAGTACAAGGAAAGCATTTGTTGCATAATACATTTTGTCCATTGTCACTCGTTTATCACATATAGTAACGTAAAGTGGCAAAAGAAAAGGTTTAATTTCACGACTCCAGAGTAAATTACGGAAAAACAAAAAAACTTATAACTTTTATTTTTATTACTCTATCATTTAAAAAAAGTTTGGTTAAAATCGCATCGCAAACTTTAAAGATATAACGAAAAACTTGGCATTTTTTAATAAAAAATTAAGAAAAAATCGTCAAATAAAATTTTAAATTCCATGGGCCTTTAGTACACAAAAAAGTAAATATTTCGTACATTTATCGTAAATCTCTATCATTAACCGTTTTGGAGTTATAAGCGAAAGAAGAAAAAATGTCGAAACTTTGAAAGGTGGTTTCACCCCCTAAACGTGCGACTTAGCCGATATAAAAAAATAGGTATCGATTATTTTCACGTGCTTAACAAATCTGCAAAGTTTCATTAAAATCGGAGGCGGACACCTCGGGTAGTTCCCTTGTTAGTAAGTCTGTGGGGACTTGGAAATAATATTGAGACACTTAACACTATTTAAGTAAAACACACATAACATAATTTATTGATTAAATACAATAAACTTCAATGTAATCGAGGCCTTCTGTAATGTCATAACTCTTTGCACACTAATAAATTAATAAAATAATACCCAACATAAAATAAGAACATTTCAGCTTACACCAGGCTATATCCTCAATAGTTTCTACGACTTCTTATGTTATGAACAAAGATTATTCAAAGTTGTTACCCACAGTAAGACGTAGGCGATCAAGTCGTGCAAATTATCTTCAATCCCTCAGGTTTAACACGTTGACTGCCAGACGCATTTTCCATGGTTTGCCTAAGGCGCCAACGTGATTTTTTCATTATGCGATGCATATTATGTTGAAATATTATTTGCAGCAAATAAAGTGAGTTATAAAATCGCGCTTGAAGCATTTTTCGTGCTAGGGGTCACCGCTGACCCCCACGGCGCTGTAGACAATTTTTACGATTGTCCTCATTTTAGGATGAAATTAGTAATGTATCTAATGAAATGCTCCGATAATGATTGTATTTCTCCAATAAATTTCGTACGGAGAAGACCTCGTCATGAATTTAAAAAAATGCCAGGAAATGCTCGAAATGTAAGGCGTGCTATAAAAAAATTCAAAGCAGCTAGGAAGAACTGGAGCAAAGAGTTCTACTAAAAAAGTGGTGACATATTGTTCCGATTGCGTTGATTCACGTTTTCTTTGACTTGAGTGTTTCAATCCGACTCATCGCAATATGCACTGATAATATGTATATTTTTCACATAGTAATAAAATTATTTTTGTATGTTCTATATTGCATTAATTTCTTCAAACCATTATAGTAACAGTGGTATTATTGAAAAATTTATCAGTATCCATATTTACTCTAATTATCTACTTTTATTATTTGCTGCGTCGCCGGTCACCGGTGGCCCCACGGCGCTGTAGCCAAGTCGAGTGCCGGTCACCGGTGACCCCCATGGCAGTCAACGTGTTAATATGAAAAAACATTCCACAGGGATCAGATTCAATTGTTTGTACTCGTGTTGGTTCGCTGGCAACAAACATGTTTATTCATTCAAAAATATTTATATAAAAGGAACTATGAACTGTTCATAACGAGAAATTGAGTGACATTGCTAAGCCTATCTTCATTAGCCTCATAATTATCACTAAACGTGCCGGCATTTTACATACACCTATTCTTACCGTAAGGGGTCATTTGACCCCTTATGAAATAAACGTTGATTTTTAGAAAGAAATTCTTAATTTATTGCAGGAAATCATTCGCAACGTAATTTCTGACTTCTAATAAAGTAATCAAACACATATTTTGATACACGTTTTTTTGCTCATCTTTAGATATAGAATATGCCCCGACTGAACTCGCTTCGGTTATGATTCGAATTCTTTCCAATAACTGTCTCATTGACCGTGCGGGCATATTCGGGGCTGTAGCAAAACACAGGGCCAATGTACCGAATGTAACGAGAATTATTCACTCCTTGTCGTACTTGATTTTTTGTAGACTCTGATCTTTACTCTCTCACGCTCCATATAGGACTGCATTTCTATGTCGTTTAGCTATAGAGAACTCATTGGCGGGAAGTGTAGCCTGTGAATCTCCAAAAAGAGTCGGTTCCGTTTATGCGTTACGTCCTACGGACCCGATCGTGTCGTTGAAATGCTCACACCGAAACCAAACACACATATTACATTCAGATGAATGAAACTATAACTTGAGAAGTGTATCTGAGTCCAGAACTAAGGTTTCATTTGAAGAACTGCAGAAAAATACGTAAATTTCATAAGGGGTCAAATGACCCGTCGTGGTACGTAAGGTATGCAAAGACTTTTTCTCGGTAAAAAATAAGCTAAGAGAAAAATGGAAAGCTAGAAATTAAATAATCAGATTATATAAGAATTTACGGAAAGTCAGGTGAGCGAAAGAATTAACAATGAAAGTACGATTTTAAAGCAAATTTTGAAAGAGGTCATTCGACCCCGCTTGGTACGTTTAGTGTTATGCACTATGAGTTTAACTCTGCAAACATTCTTAAAACTATAACTACCGAGGCAGTCAATTTTACTGGTTTCCAATATTTTCAATTCCAAGTTTATAGGAGAGCCATTGAGTAGGATATTCTACGTCCATCTCGTAAAACATAAATTACCAAATCGATCAGTTTTTTCACTTCTTCACTCCTCTTTCTCCAAAGTACGTATTTAATATGTTAAAGTATAATAGATGTAACGCCAGTACTTCTAGTGTAAAGGGGTTCAATGTAATAAACATTCTGATTCGTGCTGCTCTCCCCGCTATCAAATATTTGTTCCCCACTAACTAAATCGGTTTTAAGATCGAGGAAGTACTCGAAAGCCGTAGACGCTTGAAACTGCCTTCGGCAATGTAGTGTAAACGGACCTTTATCGCGATCGGCACACGGTTTGCACAGTGTGCACGGTGGACCGTCGGTGTATTACATATAAGGGAATCGTAACGAGTGACGACATTAGGCATCGCTATCGCGTACATAGGAGCAGTCAACTTAGCCTTCGTGTGGGGATCCGGTTTTATCAGCCATATTGGATACATGGGAGTCAATTGTGGACTTAAGCGTGGGTCGTTCGGTCGCGATCGCAATATGCAACCGCTTTTTCTACTAGTTTGCCCGTCATCCTTACTCGCGATTTGGCCTAATTGTAGTACCGTAATTCTGTACGATCCACAGTCACTGGGTGATTTTGTTGGTATCGCGTTTACCGCTACCTGCTGTGTCATTTTATTCATAGATGTCGACATGGGAAAGGAAAAAATTGTAATGCTGACAATGAGTGATTTTTGTGTTGCGTGTATCGCTCCTCTATGTGAGAAGCATCAGTATGCGTGTTTTTCTCAATCAAAGAACGGAACGAGTACCTTTTTTTACCCTTAATTTTATCTCAAAGCGACATATAAAATGACAAAGTACATATGTACAGGATGGCCCAGATCCAACGATTAAGATATTCCCACACAAACTAAGTTATTATTAACAGTAAACCTACCAAGCCGGTCAAAATGACCGGTTCCCAATTTTTTATAAAAATTACTTAAATTGATAAGGGAGACATGAAGTGAATATTCCATTTCTATCTTATAAAACCTGAATTAATTAATTAATTATCTTTTTCACCTCTTGATTTCTCTTTTTCCAAAGTACTTATTCAATATATCTAAATTTTAGTAAATATAACGTCGGTAGGTTTAGTGTTAAAAAGCTATTTATGAATTTACTGGTTGTGAACTTAGATGGTATGCAGCTAATATTTATTTATGGAATTAGTGATTTCTTGATTAAGATATAAATTAAGTCAGCACTGCGATACATCGTAGAAGTTCACACTTGAGGACTTTCGAAGCTGCTTGTTTCTCACGCCCAATTTAAGAAGTCTTATTTTAATAGTTTGCAAGTTATTCAAACGTTTCATATGTTCAGTATTATTATAATGGAAAGAAAAATGTGAAAATGGAGCGTTAACAAAAAAAGGAATATTCTATTTCGAAATAAATAGGAGTATAAATACAATATGGAACGTAAATTCTTTTAATAGCCGAACTGCGTGACGATTAGCAAGTACATAACTCGCCTTGCAAACTAAGCGTCTCGTCGTCAGGGCAACGGAAAAGCATGAGTCCGTCGGCCGCCGCAGCGGCGACGCACGTGCACGCTTCTCGGAAAGATATGCCTGTGTGCACCTTTATATTATTTGAGCCGTTTACATATTTTGTAAGTAGCGTAAGTCACTCTTTCTTTTAAATCGAGATATAGAAGAACTTGCGTTAACGTGTTTAAAAATATTGATGGCAATTTTCGTAGATTTTTTCATATAGTAGTAAATAATTTCATATAGTCATTGAAAGATCACTATTTTTCATTACGGCAAAGTGACTTATGCTACTTTCAAAATAAACAGCCTATGCAATATTAATATTTTCTTGGACCACTTTGGGATTGATAATTTGTCTCACGTCATTTTTCAGTCGACGTTCTATACTGTGAACCACTGATTTTGTAAAATTACAGTCGATGGAATTCCATATTTCTATAATTTTTTAGTATGACATGCATCAAGGGGCCTACTAGGCCCTTCAAATATTGCTAAAAGAACTCCATGCTAAGAAGAACAGCTGACTACCGGATACGGTTAGCAATAAAATGTGTGATCCAGAATATCTTACGTATTCTTCATAATCGTACCACAAAACTTCGTTTTCTCTCCAGCTAAGTGAATAATGCCAAAGCATACGCGTTAACAATTTATCACAAACTTGTAAATTGGCTCTTTTGGATGTGTTGTCTCCAGATGAGATTCATGTTGTCATTGAGAACACATGACTAAAACCTTGTAAGATTAAAATTGCGAAACACGACCCTTCTGCTAAGAAATAGTTATTAAAAAGTATTTTCTAAGAGTATGACTATGCTTTGCGCATTGCCAGAATTATCATGAAATTCGCAAGTTTTTCCGATGTGTGGGCACTTTCTAACAGTATACTTTTTTTTAGTAAATGACGCCTGAAACCTTGTAAAGTTTCTTGACGTTAAAAAAAATGTTCGGAAAAACAACTATTTTATGTAACACATGTTACACGCATAAAAATACTGTTACTGGATAGGTACATATGTAGTTAGAGAATTTCTAAATAAAAAAAAGTACCATATAATGTGTATTTTTCCTCTAATTATTTATTTTTCTTGATACAAAACACGATAGTGAAGAAAACTCAGGATATGGAATAACATTACAATAGCCGAATATCGGGCACATATACGTATATATCAACTTTTTAGTTTGAAATGACGTCTACCACCCCTTTTCGTTTGTCTCATGACTTTTGATCCAATCTTTATAACGATGCTTAGAGGGTATATTGCATTTCAAAGATAAAACATGTATTCTCGGTCGCAATATTTCCCGTTAGCATGAAGAAATAAAGAAATGCAGTAATGAATGAAACAGCATCACACTTTTGAAAACTTCTAGAACGTACGATAAAATAACAATTGTTTAATAATTTATATGTTTAGAATCCGCACTGATGTCGGACGCATATACGAGTTCATAGCGCACAGTAAACAGTTTCGCTCGGACGCACATATGGGTCCATAGCACGCATGCTGAATGATTTTTTGGAACTTACATGTGGGTTTGTAGCGGTGACAGGATTAATATTGTATGTGAGTAGTGAAACCTCGGTTAACTGGATTAACACTTGATTACCCGAATATCGCCGTATTAACAAATTTTGTTTAAATTGTTTTATTTGTAAAGACTAAGAAAGATTATATATATTCTTTAATTGTTTTCATTTCTTATAGGATTTGTAAGAAATTAAAATATTATCTATAACCGCTATTATTTCATGGTACGGTGTTTTAAATGAGGACTAAAATTAAATTTATGTAAAAATGGTGTACACCCGTCCCTCAATTTACGCGAATCTCCGTTCCACGTGGACTTGATTTACGCGAATAAAAATCGCGTAAATTGAGTCTGTCAGTACAAAAGAAAAAAATATTGGAAATAAAAGCTAGTAAAAGTTTTAGAAATTCATATTTATTTCACATAACTTAACAAAAATATAATTAAGAGACTTCAGAAAACATACGTATGTAAGTTTTATTCGACGCCACTACTACCACTGTAATTTAAAACAATAAACCTTTTCTTTTTAATTGGCATAAACTCATCATCTTCATCACTTGAAATATTTGAAAGTACGTCTTCATTTTCATTGTGAATGTAAATTATTTCGGATGAGTTTTTCTCAATATTTTCTGTTACTAAGTTTTCATAAATTTGCTGATATTCACTGCAACATTTCATAAAATTTTTACAAAATTTTAACCGGTCTCATAATGCTGATTGTATAAAAGCGTTAATTTTAAACCTTATAGGAAAATATGTATATACATATCTGACCACTTAAAATAAGATCGCGATAATTAATTCCGCGTATAAAATGTAACGCGTAAATTGAGGTAAAGTAAAAAATGTGCCGCATAAATTGAGGGACGGGTGTACTTTATTTATTGTAAAATATCTTGGTTTCACAAAGCTAAAAAACATTTAAAATTTCGGGTTAATGCTTAGTGAAATATTATTATTATAAATAATTCAGATATTCGAGGTTTACTCTACTGTATATAAATTATAATTATTTCTAGTTATTTTGTAAAGTGTACTTCTTTAGCTACACCCTAAATTTTCTGAAACAATTTACGTTTTAGACGAATTATACTTGACTACATCCTGCTCACCACATATTTTTCATAAGTGTAAGCGTGAGAATGTTAATATTTGTCATAGCTTTAAAATCGAATTGTAATGTTACATATCAGTATAATAATTTCATTGTATACTTAACTCATGTAGTTCCTACTTTTATATATTTATTTTTTAAATATTTTGTGGATTATTTAAATGTAACAATACGATAATGATATGGTCTCTTTTGTTTGTAATACATTTTCGTAGATAACACGGCCATATTAAACGAAAATAAATATAATTTTTGTATTTGTTATACACAAGAATAAAGTTTCAGCGAAACTGTCTTACACCTCTTAGAAACAAAAATATGTATGCGAAAAAAAATCGTCCTATTATTCTTGGTTTAAAATAAATAATTAATTCGTAAAAATGAATAGAAGTGAATTGGTGGTCTTACTCTTCCAATGAATTCAATCCTGACTCAACGCTTTAATATTTAGGATAAGATGCACATCATCAGTTTAAACATTAAAAAAACTTTTCTACTGTCTAAAGAAGAATTTGCATATATTTAGTCATCTATTGGATTTTAAATCTGTAGAAGTCCGTATATATAGCTTAGCGTGAGTAGATAAATAAAGTATACACTTGAACTGAATTAAACATGTAAAACTGTATTTTAAATATATTTGATGAACAACATAAGGAAACGAAGATTATTGATTTATAACAAAAAACATCACAAACAAGGCCTACTACAATATTTCAATGCCTTGCTTCTTTTGTCGTTTCGCACCACATTCAACTCTCCAACAGTATCAAAAGATACATTATAGCGTTACTAATTTTCATCTTCTTTTCATTATTCTTTCTTTCTTTAATACTATATTTTTTTTTGTTTTCGCTTTAAAATTTCGTGTGTTTGTTTACCATCAGTTACTTTTACATACAGTATTATTATATTTATTAATTTATGACGTCAAAGTATTGATGCCTGTCAAATAGTGGTTCTGTTAGTTACTTCATTTTCTTAAATCTCTTGAACATTCTCTATTTTTTCTAAAAAATTTCTTCAACGTCGTTTCTTTACAGGGGGTGGTGAGGTTTATCTATCTTGTACTTCACAACCTAGATATGCTAGATTCCCTTTCGTGACAGAATCGATTGTTTGCTTGGCCCTGGTCGTTTTTTAGCGGCCTCATCTATGAGGATCTTGGGAAGTATTGTTTGGACATCTATCATAATATAGCTTCCCTCTTTGCCAAATTGTTCAACATCTATGGCCTCCGTTATGGCATCGTAATATAAGTCGGAATACTTCCTACGGTTGATCTGTTCTGCACCAGACAAAGGTCAGAGCTGTAAATATGGCAACTTTGCCCTATGCATCTCTCAGCTCTTGAAGCCTCCTAACACGTTGAGTCCGACATCAGTCCCTGGGGACTGACAGTGAACTTTCCGTTCAGGTGGCGTCAGTCCGCGAGGACTGACAATGGACTTTTCGTTTGGGCGGCGTTGATCCGTGGGACTGACAATAAAATTTTCGATTTAACGACATTGGCGCATGGGATCGGTATGCACCATTATCAAGGTTATATAATAAATGTAATTATAATGAAGTTTATTAAAACATTCTAGGCAAAGATGTGGCTCAGATTTACATAGATTACAAAAGGTAACGACATGTTTAGTCAATTTTCAAGCTAAATTACAACATTTATTTTATAACCTTAATAATAGTGCATACCTATCCCATACACCAATGTCGTCAAAACGAAAAGTCCACTGTCGGTCCCCGGGAACTGGCGCCACCTGAACGGTAAGTTCACTTTCAGTCCCCAGGGTCTGACGTAGCGTTCAACGTGTTAACCCTTTGAGTGCTATGGGCGCACATATGCGTCCAGCGAAAGCTATCGATATAGACTATGGACGCAAATACGCGCTCAGCAGATGTTATCAGTATGGACTATGGACGCAAATGCGCGCCTGGCAAAAATGATCAGTGTACTATGCAACACTCGCAAAAACCACATACCTCGTCACTGAGTAACGATGAAAAACAAAATTTTGTTTTAGACGCCACTTCAGTTAGTTTCTGATAACTCCTTTCTCCTGTTACGCCGTACAGTTATAACTGTTGGATTGGCATATTGTCGTATTAAACTTATAGTGCACGTAATTTTCATATTGATATTCGCCCCTGTTTCAAACTTCAAAAATACTTTAAATGTTTTCATTCAATGTGGAATAGACAACGGAATAGTAATTGGATTGTATACTATATTATAATGTGTCATACACCGTCAACGAGATCCATACTGCGCGAAAAAGTATTCAGTCCGTACGAACTGCATAGGCCACGAGTATTCAGCATTCAAAGGGTTAAACCAGGAAAGCCGTTTATTTGATCGCCAGAGCCGTCCTTGGAGAAACACCGCCTACTTCACCCATACATATATAATGCTGGAACGCTACTTGGCAGTTTAGGCGTAATTTGCTCTGATTCGCCCGACGGATAGGGACATCCCTCTCCCTCACGCATTTACGATTTTGACGCGCTATTGGCAAGAGAGACCCGCCATTCGTTGTGTTGTCATGTGAACGAGGAAAGTAGTGTTGCTCCTCATGTGAAAGACGAAAGTAGAGTTTTATTTTCGGTTGTCATTCGTCGATCTCAGTTTGCTAGGACCGACATGGCGGGGATAGGCGGTGCGAGAGCAATCTCCCCTTCCGTCTCAGCTGCCTTCTTCCGTTCACCACTTTAGCTGAGATGTCACTGATTCACAGACACTCTCTCAGTGTCACGGCCGGACATATTGGCACGAGCGTGGTGGCATATTGGGGCGACTTTCGTATCTCACCGCTCGCGCTAGAAAGACCTGCCATGCGCGTCGATCGCGGAAAACAAAACGACGTTCGTGGCACGTCGATCAAGGTTATTTGTCGAAAAACAGTTTCAGATTGTAACAACTCGCGTGTGCGGCAAAACAGAGGTATTATTAGTGAAAAAGTATGCTCTGACATTTCTTAAATCAAATACGATTAATAGATTTTAATGTTTTTGGACTTCTGGCGATGGTTTTGGTGGAATTCAACCACTACGTGATGCCTTATGACGAAATATAATGTTGCGTCGTAGCACGCGCATTTGTAAATTAATTTCTAGCGCAAATAGTTCAAAAACTCCACGACAGCAGAACGCAAGGCCTTCTCCCGTGAAAGAATACATTGTTGCCGCCGCGGCCGGCTTGGCGATACATTTTACAATCCTGCCTAGTCTTTACTTTTAACGCGATTTTTCGACAACGATTAAGCAGAAAAGGACATCGATACGGGAGATACCACTGCAAAAAAACGCATTGGCTATAGTACCCCATGGATGATGTGGAAACCTATTAAAACTTTGCTGGCGAGAGTCTAGGCAGCATTGTAAAATATATCGGTAAGACGGTCGCGGCCGCAACAATGTATTCTTTAACGCGAGAAGGCCTTGCGTTCTGCTGTCGCAGAGTTTCGTAACTATTTGCGCTGGAAATTAATTTACAAATGCGCGTGCTAGAACGCAGCATTATATTTCGCCATAAGGCGTCACGTAGTAGTCGAATTCGACCAAATCCATCGCCAGAAGTCCAAAAACATTAAAATCTATTAATCGTATTTGATTGAAGACATATCGGAGCATACTTTTTCACTAATAATACTTTTGTTTTACCCTGCACGCGACGTGGTGCGATCTGAAATTGTTCTTCGACAAATAACCTTGGTCGACGTGCCACGCACGTCGTTTTGTTTTCCACGATCGACGCGCATGGTATGTCTTTCCAGCGCGAGCGGTTGGATATGAATGTCGCCCCAATACGCCACTACGCTCGTGCCAATAGGTCCGAACCTGGCAAGTGAAAGGCAAAGCAATCAGCGAGCTCTCGAGCGCACGGGAAGGGGAATCAGGCGAAGCTCTTCCAAGGACGGCTCTGGCGATCAAATAAACGGCCTCCCTGGACTATAGTCAGTCAACGCCTAACGCTCGCTACATACGGATAGTGACTATGGTTCCGGGAAATTTTAAAAAAATATCGCAAAGAGAATTTGAAACAAAGCTGTCCGAGATCTGAGGATAAATATCCCTTTAGACTAACTGACAGACACTTCCCGACGATTTATACTAGTGCAAACACAAAACGGAAAAGCCAATTGAGAAAATGTGTTGTGTGTTCTAAAAATGGCGTACAAAGACAAACACATCAGCAATGTAAAATATGCGATGTAGGGCTTTGTGTATGCCCATGTTTTGAAACGTTTCATACAAAATTAGATTATTAAGTTATATCTTCTGATGGCATTATGTGATAATTTGTTAAAAATATACTGTTATGTAATAATTTATTAACTCTTTCCGTTCTACAAGCGACTACAGTTACTCTGCATAAGATGCAGCAGTATTGAACGTATAGCGGGCGATTTCAGTTGTTCTGCAAGTGCACACTCGTGACGTGGCGGCCCGTACCAGGGGAGTAGTGCGCCGTAGAATCTGTCCGTAGTGAAAGGGTTAAGATGGACTTGTTGCATAACCGACCCTTACCAGCAGTTACAGTTTGTAGCTCGTTCTGTTTTTCTTCAATTTCTTTGTACATGAAAAATGAGATATTTTTTACACAAATATCTGGATGCTTTCTAAGCGAAGAGTTACAACGTTACATTGTGTTATGTTTTTGATTTTATTATGGCATACCTGCCAATGTAGATAGTAACTTGATCTCATGATTTTAGTTATACGAAGAAATTATTAATAACCCTAATTTGACTGCGGTAGAGTTTATGATGTTATAAGGATTCTTAATTCCTTGTTGTCTCTAACTAGCACTGCCATTGAATGAAAATTAATAATCAACGAAGAAAATTTTATCAAAACCCGATATTACTGAACTAATGAAAATTTGGAAAAACAATTTGGGCTACATGCTGTGAACTGAAGCAATGTGAATTCAGTTTATTTGCCGCAATCAATTTCTTACTAACCATTGTTCAATCTCTTTACGGATGTCAATTAAAAAACAATCATTTTAGAAGACTCTAACAATCTCATATTCTATATCCGACCTAATCTACTTTCCATAGTACACATCTCATATTAATTATACATTTGTAGAAAAACACCGATTTATGGAAACTGTTGAGTCAAGAAACCACGTTGAAGTGGACTAAAATCATTTTGTGGCTGATACGTAATACTTTTGTACACTTTGTATGTTGCTACTCAGACGTTTGCAGTTCCCCGGTTTGAAATCGTTTTGAATTCATTAGCGTGGGCGTTGTCATGCGCATGACGAGTGAATTCTGGAATCAGAACATTCTAAATAATTCAGTTTATGTCTGCAATATTTGCAGACTTTTACAATACTTTTCCGTATTAAAACGTTAAAACTATAATTAATTTAGAGGTTTTGAAGTAAAGTGATGCAAGTATAAGTGAAAAATGCAGCGAAATATATTGTACATTCGAGACAATTGTATCTTTTAATCTTTGCTAATGGTTTACAGATTTTACAAATAATGCGCTTTTTATAAATTATACCATATTCTATAATGGTAATATGATGTTGTAAGCATTAATGAGTCAATTTACATGGTAACAGGAACAAATGGAAGATATCCTCTATACTTAGAAGGAAGATAAAGTGTGAATAAGATTATGTAACTAGCATTGCATGAGATCAGTAGGTTTACTGTAGCTACGGCTATCACTACGGATAACATATATTCTGGTATTATTTGTTTATCTGTAAATTATAAACACAAAGTATTGACATTATAAGTATCGGCAACAATCAATGTTACACCGGGGGGTATCGCCACACGCTATTTTGTAAATATAAGGCACTTTATTAACACGTTGAATACCATGGTAGTCACCGGTGATTGGCGCTATTGAATTCAAAGAAATTTCATATTACTTTTGAATTGAAATATTTACGAATTTGTTAATTCAGACAATATTTACGCGTTGGTGTCAAAAAGGTAAAGTCCTGCTGTCCATACATCTCTTTGGGTCTTTAAAGTTTCTGCACTGTAAAGATGTGATCTTAATAGAAAAAATTTCACTTCAGTAGAAATGAAGAAACTAGCGAAATACCGGTAGCATTCAACGTGTTAATAATATGAACACTTCTGATAGTAAAGAGTACCTTCTCTGGAGCGCGGTCTCCTCCAGACTCTCTTATTTATGTCGTCCGTTGCTGTTGATACGACGGGCGATCATCGACTTCTCGCATTAGTAGATTCGAACGTCAAATTCCATTTAAACATTTTCACGCTGTCCTAACAATATTGCACTGCCCGCTAAAAATATTAGCACGCCTTTATGGAATAATCCTTTATGGAAAAAACGTTTTTAGTGAAATTTTTTTAATTTTTTACTTTTCCTGATAATATACTCTAGCTACGTGCAAATAAATTTAGGGTCTCCGTCATTTCTGAGAGGAAAGGGTGGTAAAAGATTACAGACTTGCTTTCCCATAAACGATCCATTCGCGGTTATGAATATTTCCATAATCTATTAAATACTTATTATTGTTTTTATATGCTTGTTTAGGTAACTCCAAATATTTTTAAGTTTCTGGAAGACCTGTCCAATTAAGGGAATACTTGAAAATTCAATGAAAAGTATATTAAAAAGCTTTATTTCCACATAAATCTTATTTCTATTAATATTATACGGGCTGACACACTAATAGCAGAACCTAAAATATTTCTCTTACTTTTAATGACAGAAAAAAACATCTAAAGGAAAAACTGTTTATTTTAAAGGAGCGGATATTACAAACTTATATACTGAAAACAACTTTTTTTTCTAGATTATATTTTGGTGAGTAACGTGTTAATTTGTGCGTGACGACGAAAATAAGATGAACGTACAGTGGTTCGCATAAATATTCGGACACCGTGGTACTTGAGGACTTATTGCATACTTACTTGAAATGCAATTATCGAATTTTTAAATTTGTAGTGGAATAACCATTTTGCTCCGAAGGGCGTACATATACGCCCTCGAAGAATGAACATTCATATACTATTGTTTCATATTTAACATATGAGATACATCGTTCATATATTCGAATAAGGCGGCAAAAAAGAAAAATCGAGTTCGAAAATGTGTCATCTGTAGTAAACAAGGAAAAAGACGTGAGTCCAGATACTATTGTTCACAATGTTGGTTTATGTGTGGCTCCATGTTTTGAGCTTTATCATACCAAAGTTGAAAAAAATTGATTATGTGTTCGCCTCTAAATACTTTAGCAATTTTGTTATACTGTAATAAGAAATATTATACGAACATTATAATATAATATTTAAAAAATAAATTATTATTATAAATTTTTATATTTTAAAAGTAAAATGATATTACTAAATATACTAAATATCATTGTAAAATTTAGAGAGCAAGAAACGACTTCTAATTACTTCGTAACATTTCGTACCTCAATGTCAACTGCTCAGTAATGCGTTCCGTACACAGCGGTCACATTTTGTCACAAGCGCTCCGTAGCGAAAGGGTTAAAGCATATACTTCAGTTTGCAAATATGTAAAAGTATTTTTTTTCATTTTTTATTGTTCCTTACATTATTATTTATAAACGAAAATTACCCCGATTTCGAGGTCGCAAAAATATTCAGGCACTTAATATTACGCGCCGTTTTTGCATTACAAACAGTTACACATGTAAAAATTATAATAATTTTTATATGTTCTTGAGTGTCTCTTTCGTCTAGTAACATGCTGTATATATGTTGGTATGTTTAAAATACTTTTAATTAAATAATTTTGCAATAATACAGCTCCAGTCTTCCGTTACATCTTATGTTAAATTCATCTTGCACTACTATGGGGGTCTTACGAATATTACAATCCAATAAGGCCCATACACGCTCAATTGGGTTGGAATCCTGTAATTGCGGAGGAAAATGAAGCACTTTTGGACAGTTAAAAAAACTAGATATTCTTGTGCTATTCTCGTCCTGTGTTTAGGATCATTGTCCCGGTAGAATTCGAAACACTCGTATATGCCCATATTCGTTGCATTTTTTAGTAAATTCTCATGCAAACGTTTAAATACTTATTTATGTCCCAAACTTTCATCAATAGGAAACTAACTCATCAATAAAAACAATAAGTCCCCAAATACCACAGTGTCCGAATGTATATGCCAGTCACTGTATGCACCTGATTGTGAGTATTGGATGTTACATAGGAGCGAAACAGCTGATGGAATGTACGAGCAGAGAGCAAGATATGAGAGTGTACGTATGTGTTAGTGTGTTTGGAAGTTGCATGGAAACGAAAAAGAGACGGCAGTTTGAGGTGGGTGACCGTGACGAGAGAATGTGGTTTGAGACATTAACGTACGTGCATGCAATTATTCTGTATCAATTACTAAATCATTTTAAAAGCAGTAAAGTTTTTCTACAATATTTTCTGAACTTTCAAGTTCATTGACATTTGTATAGTGGAACGATGTGGTTTCTTTGCAGTAACATTAAGGTCAATAAATGACAGACTTAACTGTAAGTATTAGGTTGGAAACTATGAAACGGGCGTTGAATAAGAATAAAAAACAAAAAGCGCAATTTTTCACTTTATTTATTATATTCAATCGAAATAACTTCCATTGCCATCTACGATTTTCTGCCAACGATTGGGCAAGTCATATATGCTTTTTTGAAAGAAATCTTTCTTTTTAGAGTTAATAAAGTATTCAAAGTCTTTTACAATATCATTTCGGTTATTGTATTTCTTTTCTCTTAAAAACATTTCATAATTACTGAAAAAGGTAATAATCGGTCGGTGAAATATCGGGTGAATATGGAGGATGTGGCAAAATTTCATATTGTAGAGAAGTTAATTTGTCAACAGTAATTGAAGCTTTATGTGGTCGTGCGTTATCATGCAGTAATATTGCGCCGTGCCGATTGAGCAATGCTGGTTGTTTTTTCATAAGTTTCTCATGCATGACATCAATTTCACGACAATAGGACACCGCTGTTATGGTTTCGCCTGGTTGTACGAAGGAATAATGGATCACTCCTTGGGCATTCCACCATATGGTAACCATAATTTTTTTCTGATGAAATTTCGGCTACGGGGTGTGTCTTGGGGGTATATTCTTATCTGCCCATTTGCTTGATCGCTTTCGATTATCATGCAAAATCCGCTTTTCATCACAAGTGATGATTTGGTGTAAAAACGGCAATCATGTATTGCGAAGCAACAAAGATGCGCATTTGCTCTTGCGGTCGATCATCTGCAGTTGCGTCAGTTTGTACGGCATGTATGAGTCCAATTTCTTTACTTTATTTATTGTACGCAGATGTTTTAACACAGCCGTATGGCTAGTTCCTAGTTTAGACCCAAATTCGCGAATAGTTGTGTGTGAATCGGATTCCACAGTCATCCTTAATTCCTCGTTATCAATATGGGCCGGTGGTCTTCCTCGAGGCTCGTTGACGATATTCAAATTGCCAGAACGAAATTTTTGGAACCAATATCGAGCATTTTTTTCAGTAGTGGATCCATCTCCGAATGCGCTATTAATGTTTCTCGAAGCTTGAGCTGCGATATGATTCAATTTGAACTCGTACAAGAAAAGTAGATGTAAATGGCGTTTTGTTTCCATTTGGTTTCGGAGAAAAATAATATAAAAATGGGATACAAACACGAAAAAATTGTACGAAATGAGTAAGAAGAATACCTTTGAACTTTATAAATAGAAATATCGAGCGGACGTTACAATGAACCTCTCTCAGTCGCAGCTGATCACAGACTAAACAAAAACGCCCGTTTCATAGTTTCCAACCTAATAGTATGTGTATAAAGGGCAGGCTGTCTGAACATACTTCAGTGTTTGTTATTTTCCTTAACAAAAAACTATAAAAACAAGGATTGTAACACTGCATCACGTGATATCTGATCATGTGAATATGGAAATATTCATGATGACTCGCAGGCTGCAGCAGTTATTTTCTTAACTCATTGACTGCGAAAGGCGTATATATACGCTCTTAGATATTCATCAATATATATGAAAGGTATATGTTTTCGTTCTCAGGGATTCATCGACAGTTACGAAAGGCGCTCTCACGGATGTCACATACTGTTCTCGGTAATCTGCTTTAGTAGCGGTTTTGTTTGAATATAATTGACGCGCACCATTCAGTGTTAACGACCGTCATGCAAATATCGCTCCATATTTTTCTCATGGTTTTTCGTTGGAGTGTGCCACAATCAAAGGGTTACTAACTATGCAATCACAACTGACTGAACTGTAAGGCAATTGAGCCATTGATGGCCGCCTTAAGGGGGGCAGTCCCTTTACAATTTTCAAAAAATTAATTTTTTTTTTTGCATATTTCGAAAGTATGATATGTTGAGAGTATATTATATAAAGGAGAAATAAAAATTCGAAATATTAACAAAGTTATAGCACATAATCGGGAGCGCGGCACCGCTTGCTGTAAAGTAGGGACTCGGGTAATCCGAGCGGTTCGGTTGAAACTTCAAACGCGATTATCTCGAAACTGTGTTTTCAAAAACTGCTCGTGTTGTAGCTCGAAAAGTTATCAATCAATTTGGCTGAAATTTTTCCACGTTTTTTACTACAACATTACCGGAAGGATGTACCTAAAATTTTTAAGTTATCGCGTAAATAAATATATTTTAAGGGGTAAAAACTGTCGAGAAAATTGTCAACAAAATTACCTTTTTATTAAAACGCCGACATAACTTTCAATTTTATACTTTTTTATATTTTTTGAGGTTTATCCTTCCCCTACACTTGTCTATAATCGGAAAATATTTTCGTTTTTTATTTCAGATCAATATCAAAAATCCTACAGGTGCAGCAGTTTGCGGTGTCTTGCGAAAGGCGCCAATAGAAAAAATATTTTCTAAAACTAGACATATGCATTAAAATGATGTACAAATTTCAAAAGGATTCGATAATTTTATCACCTTCAAAAAAATTCATAAAAAAAGACTAATTTCCTTGCGTTTAAAGGGACTGCCCCCCTTAATTCTTTCTCCGTCATCCTTAGGGGTTGTTCTGCTTGGTGGGAGAACTCCATTTCGTAAGTTCAAGGGGATGGACTTGTAGCAACACGCGGTTTACCATTTCCCGGAATTTATTAATCCGGCTTGTAATTGCCGAGGGTCAAAATAGAGACCCTGGAAATGCAATTACAAGTCGAAGTTTTTTTGAGGACAGCAACGACTTTTTGCTCGCGTACCGGTCGCGCCGGGCCACATCGAGCCGACCTGACATGTACCGCCATAAACCGCGGGTCGCAAGGAAACCAAAATCGACGTGAATCACCGCCGACTGGGTTTTTCCTTAAAACATCCTCTCTTTGCAGACACACCCTAAAGTGGAGGGAGTTTTTTTCTTCCAATCATTTGCAAAAACCAATGAAATTGTAATAGAGAAAAACTCCCAAAACTTCGCTCCACCTCCGAAGAGGCTACGTCGCGACGATTGTCCGACTAGTCACTTGGTTCGAGAGCCGTCGAGCGCGATACAAGAGAACAGAATACAGTGTTGAAGCCATCAGCCTTCCGCGCCTAAAAAAGACTTTATTTTCTCACTCTACACCTCGCATCCCACAGACTAAACATCGACAAGGCGAGGTACTTTTTATGGGCGAAATTCTTCGTGCCTCTACAGAATAATGATTCCTGATGTCAGTGGCAGAACAACGAATTTTCGACCCCCCGTAAAATACAATTGTAAGACTCCGCGCCAGCGAGGCGCCGAGCCGGGCGTTCTCACGCCTGGCTTTCGTCAAGAGGACCTTTCGCTAGCGAGGGAGGAAGACAACCCTCGCCCCCACGGGGCCTTTCGGGGAAAAGAGGCCTTGGAAGGAGAGGCCCACGTCCCTCTCCGAGGAAAGCCTCTGATAGGCTCGCGTAAGGGAGGAAGGAAGTCGTATAAATATACGACTTCCAGGGCCCGCCGTAACATTACGAGTATTGTCGTTGTAGAGTCTGTATGGGCGAGACATTACGAGTATTATCGTTGTAGCGTCTGCATGAGCGCTACGCATCTTCAAAGATTGTTATATATATCTCATTGTACACGAACATAACCGATATTACGATTGTAGAAGTTGTTCTACTAACGCCACGTCTCTCCGGACAAATTGTTATATGTTATTGTACAGAAACATTGTGTTATTAAAAAGAAATTTATATATTATATTTCGGTTTTACACAATGTTATCCCTCCAGAAGCCACTTTGAAAGTGGCGGGGGCCCTATGTTGTTATTTTTAACCGCTTAACACACAGCGACGTAACGTTCACATTCACAGCTAATCGTACAAAATGTGCAACGAGGTGACGTTCATGTTCAACGCCAATACCGGCCATAGTAACTTTTTAACCCTTTGACTACTATTGTCGCCTAAAGGCGGTTGACATAGCCTACTTTGTTGACACGACAACCGCCTATAGGCGCTCAATTTACTTACGGTGCTCGGTATAAACTGAAAACGCCTATAATATTGCGTAATATTTAAATATATATGTGGTTTATGTTCATAAACTATACTGGTTTAACATTGTAGAATCCAGTGTTTTGATTATGTTGATATATCTTATCAGAAATGCACGTCGTTACAGAATTTCGCTGTTCTCGGTAGATCTTGCACTGAACGCCTGCCGCATACAGCGCGCGGTACGTTTCAAAGTCTACCGTAGTCCAAGGATTAAGCGGTTGTAACATGTGAATATCTCATTTAATCATATTGGAATGTACGATGAACTAAGAATGAATGGGTTCTCGTTGTTACATCAAATGATATGTACATACTTTAGAACTGTAGACGATTTTTGCTGCGGTGCTTTAAGTATTTACTCATTCTCTCGCTCCCAATACGTGCTTCGACCTATAATACGAGCTAGATTACATTTTAGACACATTAGTTGTGGCCTCAGTCTTGCCTTTTGTATATACATTAAGTTTATTTAATTACATCAAAAGTATGAGGGATTCGGAAGACCTGTATTTGAAGTATGTTACTTCATCGGATAATGGAAGCGGATAAGGAAAGAAACTAAATGTCAATATAGTGTATATAATAATTCCTCTTGCATTGTTCTTCATTAAATATTTGATCGTGTAAGTTAAAATATAAAGCTTTCATACCAAAAATATTGCTTTTGGCATTATTTGCCGGTTTTTATCCTTAAAATGAAAAGTATTATGCGTAAACACGTCCAATTAACAGCTTCAGCTGATAAAAAAGGCTGATTTTTTCCTTACAAGTCAAGATATAAAAATATAATTTTACAGGAATGAGTTCATCAAAGGACAACATGAAATACATTTTTCGTATTATTTATGTAAATTGCATTAATCTTTATATTGAATTGAATATTGCAGCAAATAAGATACGCCGGGCTTTTTAAAAAAACATTTATGATATTGAAATTCTAGTAAATTAACTTATTTCGGGATTCTAATGTTACATGACACGTCCTATACAGCATGTTGCAGGACATGTATCCTAAACAGATATTTGTATCGATATTAATAACAAATGCAAATCCGTATAAAGAAACGTTATCTAGTGAGGCACTAAATAAGTTTATTTAAATATAAGTAGAATTGAGATGAATTAAAATCAATCGACGTGAGTCTGCATCTGCTGAATTTCCCGCATTGTCAGTAAAATTATTCACAAATTCGGTCACTAATTAAGTTATACTTTCAGTTTCGCTGTAAACTCAAATTACGACGTACATTGCACTACACTAGAAATCCTCGATCATAGAGAAACGGTTATACGATGTAGGATTTCACATTGTACACGTAAATTACGTAAAAATTACTTGTACGATTATTTTCAGGAAATAACTGTACGGTGTCCGCGGTATAAAACTTACGTGTAATATCAATTATGTAAAGATGTATGACAGGAAGTATTTGCGGATATCGAGAAAAGTTTTATTTGTTTTCCTGGTATATATAGAATTTCTAATTTAAACCAGAAGTTTTAGCTGAGCTTGTTGAAGTGGAAGGTCGTATTTTGGGCAGTAATGAGATATTGTTAGTGTGCTATAATATTATCTCTAAATTAATGGAAAAGGTTTTGCTCTGCGTGGATGAAAAACTTTTTATTACTATTAAATTATTTTGAGTAATTGATTTTCTGGAGTTTCCTGATGATAATAATTATTATTTAACCAGTTCTCCAAAGTATAATGTTATTTACGAAGACTGAACCATATACAAGTAGATATTGAAAATACTATCATCAATACTTTTCAAATAGAGTATTTAGAAATCTTTTACCGAACAATGTTGAGATTTATGGCTATTATATTACTATTTACTCCAAAAGAAACATAGTGGTCATCGGAAAAAGTGAACTTTAATGCAAAATATAAAACTACAATCGTAATTATAATCTGTATTTTTTATTTGAATTTGAAATAAATAACTATTTACAAAAATTAATATAAAACTTCCAATAACACAACGTAAACTATTTTTACAATTTAAAATTTCTAGTTAGTATGCAACAATAAAAGCATTTAGAAGCATGTTCTGTGGTCAGCGTGCGCTTATAATGGGTATACTATCGACTAGCATTATCAGAAATAGATCGAATTTCTAAAACCAGATATACATTTTAAGCCAAAGACCCGATTGTGTAAACGGTCGCGTGCGAAATTAGATGTAACCTTAATACAATACATACCGGATGACATTTTAACTGTTGAGCTGTAAATTGAAGAATTTCATATCAATTGTCTATAATTTACTAATGCAATGAATACGAGGTAGATCGGATCGATTTATCATACAATTGGTACGTGCATTGTCAACGTTAAAATGACTTCACCGGGCGAAAGCAGTGACGGGATAAAGGTATTTCAGGCGAACTCGATTCCGTACGTGGGAGGTAAAATAATTGCGATTCTGAACATGCAATGGCGTAACCGGTAAACAAACTCTCAAAAAGGAAACTGCAAGTAAACCTGTTCGCAAAAAGCTTTATTGATAGAACATGAAACGAATTGTGAATTTCGATCAAAGTACTTCTCGGTACGAGAACAAAATACAGTGTTTGAGGTATATAATTTTTTACGTAATAAGCTAGATATATATCTTTTATTTTATTTCAATATAATTGAAATTAAAGAAATTTTAATTTGAAAGTAAATTATATTATATAAATCTTCACAATTAAATAGCTTGGTACTTTGGGCTTTCTGTTATTTAGTGATTTCTGGAAAAAGGTGATGATTTCATATGAAAAAAGGGGTCTAGCCGGATGAGGGGGTCAAAAGTGCCCTTGAGCCGATTACAATGGGCGAGGTGTCATTCGGAAGGTAGTAAAAAAAAACGTTATGTACCAAATTTCAACCCTATATCTTGACCGGGAGGGTAGTTACAGGGAAAATTAAAAATACCGGTTTTGCCGTATTTTCCCTATTTATTGAGGTGCAAAAAATTCGAAAAAATTCTTGCATATTCTGCATACGAAAATACATGTTTCAGATTTTTATTAGATTTTTCATTTCTTTCGCTTAGATTTTCCAATGGGAAAATCTGAAAAAATCTCAAACATGTATTTCCGTATGTGAAATGTGCCAGAATTTTTTCGAATTTTTTGCACCTCAATAAATAGGGAAAATACGGAAAAATGGTATTTTTAATTTTCCCCGGAACTACCCTCCCGGTCAAGATACAGGGTTGAAATTTGGTACATAATGTTTTCTTTTATTACCTACCGAATGACACCTCGCCCATTGTAATCGGCTCGACGGCACTTTTGACCGCACTTAGACCCTTTGCAAAGATTCGTTATTCATAAATCATGCGTGCATGTATTTGTTACTATTTTTTGCTTAAATGGGTATTGTTGCCTACTACGAATTCTGCACGTTATCATATGTTGTTCTGTGTCAGTGTTATCACATAAAATTCACTGGTAGAAGTAAGAATTATTGTCACTTTCTTTTTAAAAAAATGCACTTTCCGTTTTTCTTTGTGGAGCTACATTACACCTATTGGATATACTCGATAAATTACAAGTTTTGAATTTTACTTGTATGTACACTAAGATAATTGAGTTGATCGTGTCTGGCTAAAGGTCTTTATTTTGTATTTTAAAAAGAAGTTATATAGTATTTTAAAGTTAAAAACCACATCAAAGCGAAGCAAGCAATATTAGAACAGCTTCTAATTCGGAGACATTTCAAATTGTACTTGTAAAAATTTGGGAAGCATTATTATTTTCTTGATTGGCTATAAATGGGTCTTTCGTTTTGTTTAGAGATTTCCTGAAAGATTGTAATTGCAACGTATAAGAATATAAAGAGCACATTTCATTGTTAAGCGAAGAATCATGTTTTATGACTCTCAAAAATATTTGTTATATGCGTCGACTCATTGCTGTGTTGCAAAAATAACTTTTGTACAAGATCTAACAAATCTCAGTACCTATTAAGAAATCATTTCATTACTTTTTATGTACGATTCAGTAGCTCACACTTTTTATTTGATGAGTCTTTCTCGGAAATTTTCTGCTTTAGTGAGAATGTTGAAATTAAAAAATTTTATTTAAAAATAAAAAAGCAATGATTTTATGTTTACCATATTATCATTATTGTATATAATTAACAACGTATTTTTAACACTTTTATTTGCTTTGATGGAAAGTCCACTTTTATTTTCAAAATATCCTGTATTTGTTTTGTTAATGAAAATTCTTAGCAAGTTCTGTATTCCAGTAAAAATATAATACATATTTTCAGTACTCACAAAAAATAATTTTCACTGCGCTCAGTAAGTAGATTATTTTGCTTTGTTATCTTCTATAATTCGACTGTAACTACTATAGCTATTTCGCTAAACAATTGTTATTGCACGCGATGCATTTTGTACATTTTTTAATATAAATTTTACAATAGATAATAAGTGCATAATTAATAGACCGCTGAATAAAAAAATTATTCGACAAATTTTTATCTACATTGCTCAAATGACTTTTGGGGAAGAGAATTTTCATAAAATACTGCCATGAACCAAGAAAACTCCTTTTAATGTATCTCAAACATGTAGACATCAGTTTTTACAATAAGTTCCAGCTTTCATGCTCCCTTCATTGTCCATCGTTTCCGTTCTGTTATTTATCTCGCAATGATTGAGTTATTTTTTTGATTCGGAGTATGTACTCCAGAACGGAACCAACCGACACGATTCGTACGACTCGTTAAAGAATATAAGACAGCCCTAATGTCACGTAAAGTGATATCGTAGGTGAAATGACAGCAACAACAGCTGATCATGCTGACGGGAAGAGTTGCTGGATCTGCTGTCGGTGGAACTGTTGTTTCGTCGTTGTGCTGTTGATCCACGGACTTGCTCGGAGAAGGAGACCGGTTCTACTCGTAGTTGACCGGAGACGGAAAAGTGCCGTGGCGAAACGAGACCGCACCCCGTGGCTTCGCGGTGGTATTCCTGTCCCACGTGAACCTTATGTGACGAGAAGAGCGCAGCATAGAACCTCCTGCATTGGTTCATCTTGCATTAGTAGTGCTTACCGCGCTCCGCTTCGCTAGTGACGTGTTTCTTTTCTTCAGGTCTTTTCTAGGTTGTCGCGGATTAGATTCACGTCGATCGGTTTAAAATTCATGTTCAGAAACAGCCTTTTAATTACCCCCTGCGTTCTTGATGTAACTGGATCTAGTAGCCATTTATATTTAAGGTATTCACATAAAATCACCTTGCAAGAATTTTGTAAGTTTTTGGAAAATTTATTATTACAGCGAAATTCTATACATTGTATATTAACCTAATTTATCGTACGGAGTTAATACCAATATTTTTATTTTAACACTAGATCTACGGAAGCCGTCAAATTGATGGATTCCTACTTTTTTTGAGAAACAATTTTTAAATTTATAGAGACGTGGTTCAGTAGATATTTCACATGTATCTTATAATATACAAATTACTTAACTGATCTTCTTTAACGGTTGATTCCTCTTTTTTCGAAGTAGTTATTTAATATATTTAAGTATAATCGATGCAACGCCCGTAAATTTAGTGTTAAAGAAGTGTGTTTCTGCAGTGTATTAATAATTTACCACCACCGCGATGACATAAAAATATTCCTGTTGTTTAGAATCAGTCTAATTAGTAATTTAAGAAGCAAATATTTTTCTGCGATCCACATGAAATAAGTTCTGACAGAACTGGCAATATCTTTCAGATTAAAAATGTAAACTAGTGCCGCTAAGGTTCCATTAATTTTTTGATAAAACACAAAGGTGTCTATTACATCCTGGTACGCGTGCAATTAATACCTCATTTGTGAAAGCAAGTCAGCACGGGGTGTTTCACCTTAGATTATCTTGTTCTGGCACTTACTACTATATATTATAATTTATCTTTTACATATCGTATTTTGTGCTAAAGAGAACAAATTATCGTTTCTTATAAACGTTGAAAAATATTCCAAATGTAGACGTGTGTAAAATAGAATGGCTTACATAAGGTCAACAATCCAAATTACTTTCGTAGTTTTCAAGTTAGAAAGGAATGTAAAATGTAGGAAAGAAAAACTGTTGTCACTAAGAAATGCTGCCTTAATTTTTTTAAAAAATGAAATCGTGAATTTGCAAAGTCTTACAAGTGTGATCCTTCTCAAGTTGTGGTCATTCAAAACCATTTAATGCCAAGGATGTAAGCAAAGTCGAAGGTAGCTCAGAAATTTTCATTGTACATACGTTCTGTTTACCTTATAAATTGATAATTATACTGTCATGAGACTGTTATGATAAAGTAACATCATTATCATGCCCTCTTCTATTGAGTAATAATGTAAGAGGATACATGAATTGATTTTCTTCATTGCTAGAAATCAGATTTATGGTAATATGCATTTGCTATGCGAATTATTTTTAATTTTAAACGCTTTCGTTGTTCATTGAATAGTAATACATTAAATAGTAACTTAGTTTATGACATCATAGACCTTTAACGATCTTTATCAATAATGAACAGCGTTTCAATTTTCTGTAATTAATAAAGCCGTGAGTCCTATGTTTCCAAAGTATTTAGATCGAGTTTTCAATTTTCATCTATTTTTTTTGAGGTTTTATGTGGCTATATGTACATGGCCATGGTTTTTCAAATCGCCTTGAGAAGGTTTGTTATACGTTGACGGTAATACGTGGCTGAATTAAAAAAAAAATGAGGAAACGGAAAGTGTTTACTGGCATAATATATCCGCCTCTGTTACCAAATAATGGTTATTACAATCATTTTTTCTTATCTCTAAAATTATGAAACTCCAGGGGGGCCTGTCTCGGATTGTTCACTTTTCGTTTTCTGAATTATGAAATGTTTTAAGTATCTAATATAATTACATTATCAACATTTAAAAACATACCGTTCGAACACCGCAAAAAAGACAATCATTTTATAAAAAGGATTATCTTCCCGTAGTCCAATTTTCTCAGGAGATACGAAAAATTAATTTCTATTGATTAACTGTTGATTATATGATGATGACCAACTATTGACTATTTATTTTATTTATGCATACTTGATATTTTAAATTTTGCAATGGTAGTGTCGATTAATAATAATTGGTTTGTATATCAAAGGCATGTTGCCTTTGATACACTATGAGCAATATAAATCGCAAACTGCCGAAGAGTACTTTCATAGATAATGTAGGCGGTATCTCAAGGAAGTGTTCCTCTTATAGTTCGCTCACTTTAATGCTTGCCGCAATATTGTATTCAAATGCATCATTATTATTACTAACGTACTCTGTTCTCAATTAATATTCATAGCTTACCCGAGAAAACTTCGCTGACGATGACAACCTTCTTGAACAGAATATCTCATGCAACTAATCAACGTTGTCGGTACTTTTAAAACAGTTGATAATGCAAAAAATGTCAGAGAACAAAATACAGTAGTGCTAAAATCTCTACTATTCTGCGATACTCTGTGTATCAGTGAATTTGTGTAGCGTTGATACATACTTGTTTCTAATAGAATTATGAATAACTCATCTACTACGTACTACTTTTATAACGCGAGTCAAAACGTCTGAAAGGTTCCCGTGCAAATTGACAACAGTAACTCAAATATTCTTTATGTAAAATAATTCTGTTAGAAGTCTGTTAAAGCAATTAAACCACTATTTTGTAGTGAACGATTCTCTAACGGAGATAGCAGAACTATTTTAAAAAAAAATTTCAAAGGAAACTTTGCAATCTTGGACGATGAAAAAATATAAGATTTTTCAAAAAGGAGAGGAGGGAGGGGTCAATTTTTAAAAAATGATGTGAAAAATAAGTTACAGCTACCTTCTTAGATAGGTTTAATAAATATTTATGCAAAGATTCATAAAAATCGGGCTGTATCACTTCACGAATTTCCCTTGTGAGACAATTAATTGTAAGATATGTTAGACCCGTGTTTAACCTGAGTGGCCGCAATTAAATCCAGTAGATATATTTTCTTACTTCCTATCTCGTGAATTTTCCTCCTACCGTTACATCTCTGAGGATGATGTAGGGCGGAATAGGTTGTTAGGCCTTACCGTTTGCCGTTGAAATAACTAATTGTTAATTAGTCCTGTGCGATTTTCGAGATGTTCCCTTAACTCTTTCGCTACAGAGTTCTTTACCGCAAGTGTGCTAACACTGTACGGAGCAATCCCGGCGCGGCCGCGCGGGCAGGCTTATTTCATTGCAGGTAGAATTTACTCTTTAATAGTTAGTATCATAATATAATTAATTAATTCTTTGTTGAAGTTTCAATATTAAGATATTTAAAAAACGTTCAATTAAAAAATATGATCTAATAAGTAATATTGATATAAATTCGTGTGAAATTTTGGCGGTTACTATAGCCAGCCAGTGTCAGGCAGCGGGTGACTATAATAGTCACCGGTAGTATCGAAAGGGTTAAGGACGAATCACCGTCTTCATCAAAAGAGGACTCTTCACGGAATTTTTCCTCAAAACCCAGGCATCGGCCGTGATCGTTAAATTAAGGGGAGAAATTCGTAAATTATGACTAGCTAGCATCGTACGGGTGCAATCAAGGTTTCGTTGGTCCTAGGCTCTGCATCTGGTGCGCACATGAAATTTATTGTCGTCTTACCTGACCCAAAGCAGAGACCGCTACAGACCCAACGGGACCGGAAAATCTCGTCGTTGCTTTGAATACGGGAACAGTGACAAAGACCATATACGCCTCAACAATGCGTATGATTAGGTTGATCTTGGTAGCTACAGAATATTTTACGATAAGTGAAACAGTACTGTATAGCGCATTAATGTATAATTCTCTTTAGTCTTTAAAGCATAAATGGACTCGTCTATAACAGTAGTGAGAAATATTGGGTTGGCAAGAAAGTAATTTCGGTTTTCGTCGGTAGCTAACGTTACGTTTGCTTTGAAGGACTTCTGACAATGTTATCATTTTTCGCTTCTGAAAACTGAAAGTTGCCGCTTTTGGCAGGATTTAGAAACAAATTGTGCTTCATTTTGTTTGTAATTGTTAGTTTAGCGTGAATTTTAATATGGAGTGCAAAAACGAACATTTTCGACATATTTTACTTTGTCATTACTTTTTCATACAAATCACATCGAAAGCTGAATTGTATCAAAAATAAGTTATGCTGTCAATTTGGTGGGATTACAAAGGTGTTGTGTACTTCGAGCTGCTTCCGAGGAAACAAACGATTAATTGAAATGTTTAGCCTAAAATCGCACCTGGTTCAGTTTTTTTGCTGATAAAGACCAGAATTTCTATAAGAGCGGAATCGTAAATTGGTCTAAAAGATGGCAAAAGGTCATCGAACAAAATGGCAAATGTATAATTGACTAAAGTTCATTCTTTGTTAAAAAAAATGAATTTCATTTCATATTACAAAACCGAAATTACTTTCTTGCGAACCCAATAATTCTTTTGAGAAAAAATTCTTTAATAAATGTAATCGAAGTTTATAAAAACGTATTCCGATATTCTAACATGGTTGGAAAGTATACATATATGTGGGATCGGGCGGAAGCGCTCCTAAGAAAGAACTTAGGTGAAAAGGACGTGGAAAAGAAATGTCATCAGGGAGGGGAAGCTGGCGCAGTGGAATCGCGCCGACCCAGGAGATCTCCGTGTTAACACTACAACTACCAAACCAGTCAAAATGACTGGTACACAATTTTTTCCAAAAATTCTTCAAGTTTATAGAAGAGCCTTGGAATAAATATTCTACGTCCATCTTAAAAAACATAAATAACCGAATCGATTATCTTTCCCGCCTCTTCATTCCTCCTTTTTCAAAGTACTTATTTAATATTTTGAAGTATGATAGATTTAACGCCGGTAGTTCTAGTGTTAAGCAACGGCAGGCCGAGACCGCTGCTTGGATGGGTTACCGCGCCTCTCTTTCCTTTTCACGATCCTACATATATTAAAATTCTAAATATATTGAACTTTGGATCAAAACAATATGCCTTAACACTAGATTTACGGATGTTGATTATATACGTATTCTTACAGAAGTGAGCCAATTTGACTCATACAAGAAAATTGAAGTTTTTTGTAATGAAAATTGTTCCAAATCAATTTTAATGAAAGATTTATTATTAAATAATTCATTGAAAACATATTTCAGAAAATGGATTTTATAAAATTATATTATTTCACTAAAAATGCTCTGTTCACGCGCAATGTATAAATCGAAATGATGGCAGAAATCGGTAGGTAAGAAAGATAATGTAGCGGAGTAGCGAAAATAAATGAGGATGATTGTTTGTATGCGAGGAGAGACAAATTAGAGGAGAAACAAATCACGTGCGGCTTGTAAGCCGCAAGTTGCCCAGGCCTGATGTAAGCAATAAATTTCATGTGTTATGCGATTAACTGTTAAATCATTTTATGAGTGAAATTGGCTCACAACCGTAAAAATAGGTATACCATATTCGATAATGTGAAATGAAGGGGTCTGCGGGGGAGAGAAATCAAAATTTACATATATTTCATTAAGTAACTAAAATCCAACATATGTTTTAAAAAATAATATTAAAGTTTTAAATGTATATAGTAGTCAAATTTGTAATGAATCAAATTGGCTCAGTCCGTACATCTAGTGTTAATTCTTGTATCTACTATTTTATGATATACACGCTGTTTATCGATCTGGTACAAAATTCATTTGATATCAGATAATAATCGATCCATTACACAGAACTCAACACACACTCCAGAATAAAAGTTTGAATCTCTTGAAATAAGGAATCAATTAGATTTAGATTGTCATCTTTGAGAAAATTTACAAAACACTTAACAAATTACGATCTAGACCTCAATTCCCTCGTAAAACGCATGCAAGAAGGAAGGTGAATACTTCAGTCGGAGAGATGCGTCTGTCTAAATCTCAGGTTTGGATTTTATGTTGGTTATTGCTATACAAAGCTCATGCATGTAGCTTAAAATAGAGTGGAAGGACTTCTGCGACAGACTACTTCGCCAATATTTATATAGTCACTGTTAAATTGCAAGAATTCATGCATAAAACTAAACAATTTGAAACGTAGAAGATTTCACTTAAAAATGTAAACATCACTTTGAGCATATTAATAAAACTGCTAACCGTTTATGGTCCAATTTATTCTAATTTCCCGTCGATTTCATTCAGTTAATTATAGTTTATTTGAGGTTTCGTGCTTTGGGTAAAAATTAAAAATATTGCAAGATACTTCAATTGAATATAAAAGATTATTCTGAATTACCCAAGTTGTTTATTTAACCCAAAATTCTATTTATCGATTGGAATATCTACAATAATATGGAGAATGTGCAATTTGTTTAGAAAAGTAATAATGAACATACATATATGTATGTGGGATGTACATTAGTAACCCTGTTACAAAGTAATATCCCCATTGCTGTTACCAATACGAAGAAGTGATTGAGAAGTGAGCTGTTCCGTTCGAAGGTACGCATATTACATTACGGAGCAGTTCTTTATCGTGGTCCTATTTTCTGACACCTTGTTGCTTTCATAATATTTTCAAACTCGACTTTACACTTTTTAACATCCTTTAGAACTCGAAAAACAACGTCACCGATCATAATAACCGCATCCGTTCAATTACTTAATCCTTTGAAATTCAACGTTAACTTGTACTCTACATACCTCTTCTTCGCAGTTGATTTTCTATGAATATAATTTCCGTTTTTGAATTTGACAATGATTTTGTATCCTTATCTAAATGGGTATTTCTCGGTATTTATAGTTACAACTACCGTTGTATACAAATAAATAACTAACGATAACGAATTTCATGTTGCCGACGAAAAATTAGAATAATAATTCAAAATAAATTCAAATAGCTGGTATTATAACGTATATTCCTTTCAATCGAATAACTTACTTCTTGGCTATCTTCTCGCATCAGTAATAGTAATGGAGATGTCGCTTTCCAACAGAATTATTATGACACCTTATACACTCAGCATTTCAATTCTCTATTATCGTGTGCAACAAGTTATCGCTCTATCTTTGGATATGAGTCCACGTTATCATACATCCCGTGAGATAAGATACTCATTGTACAAAGTATAAAATGATAAATGCAACAACGCTGACGCCTCTTGAATCTTGCAATATATTGTAAAACGTAGAATCGAGCGTATACATTCATTTTTATAAGAGGTATGTATATTTCATCGCAGAGATACTATCTTGGTTTAATGTAACTTCAATTAACTGCGAATGCCTAATTATATTTATTGGCAGTATTAGTGACTATTTAAATATGCCTACGGCTACGTGATATTTGGGGAACATTGCTTCAGAAAAGTTTTACGAACAGTAGCATTCAAAATGTGGATTTTTGAAATTAGTTATCTTTTGTTATTTCTAGATAACTTGAAAGACGTCCTTAATTTTCTTGTGAGTCATACGATAGAAAACACAGTCTGACCTCACCTGAATGTGAAACGGCACATTAAAAAATAAACAACTTATTTCATTTAAAACGAACATAATTGTAAACTCTTAACTTTTAATTGAAATTGCGTGAATCTATATGTATTCAAATAAAGTTTATACCATTTAAAGTTATAAGATAATACATTTAATGGAAGCATTTCTTATATATGTATTCACTTCTGTTCTCACACTTTCCGCAAACGATCTTCTTACATTTCGTACGATTCTTACAATTTATATTCCTTTTGTAATACCTTATTTGGCAGGTCTTATGTCCTTGTCTTACGTACTGTGCGACAGAAGGTCAATGTTCCGTTGTACGTTTTCCATGTTTTCGCTTGTAAGGTCTTCGGTTAATTAAAAATGAAAATTCTTTCTGGAAACACTTGATTCGAAACATTCTTTACAGAGGATCCATGCGTATATTGTTACTAAATTCAAAATGTTGAAAAATACTTGTTGTCTTGCTATACTTACTATCACAGTATATTTCCGTGCTATTTGATCAACCACGTCTCCTCCGTAATATCGTATTAGCCCGACTATAACGCTACCTCGAATTTAACGCGACACCGAATTTCTTCATAAAGATATATAGAAAAAAGATAATCCGAATTTTACCGCGACATCGAAATTTTTCATAAAGGTATTTATAAAGAAAGGTAATCTGAATTTAGCGCGATCTATTCATTTTTCATAAAAGTATTCAAAGAAAAGAAAATTCAATCAGATAAGCATTTATTTTATAATAGGTAATAACACAGGTTACATTCTTGTCAATAAAATTAAGTAATGTAAAACAAAATTAATATTGGATAAGAAACAAAATACCTAAGTGAAAGAAAAGTAAAAAAGGAAATGTTTATTCAGAATAAACATATACGCATATACATTGTGGATTCCCCGTAACCTTAGATATGCTGTGTCATTAGAAGGGTAGTAAAAGTACACGCTGTTTTTATTGTAAGCAACGATTTTTTTTTGTTTATAATTGAGGAAGCATATTATCCATCTTTTTCTTGGAGTTTTGGCGCCCCTGCTGCCTCGGCAGATTCATCACACGTAGGTCGAGCAGAGGCATAGGCGTTACTAATAAGAAGAGTTGTTACATTCCATTACCTGGAATCTGAATTTAGCGCGCATCAATTTTTTAACTGAACATAATTAGTCAAAAAATATTGCGTTATATTCGGACTAATGCGGTAATAGTCTCGGTTACTTATAGTCTTATTGTAACATTTTGTTGTATCTGGGGTTCGTTTGTTGTCGTTTTCCAATCTTACAAATGTCTATTTCGTGATTATCAGCAATACCTTTAGTTTTGATTATTCTTATAAAATAGTAAGTATGTTAGTTGCTGTTACTTATAATGAACTGAGGAACATAATTACATTTTATGTTTTTTTTTCTTTGTTGGGTCTGGGAGTTCTTTCTTGTTGGATCGGATAATCCTAACTAAAATGTTTTTTTTTTTTCACAATCAATTTCCTTGTAAGAGAAATAGTGGTAAAAGGTTTTTCATTGTTTATATTTCTGCCTTGGTGTAAATACAGTTGGACTAATTTTAAGTTTAAGATTACAAATTAACCCAAAGGCTTTGAATCTCGAGATTTGTCTTTACACAAATAAGGGAAACCATTCACAACGTATTTCAATGTAACATCTACTGCCAACTAAAACTTTACACCAAGTATGTATGTACTTATCGCTTACTTGGCATTTGGAGCGCAAATCTGCATCGGGCTTTCGTCGGGTTGGATGTTCGTATCAAAATATTTTCGGGTCTAGAAAAATTCACCGCCAGCAATTCCTCGCCAGCAATTTACCGTTTGCTTATTGTTAGTCGGACCGCCTCACGGCGATCCTCATTTGAGACTATGCTCAAGCAACACTAATTTATTTTTTTGTTGCATACACTTAATTACAACCAGACCCTCCAGAGACAGGTACCCAGTATAAAATGTGCAAAACATGTGAAAATCATAATTCTGGCAACATATCCAAAAATTATTGAAATCGGTGAGGTGGGACCTTTCCTGTATACTTGTCAAAATCTATTGTTAATTAATAAATTACTCATTTATCGCAGTGAATGTATTAATAACAATGAATTATAATCATCTTGGAAGAAATTAATTTTTGTGTGTTTTTTTTTGACGTCATTATTTAATCATCCAAAATAAGTAATAAATGTATGGCGGTAGCGAGTATTCGTAAGCTGTAAATTGTTTATGCTCTAATCTGACGCGGCTGTAAACTGATGGCGGTGAACTGCTGTGGCGGCGAATTGCGGGCGGAGAATTTTCCGGATGCCAATATTTTCACTAAGTTTGCGGCAGGAATAACTGTTGTTTATGAGTTCATCACATTTCAAATATTACCGCTTTATCTGCTGTAAACGTTCTGACCGTTCTGATTTATCATCAAGTCGTTTGAATTTAAGAATTTCCATAAATATGACGCTTGCAATGATTTTACCTCGTATCATTTCATAAATGGGTCCGATTTACTGGGATTAGTGTGCGATTCCAAAAAATTTCGGAAGTAGAAGGCAAACAAAAATTAATTTGGGCGTATATTTTTCTCGTTAAATGAATGGAAGCAAGCATAAATTATAGGAAAGAAATGTAAACAGATTCTTATTTTAACAGACTCTGATCTTATTTTTATGAATAAATCAAAATGCGTCTAAATGTCGCGTCGCGTAAACCTAATGTAGGTTAATTGTTGATTTGCTGCTGATTAACTTAAATGTTATTTATCGGTAGTAAGTAATTTGTAATGTAGTGAGTACTGTAATTTAGTTTGCAAGTGATTTGTAGCCAATATGTCAACCAACATGCTAATAATAATATTTAGTCTATCGGAAATTTCTGTCCGTTTCTTAATTAAAAGAGAATGGTGCATTTTCAATACATTTATTAATATTTATTGAACAATATAATTTTCATCGTTACTAGTAACCTCTTCCTAGCATGATGGTATTATGTGGGTTCCATTTTTGTAAAGTGACTCATCTTTGGAGGCGAAAAACTCAAACAGTGCTTGGCGAACATCTACATGTATACGAAACAAACAGCTACTGTACAAAAAGGAGACAGGTCCCAAAAATTAGAAAAACTAACTCTGAATTTTCTTTACCGTTATCTTGAGTTCTAAAATTTCCCTGTCGTAAATAATCTACTACTTTAGATTGCTTCCTTTTAGTTGAAAGATCTTTATGAACTTTATATAGTGCTACGCACTTATGGTGTTTTCTCTTAAACTTCACGTTTCTTTCAATGCAAGGATCTTCATTTAGGAAATACGCACGTCATACTCCACGCACAACATGGATTTCGAATTCTAATGAATTTCAAATTTCTGTAAGTAAATCTGATACGACATATACGCTTAAATGAAAAATTTCCAATGAAATATCTTGTGCACTTTACAGCTCTCATTTTGTTGCGCGTGTTACGGGGATTTTCCTAATTGGAAATTTTGCTTTTAAAAACCATAAGCGTCGTAGGGGGTTTATCTTATTCTTAAACCGCGTTAACGTGAACCTGTGTTCTAGAATGCCGTGTTGTATGAGGGCTTTTCCTAATTCCCGAACCATATTATAGAAGTCCGTATTATATGGTGGTTACTTGTACTTCATTTTTGAATATTTTTCCTTTCAAATAATGTTGCAGGGGGAGAAACAGATGGTAATCGGATGGTGCTAATTGTAAGTCCCGAGAGTATGGTGGATGTGATATTTCCCAGGCTAGCTCTGTCATTTTTTGACGAGCTGCCAAAGCAGTATGTATTCTGGCATTGTCGTGGTAGTATAATTTGTTTCTTGAATGCTTCCTTCAATCATTCATTTCTCGAAAATGCATTTCCAATTCGACAATACATCGAGTTAATCCTTTCTTTGGGTTTGAAGTCCCTAGTGTTTTGGTCGGTTAACGTCCCGCAATACACAGCGCTATCTTATGAAGCTCAAGCTCGGTTTTGTGGTGGAGGGGAAGGCTGTCCAGACTCACAGTATGCTTCTTTTCTTACAATGTTCTCACATGTAATCCTTCTTTCATCAGCGATTATCACAAGGTCTAAGAAAGACTTGTTTTTCTTCCAAGTCTTTATGCAAATGTTTCCAGTCTCACGTAATTGTCTCGAATGCAGAAAGATTGAAACTCACAAAATGAACATAGTGTGCCAAAAGAACGTCAAATAACATTACTCATCGCGTTTCAGGTCGTAATGCGTCGCGAAAATCGGTTTTTGATTTTTTTCACAATGGTGCAGCCAGTCGAAAAACCTGAAAAAAGGTTGGGATAACAGTCATGGGTATCGGATTGTTATTGTAAAACGGAAAAAATTGTAAATTGTCAGTGTTCGTTGGTTTCTTGCCGATGCCGGCTCGTCCGAGATGGCTCCGAAATCGGAGGACTATGATATTGTCCCAAGGACGCGTCGTTCCGATAATCAGAGTCGATGCCCTCTCGGGCGTGTATTATTTGTTGAGATCAGGATAATAAATCTCGATCTCGTCGCAGTCACGGTTAGTCACTACGACTAGTTTTTAGTAGAGTAAATATATGTTTATTCAAAAATAATAACAAATTGGAGGTAATAGAAATACTGGGTATAGGAATTGGTGAAGCAGTCGTGACGATATGAATAAGAAGTATTCGCCGGGGTGCGGTTACTCGTATTTACTGTTCCGTTGTTGAGTGTGTGCGTTGTGTATGTATAAATGTTTTATTATGTAATTGCATAGAACTGTTTGGAATATTCTATGGAGGGCTGGAAAATGCGTGTAATGTTTGTTTAATTGGTATGTGTATCGAAATGTTTGGAAAGTTCTATGCATGGTTGTATGAATATGTGTATGGTGGTATGCTATTGTACGTGTAGCGCGGTTGACAAATGTTTCAGCTGAGTTCGATGACCCTGGCTTTGCCAAGAAATATCGATCAAAAACAGCTGATGATGTGTGTATGTGTTTGGTGTGATGTATAAATGAAAATGAAAAGACTTTTGTCGGAATCAGATAAATACGGCTAAATTTGAGATTATTACCCTTTCCAGGATAGTAAGAAATGACTACCCTTTCGAGGGTAGTAACAGTCAGCTTCCAATTTTGTGAAACATCTCCTGCACGTTCTATCAGAAACTGTGTCTTCATCATAATCTTTTTACCAAATTTCTACACACTTCTGTAACATTTCTGCCTGAGTAGAATGCATACAGAATGCAATGTCATAAATGAAATTTATCGATAGCATATTCACGGTAACGAATCTCACATAATACTGAGACAATGAAGCTATTCCTTCCGTAAATTCAGAAGAGCACAATTGCAGGAATTTATTATTGCGAAAAGTCACCCATATTTGTTCTAAACGAATACCTTCATACGTGTTTAAACTTGGGATTGCATCATCAGACAAAACTTTCCAGTATACCTAATAGCAGATATACTTTTCAAGGGAAGATAATTATTGTATGTAAAGCAATAGAAAGGCTCCAAGCTTAATGTTTCTTTAGTGCCGAAATATCGCCTGGAAAATGTCAAATGTCATTCTCCACGGATTTAGGGTGATCCGACCTAATTCACGTTGGAAATTACTGATGATCTCACAGCATTTTCAGGACATTAAGAGCGATGTAAAAGAGTTTATGGGTAGCTTTCAAATAGTCTCATGTGTGATAATAGCATCTTCTCGTTCCCCACGTTATATTTCGAAAAATATATAATAATATTATTTCCAATATGTTTGTACATGACAGACAGTAAGACAGAGAAGGAGAGAGCTAGAGCGAACGCGTCCTCTCAAACAGCTTGATAGAAGGAAAAGAATGTCGTCCGGGATGCAGAAACAACGGAGAAAGTACTATTGGAAAAAAAGGGTCGAAATGATATAAGTGAATTGTTGTTAAGGAATTCTATACGGAGCAAATTATATGATTTCTGATAACTCATCTGCGTATACGTAAAGTTTATATTCTTACATAAATACTACAAAACACAGAACACCTAAAGTAACATTAACAGATACGTAGTTTCTGCCACTAGCTATTCTGAGCGTCACAAAGGCGAAAAATCTAAGAGTTATTTAGCGTTAAATATTTGTGTTAAGTATTTATGTTTAAGGTCTGATTATTTCGATAAATTCTACTCTTAAATCTCCTCTGCACGGAACTTAAGGTTCTAACAAGGTTGTCGTAGAAGGAGATGCAAAAACTCCTAACTGCACCTTGAAAAATGTTAAAGACGGCCCTAATAAGGTGGTTGGTCATCTCTCTTCCCGATTTTCCGCGGAGTTGGTGGTACATCAAAATCCCTTCCCCTAAGAATGTTCGAGGATAGGAATCATCGAAAACTATATGAAGAATGTTAGAAGCAACATCAATTTCCAGAACTAACCCTGATAAAATCATTCGCAAGGCACTCTTAGGTCCGTAAGTTATATCAGGGTGGTGCGCAGCAACTTGAGAAGGTTGAAGGCAAGTCATTCACTAGTGAAAACAGGCTGAAGAGACAATCTATTGCATTTAAATTTTTTTAGCTCTTTTGCATCTTCAGCTAGGGATGCAGAAAAGTGCCCTTCAATTGAAATACATTTGTCAAAACTAGTGTCTTTCTAGAGGCTTACGTGACTTGAACCTATGACCAAAGTGCGTAGCAAAGGTAGAACATTTGCGTCTTTGAGAGAATATAAATCTCCGACGAGAAATACTTTTTTCGACGACTAATTTACGTGTATTGATTTTTTTAAACTTTGAAATAAATACGTTGTCCCGCGTTTAATCTCGACTTCTATCTGCCACATTCGTGCATTGTTTAACGCCATCTAAATATGGTATTGTGGTCTCCTTTTTGTAACCTTTCATGTGTGTATCATGGAAAAAGGAAAAAATCTTTTACCAACTTGCAATGTAAGAAATAAAATAATTTTTTAACATGATATTTTGTATGTTCTTAAACATCGTAAAAGTAAATTTAAAAATATTGTAATATATAAAAATATTTATTGTTCATATTTAATGAACTGTTATGACGGGATTCCTTACTTTCAATCTATACGAAAGTAATAAGGAAGCTGCAAAAGCTACGAAGATATAGATTCGCGTTACCAACTACATAATCAGCCCGAGTTTGACCCATTTAAAGCTAAGAACCATTATGAAGAGCGTGACTAACAATGCCACACGGCGCGATTGCGCTTCTGACGCATAACGCCTGATACTTTGGCAAAAAAACAGCGCGATAAAATCCCATCACTTCTGGGAAAGTTGTCTTAAGTGTACCATAGCTTAGTTTGTAACCGGTCCGAAATTCTAGATCTTACAAGGGAACATATCGAAATCGAACACGCCGATTTTGATGTTTATGTCACAGGTAGTTCTCAGAAAAAAAATTGACACGTGTTTTTTTTATCGGCACCCATCCACTCTGACGGTGTGAAAATACCCCTCAAGGGGCATGTAAGGAGTTGTAATCGTTTCAAGGACACTTTTGACCCCCTTATCCGGCTATACCCTTTCCTTCGAAAATTATTTTCAATCCTATTGACCCTTTTTACGTTTCATTTATATATTTCCGGCTTGTTATGTTTTAGACCTACACAGAAAACAAGTCGTTGCAATAAAATTAGCTTTGTTTCTAAAGAAATCCGTTTCAGCTGAATAGTACCGCACGTAGCGAGAAAAAGTTAAACGCGAAATAATAACCGTTATCGTCACAAATCAAAAAATTCCAAACCACGTATCCGCCAATTTGGGTCATAGTTTGCTAATTTATTCGATTGGGAGAGAATGTTTGCTGGGAAATATTAACAAAAAAAAATCAATTTTTTAATATATTTTTAAACAAATAATTTTTAAGCAACTTTTCTTACGCAGTTAAATTCTGTGTTGAAAAATACACAATTTGAAAAAAAAATATATCTGTATGACCACTGGTTACCGAGATATTCCCAAAAATGTGTTATCTACCCTCAACATTGTGGAGTATTTTCACCCCTTCAGAGTAGATGGTTGTGGATAAAAAAAATACGTGTCAAATATTTTTTTTGTAATACCTGTCACATAAACATCAAAATCGGCGTGTTCGACTTCGATATGTTCCCTTGTTAGGCCAAATGATAGTAACAGTTTAAACCATAATATAGAACAGAAAAAAGTTAAAATATTCAATCAGTACATAAAACGATTCGACTAATATTGCTCTTTCCGTGCTATCTTTTAAGTACTCAAAACCAGTATGCAAAATGCATCTCCTATGTATGACACATGAAATCGCTAAATGCTTTGGGACTGCGAAATACAAATAAGGCATTGTAATAATCCTTGAAGGGTCTGGTTTAAGTTAGGTGCCTGTAACAAAAAGATAAATTAGTGTTGGTTGTGCATAGTTTTAACGGGAATCATTCCATACATTGGCCGATCATTTTACAAAATACTCATGTGAAGCACAATGTCGTATATATACAGGGTGGGGCGGCATCTATTCCACTTTGAATATTCCCTGTTATTTGTAATAATATAAAAAAATGTCATACTTAAAACTTGCAAGATATAGGGGGGGGGGGGGGGGTATTGTGATACAAATTATCTCTGCACGGATAGAGGTATAGAGGAGATTTCAAAGTCATCTCTATTTTTTTAAATGGAATGCTATGTTTTTTTATTGCTATGAGATAGTCAGTGTTGAGACAATTTCAATAAGCTATCACAAGCTTATAACGGGAACATAAATTAGCCCTTTACACTCGGCACCATGTCGAACATTAGGCGCTAGCAACTCGACTTCAGTTTGTCGCGAAAAAGTCTTACAATTAGAAGAACTTGTGTCACACTATATATTGTTACGCGACGCCGCATGTATTTACGCAACACCCAGTAGTATTAATGTTACTGGATTACGGGACATGTCAGTTGTTTGTAAATAAATAAGTGCTTCTATGGTCAGAGCTCCTCGTTGACGGACGTGTGTTTGAAATAAAACGTTCTTACTTTTCTATAAAAGTGTGTAATCATTTAACTATGTCTTTAACTAGGACTTTGCGTGCGCGGTCAACCCGTAACAATATTATAACGTTACAGCAAAGTTATATATTATCGTAATCTTTGATTTGTATGAATTCGTGAGGAATATTTTTTTTGCAAAGAAATCCAAGTTTTGTTTCTTATAATTTTCTACGGTATACTACATTTTAAAGCAATTCCCAAATATGCATAGGAGGGTGATTTGTACAAGTTTCGCAATAGTTAGTGGTTTGACGTCTTCCACCTGGCGTTTTTCTGTCAGAACAAACAATGCAGTCTCGTTTCCTTTCTCCTACATTGGGAGTATGTAGCTTTTTGTTTAGTCTGTTGTCCGACGAAGATGACATTCTCGACGAACGCATTTCGCCCGTCCCCTGCCGACGTAAAACCAGCTGATATTTTTTTTCATATATCTTTTTGATTTGATTTCTTGTGCCATTTCAACAGAAAACTTTAGGAAAACATGCATTTCGCAAAAAGTTTCGCTGGAATAAGTTGATTCCCCGTAATCACTAATAAACTTTGATGTCCCATCAGAGGGAACATTCGAGTGCTATGATAGATTTACGATGTCTCATGAGATGGGACGGTCGAGCAGAAAGGGTTAGTATCAGACTTATATTTTTCGTACATCCTTGTGAGGCATCTTTTTAAAGAGTTCACCCGCTACATATATTTTTTCCCGACTGCCGCTGAAACAGTAGATAAGCTGTTGCAACATGCTGACTCATACGATACCATGACGTGCACGTACAGGCAAAATTCAGTGTAGTAGTAGAAAAAGGTTTTGTGTCAATATCTCAATAACTAAAACGGAGCGGAGGTTATATGTATTACAGCCCCCAAAGCCAAGAAAAGTTCTCTGATCTCTGGTTTGTTCTGATTCGCCTAATGGATAGACACATCCCTCGTTCTGACGTCATTCTCGATTCTAACGCGTGACTGGCCAATAATGCTGCACATTCGTTACGTCGTCATGTAAACGACGAAAGAAGTGTTTTGTTTTCGGTTGTTATTAGCCGATTTTTCAGGTTTCCAGGGAAGATATGGTGGGGATAGGCAATGCGAGCGACACTCTTCCCTTACCGCATGCCTCATACCGGGTGCCATTTCAATTTTTGCGAGCGGTATCAGTATACTCCTGGGTTGCCGTACTCTCAGTATTTCGGAAACTAAAAGCTCTGTTCGATGAACATAAAAAGAAATATCATCATATCGACAATGTGTGTAAACATTACAAGAAGCACAGAAGTACTCTCCTACTCGTGACAATAAGACGGTGAAATCCGTCGAGCTGACGCTGGATCAAGTGCACGTGTACTCGAGTGGGAAATTTGCAAACTTATTGTTTTCGAAAATAATGCTTCATATGAAAAAATTTTATTCGACATTGTCGATTCAGTTTTTCACTTAGAATCACCCCTGCTCGATTGTACCACCAGTTACGGGACACCCTGTATAATAAGGAAGTGAACATCATAAACTGCATGGTTTCAGTAGTTATGATGCACCTATAGACCCGGAGATAGTTCTAATCTTTAGAATGAAAGAAACTCTTATTTCCGCTAGATGCCTTCGTCAGAATTCATTAACGTATAAATTATGTCTTCGCAATTTTTCACAAATATTTTCATATGTAGTCATAAATTGATATTTATTGAAAGTACAAAGTATTTGAGAATAAACTTAATCATGGAACACGGTATGACTAATTGTACGTGGAGTCGATAAACCAAAAAAGGTCATAATTATTTTTATTCACACATATCATATTTTTTAAATACTTACAAATATTTTTAAAACACTTTAACCCATTCACTGCCAGGAAAACTAAGCAAATATTACCTTTGCTTGTTAAAATTTGAGAAGATGACAGAAAGTTTTTAGAACATTGATTTCATTAATCAAAAGTATAATCTCGACATTTGTAATGATACGAAGAACATTTTTGTTCCAAAATTTCTATACACGCTCGGCCATTATTATTAACTTAGTGATTCAAACTTATAGTGCAGCTACGAGATATCTCGTAGTTGGCAGTCAATGGGTTAAACTGACTACCAATTATTTTTACGTAGCTAATAATTTTTGAAAAAGCAAAAAGATTCCGCGCACAGACACTCTAGCCACTTCACAATTACCAATGTTGAAAAAATGCTTAAAATTCTAGAAGATCAGGACAATGAAATTTACAATGAATTGCATTAACTCAATTCTCTTCATTTACACGTAATTTCCTCGAGTGTGAAATCATTGAAAATCATAAATTGAATATGCTGTACCATAAGAATGCAAAAATAACACATGCCGATCGTGTTTCTGGCAGAAATTCGTGGCAAAGATCGATTTTTTATTTTTCCGACTGTATTGTATCATATCGGAAAAACCTAACAAAATTAAGGACAAGAATCGTGTCATGAAGTTGCTGCTGTGAAAATGAAAAAGTTGTCCTCTGAAGATTTCAGTATGTATCTACATTTCTTCAATTTGTTTGCAAATCTGCAAAATTTTTAACATGTACTGTTGTATTTACGATATGTCAGAATTTTTTCGAAAGTTATACACCTCTTTAAGTAGGGAAAATGGGGGTAATAACCGATATTTTGAATAAATTCAAAATACCCTCCTGGTCAAGGGACCTCTTCATTGTGTTATATCCTTTATTCTAAATTCCATTTCAGGCACTGAAGTTGCTGTCTTCATTCTTATAATACAATTAAGAGTTTTGTTTGTCTATTATGAAACACAATGCACATTGTAGAAAATTGTACAAGGCGCCTCAGGCCCAGCTAGTGTGATCTGCCGATGCGTCATCGGGCAGGTTCGCCGCGAGTCGGCTAAGTTCGGCTCGTAAGTCGAGAAGTCGCAGTCGTTAGTTGAATTTCAGACATTACAGACCGCTGAGCACGATCGCTGTTCTTGTTTATTAATAAAGCATATTAACTGACTGAAAGTAAGGAGTTTTGCTCCTGGACCACGGCCACCCTCTACTCCTGAAAACATGCGGGCACGGTGATCTGGTCAACTCTACAAATCCAACACACATCGACTTGAAATAATTTACATTAAACATCCTGCAGAAAGAAATATTGTTCATTTATAACATCTATTCGATATGGAAGCTTCAGTTTTATAAAATTTATAATTTATAAATATATCCTTTTACCCATTCTCAGAGTATTTTGTGTTTTGGCAACGGCACTTTGGAAAAAGAGATTTTTAGAAAATTATAAAGTATTTGCATTAAATGCACAGGCGAACAGCTGCGTTTGATTCGTACAATAAACTCGGCGCTTTAATTACGACAATTGGCCGTCATTGTTGTTAGTCGTGTACGTAAGATAAGGAGAATGGTAAATGTGATATAGCCTGCGACTACTTGGAAATTGGCCTCCGAGTAGATGAAAGTATAATTTTAAACAACTCGTTAAATCAATGTCGACCATTAATTATCAATATATAGCAATATTAAGTATATGGAATCTGTAAGTAGTGTATACATATTGTGCAGTGTAACCGAATTTTGAAAGTTATGAAAAAAAGAAATGAAATTATTACAGATGTACATGCGTTTAATGATTCGCATTCCATTATTAAAGTACTGTATTAATTTTATAGTATTATATTAACTTCGATAGTATTTCCTGCCTGCATTATTCTTTTGTAAGCCCGCTTATTGTGCATTATTATCAATCTCAAATAATATTTCCCTTTGCTATAATTTCTGTAATAAGTGTTTTGAATTCGTCTCGATGTTCTCTACAATATGACGAAAAAAAATGTATTCCTATCTGTAAAACCCATGGTACCCTAGATTTCGCCACGAAAACAAACTGTTTCCAATTTTTTTTACAGATATCTATATACACTCTGTCTTACTACTCTTGTTCTGAACACTTTTCTTTTAGATAGCTGCAACTGGGTGAAAAATCGCACGTTGCATTAGAGGTAACATCCTGTATATGAATACCAACCCTTGTAAATCATATTTTCTAGTGTGCATGGATACAATTCCAACAGATGTTACATCAAAAACGTTTTTTTTTTTCAATACCGACGTAGAAACGTTACATTATTTAGACCGCAACACGTCGCGACGCGTGGAGTACCAGCAAGTACTGCTCCTTGAAGGACACGTGGGTAGTAGACAATCCCTGAAGTAGTGAGACGGTAATGACGACCGATATATCGCGATCTATCACTGATTGATCAGTGCAGTGTTTAGAACCGTGCCGCTACAATTGTTGGAAATTTTTGGAACTGGTGTCTGTCGATATAAATGTTTCCAAATTAATTTAAATAATAAACAATTTACATTTTCCAAATTCTTTCGTGCAAAATTATTATAGTGTTACGAGCCGGGCGAGTGGCAGAACGAGACCGAATGCGTTAATACAATTTCTATTGCGAGGGCTAAGGATTGCAACGAGTTGGGGAATTACATCCAGGGAATTATATCCGGGGACTGGACTAACCTATAGGCTAGCTATAGGGTCGCCGTATACCCGTTAACACGTTGAGTGCTGCGTCAGTCATCGGTGACTGACACTAAACTTTCCGTTCAGGCCGCGTCGGTCACCACTGACTGACACAACTTTTTGTTCAGGCCGCGACAGCAGCGCGCGTGGCCTGACGGGGATTTCCTTATAAAATCGCGTGGCACTCAACGTGTTAACCGTTTGGGTCCCAGGGGGTATTGAAAAAAAACTGGTGAAGAATCCCAAACAGCGCAACCGCGCTTTCTCTAAATGAGTACGAAAAGACCCAAGCAGCGCGATAGCGCTTGTTTTATGTTATGTCGAGAAATACCAAGCTGCGCGATAGCGCTTTGTTTATTTTATATCGACAATGCGTAGTCTGCAGCACCAAAAATTCAATAAAAAGATCACATTTAATTTGCGTGCGATGTAAAAAAGGAATTCATCCAATATGTTTTGATAAACACCGACGTTACAAATTATAAGTGTTACTCTCCATTTAAATTGTTCGTTCATAACACAAAAATATTATTAATTTGTAATTCGTTATTTTATAAAATGCATATGTATTATTAAATATGCATACTGTAAAATTGATAAATATTTTAAGTTTTGTTCGATAAAAATGATTGAGAAGATAACAATGAAATAAAAATTTTCATTTTGTAATGTATTATTGCATTATTATAGTATTATTCTACCTATTGTAAAATGTACTATTTACATTTAAGGACGTTGTCGTGGTACAATATCGTCAATAGTTTTTGGATCATGTGCGTGGTAAGAGTATAGGAGCGAGTAGCGATATGAACGATCACCTTTGTTTCAATACTGTACCCGTGACAACATACACATACAAATCTCATATATATGTATACACAAACACTATGAAACATATTCACGTCTCGCAATTTGGCAACGTCGCTTATGCCGCACAGTTGGACATACTGGGCTTGTATACTGGATACAGCGCTTCAGTGTATACAGACTCAATGTATGTACAGTATAGCGTTGCCAAGTTGTTTCTGTTCGATTTTCCCGCGTGTGCTTTTTTCCACAATTTTTAATTTTTGCATTATTATAACTCAATAACGGGACGGTCAATATATTTGTTTTTTTTTGGTCTAATTCAGAACAAAAACATTTATGAATTGTTAGTTTTTTGAAAGTTTCTGACTGTTAGTTTTTTTATTAGAATTAATAAAGTGGTAGAACTACTACATAGCGCATATACTCTCCATGCTAATGACCCGAACTTTAATTAAGTTTATCTCGAATTAGAGGCGGTCAATCGATTTAAAATTTTAAGGATAATTGTATTATAATGTCCTCAATGAGTATTCTAAAATTTAGAATTTTCTGACACTATGTCCATCGCACGACAACTACCTTAAAGGAGCTGTGTGATGTACTTGCGTCAGTAAATCTGAGCGCGTGACTTCGACAATCGGTATCGCACCGTCAGTTGTCCACAATGCTCGAAATGTGCTGGGTTTTCTCGACATAAAATCTCAACAGCGCGGTCGCGCTGCTTGGGACTCAAACGGTTAATAACGAAAAACCTTGCGGTGTGTTCGCGCTAGTATAGCGGATCAGTCCCGTATCAAAGAATACGGGGGTACCGCCACTAGCTGGTATAAGGGAAAAGGAAATTGTTGCAACTCGTAGACCCTTTCTCTTCTAACGAACACCCGTCACTTTAATTTTAAAAATCTTATTCACCCCGAGCGGTAAGAGTGAATAAGGGAGATCGTTGCTCTGTTACATGAAGATAAAGGAAGTAAATTGAAATGACTAAAACGTTTGAATTGTCACAATGTGAATATAAACGTATATTAAAAGTTATAATCAATAGTAGTTCATAATGCAATTACAATGAACGATTATTAAATTTAAACTTAGCCGAAATTCACGCGTCGGTTCGTGGGGGTTTCCACGTCTTATACTTACAATAGTCAAACGAATGCGAAAGTCGTAGACTTTGAAATTTCTGTACCCTCAGTAACAGCGTGACGTTTTAAAGAATACTGGACCCGAGGAGTCAAAAAATGACTCGCTTATATAGGGCTCGGTTTTGAAAAAACTGCGGAAAAATGAGTGGAGGTGGTAGGACTGTGAAAGGGATATTAGGGGACCGAGGCAGCATGGAATATATCTTGCCAGGATTGTAGGGGATCGTAGTTTGTTTATGCTAGTTGCTCGGACAGTGATCCTGTACAGCGAACCCCTTCGGTTTACATCTTTACGTAAATTTTCTAACGGTCGACTGGTATCAGATAAAAAATAAAAAGTTCAGGGCCGCTGAAATAAAAGTTTCAGGGCGGTACGTAACAATAGTATTCGTTCGACAATTTTTGTTAAGTACATACGTACCCTTTCTTCTCGTAATATATTTCTCTTCTTCGTTATTTTGTTTCTTAACTGTTCATTCTTGCTTTTAGCATATGTTACCTCATGTTACTAGTCTTACTTACTCTTTGAGAACCGAGATCTATTTACATAAAAATAAAAACGGTATCGTCGAGTAGCAACACATCCCAACGCCGGTCGCGCTCTCGTGTCGCGCAGTCGTGTCATCGCCAGGGGCGTATATTCAGGGTGTGCTAGATGTGCGCCAAACACCCGAAAAATGTATAGAGAATATATCTCTGACGCACGCCGAACCTACGCACAGTGGTCGATTTCGCTGAAATCCTGGCCAAAACTCCAAAAACATTTTCCCTGATAATTGAAATCTAACAATTGCATTTGATTTATGGCGTATCAGAGTATATGTTTTCACTAATAAAACTTTTTTTACACAATATTCGTAGAGATATACGATCTCAAAGTCGGCGTGATGTTTCCGCGCCGAAACTAAAATTATGATTTTGATTTACTACAATCGTACAATCTCTTTATTTCTCTATTAGTAGCTATTTTACATGCTTTAAATTTTAAAATATGCCAGTTTCATTTTTTTATTTATCATTTTACAGTTGTTATGAAGAAAATATGAAACTCACGCATTTTTCCTCCTTTCCTAAGTAAATGGTTAAAAGATTGACATAGGTTGGCGCTTTTTTTTTAAATAAAGTTTGAAGCTTTATGAATAAACGCTGGTCGGTTTCACCTGCTACTTTCTGTTATCCTTCGAGGTATTAGCAATTGCTTTGAGGTTTTGGCTAGGATTTTTAGGGAAATTTTTATTTTTTTTACTGAATGAAACTAATTTCGGTGCAACCTCCAATATCTTAAACTAAATCATTCACTCTTTGTAAATAAACAAACCAAATGGAATATTATTAGTGATTTATGGCCACTTTTGAACTCTAAACATATCTTTGCATAGTTACTTTGAAAAATTATTTTCAAAGTCTGTAATTTCTTTAACCTTCAACAGTCCCTGCGTTTTTTTACCCAAATCGAGACAAACTGTATACAGTGAATACATATTATTCTTTACAATCAAGTTTTTTACAACACTCCCGATTAAGGGATAAGTCAAGGAAAAGAAGAAGCCGGTTTGCAGGATTCTGTTAAATTAATTTGTTTTGTCAAATCAGGAATAAAACAAAACAAATAACGATTTCATTTTTATTTGACCCATAATAAATATTTGATACAAAATTTTCTTTTTAAGCAACAAAGAACATAATACCAATAAGTTTTTCCCGCTAGTATGCGATTAAAAAGTATCCTTTGATACTCTCCTTTCGAATAAAATATTTCTTTAAAGAAGAAAATGAGGACTCTTATCAAACAACTTTTTCCGTAATTTCGTTATTAATGCAGTGAAACTGGAAAGAATTGCATTCTTAGAATTATGTGCTAAGATTTTCATAATTAGAATACACCAGCTTTCATACACAATTCCCATGGGTAGGTATTAAATTAGTTTTGCAATTAACACGTTATTGTCATTTGGTGAACAATTGAATTGCAAGGTACGCGCACCATTTGTCTTCGCGAAAATCTCCACCTTTCACAAAGGTATCTCTTACCAATTAAATTCTCGAGGACAGCACACAATAAGCTACATAGCCGCATGTACGATCATAAGTAGGTCACTTACTTCACTGATTTAGGGTTCTATCCAATTTGCGTAAATTAACTTATTTGTGTAATACAGATGGCATCAAATGACATAAGTGACTACTTTTTTGCACACACATTTGGCTCATAACAGAAATAGAATTATGTAAATTTCAGTGGAGTGTTATTTTAGAATAACACCATGAAAATGTGTAAATGTCTATGGGTGACCTGGAGGCGTAACATATTGAGCGAAAATCTAATCACGAGAGTCAGGGGCGTCACAACGATGGCCACAATTAACATTAATATGCAAGAAATCGGTTCATTTCCGGCCCATGGTTTCTTTCAGACATTTACCTACGCACCGAGGTGAATGCGATAAGCCAATAAAAACACATAATTTTGAAACAGCCTGTACATTTATAACAAGTGTCGTAAATAGTCATACCCTTTAGGGCTGTGAAACTTGGAGAAACTATCCGTGCAAACCTGCCGGACACGTCCCATCCTTCGATTATCTGAGGGTTTTAGCCAGGTGTGCTGATATAAAAAATAGAAATTTTCCCTCTCGCAACCTCAACGCCCGTATTGTAAATTATGCCTTAACAGTACCAATAAATACACCTTTCGTTCAACTAACGCGTAATATGCGAATAAGGATTTGTAATGATCGATTTCTTTTATTCAAAGTTATGATTTATGATAGTTGTTACTACCCTTACGCGGATAAAAAAGGATTGTGTAGTATTTGGGAAGCTCTGAGTTAATTCCGAAAGACGTGAATAAACCGAATATAGTGTCACATCTTGCTCAAGCAAGTCTAGGATGTACATATATGGGACATTGTTTCTAATAAGTCCATGCTGTATTGGAGCCCAAAATTATAATTTTTGGTTTCATTTTTACAGAAAATATTTTATTTAATATTAGATGTATTCGTAATAACACCAATAGTTATTATAATACTAGTGAAGTTTATTATTAATATGCTTAAAATAAAGAGTACGTTGGAGTTGCACTCATAAATAAAGAAATGACTTGGAATACAAAAGGCTATGTATTCGGTAACAAATAAATATATTATTACATTAAACAACATTTTTGGCCTAAATTAACTCATGTATCTCTGTTCTCACACTTCCATTAATTTTTTACACTAAAGAGTTCGATTGCTACAACGCCTTTGAATTACATTCGAGCTTTCCCATGAGAGACGTATGCAAAGTTTGACATTACCCGAGGCGTGATTTATCGGCGCGCTTAATTAACGACTTACCGCATTTATCTTGGACATTAGCAATCGCGATGTTTTCTCTTCCGGTGGTCACGGAATCTGTTTGAATTGATGATTTTTAATGGTGCAACTTTGTAACGAACACATAGTATGTACGGTAGAGCGATGTGAACTGGATCAAAATAAGAATTTAATTCGCATTTGTTATATCTTAAATTAAAGCGTAAAAGAATTAAAAAGAGCAAATTTTGGCGGGTCAACATAATTTTCTAATATTTTAATTTCTACAGAAAATATTGGATATGCAAAAAAAGGAAAAACCTTCAAACGATTTTTTTTAAATTCTGAAATTGAAAATTTCGATACTATTATTTTAAAATCTCCTGCGGGCAGGATTCCGCCCGCGGGCTGTACTGTGGTCAGAAGTGTAATAATCCATCATCACTATAAGTCATTGTTTAATACTGGCACAGTTTGCCATTCAGACGAATTCGTGCAAAAACGTCAGCTTCAAAATTTCTAATCTGTTAAAAATTACTGCTTAAATATTTTGCAACTCCCTTATCGGTCGTAGGTTGTCTCTAACATGATTTTGCAACTTTACTTTATCAGTCGTATGTCACGACAAAACTGGGTGACAATACTGAACAAGTAGGAGCGCCCTCATTGCTGAATTTACACACTGTACGCTTTTAAAAAATTCTTACTCCATAGTAGACAATACGTTCAGTCATATTTCAGCAATTATTTTACTTTTGTTATATTATAAGATTTCACTTTTGCAACGTTGAATAAAGAAAACTGAAGCAACATATAAAGTAACGGTTGCAGTAGTAGTGAAACATGTGAGGGTGCTTGTGATAAACTAGATCCGTGGGGGCGGACATAGGACACGCTTGACAAACATGACACGTTTAATAATTTAGTTGCCACACGAAAGATTTGCACAGTCAATATGTTTCTAATGGATAACCCATAGGTAGAAGCTAACTGTAGTTATTGAAATAAATAAATAAAGAAGATAGTCCACACGTCAGACTAGCGATAATAGTGTTATATTTCAGGCAAGAAAAAGATGATCCCTATTTAATATTAGACTGCTATGCAGGGCAAGGAAATGTCTATGTCCACCTTAAATATTGCCATTATTTGTAATGATATGAAAAAATAATGAAAAAACATTATTATATACAAAACTTGCACCGTATAGAGAAGAGCATATTGTCGTATATTTTTTGCATGAGTGGAGACATACAGGGGATTTCAAGGTCAATGATTATCGCGCATTATGAGAAAAACCAAGACAAAGACCGCTTCAAAAATCATAGCGGTTCGGTTAGCACAAAAGTGTTGGAAAATGCAATACAAACGATGAATAATATTGAAATCATAAGCAGTAAACATAAAATCGGATTTAACACAATAATGGTATAGAAAAATGAAGTTTGAGCTTCTCTATAAGGCAAACCGGAGCTCGAATGACCTTGAAAATTTAGTAATTTCTTAACTTTCCACATACTTCCAATATATACAAATTTCAAGCCCGGCAGTTAATTCCTTCTAGGTGTTTTTATTTCAATTTTCGCCGGTTTATTCAAATAATTACTACTGCTCAGATACATTATAAAATTTGTGTGATTAAAGCGTTATATATTCTTAGGCATGAAGAACACAGTAAAATTGATATCTCATGTTATTTATTATTAGTAATAATCCATGAAAAATGTTATAAACAAATCGAAAAACGATTCTCCAATATAACGTTCTGCTGTACGCCCGTGTTGTAAATCGCCATCTAATAAACAGTGCATATGTTTAAAAACGACTACTTGTTCCTTTGATATGACGAAGAGAGATCCATGCAACCATGCAAGTTCTGCCCACAAGATTTTTTCATATTATTACAAACAACGGTAATATTCAAATTGGGCATAATTATTGCCTCACCCTGTATATAAATATAAAGTAAAAATTACTATACCATGAAAATATGTTTATTCTTTATATTCAATTAACATGTACTGATTCTGTCATTGTAGATATATATGTGTGTCATTTTCACCATTTGTTGATGCAATAATGGATTTACACAAGCATAATTAATATAAACTGCATGAAAACTGAAAATATATATTAAATATAATTAATACAGTCTCATAAAACTGGAAGCACTTAATACTGAATCGTAATATGATATACCGTCCATGAATTTTTGTACTTAATTATTACGGTTATTAGATCTGACATTACTTTTGTATTTTATTATTCCGTTTGCAATTAATTCTTGGAATTTTAAAAATTGTTTCTCTTTCGAAGCATTTACAGCCTCTTGTTAATTGCACTTAAGCGCAAGACGTTCTACTTGCTCATGTGGAAAGAGGTGATCAACTTTCAAAATTGTGGGTTAACGATGTACGTACCTCTATGTCTTTTTTAGGAAACTGGTAGCGATTTCTTAAAAGATCATTTTTGCGAATAAATTCCAAACGATCTGATATTTTCGTTTCCAGGTCATTTATATTATCTTTGACTACGGATGAAGTACGAATTGATAGATATTGAGTTTTTTATTACCTCTTTCTCCGATCAAATAATTTAACATTGTTATGAAAGATTCCTTATCTAATGTGGGTAATAATTTCCTCTACTTTCTTATGACATTCTTTAAGGTATTGCATAATATCTTCGACGAATATTGATCAATTATATTTATTTCTGTTTTGTAATTAATTTGCCTCTATCAAATCTTGTTATGAAATTTCATATAGTAAAATGTGATTTTAAATAAACACATATGTCTAATTGTGTAATATTTCATACTTACCGATACATATTTCTTGCACGGAATTTTTTTCGTAAATGGAAAATTAACTTCTGTTTAAATACGTTATATTTTTCACAAATCAAATAATATTGTATTCATGTGATCCTAAGAAAAGTTATTTTGATATTCATAACGTCACAAATTTTGCACTTGCAGTTATAAAACTTTTCATGTCGAATTTAAATTATTAATAAACTGTTTACACTAACATATCGAGAACATGTGAAAAGATCTCAATAATTGTATACATCTTTTAGAATGAAGGAAAATATTTGTATTCAAATTGCGAAAGAAAATGTTTCAGGTAAAATTATAGGGGAACAATTTTTTACATTATATTTTACTTACATTTTGTGTGCTATATCTAAAAATATAATATTTCGAAAAAGGTTGAATACGATGATAAAAAGTAGCAGATATTATTTTCGACAAATATGGCTGTTCTATCCGAATTTCGTTAGTATCGGGCATTTTGAAGAACATTTTTAGACAAATAACTTAAAAAATTAAAATCCTGTTCAATAAACGTTAGTACAACTTTTGTAAGGAAGTTAGCAGGTCTAAGTTTAGAAATTTATTTGGACACTCAATTGGATTCGACACTTTATTCTATACGCGCCTCCACACTTTAATGTTCACTCTGCGCCTTAAAACGCACATTACTTAACTGATCATCTTCTCTGCTGCTTGATCCCTCATTCTTCATAGTACAGTAAAACCCCGATAAAGGCATCATGAGTTTCCCTCGATAAATGCATCATGACTATCCCCTCCACATAGGGGAATCCCCCTTGGCGAATCTCGACGCTCGACGAGGGAGCAGTGTTACATGATACCACCCGAATGCATCGGTGAGGCAATACTAATTGGAGGGTCGATCGTTTTCATTCTCGATTTTTTTTGCAACCTTTGCTAACGTATTTATGAGATTTTCCTGATGAAAATTATACCAAAAACGATATAGTTTGAATTATATTTACTTAATATTTAATAAATTTATTTACTATTCACATAATTCAAACAATATCGTATTTGGTATCATTTTAATTAGAAGAACCTCAAAAACGCATTCGGAAAAATGAATAAAATAAACAAGTTTATAGTTGCATTAGCAATGCCTCGCCGATACGTTCGAGCAGCTCAGTTTGTTTTTTGCTCTCTCTGTCTCTTCTACTGTCTGTCCTTTTCTAAAGTCGCGCTCGCCTGCAGCCCTAAAGTAAACACAGATTCGACACCGGTACTCGATAGGAGCACTGTTTTGCCCCCGAAATCTGTGCATTTCTTGAGGTTTTACTGTACTTATTTAATATATTTAAATGTAACAGATGCTCGGCGGAGTGCAAAAGTATAAGCCAACCACACTTCTGCCGAGCCACCGCACTTCTTCTATAAATGCTTCATCTTTAAGAGTATATCACCTATCATAGAAAAATTGCAGTTTTCAAAATGCGATTTCTCAAAATTGAGGGCCCATTCACAAGAACGCCCGGACACGTCACAAATGTTTTTGATGTACTTTCACCTAATATGAAGCTCATCAAAATCCCGATGTCCACTACTGTAAGTTCTCCTTGTTAGTAACTTCCGAATTGCCATCGCGCTGTCATTATTTACAATTGTACTCATGGTGCCTACTGCCGTTAGATCGTGTATCATCAACTCAAACTGGTGTTAGAGATCATTAGATTCGTTTCTCAGGAGTTCGTACGGATTTGTTTATTCTGCATATCTCGGCTTCAACTCTTATGGTTATTTCGCCTAGAACCCACTATTTTAGGTGGATTCCGAAACCAACATCGAAGGTATGATACAATTATTACAGAGGAAACATTTCCTAGATGTGACACGTCACCTTTGGGCGGATTTGAACTCGGGCCAACTGATCATGAATCTAAGCTTTTCCCTCGTTACCCGCCGTAACTCTTTAGGATTTTCCTTTTCGCGCCAAATCCAGTCAAAATTAATTGTCTGCTCGGAAGATCTGTTATGAGAGCCTTTTTTACACTGAATCGTCACGTTTTTTTTGTTTTCTGTTTTGGCTAAAACATATAGTTAAAGTTAGAATTAATTATAAGAATCACATTAGATATTTAGTATATAATGTAATAATCAATTAATATTGCAAGATGCAAAAATATCTGCCACACGATATAAATGTAATAATAGGATATAGCTGTCCTTAGTTTATTGGTGACATAATTAATTTTAAGCATTAATTAAATTCAAAAAAATAATCATTGTTTGCTCGGTGGTAACGTCATGTATTATCTGACCACTTAATAGAAACTCTGTTTGCATAACACGTTAGACACGAGACATTCCTGCTCTTACAATTAGTTGCATGTATTCCATTGAAACGCTCACGTTGATGAAGCATTTTGGTTACGGATTACCTGGGCCTCACTAATAGAATAATTAGTGATTCGCAGAGTAGATTGACTTAATTAGTTAAGTAGTTGCTTACATTTCTTTATCCTCGAGAGATTAAAATGAAGCTGACTTTATTACTCGCCTGTCTTTATACTTGTCACACCGTAGAGTCTTTTCATAGCCTTCGATTTTTATACTTTTTATAGGAATATTGCATCGGGAAACAAACGTGTTTAGATAAATTTTGTTAATTTTATTTCTAACTTGATCAGAAGTAATCTAAAGGTAATATCACAACTTACCCACAAAAATAAATATTAGGAAAAGCGTGAAGCCATTAACAAGAAAACTATGGGTTTGTGACTATCTTGAATTATCTGTATCAATGTTGCAAAAAATATTATTTTTATCCTATAAACAGTGAACAATATTTATTGTCGGAACGTAATATTTGTTGCGGAAATATCATATTGAGACACGAATTATAAATGTATTTATGTAAACTTTTCATAAATATTTATGAGTCATTTTATACCACACAAAATGATGCGGAAATTATAAAGATCGTGATGCAAGTTTTCAATAGTTTGCTTTTATGTAAATGAGTGGCATTTGTATTGTTGACCGTATTTCAGGAAGTAACAACCTATCTTGGAAAACAAGAATACCGTGTGCCGATGCCTGCCCTTAACCCCTTGCCCTACAATAACGAGTGACACTCGTGACACAGTAAATAGAATAGGAAATTTTGAGGTATACCAAAAAGTATTAATTTGAAAATATCGCTGTGTTACGAGATATATGAAATATTCTTATAATATTATTATTGCGTTAACTTATACGGTGTATCAGAAATCAGTGAAAAAATTTTATTTCCGGAATTAATTCTGAGGTATTGCGTAAGCAGTCACAAATGATCTCGTAGGGCAAGGGGTTAATTGAAAAATATACATGTCAATTAACTACTTTAGAAACTAATAATTCTAGATTATTAACTAAAGTCCATTGGATTGTTGATGCTGTTCAGCTGGTAGAATAATGCAGAACTATCGGCTTCTGCATCACCAACTGGACAATAAATTGCTTCTAAATGAGGCTGATATTGTTTCACTGGGTGTTTCCTGCAAAATAATTTTGGACGAAAAAGTCTGAAAGTCTATAAAGTAATTTCTAGAATTTCCGACAGTAAAAGAAAACACAATACTTTAAGAAAAAAAGTCGAAATACATCATTGAAATAAACGGAAAGTCGCGTTTAAAAAAATAACTGTTGCAAATTTGTTGGACTCCTCTGGAAGTCTTAACGCGATCTAAAAAATTTCTTTACAGCATCTTATCATTTTTTGCAAGCAGTGTCTTATCTTGCAAAGATAATAAATGAAGATAATGACATCAATCTCCAGTATTCAAGAAAGGGTAGAAAAATTATTCAATTTCATGTGCAATCACGATATATTAATAGTAAAATCTATGAATGTTATATAAAATACTCATCAAAATCAGTAGGCTCTACTGGAATTCATTATTTCTGCGAATATACAAATGAGAGCCATATGGCTGAATGTTATTCATACATAGCAACCATAATTTATTATTTATCAGATGCTTGATATCTTATAATTGTTGGCCTGCGAAGATTTCGACTAAAATCTTTGATATTACATATAATATTAACATATAACGTTCTTCGCGTTTGAGCCAAACGAATTCATGAACTTGTTCAACACAGCTGAAATAAATCATGCACTAAGATCGTACAACGCGTTACAGACAAAAATCGCTATTTCTATGTACAATTAATTGCAATTAATTACAGTATTAATACAGTACAATTAAGTACAGTATGAATTCACAATTAACAAAGGTGAGGAAAACGGACATTAAGTGCATTAACTACTTAATAGTTTAAAGTAAACCTGAAAGAATTACACATCAATACATAAGCTACAGAAATGGTAAAACTCTAATAACTCAATAATAAAAAGAAATGTTGAATCTTGATGTACTTAATTCAGTGAATCTTTACGTAATTTCACAGAATAAAATATCGAATACGTAAGAAGTCAACATTCATTGTGAGCTGTAGAAATATTTTTCCGAAATTCTTGCGACACTAATTAATTGATGGTCTGTTACTGTTTATAAATATATATTTAGAATTTATCTAAAATTGTAAATCCTTTGGTGAAGTTACCATAGCAGTCACAGCTTGAATACACACCAACAATAATATAACAAGAACAGTATTTATTTGAAGTGAATTTTTTCTCTGATCCGACAACACCGCAAAGATGTGATCCGAACGAGCAATTCTATGCGGAGGCGCCCCTCCTCAAGAGAAAAACGATCCGCCTCGCAGACATACGAGACAACCTGCTTTCTTTCTCTTTTCCTCTCCCTACTCCTTTTTTCTTCTCTTCCTCGTGTTCTCCTCATCCCGCTCTCGTACAGTTTAATTTCTCTCTCTGCTTCTCTCTCTCCCTCCTTCCCTAAATCCGGTGGCTGGTCTCCAACGTAGCGTGCAGATCGAGAGTCAAGCCGACGCGCAGGACTAGGAGGGGTGAGGAACGGCGCGTATTGGCGCCATCCTGTTACACACATTATTCCACATGCATTTTTCTCCCGACCGATGTGTGCCGCGGCACGAAGTATATCCCTCTTTCCGAAAGAAGCTACATACGCAGCCAGCTGACTGCATGGTAGCTATTTAAAGTTAAAGCTCTTAGAGCTTAAATAATTTTTTTCAAGACCTCGTGTTACGATTTGCTAGAAAGCTGAGATGTTAAGCACATATTTCGATGATGTGTTAAATATAACAAATATCAATGATCTTAGAGTGACGTACCGCGCTCTTTTCACTTCAATATGTGACTACCTCCTGTAACTTACCCAGAGCTATGAATATTGTTATCGAACAATGCGAAATAATCTCAACATTTATTTGTTGATTTTTTATTGATAAAAAACTGTTTATCTTTAATTTTTTTTATTTGTTGTCATATTTTCCTCTTTTTTTTTTAGTATGTAAATACATGAGAATTTAAACTTAATTCAAAACATTTAAATGGAATTGTAAGAATCCGAAGATTAAAAACTTTTAATTGTTACAAATTCTTTTGATAAATATTATCTTTCCTTAACTATGCAAATTAATAATTTACCGGCCTTGTTTTATGCAATATATTAGTTATGAATATAATGTTATTTTCAGCTTGTCCTTTTTATTAGTATTTGATCTTTAGATTGTCTACACGGTGTATAATCAAAATTGTTCACCTTACAAAATTTCCGTTGTAAGACAACATTCTTAAAAAGTTTCCTACAAATTTGGATAGTTTGATAATACTGTTTAACAAATTTAAACTTGTTTAACCCTTTTGCAATATCCACTGGGTGATCCTGGCAGAGGTGCTCATCCTAAACACGAATTCGCCGATAGAATTGCTCCATCACCCTCAGTTTTCGAAAAAAATGAGTTTTAGTAAAAACACCCAATTTTGGTTAACATAAGGTATTACGCGAAAAATATAAACGCTAAGAAGTTAAAATTTGTCTGAAAAGATAGAGGAAAACATGTCGGATATTTTAGTGTATCTGATTATTAAAATTGTTTGTTTTAAATAGCTGTAAATGACCGTCAAAGTTTAAAAAAGTACTAATGCGCGAACTTGCTACGTTATATTTTTACATTTTTACGAAAAGTTATTCATCTAGCACAATTTTGCTATACAAGATCAAATTCTGCAGACATTTCTGAAGAGAAAACTGCCCAGTAACACTTCAGAAACAGTTGTCAATTCAGACAGGTCGAAAAAATATCTGTCAGGAACACGTAATCGGCATTGTGCCACCATGCGCCCATTGCACGGGGACAGTGCCGTAACTACGAGTTATCAACACCGATGCGATAGCATTACCCGAAGGGCACTTAGATCTCATAAGTATAAATAATCAATTGCTTTTTGTTTTAATTAGAACTCTGATTTATGTTGATAGTTAAGTTACTCGTGCTAAGCAACTGAAACGGCTTTCCTTTGTTTCGAATAAAATGTATGCTCCGTGGGACACTATGTTCTGTGTTGGCCTACTGTTTGCGAGAGGTCTGCATGGCATATATCAAGTATCGACAACGGTTTAGAGTAAAGATTTTCCCGAGCCAACTTTTGATAAAACTCCTTTTCTCACGATTCTTTGCAACCTAGCCACTTCTTTCAGTTTTTCCTTATAACCGTAAATTAACATCTTGTCTTCGTCTCCTACGCTTCTAAATTCCCTCAACTTCTAAACCGCCCAATTTCACCATCTCCAATTTTTTTGTAACGAATAAAAATCAATAACCCCCCTTTCACAAATTCCTAAAACCTCCAGTCGCAATTAGTTTTATTTTTCTACGCATTATTGTTGCGAAACTCCCGGAGAATATTTCCCTCTGTTAGCATCCCGACAAGCGCCCATTGTATTGCATTATCCACTTGTCGGAATATCATATTGTATTATTGTTATATATAATGATATTGTTTAAAAAGAATATTATAGTTCTAACAATGTTTTATTTTGTAACAAAATTCCAAAATAGTAGGGAGCAGTCACCATTTTTTTCAAACGTTTTATATAATTTGGTAACCAAATTATAAATAATATTTTTAAACAGAAATTAATAGTAAAAAATTGATTATTTATACTTATCAGATGTAAGCGCCCTTCTGATGATACTATCGCATCGGTGTCGATAACGCGTAGTTACGGCACTGTCCCCATGCAATGGCCGCATGGCGGCAGAACGTCGATTATGGGTTCCCGACAGATATTTTTTCAACCTGTCAAAATTGAAAACTGTTGCAGATGTTTTTCTCTTCAGAAATGTCTACAGAATTCGATCCTGTATAGAAAATTTGTGCTAGATAAATAACTTTTCGTAAAAATGTTAAAATATAACGTAGCAAGTTCGCGCATTGGCACTTTTTTAAACTTTGACGGTCATTTACAAATATTTATAACAACCAATTTTAATAATTAGATAGATACACTAAAATATTCGGCATGTTTTCCTCTATTTTTAAGACAAATTTTAACTTCCTAGCGTTTATAGTTTTCGCGCAATACCTCATTTTTTTATCAAAATGGGGTGTTTTTACTGAATCTCATTTGTTTCGAAAACTGAGGGTGATGGAGAAATTCTGCCGGCAGATTCGTGTTTAGGATGAGCAACTCTACGAGGATTGATCACCCAGTGGATATTGCCAAAAGTTAAAGAAGTTTAAATTTGTTGAACATTGTTATTGGAATGTATGGACATTTCTGAAGAAAAAACTATCGGCGAAAAATGTCATAACTGTTTTTGTTTTAGCAAAATTTAAGAAAATATCCGTCAACAGCATGTGCCAACTGTTTTCTTGCTAAGACGCCATCGCTCGCCGAAACGGACTTGTCAGTGCCGTATCTACGCATAATACTTTCACGGGTCCTAAATATCGATGGATCCCGTTAAGGTGACATTCTCAACCTCTTTACTAACGTTTACTAACGTGGAAGCGGCTTCATCATGAAGACGATCTTTCTATTATCTCCAAATTACATTCGCATAACAGTAACATAAGCCAGTCACTTTATTATGCTATATACATGTATGAGTTAATGAACAACCAAATCAATAGACATAAAGGATAAATAACATCCCACCTCCTTCTCGCCCAATCTCTTTCGTCGCGCAGTTTAATTTCTACTTAATTTCAAAATCTAAAGTTAACTTAAACGCAAAGTCTTAGCTATGACGCAAACTGGGGATCCGAACAGTCGGTAGTCCTAGCTACTAAATATTCGGATTTCGTGGCCATTCGCTCGATACTATTTACTATTCAATAAAATATCGTGGTAAAATGACATTTCAGAAAACTTAAAATGATAATAAATGATATCGACCCGGGTCCCACCGCGAGGAGGTTGCCACGAGTAAGGACCCATAAATGCAAGCCCAACCAACCGCCATTTCATTCTGCGTTCCTTTCAATCACTTTGCCTCGGCATTTATGAGTTTTATGTAGAGAGGGAGTGCAACAAAGGAATCCCCGATTCTACTTTTTTTATTGTATTCTGTGAAACGAGACACAAAACTGCCACTTTATGTCACTGACACTTCCACAAAACATTGTATTTAATTGTTAAAATTATTTAAATACACTGGAGGTAACAGTCACTTGATCTTACTGACACTTCCACAAAACATTGTAGTTAAGTATTAAAATTATTTAAAATCATTTCTAATTTATTGTTTAAGTAGTTTAATATTATAGCACACATGCTGTAGTCGTTACCGAAGGTCAAAAGTGACTAGGTACTGACAGGTAAGACCAAAAGTCTGTACTGGCTATACTGTGCTATACTGACTCACTGAGGTGGCCCGCGGAACAAGGAGCATGCGTAGTACCCCCGCGTACTGCGACAACTTTTCTCCATGGATAATTTTGTAAATTTCGATTATTATAATAATCTTCGTGAATACTTGTTTAATACAAATGATATTACTACTTCATAACGTGTTTCTGATTTATTTTAATAAATTTTAGGGTGAATAGAAATTATAAGAGTGAAGTTACGGCGATTTATAATTGACGATGTACTTTTCAAAGCTTATAAATATTTGAATAACCTTCAAGTTTCATGTTTCTGCTTACATTTAAGAAATTTTATTTTGATTTGTTATGTCTGTTGTTCATTAACTTATATATGTATATATCATAATAAGGTGACTGTCTTATGCTACTGCTATCCGAACGTAACTTGGAGATATTAGAAAGATGGTCTTCGTGATGAAGCCGTCACCACGTTAGTAAAGGGATTGAGAATATCACCTCAACGGGATTCACCGTTGTTCAGAGCCCATGAAAGTATTATGATTAACTACGGCACTGACAAGCTCGGTTCGGCAAGCGATGGCGTCCTAGCGGGAAAACGGTCGGCACACGTTGTTGACGGATATTTTCTTAAATTGTGCCAAAACGAAAACAGTTATGACATTGTTCGCCAATAGTTTTTTTTCCATAAATGTCCGCAGAAACCAATAATCTCTATTAAATTTGTGCTAGCAATAGTACTCTACGTGAAAATGCACAGTTAATGCGTAGAAAATCCGCGTATCCGCTCGTTTTTAAACTTTGGCAGTTATTTACGACCATTAAAAAATGCGAAATATTATAACTGCTCACACCTGTATACTCAGGACACTCCTCTATTTTTTGAGATCAAGAAGTACTGTCTACCGCTGTTGTGGTCCGAACTTGTTTATATCCGGCTCGAAGGACCAAATGGTGGGGCTTAGAATAGCAAACTATTAATTAGTTGCTAGTAATAAATCCGGACGAGACGCTACTCGTGCGCGGAGGTAAGACTGATATCCGAACGAGACGCTTCTCGTGTACGGATAGGTAAATGTGTAAGTGCAGAGCTGTGCACTGTTTGAAAGTCGGTTTGTTTCTGATCTTCGAAGTCGTCGCGAAGCTCTTCCCCCGTTCTTTTCCCCTTCCGAGGGCACCTTGCTGAAACGGATGTGATTTGAACGCCCTCGGAAGTTGTGCGGAAAATACGTTATTTAGAAAGATGGGCGCGCCCTCTTTTTGGTAGCCGATAGAGGCGTATAGGCCTGTGGGGGAAGAAAAAGGCCCGCGGGAGGAGAAGGTGGCCCGCTCGAGGGTTGCTCGAGGGCCGAGGGTCACGCTCTGGCGCGCCGAGTTTATTGCACGGCAATAACTATTGAGTCTTTGTCAAAGTATGAAAATAATCAAACTCGCAGGCGAGGATTTTCTTGGAAAAGGGGCCGGCAGAAGTCGCGCATCTGGCACTCCTGCGTCCCGTTATACTAACTGTTAAATCTCAAAAATAGTTGCCTCTTCGTCCGTGTAATAAACCTAATACATTAAGGGCTTAGGCCTTAACAACCGCTTTTAGTTTTAACGTAATACCGGTTTCTTTAGCAGAATCCACCGTTTTTACAAAAACTGATGTCTTTCGATAACAGAGGATGATAAAGAAATTTCGTTGGCAGATTCGTGTTTAAGATGACGAACACTATAAGAATCACCCAGTGGCTATTGGAAAACAGAAAAAAGTTTAAAAATTTTTTGACAGTGTAATCAACCCGTTCTGAGCTGCTACCTTCAATGTTTCCTCTAACTTCTGACATGCATCTTCGCTATCGACACCTGGAATAATAAGGTCATAGATGCAAGCGAAGATTATCTTTCTCCTAACTAGATCGTCTAAGACCTCATTGATGAAACGTAGAAAACTGATAGGGCTGTTATACAGTCCGATAGATGTTTTATGAAATTCAAATTGCCTGTCTGAAGTTGCAAATGACGTGAATTTTTGGTTACCATCTGCAATTTTCACTTGAAAGAATCCGTCTTTGAGATTAATTATCGAAAATATTTTTGCTTGCATTAGCGTATCGATGTAGTCCTCTATCGAAGGTATTGGAAATCGGTCTATTATTATCTTCGCGTATAGTCCGCGATAATTTATAGTGCTTTAGGGTAAATGATGCGACTTGCCGTGTGATTGCGTCGATTGGTCCTCTTTTACTGCTTCTTCGTCTACACTGCGGTTTTTCATCCTCCTCCTGTTCAGGTTCGTCTTCTTCTTCGTTATCTTCACGTCCCTCATCTTTCATCACGTTCCTTAACCCTTTCGCTAGGGCAGTGTGCTCCGTCGGAGTGTCACCGCTGTACGGGCCACCGTGCCGCCGGAGTAGCGGTACTGAACGGAGCGCTGCTGGCGTAAACTGGTGATCGGACTTATTTTAAATATAATATATTTAAAAATTAAAAATTACACTTTACAATAACAAATAACAAATTAAAATCCTCAATAATTTAATTCACAGTGATAAATTTTGAAGCAAGGGTCGACACACAATCCCACATTACAGTTTTTACACTGATGTCGTCTGTAGGCGATGCTCGTACACACAGGTCATCGCGCGGATGTCGCCTATAGGCGACGCCCGTACACACAAGTCTTCACGCGGATGTCGTCTATAGGCGACGCTCGTAGCGAAAGGGTTAAACGATCCCTTAATGTTTGTTTGTTGCTTCCGTTGGGAAACCTCAATTTCTTTGCTGCTTCCTTTCATTCCATTAATTTTATGGCGTTGATCTGTTCATGTGTGTAGCTTACGACTTCATCGGCTGTTATACTTTTCGTTTTGTTTCACCGATCCGTAGATTGTCTTCCTTGAAACATGTTTTCGACGATCGTTTCGTCCAATATTTCCCGTCCACTTTCTTCACTTTCTTAACTTGTACACGACATCTTACCTTCATCCATCGTAACAGCTTCTTCAATCATTGTTACTGCCTTACTGCGTTTTGTTGTTTTTCTGTTTAATTGCGTAAGTATTCATGTGTGGACAACTTTCCTCGCGTAATACCTTCAATCGACTTTATATTATTAGGTTGGAAACTATAAAACGGGCGTTGAATAAGAATAAAAAACAAAAAGCGCTATTTTTCACGTTATTTATTATACTCGATCGAAATAACTTCCATTGGCATCTACGACTTTCTGCCAACGATTGCGCAAGTCACATATGCCTTTTTGAAAGAAACCTTTCTTTTTAGAGTTAATAAAGAATTCAAAGTCTTTTATAATATCATTTCGGTTATTGTATTTCTTTTCTCTTAAAAATAATTCATAATTACGAAAAAGGTAATAATCGGTCGGTGAAATATCGGGTGAATATGGAGGATGTGGCAAACTTTCATATTGTAGAGAAGTTAATTTGTCAACAGTAATTGAAGCTTTATGTGGTCGTGCGTTATCATGCAGTAATATTGCGCCGTGCCGATTGGGCAATGCTGGTTGTTTTTTCATAAGTTTCTCATGTATGACATCAATTTCCCGGCAACAGGACACCGCTGTTATGGTTTCATCTGGTTGTAGGAAGGAATAATGGATCACTCCTTGGGCATTCCAGCATATGGTAACCATAATTTTTTTTTGATGAAGTTTCGGCTTCGGGGTGTGTCCTGGGGATGTATTCTTATCTACCCATTTGCTTGATCGCTTTCGATTATCATGCAAAATCCACTTTTCATCACAAGTGATGATTTGGTGTAAAAACGGCAATCGTGTATTGCGAAGCAACAAAGATGCGCACTTGCTCTTGCGGTCGATCATCTGCAGTTGCATCAGTTCGTACGGCATGTATGAGTCCAATTTCTTTACTTTATTTATTGTACGCAGATGTTTTAACACAGCCGTATGGCTAGTTCCTAGTTTAGACCCAAGTTCGCGAATAGTTGTGTGTGAATCGGATTCCACAGTCATCCTTAATTCCTCGTTATCAATATGGGCCGGTGGTCTTCCTTGAGGCTCGTTGACGATACTCAAATTGCCCGAACGAAATTTTTGGAACCAATATCGAGCATTTTTTTCAGTAGTGGATCCATCTCCGAATGCGCGATTAATGTTTCTCGAAGCTTGAGCTGCGATATGATTCAATTTGAACTCGTACAAGAAAAGTAGATGTAAATCGCGAGTTTGTTTCCATTTGGTTTCGGAGAAAAATAATATAAAAATGGGATACAAACACGAAACAATTTTACGAAATGAGTAAGAAGAATACCTTTAAACTTTATAAATAAAAATATCGAGCGCACGTTATAATGAACCTCTTTCAGTCGCAGCTGAACACAGACTAAACAAAAACGCCCGGTTCATAGTTTCCAACCTAATACAATCATCAGATTTTATCTACTCTCGTAATTACCACGTATGTTGTGGCGTCAACGAAGTGCGTAGATCCGGAATGACCACCACTTCACCACTCGCGGAATTCTTCACGTTTTCCGGGAGTAGCAATTTATTTTATCGATAGTTCTCGACCGGAGAAGAACTTTGTCTTTTCGTGCGAGAATTCGAGATCGAGGTTTAATGACAAACTTTAACGACGGTAGTCGTCAGCGAGCGCGATGTTGTGTTGTCGTCACGGAGATCGGTAAGTAAGTGTCTTCCAAGAATTTTGGAACACTTTCGGCGACGCTGCGGGCCGGACATCCCCGCTTGCTGAATTTTCGCGACGTTTCAGCAGGCGGGTTTTTCGGATTTTCTGGGCGGTGCGAGGCGTTAATTGGTCGCACTTTCCTCCGAGAGGAGTGACCACCCCCATGGGACTCTCGACGAGAAGGGCCCCACGGAGGTGGAAACTCATCCCCTGCGAATGCGTGGTGGAGGAAAGTGCAACCAGATGTGCCCAAAAAATCCTAGTCCGGCCGATCGGCAGAATTTCTCTTCGAAGGCGCGATTTATGACCGATTTGTCATCGCGAGTCAGCGGCGGTCGATGGGACCGTCGGGCCGAAGTCCCTGGTTACCACCCGCTGACAGAGCATGACGGGTTAACGAAAACGTTCATTCAAAACGAAGGCTGCCTAATTCTTTGAGGACCGGAGTTTTGGCCGCCTTGGCACGTGATGATCGCCAAGTGTTTGTAAATAATAAAAAATCTGGCGGCCAGACTCGGGCCTCAAAGAACGGCAAACTTTCGCTTCGTCTCGATTGCGCTTTTGTCTCCGTACGATGGAACAATATATGAGAATATGGAAAAACTATAAAATGTAATATTGTTATGAATGATTATGACTTACGAAATTGTCTCCCCTCTATATGATATCGATTGCTAGAGGAATAGCAACGAGATATGAATGTTTATAATATATGTTAGAGACTTGAGTTGTCAGCGAGCTGTGATCTATAATTTTATAGATCACTATGTTCAAATATAATTGCTATTTTTATAAACCATAAGTTGATTTATTATGTTGCGACGCAGCAATATAGTTAACAAAAAATGACAATTAGATACTATAGATTTCGCTTTTTGTGGTCGTTGGACGCTGATTGCCGTATTCGGCCTTTCCTCCTGTTTTCCATCCTTTCCTAAACAATCGACCGCCTCTAGGTCACGCTGCGCATTCATAAATTTACACTCATTCATTTTATGTTTGTTAGAATTGACCTACCGACTTAATGTCAATCATAGGTAATTGGAAATTTAACATTAATTTGCAGAACAATGGATTGTTTTGGACTCATAGTTCCTTGTAGCCGTTTACCTCCGCGACGAATAGAATATGATAGGATAACAAAAATTTCACTTTGAATTTCAAAATCAAAGAAAGTTCTGCAGTAAGCCTTTCTGTAAATGTCCATCAATCCAGATAATGTGCAAGCCAATTTTGAAGAGTACAGCTAAGGGAACAATGGTAAAATTTCAGTAATGATGGGAAATTCTTGTAGAATTGGGGGCACCAGAGTTGCTGAGAAAAGTTCTCTCCAGGAATGGTGCATGTCGTTATGACCGGGAAGGCGCAACTTAACCAAGACGAATTCCTTGGAAGTAATTGCATTCAGGACATGCGATCTGAATATTTATGTGTACAACAATCTGTCCTTCCCGTTTGCCGTGAACTCGCCTTTTCCACTTTAATTGCGAATGATAACAACGTGTCTCGGTAGCAATACGTGCAGTGTCCAAAGCATTGCTTTCGTACTCGTAGTTATTCAAGAAGTCGACTCTAAAACACTCTGGGATTACTTGAGCGCGTCTACTGCCGCTACTATATATAGAGCTTCTGTGAATGCGTTATGCGCATTTCAACGCATACGGGCATTTTCATTGCGCACCGTGAAAGTTTCAGAACCAATGTGCAAACTTGGTTTCGCTTACATATCGCAGTAAACGGAGAGATCGTTCGTTTCTTTTGGCAACGACTAAACCTGTGTTTTCAGTTCTGTACATTTTCGATTTCGGCACATCAAAAGTGTTATAACATTAAGACTCCGTTTTCATATATGCATGTTACAGAATCGCCACATAAAATTCAGTTGAAAAAAGTTAAATCATTGCGCACGATCATTAAAGTCATACTTGATTTGGCATGCAAAAATTTGATCCTTAACTTTCCAAATTTGTTGAAACATTTTATTCAAGGTAATTTGTAGATCGAGATATCTGAAATTGTAGACACAAATACAGTATCCAATTTATTTGTTATTCTTGATAGCATTATCATTAACACTAGAACTACGGGCGAAAATCTATCATGTTTTAATATATTAATTAAGTACTTTAGAAAAAGAGGAATCAAGACATGGAATTAATGATTGACTCGATAATTTATGTTTTATGAGATGGACGTGGAATATTTGCTCTATGGCTCTCCTATGAATTTTGAGAATTTTTGAAAATAATTGGGAACCAGTCATTTTGACTGGCTTGGTAGTTCTAGTGTTAAAAAGGGTAAGTCTTTAATTTTATGCATGACCTAAAATTGTAAGCTTATGTTATAATATTATGCTTCAATGAAAGAGGTTCAGCCGCTTATAAAATTAAAATTTTGTCGGTTTCAATAGCTACAGTAAAGTGCTTAATGTATCAAAAAAGAAAGAAACTGCTAACGCAGTCATATCGTCAGAGGGACGCATTTTCGTGAGATAATGCTTGACCACACGTTGCAATAATCATTAAAGAAACTATAATTATTTCAAAATATGGAATTCGTTTGCTACAACCTCGATCATGAGCGGCATATCGTTCGTTGGATTAAAATGTTGCGTTACGCTATCTGAGAAATTAATCTGACAATGAGTCGAACTGCTTTTATTGAGTGGAACTTAACTGTATTTTTAAGAAAATGTATATGACGTTTTATGGTAACTTTAATTGAATTACGAAATACCAGATAACGAATAATATATAGCCAAAAACAAGTTTAAACTGCACAACAAGTGATATTTGATTTCGCAATTATGAATAAGAGCACAAGACGTTTTAAAAACTTCTCGATCAACAAAAGTTATTAGGCAAATTATCGATTGACGTTCTTACAGATTAATGGATGAAATAGTTATTTAATTCTAACAATAAGAGGTTTATACGTATACATCTTAGATTATCCGGAAAGTTCTTTTTGTGTCCATTATTCTTAATTTTACCTTGCAATATTCAAATAAACAAGCAGCCTAATTTCGTTGTTACTGATATTATGATCTCCAGTCATCTCTTAGCTTCCTAACATTTTAGTTCGTTGTGAGTAAATAATTAGTACTTCCTAATATCTTTCTGAACCTAGTGAAGTAGAGAGAATCAAAATATGCATTTTCGGCACGTAATGTTGCACTGTTTTAAAAAGGATTACAATCCTGAAAATATGGTAGATGCTATTTATGTTTATTTTGGGGCCTTAACATAACTGTTCAAAGTGCCTGCAATTGATGCAGGAGATTTGGACCAGGAAATTTTAACCTTGAATATAAATAACTTAGCGGACGTCCATTCATCACCGATGTCATCCAAAATGTCTTTTGCTATTTCCTTCAAAACAGAAGTATCAAAAAATTTAAATATCGCACGAGAAATTGCTCGTGAGTATTCGATAAAGCTCGAATATGTAAATCGTTGTAAAGTGTGGGTTCTGTGCCAACTAGTATAGAGCAATCTCATGAACCAAGTTTCAACATGCGATCTACTTCTTCAACGAAACGAAAGAGACCCTTTTTTGAAAAGGCTGATTTTGTAATATGAAACCTGGATGCTATATAATAATTTTACACGTATGCGATCGTGAACACGTCGTGATACGGATCTTCTACCAATAGCAGAGCTGGACTTCACCCAAAGCAGATTTCGCTTTCCATTTCGTGGGCGTGAAATGTCATTTTCAGTTATAAGTAACTTGTTACAGAGAAAACAATTAACACAGTAAAATATTATACTCGGCTGAACAAATTAAAAGAAGCAATCGTCACGAAACCTCCAAAATTAATGAAAAGACGCAACATCGTGTTCCACTACGACAACCCTAGACATCGTGTTTCTCTACCCATCCAAAAAAAATTGTTTTCGACTATCACTAGAATGTCTTATCAGACCTTTCATACTCTCCAGACTTGGCAATGTCCAGCTACATTGCATATACTGTAAAAAGTTCCCATCAGTAAATAAAGATAACTGAATAAGTGACATAATGAGGCTTTCGGAGATGTTGAAAAAGGGCATAGAACAAGACGAGTCATATTTATTGAAATAATCGCAAGCAGAATATAAAATATTTCATAATTGATAAGTACGAGAAAAACGAAAAGAATTTTCCAGACAACCTAAAATAATATATCCTTCGAAAAGTAACAAAGCAGCGGAAGTAGAGTTGGATAGGACAATGACGTGGAACTGAACTTTGTAAGGAAAGTGACCGAATGATTTAAGGGTCGCGATATCTGGGACTTTGCGTCATGAATAGGAATGTGAAATTATTTAAGATGATGGGATGATTAGAATGACTACAGTCGGACCTTGGTGGAAGGGATATTTGTATGCTACAAGCTGGGCTTGGAAATCCACCAATCACAACAGTACCTACTTTGCTCGTAGCAAATAAATATTTTTTATGTAAACTTAATAAGAACTGTCTCCAAGACATTTTCGAACATCCTTGTCCAGGGTGGTGGCATACCGAAATCTCTGTTGAAGAGAGTTGCAAGAGCGTCGGCAACTCTGATTTTCTGGAACTAATTGTAGTAAGCCTCTTACTCTTCATCAAGCAACGGTATTTATTTGGACGGGTTGTCGGAGATATTCGCTGGATCCCTAGTGCTAAATCCCTCTGAAAGAGGTCTGCATGGAAAGCTGTTCTAGAGCCATTTTGCTAATGGTCCCGGGTTTATTATATGGCAATTGTTATTGAGAAATCATTGAAAACACGTACATTGAGCCAAACTCGTGAGCAAGAAAAGGTTGTTACCGGATTAGGCCCACTCGAAAGGTTAGGAAATGAACTTCAATGTACCATAAGATTACGTATCATACGTAAATACAGCCGGCAACAGGGTTGATGGCATGCGGAAGGAGCGCGGGGTCTGATTCACCAAACCAGCTAAGGACCATGCCGTCGCTCCAACGCACACTTTTTCGATTGTAACGCGCTATTTGCCGAAAAAGCCACACATTCTGAAGGAACCGTGGAGAGAGCTCGGGCCAGCCGCAGTTCCTGACTGGGTCCCATCCGTCTACCACACCCAAGTTGAGAGGTTATCCCCGGTCGATCGGTGACTTGGGTGCGGCCGGTTCGACTGTTGTCCTTCTATTCCTAGGAAATGGTAAAAAGATGGTAGTTAAAGCACACGCTTGCATTTCGTCTTGCGCCTGGGTGTTTCAGGGACCCGTCAGTAGGGGTTTGACCGAACAGGCCCTACCCTACACACCCTGCACTGGTTGGGATGATGTGTACTGCCGATCGGCGGTATATGAAGAAACCGGGCGTCGCACAGTTGTCGATCTAGCCGAAATCCGGGCCAAAAGCCGTAATTTTTTTTCGTGATTTTCAAAATCTAGCAATAGCATTTGATTTATAATATATCAGAACATCCTTTTCGACTAATAATAATTTCTTTTGCACAACACTTTTAGAGATATGTGATCTCAAAATTGGCACTTGAATAATGAAACGTTTTCACGTCGTTATCTGTCATGCTTTAAATTTATAAATATCTTGGTTACATTTTTTTATTTATAATTTATAACTGTGATGGTATAGAATGTAAGACTTACGCATTTTTTTTCTTCTCCTAAAGAAATAGTTGTGGGTAACCCAAGATTCCACGGTGATTTTTTTTTAAAACTTTGAAGCTTCACGAAAATGGGACTCGTTGAGCTGTGTTGCTGCTTTTCGCTCCTTCAGGAGTTATTGTTATTTGTTTGTTGTGCGCGCCATTCGTGAGGCAGCGCATGTATGGCTTCGGACCGAGATATTGAGTTTGACTTATTGTTATTTTGCATTCACCAGTTTGCTTTTGAAACTTTTTAGATTCACATTTGTGAACAGCAACCCAAGAATCATTAGAATACTACCTTTTGCGCAAAATCAACAATTTTTTGATACACGTGTCTGCCATGTTGAATCCGCCATTTTGTTTTAGAAAGTTTTGATTTCAGATTCATAATCAGCTATCCAAATAATCTTAATGTGTAAATTTTTGTCTAAATCGAAGTACGTTTTGAAATTTTGGCCAGGATTTCGACGAAATCGACCATTGTGCGTCAGAGGAAAACTTGCGAGAGTGATCCTTCGAGAGACCCGAGGTCTAGCGGGCGATTCTTAAACTACTGCAAGGGAGTAAGGACGGCCAGTAGATCGGTTGCGGCGTACGAGATCTTGCTGCTACACATTCAAATCAGGGTGCATGACGAAGACAATGAATGATTTGCATCAAAGCAAGCGAGAGAATGCCAAGTCAGTGCTTAAAATTATTTGATCGCGGCATGTGTCCTTGAAGGAGCACCGTCTGCTTCTCCCAACCCCTCACCCGAGAGCTTACTGATTCACAAAACTCTCTTCAGCCAAACGCGAACCTATCAGCGCAAGCGTAGTAGCGCATTGAAGCTAGTGACGATAGGTTTACGTTTGGCGGGAGAGAGTTTTGTAACTCAGTAAGCTCTTGGGTGTACGGTTGGGAGAAGCAGCTGGAGCTCCTTCAAGGACGCATGCCGCGATCAAATATGCACTTCCAAGCACTGAACTAACAAGTGAACGATGAAAGAAGTGTTTTGTTATTGACCGAGCTTGCGATTTCTGGGAACAATAAAGCAGGAATAGGCGGTGCGACTGATAACCCGTCTTGCTCCTGGCACTACCGCATGCTGTAGCTGGCAAAAATATCATAGGCAAAAGCGAATGATTGGCGCGGTATGAGGTAGAGCTGCGGAACCGTTTCTTGGCAGCTGAGACGGAAGGGGAGATTGTTCTCGCACCGCCTATCCCCGCCATGTCGGTCCTGGAAACCTCAGATCGACGAATGACAACCGAAAATAAAACACTTCTTTCGTCGTTCACATGACGACGCAACGAATGTGCAGCATTATCGACCAGTCACGCATTAGAATCGATAATGACGCCAGAACGAGGAATGGTTCTGTCCGTCAGGCGAATCAGAAAAACCACAGACTACAGTGCCCGAAATTACTATAAAGCCACATATATTTTGACGTATTTTTTAAAAAATATTATCAAGTTTACTACTTTTTCTCATCCACAATTATATTTAGTTGATACTAATCATAGACCTCGAGTATCTGCTCGGAAATGTTAACCTTTTGCGTGTGCTTACATTGTTGCTGCACGGAACGAAGTGTAAGTGCAAAATTTCTATAAAGCCACTCAGTTTGTGCTAAAATTCTGACTGTATAAGTTCAGCTAGGCAAAATAAAAGAAGTGTAACTGCAATTGAAAGGTAAGTATTTGTGTAAAAATAGATCTGTAAATTTATTGACATCGTAATATGTTATATTTTAATTTCTTATTAGTAAACTGCCACGTGGACAATTGTTGACCAATGAAGAAAACACATCCATTGATGCTTATAGGGATATGGGATGTTCTAATCGCATAATTGCAAAAAAAATTAATCGATCACGTACCGTTGTAAATAATTACATCAATTTGGGAAATGATTATGGCAAAAACCACGCTAAAGGGGGAAATCAAAAGCTGACCAGGAGACAGCATTCATTGTTAATGAGATCTGTATCAAAGGAATTGAGAAGTGCAGCGCAACTTCGCGTTGAATTAGATTTAGCAGTAACTACGAGACGCGTACAACAAATTTTAAAAAGTATCAAACGATTTCAGTGGTCAAAAATGGTGCAGAAACCAGCTCTCAAAGCACAACACAAACAGGCTCGTCTTGATTTTGTAAAAACACACAGGTCATGTTCCAAAGAATGGGAATCTGTTATTTCTAGTGATGAAAAGAAATTCAATTTAGACGGACCAGATGGTTTTAAAAATTATTGACACGATTTAAGGAAAGAAAAAGACATAACAATGAGTCGTAACTTTGGTGGTGGTACATTAATGATCTGGACTGCATTTAGAGCTGAAGCCAAGACACCGATCTATCGCATTACTCCTAAAATAAATTCTGACAAATATACAGAATTATTAGACACAATTGTAATACCACTTATTGAAGATATTGGGCACGATAACTTCATTTTTCAACACGATAACGCTGCCACCCATGCATCAAATTACACGAAGCAGTGGTTGTATAAAAAAACTATCAGGGCTTTGACATGGCCAGCTTGTTCCCCACATTTAAACCCAGTAGAAAATCTTTGGGGGATACTCGCAAGGAAAGTTTACGGCAATTGTAAGCAATACAGCAATGTTAATGAATTATGGAAAGCGGTGAACGAAGTCTGGGCATCTATTCAAGAAAACACACTTCAAAGTTTGATTTCGTCAATACCTCATCGTATTTTCGAAGTTATTCGAAGAAATAGCAATTCTACTAATTATTAATATAGAAGTGAAAACTAATTAATTGTTAATTTTGAACCTACTTATCCAAAAAATATATGGCTTTATAGAAATTTCGCAGTATATTTTATATAAAACTATATAATTACTTTTATTTTTTAATATAAATATTATTTCTATTATTTCAGTCGATATATGTGCGTTTTTAATATGCCTAAAATGAAATCTTACTCAAATTTATCACAAGTACAGAATAATTATAAGATATTACCAAAAAATGTGGTGCCTGTATGGAAATTTCAGGCACCGTAGGGGACTTCACTATTTTTGTCAGCTATAACAGTCCTGTTGCTGGCTGTACTTAACTTTTAAAAATAGTTGGAGTTCCGTTCATGTAATAAGCCGTCTTATATTGAAAGCATACGTCTTAACAGAACGCCCTTTCTTCTTCCATATTCGCTAAATATCGAGAACATACAATAACAGTGATATGACCTTCGAAGTAGATCTTCCTTAATTCGTTGAAAGTAAAGATTTTGCGTTTTATGATACACATCTCAAGGATCATTCGATTCTAGAACTTTGAAAAAATCAACAGCTACTAGCACACTTTCTTTTTTAATCATTTTAGAAACAATAATCTACTCATACAATTTCAAGTAGGTACGTCGACTTGAGCAACATAGTATTGAGCCAGCATGAGAAAATATGAATGTAAAAAATTACCTAGTATATCTCAGTATTGTAGTTATTTTTTTCAAATCTCAGACGAGTCTTAAAAGATGACGGTCTAACAACAACCTAGAAAACCTCAAAAGCGCTGACCATACTTTAAGTCGTACAATGTGAACTATGATAAGATTATATATGGAAAAATTTTATGTTCAGGATGGGTCATTTAATTTTATTTGTAAAAATGCAAAACGCCATAGAGTTTTTAACAGTAAAGTTTTAAATTTGCGGTACAAACAAATAAACCAGTTGCGCTGGTTTGAAGTAGGGGATTATTTATATTAATAGTAAATAACGATATTGTGACGAAAATTTGAATGAGTGTTTCGAAATTTCTATAAAAGAATGAATGTGCTAGAATATTCATTGAAATTTGAATATTGAATGTACTTAAATGTGAAAACTTTCGTTGTTGAAAAATGAGCATATTAACCTTTTAGGTACGGTACGCCACTATAGTGGTTTTCTCGGAGGACATCAATTTGAACGGTACGTCACTATAGTAGCGTTCCGCCGAGACCCTCTATTTTTACGGAACGCCACTATAGTGGCTTTCGTGGATATCATGATTTTGGACGGTATTGCACGTTTTTTGCTTTATTTCTCATTTGTTTCGCCTAAACCACATTTCCCGTCATACTGTAAAACCGTTAAAACCAAAAAGACTTTGCGAAATTGTGTAGTGTGCACAAAAAACGATATAAGGCAAAGATCGCGGTACCAATGCTGTTGCGGAGCAAAAATACGCCCCTGAAGCTCACAGATGTAGCTTCCAACCTCGCATCTTAACTTTCTTCATTATTCACATATTTCTTAGAAAAACTAGCAGTCGCGCATTGTCGTCTATTTATGACTCGAAAATCAATGCGCTTTATGGGCCTATTGTCGTCAGTACTTCTTCAGGAAAAGTTTTGTTCTGCAAGAAGTATTGACCGGGAACTTATCCCCCACGCGAGCTGGGTTTTTCCGGTTCCGCCGATCGGCAAGGGAGACTCTTAGCCAATGGGCAAGGGACGATTTCTTTGCCCACCAATGGCAAAATTAATATTCGTCAACTCAAGAGTCTCCCAATCAGCAGCTTTCCCGCTTCGCAGCAGTGACCGCCCCCGCCAAATAATAACGGAAGCGCGTCCTTACGTGCTTCCAAAATTCAGTCTCCATCCAAAATCGAACCAAACAACATCTAGCGCTCTCGATAGAAGCTCCGTCTGCGAGATTAAGATCCGGACGTAATTTAATATTTAACATCATCACATCAGCTCGGGACATTCTAGAGGTGCCGCCATAACTCGTGCGGCGTGCATCCGTACATTGGTCCTTCGAGCCGGATATCTATCCAACACTATAAAGCTCGGGACATTGGTCCTTCGAGACGGATAGAAGTCAGTGTTCTAACAACTATTGTACAGTGTAAATAAACTGACTAGTGTAAGGCAAGTCGGCCTTTATTCATCATTCAATTCTTCAAACAACATCACAATACCTCCGTGCGTGGCTCAAATCGGGTGAGCCTGTTTTAATTACACGCTCACTCCAGAGGTGTCGTCTAAAAAACACGAACAAGCATAATTCGTGAGGCGTGCATCCGTAACAAATGCGAAGACTGTGATGTGGGACTCTGCTTCGTTCCGTGCTTTAAAATATACCACACACAAAGAAACTTATAACTAAAATGTAGCATATAATAATAATTAATTAATAAAGTTTTTCGATGCCGTTACATGAAAATGTATAAAGAAATTATAATTTATTAATTTCGAACTCTATTTCCACGTAATGTCGTTGTGGAAATTGTCATGAATGATTTTTGTGCCATCCGCGGCTCGCCGCGCCGTCCCAGCGGTATCCACTCGCGGAAGAGCGCGCCGTACCTAAAAGGTTAAGCATGAATGTTGAATGGTGAAAATTGAAACTTGAAAATTTGAATGTTCTGCGTCTCGTAAGGTCAGCACAGTTAAAAACTAAACACTCCCGTTTGCTGAATTTCCGGGCCCTTGATATCGATGGACTTTTTGGGGTGATTCTCTCGCCCCCTTGTCTACGTGGCGGTGGAAAACAAAACTAGATGCATCTAAAAATTCAAGTCGATCGCATTGTCCCCGTAAATTGGCGAAGGTCGATGGGAATTTCTGAACGGACGTTCTCGGATACCATTCTTCAATAGAGTGCCTAAATCTTAAATAACCGACCGTTTCAGTTAGTTTTACGACCGAGTAATTGCCAAGTATCTATGAATATTTTACCCGTATTATCGCGCCCCGCCATAAAGAAAGACAAACTTTCGCTTCGTTCTAAATGCGACAAACTGTCGCTTTTGTTCTGTACAACGGAACTTGCTCAACTCGTTGCCACATATAAAATCGTATTAAATGATCCACTTATATTTAGACCTAATGCTACTATTATAAACATTATGCTTTTCACAATAGCTGTTATCTCATTATTATTCGATAATGATGTAACAATTATAGTAATTGCTAAATTATGAATTAAATTAGTAAGCTGATGATCGATTGAAAATGATACTTCATTTGAATAGGTGAAACAACAAAGACAATTAATTCACCGATACAGCAAATTAATGGAACTAGTTTTTGCCTGAAAAAACCTCACATTTGACTTTAACTCGTAGAAATGACGTTTCGTGCAGATAACAACCGCTTAAGCTCGCAGCGCATATGAAAACCAGCCTTCCGTATTTCGACAATTAGTAATTATTTCTCTTATACACATTGCATCGCCGTACGCGTATATTACGGCCATACAAACATAAACGTCTTATGTGCATTCTTATACGAAGCCATCCATTTTCATTCCGCGTCGAGAAAGTTCTCGACCTGACGTGTTTGAAACAAAACGAGAACAAAGTCTGTTTCTTCTCTTTTTCACGCAAACGAAAACTTGTAGACTGATTTGTCCTATGTGCAATTATGTTGGCGCCTCTTAGAAGTTTATGGGCGAAGAACAGAAACTCTTTGAACTAGGTCAATTTTTACTTTTCAGTTCGTTTTTTCCAAAGTATTCTATCTAAGAAATACAAGAGACGTTAACAACCATACATTTTGTATCTTTCAATAATGATTATTTTACATGGAGGGAGACAAATCAAATTGATCGCTAAATTTCTCTTTTCCCGCAACATTACCGTGTACTGTTTAAATATAATTTTCTTATCGAAGTCGGTGAAAGGTATGAATAAAATATACGTAGTGCATCGACTTGCATCTGTCTGTCACGTCGTGCCGTGGAACTTCCGTGCGACGAATAATTGGCGCTGGTATGCGAGTAAGAAGTCGTTCATTAAAAGCAGTTATAAATTATCAAAAGAAACAAAGAAATTAAGAACAACCTTTCTGAATATTGTCGGGATAAATCTTGATTTCTTGATAATACACGTATAAATTATTTATTCTATAATAACAACAATTTTTCTATAATAATATAATGAAAACAGTAATTATTCTCTATTTTATTCCCCCCGTGACCTTTTTAACACTAGAACTACCAAACCAGTCAAAATGACTGGTACACAATTTTTTCCAAAAATTCTCCAAGTTTATAGAAGAGTCTTAGAATAAATATCCTACCACCATCTTACAAAACATAAATCACCGAATCGATTATCTTTTCCGCCTCTTGATTCCTCCTTTTTCCAAGTACTTATTTAATATTTTGAAATATGATAGATTTATCGCCGGTAGTTCTAGTGTTAAGGAAGAAGGGAAATTAGAAACTCGGAAATTTATAAACACGAGCAATATGCTGCACAGTAGAATTACATGATGCAAAAGTTAATAAAGTTCTTTCAGAAACGCATACAAAATGTGTCTGTGCATCTCTCCTTCAATGTTCAGTCATCCGAAAAATTTAAGTAATTGCGATAATCGTAGAATAGATTCTGTTGAAGGTGTATGAAATTATTCTCGCAAAAGATCGAGATCGGTATTAAAAGCACTAGAAATCCCGTTATACCTACTCGGTTAGTTTCTTGCGAATGAAAGTATCATTCCGGAGTATTTTCCTCGTGCTCGGTGATTCATAAGTCGATTCTAGAGCAAACATCTTTGGCAGCAATACGCTGGACTTTAAGATTATGTTTCTTTTTTTTCGCTTGGAATTCCTTCTTCGTGAGGAGAGCAGGAAAGAAAAGCTCTATCAGCTACAGCAGCTAGAACACCGCAGTGAGTCACTCTGAGTGACTGGCTCGTTGTAATTCATCGTCATGATTGAACCCCCACCTCGAATGTAGAAGGTACGGCTCTCCTCACACCAAAGGAATGCCGACACTGAGCGCATTACGACTTGCGTATCTAACCAGTTGGACTTTACTGAACCGCTCTAACGTACTTTTCTATAACAATGTACCATTGAGCACAAGATATGCTCAGCTGGGTAGAGCTATTGTATATTATAATGCAACGGCATAATGCTGTACAATATGACACAACGGGGAAATATTCACTCGTATCGGTCCGTGGAATTCATTGTTTCCCAATTACTATAACTATTAGTACTGTATTTTTATGCCGAATTGTCGAATATCTATATTATTTAGTTATCTGTACAACGTAATGTTTTGTCGTGTTATGCTCGCCTGTCGCAAAGGATGTAATGCACTGAAAGCATCATTCGAATTCTTATTGTGGACACAAAGATTAATTTGATTAAAGAATGTTTTTACATATTAGTTTTTGGATATTTTCAGGTTTCAAATATCTTTATTATATTTTTCACCTGTTTTTCAACTTCAACTTTCTGTAAGTGTGCTGCATCCTAAGTTCACACGACACATCGAACTGATAGCTTACAATTTCTCGACTGTGGTTTTTTTAACAGCGTTAGTAATTCATTTATTTTTGTACATTAACCTATTGTTATCTCATTAACCAATTACGATGTGTGAATCTTTTGCAAAGGTGACATCCGCCTTTTCGAAGTCAGAAATGTTAAAGATCAAAATTATCGTATCGAAGAATGATGATATTTATGTTCACTATATTAGATATTGGTACATGATACATCTGTTCTTAATGTTTTTATGCACGGGATACATATTATATTTACGCGGTTTCTTTTGCAATAAAAAAAACGAGCCACCGCGCACAAATATGCGGGCATACGTGAAATCGTGCACAGCAATTATTTCAGGAATTATTTTAAACACGGGTTTAAAATTCTTTCTGAAAATTTCTTTACACGAGAAATAATTTTAAACGTGTGTTTACTTTTCATAAAATATCTGATAAGAATTGTTTGTTATAGAAAACAGGATATATGAAACGATTTTAAAAACATTTCAAAATTAAGAGTTTTAAGCGAGATTAACCCTGCAGTCCTCCTCACGTATATTTCATATTCGTGTACCTTCGGATCATTGTGACACGATGAACTATGGTTCACATTTGAAAAGTGTAAAATATACAAACTAACAAATGAAACTTTAAATACATTAGATATCAAAAGCATAGTATCTGTTAACAGGTAATCTTCATTTAGGGTCATACAGACCCGAGGGGAATAGCAGGGTTAAGTCATTTAATGTCACGCAGCGCTATAAATGCCATAATGCACTTAAATGCATACATTTATAAATGTTACTTGCATAATATTTCTCTGAAATTAGCAATCTCTTTTGAGTTACGAAAGCTCAATACAGTCGTAGAATTACGCGCAGACACCAAAATAATGTATGGAATCTTTTATGCTAAACATATTTAACTTATGCTGCAAGAAGAGTATTGAAATTAAAGTAAATTGTAAAAGCTACAATTTATTGGAACTTGATAAGAAATATGTTTGTTACAAAAAAAACTAGCTACTTTGTATAAATAGTTAGCAAGCATTCAGTACGGATTGTACTTTAATAATCGCCGACTGTTAATAAACAAAGATGTGCGACCTAAATGTTAAAAAGTTGTTGCAATTTAAAAAAGTAGACAATGAAAGGTAAGAAGTCATGTGTTTTCTACAATTTGCAATTGCATTTTCTATAAATGTATAACTATGCCCGCTTCCAAGCCAAAAGAAACTGTAGCTTTTTATGACTATAATCTTGTGCTTTCCTTTTATAAATAATGTGTATCAATTATACAGCAACCATGTCGTAATAAAAATTATTATATTGACAATAACTAAGATATCTATTGGACATGCCAACAGATAAAATTTGCCTCAGCAACACGGTTTTAGTCATTAAAATCGTATTATTCTGTATCTAATTTCGGCATTAAATATCTGATTCCTTTCCAGACTAATGTTGACAAGTCAATCATTTTGACCGTAGGTGCCGGTCAACAATGGATGGTTCCTTTCCCATGAAATATGGGTCTTTTTGTGCTTAGCTTCCCATTTTTGTGTAATTGTAATATTTGTCGGAAAATGAAAAACGCGAGACATTTGTTTAAGTAGAATTAACACTATTCCTACCACGACCGGTCAATTGACCGTTTTTAAAATTTCGATTAGAATTTCCTATATACAACGTAATTGAATCGCCTTTAAACTTCACGGCTTTTCTTCAAATATACGTATAATACATTCACATTATAATACATTTTTCAATATTCACTTCTTTTTTTACTGTTCATTTTCTGGGAAAAAATTATCATTTGACAAATTCACCGGTTGCGGTAGGAAAAGGTATACGTGAAATGTCGGTAGGAATAGTGTTAAAACATACCGAGTTAATTTGAAATACGTGTAATACCGAGATACATACAGAGTAATCGATAAGTAGCTTTATGATAACAAGCAGTGCGATAAGTAACGGCATCGCGGTGCGACTTTTCAATTACTTGATATTAGTACGAGTCAGGTCTAACACGACGGGATTCGCAGTTTTTCAAGGATTAATAGAATTATTCAGCCGACATTGTATAATTTCAGTATAGTATGTCTCCTTTATTAACAGTTATTTTACATATTCCCTCGTTGATTACGTCGTCGTTTATTGAATTATAATTATTTTGTTATTTCTTGAATTAAATTTGTAGGATGATAAATAATAATGATGAGAGTACTGTTTACAGTATTAAATTATTGTGTAATTATAATATTGTGTGATGAAAAACAATTTAAAAATGAAAGTCATAAATCAATAGATTTGCAACAAAATATAACGCCATCTTAAACCAAAGCGAACAATAAGGAAAGCAATTTCGAGTATAAAACACATCTTAAACTAACATCTAACTAAAAACATCTAAACTAACAATAAGACGAACAATAGGGAAAGCAATTTCGAGTAAAAAACACCATTTAATAATAGCACCGTATGCGTTAAACACATAAAATGAGAAGTTTGGCGTTAAAGTAAACATAAAAAGGGAGAAAATTCTGTAAGTGTAAATAATATGGATTAATATTCGTGTAACTGTGAAGTAAACATGTTACATAAATTGCGAAAGGGCGAATAATCCGTGAAAATAAGTGTAAAATACGTTTTTATATTAATCTTTACTTTTACATTCTGTTTAAAATAATTTGTGACGTATTTTACGAGTGGAAGCTGATACTTACTATAAAATGATATGAAATAATTCGATCGTAAAATGGTTTCAAACATTTTATTTTAAATAAATTTTGATGACAACGATGTCTCTACACATTCGTAGTACATAATTTCAAATCTAAATCATCGATAGTTTACTGACAGAAAGCAATGCAATACTATTTAATCCATTATTGTTTATTATGACTATTGTCTCATGTAATTGAATATTAATATACAAAAAACTGTTTGCTGATATTAATAACATTATTCATTATTACGTATATACGTTAAATAGCGTTTATAAAAATTTAACGTACTGAAATGCATCTTTCATTGAAAAGAAGGAACTCTTCACTTAGGTGGAAAAAGGTACAAGAACACAAAGTGCACGTGAATTTTGCATTGAGTTCCGTGTGAACGCAGCCTAACATTCGAGGCTGAACGCTTCTCAGTATTCGGATCCGTCTATCCGAGTAGCATACTCGCTCCATTCCCATCTTCGGCTCTCTCTACCAGTATCTACCTGTTGCTCGTGCCGCGAAGGTTGTGTGCTCTACCTGCTACTTCGTGTTGCAATCTACGCCTCCTACAAACCGAAACTCGTCTTGTGCACCTGACCACGTCCTTCTCATTATTCAGCTTTACCTCGTTGTTAGCGTTGAGCATTCTATACGCGAAAGTTTTTACTATTACGCGACTTTGCTCGAAAAGTGTAAGGCGTTAGATTCAACGTGTCGTTGCCATTTTCTTCGAACGAGGCGCTGTTCTTCAATGGAATACGCGAATGATAAGTTGTACGATGGTGTTTCTGATAATCCTGAAAAATGATAATGTTAAAGGTGATTTCTCGTCGAATGTACCAGTGAGGTCAAGATAATGCAACGGTTCGTCGTATTCGTTAGCATGTAACGATGGGTAGGCGTAATTGAGTCTAGCTGATCGAATCGTTCGTTTCCTCGAGGAGTGTTTTATCGATACTTTTTCGCATCAGTTTGTGCAACAATAAGGAATATGAGTCTCCGATGTGTCATTTGGTGTGAAGTGGATTATCGTTAGAATTTGTTATCTTATTTGGTAAGTAGTTAAATGTTTGAATTCAGTTTCATGAATAACATGCTTTTAGCGATAACGTTGATCGTTTGCTCAATGTATTACCATAACTCGATTTTGCGGATATCAATTTATAAATATTTATCTCCATAATATCCTGCTGTAGCTGGTATAAAGTGTATATCGGATATACAAGTATGTCTACAGAATTACTTTACATTCATATTTTCGAGAACAAATCAATCATTACTGTAGGTGAGGAACAGACCGATAGATAAATGTAAAGTTGATAATATAAAATTTTAATGGAGACTAGCGATGTAAATGGTAATTTTCTGCTGTTTCACTTTGGTATCTTACATATAATGAAGCATATAGTTAATTCTGATCGTATCTTTAGTACTATTGTGGTATACAATTATTGTGATAGTATTATTGTGATAATACTTTAGTAGTATTGAGGCCAAATAAATAATAATACACGAATTAACTGATTCAAAAAAGTCTCAATATTAATACTTCATTGCATTTTTTGCGGATCTATAATAGTTTACTACAGGTAAACCCGCCCATTAATTTACGTGGAGTGTCTGTTCCGCTAGGATTTGTTTCACGCGAATGGCAGTCACGTAAATAAAGTCAGTCAGTATAAAAGAAACAATATTGGGAATAAAAGATAGTATCTGCGTTTGTTACTTTTAAATCTTCTTGGAAAATATATTTTTCACCAGCGTAAATTAAGATTGCGCATAAAAAATATACCGCGTAAATGGTGTTATAATTTATCACGAAAAAAAGGGTCGCATAAATTGAGGAACGGGTGTTTATAGGTACTCTCTCGTAAAGATAAGTTAGTACAATTATCACATTATAATTTCATTAGTCTGATAAGTAATTACAGAATAGATGACGGAATTTGAGTATTCCTTATACAATTTTTTCTGTAATTATTCAGTTACTATGCCGTGCACTTAATTGAATATTAAATAAATCTTGATTTTGACCTTGACAAATGGAGTTACAGGAATATTAGAATTCAATGAGCCATATTTCTTAAAATATTGTTTTTTAAATGTTTACGCGATTAATCGTGATGTAAAAAATATATCGCACATTAAACGAATACAATAAACGGCTAATGTAAATGCACATTCATCTTGAAGATAAAGAAATTGATTACTGAACAAAAGATGACGTCTATTGCTAAACTGATTTATTAATGGGATGTTTAAACGGCAACTGAAATTAGGTTATCTTTGAGCAAACATTCAGTTTGTAGATTTACGTGTTCTACGGCAATGGACACATGGATTGCACAGTTGCTTGAGAATGCCAACATAAAGTAGCACCACACACAAATATATTGAAAAAAATGGAATGTGGCTAGGCAGAAAAAGTGCCTAAACATTTATTGAAAATTCTGTTAAATTACTGTTTTTATAGCGATTGTAATGAAAATATTGATGGTTTTTATATTGATAAGTATAACTGTAGCCATTTACAATACGTACTGACTATTTATTAAACATATTGATCTGATAAGTAGAAGTTTCGCCATAATTCTTGAAATGTAGAATTACCTGTTATTTGCATAGAATAGATATCAGTTTTATTACGTAAATATCACTTTTATTAAGTTTTCTTTCTGTACTACTAACATTTGTATCCAATACTGGCTATGCCCTGCGCGCGCTGCTACGCCTACAAAAATCGAATTTAAAGAGAACTCGTTACGACAATTCTCATTTTTTTTTTACTGAAATGCTCTTGGATATACAATATTTTTTTTGTTCTAAGTCAGAACCTTCGCGGACATGCGCACAACATATCAAAGTTTCATTGCAATCGGATGATCGGTTTAGGAATGCACAAGGGACAAATAAACAAACATTCATTTTTATATATAAGATTAAATATCTTTCGTCAATTTCATTCCAAGTCGGGAATACGGTTAGGAATATATTTTTGTATCTTGGCACCTAAAAAGGCAAATATTCAACGATGAATGTAAGAAACATCATATAGATTTCAAAACTATGCAACATAAATATGCCAAAAATATAATTATGTGTATGGGTATATATATATAATTAATATATAAATAAATTAATATATATATATATATATATAATGCAATTAAAATAAATATGTAAATAAATATATATAATAATAGTAGAAAAGTTTATGTCGAGTGTATGCACGTCTGCTCCAAGAATCTATACTGTGGAATGCAGTACAGGCGTCAATGAATTTCCGGGTGCATCTTCAGGAACAGATAAGAGCTACAAAAGGCATTCTGGAATTCCGGAGCAAAGGAGTCTCACGTTGCCGCAACGTGATTCTTGTACTTGTCGCTCTGTAAGTACGTGAGACGAATACGATCTTTCCTTTTCTGGTGCATCGCTAGTTCTTTACTTTTCCGACAGTTTGTGCACCGTGCTATGCGCTTTACGTGATGTGCTTTGCGAGTGATAGCTTTACCAAGGAATTCCTTTAAAAAGTATTACGTTCTTTCGTACTACAGAATTTGGAAAACTTCCAGTACCGGCTCTGTTGCGTTTTATTTACAAGGACAACTTTCTTGCACTCTAGTTAGCTATACTTGACAATGAAAGATTAAAACGTTCGATATATTGGGTTGATATTGAAACTGACAATGTGCTACAGTATTTCTTTTTAATACGACTCTTTATGTGCGTCCTAAGTAGTATGATAATTTTTTTTTATAGTAGGGCATTTTGAAGTCACCACATATCTATCATATACGTCTGATATCGAATTTCTTTGTGTCTATAATAATAAAACAATAAAGCCATCTATTAAAAAGAGGCGGTGACCTTGCAAACCAGAAGAAAGCAACATTGTAGAAAAAATATCTAAAGAGCGTTTGTCGTTCGAAATGATGGAAGTTTCTGCCGTCACATTTTTTTGTATCGGAAACAATAATGGATATATCGAAGCCAGCAGTACGAAAAGTGTACCCTAAATGATTAGTAAAAGAACTATTAGTACTTTAAGTGGTCCGACATTTTTAGGAAATTATTAGGTCGACAAAAACAAATTTCTGAATTATTTTAGAGTTGCGATAATGATTTTTGTTGACTACATGTTACCTGTTCATCTTTTCACGTACCTACCTTAACACAAGAACTATCGGCGTTACATCTATTATATTTAAATATATTATACATCATTGAAACAGCAACAATGAAAGAAGTGAGTATTTCTAATTTTGAAACTTTCATATCTATCTGTTCTACCAGATACCTTAACCAAGTATCCACCAACGTAAAATTTAGAAGAGTTAGAAGATAGAAAATTTAGAAGATGGAAAAATTATAATATTAGTAAAATATTTGTTATAAAGAAAATTTTATAAGAACATAATTTAACATAAATAAATTGAAACATTCTGTCAAATAATAATACTTGAAAACAATAATAGCGTCGACGTATTAACATGAGTTGCCCTATACATAATATGAAAGCAATATGCTTCTATGTTTACTGTTGTGAGTTAACACTGGAGCTACCAACGCAGTCAAAATGACTGGTTCCCAATTTTTTTGTAAAAATTTTCTAAATTTACAAGGAAACCATACAGTAGATATGCCACGCCTATCTTATACAACGTAAATTACGGTATTAATAACAGTGGTCAACACGATATTTTGCGGAAGAATATGTATGATGATTGTTATAGATTTTGTGACGCTGAGCACGAATATGAAGTCCGTTTGCCTCCATCAGAATCCATTTTTGAGAAAATGATCCTTGAAAGAAATTCAAAATTTGAACTTTCACAATTTTTTGTGTCTCAACCGTAAGAGTTATTCATGTTTGTTTTACACTAAATGATTCTACAAGGCCTTCTAAATATAGCCGTGTCTGTTACATTAATGTTATAAATATTTAAACATGTTGAAACAATGGTCAAAGGGAAAACGGCGCCCAAAATGTCCTAACTTTTGTCGATATTTTCCTATCTATCTTAAAAACTAGATGTCCGGAAGGAATTCTAATAGAAGGAGGCGATAGAGCACAGATTTTTCTTGGGGAAACCATAATTGAAATTTGCAACACAAGTTTTGTTTTCGCCTGAGAAACTGAAATAGCTCCGCGGACGCAACGTGCTGCCAGTGATTCTCAGCGCAGCAGATTCACCTGCGTTAGTATTATGATGTGCAGCTTGTTTACAAGTACATTTATTGTTTTTGAGTTATTTCACGACAATAATGCTACATTAAACAGAGAACTATGTTCGTAAAATATCATTATATACGCGATTTATTGATTATAAAAGGGTTTGTAACAAAAAAACCTTACATGATGGTAACAAATGGATTATATATCTCAATTCAGAAGAAAAATTCTATTAGAATTAGATATTAAAGCTTTTCTGCTAAAAGAAATTCTTTATTTCTCTTCTAGTACTCTTCATTAACCCTTTGCAGACGTATTACATTAAAAACAAAATGTGTAATCGCAGTTAAATCAAAACTATTATAATCTTAATAAGAATTGTATATGCCTCAGAAACGTGTTGATTTTTTGCTTTGGTGGCTGAGAGTAGACATACGATGGCAACGGTGAAAGTGCTTTGGTGGCTCAGAGCAGACGTACGACCGCTAACTAAGGGTTGGTACCACTGTAAGGATGAATTACCAAGTAGCCCACAAAAAGAGAAGTATTTGGTGATTCTTAATTTCACATCTGAAAGTATTGTACAGGCACTAATAGGTGAAAATGCTTGAAACCGATCACGGAGCATTGATTATTCGTTGGCAATTGAGGGCAAACTGTTAGCGACATCTGCGGACATCTGTAGGTTACGGTCGCCGAGAACCGGCGAATATGTTTTGACAACACGCAACGTTCGCCGTACTCCTTGGCCAGTGAAGTGGAAATAATTTCCCCCGCTGCCCGTATAATAAGTCTTGATATTGTATATGAAATTAAACAATATTGTTCATTTATATGACAGAATGTAGAAAATATAATACATTGTTTAATGTAGCGTTACTGTCATAAAGTAACTGATAAACAATAACTGCATTTGTAAATACTGTAAGCTACATATAATATTAGCGCGAGTAAAACGGTTGCGCTGAAAACCACTGGTAGTATCTTGTGTCTTGCTGAACTATTTTAATTCCTCAGTTGAAAACAAAGTGTTCAAATTTCAAATATGGTTTCATCAAGAAAAATGTGTGCTCTATCGCCTCCTTCTATTAGAATTCCTCTTGGGCGTCTGGTTGTTCAGATAAATAGGAAAACATCAACAGAAACTGACGCATTTTCGGCGTTGTTTTCTCCTTGAGCACCGTTTTAACATATTTAACACTAGAATTACCGACGTTAAATCTATTATAGTCTATCAGATTAAATACGTATTTTGAAAAAAGAGGAATCGAGAGGCGGAAAAGATGATCGATTCGGTGATTTATGTTCTTTGACATGGACGTAGAATATTTATTCTATGAGTTTTCTATAAACTTGGAGAATTTTGGGAAAGAATTGTGTACCGGTCATTTTGACCGGTTGGTAGTTCTAGTGTTTAATGTTTGTAACATTAAAGTAATGTGCATCGTTACATTCGGGAGGGTTTGTAGAATGATTTCGTGCAAAAAAACATAAATAACTTTTACGGTTAAAATGCAAAAAATTTTGAAAGTTGAAAATTTGAATTTCTTTCAAAGCTCATTTTCTCAAAAACGGATTCTGATGGAGGCAAATGTACTTCATATTCGTGTTTAGCGTCACAAAATCTATAACAATCAGCATACATATTCTTTGGGCAAAAAATCGTGTTGATCAGTTTTATCAATATTTTTATCAGTTTTATCAGTTTTATCAGTACCAATTATCAATGCCATAATTTAGATTATATGAGATAAGCGTAGCATATCTACTGTATGGTTTCCGTATAAATTTAGAAAATGATTATGAAAAAATTAGGAGCCAATCATTTTGACTGCGGTGGTAGTTCCAGTGCTAACTCACAGCAATAAATATAATAGCAGATTGTTTTTATATTATGTATAGAGTGACTCATTTTAATACTTCGACACTATTATTGTTTTCAAGTATTATTATTTGAAAGACTGTTTCAATTTATTCATGTTAAATTATGTTCTCATAACATTTCTTTTTATAACGAATATTTTACTAATATTATAATTCTTCCATCTCCTAACATATGTGCGTGTGTGTGTGTTAGGAGATGGAAGAATTATAATATTAGTAAAATATTCGTTATAAAAAAGAATGTTATGAGAACATCATTATATAACATAAGAACATATATATATACAGGGTGTCCCATTTAAGTTGAGATTGTAAAAAATCTCGAAAACGGGTGATTTAAGAAAAACCAAGCGATGCGTGCCTCTTACTATTGCGGGTGGGGAGTCTAATGGCATTACTGATTTTTCAATGCGTGGGCGTCTTCAAGGTCATTTCAAGGTAATCTTGTTTTTTTGTGTCATAAACACCTATTTTTTATTTCGGAATCATATTCTACATAAAAAAATGGATCACTTTTGTTTGAAACATTTTGTTGTAGGTTTAATATTTCTTAAGATACTAATCTCTCTCTCTCTCTCAAGGTACCAATAATATACTTGAAGATGTAAGCCTACCAGATGAGGTATCAGCATAAATTTTAAAAGACGTTTCGCCTGATATCTTAAGAAATATTAAATCTACAACAAAATGTTTCAAACAAAAGTGATCCATTTTTTTTATGTAGAATATGATTCCGAAATAAAAAATAGGTGTTTATGACACAAAAAAAAGGTTGACCATGAAATGACCTTGAAGACGCCCACGCATTGAAAAATCAGTAATGCCATTAGACTCCCCACCCGCAACAGTAAGGGGCACGCATCGCTTGGTTTTTCTTAAATCACCCGTTTTCGAGATTTTTTACAATCTCAACTTAAATGGGACACCCTGTATAAAGTCCAATTTTACGTGGATGGATACTTGGTTAATGCATCCGGTGGAACAGATGGATACGAAATTTTCAAAATTAGAAATAACCACTTATTTTATTGTTGATACGTCAGTAAAAGTTTCAGAATACTTATCCCTTAAATTGCGTGTGCTATATGTTTTTATACAAGAAAGTAGTTATTATCATAAATCATTTTTATTTTGTGTGGTGCTACGACTACAATTCATTTTTTTTATTCCCATTTTCATTACCAACTCCGTTATAATACTTTCCTTACTCGGTATTGTTAGAGGTAAGAATTCATTTCATTATGTGATGCGTAGCTTTTTGTATCTTAAAAAGAAATCGTTTGTAATTTAACATTTACAGTTGTTACTTTATTTTGGATCGTTCTATGGAATGATGCAGTCAATGCATAAAAACCAAAGGCATTTCAGGATTGTCCGTTTCGAAAGGTATTCATACGAAAACGATTAGTCATCTTACAATTCCCCAACAGTTTGAATGGAACAGTCTGTTAACGCCACTGCACTGGTCTCTCGTGACTCATTTGCAGAGCAACGTGGTAGGCATACCGCGTGTAAGCATGCAGATGCGCTTCAGGCGCCAAAACTACTCGAGAGTTTTTAGTGCTCGTGCTACCATTGCTTTTCTATAATGCTTTTCTTTACTATTGCTTATATGAGACTATCGTTAACCCCTTGGTCACGGTACGCTGTAATAAAATACCATCAGCTTTGTGTGACGTGATATTCGCATTACAGTTGCTGAGACGCGTACTAATTTTCAGAAAGGCAAAGTGCATCTTTTATTAGTGAAATATAAAGGTAGTAAATTAGTATCCTAAGGCAAAAGAAATACAGTTTCTTAAAAATTCTGTTTATCTGTGCTATTACTTACTCAGTCAGAGTATTAATGTAACCATTTTTTGTTTAAACATTTACTAATTGTATTATCTTTTCTAGAAAAATGTTGATTGTATAAAATAAGAATATAATCAATAATTTAAATCAATAAATACTTCTTGATTCAATAATGTAATAAAGTCTGTCAAATAACATACAGTCACACTGCAGGAGTGACAAAATTGAGATTAAATTACATCGTTAAAAATTAAACATCTGTAAATAGTTTTTGATATCCTATTATTCGATCGGTTACTATGCCATTTGTAATAATAAGACCTATGCTATAATTAGTACAGTAAATCAGTAGAGTGTTGTGTATTAAGCAAAATGTGTTGAATATGTGCATGTATGTTTTGTCTAAATATGTGCCTTTCGTACATATTTTCCTTACACTGATGATAAGGTGAATTCCAACACTGATGTTTACTTGGAAAGTTTTCAAGGACCATGAGTTTAGCTTTGTAAGCCTTTGCGTCGAGGTCTTAATTGTTGCTCGATAACGCCGGCTACAGGCCTGAAAATAACTCAAGAGGCACGAATCATTTCTTCTCGCGAAATTAATCGGATAAAGAGTTACAATCAGTTTAATAACTATTCGATACTACACAGCATTAGACATGTACCACTAATTTATTTTAGCTTAATTAAACATCTGAATGATTCTGCATACTTATGAAGTTATGTTGCGAAATGCAATTATACCTCGATGATTAAAAGTCGATAAAGTTTCACGTTATTGTATTGAAAGGTGATTGCTTCAATGTTGCTAATTTTCTACTTGAGAAATTAATCTGTCGATGTTTCATTTTTGGTATTTTCCTTGATTTTTATAGTATCGTTAGAAGTTACGAAGTCATTGATCTGTTGGGTTCAACTTTCTTACAAATGTAAAATTTGTTATATGCGATGGAATATGTGTATATTGGTTATTTGTTACGTTTTTCTTCTATTGTCTTCAGATTTATGTTTGCCCGAAAAATGTAGCATCTCTTGTCCTCTTCATTGCAAACCACTGGCTATCTAATTTACGAATGTCTTAAGTATGATATGTTTTAAAAAAAGTATACAACTATTCACGTATTCAACATGCTACACTCACTTAGCACTAAACTTTCACTAGGTTGTAATGTGGCAATCTTTCAGGCCTTCACGATTCCTTCGCGCGGCAACATATGTTAATGGACGGGTGAGAGTGTATATATATATATACGCCTCTCCTGTATACTAAGGGTTTAAATAGCCATGAAAGGCTGCATCTGAAAAATGATCTCAGCAATGCATTTGATTACGATCTCTCTCATTAGTTTCTGGGCTTACTGTTGTAATATGTATCATAATTTTATTACTATCACGTAATACTGCTAAGTGATTATTTAATTATATTCCATAAAATTGTGAGCACATCTGTTCTTTAACTTACGCAATTCTTACAATTAGTTTACGCACTTCATCTTTTTGTACATACAAATAACAGGACTTCGTTTAGATCGGTTTGTAAATAAAAAGTGTCACTATACAAGTTTTGGTAGATCGTTTGTACCTTATGCTGTTAATCATTTTGTCGGTTATATTAATCCTGCATGTCATTTATAGAAGTATCGAACCAGAGTATTGTCACAGGCAGCATTTTTTCATTACTCCTGGGAAATATTGTTACGAAACGAGCACCACTTCGTCTTTGCGAGGGAAGGTATTAACTCGCAAATATTAGATATGGGTGTGTGTGTGTGTGTGTGTGTATTGATATTTGTCTCTTTTAGTTGTCTTATAATACTCGGTGAAAGGTCAGTTGAAAAGTGTCGTGTGTGGGTCTTTAGGAAAAGTCATGGGTGCAGAAAATTAGGAGAACTTAGGAGTGGGGGACAGGGATCTTGGTAACTGGGGATGAGGTCTGTGGGGAGAGGGATGGGCCCTTAGAGTGGTCGTTGGGTATGCTGCGTGTATGTGTATCTGTTTATGGGTATGTGCGTATGTACATTTTATATGAGGTATGGGAATTAATAGTAACAATAATAACAATGGTAATGACAATAACAACAATAATAATAATATAATAGTAATGTTGACGATGATAATAATAACAATGATAATAATAATAACAATAACAATAATGGTGATGATGAGCGATATAATGTGGAGTGTGTCGGTTGGGGTTAGGACGTAACAATATCTTGAGGAAAATAACTACATAATTACGAAAACCAGGAAAATATGTACTTAAGCTGATTTCATTTAGACGAAAATAGAGTTACACCTTGGAGAAATTGTTAGCACGAAATTTCACATTGAATATTTACAACACTAGTATGCTTTTCACGTCAAGGGAGTTTCATAATTCAAATTCATCGTTATTAATTATAATTTGTAAGCAGGTTGTCAGAGGAAAATGTAAATGCGGAAAAGTAATCGAAAAATAGCAATAATTTCTGAAAAATTACGTTAAATTCACATGAAGAAGACTATTTTATTCATATAAAAATTGTTTATTAAAGTTATTTTGCTATTAAAAGCGTGATTACGTGCTTTTTGGGAAAGAAAATGTAAATAATACTACACCATGTGGCGGTTCGGAAAAACTATCCGATTACAAAAAAGGAAAATGTAATTAACATAGTAAAATGGTCACCAACAATCTCAAGGGAAGTATTTAGAATGTCTCGAAATGTGTTCCGTAATCAGGTGCATGCCTTAACAATTTGGCAGCCCTGAAAATGCTGAGTATGAATGAAGGTTCCTAAAATGGAAGCCAACTTATGAGATAAATCGACAGCAAACAACACTGTTTTAAAATGAGTATAAAATTAATATTTCCTAACGTAATCGATGAATTTTAGTACAGGTGTAGATTAAATATTTAACACTATTCCTACCGACACTTCAGGTATACCTTTTCCTACCGCAACCGGTGAATTTGTCAAATGATAATTTTTTCCCAGAAAATGAACAGTAAAAAAAGAAGTGAATATTGAAAAATGTATTATAATGTGAATGTATTATACGTATATTTGAGGAAAAGTCGCGAAGTTTAAAGGCGATTCAATTACGTTGTATATAAGAAATTCTAATCGAAATTTTAAAAACGGTCATTTGACCGGTCGTGGTAGGAATAGTGTTAATTAGACATGAGTGGCTAAATTATACACGTGGGCTTCGGAACCTACCTAAAACAGTAGATCTTAGGCAAACGAAAAAAAAAGCAGTTGAAACCGAAAGTATATAAAATAAATAAAAGAAAATCAGACGTGGGTATCGCCGTATAATTTAAGACAGCTATGAAACACGCGGTTGGCGGTGTCATTTTATAGAACTGTGGTCCTGCACAACATCTAGAATAATTTGTAATCAGTAATAATATTACCGATGAGACACAATCGTAATAACTAAACATTAAACCAACTATACTAACAGACGAAAAGTCTTCAGCCTAAAATATATGAGCCGTTCAGTGCACAATTCGATTAACTCCATAAAACCTAAAGTGGAGAAACGTGATGAAATAGTATACACTCCTTTTTAAAATTCCCTTCAAAATATAAATACAAATAAGTATTGTAGAATATATAATCGCATTTAACTTTCCTCTAACGAAGTACAAAATGAATAAGGTAGAATAGCCTTGGAATTAATTATATTGACTTCTGAATTCAATTATATATTATGCGATGGCCAAACAAACTTCGTCATTTAATGGTGTTAATCGTTATTATTACGAAAACTTATTCTAAATATAAAAAGTTAGGATTCGATCGAGTGCTTTGAGACTTAAATTTAAAAAAAATCAAAAAGTGGAGTTAATCGATTTGTGCACTGGACGGCTCATATAAAACTCTCGACTTATGCTGTAATCACGTGTTCGCGAAACAAACTTAGTTATTCATACTTTTGAACAGACTCAACCAAACAGATCACCCGTGTATAGTATAGTGCAATACACGTCATACTTATACGTAGTTGTTGCCGGATTAGTAGAACGTGATCTTTTGGCGTTTAATTGCAACGGGTCGACAGTCCACCCCCGCAAAAAATGATTGTATTACAATGTGCCCCCCTCTGTACCGTAAGTACGAGTTTTGTATAGAATATTTTTTCATATTATTGCAAATAATGGCAACATTCAAGGTGGACATAGTTATTCCTTCACCCTATATATTGCTATATATTACGTCAGTTGGGTTAACGATAAAAAGCGTATAAATGTCAGCGTAGCAGTTCTTCACTGCTTGAAGTTCAATGCACTTGTCCATGCTAACTACCATGGTAGGACTTATTTCAACGGTAATTTCTAACTTTTCCCACGTTACATTGAGAACTACAACATCAAATGAGTCGTGGAACCTTCCTCACTCTGAAAGACCTTTGAAAATTATTTTTCATGTCTCATCAATATTTAATATTCTTGCAAAATAAACACTGATTAAAAGACATTTGAAGTTATTAAAAAATATTGACATATTATCTGTTGTATTAACACGTTGAATGCCACCGGTATTTCGCTAGCTTCTTCATTTCGACTGAAGTGAAACTTTTTCTATTAAAATCACATCTTTACAATGCAGAAACTTTAAAGCACAAACAGATATATGGACAGTAGGACTTTACCTTTGTGAGACCAACGCGTAAATATTGAATGAATTAGCAAATTCGTAAATATTACAATTTAAAAGTCATGAAAGGGTCTAGCAGTTTCGTTTCTGATTTTTTTCGCGTGGCACTTGCAACGGAAGAATCTGAAAATCATTCTTAACGTGTGCAATCATGTTTAGAATATGTCAGAATTTTGTCGACATTTTTACACATCAATAAGTGGCGAAAAATTTGTGTACAATGGTTTCTTATGGTTACCTATCGAATGACGTATCGTGGAATAAAATAGCTTCAGGGGCACTTTTGACCCCCTTATCCTGTTAGACCCTTTCTTGAATTCCTTTGGGTCTCTTCACGATCACTTTGTAATCAAGGAAATAAGCTGGGTGACCTACATATACGCGAAATAAGTGGGCCTAGCTCAGACCCCTTTAAAACATAACAAAGTGTTTGGAGTGTTTCGGAATTTTCCGTGCGTTGGACAGCCATCCGTGCCAGCATAATCACTCGTACTGCGCTTCGCACGCCTTTAAATCAGACAATTATGTAAAAAAAACATGCCTAGAAAAGAGAAGTAAATCCTCTTCCGCAGTCAGTTAGGAATCACGGGCAGAAACTGGTACATGAATCACAAACAATTAAGATACAGATATTTATACAAACTATTATTACCTAAAACATTGTGATCATTGCTATTTGCTAGTGTAAATACATCGTTGGTTGTGAAATTACAAAATATCAAAAACGAGCACACGTCTTACAAGATAATCATTTTTAAGAAAAGTATCATACAAGGATTCAATTCATAAAAGGAATCATACTTTTGTATCGTAGCATCGTCATATGCTTATGATGTTATCCTCAAATGACCTTGGGCGCCAAACTTTTTAAGTTAATGTAGGACACATATTGTGCGGGATCCTAGATTGGTACAATAGAAGTGATCTTTAAAGCGCAAACGCATGTAATTTCTACATCTCCTATATCGATAAATATCAGATTGCGGAGCTGTCTCAATAACTTCATGTCCGATACCGGCACAAGTTGAACTTTTCGATACTTTATATTTTTGGCATAAGCATTTCCTTGTAAACTTTTTCCTTTAATACTAACCGTACCCTAGCCGGTCAAATGTCCGGCACAGTGAAATAAAAATATATAATTCTTTGTGCTATTAAATAAAGACTGTTTTGTAAGTTGTTGCCTACAGTAAGTTGACAGTCCTCTTCTTTCAGGAAGGTATTACTGTTATTCCATAACCGCTCACAAGATCTGCTACGATAAGAATAAGTATCCGTAAAGTGTAGGTACGATTAGTGTTAAGATAACCCACACTGATAGAAAGCTAAGAGAACTGATAGTAAGTTGCTTTAATACAGCGATAAGTAACAGAGTTTGTTTTAACCCTCAAGATCGCTTCTTTTGTCGTTGTAATCTGCAATGCCGTTCAGCACAGGTTCCATATTAACTATAAAATTTTTGACTCCAAGGTCATTTATAAGTCACATGATAAACATATCTAAATATGTTGTTTTCATCTACCACAAAATTGAACAGAAAAAACGTACTAGTCCTGCATAAAAAATGCCAGTGGCCTTGAAAGAAACATTATAAAGTGGTGTTTAGAGAAGTAGCTTGTACATACAACCGATTCGTCTCTTCTAATTGTCCAAACTACATAAGGAATAATTTTCTTACTGTCACCAATAAAGAACATATTCAGGTAACTTTGTTTTCGTCAAACACCCTGTATAAGTAAATAAAATCAAAATCTCTGGCATCTACTTACTAGAAGTATTTTTGAATTCTATTGCATTTAAACGAACTGTTAATAAATAAAGAAATGCACGGTGACCAACATCTTTGTGACAATTAATATCTTTCAATTAGTTTAACAAGTGAATCATACGATAAAAACCAATTTCAAATAATATATTAAGTATAAATTCTCCAGAATAATCTTTCTCTTACGGGCATGAGAAATACAATTTATATATAATAAAATTAGAATCTCTATTTTGTAATAGGAATGGATATTTCTTGAGTAAGTAATGTGGAAAGTATTACTGAAAGATTACCATTGATCAGTTACCGTTTCCTAAGTCGTGCGTTAGCAAAAATAAGTAGTGAACTCGGTAGCCACAAACAAAGTACGTTATACTCTGGAGAAAAAAAGCTAACAATAAGGGGTCTCATCGGTTTGTGAGCGACATGTCGAGCAAGCCCGTGCGCTATGCCGGGACGAAGGTTGGTGTTGTCCTATTATTAGCAGACTTCCAGCCAAGTGCAGGCAGCACACCGCCAGCAAGGGAGTACCCTTGTGCACTTGCAGCAGCCACCAGGCAGCAACAAGCACTGCAGTGAAAAGCGACGAGAAACGTGTGCTAACCCCTTGCGACTCGAGATAATACTGCGTACAGTTCAATATCACCACGCACCATGTAAGAATATACACTGTGAGTCATATCTGATTCACGTCCGATCTTTTAACGCGGCACGTGAAACCTTGAGTCCTGAGAATGCGCTACGTTATCTATTGATAAAACGTTGCAATAAATCATTGTTATTCTCCTACGTTATGAAAGAATTAGCGTTCATTCATTGATGTGTCAATTAACCTTGACTTGTGTGCACTTCGAAATCAAGAACGATTTCATAATTGACATTTCATACAGTCCTTTGAACGTTTACGGAAACATATTGAAGGTTTTGTAATAATATAACATATGCATATATAAATACTGTATGCTATTGGAGTAATACTAATTTTAATCATTATTACGATATGTTAAGTTTTCATTATTTTTATAACCGTTTTATCAAGTTTCTAAATAATCTCCCAAGTTTTAAATATTTATCAGTTAGTGAAAACCTTTGAATTGCCTCTCATGTTGTGATTTTCTAAATTTTAAGGTATAAAAATTGTGTATTTGTATTTTCTCTATTTTTTAATCATTTACTTTACCTTTGAAATGAAATTGGAACAGACTTGTGAATGCAGCTTCAACAATGAATTCCAACTTCGAATCTCAAAACACAGAAACAGTTTGTGGCTGTCGTCTTACCAGTTCCACCAGTATAACATTAACGTTAAGAAACAATGAATTACTTCTACTACAATTGTTTAAATATATTTCAATAATATGTAGAACCACCGTGATTATGAATGATATCGAAAATGCAATTAGCCATGATTTAATCATATTTTTAAGCTGTCTTCACTAACTTGGTTCCAAAATTCGAGTATATATTGCTTCTTGTAGATCGGGAGTTGTTAAAAATTGCCGATTTTTTTTTAAAAATACGTCGGACCATGATTTCCCATATATTTTCCATTGGATTCTGATTTGGCGAACACGTGAACACGTTCATGTTGTTTTTATGAAAAAATGGCAGTAAGCGATTTTCAGGTATGCCAGTATATTCTCTTATATTCGTTTTCCTAGAAAGGAAAGTTAATTCAAGCTCGTCACTTATAGAAAATGCTGCCCAAACCATTTCTGATCCTGCACCAAAATTTAATCTCGAGAAGTATTGTAGATCCTCCTGAAGATCTTGGCAATATGAATGCCACCCACCAGGACCATCAACATTAAATTTTTTCTTATCAGAAAAAATAATCTAAGGCAAAAGATGTACTGCAGAAACATCCAAAGTAATACTACGTATCCGCCAGCGCATTTTTAAAATAAATTTACGTGATTTCAATTTCTATCCATATATGCGCGAGCATATAGTAAATTTTGCTATTTTATGGCGTTCTAACAGTTTGGGTGCAGACAATAATTTTGGCCTCTGAATGTTTGAATTACGTTTGAGGACCTGTTGCATGGTCCAACGAGAAACTTGAAATTCGCATTTCTTCGCAATTTCTTGAAACGTTTTTAATAAGTCCTTGCAAGTTTAGCAATTTGACGTTCTGCCCGTGGAGATAACTTTTTTTAGATACCCCTGTTTTCTTCCTACCATAGTTGGTAGGATCATTTAAAAAATTCAAAATAATTTATGAGACCATTTGAGCCTGTTTGCGATTTCTTGAATTCCGACTTCGGCATCCCTATACGCTAAAAATGCACCTTTGTTCCTTTCGCTAAGATATTTTCCACGTGGCGTTGTGCGAATTAAAAAAAAATGTGGTAAATTACAGTTCAACCGTGAAAACCATGGAAACTATTAACAACTGACCATGGTGTTATAATTCTGCACCGATAGTAAATTATTCTTCGATTTTCGATTACGATGCATATGCAACCAATTTAGCATATTTCATTTCAATGTTGTTATTCACAATGCTTTTTCAGCGAGTATAGTTGGTTTTATCGAATTATGTTTTTAAGTCTAGTAATTGCAAAAATGCCGGTGGTGCTATAATTATGCTCCGCAGATGAATTATATCGGCTTCGGAATCTGTAGCGACAATATGCCTTATAAGCCGGAAGATCCATGTAGTTAACTATTTTTTAATATAGTATACATGTTTCTCAGTGTTGTGCTATTTTGCCATGCCTCGTGGTAGTTACCGAAGGCATAACATTATTGACAGAAGTGTAATTGTGGAATTCCTTTCTACCACTGAAAGAAATTATCAGCTTTCGAGAACGATGATTGTGGAGCATCACCTGAATTTTCTTAATTGAATGTGAATTGCATGGGTTTTTTGCGGGGAATGGAGGAGAGAACGACCGGGATTAAACGCTGAATTTACCACTCAATTTGCCGGAAATCGAATTTTCCACGTTGGCAAAGATCAATCGTCCACTGATCTTGACGAATTAACTTCTTTAATAACGGAGTTAAAATATTTTCACCAATGCAGTCGTTGGCGGTGGTTGCATTTTATCAGTACTATCTTCTATAGAAGTATTAAAACGTACTGGCTTCCTGTCCCTTATTTCTAGACTAGAACACCGTTCCGGTAATAATCAGTAGTGGAAATTAGATTCCTACTAAATATATATGGGACATTACATAAATATATATATATATATATATATATATATATATATATATATTTATATATATAATTAATGATATATACATTATAAAACTCACTTAACGGAGTGAGAAAGATACAAATTTCAAAACTACAACCAGAATCATTCTGAAAGTTTACAAGTTATGCTATTGTTCATGGTTTCCAGACACAAACTCGTTGACTTCTCCGAGTTTTTGAACAGTGTTTTTTCCTGGAATAGATCTAAAGTTGTGAGTGAATATCAAGTTAATTTTTGGTTAAAAAGAGTTCCGAGCAGAAGATGGAGAACGTCAGGAAGTCCAAGAAGCTGAGAAAGCAAATTCAATGAAGAGTATTAATAACATGATACATCTTCGTTTTCTTTAGAGGAGGATGTAGCGTTATAAGTTATCAGTCTCTCCCTCATATTAAATCGATTTATTAATGTGTTGCAACGATGCGCTTTTGTTACAAATATGACAAGATTAAACAGAGTTGTCTGAGAGCTTTCGTATGGGACGAAAGATTTCCATAACTGATCATTTCTATATACACTAGGTGACCCAAAAGTCGTAGTGTTATGCCGCGGTAAGGGAACGAAATCAAGAGCTACCGAAGTTGCTTCTTGTCACGATCTATTGTCAAGGTTCGGAATCACGTACAGAGTACAAGCTGGTTCTTTTCTGAGCGTATTTCGAGGGTTTTTGGGGTTCTTATAGCTTTTGATAACAAAGAGTGGCGCTTGGTGTTCATGGCGCAGTTTTTGACGCATCCGCGATGACGGCGATGCGACCTCCGGCTTATCGGTGTCCTTTGGAAGGATGACGGTGGCTGATGAGACATCGGCGGCAATGTGTCATATCATAACAGTAGAACAAACGAAAGTGGGTGAAATTATTTCCAGCTAATGTCAAATATACAGGGTATCCCGTAACTGGGGGATATGAGCGCGCAGCGGGTTATTCTACGTCAAAAATGACATCGAAAATGTAGATTTAATTTTTTCATATGAAACTTTTTTCGAAAAAGAAAGTTTGAAAATTTGAGGAGTACGCGTGCTCTGGATCCAGTTTTACCTCGACGGACTTCGCTACCTTACCCCCACGAGTAGGAGAGTCCTTGTGTGCTTCTTGTAATGTTTACAAACATTACCAACAAGATGATATCTCTTCTTATGCTTACCGAACAGAGCTTTTACTTTTCGAAATACTGTGAGTGTGGCAACTTCTAGCAATCGGGAGTATATTGATACGATTCCTGTTTTACATACGTGTGATAATCACACGTACAGGGTTGCGCATAGGGTTCAATTTCGCTAGTGTTGTTGAGGAGTTTCAATTATTTAGTGGACTGTATATTTTGATGGTGATTAGGAACTGGTTATCACTCCTCTGATATATATGCTATTTATTTCGAATAACTTAAATAGATGATAACAGTGACTTATAAACGTGAATAATAATAATATCGCGGCGATCGGTTCCGGTGAAATAAAAACTGAGTCCTTGTGTCGGACTTTGAATTTGCGACCTGTCTGAGTCGCTGAATATGATTGTAGAGTTCTTGTGTCGAACTCTACGTCTATGAATCTCTATGAATGACTTTCTGTGAAAAACTGTGTATGACTCTCTGTGGATGACTGTGTAAAACTCTCTGTGGACGACTGTCTATGACTGTGTTTTGCATCTCCTCCTCACGAGCCAAAGTCCCAAAAAGCCGTCGTGGAAGGAGATACAAAATGCCCTGATTGGGCCGTGAAATCGGCAAGAGGCGGCCCTTCCAAGGTGGTGACCCGTCCTTCTTCCCTATCTCTAACGGGGGTGAAATTCTGATGAAATTCCCTCTCCTACACGCATGAGGAGAGGGCCCCGGAGAATCGTGGGAAGAAGGACCTTGACAGTGAGAATTTCCAGAACCAACCCTGGCGAGAGTCCCAATGCTATGGGCACTCATTGTGCCATAAATCACACCAGGGTGGTCTAGAAATTCCCGTTGAGGTCCAAGACGCGCCATGCACTAGTGAGGGCTGAAGAGGCAATAAATATCCTAAAGAAGTTAGAGTTTTGTGCCTCTTCAGCCTAGAATGAAAAGAAATGTGTTTGCTATAAACTAACTTTACTCACTAGTGCCTTTTGAAGCAGACGCGACTTGAACCCTTGGTTAAGCTTCATGAGAAACAATAGGAGCATCTGCATCCACCGAGAAATGCAGATGCCCCCACATAAAGTTCTTAACAAGTGTCCTGCCGGAAATTTCAAAAGTGCTCCAATTTAGCTGAAAATTGACATATTAAGCTTATGTGGGTCGCTGATGGCGAATCTGAATTCAAAATTTCCGAAAAAAAAGTGGCAGATTCAATATGGCGAGCACGTGTATCGAATAATTGTTGGTCCCACGCAAAAATTAGTATTGTAATGTTTTTAACGATATGCCTAGTCCGCTTTGAGTTTTTACCCAATGTAATACATGTATTATTCATTAAATTTCCAGGATGATTTCAGAACAGAAATGATCATGTTAACGAAGTAAAATGTGAGACTTCGGTCCTATGCCATAAACGCGTTGCGCTACGAACGACGTGTGCAACCAACAATTGACAATACCGCGAAAAATTGCAAAAAGGAGCTGCTTAAGCCAATCGGCTTTTGTTTAAAAAAACTTCAAATTTATTTTCAAAAAATTAGCACTATCCTGAGCTAACCTTTTACCTATTTCCTTAGAAGAGAACAAATGCGTAGGTCTCTCATTGTCCTCCCTCACAACTTTAAAGTAGTATATAAAAAAATGGAAACGAAATATTTACAAATAAAGCATATCAGATAGCTGCCAATGGGGAAATAAAAGAATCATACGTTTATATTACATCAAAAACATAATTTTAATTTCGGCGTGGAAACATCATGTTATAAAAGTATTAATTTTGAGATCGTATATCTCTAAGAATATTGTGTAAAAAAAAGTTTTATTAGTGAACACATATGGTCTGATATGTCATAAATCAAATGCAATTTCCAGGTTTCAAATATCAAGGAAGAAGTTTTTAGACTTTTGACCAGGATTTCTGCGAAATCGGTCACTGTGCGTCGTGTGTTAATCCGGACATGTTATAAATAAACATTGCGTATTTTTATAAACAATTGTGGGCCCTTTCGCTATGTTCGACGACGAATGCGTAGCACGTATAACAGTATGTACTATAGCTTGTGAAGGCATGAGAATCTAATTAAAAGCTGTTTATACAAGGATAACAACTGAAATGCTTTCTCGGCGATATTATTGTTGTTTTGCCATTTATATAATCTATGATCTCGAATGCAATATCCATGTATCATATTCGTTTAGCGACTAATATCATCCGGCTTAATAAGCCTTTCATCGATGTATCGTGAACTTAAGAGCAGGTAGCGCAAACATAAGCCACAGCAGAGGCACAGATATACAATACATACCTAATCATTCTTCTCATCTTCGGAATTGCGATACTGAGCTGTAAGTAAATAAATAATAATGTGTAGAGAAACTGTTACGAAACAAGCACGACTTCGTCTTCGCGAGGGAAGGTATTAACTCGCAAATACTAGATGTGTATATACATATACATATATATCGCTCGTCATCACCATTATTGTCATCATTATCATCGTCAACATTATTATTATATTACTATTACAAAAATAATAATAATAACAATAATAATAATAATAGTAATATAATAATAATGTTGACGATGATAATGATGACAATAATGGTTATGATGAGCGATATAATGCGGAGTGTGTCGGTTGGGGTTAGGACGTAACAAAACAATTGTTTAATTATCATTTTAGGCCCACGGTACAAGTTTACAAAATATTTATATAATTTACATTAAAAATCTAAATTATGTTTTAGTTTCTATAAAAATACTTAACTTTTCAGGTAAACTGTCTAATGAATCATAATATACGCATATAAAATAATTCGTATGGGTGGAAATATTGAAAGAGAACTATACATTTTGATTTATATACATAGATATCCAGCACTACGACTAGGAATAGCACCTTATTTCATTTTTATTTCAAAAGTAATTACTGATATGAAAGTTGAGTGGCTTTAACTAGGTTATGTTCTTAAGACGTATAGGGTAAAAGTTCCTAAATCGCACCTGCGCTTAATTCGTACCACCACATTTGTTTGTAACTTATAATACATATATAGACCGACAACTGAAAGATGGCTAGGGAGCGGCGCAACCTCTCGTATTCAAACATCTATTCTCGCCATTTCGTTTTTGGAATTACCAAACCCAGTCTCCTAAAGTAAACACTCTGCATAGTCAATTCTTTACTTTAGGTTTGGTGACTCAAAACACGAAATGGCGGAAATAGGCGTTTTCGGATCGTAGGTTCAGGTGACGGTGAATAGCAATGTTAGTATAATAATACGAACGTTTCAGTATTCTTACAAGGGAATTTCCCGAGGTGCCAATCACCGATTTTAATGAAACTCAAGTATGATGTAGTACTCGTAAAAATATTCGATATCTATTTTTTTATCGACAATCGTCCACGTTAAAGGATGAAAATCGCCCCCAACGTCAGGGTGTTAGTTCATTATTGCTGTGATTTAGCATAATTTCATTGAAACAAATAAGTTTTTACGATTTGTTTAAGTAGAATTTTCGCATGTTTCGTAACGATGTTTTGCAAATTCTATAAGACATAAATTGAAAAGCTTGGTGTTCTATGAAACTATATTTCTTTACGATGCTATTTATCGTGGATTTGCCACGCTACTGGTTTTCGTTACGTTAAAAAGTCATGTGCAATTCACGATCGTCGGCAGGCTTATTTCGTTCCGCATGCGACATCCTAATTCGTAGCGGCACGAATGAATACGGAAGAATTTTTTATGTATTGGTTTAATTTAATTTTTTTTCCGCATATCATAATTGCATTAATTACACATAAAACAACGAATTTTCTTACGAATTATGTTAACACAATGCGTGTGGATAACGAGATATCTCGTATACAGGGTGGGGCATTTAAATGGGAACACCTAAATATCTCGGTTATTATTAGTCGTACCAAAAATTTCCACAGAATAAAGTTGTACTGTTTCACGGGGCGAATTTGATGACGGTAAATAATTTTTTCACAAGGTCATTTTTTTCGAGATTTCAAGGTCATCGTATTTTTTTTAATGGGACTGCATATTTTCATTGCAACAGTCTTATACTTTATAAAAAAATAAATCCAACTAGGTGCAATATGCTGACCTTCACGTGACCTTTAGCGAGAAAATTATGAAATGTTTGTCAGCAACTTCAGTACGCGTTCGGAGACGGTAAATGAATCAATTTCAATTTCATTGAAACAGTCTTAAGTTAAATCTTTATTTTAAAAGTGTTAACAATGATAGTAATAATAATAAATAAGATAATAATAATTTCTACATTAGATTCTATATTATATTCTATATTAGATATTCTATATTATATTCTATATTAGATATTCTATATTATATTCTATATTAGATATTCTATATTATATTCTATATTAGATATTCTATATTATATTCTATATTAGATATTCTATATTAGATAATAGATATTCTACTTATCGATATATTGTATCCGCGAATTTATTTTTGAAAGTATTGAGTTCTGATTAGTGATCAGCTACTCAGAACACAAGAATACTAATTTTTGTGCAAAACCAAATATTTTTGGCCACACATGTTCGCCGTATTGAATCCGTCATTTTGTTTTTGAAAGTTTTTAGTTCTGATTCGTAATCAGCGACCTAAATAATGCTAATATATCAATTTTCGATTAAATTGGAACTGTTTTGAGGTTTTGACCAGGATTTTAGTGAAATTGACCACTATGCGTCGGTTGCAACGTGAAGAGCACAGCAAGAACTACTTATTGTTAGTTGTTCTTATAAACAATGCTTTGCAGATACATTCGGACAAAAAATAATTCAATGAACCTGTTTGCTTGGTCCTGCAGTTCAGTCTTCATGAGCTTCAGTTTCAAACATATACTTGCAAATGTGTTGGTCGAGGATTATCCCAGGCTGGTTAGAGGTTTGCTGTTGAAAGATGGTTGGTATGGATGTCGTTAGTTTGTTGGTCATCGTGCAACTTTTGGATATTAACTCTGCTTTTTTCGAGGTCGCTATTATAGGGTCCTATTCAAATTTAGTCTCAGACGAGCAACCAAAGACTATCGGTACTCGTCTTCGAATAAACCGAACAGATTCCCTTAGAACTAACCAACAATACCGTAGGCTAGAAACTAAACTAAACGCGTGTAATTAAAACAAATGGCTAACTTTATTAAATTAATAAAAATACAATACTGTTAACAATACTAAAATAACTAACTCTCTCCACTCACGCTATAACTTCTCACTCTCTGTAATCTCTACTCAACTCTGTATTCTCAACTGAACTCGACTCCACTAACTGTCTCTTCCAAAAATCCACGCTCGCATCCACCCTCGATACTCTTTCTCACAGCATGCATTCTTCGTCTTGCTCACAGCATGCGCTCTCTGTTGCACTCACTCATTTTCTGTTTATCTACAGACTAAACATTCATGCTAGCCCTGACATCCGTCGCCTTCCAAATCACACACTCTAAACATCCACTCTCGCTTATATACAATCTATCCACACTCACTAATTCTAGAAATTAATACTATTTACGTGTAGAAAAATTCCGTTCCTACACTATTTATTTGTAAGCACTCTTGGAGTAGGCTTAAAATTAATGCGCCCAGTGAAGTAACAATGAAATGTATTACAAAATCATATTTCATCAACAAGTAGCGCGTACACTTGCGGGACGGGCCTCGCACGTGGGTCTGATCACTACCCTTCTTCGCTGAAACGGTTCGGTGCAATCGCTTGTGCAAATTGCTCGTGCAGAGAAAGAATTCATATTCTTCTCACGCATTATATATTGTTTATACGTGCATTCAAATTCGAATAATCAGAAGTTCAACAAAAAAATACGTGTTGCACCAATATGTACTTGTATCGCTGAGGCAGTCAATCGAAACAATTTTGCGTCTCACACAACTAGAAAAGAAAATTTTTCTTACTTTTCCGTTCGGAAAGGCTATAACGTTAGAATTACTAATTTTAGGTTGACTATTACGAATTGTGTTTATCGATGCGCAAGAATAGTTAAGGAAGTCAAGAATATTTTTGTACGTCGCGACGTGTGAAAATTTTTCTTTTTGGTCCCAAGTATATGGCGCAAATTAATTTTTGGTAGGTCTAGTAGTGTGGGTGATGATTAGATCTACTTCATTTTTTAAAATAAACGTATTATTGGGTTGTAATATAAATTCGTTCGGTTGCCGCAAGTATCATGTTTCTCTTCTAAGAATCGAAGATAGTGGAAGAAAACCCTCGATTAACAACACGGGAGTTAGCTAACACAGTAGAGATTTCTCATATGACCTTCTACAGATACATCAAAATAGTAGGAATAGTTAGCAAATTAGAAGCAAACAAAGCACAACGCTTACAAAGAAAACTGATACTCGTGGACATTGGGATTTTAATGAGCTTCATATTAGGTGAAAGTACATCGAAAAATATTTGTGTCGTGTCTGAGCGTTCTTGTGAATGGGCCCTCAATTATAAAAAATCGCATTTTGAAAAATGCAATTTGTCTATGAAACTCTTAAAGATGAAACAATTGTCGAAGAAGTCCAGTGTGTCAGCGGAAGTGTGGTTGGCTTACACTTTTGCACTCCGCCGAGTTTCGAGATCGAAACCCGGCTGATGAATGTATTTTTTTTTATTTCTCCTTGTAAGTAGATAATGATTTAGAAAAAGGTGTAGGGGTGACGGTTTACGATCCGGTCGCCGCCATTGTATCGGCTTCGGGCGGCCGACTCCGCGCGGAGCCCATTTGCAACTTCCAATTTGCAAACGCAAGTATTTTGGGACCGCGCGGGTCTAGGACCGTCCGAGGTAGACAGGGGCCGGCTCGTGAACCGTCGGTAAAGGGAGTCCATTGTTTAGGTGGGCACGTTGCCTCGGGACAGCCGGGACCTTGAGGGGTGTTCGACAAATATGGCATTTTCCATATCAGAACACCCCCATGGACGACGGACGTCTCGAGGCGACTTTAACAATATTTCGGACCCACCTAGACAGGGACAGAGAGAGCTCCCTTCCCCTCGTGCAAACCCTCGAAGAACGGAGGATCGGAAATGCACGGGAAGGAGTAGGGATGACCGGGAGTTTAAAAAGGATGACTCTCGGCCCTACTAGGTCTTTACGTGGATTTCCGGCAAGTGCTTATTTTCTGTAAACTCAAATTTTGTCAGTGTAAATAAAGAACGTCGAATCCTACAAAGGTAATAATATAAATATAACTTGAATTTAATAAGAAATTTTTATCAAAATATAAAAGTTTTCCGAAAGGATTAGACTTAAGCAATATGTATCTATTTATACAATTTACTAACTTCACAAGTATTAGTATGAAATAAATCTTAAAGACAGACAAGACGTTGTTATAAACAACAAGTAGTATATGTTTTGTCTGTTTTTATGATTAATTTCATCGTAATACCTGCGAAGTTAGTAATTTGTATAGATAGATACATATTAATTTTAATCCTTTCTGGAAACTTTTATATTTTGAAAAAGATTTTTCATTAGTTCAAGTTATATTTATAGTATTACCTTTTTCTAAATCATTATTTACTTACAAAGAGAAATAAAAGAAAAATACATTCATCAGCCGGGATTCGATCCCGAAATTCGACGAAGTGCAAAATGTAAGCCAACCACACTTCTGCCGAGTCAAATCACTTCTTCGATACATGCGTCATCTTTAAGGGTAACATTTTTCAAAATGCCATTTCTCAAAATTGAGGGCCCATTAGCAACAACGACTTTCACCTAATATGAAGTTCATCAAAATCCCGATGTCCACGAGTGTCAGTTTTCCTTGTTAGCCATAGCAAGAAGTCTCCTCACACTTCATCGGCAGGAATCATTCTTGAATAATATTGTTATAGGAGTTAAAACATGGATCGAATATGATAATTTTATCCGTAAACGATAACGGGTTGACAAAAGCGTAAACGAAATCTTCACTGCACAAATGTAATGTCATCTGTGTGGTAGGATTATAAAGGCATAATACACTATGAGCTTTTGAAATGTAACAAAACAGTTAATGCACAACGGTATTGTGAACAGCTTCAAAGGTTGCAGCTGAAATCTGAATAGTGTCGACCTAGTTTTATAAATCTAAGAACAGTGATGCTGTTGCACGATAATGCGAAACCGCATACTTTAAAACTTTTAAACAAAACTTTTTTTAATTAAAGGATGAGAACTTCTATTTAAATGGTGTTAACCAATTGCATTTGAAATGGCAAACTGTTATTAATAATGATGGTGATTATGTAATTGACTGAATGTAACTCGAACCAAAGGAATAAAGAGAAAGTATTAAAAGTTTAACTAAACGAATTTATGTTACAACCTAATACTATTTCTTGAGGGAAAATCTGATGGAATATAATATACTTGGAGAAACTGCGGTGCTCCTATGTCTTCAATGCAACTCTCCTAAAGGTCGAAAAAATAACGTTAGCACAAATTCTTTAATGTGAAAACGTTGTTAAAAATACATACAGCAACTGCATCCACCAGCAAAGAGTATAAATTTTCTTTAAGTACTTTGAATGTATAAAATGTATTTTCTAAAATAAATTATAAATTATAATTGCGGCTCTCGAAAATCTGAGTGTAAGATTTGCGGCTCGTGTCGGAATAAAGTTTGGCCCGTTATGGGTCCACCACTTTTGTTCCATACGACAAAATATACACCTTCTGTTGCCAGAGGTGGTGTGTCAACAAATTTCCATCAGTACGTTCAAGCTAAAAGTACTGTCCTACTATTCTAAACAATGTACATTTTTAAATGTGTATTTTGGTTCAGTTTCATAGATTATGTTCTCGAATTATTTTCGCTTTCATCGACTCAATGTTCTTATTGTTAGTTATCGTTAGCAATTCGTATTATCACCGTGATGCCTAAACCACGCAAACGAATATAGCCCCTTCCCTTTCTGTGTTTTCAAGGAGAAACCTGTAACATATAAAGTTATCGTAGCAGGAGCATGTAGTGTAACGATATCCGTAAATAATATTTCAAACTTAAGCAGCATGTAGCACGCATCAACGGAAAAATATTAATATTAACTCGCAACTGTCCCAAAAATTAAAGCGGCAAACGGGAGAGGGGGGGGGGGGGGGCTTTTGCACGTACAAGAAAAAGTTCAGAATCATGGTCTGTAAAATATATTAAAAAATCATTACAATCGGTGAAATATTATATATTCTGATATGAGCCACTCACTTGACAGATCGATTTACTCCATAAAACCTAAAGTAGAGAAACGTGATGAAATAGTATACACTCTTTTTCAAAATTCCCTTGAAAATATAAATACAAATAAATATTGCAGAATGTATAATCGCATGTACTTGTGAATTTATGTATTTATTATTCGATGACCAAACAAATTTCGTCATTTAATGATGTTAATCGTTATTTTTAAGGAAATGTATTCTAATCATAAAAAGTTAGGATTTAATCAAGTGCTTTGAGATTGAAATTTAAAAAAAAGTCAAAAAGCGAAGTTAATCGATTTGGCCTATGAACGGATCATATGTACAATTCCTGAATATTTTTTTTTGTCGCTGAGAAAAAGTTCACCTTATGCTAAAGTTACTGTTGTTATTTGCAGGAACGAGCACAGACTTGGTGCCACAGCTTCTGGGAATGTTCGACGAGCTGGCGCGACGTGGTAATGGATACAGCAACGATCACGTAGTCCTTCCATCGACCTACAATATACCGGCGGTCTTGCAGAAGCGTCTCAGCCTGGTCCCACATTCGCATCGGGGATCCGTGTTTGGCGAATTCTGCACGGGTTCCGATATATCCAAAAATCAGCCAATGGAAACTATGAACGATCATGGGGAAATGGGAATTATCTCGGAGAGCAACAAGGATATCGTTAGCAATGAGAACATCAGACAGGACAAAGAGAACAGTGTCTATGAGATCTTGGGGACGAATACGCGGGACGACAAAAAAGAATGCACAATGCATGAGAAGCATTATCAGCGAGATACCAGCGGGCTTACACCACTCAGATACAGCAGGCGCTGTAGAAATACTGGCAGACCCCTTTCCGGTAGTTCCGTTGCGTCAAGTACATCATCCAGCAGTTGCAGCAATCAGGGAAATACTTGCGCCATCAATCCTTATTTGGCGTCTGTTGAATCACTTGCAGATACTTGTGCCAGCTCTCAAGGTAAAGGAATTTTTGGTTTAAGATAATGAACGTTTACGCAATATATCTTTTTTATTACTTATAATATAAAAGGAGAAATGTTAGTTACGTATAACATACGACTTTATGAAAACTTAGACTGGTAGAATAATATCTATACTGTCCGACATGATTTTTCTTTTGTCGTATCCACTAGGTCAGTCCTCCGCAAACTTTTATCTTCCACGACACAACCACGTTTTTTCGATAATCCCGCGGCACAGCACAAGTAAAAGCTTGCAAATACATAAAATACAATAATACGTATATGTTTTCATTAGATAAAAAACACAATAAAATAGCTCTATGTATGTAGATATTTGACTTCAACATGACTTAACTTCAACATTGAAAAACTTATATAGTACCCCAGGGTAGCCTGTAGAAACTTTGATGGTATTTAGTTTAAACTATATAGAAGTGATTCCTGCAAAAATTAACTGCACCTACCTGCACCTAACTGCACCTTCTGTTGTTATGCCTTCCTACAGTTTATGTAACACAGTACGGCTGTCGCGTCTCATTGTCAGTGAAGCGCGTGGTCAGTAAATACTCGAATTTCTTCAAGGTACCGTGCAATAATTAGGAAATCCCATTAGCATTAATAAGAATAAAGACTTCTCAAACATCATTTTTATTTCTTAATTGCTCTTATTGTTAGTTTGCGGGCAAAGAGGGAGGAGCTGGGTAATCGGGGTGGAAGGAAATCATATTCTCCGCGGTATACAGTTCACTTAAAAATTGAATAACTAAAATGCACCGAATGGTACCGGGTTGAAATTTTGCAGACATATTCCTTAGACTATAGTAAATTATGCAAAGATTTCGTGCGTCTGCCTGTGCTGTTCTTTGTTATACTTGTCGAAAGTTTGCGAGATAGTCCGCCTGTCGAAGAAGAATTTATTAGAGTCTTCTCCATTAACCCTTTGCGGACGGAGACTTTTTTGAATGTTAAGAGATAATCATTTATTTGGCGATCAAAAACTACTTTTTTATCAGAAAGTTCGAGTGTTAATGTATCCGAATTATACATTACTATTAGCACAATCATATTTCAACGGTTATATTTCAAATTTTCAATTCTAATCGTGTATACATGCCTCGATAAGCTATAATCAGATTTTTTCTCAGACCGCATATATGCGTCAGTAGTCTTAAAAGGGTTAAATATTTTTTTAACATAAAGTCTAACAAGAAAATGACCTATACAAAAGTTTCTTTATCACTTCTATAGAATAAAAATCTGCAAAGAAAGATATAGATTTTCCTATACAAAATGAAGTTGACCTTCAAATAACCTTGAACAAATGTAACAAATAAAAAATTAATATTGCACCGATATTCTCTCCACTCTACTATGAAACTTTTGTATATAACATTTTATTAAAAATAGCTGACTGGCCCAGCGCAGAGTCGGCCGCCCGAAGTCGAACAATGGCGGAGACCGGATCGTAAACCGCCGTCTCTACAGTACTGAGAATGAGTATAGAGTTTTGAAAATACGAAAATTGACTTCGAACGTTTTCATGTCCTTCGGTTGATTTGCAAATTAATTAAAAACACGTTCGACTGATGGATACATATATGTCAAAAATAGTTAGTCGGTTTGCATAATTGTTGTCTGATAGTGAGAACAACAAAGTGCCAGAGACACTGCTTTCTATATGGATATAACGGTGGAAAAGACGTACAGCACTCGAAACTTCGAGTCCAATGTACTAGGGGTTTTCTGAACATGCATTGTTGCTTGAGGGTTGTTGAACCTACGCAAGCATTGGAATTTGATTGACGGTAGCAGTATTCTTGCACGTAACGGATTCTATGTCATTTTTACTAACCGTCCAATGGTAGTAACAAACAGTTATAATTAAGTTTCGTATCATTTGTAAATTTTTCTCACTTATTGAGAATTACCTAGTTTATAATAATTTTACATATTATTATTAGTATTAAAAATAAATTTTACATTCAGCAGCACTGTATAGAGCTTCTGTATCGAATATGCAGATTTCATATTTTCACAAAATAGGGTTAGGTGTATACCCATCGTAACATAAATATAAATTCAATTAATGACTAAAGTCTTTAAAAGAGTTTTAATGTTCTGCAGTAATATTTCACTGTGGCAAAAAACTGACAGAGTTAGATTGCTTGGATATTTTTATAGTGCATTTATAAATATTTACAAATATATGTTTTCAATAGTTAAGAATATATGCATTACAGTTACACGTAGAGGATTTTCCAAAAATAAAATTCACGGCCAACTAAGTGTAAGCGTGACATTATACCACTAGATTGATAGACATTAGCAAAAACAGCCAGCAAAAAATTGAAGAATTCAGATTAAAATTGCAATTTTCTGCGGTTAGTTTGAGATCGGTAGAACAACATTCGCCCATGGTTACACAGAGAAAAGAAAACACGTGTTTTACCCTTATTGACCGAAAAGTCTCATCTGCACTCCTTCAGAAACCTTAACATGGTAATTACAGCTTTAATATTAATTTTTACGAGAACATGGTTTGTCTCAGACTTTATATCTACGCAACGATTCGAATACGATGAACTGGTAAAATAATGAGGCCTTGAATTTCAAGATCAAGAACCATTTTACGAATATTTTTTTGCGAATCTTTACACATCCAATGTGTACTAGGTACTACGTGTATAATAACGCCTAGTAGGTCGTGTCAAATATGTTTCAAACACCTTGTGCAATACCAAAATTATCTGTATAAATAACACTTTTATTAAAAGGAATAATTTTAATTACGTTTCAGTGATGGGCAAATGTCTACAGACGTAACAAACGATAATCTTGCTATTTAACCTTATCGTAATGAGGATTTGTAATTGAAATTTGTAGGTTCCGGTGACAGCGGAGTTGTGACAGTGTCCGAAACGAATTGCCGAATTGGAAATGATGTTAACGGCCAAAGAAGAAATAGTGTTGACGAAGATCCACCCTTTGATAGACCACGTTACTGCGATCCCCATCGTAATCCCGTGGAAAGGGTGCTTCTTGAAATAGTCGATACCGAAGCGATATACGTGGAGCATTTACGGCAAGTTATTCAGGTAACGTTTCTTTCAATATTCGGTCCACTGAACGTTTTTACTCTCTTGCTTTAGGACAGTGGTGGCAAACTAGAGCCCGTGGGTCGCATGCAACCCGCTGTAGATTTTAACACATTATTGACAGGAGACGTCATATGAGGATTTTTGATAACCATACGTTGTTGACCGAGTACGTCATATGACGTTTTTCGATAACCAAACCTAATTGACCGAGTATTATACATTTTAATTATGGTTATCGTTCATTTATCGTTTGTCTTCATTATATATTCAATTGTGTACGGAATGGTGTGCGCATGCACTTTCAACAACAATTTTAAATATATTATTGAGAAACTCTTAGTTTGTTGAAACACGTAGTAAGTTGAAGTTGCCTGAAAGTTTGTCACTCACAACGTTATTCGCGGCACGCATTTTATCAATCATTACTGTAAAATGTTCAAAAAGGGCACATCGCGAATTTTTCAATGAAGTAGAATTTCCCGCTAAAGTATGTGAGGATAATTTATCTGACCATCTAACCAACGCCTGTGCTAGCGATTCAGAAGATTATAGTTTTTCAAAATATAGTTCTCATTCAGACGCCTTCCCATCCACACAGATGCCTGCTATACAACCTATCACACTCTTAAAAACTTTTAAAATACTTTCATAACATATATACACAAACTTTCTAATAAATACATTATGTGATAAAACAGATGCTTATATTCCCTCATAAGCAGATTCTTTTGTTATTCACTTTTAGAAAAAATCGCAGGCCACACGCATCAGTTTCCACAAAAAAACCCGGTCAACAATGTGTTGAAATAATAGTATAGAAATTTTCAATATCAATGTCTCAAAAAAATTCATTTAAAGGGGTATTTCTGTTTTTGCATATGCCAAATTTTCCGTGGAAATTAAGATATTTAACGAATTATATCGACACGCCAGAAGTTTTTCTTCTTTTTTAGCCCGCTTCTGAAAAAGTTTCTCCATCACTGTTTTAAGACATGAGTTTGAAAATCATTTTACATGTTTTGGAGTATTACATATTGTTTTAAAATATTTCAAACTGATTAAAAATAGTTTAGAACTGAACGGAACTTCTTTCGATTGTTTTCAAATGTATTTCCATGCTTTGTTAGTTATGTTTTAATTTATTAACATTGTTTTTAGGGTTACCTTATTTTCTGGAGGAATGATCCGACGTCATTTGTACATCAAATGCAACTAACCGATTTATTTAGCAATATCGAAAATATTTTCGAATTTAATAGGTAACGTATCTTTTGTCTTTTGGTATACCAAGAAGTTGCAAGAAAATAAAACAATAGGAAATGGCAGTAACGAATTGATTGATATAATTGAACCATAAACATATATATCATTTTTAGAAATAGCAATTCAAATAGGTTTGTGCAATTTGCTTTTGCTTTAAAAGGCCCTTTGTATGCGGAGTTGTATCATACTTAATTTCTGTGTGAGTAGTTCATACTTTTGTGGATATGTATTACAAACCTCTGACAGAAGGTATTGTAAGAAAAGGTGCAGTCTGTACTTAAGATACGGATAGTGTTTGTAATACGTGCTAAATACCAACTTAAATAAGTTGCATTACACGTATATGAATATAATAATAATAATAATAGTAATAATAATCCTTTATTGTGAAAAGATAATTGTCACGTGCATAAAATATTGACATGTTTTTAAACTCGATTGGTTTGTTTAACATTCTAAACATTTATGAGCACTTAAGGGCTAGTAAAGTAATCTAGGATTAAACTTAGAGGAAAAATTAGAAAATAAAAATCTCAACGTAAGAATAATACGTCATAAATTCATTTAAAAGGAGTGTAAACATCATACTTCCACGTAGCTACCTCATATTTAAGTGTCAATGACATTTCTGTATTTGTTCTATTTTCTTGTATCTTCGTCTTCTTCGCTTTTCTTAACCCTTTGCACTCGTTCGTCCCCTCTGAAGGTATATCACAAGTTTAGCATATCACTCGGATGTCTAAGGGGACATCAAAATTGATTACTGATTACGGAGGTTAAACTTATTCCACCGCAACTTTTTGAGAAATTCATATTTCTCTGAAGTTGTCTATTGACATAACACAAGAAAGCAAATCAGAATCTGGTACAATTATCAAGATATACGAAAAATATATCAGCCGATTTTACGTCGGAAGAGAACGTGCGAAGTGCGTCCGTCGAGAATGTCATCTTCGTCGGACAATAGACTAAACAAAATGTTACATATTCCCAATGTCAGGTGGAAGATGTCAAACCACTTATTATTGCGAAATTTATACATACTTAGAAGATCCAATGCGTACTGAAGACGCGTAGTACCATGCACTTTCGCGCGCAGCAGTTTAACATTGTGCAGGGTGGAATATTCCGCGGCTGGTGATAAAAAACGATCGTCATCTGCGGAATATTCCGCTAACGGATACGAATTTCGTAAAAATATATTACCCGGTAAACAATTATAGGAAACAAAACGTTGATTTTTTTGCAAAAAATATGTTCCTTAACCTTTTGAGCTCTAAATACTCGCGGCAGAAACGGCCCGTAGGGACGGCGCGCGGCTGGCGCTGACGATCGCTGGGGTTGGAATACTTTTTCGCTAGACTGAACGTGACTATTCTTGGCGCAAACAGTAATAAATTATAGTAATCCTTTTGCACGAGGTTACGTAATTAAAAAGCGTTATTTTTGTGTAATTGTTTATTATAAACATAAAAATTTCCAATAAACTGAAGAAATAAATATAAAAAATATAACAGAAATTAATAATTTAATTGGGTGTGAAAAACTTCAAAACATTGATCGATGCATAAACCAACATCGCATTTTTTGCATTCGTATCTCGTATCTCTCCTTCTCTTATTTTTTGTACAAACAACACATTTTCGTCTAGACGGTCCGACGTCCGCAAGATTATCACATTTGGATATAAAATGTCTATCTAGTAGCCGAAACGGTAAATCCTCGCATGTTTGTAACTGCTACAATTTATGCGCTGCCTATGCGACACAATAATTGTTACTAAGGAATGCATCTGTATTAATTTTACACAAAAGTAACTGCAATACTTCTATGTAGATGATCGAAAAAATCGACAGACGCAAATATGCGTCCTTAGTACACAGCAATTGCTTTCGCCAGACGTATATATGTGTCCTTAGAGATCAAAAGGTTAATGCCTACCAATTTATACAAATCAAAGATTATTATAATATATTACTTGGTTCGAACGTTATACTATATAATGTGACACACGTCCTTCAGGACTCTTTCGCGGCTAACAGTGCGGCTTGTAAGTGCCGTCAAATTACTGGCAGCTAACGTCTGAGAACACGCTGAGTGCAAAGGGTTAAATGTATTGTTCTCTTCAGTGCATCTAAAACATTTTGTCCAAATATGATATTCTCTTGGTGCAGTATTTGTAAGGACTAACTATTGTAACGATAATATACTATTATCACTTTCTTTAAGTATCTTTTAAACAGATTACCCAGCTTTTTGTAATCGATATGTGCTAGTTCATTTGTTCCGTTGTTATTTAATCGACGAAGGCTATGAAAGTGACAAATTATATGTAATTTGAAGTTGCACTGGGATGAAATTTAATTTTATAATATTTATCATTTGCGATTTCATAAACAAAGATATGATATGATTTCAGGGAACTCCTGAAAGAAATAGAAAAATGTGGGTTAGATCCCGTTTGTGTAGCAAATACTTTCATAAAGCACAATTCAGGGTTTAAAGTATATACGGAATACTGTACCAACTATCCAAGGTAAAACATTACAGATTATTAAAATTATTACTGATAATAAAATACAGGATATTACGTGAAATCAGAATTATAAAAAGTTATTAGAAATAATAATATTTTTATACAAGTCACTAAATTGGCTTTAATATTGTCCAAGTGTATAAAATAAAATGTCAAAAATGAAAAGTAATCGAAAGTACAATGTATCAGGGGTGGTCAATTTCTGTATACGGGGTAGAGCGCTATCTCTGCCCACCTTGAATATTTCCGTTATGTGTAATAATTATCGAAAATTGTTATGTACAAAACTTGCACGGTATAGAGAAAACAGAATTAGAAATAGAAACATTTCAGCAGTTTGTAACATTAATCTGAACTGGTAGGAATATAAAAAAGTTAATTTTACTACCACATTTGATCTCGTATAATCTTCCACGATAGCTCGTTGAAATGGTCTCAGCATCGGCTGTCACATAGCGATAAAAAAATATATAATTCCAATAAAAAAAATACAGCTGGTCTTGAAATCTTCTCTATGCCCTCAGCCACGCAAATAATGTATCCAACATAATATGTCCCCCTCTGTGCCGTACAAGTATTGTATATAACATTTCTTCATATTATAACAAATAACGGAAATATTCAAGGTGGACAGAGATAGCGTTACACCTTGTAGATATGAACGACTTTTTTTCTTAAAAATGCATCGCGAGAAACCTACCAAGGCCTTGACATTTAACACATTCAAACTTGTGCTTCTGTACTGTATTATGACTCGCAAAAGATGTAAAGTCTCGGTGTATGAGGTACGGGGTAAGGGGAGATTCTCGCTAGCGCTGCCTATTCCTATTATATCGGTCGTGGAAACCTGAAATCGACTAATGTCAACCGAAAACGCGACACTTCTTTCATCGTTTCCATGACGACGCAACGAACGTGCGGCTTTAATCGGCCAGTCACTCGTTAGAATCGAAAATGACGTCAGAACGAGGGATGTCTCTATCCGTCAGGCGAATCAGGACAAACCACAGGCCAGAGAACTTCACATCTTTTGCGAGGTTTAATAAGTAACAATGGTAAAAGGGGTTCGTGTGTTGATATCGTCTGCTGCCGGCTGTGATCAATCAAAAATCGCTTCGCGATCGATTTGTTGACCACCCCTGCACTAATGTGTTCTGCTTCGAAGTATGCGGTGTTCAAATGAACCAATTTTCTGGCAGTATATTAGACTGGAACATGACAATACGCCGGAACGTGAAAAAACGGATTTTTTCTGCAGTTCTCCCTTTTGCTCTTTTATATTTTTTGCTAACAAAGCTATAATTTATTATCTATTATCTATAATCTATTATCTACGTTTCAGTACTTCTATTATTTTCTTTTTAAAAAATGTATTACAATATATTTTTTGTAGTCTGATTAAAGGAAAATTAAGTTGAAGGATTCTGTATTTTATTTTAAGTTTGAAACATCTTTGAACGTTTAATTCTTGCCTGAAACTAACGTAGTTCATTTTAGGACAGTTTCCGTTTTGACTGATTTAATGGGCCAGGAAGAAACAGCCAACGCGTTTCGAGAGAGACAAGCGGCTCTAGGACACGCGTTACCTCTTGGATCGTTTCTTCTTAAACCAGTTCAAAGGATATTGAAATATCATTTACTTCTAGAGGTAAATAATGAACACCGATGTGTTCTAATGCATAAATAATTTTCTAACATGACGAATTTCAAATATTTAATGGAACGTTGAAAGTATTGGGCATCGTAATCAGGGGTGTATATATATATTATATAGTTTTATATATTATATAAAACTAATAAAAGAACTGGCAAATTGAAATAGCTTAAAATTTGACAAAATCATATTTTCGTAACATCGACGAAGAGAACTTCAGTTGTCGAGTGTGTCGCTTTCACATAAAGTGATTACGCCATTTTTTCTGCAGAACAAACGCATATGTAATAATTAACAAACTTCATTGAATTCGTGTATGGTCAATCAAAAATTTAAGAAATTTTACGAACATGACATTGTAAACGTTGAAACATGTTTAAATAATACCCAATACAATATCCAAAGTAATACTTTGATATATCGCAACATATCATGGGTTGTAGAGATATTTTTTACGAAAGGGTTTAATCTCATGAGAAACATAAAACATAACGTTCATATAGGTAGAAGGATACAATTAACACGTTGAATGCCACCGGTATTTCGATAGTTTCTTCATTTCTACTGAAGTTAAACTTTTTCTATTAAAATCACATCTTTACAAAGCAGAAGCTTTAACCCTTTCGCTACGGGCGGGTTCTCCGCCGCGGTACTCCCTCTGAACGGGGCGCTGCGGCGTGATGTTTTCGGAGGAAAACATTTTTCTCCGAAGACGGTATTTATAACGTTTAAACATACGCAGTTTTATTTACAGTATGCGAACAAATAACATTATGCAATATAAAACAATAATATAACATTGGCATCTTATGGAGGGCCACTATAGTGGCCCGTAGTACCTCAGTGGCATCTTCTGGAGGGTCACTATAGTGGCCCGTAGTACCTCAGTGGCATCTTATGGAGGGCCACTATAGTGGCCCGTAGTAGCGAAAGGGTTAAAGACACGAAGAGATATGTAAACAGCAGAACTATACCTTTTTGAGACCAACGCGTAAATATTGACTGAATTAACGCATTCGTAAATATTACAATTTCAAAGTCATATGAAAGGGTCTAGCAGGATAAGGGGGTCAAAAGTGCCCTTGAAGGTATTTTATTCCACGATGCGTCATTCGATAGGTAACCATAAGAAACCATTGTACACAAATTTTTAATCCGATAGCTCGACCGGGAGGGTAGTTATGGGGTAAATTCGAAAAACCGGTTTTTGCCCCATTTTCGGCACTTATTGATGTGCAAAAATGACGAAAAAATGCTGACACATTCTAAACATGATTGCACACTTTAGGAATGATTTTCAGATTCTTCCGATGCAAGTGTCACGCGCAAAAAATCAAAAACGGAAAAAAAATCGGAAAAATATATATTTTGCACTGAAATCTTCAAGGTACAATTTTTAAATAATTACAGTAAGTACCTGATGTTACCATTATTATGCTCAATTTTTTTCATATTTTTTTGATATGGTGCAACACTGTCGGAAAAATCAAAAACCGATTTCCGGGACGCATTTCGGGCTGAAACGCGATCAGTATTTGCTATCATTGCATTATTTTAATTCAGTATGTTCATTTTATTACCTTCAATGTCTCTGAATACGAAAAGATACGTGTTAAGGAAGAGAATCAAGAAAATAAAGTAAATTGTTAATTGTATGCTCCTTATATGCTAGAACTTTGAACCTTCCTTCAAGAGATGAGATGGCGCAGTGGGTAGAGTGTCTGCCTGTGGAACCGCTGGAAACTTTTTGTCGCGGGTTCGAATCCCCATGGGGGACTTAATTTTTTTTTTTTAAATTATTAAACACATAGCAATAATCAATAGTCACTTTAAGGTGTTTCACAAATATTTTTAAAAATAATTATATCTACTGTTTTTAATAATGCCACGATTTGCGATTACTAGTATTTTTAAACATTTCGTGTATTGAATAAACATCGATTTATGAAGACATTTGAAAATGTATGTTAAATGTAAAATGATCATGAAAAGTTATAATCTATAGAAAGGAAGAAACTCTGCCTTCCTCCTCTTTGTTATAACTTTCCAAGATATAATATTATGTCCCTTCATTATTTAACATATATTTTCATGCATTATAATAAACCAATATCTATTAAGCATACAAAATGTTTGAAAATACTCATAATTGCAAAATATGGCATAACTAGGAAAATCATACCGTATGATTGTTTTCATGCTGGTTTTATATTTTTTGAAGACATAAAAATATCTGTGAAACACCTTAAAGCGACTATTGAGTATTGCTATGTGTTTAATAATTTAAAAAAAAAAAATTAAAGAAAAAAAAATTAAGTCCCCCATGGGGATTCAAACCCGCGACAAAAAGTTTCCAGCGGTTCCACAGGCAGACACTCTACCCACTGCGCCATCTCATCTCTTGAAGGAAGGTTCAAAGTTCTAGCATATAAGGAGCATACAATTAACAATTTACTTTATTTTCTTGATTCTCTTCCTTAACACGTATCTTTTCGTATTCAGAGACATTGAAGGTAATAAAATGAACATACTGAATTAAAATAATGCAATGATAGCAAATACTGATCGCGTTTCAGCCCGAAATGCGTCCCGGAAATCGGTTTTTGATTTTTCCGACAGTGTTGCACCATATCAAAAAAATATGAAAAAAATTGAGCATAATAATGGTAACATCAGGTACTTACTGTAATTATTTAAAAATTGTACCTTGAAGATTTCAGTGCAAAATATATATTTTTCCGATTTTTTTTCCGTTTTTGATTTTTTGCGCGTGACACTTGCATCGGAAGAATCTGAAAATCATTCCTAAAGTGTGCAATCATGTTTAGAATGTGTCAGCATTTTTTCGTCATTTTTGCACATCAATAAGTGCCGAAAATGGGGCAAAAACCGGTTTTTCGAATTTACCCCATAACTACCCTCCCGGTCGAGCTATCGGATTAAAAATTTGTGTACAATGGTTTCTTATGGTTACCTATCGAATGACGCATCGTGGAATAAAATACCTTCAAGGGCACTTTTGACCCCCTTATCCTGCTAGACCCTTTCATTGAATTCAATAGCGTCGATCATCGGTGACCCCCAGGACATTCAACGTGCTAAAAAAGCTTTGATTTATACAAATCCTGCAGGGGTACATATAGTTCCGCTATTAGTTATCGCAACTTTTGGTAAAATTTAATAGAAATACTTTTATTGCGTGACAGTATTTACATACGACACCACTGCACATAAATTACTAATAAAATACTAAAAAGATATTAATAATCTGCAGAATCTATCAAAGGAGTATGGAGCAGATTGTGATTTAAGAGAAAATGAGGCTGAAGGAAGGAAAGCTATAGAGGCTGCCCTGGTTGCAATGACTGGTATTGCAAAGCACATTAATGCCATGAAAAGGAGACACGAACACGCTGTGCGAGTTCAAGAAATTCAATCGCTTCTGTACGGGTGGCCTGGTCCAGATTTAACTACGAGCGGAGAATTAGTCGCAGAGGGTCGATTCAGGATGCGAGGGGCGAAAGCGCCCAGACATGCTTTCTTGTTTGATCGTATGCTTCTCCTAACAAAAAAGAAAGAAGACGGGCTTCTAGTCTATAAGGCTCATATTATGGTATAGTTTTTATTTTAATCTCTTTTCACTCTACTTTGTTGAAATTCAAAGTAAAATCTACTTATGGTAATAGAGCAGATAAATTGCTGAAATATCTCAAAAGAGCTAAGAACCTAAATCTCGTCTTTACAGTGTTCAAACTTAATGCTAATAGAGAGCATACCAGGAGAACCACTTAGTTTTCATGTCATTCCATTCGACAATCCCCGATTGCAATACACTTTGCAGGTAAAGTAATATTATTCCTTATCTATTTTTACTTGTTTGGTTTCACTCAATAAATCAATCATTATTCACATTACAATGTTTTTCATAGTTCTTCATAGTATTGACAAAATTTACGCACATAAAATATACTATGCACAATTATGTTAGTGAAATGTGAAAATAATAAGTATGCAAAAGCATGCACACAGCGTGCTAAGTAATATACGCAACACATTGCAGGAGAGACACAAGAAAATGCATTGGATCTTGCATAATAATGCGGATAATAATGTTACAAAATCTGCTGTTAAGGCTACGTAATTAACGAAGCGACGGGCAAACAGTAGACCACAGAATCGTCAGATGAAATCAAATTGTGGAGGTAAAATTGTTTTCATGAAGAGTTATGAATATATTATTAGTCAATTGAAAGACGTTTGTTAGAAACTTTGGTATTGTTATAACATGCCGGGTACATAATAGAAGCAGAAATATATAGATATAGATATGTAGGAAAGAAAAAAAACTGAAAATGAATGTTAGTATATGATATCAATTATATAGAATTATATAGTTATCCGCATTACTATCCAAGCTTCAATGCATTTGTATTTGTTCATACTTGCAATTTTATTTTATTTTTTCCTGTATTTTTTGCCGCGTGCACAATTGCCCAAGTACACTAACTTTAAGTCCTGACTTTAAACGCTCTAACATAAATTCAACATTTTAGTGTAAAATGTAAGAAATACTTCAACAGATCATGGACTACTATACGCGATAATTTATACGCACATAATATGTATACATTTTATTTAGAATAACGCATAATATTTATACATTTAGGTACATTTTTATGGATACCTTTTGTTACATGTAAATGTTTTTAAAAACCTTAAAGTTCAAAATAAGTAAAAACGAAATAAAATTTAACGGGCATAAAAATTGACTTTTGAAAATAAAATAATTATTCCATCAACTTCACTTCTTTCTACGAATATAAATAGTACAAATATTTTGCAAATCATTTTCAGTACAATTTTTTCAAGAGCTAAATATTTCTTGTATACATTATTTTTTACAACATTGATAAATATCATAATAAATAGTGTTGACTTAAATAATCATATTTTTCAAAAAGTATTTGATGTATTTATATCCAATATATACATCGATATGAATAAAAAAATATTATGTAAACTTTCCATCAGGAACGATAGATTTCTGATTAAGAATAAATCCAATTTCTCTAATTACATTCTATAAACATGTACGATGTATAAAAAATCGCAGTTTCATTGCCGATAAATATTATTACCATATGTTGACAGTTACAGAAATAATGCTTTAGATAATATTGACGCAAATAATATATTGTTCGTGAACACGTAATTAACAATTTACAGATTTTATTCAGGGGTTAAGTTATAAATGCACTTTGAAGCATATGAAACTACATTTAATTTGAAAGGGTACTTTATATCTATTTGTTATTAGAAAATAAAGGTTTGAATTGCGGAAATGAACTGTATGTTCTATTTATACATTGTTTCTTTGTACACACATTATGTACAAACATGCTGAGGTAACTTAATATAAAACAAAATTGCTATTCACCAAACAATGTTAGAAGTTGTAATATACATTGTCTTTACCTCTATTTTTCTACTTTAGGCGCGTAATCTGGAGCAAAAGAGAGAATGGACATTGCAGATAAAAAGGGTAATTCTCGAGAATTATAATGCAGTTATACCTTCACATGCAAGACAGTTAGTTTTGCAACTTGGCCAAACCCAACCAGAAGGTAAACAATGCAGCTGCATCTATGAATATACGTAAATATACTTGAATAAAAATTATTATATCATTCATCTAAAACTATTATAGACGATGCATTGGCAGATAGAGGATCAATGAAAAAGCAACATTCAGCACCACCAGAATATCTAGAAAAACGCAAACAAGAAAGAGAAAGACGGCGATCTGAAACTGGTCTTAGGCAAAAGTTTAAAAAAAGTGCTAGAAAATCGGAAACTGCCACTGAGGTAAGAAAAAGCATATACACCGGTAAATTGTAAAGACCGTCGCTGATATCAACACTTACTTCATAATTTGTGTTGTTATCCTTTTTTACTTGTTCTGACATCAGTATTTTTCTATACGTTTTATTTGTGTTGCAATATTTCCGTTGATATTATTCAATTTTATCTTAAGAATTACGTATCCTTGCGCGGAAATGACTTTCCGTGTTAATATTTTTTCCGAAACATATAATTCAATTGTAAATATTACTTTAACTGATACAAAATTGTTCAACTGATAAATATATATGGTACATTCGATTATTTTAATTATATATAGCTTGAAGAATTTCAATCCAGATAAAGAGCAAAAAATACCTGTTTATACGAAAATTGTATTTAAGTATACAGTAAACCCTCGATAAATGCATCATGAGCTTCCCTCGATAAATGCATCATGACTATCCCCTCCACATAGGGGGATCCCCCTTGGCGAACCTCGACGCTCGACGAGGGAGCAGTGTAACATTATACCACCCGAACGTATCGGTGAGGCAATACTAATTGGAGGGTCCGCCGTTTTCATTTTCGGTCTTTTTCGGTCTTTTTTTTTTTGAAACCTTTGCTAACGTATTTGTGAGATTTTTCTGATTAAAATGATACCAAACACAATATAGTTTGAATTATATTTACTCAATATTTAATATATTTACTTTGTATTTACATAATTAAAACATATCGTGTTTGGTATCATTGTAATCAGAAAAATCTCAAAAATACATTGGGAAAAGTTGCATTCAGCAAAATTAATAAACGACCAAGTTTTTTGTTGCATTAGCAATGCCTCGCCGATACTTTCGTGCCGCTCACTTTGTTTGCTTGTTCTCTCCGTCTCTTCTACTGTCTGTCCTTTCTTAAGTTCGCGCTCGGTTGGAACCAGATTGTAAACACAGATTAGATGCCTCTGCTACCTAAGAGCAATATTCGGTCACGACCTGTGCATTTATCGAGGGAGGTGCCTATTCAGTGTTTTTATCCGGGTCCAGCTGACCGCGAATGTAGAAAGGGTCAGAATATAGAAAACCACCCCCTCGAAGATGCAGGAGTTAAATGTAGCGGGACTCGTTTGTGATGGACACGAGATCAACCGCGACCAATCCGTTTCTACGAATCTTTTGAGGAACGTTCTTTGTTCCAATTTTTCTAACTGTATTTCAAGGCTCGTTGTTCAGCAAGCAGTTCGTCTTCAATATAATAAGAACCTTTTCAAAAGTTTATTGCACGAGGAATCCCATGGGTATTTTTGAGAAAAATACCTTTAATTTAATGACTTTTATTCCAAAAATTCCACAAGGCCCATCTGGTGTATCCTGCTTTTAAAAATTTTAATTTATTTGTCTCAATAGCTTGGCCATGTATGCAATAAACTGTGAGCATCGTCCAAGTTTGCTCCATTCGTTTATGCATGGAATAAAGAACGCGGTTAATCTCGTGTCCATCACAAACGGGTCCCGCTACATTTAACTCCTGCATCTTCGAGGGAGTGGTTTTCCATATTCTGACCCTTTCTACATTCGCGGTCAGCTGGACCCGGATAAAAACACTGAATAGGCACCTCCCTCGATAAATGCACAGGTCGTGACCGAATATTGCTCTTAGGTAGCAGAGGCATCTAATCTGTGTTTACAATCTGGTTCCAACCGAGCGCGAACTTAAGAAAGGACAGACAGTAGAAGAGACGGAGAGAGCAAGCAAACAAAGTGAGCGGCACGAAAGTATCGGCGAGGCATTGCTAATGCAACAAAAAACTTGGTCGTTTATTAATTTTGCTGAATGCAACTTTTCCCAATGTATTTTTGAGATTTTTCTGATTACAATGATACCAAACACGATATGTTTTAATTATGTAAATACAAAGTAAATATATTAAATATTGAGTAAATATAATTCAAACTATATTGTGTTTGGTATCATTTTAATCAGAAAAATCTCACAAATACGTTAGCAAAGGTTTCAAAAAAAAAAGACCGAAAAAGACCGAAAATGAAAACGGCGGACCCTCCAATTAGTATTGCCTCACCGATACATTCGGGCCGCTCCCCCTATAGCTTGGGCCTCTCTGTCTCTTCTACTGTCTGTCCTTTTCTTTGTTCGCGCTTGGCTGAAGCCGTGATGTAAACAAGAATTCGGCACCGGTACACGATAAGAGCACTGCTTTGCCCCCGAAATTAGTGCATTTATCGAGGGTTTACTGTATATAGTTTCCATATAATCATAAGAAAGGAGTATTTAGTCATTTAGTCGAGTTTCTATAGACTATTAACCACTTGCGCTATAAAGACGTGCCACGCACGTCGAGATGCTTTTGTTCCAAAACCGAAAGCGACGTGTATACCACGTCGATAGGCATTTAGCGCAGAAACAAAAGCGACGTGTGTGGCACGTCGGCTAACAGTTCAACCGTTCATTATTCGTGGAGCGCGGCACAGCTACCGAAAGTTAACTCGTGGAGCGCGGCACGGCTACCGAAAGTTAAATCGTAGCGCAAGTGGTTAAAATGTAATTGCGTGATAAGATCATTGTTTCTGTTGTAATAGCTAGTCATTTTTATGTTATTCTAGGATTCTCCAGCATCAGCACGCAAGAATTTGAATGAAGATGATTCCAGAGAGCAAGATCTCAAATCTACAGATGCACGTTCATCAAAAGTAAAGGTAACAAGCTATGTCTAAACACACCAGTTAACAAAATTGACTTCTTCTTTGGCAAGAAAGTACATGTATAGTCCAACAGCTCTAGTTTGGCTTCCGAGCGGCGGAGCCTCTCGCTTTCAACCGCCTATTCGCGCCATTTTGCTTTCTGGGGTCCTTAACTCAACCTCCTAAAGTAAACACTCCGCATAGTCGTAGCATTCCCGTATTTTCACTTGTCAGGCTAGATAAATGCAACATGGCTATCTCCTCCACATGAGGGGATCCTCCTTGGATAAACGCGATGACCGACGAAAGAATAGTGTAACATGATGCAACCCGGAGTAAGAGAGACTAATCCAATTCAAGGATAAAACTTTATCATTTTCGAGCTTTTTTTCTTGAAACCTTTACCAACGTATTTGTGAAATTTTTGTGATTAATATAATATTAAACACGAAATAGTTGAATTATAATTAGTTGCTATTTAATATTGTTACGGGTCGACCACGCACGCAAAGTCCTTTGGGACATAGTAAATGATTAACCCCTTGGGTACCAATTTACTTGAAAAAATTCTTGCGTTTGAAACGGATTTAATTTGCTGATGTGTGCAGCAGTATATAAAGGCAGTAGACTTTGTGTGAGAATTCATATGATGTACACAGATTAGTAATTAGTATTGTAAATCGAATCTAAATGCATAAAAGAAGCAATATGAGAAAAAAAAATTATTCACCGGATCACAAAAAAAATATATGCAAGAGATCACAAAAATCCATTCCTCGGGCAATTCTTCACTAGACCATCGACTATAACTACTCGATAAGCGTCTGGTGCGTCTTTGAAATTCTGATAATATTTCACTATCATCACTTTCTAGTTCACTATTGTTTTCGAAATTTTCATCTCGTAATTCACTGTAGTTATCGTCATACTGCTCAAAGTCTTCACTTGCATTAAAATCTTCGTTATCACTTTCGTAAAATATGTAACTTATTTCTGACATTTTGGGGCAGTATATCACAAGCAAGGTTCACTGAAGCACTAGAAGTAACGTTCTCTTATAACTATTAAAACTCACTCTTGCCAGGAATAACATTGTTCATGTTTAATTTTGTTCTAATTTTCATGACGAATTATACTCGTCATCCGTTTTCTAGGCAAAGCAAGTGCATGACGAAACTTAGTCGTCAAATGTACCCAAAGGGTTAACACACTTTTATAGAAAAGTAACAACGTTTTATTTCAAACACACGTCCGCCAACGAGGAGCTCTGACCATAGAATCTCTCCTTTATTTTCAAATAACTGACATGTCCCGTAACCCAGTAACATTAATACTACTGGGTGTTGCGTAAATACATGGGGTGTTGCGTAACAATATATTCACTTACTATTTAACATAATTCAAACATATCCTGTTTGATTTCAAGAAAAAAAGGTCGAAAATGAAAAAGTTTTATCCTTGAATTGAATTAGTCACACTCTTATCTATCCCGGGTTGCAACATGTTATGTACACTGCTCCTTCGTCGAGCAGCACGTTTCGCCAAGGAGGATTCCTCCATGTGAAAGGGGTAGTTGTGCCGGAGTTTATCCAGCTTTTACTGTACTGATATTCTAAATCTTGTGCATACGCCAATATCCTCACTTCCACCATCGAAATTACGCTCTCTCACTTTCTTCGATGCGAAAGTTTCTCTCTCTTTGTCGTTTAGTTCGATTTGAATGTGTTAGCTCTTTCAGCGAATTGCAAAGTAGAACGTTAAGTGCCCCCGTATACGTGTGGTCGGAGGCATGGACCTTGACGTCTGACAAATCAGACCTGCACTCTTTTGCCTATCCAAGATAGAGTTGTTGGACTTTCTCTTGTGGTGCTCAACACAAACATGAAATCCGTTTTTCTTCATTGCCCTCCATTTTCGAAGAAAGCCAGTTTAAAAATAAATGCAGATATTCAACTTTAACATTCCTTATATTTCAACCATACAAGTTATTTAAATCTGTTTGTATAAAATTATTCTATAAATTCTATCGGATATAAAGATGAATATTACTTTAATGTTATGAATATTTAAACATGTTTAAGCAATGCTCAAAGTAAAAACGACGCCAAAGGTACCCCATTCTTTACGGATATTTTTCAATTCGTCTTCAAATCCAAACGTCCAGGAGAAAGCCTATTAGCAGAAGGCGATAGAGCAGACATTTTTCATGGAGAATCCATGAAAGAAAGTTACAACAGAAATTTGGTTTTCGGTTGAAAAATTAAAATAACTCCATAAAATACAAGGCACATCAGTTTATACAACTGAAGTTCTTTTTTTTTGCCAATCAAGGTTTGACATGTGGTACTAATAGTCTTTTCGGACCGAATTCGCATAAGCAATCCGTTTGTCTTCATTATGCACGCCATTTTGTGACAAGCAGTTTTATATTTTATAACTCGTACAATCTTAAAATTGAAAATGCCGTTGAACAATATTGCTTATTAACAGGATAAAATTTTGCAAAAACTGTACCATGTTCAACGTAACATTATTATGATGATATAACTTCCAAACAATAAATGTAATTGTAAAGCAAGTTGCAAGCATGAATGAAACGGCAGCCCTGTAAACGACTAGGAGTACATTGTGTCTTGCAGAGCTATTTTATTTTCTAAACCGAAAAAAATATTCTGTTGCAACTTTTTTTTATGTTTTCCCCAAGAAAATTGTCTGATCTGCTACCTTCTGCTATTAGATTGTATTCTGGATGTTTAGTTTTTAAGATAAATTGGAAAATACCCGTAAAAATTGGGGTGTTTTAGGTATTCGCTTTTCGCTTTGTGCATTGTTTAAACATACTTCAATGTTTATAACATGAAAATAATATAGTTCATTACATTCGGTAGAGTTTACAGTATAATTTTTCACCAAAAAAATTAAATAGCATTTACGGTTCAAATGTAAAAAAATTTCAAATTTGAAATTATTTACAAAACTGACTTTCTTTAAAATGAAGGCTGATGGAGAAAAACGGTTTCCATATTCGTTTTCAGCGCCACAAAATACATAGGAATCAGTGTAAATGCTTTTGTGTCCAAAATCGTGTGGACCAGTGTTGTTGAAATTCAAAAATTGCTCACATTTTTAAATGTATTATACTTTTCTTAATTTCTCATGCTTTGCGAAATAGAAGCTTTCCGTTTAAATCTCGGCCATTCAGTTTATGTAGTTTACCAGTATATTTTCCTTTTACTTTTTTGGTGTCCTTGCTGATTCGTATTGTTGTAGGGTATTTACCACAAATATTAAATGTTAAAGTTCAATAATTCCGGCAGTTACGGAAGATATTTTACATAATAAAAAATACATATATTTTTAGAAGAAAGAATTATTCTAGTATTTATTTGTGTCATTTAAGCGGTATAAATTGTTAATATTAATAGAAATAGAATACTTAATAATGCATTTAATTTCATTGCGGCATGTGAATTCCTATTGATTTAACATTTTGAATATACTTATGAAGAATCGATGTCTTTAAACCAAATAGGTCAATGATTCTTTTAATTCGGGCGGTCTGTAAATTGCATTCAATAAACCTGTTTGCCATATTAATTTTTATTTTTCAAAAGGATATTAAAATAATTAGTTTCGGAATTTCCAATTTTCTACATGTAGTAAATATTCATTTATTTGAAAATTAGACTTTTATCGAAGTAATATTTAAATTAGATGTATCAAAATAATAGTGTACTATACTTTGTTTAGGATCGTTTCACTGGGTGGAGAAGGAAGTCAGAACCAGGGTTTCAATCTTATGTGTGTCTTAATCAGTCGGATGAAGAACAAAAGGAGGACATACGTGATACAGACTCTTTAATGGTTGAAACTGAGTGCGCAATTAGTTCTGTGCAGATCGAAAAATGCCCTCAAAATTCATTACCTATTGATACTAAAGAAAATAATGAGAAACAAACGCAAGTGCAAACTGTCGAAGAAATAGTTGGCCATATTCTTATGCAAAATCAGGAATTTCAGAAACTCCTTGAAAAACAACGAACAAACAGCATAATTAATGTTAGACAGCAGCAACGTTTTAACAAACGCATAACTGTCGATACCTCAGATGACAGTGATTCTGAAAATGCAAATTACAGAAGGGACAATTCAAACATTAATAGAACAACACGTACACGGACGACGCATCGCGAACAAAGACTTATTAAAACAAACAATGCTTGGAACTCTTTATCTTCTTCACGGGATAATCAGCCTGCGGTGCAATTACTTTACGATAATTTTAAAACCGAAAGTAGTATAACTGCGAAAAATAAGGTGAATCGTGTTCAAGAGAAGAAGGCCCTATTCGAAACATTCAAGAGGCAGAGTATCGTCACGGAAAGTAAAGTAATAAAAACAGCTCTCAGGATAAGAGAAAATTCAACTTCGGGAAATGAAGAATCTATTCTGACGTATAAAGCGGTAGATGATGACACAAAAGAGTCGACCCATGACAAGAAAAGTAACGAGGGAAGAGAAGAAGAAATGGATTTGAACAAAAGTTTTGGAAATTATGATAATTTACAGCACGTATGGGAAGGCTTGCAAAAAGAGAAAGACATGGATGGAAATGATAGTCCAACTCGACCAGCGGTGTGGCTGACTAAATTATGCGAAGGACTGCCAACATCGCCGCAAAAATGCGGTTCTCTACCTCGTAGCTTTCAAATTAATCCTAATTCAAACCAACATATCACGAAGTCGCGGTTCTTGCAAAGAGATGGAAAACCAATAAGCGACAGACCTTTTACGATAGCTTCCGACAAGCCAGCGGAAATAAATCTAGAAGATATGGAGAGGTATGCTTCATCCTGTCAGCCAGAGGGAAGAATCGCGAAATTCCCTACGTCGGTTTCGACTTCCACTTCAACGTTCTTCTGTTCTCTCGATGATAGACTAATGGATGCCTATTCTGAAGTCCAAATATCGTCGGCTGCAACCAACATACATCCGGATCACAAAATTTATAGAGCTAACGCTACTGGAAGTACTATATTTAAAAACGTTCTTTCGAAAGCTGGTACCCGTCTTCAAGGATTACGAAATACGATGAGTACAGAGACTTTGGAATGTAGCGAAGAACTGGAAAGGACGAAATACTTTCGATCGTTAAGTACAGGGAAATTAAGGAAGAAAAGTAAATTAAAAAATTCCAGAGAATCTTCATCCGATGTCGAAGAATTAGTTGGTTGCGGTGCTAGAGGTACCGATTTTAGAGTGCCTTCCCTCTATTACAAGCAAGGAAGCTCGAGTTTAGGTGCTCGTATTGCTCAATCGGATTATGCAGATCCGGCAATATTGTTCTCAGATAGTCGGCGCGTTGGACAAGCTAAAAGTAGCTCTACCGGGACCAAAATGGAAAAAAAAGAAGATGAAGAAAGTGGAGGAAATCGCGAAAGTGAAACAGATAGTTTCTACGAAAAGTCATTTGAAACAATTGAGAATTATGTTGACGTCGATGTCGAGGATGCGTTTAGGGATAGTGCAATATTTAGCGATATAGATGAAGTTTTTGTGGGAAGGCCACTTGCAAGTTCCACTTCGCAAGAGAGTACGGTTTTAAAGAACAAAGTTGCACCGCCAGTTCCTACAAAGAAAAGATCGGAATCTCTTGCTGTGTTAAATTCTTCAATGTTTAATTTAACGAAATGTAGACCAAGTATTGCTCAGAAGCCCAATTATTTAAAGGTAAAATCGGTGGTATTAAAAGAACATTCGGGGAGTAATAAAATTGCACTAAAATCACCAGTGTCTGAAAGTCTGTCATGCCAAAACAATAACTTTGAAAATAAATATGAACAAAATAGTGGTGATGAAAGAGACGACGTATCAGCGGGACAAAGCCAAGCAGGCTGGGTACGCAAAATAGTGGGTCAGTTGCAGGGACATATTGAAACGTAATTTATACCAATGAATGTGTACAAATTAAATCAGAATACGAATCGCCCGTGATTAAGTGTAAATACACAAATTTCACGTTCGTCAATTGTCTTAATGTAGTAGCTAATACATCGACGATACTCGCTAGAAATATAATAAAAAAAAACAATAATCTGACTTCAAAGCTTTTGACAGTTTATAAAGTGCATTAATTACCATTATATTATAGTACATAAGTAACAACGGAACAACCACAGAATCAAAGCATGATATTTCATAAAACACTGTCCAAGGTTGAAAGATGCTACAATACGCATCGAGTAACATTGATTCAAATGAAATTTATATACCATAACGGAAAACGTAATGTATATATAACGTACTACACCAATGCGGCTTACATTTCTTCTTGATAGAATTTTATCTTCATTTTCCTGTTAGCGATTTCTGTTTACCAAATACACTCGTGTTTTATTCGCCAAATATGTTTTTCAATTTTTTCTTTTCTATTTTGTTGAATTTCCAGGGCTCACAAAGTATTTAATTTATTAATTACATTGATAATTTAAATTCGATTGATAAATTGATAATTTAAATCTAATTATTTGCAGATTTATTATTCACTGCAATAATGGTCTGTATTGCCATTTAGTTTTTACGTTGCTACAAGCATTATATTCTTTGTTTAGATTTTCGTTAATTCGTTAATTCGTGATCATATTTGAAAATATAAATTTTGATATATTACATAACAGTGATGAATCACTTAATCATATAAGCGCCACAGCTACTAAAATTGTTATTTTTGTCTTTCATCGATTTTCCGTGATTTTCCAATAACTTTTTTTATTTTATTAGATGATAAAATAAAAAGTACTGTTGATGATACCGGCGATAGAAGGGAAAAAAGAAAAGACTGTAATTTTTCTTGCAATACAATTATATTTATTTTATTTTAAGTGTAAACAGCGCTTTATTTATTTTTGTAAAAGCCTTAACGTGTTTAGCGCATTATGAAACTTGTCATAACATTAATTCATTCTACATTTTTCCGATTCCAAGTATGTAGTAGCACTGAGCAAGAATGAATGAAATTTCTTACATTCATTGTAATGGAATTTTGTTAATACTAATAAAATTGCAAAAGCATTTACAAAAATAACACAGATGAGACACATTGAAAAATGTTTTTAATTGTCACATAAGGAAAACTACTAACTTGCTGAAAGTTTAAATGTGTTCCGTTTATTTTTATTTATATTGAGTTTTCTGTAATAATAATAATAATAATAATAATAATAATAATAATAATAATAAAGAGAATTATGAAATATTGAATATGTCTAATAAATGTGCTGCTAAAGGTACTGAACATGAAGAACTCGAAATAAGCTTAATTGAATATAAAATAATCCTTTATTGAAATGTATTTTAATGTTAACTCTATCATAATACTAGAAGATATTATCTTTGAGAAGTGAAATAATTGAAATTTATGAGAAGATAGAACCATGTAATAACGGTTATTATGTGCATGTTATGTTTTCCTTTCACATACTACTTGTATGGGCTTTACACTATTTGTAATGCAAATATGATATGTGAATGTTATTACACGAGTTACATATATAGAATAACATCTGATAAAGATATTGTCGTATCGTTGTCACTTAGAATGAAATAGCGAACAAAAAATATTATATACGATAGTGCCAATTAGGGTATATGTATTTGTTCTGGATCATATATAAGTTAATACAGGGCAATTATAAAACTTATCCAGAGACTGAAATTGTGAATATCTGTCGTAAATTAAGATGCAAAATTTAAAAATAGTAAAATAATATCGACAGAACATTTTTTTAAATACCTTGAAATATAATTCATACCTGTATTTTCATACAATGCAAGTAAGTCTTGCAATAAAACTGTGGTGTTTCTTATTTTTCTTTAATTGAACCGTTAAGTGGTATCACCCTGTATTAGTAAATACTTTACACATGGAGTATACCTTTCGTTTTAAAGTGTTACTCAAAGAAGTGTTATACCTTAAATTAACTTTATTCACACGTTTCGAAAGATACATAAAGTTTTATTACGTAGACAAGGATATTTACTTTGTTGAATTGTAAAGCATAATTAGTTAATTACTCTCCATTTACATAAAATTCTGCAATGTATATTTTATAATATAGAAATAATATTAGTGTATAATCTTATACACGGAATTATATTGTTGAAAAATATTTTTTTACACAGCAGCAATTTGCCTTTTTACTTATCTGAATAATAATGAAACTGTCTTTTTGGTATACAGTAGACACCTGTACAACGCGGGGGATACGTTCCGCATTATAGGAAATCGCGTTGTACGAGCATTCTCGTAAGACGCGGTCGTATGACCTCGTATAACGCGTTATGTACAAATGATTCACGTTTAACTTTTCTCGTTAAAGGGGGTTTAAATCGAATATTAAGGAAAAACTATGTACAATAACAATAACAATAAAAATATCTTACAATTCAATAACTAGGAACACAAATTTAATAAAATAATTTAATATAATTTTATAAGAACACAATGGACACAATGTGCAAACGTACGCGAAATTGATTGTGAACTGCACAAATCATTAGAAATTTCGCAGTACAGAAATATAACGTGGGGAATCCCCGCGTTATATGGGGGAAAACACGTGTTATACGAGGGACATGAAATCGCGTAATATGAAAACGCGTTATAACAGTCCCGCGTTATAAGGGGGATTACTGTATTATCGTATTTCATAATGATTTGAAGCATGTAACTACTGACTGTTTCTCTAATTTCTGCTCTATTTGTTTTTTGATAAACAATTAATAAACACCTAGATTATAAAATAATGAACAAATATGATTTCACATTAAAACAATAGCCAACAATTGTATTATAATAACACTGTCCAACAAATTTGAAGGTGATTTCTGTTTTCCTATAGCCACTATATAATTCTTATAGAGTTCGTCGTCCTGAACACGAATCCGGCAACCAAATTTCTGGATCACCCTCTGTTTTCGAAAAAAATCAGCATTTGTAAAAACGGTCGTTTTCGGTAAAGAAGCTGGTATTACGCGAAAACTAAGAAACGTAGGTTGTTGTTCTTGGTCTCAAAAAATAGAGGAGTGTTTCCCGAGTATGTATGTATAAGCAGTTATAATATTCCGTATTAGTTAATAGCAGTAAATCACTGTCAAAGTTCAAAAACGAGCGGATTCGCGAATTTTTTACGCATTCACTTTCCATTTTCACGTAGAGGACTGTTGCTAGCACAAATTTACTGTACACCATTGGATTCTACGTACATTTCTGAATAAAAAACTATCAGCGAAAAATGTCATAACTGATTTTCGTTTCGGCTCAATTTAAGAAAATATCCATCGGGAGCGTGTTCCGACCGTTTTGCCGCTACGACGCCATCGCTGCCTTTGGGCGCCGTAGCTACGCGTAATACTTTCGCGGGCCCCGCGCATCGATACATTCCGTTGAGGTAGAATTCTCTACCCCTTTACTAAAGTGTAAGGTCATACTTATTTATATATTTTTTTTTTTTTTTTATAGAGGGGAAATGCTTTACGCCCACCCGCAAATGTCTTAGTTTGCGGATAGTGTGGGACTCCGTAGGCATATTGTTTTCGTATACCCACTAAAACCCCTCTCTACTTTACTCTGCTTTGCTCTTTAATTTAACTAATCAAACAATACTCGCTTCAAACAATGAATAAGAATTATTTTATACGGGCTATTATTCAATGATATATTAATACCGCTTATTATTCAATGAATAAGAATTATTTTATATGTGCGCGATAAATCTTATCATCATTATTTTCATAAATATTAAACAAAAGGAAAAAAATCAAAGGAGAGAATGTTGTAGTATATTCGGTAGGAATAGGATAGCGAAATTTTCTTTATTTAGAAGATTTGAAATGAAAGAAATATGTGGAACATGTTATAATAACGATTTATTGCCGTTATCCCATATAAAATGATTCTCGTTCATTTTTTAAGGCGAGTATTGTTTCATTACTTAAATTAAAGAGAAAAGCAGAATGAAGCAGAGGGGATTTCAGAGCGTATACGAAAGCAATAAGCCTACGGAGTTCCACACTATCCGCAAACTAAGACATTTGCGAGTGTGCGTAAAGCATTTCCCCTCTATAAAAAAAAAAAAAAATATATAAATAAGTATGACCTTACACTTTAGTAAATTCTACCTCAACGGAATGTATCGATGCGCGGGGCCCACGAAAGTATTACGCGTAGCTACGGCGCCTAAAGGCAGCGATGGCGTCGTAGCGGCAAAACGGTCGGAACACGCTCCCGATGGATATTTTCTTAAATTGTGCCGAAACGAAAACAGTTATGACATTTTTCGCTGATAGTTTTTTATTCAGAAATGTACGTAGAATCCAATGGTGTACAGTAAATTTGTGCTAGCAACAGTCCTCTACGTGAAAATGGAAAGTGAATGCGTAAAAAATTCGCGAATCCGCCCGTTTTTGAACTTTGACAGTGATTTACTGCTATTAACTAATACGGAATATTATAACTGCTTATACATACATACTCAGGAAACACTCCTCTATTTTTTGAGACCAAGAACAACAACCTACGTTTCTTAGTTTTCACGTAATACCAGCTTCTTTACCGAGAACGACCGTTTTTACAAATGCTGATTTTTTTCGAAAACAGAGGGTGATCTAGAAATTTGGTTGCCGGATTCGTGTTCAGAACGACGAACACTATAAGAATTATATAGTGGCTATAGGAAAACAGAAATCACCTTCAAATTTGTTGGACAGTGTAATTAATGCCATTTAACTTCTTTTATGGATCTACACTATTTCCCCTGACATGTGAACATTTACATTAATATTTTCATATTATAATAAATTGGAAACTTCATTTTTGAAATACCAACGTTTAAGATAGTAACCGTAAAATATATAATTTCAGATTTAGAAAGGTAAATTTAAAGTTTAATAGTAATACCCTTCAAACAAAAATATTCAGTCTTGCTTAATTCCTTGACGCACAGATTTTTTGAAAAAAACGGCCAAAAACAATCAATTTTTTTATGTAAAAAACACACTTTAGAACATTGTCTTGGCAAAAATATAAAAAAAATATTAGGGTGTCCCATAAGTTTCTTCCGCGCCACGCTATGAATGACTCTAGCTGGCTATATTTATATAAACATGCAGACTTATCTCTTAGCCGTTTATGGCATCGGTTTCAGTCGTCCCAGAGCTCTTTCAAAGTATATTTCGTTGCTGACAAAGTCTCTTTTAAAAAAATTTCTGCACCGTACAATATGGAGAGCCAAAAGAAGCATTTGCGGCAGGTTATGATTCATTGCTTTAAAAAAGGCAATAGTGCAAAGGACACTGCAGACGAGATTTGCACCGTTTGCGGGTGTGGTACTACGACTATTACGACTGTCCGCACTTGGTTTAAGAAATTTAGAGCTAGCAATTTCGAGTTGAAAGATGAAGACCGCAGCGGCCGCCCAGCAACGACGGATACGGACCTTATCAAGACTATGCTCGCTGAAAATCCGCCATATAGTGTGCACGAGATAGTGGAAGCCACTAACATTCGCAAGACAACGGTACATAAGCATTTAATCAAGATGGGATATGCGTGTCGACATGAAGTTTGGGTTCCACACCTATTGACGAAGACCGGCCTTATGAAATCCTTTCTTAAAGAGTCTTGTCACTGGAGACGAGACTTGGATTTTGTATCAAAATGTGCATCAAAAACGCACTTGGTCTAAGGAAAATAGACCTTTAACTGTTGCGAAGCCTGGACTTCATCCGAAAAAGGTTCTTTTGTGCATTTGGTGGGGCTGGAAAGGTGTAGTGTGTTACGAGCTCCTTCCTCAAGGTGAAACGATCAATGCTGACAAATATTGCAATCAACTTGATCAATTGAAAGCCGCCATACCAGAAAAACGGCCAGAATTGGCGAACCGACGAGGCGTCGTTTTCCATAACGACCACGCAAGATCGCATGTTGCGTTGGCCGTAAGGCAAAAATTATTACAGTTTGATTGGGACGTTCTACCTCATCCTCCATACTCCCCGGACCTTGCTCCTTCCGATTATTACTTGTTCCTCTCCTTAAAAAATTCTTTCCGTGGTAAATCTTTCAAATCCATAAGCGAAATAAAAACGCACCTAGATGAATATTTTGTAAGTAAACCTCAATCATTTTGGAAAGAGGGCATAATGAGGATTCCTGAGAGATGGAAGAAGGTTATAGAATAGAACGGTTCATATATAACACAATAAATCAACCTTAAACAACAAATATCGTGTATTCATTTCGCCTCAAAAAAAGGGAAGAAACTTATGGGACACCCTAATACAAAATTAATCAAAATTTTTATTTTAATTTTGGATTTTGATCCACATTGCAGAAAAGGGCCGAATATTGCAATGTTACACGTACATCGCCAGCAAAGATAAGCAATGTCCAACCAAATCCATCTCCTCAAAGGTTTGCATTTGTTACCGCTCCTGATTCAACTTTTCTTTTGGTGGACAATTTTGATAGACCGCGCTTTTGTTTCATGGAAAAAGGCTATATTTTATTCTTGAATAAATAAGTGTTATAGCTTACAATCCTATGTAAATGATAAATATCAATAAAACGATTTTTTTCTTAGCTTTCACATTGTTATTTTCAATTCTCGATTATATACGAATGTGAAAAATTATAGCATCATAAAATAAAACGTCGCTCGAATTACCTCGAGTGTGCACAGTTTGGCTTGTTTAGCGCGCTCGAATTAACTCGAGCGCACAAGTTAAGGGGCTAATAATCTGACTATATACCGAGATAGAGATATCTAAGATATCCAAAAACTGGTATTGTTACAAATAAATAAAAAAGACATTTCTGAAAAAAAACTATGGGCGAAAAATATCATAACTGTTTTTGTTTTGGCACAATTTAAGAAAATATCCGTAAACAACTTGTGCCGACCGTTTTCACGCTACAACGCCAGCGCTCGCCGAACCGGGCCCGTCAGTGCCGTAGCTATAAATATAAATATACATAATGCTTTTACGGGCCCTGAACGTCGATGAATCTTGTTAAGGTGGCATTCTCACCCGCTTTACTAACGTGGTGGCAAAAAAAAAGATTTTTCTTTATAGAGGGGCGTTATTTTCAATGCGTTATTTTGCGGATAGTGTGAGTCCGTCTTCAGAAGGATCCATCTTTCTGAAGACGCGATTGCACTTGGCTTACGATTGTTTTTGGGGAAAACTGTAAATAGCGGAAAGTGCGCGTGGCTGGCAGGCCCAGGAATTTTCGGGGGTGAGTCCCAGCGGTCGGAGTGCACGGGCACTGGGTTGAGAGTACGGTTTTCCCTCGGTTGTGCATATGCAGACGATATTTAAGTAATTTTTCACAATTATTTAGAAACACTCGCCAGAAACTGTCATTTTATGACACTAACACTTCCACAAAACTGTCACTTTATGTCACTGACACATCCAAAAAACGCATATTTAATTGTCGAAATGATTTAAAAACATTTGCGGGTAACTGTTACTTGAGGTCATTGACACTTCCACAAAACATTGCATTTAATTCTTAAAATTATTTAAATTCGCTTGTAGTTCATTGTTTAAACATATTCATATTATGGGACACATGCACTAATAGTCGTTAATTTAAGTTACGACTGACCAGGTATCGATAATCAAGTTGAATCGAAAACGTAAATGTCATTCCGTCACTCTATCGTATACAGCAGGGAAGACGTTTATTTGATCGCCAGAGCCGTCCTTGGAAGAGCTCCGCCTGCTTCCCCTTCCCATGCGCTCGAGAGCTCGCTGTTTGATTAGCCTTTCACTTGCCAGGCTCGGACATTTTGGCCGGAGATTTTTAATTATTTGCGCTAGAGATTCATTTACAAATGCGCGTGCTACGACGCCACACTATATTTCGCCGTAAGGCGTCACGTAGTGGTTGAATTCCACCAAAACCATCGCCAGAAGTCCAAAAACATTAAAATCTATTAATCGTATTTGATTTAAAACATATCAGAGCATACTTTTTCACTAATAATACTTCTGTTTTGCTGCATACGCGAGTTGTTGCAATCTGAAACTGTTTTTCAACAAATAACCTTTGTCGACGTGCCACGCACGTCGTTTTGTTTTCCGCGATCGACGCGCGTGGCATGACTTTCCAGCGCTTGCGGTTCGATAATTACGAATATCGTCCCAATACGACACCACGCTCGTGCCAATAGGTCCGAACCTGGCAAGTGAAGGGCAAATCAATCAGCGAGCTCTCGGGCGCCGGGAAGGAGAAGCAGGCGGCGCTCTTCCAAGGACGGATCTGGCGATCAAATAAACGGCTTCCCTGTTATAAGTGATGCTTATGGCTACGAATTGGACAAATGCCTGGAGCTTTGTAAAAAAATTAGTGTCTACATAATAAACCAAATAAAAGTTTGTCCTTAAAAAGAAAGTAGACATTTTGTGTAGTTTCAAAAGAAGATGAAAGGCGAGATCAAAATCGGTCACAAGGGTGTTACGAGCCGGTCGAGTGGCAGAAAGAGACCGAATGCGTTAATGTAATTATACTAGCGAGAGTTAAGTATTAAGTTATACTAGAGAGTTAAGTAACTTTAGTTTTAAAAATCTTATTCACCCCGAGCGGTAAGGGTGAATAAGGGAGATCGTTGCTATGTTACACGAAGATTAAGGAAGTAAATTGAAATAGCTAAAACGATTGAATGTCACAAATGTTAATGTAAACGTATATTAAAAGTTATAATCAGTTGTTGTTGAGAATGCAATTACAATGAACGATTCATAAATTTAAAATTAGCCGAAATTCACACGCCGGTTCGCGGGGGGTTTTCGACGTTTGTACTTATAATAGTCCATCGTTTCGGGAGTCGTAACTTCGAAATTTCTTTACACTAACAATGTAAGTAACAGAGTGACGTGTCAATAAATACTGGCCTCGAGGAGTCAAAGAATGTCTCGCTTATATAGGGCTTCGTTTTGGGAAAAACTGCAGAAAAATGAGTGGAGGTAGTAGGATTCTGATAGGGAGATTATGACACCAAGGTGGCATGGGAAAAATTTTCCCAGGATTGTAGTGGGTCGTAGTTTGTTTATACTAATTGACCGGACGGTGGCCCCGTACAGCGAGACCCCTTCGTGTTTATATCTTTCGTAAATTTTCTAAGTGGCCGACTGGTATCAGGTTAAAAATAATTTAAAAAGTTTAAGGGCCACATGTAACAAGGGATATAGAGCGACACATTTAAGTTGGCGTCTGAGCGGTAGAGCCTCTCGCTTTCAACCGCCCATTCGTGCCATTTTGTTTTTGGGGTCCCCAAGCTCAGCCTCCTAAAGTAAACGGTCCACATAGTCGTAGCATTGCCGTATTTTTACTTGTCTGGCTGGATGGACATAGCTATCCCCTCTACATGGGGGATCCCCCTTGGCGAAACGCGACGCTCGACGAGGGAGCAGCGTAACACGATGCAACCCGGATCAGATAAGAGTGGACTATTCAATTCAAGGATAAAACTTTTCATTTTTGACCATTTTTTCTTTAAAGTTTTACTAACGTATTTGTGAGATTTTTCTGGTTAAAATGATACCAAACACGATATGTTTGAATTACATTAAATAGTAAGTAAATATATATTAAATAGTAAGTGAATACATTAAATAACAAGTAAATATAAGTCAAACTATATCGTGTTTGATATCATTTTAATCAGAAAAATCTCGCAAATACCATTTATTTCGATTTATTTCGACGAGTTATTTCAAGAAATGGTGATGTCAATTGGCCACCAAGATCATGTGATTTGACACCCTTGGATTATTTTCTTTGGGGTTTACGTGAAATGTCAAGTCTATAAAAACAATCTACAATCGATTCCTGAACTAAAGGATGAAATTATTCCTGTCATTGGTGAGATAGAATCACAAGTATGTCTACACGTCATTGCAAATTTTAAGAAAAGAGTGGACATCTGTGGAAATGCAAAAGGTGGTCATTTGGCAGATATTGTTTTTTGTACATAAATGGCATAAGTGATACTTTACTTATCAATAAAAAGTTATTAGGAATCAATGCAAATTGTGTGTTTTATTAAAGATTTAAAAAAACCGCGCAATTTGAAAAACCTATATATTAAATGATAATTTAGAAAAATTTTGCCAGAGCTCATGGGGGATTTGACAACTCGAGCCCTATCATTCCAAATCCGTATATTTATCTTTTTACCCATCACAGCGTCCTGCTATTATATCTAGTCTATCTATTACTATGACTAAATGAACATGAACAACCAAAATAGAGAATTGCACTAAAATAATATCGCTTAACTAACGAAAACTTTGCAGTGCAAAGGGTTACATTACATCCTATGCATTATATTTATGACAATGGGATTAATGTGGTCTACACCAAATAATAATTTATTATAATATTAATAGAATTTTAAATAGTAGTTATTGTGTAAGAAACATGCTATCAAATAGAAAGTAACAATTAAAGCAAGCTTTCTGCAAAGTATATATCTATAGAAAAATTATTTTAATACAAGATTCATTTTCGATAATAACCTATACGTGACGTGAATATTGTATTATTAACCGAGCATTTTTTTAAACGTACATAAGCCATTCTCTAAGTGAATATTAATCTAACGATGGTTTTATACCACCAGTTTGATGTCTCGATCATGAAATAAGGAAAGTGACAAAAGTTAGTTACCAAAGTGTACCATAAAAGTTATTCATTTATCGTAAATATCCTACTGGTCGCATATTGTACATATTATACAGGATGGCACAATAATTATATTCACCTTGAATACTGCCGTTATTTGTAATAAATATGAAAAAATGTTAACAACTGTTAACAAATGTTAACAAAATGTTCACAATTTATTATTTCCAGGCACAATTAATTAGCAGTTTAAGGGTTTTTCTCCTGTTCTTCTTGCGAAATGCTTTTATTGTTTTGTAATAAATATTATTCTGTACTTATACGAATGATAAAGACAAATAAAACTCTTATAAGGTTTCTAGTCATTAAAGACATTTCATTTCCAATTTATTTAAACTCCATTATGTATCTTTATATGTAAAAATAGACATGAAAAAAATGTTACTGACGCTCCACCATGGACTCGAACCCGACTCCTAACGACGTGGAACACCGACCCGTTGCTACTACGCTAAACCCATTACGTGTAATCGTTTGCTACAGAACTGTGTTTAACGAGTGAATTGCATCTTCAATTGCAAATATCTAAAAAATTGTTGAGTAGTGGCCCCTATAACCATATATCTTCATCAACAGGGAAACTAAATCTACCATCCTACAAAATTTGAACTAAATCCGTGACCTGAAGGCCTTGCACTCTCCTTGTGAGCTAAACCACCGGAAGCAATCGTTCGGTCTACGAATTCGGGCGATTCAGTTTCGTGATAAAAATTTTCGGTGGTCGAAAGAGTGACAAATCATTTTGATTCACTGTGTACAATCATCCACTTATTTTTAGTTTAAGATTACTCATTCTGAAAATTCCATCGAGCACAACAGAATGACACAAACGAACCCCGATTTACCGACTTCCAGCCGACACTCCAAAATTCCTATTGGATTCCTTCAAACTCTACCTACTCCTAAAATTCTTATAAATATGCATTTTCAGAAGACATGCAAGCTTTTACTTGAGAGCAACCCTCCATAAGATTCGGTTCTGAGCATTCGACGAAACTGTAACAACCAAACGAGAATAGAAGCGTAATGTTAATATAATGATTTCGTGTATTAGAGTTAGCGAAAAAAAACCTTAGTTACTTAAAACTAATATCGAAATCTAACAGTATCTAGGCCACCTCGAGAAATTTTCCAGACCTGAGAAGCCTTAGGCCAGGCAGCCAGGATAGTTGATCGACTGAGCTGTCCTTCGAAGAGCTCCGCCTGCTTCACCCATTCCTACAGCTGAGATGTCACTGATTCACAGACACTCTCTCGGTGTCATGGCCGGACCTATTGGCACGAGCGTGGTGGCGTATTGGGGCGACATTCGTATCTAACCGCTCGCGCTGGAAAGACATGCCACGCGCGTCGATCGCGGAAAACAAAACGATGCGCGTGGCACGTCGACCAAGGTTATTTGTCGAAAGACAATTTCAGATCGCACCACGTCGCGTGCAGGGTAAAACAAAAGTATTATTAGTGAAAAAGTATGCTCTGATATGATTTAAATCAAATACAATTAATAGATTTTAATGTTTTTGGACTTCTGGCGATGATTTGGTGGAATTCAACCACTACGTGACGCCTTACGGCGAAATATAATGCTCCGTTCTAGCACGCGCATTTGTAAATTAATTTCTAGCGCAACCAGGTAAGAAACTCCGCGACAGCAGAACGCAAGCCCTTCTCGCGTTAAAGAATACATTGTTGCGGCCGAGCATTATATTTCGCCGTAAGGCGTCACGTAGTGGTTGAATTCCACCAAATCGTCGCCAGAAGTCCAAAAACATTAAAATCTATTAATTGTATTTGATTTAAATCATATCAGAGCATACTTTTTCACTAATAATACTTTTGTTTTACCCTGCACGCGACGTGGTGCGATCTGAAACTGTCTTTCGACAAATAACCTTGGTCGACGTGCCACGCGCGTCGTTTTGTTTTCCGCGATCGACGCGCGTGGCATGTCTTTCCAGCGCGAGCGGTTAGATACGAATGTCGCCCCAATACGTCACCACGCGCGTGGCAATAGGTCCGAACCTGGCAAGTGAAAGGCGAAGCAATCAGCGAGCTCTCGAGCGCATGGGAAGGGGACGCAGGCGGAGCTCTTCGAAGGACAGCTCAGTCGATCAACTATCCTGGCTGCCTGCCTTAGGCTTCAAGAACCGTGTCCTCTCCAAGTTTGCCTTTCGTTTGCTGTAAAATCTCATAAATGGTTGCAGCCTCGTTCCAACTCTTAAGCTAGTTTAAAACGGGCACTAGGAAATCTTTGATACTATGGTATTATGAAGATTAGGTTTTTCTGTATCACTTTGTATCTTACGATACCGTAAATAAGATTGTTTATTAACCCTTCATGAGACCTTATGTTTCTAAGATGACATAAAAAAACATCTATGTTTCTATTCTTCAAATGAAACGTGTTAACCCCTTGCCCTACGATTTGTATTGTAACTGTCTTCGCAATAATTCAGAATTTAATTACTAAAATAAAAATTGATCAGTGATTCTTGATATATCGTATAATTTAACGTAATATTAATATTATCGCGTCGGATGTCATTAATACGTTTAATTGGATAGGTTTTGCAAAACTTGAAAATTTCCTATCCCATTTACCTAATCACGAGCGTCCTCGTTATTGTAGGGCAAGAGGCTAATTGTTGAATATCACAAATTTTCCTTGCAATTAAATGTTTACAAATCATATTAACGGCATTGTTTAAAACTCGATCTTTAATATTCATCAATTTGCCGGTATTAGTATTATATTTAATGGTTCGGTATTCGAGTAAAATAACGCAAGATTTTAAAATCACATTACCAGTAAAACAGTTTTTTGATCATAAAAGTACGTTGAAGTTAGTCTGCGTTCAATAAGGCCGTACTCAATAAATGTGGCTATTTTTATTGTAAATACTTGGTGTTTTTCTTTGCGTTATGTAATAATATAAATGGCGCTTACCTTTTCATAAACTGTAGAACACTCCGACTGATGATCTCTGTAGAGAAAGATAGTAGTACTCAACAAAAAGGCAACTGCGTTGTTTGCATGGAAAGGATCAAAGCTGTTGGTTTGGTGAAAGGTAGTATTTTCCGTTGGTTTAGGAAAGTTTATTTATGAGGTTTATTTACAGAAGTTTGCCTAATTGTGCTTACAGACATCAGTATATAGTACATAATATTTATAAATCATTTTCACAATACTATATTTATAAGAAATGACTAAAACAAAAGATAAAGTAAAAACAGCACTTGTTAGAGACATTATGTACACGTATATTACACTGTCCAACAAATTTGAAGGTGATTTCTGTTTTCCTATAGCCACTATATAATTCTTATAGAGTTCGTCGTCCTGAACACGAATCCGGCAATCAAATTTCTGGATCACCCTCTGTTTTCGAAAAAAATCAGCATTTGTAAAAACGGTCGTTTTCGGTAAAGAAGCTGGTATTACGTGAAAACTAAGAAACGTAGGTTGTTGTTCTTGGTCTCAAAAAATAGAGGAGTGTTTCCCGAGTATGTATGTATAAGCAGTTATAATATTCCGTATTAGTTAATAGCAGTAAATCATTGTCAAAGTTCAAAAACGAGCGGATTCGCGAATTTTTTACGCATTCATTTTCCATTTTCACGTAGAGGACTGTTGCTAGCACAAATTTACTGTACACCATTGGATTCTACGTACATTTCTGAATAAAAAACTATCAGCGAAAAATGTCATAACTGTTTTCGTTTCGGTTCAATTTAAGAAAATATCCATCGGGAGCGTGTTCAGACCGTTTTGCCGCTACGACGCCATCGCTGCCTTTGGGCGCCGTAGCTAAGCGTAATACTTTCGCGGGCCCCGCGCATCGATACATTCCGTTGAGGTAGAATTCTCTACCCCTTTACTAAAGTGTAAGGTCATACTTATTTATATTTTTTTTTTTTTTTTTATAGAGGGGAAATGCTTTACGCACACTCGCAAATGTCTTAGTTTGCGGACAGTGTGGAACTCCGTAGGCTTATTGCTTTCGTATACGCTCTGAAATCCCCTCTTCTTCATTCTGCTTTTTTCTTTAATTTAAGTAATGAAACAATACTCGCCTTAAAAAATGAATGAGAATCATTTTATATGGGATAACGGCAATAAATCGTTATTCTCATAAATGTTAAACATCAGGAAAAAATCGAAGGGGAGAAAGTTGGAGTATACTTTGCTAGCAAAAGTATATGACTATAAAATACTCGTAAATACTATATTATAACATGTTCCACATATTTCTTTCATTTCAAATCTTCTAAATAAAGAAAATTTCGCTATCCTATTCCTACCAAATATACTACAACATTCTCCCCTTTGATTTTTTCCTTTTGTTTAATATTTATGAAAATAATGATGATAAGATTTATCGCGCACATATAAAATAATTCTTATTCATTGAATAATAAGCGGTATTAATATATCATTGAATAATAGCCCGTGTAAAATAATTCTTATTCATTGTTTGAAACGAATATTGTTTGATTAGTTAAATTAAAGAGCAAAGCAGAGTAAACTAGAGAGGGGTTCTAGTGGGTATACGAAAACAATATGCCTACGGAGTCCCACACTATCCGCAAACTAAGACATTTGCGGGTGTGCGTAAAGCATTTCCCCTCTATAAAAAAAAAAAAAAAAATATAAATAAGTATGACCTTACACTTTATTAAAGGGGTAGAGAATTCTACCTCAACGGAATGTATCGATGCGCGGGGCCCGCGAAAGTATTACGCGTAGCTACGGCGCCCAAAGGCAGCGATGGCGTCGTAGCGGGAAAACGGTCGGAACATGCTCCCGATGGATATTTTCTTAAATTGAGCCGAAACGAAAACAGTTATGACATTTTTCGCTGAATGTTTTTTATTCAGAAATGTACGTAGAATCCAATGGTGTACAGTAAATTTGTGCTAGCAACAGTCCTCTACGTGAAAATGGAAAGTGAATGCGTAAAAAATTCGCGAATCCGCTCGTTTTTGAACTTTGACAGTGATTTACTGCTATTAACTAATACGGAATATTATAACTGCTTATACATACATACTCGGGAAACACTCCTCTATTTTTTGAGACCAAGAACAACAACCTACGTTTCTTAGTTTTCACGTAATACCAGCTTCTTTACCGAAAACGACCGTTTTTACAAATGCTGATTTTTTTCGAAAACAGAGGGTGATCCAGAAATTTGGTTGCCGGATTCGTGTTCAGGACGACGAACTCTATAAGAATTATATAGTGGCTATAGGAAAACAGAAATCACCTTCAAATTTGTTGGACAGTGTTATTATGGTGGAATATTTACTTGGCAGCTGAGGGGTAATTTGCTCTGATTCGCCCGACAGATAGGGAAATCCCTCTCCCTTCACGCATTTTCGATTATGACGCGCTATTGGCAAGAGAGGCCGGCACATTCGTTGCGTCGTCATGTGAACGACGAAAGTAGTATTTTATTTTCGGTTGTCATTCGTCGATCTGAGGTTTCCAGGACCGACATGGTGGGGATAGGCGGTGCGAGAGCAATCTCCCCTTCCCTCTCAGCTGCCAAGTTACGGTTCCCCAGCTTTAACTATAGAAGTATTTACTTTTACTGAGAATTATATTCTGTCCTATTTATTCCTTTATTAGTCGAATGTCTAAATATAAATATAAAGAATAAATTAAGATTTGTCCGGTTTACAGAGATTCTGTGATTGATGTTACATGTAAGAAAAACAGAGTCACGTATTATATTGGATCGGAATCAACGCACTTGAGGGGTAATTTGCACTGATTCGTCCGACGGATAGGGACAACACTCTTCCTCACGAATTTTCGATTTTGAAGCGCTATTGGCAAGAAAGACCCGCGCATTCGTTGCGTCGTCATGTGAACGACGAAAGAAGTCTTTTATCTTCGGTTGTCATTCGTCGATCTCAGGTTTCCAGGACCAACATGGCGGGGATAGGCGGTGCGAGAGCAATATACCCTTCCGTCCCAGCTGCCTTGTTTCCGGTCTCGCACTTTACAAAGCAGTCTGCTTTGAACGAGGCAGTATATTTCAAATAAGCCTTAAACTTGAGAAGAAGCCTTCTTTCATTAAAAAACAAACAAAATGTCCAATTTTTGGTACAGCATCTTACTCACAAGCTCTTTAAAGTTTCAATCAAGTTTTGCAATAATGATTTTGCCCTCTTTCTCCAATGTCTGTTGTAAGAATAATTTTATCAATGCTTTTATTCGTAACTAGAGCTAACATAGTCTATTTGAAATACTGACAATTTATAGGTTTTTTACTTAATGACTTAAACTAAGAAAATTTCATTGTTACTTATGCTAAATGTATAGTTTCTTAATTCTTAGAATCTCATTATATAATATACATATGCATATATGTATAGTTAAATATTTTTCCATGCTCTGTGATCTCCCTTTTCTCTTCGCTGTTCTTACATTACGTGTTTGTCTTTTAAAATATTTCTTTCGTACACACTTGTCTTGTTGCAGGAAATGCAACGCGAGAATGACGTTACTTAAACTGATCTCGTCATTATTAGTGAAATAAATAATAATGAAGCGGCAAATGAAAGTTTTACATTTCGTTAACTTTGAAAACGGCAACATCGATTTAAAATTCGCATTGTCTTGTTATTTCTATCTCTACTTTCGATTCGAAAAATGATTCGAGACATAAGTGATTTTAATTGAAAACATCTTAAATTATATGTTAGCTGTTATGTATTTTACCCTTATTGTTTCTGTCTATATTTTTTTTCTTCAATTTATTCATTTAAAATGTGTAAATAGATCGTGTAAGATAATTCTCGTGTGATATTTAGCAAAAATTATTATGCGAATTATGAATTACACTGTCCAACAAATTTGAAGGTGATTTCTGTTTTCCTATAGCCACTATATAATTCTTATAGAGTTCGTCGTCCTGAACACGAATCCGGCAACCAAATTTCTGGATCACCCTCTGTTTTCGAAAAAAATCAGCATTTGTAAAAACGGTCGTTTTCGGTAAAGAAGCTGGTATTACGTGAAAACTAAGAAACGTAGGTTGTTGTTCTTGGTCTCCAAAAATAGAGGAGTGTTTCCCGAGTATGTATGTATAAGCAGTTATAATATTCCGTATTAGTTAATAGCAGTAAATCACTGTCAACGTTCAAAAACGAGCGGATTCGCGAATTTTTTACGCATTCACTTTCCATTTTCACGCAGAGGACTGTTGCTAGCACAAATTTACTGTACACCATTGGATTCTACGTACATTTCTGAATAAAAAACTATCAGCGAAAAATGTCATAACTGTTTTCGTTTCGGCTCAATTTCAGAAAATATCCATCGGGAGCGTGTTCCGACCGTTTTGCAGCTACGACGCCATCGCACTGTGATCGATTTCACGAATCTAGCTGGACAAAAATCAAAATTTCGAGTTGTTGAAATTTCATTGTAATGGGCATTTACGAACTTGTAAGTACCTGGACAATAATGGATAAACCCTATTTCGTGGTAATACCTTCCAGAATTTTACTTGGAACGGGTTAAAGTTAAGGTATCTAGCTAGCTTAATTTATACTCTTCAAGAAGGCTGTATGCTGATTTCGTTTTCGTGTGTTTTAAGTTTGATTTTTTGTGATATTATATGTTTTCAGTGTTGTTTCAGCTTAGTATGGATTATATATGTCAATAGTTCTATAAATATTAATTGTCATATCTCATTATTTCAAGAAATAATTTAACACGATTTTTCGCATATTTAAAAAGTTTAGTAAGGCTTACAAAAAAAGCTCCACTATCCTCCGCTTTGCGTTTTGTTTTTTTTACACCTGAAACATGTATTGAAGGTAATAAAATAAAAACGATATCCGTCTCGACCCATAGAAAACTTATACGGATTTTTTTAACGACCACCTACATAGGGAGTATTTCACCGTCGAGCAAACAGTGCACGTGGCTTATGTCATTTGCACCAATATAGCTATTTTTAAGGAAACTGCCTTTGTATACATTTTCTAGAGTCGTTTCTTAGACTTTCCCAGACAGTCTCAATATAAGCTAATAGCTCCAGCAAGTGCCATAAATTACGCGTTTCCAATGTGTCCTCAAGTGCAGGTCTGGCGACAACGGAGGGCCGCACAAGAAGCGGGACACCGGAGAATATGCGTACGTGACCAAACCCTTGTTAGCGGAAAACTTGTCGTCAAAACTTTCCTTTTTTTCCGTAAAAAGCGCTTGACGAATTCCTGCTCCTCTGATTGGCTGATAGGCTGCGGGAAATCGCCGTTTTACGACGTTGTGGGTCCTTCGAACGAAGACACCGCAAACTTAGTCATTACATTTTCGTTATTCGTCCAGTGAGTTAATCAGTATTTCTAAGTTCTTAGTGAAGAAAAGTGCTTGGCAAGTGAAGTGTTAGTTCTTCCTACAAGCATATTCAAACATTTTTTTACGGAACATGGCAGTCTTACGAAAACAGGTGTTATTCGATATTTGGCTGAAAGACAAAGACATGGAAAGTGTGCTGACTTTTGTAATTGAAAATTTGTACTTAAGTGACTGTAGTGACGATGTTAAGTTAAGTGCAAGAAAGACAGTTGATAGATTCTGTGTACATTTAAAAGATAAATGGAGGAAAAGTTCATACTCTGTGAATAATTTTCTTAAGAAAAATGCAATTTGGTTGGAGGGTGAAATTTTATTTGACGATAAAGTTCGCAATGAATCAGATATAAGACGACCTGGTACTTCGAAGGAATTGCAAAGCTCTCTTAATCGTGGTCGACCAACTAAAGATTTTCATGACTCTAGTTTTAAATCTAAAAAGAGGAAAGTTGCAAAACTTGTTGAAAACACTACAACTGAGGAACTAGTTTTTGCAACTCAAGTTAGTCTACGCACAGCGGGAAGAAGAAATGCAGCAGAAGTCGTGAACGAAGTAGACATTTCACCTAAAAGAGGCTGCAAAATTAAAAAAGCTTTTAAGCGTCCAGAAGTAAATAAATTAATTAAATTTACTTCTGACGAAGCTTTAGCATTGTTCCTCGACGCAAAATTATCCAGAAGTCAGTACATTTTTATTCGCCGCCAAGCTAAGCAACGCAATGCTGACATATACCCGTGTTATGACAAAATGATTGAATCAAAAAAAAAATGTTATCCCGATGAAATTAATATTACGGATATTAGTGCACAAATAAAGCTTCAGTCACTTATTGACCACACCATTCGCCGGCTTATTGAAAGTGAATGCGACAAATTTACTGAAATTCTACCGGTAAATGAATGCGAATTAAACATGATTTTTAAGTGGGGATGTGACGGCTCTTCTGGCCAAAGCAACTACAAACAAAAATTTGAAGAACATGAAGAACTTCAAGATGATTCATCACTATTTATTATATCTCTGGTGCCACTTCAGTTAAAATACCAACAACAGGAAATATGGAAAAATCCCCGACCTTCATCGACAAGGTATTGTAGACCAATAAAATTGGTTTTTAAAAAAGAGACGAAAGAATTAATTGTGCAAGAAGTTAATAATATAGAAGATCAAATAAAAAAACTACAAGCAACCACGTTTGATTTGAAATCATATAAATTTTCAGTAAAATCATTATTACTCCTAACTATGGTAGATGGTAAAATTTGTAATACCCTAACCGAAACCTCTAGCCAAATTTGCTATATTTGCGGAGCCAAGCCCACAGAGATGAACTCACTTGAAAAACACAAGATAGTTTATGATAAAAAAAATTTTAAATTTGGTCTCTCTAGTCTCCATGCGTGGATAAGGTGTTTTGAATGCCTTCTACATATATCCTATAAACTTGACATTAAAAAGTGGCAAGTCAGAAAATGTGACAAACAAAAAGTCGAAAACCGGAAAAAGCAAATTCAAGATGAATTTAAAAGAAGAATGGCTCTCTTAGTAGATGTGCCAAAAGTAACATCAGGGACAACAAATGATGGCAACACTGCACGAAGATTTTTTGATAATCCACAGTTATCTTCTGAGATAACAGGAGTAAATAAAAAATTAATTGAACGATTTGCAGTAATATTAAAAGTTATTGCAAGTGGATTGCAAATAGACGAAGCAGCATTTGGAAAATATTCCTATGACACGGCAAAATTATATATTCAATTATATAATTGGTACTACATGCCTGCCAGTGTACACAAATTATTAATACATGGCCGACAGATAATTGAATATGCAATTTTGCCAATAGGGCAACTTTCTGAAGATGCGCAGGAAGCTCGCAATAAAGACTGCAAAAGATTTCGGGAACATCATTCCAGAAAATTCTCAAGGAAACAAAATTTGGAAGATTTGATAAATATGTTATTAATTTCCTCGGATCCTGTAATAACGAAAATCCGAAATCAACCAAGGAAAAAAGCCACTAGTCTTCCGGAAGAAGCAATATCACTTTTGCGTGAAGAATGCCGACCAATAATCGAAAGTTCCGCTGAAGACGAAGAAACAGACGAAGACTATGAGGATTTCGATGAATAGCGGTATATGTGCAATTTATAACGGTAAATATGTCATTAACATTCACTTTTTTAACCTATTAAAGATTTTCAAACAATAAACATGACGTTCTTCAGTAAAATTATTTTTGTCCAGCTAGATTCGCGAAATCGATCACAGTGCATCGCTGCCTTTGGGCGCCGTAGCTACGCGTAATATTTTCGCGGGCCCCGCGCATCGATACATTCCGTTGAGGTAGAATTGTCTACCCCTTTACTAAAGTGTAAGGTCATACTTATTTATATATTTTTTTTTTTTTTTTTTTTTATAGAGGGGAAATGCTTTACGCACACCCGCAAATGTCTTAGTTTGCGGATAGTGTGGGACTCCGTAGGCATATTGTTTTCGTATACCCACTAAAACCCCTCTTTACTTTACTCTGCTTTGCTCTTTAATTTAACTAATCAAACAATACTCGCTTCAAACAATGAATAAGAATTATTTTATACGGGCTATTATTCAATGATATATTAATACCGCTTATTATTCAATGAATAAGAATTACTTTATATGTGCGCGATAAATCTTATCATCATTATTTTCATAAATATTAAACAAAAGGAAAAAATCAAAGGGGAGAATGTTGTAGTATATTTGGTAGGAATAGGATAGCGAAATTTTCTTTATTTTTTTTCCACACTATCCGCAAACTAAGACATTTGCGAGTGTGCGTAAAGCATTTCCCCTCTATAAAAAAAAAAAAAAAAAATATATAAATAAGTATGAGCTTACACTTTAGTAAAGGGGTAGAGAATTCTACCTCAACGGAATGTATCGATGCGCGAGGCCCGCGAAAGTATTACGCGTAGCTACGGCGCCCAAAGGCAGCGATGGCGTCGTAGCGGCAAAACGGTCGGAACACGCTCCCGATGGATATTTTCTTAAATTGAGCCAAAACGAAAACAGTTATGACATTTTTCTCTGATAGTTTTTTATTCAGAAATGTACGTAGAATCCAATGGTGTACAGTAAATTTGTGCTAGCAACAGTCCTCTGCGTGAAAATAGAAAGTGAATGCGTAAAAAATTCGCGAATCCGCTCGTTTTTGAACTTTGACAGTGATTTACTGCTATTAACTAATACGGAATATTATAACTGCTTATACATACATACTCGGGCAACACTCCTCTATTTTTTGAGACCAAGAACAACAACCTACGTTTCTTAGTTTTTACGTAATACCAGCTTCTTTACCGAAAACGACCGTTTTTACAAATGCTGATTTTTTTCGAAAACAGAGGGTGATCCAGAAATTTGGTTGCCGGATTCGTGTTCAGGACGACGAACTCTATAAGAATTATATAGTGGCTATAGGAAAACAGAAATCACCTTCAAATTTGTTGGACAGTGTTATCAGCAGAATAAACCTTCTTAAAAAAGGTTATATTAGTAACATATACGTTAGTTATCTATTACTTGTGTTGAGTACATTCACTAAATGAACCGCTCACTTGACAAATCGCTTAACTCCATAAAACCTACAGTAGAGAAACGTGATGAAATAGTACAATAGACTCCCGTACAACGTGGAGGATACGTTCCGCCTTATATGGGACAAACTGTCGCCGCTCTGAATCTGATCAAGGGCCGCGAGATCAATCGGTGCCGAACGCTTCGACGCAATATCAAACCGTCACTGTTGCAAATAAAAAATTGTAGACGTTGCCAAGGTTATCGCATATTGCTGATGAGATGTTGTTCAGTTTGAAATATTATTTCATTGCGAACATACTGTTAGTGTTATACGTAACTAACTTGTTTCAAATAAAGATTCTTTTAATAAAGAATTCAAAACAGAATACAGGTGACTTAATAATAAAAAAAAAAGTATTGTATACGTTATAATAGTATTTTTATAAAAGGACGTATATTTTAGCTACGCGTACTGAAATAAGTAAAATTACTGAAAGGTTGAGAAGAAAACGTATAGCTCTGGATTATTATTTTTTAACAATAGGTAATAATAAACAACAAGGAAAGTGTATACATCAGCTTCTCTAAACAAAAAATCAGGAACTATATGAAAATGTTTAATTTATCTTGTGCGTTATACTGGACGGTTTATAGCGTTGTATGAGAACTAGTCGCAATTTTTTCGGAGTGTTATACGAATTCGCGTTATACGGGAGTCCACTGTATACACTCTTTTTCAACATTCCCTTCAAAATATAAATACAAATAAATATTGTAGAACGTAGAATCGCATGTAGCTTTCCTCAACCGGAGCATAAAATGAATAAGGTGGAATAGCATTAAAATTAATTAGACTGACTTGTGAATTCAAGTATTTATTATTCGATGGCGAAACAAATTTCGTCATTTAATGATGTTAATCTTTATTATTACAAAAATTCATTCTAATCATAAACAGTTAATTCCGGGGGGAAAGGGTTCAAAAGGATTCAATCAAGTGCTTTAAGATTGAAGTTTAAAAAAATTCAAAAAGTGAAGTTAATTGATTTGGCCTGTGAACGGCTCAAATATTGAACAGAATTACAGTTATTTTAGAATTGTTTAACTGTTTCATAATAGTTCAAAGTTTGGATTATATTTGTAAATAATATGTAATCACATTCAATATCATAAATGTGTGCAGCAGTAACATAATTATCATTTAACTTCACTATTTGTATTATAAAACTGATATCAAAGAGAATAATGCTCTTAGATAAAAAGTTTTAGTTTTCTAATCATACTTTGGTAATATCTAATTATCGTTTGCTTTCAAATCGTTGTTCCTGACTTGCATTCGCTGTATCCTGTTTAAGGTTTCTTAAAGCCCCCGCTTGCAAAGTTAACGATAATAAAGAAATTTTCAAATTTCCAATAATACTTTCTACAAAACATCAACGGATAATATCTGAAATCAGAAAACGCTATAATAAAGTTAATTATTTGTAAGTAGACGCAAAACCAATGGATGTGGTCGATATGGACAAGTAATGTTAATCACTGTATCAGTTGTTCTACTGTTATAGAAACCTAACAATATAGGTGGATTAATGCACAGCGTGAAAAATATAAGTTGATCAATGATTGAAGAAAAGAATTGTCGGATCGCAATTTTACAACAAATATAATAATATATAAGCACAGTGTTTTTATAATCAGCATTTACTAATTTTCCTTCTATTAGCACATTGAAGGTACATGTTGAACGCTATCGGATGCAACGATATATTCACGCAATTATAATTTTATTTTTACGTAATACGTTCCTTGTATTTCATATATTTTACACTGTGTATTAACCTGTTGCCCAAATTATTATGTGAAAATAATGTTCCCCTAATTGCCACTGCTTAACGATATGTTTATTATCGTTCAGCTTTTACGAGTTATATTGCCAGAATAATTCGAACGCGATGGAAGTAAATTAATACCCCAAATATGATTTTATGTTTACATAGTATTAACATCAAAAGTAGCTAGAGGTACCGCAAACTTCTTGAAGTATTTCTTCTTATTTCTTTTGTTAAAGGGTATAGCAGGATAAGGGGGTCAAAAGTGCCCTTCAACCGATTTCAATGGGGACGGTCTCATTCGATAGATAATGCTCGGCGATTGATGTCTACAAATTTTTAACCCTGAATTTTGACCGGAAGGGTAGTTATGGGGAAAATTAAAAAAACAGGTTTTTGGCCCTTTTTCCCCATTTATTGAGGCGTAAAAAATCCAAATAAATTCTGACATATTTTACACGATACCGGACATATTGGAGAATTTTTTCAGATTTTTCCGTCGAAGTAGCTAAGCGTGAAAAATCGGCAAAGTCAAAAAAAACGGAAAAAAGAAGATTTCGTATCGAAATCTTCGAGGTACAACTTTTTGGTTTATATAGTAACAATCTAACACCTACGATTGTTATCCCCAATTTTTTTCAGATTTTTAAACCACCTGCGTCATTGTGAAAAAAATCGAAAACCGATTTTCGGGACGTATTTTGATCTAAAACGCAAGAAGTAATTGTTATTTTTCCATTATTTTGATAGAGTATGTTCACTTTGTGCTTTTCAATGTTTCTGCATACAAAGCAATTGCGAGTGAATGCAAAGGATTGAATTGATTCAATTATTCGTAAGCTACACACTTCCTTATCAGCTAAAAATACGAACGTTCTTTCAACAGCAGCGATGGCGCAGTCGGTAGAGTTCTTGGCTGCGGAACCTCTCGAAACTTTTTGTCGCCGGTTCGAGTCCCAATGAGGTGAAATAATTTTTGTTTTTTTTTTTTTAATCATTCACTGCATAACAACAAATAATAATTATTTTTCAATTTTTCAATGGTTTTTAAACATTTTTAAATACTTATTCAATATGAAATATATGTAAAAATAATTATGGAGCATATTGTTTTTTTCATTGATTCGTCCTAGCCACATCTCGTTATTCTTTTGTACATTGAACGAATATTAGTTTACTGTAACGAATGCAAATATGTATTTAATATTAAAAGGATCCAATTGTATATTCTGATGAATTGTAATGAAGGTGATGTCTAACGGAAAGAAGCGTCTATTTCTTATTAAACATTCTTATTTTTGTATTTACCGCTTCTCCATTTATGCAGAGATCATCCAAAATGGACAATAAATTGAAAGAAAGAAGGTATATTGGGATTTCATCCGTTATAATGCCTTTACTGGTTTATGCAAATCAACTTCTTCAGCTTTAGGTTTTGTGCCCCATTGCAATCGTGTTTTCCAACCACTTTAAGTACACGAAAACATTAAATTCAGTTCAGAAGGTTTTATTGTTTTATTACACTTACTCCAGTATTATGTACTCCCTTCAGTTATCTAGTCCGCAATTACCTGCGTAGCGTGTAGGTAGCGGGCAGGTACCGAGTTGTACCTTTAGAACTGATGATCATTGTTTTTAAATTATTGACTGCATAAATGTTATTAATACGTAAATGAATATTAATGTAAAAATACGAATGATAGATTATCATTTGATGATTAGGCTACAGTATCCAGCTGCGGAATACTTGAAACTTTTCTCTCGCCAATTCACCTCCCATGAAATATAATTAGAAAACAAATGTTTTTAAGTATTAAGTGGATAACAATTGTTAATACGGAAATTAATATTAGTGTGAAAATATAAATGGCATGCGATAGATTACCTTTTCATAATTAAAAGTTGAAACACGTTTCGTGTGGCTTTAATCCTCGTCACTATGTTCATTAATGATGGGCACCACTTCATTTTTATTAAATATTTTTGTCAATATGTCTGAAGGCCTAACAATTGTCGATAGATACCGTGCGTGCGACAGGTAGTATATTATTGCAGCAATGTGCGAACAACAACCTATGGTACGGTTACCACTCGCACATTCACAGCAATAACATTTGATGCCCGAAATTCCAATTATATTAGGGGTATAGTTAATGAAGCAACGATAACTTCTTTGATTAATGTGGCGAGATCGGACGAGGCATTTAAGAATATTGAGGAGTTGATTTGCATAAAACAGTAAAGGAATTATAACGGACGAAATCCCAATATACCTTCTTTCTTTCAATTCATTGTCTATTTTGGATGATCTCTGCATAAATGGAGAAGCGGTAAATACAAAAATAAGAATGTTTAAAAAGAAATAAACCCTTCTTTCCGTTAGACATCACCTTCGTTACAATTCATCAGAATATACAATTGGATCCTTTTAATATTGAATACATATTTGCATTCGTTACAGTAAACTAATATTCGTTCAATGTACAAAAGAATAACGAGATGTGGCTAGGACGAATCAATGAAAAAAACAATATGCTCCATAATTATTTTTACATATATTTCATATTGAATAAGTATTTAAAAATGTTTAAAAACCATTGAAAAATTGAAAAATAATTATTATTTGTTGTTATGCAGTGAATGATTAAAAAAAAAAAAAAAAAAAATTATTTCACCTCATTGGGACTCGAACCGGCGACAAAAAGTTTCGAGAGGTTCCGCAGCCAAGAACTCTACCGACTGCGCCATCGCTGCTGTTGAAAGAACGTTCGTATTTTTAGCTGATAAGGAAGTGTGTAGCTTACGAATAATTGAATCAATTCAATCCTTTGCATTCACTCGCAATTGCTTTGTATGCAGAAACATTGAAAAGCACAAAGTGAACATACTCTATCAAAATAATGGAAAAATAACAATTACTTCTTGCGTTTTAGATCAAAATACGTCCCGAAAATCGGTTTTCGATTTTTTTCACAATGACGCAGGTGGTTTAAAAATCTGAAAAAAATTGGGGATAACAATCGTAGGTGTTAGATTGTTACTATATAAACCAAAAAGTTGTACCTCGAAGATTTCGATACGAAATCTTCTTTTTTCCGTTTTTTTTGACTTTGCCGATTTTTCACGCTTAGCTACTTCGACGGAAAAATCTGAAAAAATTCTCCAATATGTCCGGTATCGTGTAAAATATGTCAGAATTTATTTGGATTTTTTACGCCTCAATAAATGGGGAAAAAGGGCCAAAAACCTGTTTTTTTAATTTTCCCCATAACTACCCTTCCGGTCAAAATTCAGGGTTAAAAATTTGTAGACATCAATCGCCGAGCATTATCTATCGAATGAGACCGTCCCCATTGAAATCGGTTGAAGGGCACTTTTGACCCCCTTATCCTGCTATACCCTTTATATTTTAATCAAAAATTTGAATAAAATTCATTATATTTAAAGAGATTTTGCTTGTCTATGTATGAATCGCATACAATACGTACGGGTGAAAAGATGTGTAATAAAATCAAACACTGTACCTATATGCACTACTTTCATAAAACTATATTGGGCGTGTATGAAAATTCCTGGTCCTGAGGAAAATATGGATATGTGGAAATTACATGTAAGGGTTCTGTATTTTTTGTTGTCCCCATCAATTTTTGTTTTCTAAATATTTGCTTTGACGAAAAGTGCGTGAAGTTAATTTTTATCGTGCCGCTTTCATTTTTACAATGGGTATACGCCAATTTTAGATATTTTTTAAGGTGCACATATCAGGTCGTGGTTGAAATTATTCTCTTTATAATAATAAAAAAAATTTCCAGGTAACATCGCAATGTTTATTACACACAATATTATTAAAATATATTTTTAGCACTAATGCTTGCATGCATTAAAAAAATAGCCGACTATATAATAAACTAGCATGATCAGAGAAATTCGAACGGGATATTGAGAAATTAGGGATACTAAATATATGTAAATAGTTTTATTACTGTAGTCCGTTCTACTTCTTTAGTTCAACATATATAGAGTGCAATAATAAAAATTATCACCTCAAGTACCTCTGTAGCTACAGCTGTCGGAAGAAAACTTTTCCAGTAGAAATTACTCATTGATATATTTTATTTAGAAAAATTTTCCTCTGCTACTCATGACTCCAGAAATATTTCAAGTGCTATATTACAAATGTATAACGAATCTATAGGACTAAGTATTCATGCTCAGGAATTTTTCAAAAATTTTCACGTTAGCAAAAATATAGCAAGGAAATAATTTTTCCCGAATCTTATCCCAGCTGTAATTTGGTTTTTAAACAGTGGTGTAATTATTTTCATTTTTGAAAACCCATAAATCAAACAAGGCATTCAGTTGAATGCATAATTAAATGTTGCAATTTAGTTTTCTATAAAGGCTGAGAATTGCTGGAAGAACTTCTGCCTGAACGTAGTCCTAATTAAGATAATATTTTATCTCTAATTTCATAATATCCCATGCATTTCCCACGAACAAGTACAATTTCATCAATTTATATGCATGAGATATTGACATATTATAGTAAAGCTACACGAACATATTAGATGAATGTCATTCTAGAATTTATTTGTGTAGAATGGTTTAGGGTTGAGACATATTAGAAACATCTTTTTCAAGGGCCCTTGTGCCGAGACATTCAGGTACGAATATTTTTTAGGAACTAGATGATAACCACTACAGAGAAAGTAAGAGGTTACGAGCATCGGTCCCTTTTGATCAAACGTGGATTAAAATTTAAACCATAATGATAAATTATGTCATTTTCATATGTTGGCATACCAAATAATCTACACCTATAATATTCTATGTTTAACTACAAATACATATAAGGAAGACATTCATATTTATACCTCTGCTTCGTACGATTTACATCCGCAATATTACAGTGCATTCTAAAATAGTATTACAGTAAAATTTGATTAAATACTTTACTTGGTGTTCATTTGTAATTGCTTATGCAATTACTATTAAATACAAATGCTGTTTGAAGCACTTTATTGCTTAAAATATCACCCGCATCTTTTAATGTTATTGTAACAATAATTATATATTGTAATTCATCGTTTTACCTTAAATAAAATTTGGTTGAATCTTTCAATTATCGCAAAAGAAACATTTAATTAAGAGAGAGCATGATGTAAATATTTTATCATGTATTGCAAGGTAGTGAAGGAATTACAATACAATGCAAAGAAACAGCTATGAGACTTCATTCATACGTCGCTTAACAACTAAGCGAATGTAGGTGATAGTATTGGAAGAAATTTAAAAAAGTAAATTAGGATACTAGAAAAAGAAAGATTTAAGCGATGAAATAAAAAAAAAATGGGAGAATGTATCGTATACTAAACGATTAGATATGTTCAGTATACTGCAACAGAGTATATTATTTGTGTAACTGAACAACATTTTTGGAATGTTTATGTAATGCGAAAAAATAACAATACAAAAATACTGAAGCTAAATGGGATACTAAAAAGGGAAGTTATTTAACTCGAAGGAAACGACTTGAGATCTTGCTAATAAATAAAGTTTGAAAGTACCTGAAAAGTATGTAATTAAAATTATTCTCAATCAACTTTGTCAATAAAGATATTCTAAAACTGTATTAAACTGCCCAAGAAGCTTTTTTCGTGGTCTGTACGTATCAGTTTCTCAGAAAGAATTTATTTAAATGCAACCCTATCTGCTAACTTTTTCCACTCAAATATCTCCTCTGAGGGGGCATACCAATGTTGTTAACATTTCCATGTTTTCAAAACAGTGATCATAAAATAGAATAAAACGCTATCAACGCTGATACTCCATTTTTTTTTTTATTATTGTTGAGGAACTCTGTAGTGAATAGTTCTCTGGGGGACTTGGATAGCGGCGGTGGAAGCGTGTGTGTGGATGTTGTTTGGGTGATTGTAAGAAAAGGCGAAATAAGATAATAGAGGAGTTAGAATTAGTAAAAAGTAGGATTAGGTCAAAGAAGAATATACAGGAAGCGATATAGAATAATAAGCGAGGTATAGAAAGTAAGAGACCGGGCGGAATAGACGGAAGAAAAGTAGCAGAAATTGTAGGTTAGGATAGCTTGTTATACTGAGGTTAGAGAGATAGATTGGCGAGATAGCATTGAGCTTAGCTTTTAGCGTGAGTAGCCAAGGTAAGATAGATAAGAAGAGAGTGAAAATGGAAGGAAAGAAGGAAGTGGGAAGAGGGAAAGTTGGTAGACCGACAAATGCAGAAAGGATAGCAAGAGAAAGTAAAGCAGTAATGGACAAGTTCACCAGAGACAAACGTGAGAGAGAGGTAGGAGACATGAACGGAGGGAAACAAGAAGAGGTGCAAAGGACAATAGTCCAACATGCAAGGGATGGAATGGACATTAAGGAGATGTTCACCATGCTCATGGAGGAGATCAAAGACAGAAAGGAAGAAATAAGGAGAATGAGAGAAGATACAAAAGAAGAAATCAAAAGCATGAGAAGGATAATGGAACAAAAGGAGCAGGAATGGAAAATAGAGAGAGACAGCATAAACAAGAGGTTAGAAAAATTAGAGAAGATAATAGAGGGAAGCGACGAGAGCAAGGCAAGGGAGGCCCAAGCGGAAGGAGAAATAACGGAACAGCTAAATAGACTGAATCTCATAACAAGCGAGAGTACAAAAGAGGAAAGTGAAGAGTTGAGTAAAATTAAAAGAGAGCTAGAAAGAAGAAATAATATTGTGATAAGGGGGCTGGGGGATAAGACCATAAACAATAAAGAGAAAATAGAAGAAGTAATCACAGAAAGGTTAGGTATTGTGTGTAAGTTGGAATGGACTAGGGTGGTTGGGAAAGATAGTAGGAAATTGGTTGTGGCAAAGTTCATTAACTGGGAAGGAAAAACTAGGTTAATGCGCAATAAATTTAAGCTGAAGGGGTCAAACATCTTTGTTAACCAAGACTTCACCTGGGAGGAACGGAGGATACAGAGAAAAATAGGACAGGCTGCAATGGAGGCGAGGAAAAGAGGAAAAGTGACAAAAGTAGGATATCAAAAGATTTGTATAGATGGGGAATGGATCGACTGGGGGACATGGGAAGAAACTGTAGGAAACAGCCAAACAAGTTTTTTATAGATATATTACCTAGGACACAGGAGAATAATTTAGAGAGTAGTGACAAGCATGCGACTGATCAACATACAGGGGGTCTGAAGGTGTTATTCTGGAATGTGGCTGGGCTGGCAGGTAAAGATATGGAGTTTGGGACTTACATTCAAGAGTTTGATGCTGTGGGACTGATGGAAACATGGATGGAGGAGAACAGTTGGGAGAAACATAAAAAGTGGCTGCCAAAGGGATTCACCTGGAAATATCAGAATGCGACAAGGGTGTGGAATAAGGAAAGGGCTATAGGGGGGATTCTGACTGGGATTAAAGAAGAATATAACATTGAGAAAGAAGCAAAAGTAATAGAGGGGGCAGTGGGAAGGCGGCAAACCATAACGGAGAAAAGTGGACAATTTGGACTGTATATAACAATGGAAACGTGGTAAGGATGGCAAGGGATATTAAGAGTGCAATTAAGGAGGGAGAAGAGGAAAAACTTGTCATTGGATGGGATTTCAATGCGAGAATTGGATTGGAGGGATATATATATATATACGCAGGATTCGATGGAAGAAAGAAATGGAAAGATGGAAGAAAGAAAATCAAAAGACAGGATTAAGAATGTAGAGGGGGAGTGTCTAATCAGGTTGGTAGAAGACAGAGGCTGGCATATAGCTAACGGTCATCTACCAGGGGACGAAGAGGGGGAATACACATATATCGGTCCCAGAGGAGCAACTGTTATTGACTATATAATTCTGAACAGTGAAACCCTAGGTGCAGTAAAGAAATTTGAAATAGGAGACACAGTGGAATCGGACCACCAGCCATTATGTCTGTCCTGTATAGGGAGATCTGCAAAGCAAAAAGTCGTTGAAGAAAGGAAGAAAAGGACGGTGGTAATATGGGAGGAAGAAAGTATTAAAACATTTAAAGAAGGAACAAATAGGATGGAATATGGCAAGGAGGAAATACAGGAAGCTTGGAAGGAATTAGAAGACGGAGTACGAATGCACGTGAAGACAAAAGGGGTAGGCAGAAAGGAGAGAGTGACAGGGAAACACAAGTGGTGGGACAAGCAGTGCAGTAAGGAGAAGAGAAGGGTGCGTAGTAGCTACAGGGGATGGAAGAAAGGAAAAATAAAAAGGGAAGAGTACTTAAAAAGAAAGGCGAGTTTTAAGAGAATGTGCAAAGAAAAGTGTGAGAAGAGAAAGGAAATGTTGATAGAGGAAATAAGAAATGTAAAGACAGAAGCGCAACTATGGCAATATATAAATAAAGGGCGAAAGTATAGGCAAGAGGTAGGAAGGAATATCAGCAGGGAGGAATGGTAAAATCATTTCATGAAACTACTAGGGGGACAGAGGGAAAAACGCTTGGGGAAAAAAGAGGATTCATTGATGAAGGAAATGACATAGAGGAAGTAACGGAAAGGGAAATAGAGAATCAAATCAATCAGCTAAAGAAGAGAAAAGCAACCGGCGAAGATGGAATACCGAGTGAAGCGTGGATAATGTGTGAAGGTAACACGAGAAAGAAACTCCGGGAATTAATAGTTAGAACATGGAAAGGGGAAGGATTGCCAACAAAATGGAAGAAATTGCGAGTGAATGCGAAGGATTGAATTGATTCAATTATTCGTAAGCTACACACTTCCTTATAAGCTAAAAATACGAACTTCTTTTCAATAGCAGCGATGGCGCAGTCGGTAGAGTTCCTGGCTGCGGAACCTCTCGAAACTTTTTGTTGCCGGTTCGAGTCCCACGGGGTAAAATAATTTTTTTTTTTTTTTTAATCATTCACTGCATAACAACAAATAATAATCATTTTTCAATTTTTCAGTGTTTTTCAAACATTTTTAAATACTTATACAATATGAAATATATGTAAAAACAATTATCAAATTTATGCTTCAAATTTATTTATTTAAAAAATATATTAAAAAATCACATATTTTTTAATTTTTTTTCCCCACATTTATAGAAGAATGGTACCCATAGAAAACTTGGATCTTGTGGAATACAAGCGGGGTCAAATTAAGGACAAAACATATTTCTTATAATTGATTTATGATTAGCAGTAATAATTTTGTCGACCATCTGCTGACATTTCGTCACAAAGAGCGCAACTGGATAGCAAGTAATGGGCAATAAAAATTTAAAAATCTTTGCTTTGAAAGGATTCCTTACACTTATTACTAATCCCTAGTTCCGTTAGCTGGTGATAACACTGTCCAACAAATTTGAAGGTGATTTCTGTTTTCCTATAGCCACTATATAATTCTTATAGAGTTCGTCGTCCTGAACACGAATCCGGCAACCAAGTTTCTGGATCACCCTCTGTTTTCGAAAAAAATCAGCATTTGTAAAAACGGTCGTTTTCGGTAAAGAAGCTGGTATTACGTGAAAACTAAGAAACGTAGGTTGTTGTTCTTGGTCTCAAAAAATAGAGGAGTGTTGCCCGAGTATGTATGTATAAGCAGTTATAATATTCCGTATTAGTTAAGGTAGTTGTCGTGCGATGGGCATAGTGTCAGAAAATTCTAAATTTTAGAATACTCATTGAGGACATTATAATACAATTATCCTTAAAATTTTAAATCGATTGACCGCCTCTAATTCGAGATAAACTTAATTAAAGTTCGGGTCATTAGCATGGAGAGTATATGCGCTATGTAGTAGTTCTACCACTTTATTAATTCTAATAAAAAAACTAACAGTCAGAAACTTTCAAAAAACTAACAATTCACAAATGTTTTTGTTCTGAATTAGACAAAAAAAAAACAAATATATTGACCGTCCCGTTATTGAGTTATAATAATGCAAAAATTAAAAATTGTGGAAAAAAGCACACGCGGGAAAATCGAACAGAAACAACTTGGCAACGCTATACTGTACATACATTGAGTCTGTATACACTGAAGCGCTGTATCCAGTATACAAGCCCAGTATGTCCAACTGTGCGGCATAAGCGACGTTGCCAAATTGCGAGACGTGAATATGTTTCATAGTGTTTGTGTATACATATATATGAGATTTGTATGTGTATGTTGTCACGGGTACAGTATTGAAACAAAGGTGATCGTTCATATCGCTACTCGCTCCTATACTCTTACCACACACATGATCCAAAAACTATTGACGATATTGTACTACGACAACGTCCTTAATAGCAGTAAATCACTCTCAAAGTTAAAAAAAGAGCGGATTCGCGAATTTTTTACGCATTCACTTTCCATTTTCACGTAGAGGACTGTTGCTAGCACAAATTTACTGTACACCATTGGATTCTACGTACATTTCTGAATAAAAAACTATCAGCGAAAAATGTCATAACTGTTTTCGTTTCGGCTCAATTTCAGAAAATATCCATCGGGAGCGTGTTCCGACCGTTTTGCAGCTACGACGCCATCGCTGCCTTTGGGCGCCGTAGCTACGCGTAATATTTTCGCGGGCCCCGCGCATCGATACATTCCGTTGAGGTAGAATTCTCTACCCCTTTACTAAAGTGTAAGGTCATACTTATTTATATATTTTTTTTTTTTTTTTTTATAGAGGGGAAATGCTTTACGCACAGCCGCAAATGTCTTAGTTTGCGGATAGTGTGGGACTCCGTAGGCATATTGTTTTCGTATACCCACTAAAACCCCTCTTTACTTTACTCTGCTTTGCTCTTTAATTTAACTAATCAAACAATACTCGCTTCAAACAATGAATAAGAATTATTTTATACGGGCTATTATTCAATGATATATTAATACCGCTTATTATTCAATGAATAAGAATTATTTTATATGTGCGCGATAAATCTTATCATCATTATTTTCATAAATATTAAACAAAAGGAAAAAATCAAAGGGGAGAATGTTGTAGTATATTTGGTAGGAATAGGATAGCGAAATTTTCTTTATTTAGAAGATTTGAAATGAAAGAAATATGTGGAACATGTTATAATAACGATTTATTGCCGTTATCCCATATAAAATGATTCTCGTTCATTTTTTAAGGCGAGTATTGTTTCATTACTTAAATTAAAGAGAAAAGCAGAATGAAGCAGAGGGGATTTCAGAGCGTATACGAAAGCAATAATCCTACGGAGTTCCACACTATCCGCAAACTAAGACATTTGCGAGTGTGCGTAAAGCATTTCCCCTCTATAAAAAAAAAAAAAAAAAATATAAATAAATATGAGCTTACACTTTAGTAAAGGGGAATGTATCGATGCGCGGGGCCCGCGAAAGTATTACGCGTAGCTACGGCGCCCAAAGGCAGCGATGGCGTCGTAGCGGCAAAACGGTCGGAACACGCTCCCAATGAATATTTTCTGAAATTGAGCCGAAACGAAAACAGTTATGACATTTTTCGCTTATAGTTTTTTATTCAGAAATGTACGTAGAATCCAATGGTGTACAGTAAATTTGTGCTAGCAACAGTCCTCTACGTGAAAATGGAAAGTGAATGCGTAAAAAATTCGCGAATCCGCTCGTTTTTGAACTTTGAGAGTGATTTACTGCTATTAACTAATACGGAATATTATAACTGCTTATACATACATACTCGGGCAACACTCCTCTATTTTTTGAGACCAAGAACAACAGCCTACGTTTCTTAGTTTTCACGTAATACCAGCTTCTTTACCGAAAACGACCGTTTTTACAAATGCTGATTTTTTTCGAAAACAGAGGGTGATCCAGAAATTTGGTTGCCGGATTCGTGTTCAGGACGACGAACTCTATAAGAATTATATAATGGCTATAAGAAAACAGAAATCACCTTCAAGTTTGTTGGATAGTGTAATTAGTCTTCGGGCGGGTAAGCATCCCTGACCATCGCTGACTCGTAAAAACACCATCATAAAGCACAACCCTGGTACCTATATTCGATGAACTCATGGCAATTAAAATTTAGGGCCCTGCTGGTTTCATTTGCTTTCTCTCCTACGCAAGGGGGTCGAAAAATTGCTTTCCACCACCGAGGTACCAAAGGAAAAGTTTAATCCCTCCTAGTAAAAATGTAGCCAATCCGTTGTTTTGCACCTTCCTGAATTTTGGAACCGCCCATATCGTGTTTCCGAAAAGGAGGGAAAAACAATTATTTTCAATTGATGTCCAGATCGAAGAAGTCAATCCATTTTGGAATCTTGAACAAGAGTCTTCACTTAGCGCACACACAGATTTGTTTTTTACACCGCAAAGATTATCGGCACGATTCACGGCTTCAATCGAGGTTTGATTCTAGCCTGTTAAAAAAGTGAACTGTTTCTAACGGTGTTTTAAGTGTACAGTGTAGAATACAGTGGTAGGATTTTAACGTACACGGGTTATAGTTTCGTAGAAGTGAAAAATGAAAATAAATCCGATTAATATCATAAATATATTAAAAACTACGTACAATTATGAAAATTCTACAAATGAAGATCCTATCAATAACAAGGAAATGGAATTGGCAGAAAATATTATTGATATTATTAATAGATGCCAGATAACTGGATATGCCGTTATAGAAGCTTAGCAGGAATTAATATTCGATGACTTCGGTAATCTACCACAAAATGTGACAACTGTTGAACAATTAATGTCTACCCAATCCCCGTCTACTAGTTCATCGTGTTCTTCCAATGAAGAAACAATTCAAGAAACCTGTGATGAGCACATCAATTATGAATATAAAAAAAGTGCAGTCGACTACTGGCGAAGTGGAAAACGGAAACGTTTGTCATTTGACTCGGTGCAGAATAGATTTAAAAGCTTGAAGATGGCACGACAATTATATAGATGGGAAACACAAGTCATGAAAGGTGGATCGAAGCAAGACAAAATAGGACACATTGCAAATATGGTACTCAACAAGTTTATTGAAGCCAGAGACAAGAAATTCACAATTCATGACATTGATTTGAGACGATGGGCTCTAACAGAGAATTCACAAATAAATTTGGTAGGATTTACTGCTTCGAAGAAATGGTTGTGGAAATTTAAGCAGGAACATAACATCGTTTCCAGAAAAACAACCAAATTTATTACATGTTTCCAGAGTGAAAATATATCAATGATCACAGAGGCTGCGGATAATTTCGTTTTGGATATTAAGGAGCGCATTGAACACCATGGAGCAGATAACATTTTTAATTCAGACCAGAGTGGGTTTCAACTCGAAATGCACGCGGGGAGAACCTTATCATGGATGCGTGAGAAAAAAACCGAGGCCATCGTTCAATCAAGTGCAGCTATAACGCATAGCTATACAATACAGTCGACTGTATCAGCCAGTGGACAATTATTGTCACCACTGTTCCTAGTATTAAAAGAGCCACAAGGAAAAATAGGGCCTCGTGTTCAAAAAACAATATTTAAGGCCCCAAATGTTATTATCGTAGCATCGACGTCAGGCAAATTAACTACAAATCATGTGAAAATGTGGTTTGAGCAAGTCTATTTGCCAAATGTTCCTGAGACGACAGTTTTATTACTAGATTCGTGGACGGGATACACAGAAGCAGCAACACACGGGACTGTCCCAGAAAATAAAAATGTGGAGATACTGAAAATACCGAAAAGTACCACAGGATTGATACAGCCTTTAGATGTCTACGGCTTCAGGGTATGGAAGAATTTCGCAAGAAAAATTTACGATCTAGCCATGCTAATGGATGTAGATATCAATTTATACTCCAGAAATATTAGGTGTACAAATAAGTTCTCGGCCTGAGAGTAAAAATAACTGTACTGAATATTTGAACGAAAAAATGTTCCCTCCAAGTCTAGTATCATGTAATACCAAACTAGCAGACTACTTTTCTGAATCAACAGATTAACATAACCTTAAAATATACATAATTAGCACATTGAGCAAAATGAGTTGCAATAACGTCCATATTAGGCACTGTATGCTTTTCGCGTTTCAATTGAAAAAAAAATACTTCCGAGGCTAAGGAGATGATTTGTCAGGCATTGGGAGAGAATGCCGTATCCATCAGTACTGCGAAGAAATGATTTCAAAGGTTCCGGAGTGGAAATTCCGATCTTGAGGATGGCGAGAGAGCAGGACGACCAAAAAAATTTGAAGACGAGGATTTGGAGGAGTTGCTCGACGAAGATCCTTGTCAAACACAATCGGAGCTTGCTACTACATTAGTAGTTACCCAGCAGGACATTTCTAATCGTTTAAGGAAGCTCGGTAAAATTCAAAAAATGGGCCGCTGGGTTCCGCACGTGCTTTCGGAAAGCAACAAGGCGAGGCGGTGCGACACAGCTTTGTCTTTGCTGTCTCTCTACAAAAGAAAAGACTTTTTGCACAAAATAGTGACTGACGATAAGAAATGGGTATGGTATGACAATCCAAAAAAACGTAAATCGTGGGTTAACCCGGGTGAACCGTCCAGATCGACCGCTAAACCCAATATTCACGGTAAGAAGCTCCTTCTGTGCATATGGTGGGATTTCAAGGGTGTTCTATACTTTGAACTGCTCAAAACTGGGGAAACCGTCACGTCTGAGCGCTATAAACATCAACTAGAGCGTTTAAACGACGAAATTCAGCGTATGCGGCCTTACACAGGCAAAGGTCCTAGACCGGTCATATTACTGCATGACAATGCCAGACCACACACAGCAAAATTGACCAGAGATGCTTTAGATTCGTTGGGTTGGGAAGTTTTGCCACACCCGGCGTATTCACCGGACTTGGCCCCATCGGATTTTCACCTGTTCCGATCACTGCAACACCATTTGGCTGATAGCCACTTCAAAACGTTTGATGAAGTAAAAAATTCCATTACCGACTTTGTTGACGCAAAATCACCATGTTTTTACCGGCAAGGAAGTCGCAAACTGCCTGACAGGTGGGAGAAATGTGTGGAAGCAAACGGAGATTACTTTCCCGATTAAAATATACCTAGATTTTAAGTAAATAAATCATTATTATCATGAAAAAAGGCCGAGAACTTATTTGTACACCTAATAATATCATAAAGATGCAGTCTCTAATCCATAATCAGTTATCGGAACCGCGGTATAAAAATTTATTCAAGTATGCATGGTTCCGTTGTGGATATGTTGAGGAAAGACCTGGTGAATTTCAAAATCCAGTAAGCTTTTGTTTTACTGAAGTAGATAAAATAATATGTGATAAATGCGCAAATGTTGTAGCAATCAAGTGTTCTTGGTGTAAAGAACATTTATGTATCCATCATTTTTTTAATGAGAATCACTACTGCCAGAATAGCATTCCGGATTAGAATTTGTAGCGACCACCTACATTGAGAGTTTTTCCGTTCTCATGCAAATGGTTTGTCTGATTTATGTCATTTGCAGCGACACAGCTATTTTTGAGAAAACTGCCTTTCGTATATACAGTGGGGGACAAAAGTATTCGTACACTTGGAATATATAAATTTATTAAACAATATTTTCTATATTATTAATTATATTCAAACAGACGTAGCTGCATATTATATATAACACTTATAACAATAAATGAGCAAAAAACAAAGGGAATAACAACACTTAGTAACTTGAAATGAATTGAAATTCACATGACTGTAAGAAATTGCTGGGACAAAAGTATTCGTACATTATCATTTATGTTGACAAACACAACAGTTACAATGAAATCACAACTTTTCGATCAATGTAAACATTATATTAGTAGATGTCATGTTAGTATAATTATTACAACTTGTGGAGAGAGCACGTTATCATTAATTACACTGTCCAACAAATTTGAAGGTGATTTCTGTTTTCCTATAGCCACTATATAATTCTTATAGAGTTCGTCGTCCTGAACACGAATCCGGCAACCAAATTTCTGGATCACCCTCTGTTTTCGAAAAAAATCAGCATTTGTAAAAACGGTCGTTTTCGGTAAAGAAGCTGGTATTACGTGAAAACTAAGAAACGTAGGTTGTTGTTCTTGGTCTCAAAAAATAGAGGAGTGTTTCCCGAGTATGTATGTATAAGCAGTTATAATATTCCGTATTAGTTAATAGCAGTAAATCACTGTCAAAGTTCAAAAACGAGCGGATTCGCGAATTTTTTACGCATTCACTTTCCATTTTCACGCAGAGGACTGTTGCTAGCACAAATTTACTGTACACCATTGGATTCTACGTACATTTCTGAATAAAAAACTATCAGCGAAAAATGTCATAACTGTTTTCGTTTCGGCTCAATTTAAGAAAATATCCATCGGGAGCGTGTTCCGACCGTTTTGCCGCTACGACGCCATCGCTGCCTTTGGGCGCCGTAGCTACGCGTAATACTTTCGCGGGCCCCGCGCATCGATACATTCCGTTGAGGTAGAATTCTCTACCCCTTTACTAAAGTGTAAGCTCATACTTATTTATATTTTTTTTTTTTTTTTTTTTTTATAGAGGGGAAATGCTTTACGCACACCCGCAAATGTCTTAGTTTGCAGATAGTGTGGGACTCTGTAGGCATATTGTTTTCGTATATCCACTAAAACCCCTCTCTACTTTACGCTGCTTTGCTCTTTAATTTAACTAATCAAACAATACTCGCTTCAAACAATGAATAAGAATTATTTTATATGTGCGCGATAAATCTTATCATCATTATTTTCATAAATATTAAACAAAAGGAAAAAATCAAAGGGGAGAATGTTGTAGTATATTTGGTAGGAATAGGATAGCGAAATTTTCTTTATTTAGAAGATTTGAAATGAAAGAAATATGTGGAACATGTTATAATAACGATTTATTGCCGTTATCCCATATAAAATGATTCTCGTTCATTTTTTAAGGCGAGTATTGTTTCATTACTTAAATTAAAGAGAAAAGCAGAATGAAGCAGAGGGGATTTCAGAGCGTATACGAAAGCAATAAGCCTACGGAGTTCCACACTATCCGCAAACTAAGACATTTGCGAGTGTGCGTAAAGCATTTCCCCTCTATAAAAACAAAAAAAAAAAATATAAATAAGTATGACCTTACACTTTAGTAAAGGGGTAGAGAATTCTACCTCAACGGAATGTATCGATGCGCGGGGTCCGCGAAAGTATTACGCGTAGCTACGGCGCCCAAAGGCAGCGATGGCGTCGTAGCGGCAAAACGGTCGGAACACGCTCCCGATGGATATTTTCTTAAATTGAGCCGAAACGAAAACAGTTATGACATTTTTCGCTGATAGTTTTTTATTCAGAAATGTACGTAGAATCCAATGGTGTACAGTAAATTTGTGCTAGCAACAGTCCTCTGCGTGAAAATGGAAAGTGAATGCGTAAAAAATTCGCGAATCCGCTCGTTTTTGAACTTTGACAGTGATTTACTGCTATTAACTAATACGGAATATTATAACTGCTTATACATACATACTCGGGAAACACTCCTCTATTTTTTGAGACCAAGAACAACAACCTACGTTTCTCAGTTTTCACGTAATACCAGCTTCTTTACCGAAAACGACCGTTTTTACAAATGCTGATTTTTTTCGAAAACAGAGGGTGATCCAGAAATTTGGTTGCCGGATTCGTGTTCAGGACGACGAACTCTATAAGAATTATATAGTGGCTATAGGAAAACAGAAATCACCTTCAAATTTGTTGGACAGTGTTATTTGCAATATGGGGAGAAAACGCAATGAGACAACGTTGGAAGAAAGAAAAATTATTATACAGTTACACGAAGAGGGTAAAACATATAGAAAGATATCAGAAATACTAAAAAGAAGTCGATCGACTATATAAAGTATAATAAACAAATATAAAAAAGAAGGAATGTTGCGAAATAAAGAAAGAACCGGCAGACCCCGGAAAGTAACTGCGAGAGATGAGCGTAAAATTACCCGAATTATTAAAAAAAAAAACAGATACCAGTGCATCGGAAATTGCATCACACCTCCAGGAATATATGCACAAGGAAGTTCATCTGAAAACAGTACGAAGAGTGCTGCATCGGGCAAGATACAGCAGCAGAGTTGCGAGGAGGAAACCACTCATCAGCAAAGTAAATAAAAAAAAGAGAATTGAATTTGCAAAAGAATACCTAAACGCTAGCGACGACTTCTGGAAGAATGTAATATTTTCCGATGAGTCAAAATTGAATATTTTTGAATCGGATGGTCAGAAAAAGTGTGGAGAAGAGCTAATGCTGAATTGGATCCCAAAAATATGCAACCGACGACGAAACACGGAGGTGGAAGTGTGATGGTGTGGGGATGTATTGCTGCTTCTGGAGTTGGGAAATTAATAATAATAGACAGAATAATGGATAAACATTTATATTTAAATATTTTAAAAGAAAATTTACAAGAAAGTGCAGATAAATTAGGTATCGGGAGAACATTTCACTTTCAGCAAGACTGTGACCCGAAACATACAGCTCATATTGTGCGTCAGTGGTTGTTATATAATACTCCCCACATGGTAGTAACTCCTCCGCAATCACCTGACTTAAACCCCATTGAACACGTATGGGCGAAACTTGAAAAAAATGTACGAAAATACGATATAACATAAAAGAAACATTTAAAAGAAATATTAAAAAGAGAATGGTGTAATATAGAACCTGACTTCATTAAAAGTTTAGTTTTATCAATGCCCAACAGATTACACGAAGTAATTCGCCAGAAGGGCTATCCTACAAAGTATTAACTTAGGAAATTCCCGTTAAATTAATTGCAACACTTACAATAATTAAATGTACGAATACTTTTGTCCCTGCCGTTTCTCACCATTTAGTGAAATTTTTTCCATTATAAGTTACCAGCTTGTGAAATTAAGTTTTGTTTTTGCTCATTAGTTATTATAAGTGTTATGTATAATACACAGCTACGTCTGTTTGAATATAATTAATAATATTCAATATATTGTTGCTTTTGTTTCTATATCTCAAGTGTACGAATATTTTTGTCCTCCACTGTATTTCTTAGAGTCGCTTCGTACAGTTTCTTCGCAGTCTCAATAGCTCTTGCGAGTGCCATAAATTACGCGTTTCCGTTGGCCCCTCGAGTGCAGGCCCAACGCCAACCTTGGGCCGCTCAAGACGAAGCGGGGGCGCGGCGGAAATGCGTACGTGACCGAACCCTTGCCAGCGAAAACTTGCCGCCATGACCTTTCCCCCTTTCCGCTAAAAAGCGCGCCAAGGGCGCAAGGAAAAGAGGGCGCAGTCGGTGATTTTCTCGTCTTCCGATTGGCTTAAGCGGCCGCGGAAATTCATCGGTCTGCGGGGGCCGCGGCTCCTTCGAGCTAAGTCAGCGCGTAGTGAGATTATTGTATTTTGAGCCACGCGTTAGTCCACACCTAGTCATTCGCCTTACGAATAAAAAGAATTAAGTGTTCACGGTAATACTATTTTCGGGACCGTCCCGACATTTGTGACCCCGACGTGATCTAAGTGATTCGATACCACTTGTGTAATTTTACGCGGAGTGATCGGGACATTCTTCTTTTATTCGAACATTTTTATTTTTTTTTGTGTCACGTGTTTTTTGTGTGTGTGTTGACTGCATTAAAATGTCGCACGCGAACGCAAACACGGCATCGTCCAGTGGCGCGGCGACGGGCGAAACCGCGACCATCGCGATACGCGCTCCGCCATTCTGGCCAAAAAATCCGGAAGTCTGGTTTGAACAGATGGAGGCGCAATTCGCGGTTGCGAGAGTTAAACTCGACGCGACGAAATATAATCACGTCTTAGCGCAGATAGAGCCACGGTACGCGGACGAAGTGAGTGACATAATTTCGAATCCGCCGGCGACAGGGCAGTATGAACTTTTACGTAAGGAGCTCGTGCGAAGGCTGTCCGCGAGCCTGTCGCAGCAAATTCGCGAGTTGTTGGAGAGGACTGAGATGGGAAATCAATCTCCGTCTCAGTTCTTAAGAACGATGAAGCGGTTAGCTGGCACCGCGATTCAAGAGGATTTCTTGAGAACGTTGTGGTCGAGCCGGCTTCCGGCTATAACGAGGGCGATTGTCACCTCCCAAACCGACCTCCCGCTCGCAAAGCTCGCAGAAATCGCCGACCAAATTCATGAGACGGCGATGCCAGCGCAGGTAGCTGCTACGACCGTGGATCCCGTGACAGATGCCATCTTGAAGCGGCTGGAGCGGATGGAAGTTCGCATAAACGAGATCGGACGATCGCGTTCGCGAAATATTTAAAAAAATAACTTTTAGTCCCCAACTTTGAGGGCTGTTTTCACCCCCTAGGTATTGTTAAATATACCGTGCAATACATATACATCGACGCGAGTTGCTTGCGCCACCTTTTGTACCTCTCTTAGAAACATATACTACTCATGTGCATCATGTAAGTTTTCATCTTTTTTCGTGTATAATAATAAAAAGTATATATTAGAAAAATCCAAGTGCATCGCTCAATAATTAAACCTAATAACAGGTTATGGGCCCACGACACACTTCCGTGGTGCCTAATAAAGTGACATTTACGAATATAAAAATGAAAATAAATCGATAAAATCGAAAGAAAAATCAAGTGAAAAACATAACCTCAATCGTGCACGTGGCGAGAGCAACAAGTGCGAAATAACGCGATAATGGCTCAGTGTACTGCTCAAATTGAAAAATTAACCAAAGAAAACTATGAACCATGGAGGCTTCAGATGAAAGCTGTTCTAATACAATGTGATGAATGGGAATATGTGGATGGATCATCTGCGAAGCCAGAAGAAGCTGCCGCCGCGGCTCTATGGGTTAAGAGAGACCGGAAGGTGATGTCTAGGCTGATTCTAGCAATGAGTTTCTCCGTAAGTGACCTTATAAAAAACGCTGAAACCTCCAGAGAAATCTGGCTCAAATTAGAAGAAGTTTTCCAGTCTAGGAGACCAGCTAGAAAAGCCCAGCTGCTTAAACGGCTACTTTTTGCCAAACTAGAAGAAGGTAAGAACATCAGCGATTTCTTATCTACCTTTTTTAATGTTGTCGATAAGCTTGCAGAGATGGGTATCCATATGCCAAACGATGTACTAGTTATACTACTACTATACAGTGTCCCTGACAGCTACAATAACCTTCGATGCGCAATCGAAGCCAGAGATGAATTGCCTACTCCTGATGCACTAAGGTTAAAATTATTAGATGTAGCTCAAGCAAAATCTCGCAAAGCAAATATCAAAGACGATAGCTGTGCCTTGTATACTAGAGATTTTAAAGCTAAAACAAGACAAGAAACCAATAAGCCAATAAATAATTATAATAGTAGCAGTAACAATAGAAATAAACCTATGATTAAGTGCACTTATTGTTATAAAAATGGTCATAAAGCACCAGACTGTTGGAAAAAGGCTGCTGATAAGAGGAAGAACTCGGATGACAGAAGACATAATGTCGCATATATGGAAGCAGGTTTTCTAACAACCAATTTTTGCAAAATGCTTCAGAAGAAGAGTGAGGAAGCACTTACCTGTATGAAAAGAAACAACTTATGGTGTGTAGACAGTGGTGCAACGACACATATGTGTCATGATAAGTCGTTATTCATCGATTTTAAATCAATAGCTAATCAGCAAGTCAAAATGGCTGTCGATGAGGTAGTAGATGTACATGGATCTGGAACCGTATGCTTAAACCTTAATAATGACGAAGGTATGACAAAAGTATATCTATACAACACACTGTATGTTCCTGAATTGAGAATAAATTTGTTATCAGTGATTAAAATCATGGAAAAAGGTTATAAAGTCATTTTTGAAAATAACAAAGTTAAAATAGTCAGATCTGACAATGAAGTAGTGGTTTCTGGCGTGAGACACAATGATCTAGTTTACGTGGAACATTCACCGAAGCATAATGAGGTTCTGTTTGTAAGTGGGCAGGACGATGTGATGTTATGGCACCAACGCTATGGTCATTTGAATGAAGATGACTTGAAGAAATTGAAATCAAATGGCATGGTGCATGGCTTGAAACTAAATTCAAAGGAAAAAATGCCTTTTTGTGATATCTGTGCTGAAATCCGCTTTCTTGCTGTCGTAGAACATTGTGTAGACGGATAAATGATACATTTAAAGAAAACGTGGAAAACAAAAAAAAGAGCTAAAAAAGACAAATTAAGTGTGTACGACTGCAGATGTGTGTTCAACAAAACAACGCAGATTTTTGGGTGTCACGTGTCACTGGATAGATGACGAAACATTGGAAAGGCATAGTGTTGCATTAGCTTGCCGTAGATTTAAAGGAACTCATTCTTTTGATCGAATCGTTCAATTAATTAAAGTAATAAACGAAGAATATAATTTATCCTTAACGAAAAATGTATCTACCATTACTGATAACGGTTCAAATTTTATAAAAACCTTTCAAGAATATGGAATGACTTATCATGAATTTCGAGAAGAGAACCATATTCATTTTGAAGATGTTTCACCAAGTAACGAAAGTGATCCGTTTCTCCCAATGCATATTCGTTGTGCTGCACATACCCTAAATCTTATTGCCGCAGTAGATATACCGAAAGCAATACAACAGTCTTCGTTAAAAACCCTTCATAATGAAGTGATGAGGCAATGTCAAGAATTATGGGTTCTCTTTCGTCATCCAAAATCTGCAGAAACTGTGAAGGGAGAAACTGGATATATTTTTAGTAGACCTAGTATTACTAGATGGAATGACCTATATGACAGTCTTTGTCAAATAATTCGACATAGTGATAAATTAAAAGAATCACAATCTTTCTCGCGTAAATTAACCGAAACTCATTTCAATTATTTAGAACATCAAGTTTTGTGCCTAAAACCAATAGCAAGAGCTCTAGATGATTTGCAAGGTGAAAACAATACTTTTTATGGCCACTTGATTCCGACCCTTCTGCACCTTAGGCATGAAATTTATAAATTACAAGAAGAAAAGCATCAATTCCGAGATTCTATACTGATGACAATTCAAAATAATTTAGAACGAATATTTTCCGACTATTACAATTTTTACAGTACTAAAAATTATGCTGTCATTGCAGCATTTTCATATCCTAAATTTAAAGATCGTTGGCCGAATGCTGTTGACAAGGAAAGGAGGGTATCCTTGCGGTCTATATTTGTAGAAGAGGTAATTTTAAAAGCGAATGAAATGTACACCATTGAAGATTCTCCTGATGTATTATCCAATGATAGTTATGATTTTGGCGATGATGAATAGAATGATATTTGTGACAAAACTATTCCTTCAGTAGGAAGTTTTTCTCATTCTCATGGAGAAATGACAGCTCTTAAATACTTGGCCGATAAAAGAAAGGATCTCACAATGCTTAATGTATACCCAGTAATAAAAAAAATATTTCTGAAGTACAACACGCCCCTTCCTTCATCAGCACCCGTCGAACGTTTATTTTCCTTCGCTACAATGTTTCATGCCCCAAGAATGAAATCTCTTAGCGATGAACTGTTCGAAAAAAGGGTTTTATTGAAAGCAAATGGTGTAAAATCTTTCATGAAGTAATTAATTTTGTTCGACAAGGCGCGAGGCGGAGAACAGTTGCCGTCCTCGATGGGCGGTGTGTGTGTGTGTGGATATGAGAGAAACATCTAGAAACTTCTAGAAAGGACGCTTGGGCGGAAGTGAACGAATGGAGAATATATGAGAGGGGGAGAGAGAGGGAACTAGGAGTCGTGTCCGGCAAGAGAGAGTGTCATGGCAAGAGAGTGAGTGCTTGCGAAATATATATCTATTACATATCAGAAACCAGAGAGTTTGATTGATAATCCCAATCTCCTCTGTCCCAACAGGCGGCGCCCCAGCGCCGGCAATTGTTCTGCAAAAGAATCTTCGAGAACCTCGGGAGAGTGTAACGCCACGCGGCATACGACAACGACGAAAATAAAAGTTATACTCGGTTAACCGCCACTCGCGAAATTTATTTACCGTTTCCCCCACATAAGTGGTGACCGCGATGAGAGATGTCGCGCAAGGACGGACTAAAAAACGCGATCCAAAATATATTTTTTTCCTTTGTACGTGCCAGTGTGTGGAACGTGGGTGACGTATTAAATATAATCACGATGGCGACATCCAGGAATGACCTCACGGAACCCGTCGACATCTACGAAGATGCCCAGAGCTCGCCAACGGTTGCGCGAGTAGCCGTGCGTATTCCACCGTTTTGGGAAAAAAACCCTTCGACGTGGTTCCGCCAAGTCGAATCCCTGTTCATCTCAGCCCGAATTACGCATGATGCAACAAAGTATCACTACGTTTGCGGGAACTTGCAGAGTAAATACGCTGACGTGGTGGCGGATATCATTGAAAACCCGCCGACGGAAAATATGTATGAAAAGCTGAAAAACGAATTAATCCGACGGCTACCGGCCTCGAAAGAGCAAACGATTCGAATGCTCTTGGAGCACGAGGAGATCGGCGACAGGAAACCGTCCGAATTCCTGAGGACCCTTCGATGTCTCGCGGGAACGACCGCCACGGACGATTTTTTAAAAACGTTATGGATGTCACGCCTTCCAACCAGCACGCAGACAGTGCTTGTGACGCGACAACGCGAGCCCCTTTCCGACCTGGCTCCCCTGGCCAACGCGGTGATGGACGTTTCGTCGCGCCCGAGGGTCGCCGTTGCATCGGTAGCCGGAGACAACGACATCCGCGAGGAGCTAGCTGAACTCCGTCGCGAGATTGCAGCTCTTCGTATGGCCGCGAACCCCGATCGCTCTCGCCCTCGGTCGCGCCACGGATCGCGCAACGGGTCCCGAGATGCATCGCGTTCGCTCGATCGAGAAGAGGTTCCCCCCGGCGACGGCAGGTGCTGGTACCATTGGAAATTCGGTCCTGCGGCTAGGAAATGCCGGGAGCCGTGCACGCACGTGCCGAAAAACCGTCGGGCCGGTCGTTAATGGCGGCAAACGACACCGAGCCGTCGACGAGCCGCTTATTCGTATCCGATCGCGGAACAAAAGAATTTTTATGGCGGACACCGGGTCGGATTTATGTGTATTCCCGCGTTCGCGTGTGAGTGGTGCTCGCGAAAGAACGACTTACGAATTATACGCCGGGAACGGTTCGACGATTTCAACCTACGGCTATTTAACACTAGGTTTACGGAAGCCGTCAAATGGACGGGTTCTTCCTTGTTTTATAAACATTTCTCAAGTTTACAGTGAAGCTGTACAGTAAATATTTCACGCGTATTTTATAATACAATAATGACTTAGCGAATTATCATCTTTGCCTCTCCATCCCTCTTTTTCGAAAGTCTTTATTTAATATATTGCAATGTATTATTGATTTCACGCTGATTTCACGCCCGTAAATCTAGTGTAAAATTTACGATTAAATATAGGCTTACGCAGAGACTTTTCATGGCGTTTTGTCGTCGCAGACGTTACGACCCCGATAATCATTTAGAATGTGTCAGAATTTTTTCGACATTTTTACATATCATTAAGTGGCGAAAATGAGGCAAAAACTGGTTTTTCGAATTTAACCCGTAACTACCCTCCCGGTCAAGCTATCGGATTAAAATTTTGTGTACAATCGTTTCTTATGGTTACCTATCGAATGACGCATCGTGAAATAAAATACCTTCAAGGGCACTTTTGACCCCTTATCCTGCTAGACCCTTTAAAATTGATAACTTAGATATAAAATTAAGGAAATCAGTAAAATACTTAGGTATCATTTTCCAGACAGGTATGAAATTTGTTGAGTATACAGTGGCCGAAATAATGATAGGTTCACAATCTGCGTTGGCTTGTTTACTATATTATCTTTTGTTTGCGATGCCGGAAGTGTATTGGGGCATTTGTATGATTCCGCAAGAACATATCCTACTCACTATGCAAAGTGTCGTGTATAAGATACGAAATAATATTAGGTACACGGTGATATATTTAAAAAATAACTTTGATAGCGCCATTTCTTTAACAGTTTTGTATGGTAAGCACAAAGATTTATAATGTTTAAACAGTTTAAAAAATATTTCATGTTGTTTTAATGCTTTTAAAGCATAATGGGCCGTGGGAAACCATTGAATAATAATGAAAAGGGCCAAATTATGGCTTACCACAATACAGGTCTCTCAAATAGACAAATTGCAAGGACCATTGAAACGTCATTAAATGTTGTAAACAATTTTCTAAAATTAAGAGAAAAATACGGCCCTAAAGCATCTACGGGCCGTCCAAAAAAATTAAGTCAAAGGGAAAAAGGCAAAATTTTTCAAGAAGCATGACAACATAAACCAGGGAAGCCGTTTATTTGATCGCTAGAGCCGTCCTTGGAAGAGCTCTGCCTGTTTCCCCTTCCCGTGCGCTCGAGAGCTCGCTGATTGATTTGCCTTTCACTTGCCAGGTTCGGACCTATCGGCACGAGCGTGGTGGCGTATTGGGGCGATGAGGTAGATTCGAAAAATAAACCAACTAAGCCGCCGTCGCCAGGTAGCAAACCCACGTACAAGGGTTCCCAAGCAGGTACACGGAAAACGCAAGCGTACGCCGCGGTCACTTCGCATACATCGTGCTTGATTTGTAACAACGATCACGCGATATGGAAATGTTCGAAATTTCTACGCATGACCGTCGGAAAACGATACGAAACGATACAACAGGCACGAGCCTGTAATAATTGTTTGCGCAAGGGTTATTCAAATAACGAATGCAATAGTTCTGGCTGCCGTAAATGTGGGGACAGACATAGCACACTTTTACACGTAAGCGATACCAACGACGAGAAATTATCTCAAAATTCACGGGAATCAGATATCGCCGATCCGGAACACAAGGCGCTAACAGCAGTAGGAAATTCAGAGGTGTTAGTCGGGACCGCGCGCATATTAATTATTGACGAACATAATCGAAGTCATGAATGTCGCGCGATATTAGATAGTTGTTCTCAAAACAATTTCATTACGGAGGAATTAGCACGAAAACTAAACCTTCCGCGAAAACCCGTAAACTTAAACCTCTCGGGAATAGGACAGACCACATCCCGGTCGTCAGAGCTAGTCACTACAACCATAAGGTCCACGCGAAGCTCATTTGAACAAGGGTCCACATTTTTTGTTATGAAAGAAATAACCAGCGCAGTACCGTCTAGATCCATCACCACGCGATATCTGAATATTCCGAAGAATATCAAACTCGCCGACCCAGATTTCCACAGACCGAGCAAAATCGACGTTCTTCTAGGAAACCAATTCCTTTTCGAACTATTGTCAATCGGACAAATTCGCTTAACCAACGGAGGTATTATACAAAAGACGCGTCTGGGATGGATAGTGACCGGCGACGTGTTGAACGCCAGTTCCAGCAAATCATCCGGTCAATGCTACCTGGCTCAGACGAACATAGAAGGGGAGCTGCGGAAATTCTGGGAAATCGAGGAAACGGAAAAAACCGTTCACCCATCCGCGGAACACTCGATGGCAGAAAGCCACTACCTGGCTAACACGCGTCGCGACCCTTCGGGCAGGTACGTGGTTCGGTTGCCATTTCGAGAAGACACCCGCAACCTCGGGGATTCACACGGCCAAGCTAAGCGTCGACTTCTCGCACTCGAGCGCAGATTACAGCATAATTCAGCTATCCGCGAGAAAAACGTGACCTTCTTAAGAGAATATGCATCTCTGGGACACATGAAAGATATCCCCGACTCACGAGAGGAAAGAGAGCGTGGTTATTATTTACCTCACCACGCAGTATTTAAAGCAAGCAGCAAAACTACCAAACTCCGGGTAGTATTCGACGCGTCCGCGAAAACAGGTACCGGAGTGAGCTTAAACGATTCTCTTTTGACCGGGCCAACAATACAAGATGATTTATTTGCTGTCGTATCACGATTTAGAACACACGCAATAGTCATTTCCGCGGATATAGAGAAAATGTATCGCCAAATTCGCGTTTACGACAAGGATACAGAATTTCAAAAAATATTATGGCGAGAAAATCCGAATACACCGATCCGAACGTTTAAATTAACAACGGTTACCTACGGCACCACCGCCGCGCCCTACCTTGCCATTCGAACACTGCAGCAACTTGCTGACGACGAAGGAAGCAAATACCCGGTAGCAGCAAGGGTATTTAAGGAAGATTTTTACGTCGACGACCTCTTAACCGGTTGTAATAACATCGAGCAGGCGCGAAGTACGATCTCGGAACTAATACGATTCGCGTCCTTAGGAGGGTTCAAACTCAGACAATGGGTATCCAACGAACCCAGCCTAATCAAAGGCTTACATTCCGCGCCAAACGTAAAAAAGTATTTCGAACCGTCGGAAATAAAACGTACGTTGGGAATAACGTGGGACGCAGGAGCCGATAAAATCAAATGTTCCGTGGAAGCTATACCAGATTCAACCGCAATTACAAAACGGACCGTATTGTCAGAACTCGCGGAAATCTTCGATCCATTAGGGTTACTAGGACCAGTGATTATCGCGGGAAAAATATTCATGCAGACGCTATGGACCACAAACACGGAATGGGACGAATCGTTGCCTCAATCCCTTACAACATTTTGGATGCAATTTAGACGTGATCTGCCGGAATTAACTAAAGTACATATACCGCGCAGAATTATAATCGACAATCCGGTAAGATTAGAGTTACACGGTTTTTCAGACGCCAGTCAGAAGGCATATGGAGCCGCGATATACCTTCGATCCACGTCAGATATAGGAAATTCTATAGTGAGATTGGTTTGCGCAAAGTCTCGAGTCGCACCGCTGAAAATCATTTCTTTACCGCGTCTCGAATTATGCGCAGCCGAGCTACTCGTCAGCCTGTACCAACGCACAGTCACCGCGTTGAAAACAGATCTTCATCACGTACAATTCTGGACCGATTCAACAATCGTTTTACAATGGATGAAAATGTCACCACATGCGTTAAAAACCTTCGTCGCGAACCGCGTGTCCAAAATTCAAAGAATCGCTCAAACCGTGGAATGGTTTCACATCCAATCGAAAGATAATCCAACGGATTTCATATCGATAGGACAAACCGCGGTAGAGCTCCGGGAGAACAAACTTTGGTTCAATGGTCCAGAGTGGTTGACACAAGAAAGAAGTTCGTGGCCAAAACAATTGGTGCAGGTAAATGCCGAACAATTACCGGATCTGCGTGTCGTCAATACAACATGTATTACGGTCAAAAGGGAACCGCACATATTCGAACGTTTTTCAAACATTTCTCGCTTGAATCGCTGCGTGGCTTACTGTCGACGATGGCTTATTTCGGCGAACCGCACACAGAATCACGAGTTATCGGTTAAAGAAATTCAAGACGCACATATGGCCATAATCATGCAAATACAAGCGGCAACATTTCACGAAGAGATACAAGCTCTGCGCGCGAAACGAAATACAGTAAACCCTCGATAAATGCACTCATTTCGGGGGCAAAGCAGTGCTCTTATCGTGTACCGGTGCCGAATTTGTGTTTACATTAGGGCTCGAGCCGAGCGCAAGCTTAAAAAAAGATAGACTGTAGAAGAGACAGAGAGGTCCAATCCACAGGGGGACCGGCCCGAACGTATCGGTGAGGCAATACTAATTGGAGGGTCCGCCGTTTTCATTTTCGGTCTTTTTCGGTCTTTTTTTTTGAAACCTTTGCTAACGTATTTGTGAGATTTTTCTGATTAAAATGATACCAAACACGATATAGTTTAAATTATATTTACACAATATTTAATATATTTACTTAGTATTTACATAATTAAAACATATCGTGTTTGGTATCATTGTAATCAGAAAAATCTCAAAAATGCATTGGGAAAAGTTACATTCAGCAAAATTAATAAACGACCAAGTTTTTTGTTGCATTAGCAATGCCTCGCCGATACTTTCGTGCTGCTCACTTTGTTGGCTTGCTCTCTCTGTCTCTTCTACTGTCTGTCCTTTTCTAAGCTCGCGCTCGGCTCGAGCCCTAATGTAAACACAAATTCGGCACCGGTACACGATAAGAGCACTGCTTTGCCCCCGAAATGAGTGCATTTATCGAGGGTTTACTGTATTTCCACCAGGGTTTAGACCTACGAATACGCCGACCTTGCAAATGACTGACCCTATGGCAGTACTTGGCATAACCAACAGGGATTATTGGATTGGGGAACTCCAGAGTATCACTAGCAGAGGATCTTGCGTTGGATACGATAATCAACTTGTTACCAATAGGCATGTTACAAGGGGTGCTTCGGTTAAGCTGTATAGGAATGGTTATGAATATAGCTGGCCCCAACCTTTTTACGAGAATTCGGCTGAGGACATTTGTATATACGGAAATAAAATGCTAGAGACACAGACAACCGAAGTGGGAGAGATACTGTGCGTCCTGTGCCCGATAAGGAGGATATCTCAATTTTTGATAGTAACTGAAGAGAGAAGTGAGTTTTCGAGTCGACCAGGTGCATTCTTTAATGCAATGCGGCCTATTGAAATAGACGATCAATTCACTAAGTGGACCGCTAGTGCTTGGATGGGAGTTCAAGGAATGTCGGGTTGCCCAATATTCAACTCTGCCGGAAAATTAGTATCTATTTACGGGTTAGGGAAGATAGAACATTGGATAACCTTCTATGTGCCTGGCTGACAGGTTGACATGATGACAGCGTTGACGGTGATGGCCCCTGATGTGAGGCCTGAGATAGTCCCAGAAGCTTTCTGTAAGGCAGCAGCGAGTGAAGCTGTCGGGACTAATTATGGTATTGAATTCACCCATTTTCTCTGTACGGCTCCGACGGGAACTGGGAAGACAATTTATTTTACTAGCCATTTGATGCAATTGGTAGCAAGAGGAGCTAGGGTATTATTGCTCCAGCCTACGGTTGCAGCGATGACTGGAGCTTTTTTTGCGATTGTCAACGATATTGTGTATGGATAAGTCGGGGATTAATAAGTTTACCTTGAAGTATTTTGTCGGATAGCGTAATGAGATTGCGACAAGGACCGTAGGAAATGGGGACAAGTTGTTAGTCATGATGTCCTATGGCAAGGCGCTGAGGGAATTGGGCTCTATAGAAAGAGGATACGATTATGTCCTTGTAGATGAGGTGCATAATTTGAATGATCCAACTGTGCTGGTGATTGATTTGGCTCTCACCAAGCCATTGACTAGGTATAAGTGCATCCATCTAAGTGCAACGATCACGAGTGTTGGTAGAGCCAAGAGGCTCGCAGAGCACATGGATATCAGCGAGACACGATTTCGCATAGATGAGTCCATTAAGATATCTCCCGCTATTGACGCGAAGTCTGGTGACTATTTGATTATACCAAATGGTGTTATAGGTGTTAGATTGGATGGGTATTCAAAAGGTTTTAGTATTCCTATGGACGCGCTGAAAAGGGGTAGGGTTTTATTCTTTGTGTCTTCTAAACGCGATTGTGAGGAATTAACTAAATATTTTACGAAGCATGTAGGGGGTTCGAGGCAGTATTTGCCGGTGCACTCCGGTATTAGTGTTGATTTTGCTAGTTTAGGGCCTGACGCGTGGTTGTCCTGCACCGATATTGTGGGACAGTCTGTGACTATACCTGGTTGTAGAGTTGTGGTTGACTTTTTGGAGGAGATAAAACCCGTGGTTAACTTATACTCAAATGAGGCTGGTTTCTATTATGATAATCGGCTGGTTAGGACGAGAATTGACACTTTTGCATCTAGACAGAGACGTGGTCGCACTGGGAGAACTAACGCAGGATGGTATATTACCCCAATGGGTACATCACCTGTGATGGATAATGGCGTGGGCGTCTTGGCTGCGGCTGAAGCTTTGTTGAAATTGAAGGCTGCTGGATGTTATAGTCGATTAGCGCTTAAAGAGTATTACAGGCCGAAGGTGATTGAGACAATTTCACAGCTAGAATGGTTACTGCCAGAAAGGCTGATTGAATCTGAGTTATGGAATCGCGCTATAGATTCAATTGAGTCTGGGTCGGTTGGCTTCAGTAAGAATATGATGGATAAGTAGAGTTTGGTTGAGGGAGTCAATGGGGATTTGATTTATCTGTATTTGACACCTTTATTATCCGATGAATTGGTGGAGGCAACCAAGAAAGAGAAGCATTTGAGTAGGACTGGAGACATAGGATCGGACAATGCTGTTTATAATAAGTATAAGCAATTTGTGACGTTTGTCAAGGATGAAAAAACTAGAGCGGATAGGCTGTTAGGAATGGGTTGGCATGTGTTTAGTGATAGAGAGAACTTGGGTTCAGCTGCTGAGATTAGATACGAAAGGGTCTAGCAGGATAAGGGGGTCAAAAGTGCCCTTGAAGCTATTTTATTCCACGATGCGTCATTCGATAGGTAACCATAAGAAACCATTGTACACAAATTTTTAATCCGATAGCTTGACCGGGAGGGTAGTTATGGGGTAAATTCGAAAAACCAGTTTTTGCCTCATTTTCGCCACTTAATGATGTGTAAAAATGTCGAAAAAATTCTGACACATTCTAAACATGATTGCACACGGTAGGAATGATTTTCAGAATGTTCCGTTGCAAGTGCCGCGCGCAAAAAATCAAAAACGACAAAAAAATGGGAAAAATGTAGATTTTGCACTGAAATCTTCGAGACACAATTTTTAAATAATTCCTGTAAGTACCTGATGTATCCATTAATATGCTCAATTTTTTTCATATTTTTTTGATATGGTGCAACACTGTCGGAAAAATCAAAAACCGATTTCTGGGACGCATTTCGGGCTGAAACGCGATCAGTATTTGCTATCATTGCATTATTTTAATTCAGTATGTTCATTTTATTACCTTCAATGTCGCTGAATACGAAAAGATACGTGTTAAGGAAGAGAATCAAGAAAATAAAGTAAATTGTTAATTGTATGTGACTTATATGCTAGAACTTTGAACCTTCCTTCAAGCGTTGTGATGGCGCAGTGGGTAGAGTGTCTGCCTGTGGAACCGCTGGTAACTTTTTGTCGCGGGTTCGAATCCCCATGGGGGACTTAATTTTTTTTTCTGTAATTTTTTTTTTTAAATTATTAAACACATAGCAATAATCAATAGTCGCTTTAAGGTGTTTCACAGATATTTTTATGTCTTCAAAAAATATAAAACCAGCATGAAAATAATCATACGGTATGATTTTCCTAGTTATGCCATATTTTGCAATTATGAGTATTTTCAAACATTTTGTATGCTTAATAGATATTGGTTTATTATAATGCATGAAAATATATGTTAAATAATGAAGGGACATAATATTATATCTTGGAAAGTTATAACAAAGAGGAGGAAGGCAGAGTTTCTTCCTTTCTATAGATTATAACTTTTCATGATCCTTTTACATTTAACATACATTTTCAAATGTCTTAATAAATCGATGTTTATTCAATATACGAAATGTTTAAAAATACTAGTAATCGCAAATCGTGGCATTATTAAAAACAGTAGATATAATTATTTTTAAAAATATTTGTGAAACACCTTAAAGTGACTATTGATTATTGCTATGTGTTTAATAATTTAAAAAAAAAAATTACAGAAAAAAAAATTAAGTCCCCCATGGGGATTCGAACCCGCGACAAAAAGTTACCCGCGGTTCCACAGGCCGACACTCTACCCACTGCGCCATCACAACTCTTGAAGGAAGGTTCAAAGTTCTAGCATATAAGTCACATACAATTAACAATTTACTTTATTTTCTTGATTCTCTTCCTTAACACGTATCTTTTCGTATTCAGCGACATTGAAGGTAATAAAATGAACATACTGAATTAAAATAATGCAATGATAGCAAATACTGATCGCGTTTCAGCCCGAAATGCGTCCCAGAAATCGGTTTTTGATTTTTCCGACAGTGTTGCACCATATCAAAAAAATATCAAAAAAATTGAGCATATTAATGGTTACATCAGGTACTTACAGGAATTATTTAAAAATTGTGTCTCGAAGATTTCAGTGCAAAATCTACATTTTTCCCATTTTTTTGTCGTTTTTGATTTTTTGCGCGCGGCACTTGCAACGGAACAATCTGAAAATCATTCCTACCGTGTGCAATCATGTTTAGAATGTGTCAGAATTTTTTCGACATTTTTACACATCATTAAGTGGCGAAAATGAGGCAAAAACTGGTTTTTCGAATTTACCCCATAACTACCCTCCCGGTCAAGCTATCGGATTAAAAATTTGTGTACAATGGTTTCTTATGGTTACCTATCGAATGGCGCATCGTGGAATAAAATAGCTTCAAGGGCACTTTTGACCCCCTTATCCTGCTAGACCCTTTATAATGTTTTACTCAGTGGAAATTCTTCATATCAAGCGATCAAGTCCATTTTGGACGATGATTTTGAGACGCACTCTCTTCCGACAACAGTAATGGTTTTAACTGCTGCGGGTATATCTGCCCTGACCGGTTTATATTGGTGGCTGGAGAACAATGGTAATAGGCATGTCACACGAGCAGTTGCAGTCTCGCCTGATCAGGTCGGACCGGCTTGCAAGCATTACGCTACGAGGACGTCTAGAGGCGTTGCCAGTACCGATTGCAGCGATGCTGTCGGCTTTGTGAAGAGAAATTTGGATTCCGCTTTGCAGTGGATGGGCCGACTAGGGGTCAAAGATGTTGTTTCACATTCAGAGTCTTTGTTAACAATAGTGTATAACAATTTATCATCATATTTTTTGTTGGTTCCGTCTCATTGGCATTTAGGCCTGGTTCCATCACTTGTGTCATTGTTGGGCTCGAAGATTGTCGGCGCTTGGTATGCGTCAATAGAGGAGGTCATAGGAGCCACCTTGGCTTCGGCTTTGCTGATGAGTTTAAATGCGGCAGTAGCCGTGCTGCTTCCATTGCCTTCTGTGATAGTCTTTGTTGTGTCAGAAATAGATGACAGTATTCGGGACCTCGGTATAATCTTCACTAGTGACCTCTCTTTTCGTTCTCACTGTGAAAAGATAATAAGCACCTCTCTAAAAATTCTCGGCCTTATCTATCGCGCGTCAAAATATTTTAATAACATTAAAACACTACGAACACTCTATATTTCATTGGTCCGTCCACATCTTGAATACGGGTCTAATATCTGGTCACCACACTGCAAATTTATTATAGAGAAAATTGAGCGTTGTCAGCACAAATTTTTCAGAATTGCCTCCAGATTAACAAATACTCCATTACATTGCTCATGTCATGACTACAACCGTATTCAAACCCAGCTTGGGCTGCTTAATCTTGAACAACGACGTACTCTTGCAGACATTCATTTTGTCTACAAGATCTTACATCACCTGGTAAATTCACCTGATATAATAAGCCATTTTCTCATATATGTTCCTATACTTCGCCCAAGAAAAAACTTGTTCTTAGTTCCCTCTCCACATCGTACTCACTATGGAACTAATAACTGCATCAATCGACTCTGCTTGAATTCAAACCGTGTTTGTGAAATGGTGGACTTCTATTCACCTTCGTTCACCTCTTTTAAACACTCTACGTATACTGCAGTTCGATACCTTACATAGATTTTCTCACCTCCCTTAATATTAAGGTTTATTTTTTATAATTCTGTTATTTTTGTATGAAAATTATCTCACATTTTTGTACCAAAGGGTTTATTTCCCGTGAATAAAATAAATAATAATAATAATAAAAAATAAATAATATTATGGACGACGCAGAATTAGGTCGAATTATTGACGCGCTCGAAATAAATGAAGAAGATGCTGATAGTGATGATCAATTATGTGTACCAAGACGTCGGATTGTTCGCAGAATATCTAGCGATAGTGAAACTGACCAAGAAGAATTGCAAGATGCACATAATACATTATTAGCGATAGTGAGGAATCTTTGGAGAATTTCACTGAAGTTACTGTAACAAACGATAGGCAATATAACCCGCGCCCATTATTTTTGGAAACTGCGGGTCCGAAACATATGCCACCGAAGAATTCTATAACTATAATTTATTTCAATTTATTCTTCACTCATGAATTCATGGAGATGCTGAAATCTGAAACGAATCGGTACGCAAGAGCATTTTTGGACAGTACGCCCAGAATATCAATTGCATCCAGAACAATAGAGTGGAAGGAAACCACAGTTCCAGAGTTGAGGGCTTTTATAGCCGTCTTACTCGAGATGGGGATTACTCGTAGACCTACACTTTTTAGTTACTGGTCAACAAACCATAGGTATATTCCATGGTTTGGGCAAATGTTTAGCCGGAATAGATTTCAGTTATTGTGTAAGTTCTTGCATACTGTGAACAACAGCACCTTAGCACCACGGAACAGCCCAGACTACGACGCAGCAGCGAAATTTGAACCCGTTGTTGCACATGCAAATAGAAAATTCAGATTTTATTATTCACCGAATCAACATTTGAGCATAGATGAATCATTAGTAGGCACAAAGAGCAGATCAGAACTGACTCAGTATTTGCCGAATAAAAAGCACCATAAATGGGGCATCAAATTTTGGATGCTAACCGATGCAATAAATCACTATTGTCTGTCATTTTGTTGCTATCGGGGAGCCAAGGGTGAACGTGAAAAAGCTGAAATAAAACAAAAAGGCCTGGTTCATGTTGTAATAGATAAATTACTAAACATGGGTACTTACTTGATCAAGGGATACCATATAGTAGCCCATAATTTTTTTATCAGCATAACGTTAGCAAGATATCTGTTTGAGAAGAAAACATTTTTGACTGGAACAATCCGAAGCGACAGGAAATATATTCCACCGCAGATGAAACAAAAATTAGAAGTGGGCGAATATAAGTATTTGCGAAACCGTGAAATACTACTATTATCATATAGAGAAAAAAAATCCCAGAAAAAAAATGTGTTGCTATTATCAACACATGGAATAGCCGCAAATACAACCAGAGTAAGGCGAAGATCGAATCAGGATCGAAGGTGCGGGTAAAGTAAAAATCGAAGTGAACGCTTTTAGTGGACGAAAAAATGTAGTATCACTCGAAGACACTATGTTGGTTCCCAAATTTAGGAACAATTTATTGTCCGTTTCGCGAATAACCGATAAACAGTACACCGTAGTTTTTAAGGACTACAACGTATCATACTATGACCGTAATAGGAACGTGTCGGGTAAAAAAATATTCTTTGTATTGAAAAGTATGAGACTATGCCCACTAAACCGTTCCGTCACCGACCAGCACCGTCGCCTACTATGCACGGAACGTTAATTAATTGTCGGCGAGAATATTTTGCCGGTGCCGATACGCTCCGCGCATGGCACGCGATGTTGCCAAACCGATGCGCGCAGGCGGCGAAACGGTGAGCATACGGGTTATAACCCCGTATGATGACCGTTATAAAAGCGTTGTAAACGCCTTTACTTAGTCATCTGTTGCCAGTTCAACAAGACGCGGATGCACGTAAAGACGGTGTAAAATGGATGACACTATTGTGGAGATCAAGTGCGATTTCCTTTAAATTTTTATTTTTAGTTTTGTATTTAAATAAATACGCAACCGACGCCACCTGTTGCGAAATGTGGCAAGGGTGTGTTGGTGTTGCGTACTTGCGAAGGGACGGCGAAGGCGAGCGTCGTCAGACGACGAACGTTCATTCGCAAGACGGAAGGCGAAAACGACGGACGATTCTTTTGCGTTTTTTTTAATAAACAGTCACTTTGTTTTTTCGCATTTAATATTGATAAAGACGTTTTAATTATTTACACACCCCCACCTTGAGATCTGATCCCACACTATTGTCCGTAATAAATCCTCACAACCACAACACAGTCAAGCAAAAAAGGCAAAGGCAAGAAAGAGGGCTAAAGTTCTACCAGTACAGTCAGCATCCGCTGTGTTGATGTCTAGATTATTAGACGAGCAAAGTATTATTCCACTACAACGTGAAAACGATGAACTAGATCGTTTCTTTTTGAATATATCAGAAACAGTAAAAAAGTTTTCACCTTACCTACAAGCAATGGCAAAAAATAAAATATTCACTTTAGTTTCCGAAATCGAGTTACAGCAGCTCGCAACACCTAGCTTTATAACAACTACACCTCAATATGCATACACTCCATCTCCAGCATCGACTTCTTCATGCGTTCAACGAAGTGATACACCCATGCCTACGTCTCCTGAGACTTGGGATACGACTACTAACGTTTGGAATAATACGTTGTAGTGGGCAAAGTCAGAAAATATTTTTGAATAGGTACATACGAGTAACAATTTGATAGTTGATTCTGAATATTTGAAATTTGATTAGAAACAGAAATCTGTTGCACTGTTAACTATGGAGGCTGAGTACATGTCGTTATCCGAAGTCACGAAAGAAGTGTCATATTTAAGAAAATTACTTGTGCAAATGAAAGCAACGAATATAGATACAAAACCTTGCACTACATTCTGCGATAATCAGAGCGCGATTAAATTAGCGAAGAACAGCGTCTACCACAGTAGGAGTAAGCACATTGACATTCGATATCATTTTGCTAGAGAAGCTTACTAAAAGGATGAAACATCCATTGAATCAGATGGCAGCACACAATGCTGTTGGATAGAGTTCCTGGTGCGCAGGGACATCTCATGTTTACCGACCGGTATTACACCAGCTACATCTTGGCGATCGAATTACGTAAACTGAAGTGTCATTTGACTGGGACAATCATGCCCAATAGAAAACAGTTGCCAGATGCAATTAGAAAAAGAAAACTACCAAAAAAAAATCGATGGTAGCTTACCGCAAACTTGATAATTTTGTTGTAGCGTGGAAAGATAAGCGAATTGTTACGCTATTCACAAATTTTCATAATGCGGCGATGAGTAACGTAGAACGAACCATCCGCCATGGTGTTCAAACTGTTGTTAGAAAGCCCGATGTTGTCGTAAATTATATAAAATTCATGGGTGGCGTTGACCTGGCGGATCAGTATGCCTCGACCTACTGCTTTATGCGTAAATCATTGAAGTGGTGGCGCAAATTATTTTTTTGGGGATTAGAAATTTCCTTAATCAATTCCTATATTCTCTACAAATTAGTCAAAAAACAGAGAAACGAGCGACCACTTAACCACTTACAATTCCGGAAAATCTTAGTGAAGCAGTTGAAAGGAGATTTTCGACAGCAGCGACGACCTTCAACATCGACCTCCAACTCGGATGAGATTCAGCTCAATGGAAAACTTCACGTAATGCTTTGTGGTACAAAAAGTGATTGTAAAGTTTGTTCCATCCGAAACAAACCAGGTGGAAGACACGAGACCACTTACTACTGTGATACATGTCCAAAAAAAACCAAGAATGCATCTTGGTCAATGTTTTTTAAATTACCATACCAAAGAAAAATACAGAAATTAAGTTTGCGAAATTACATTGTTAAAGGTGTAAATATATATAAACTCTTAAAATATAACGTTTTTATAAGATAATTTATTTATAAGATTATTTTATTTATACCTGTAAGGCGCCCGACACATTCGCGAAAATCGCTCCGACCTGGCACCTCGATACCACATATATCTAATATATCTATAAATAATAAAAGAAATACATTCTGAATGGTGCCATATAGGAATTAAACAAATGATGAATAGAGTATGCCCTTATTATACAGCCAAGAATATAATTGAAAATATAAAAAAAGTGTGTAAAAACTGTAAAATATGTATTAAAAACAAATCAAGAGGACAAGGAAAATATGGATTGATGTCACAATTAGGGCCAGCAACAGAACCATTCGAAATAATGTCAATAGACACCATTCGAGGTTTCGGAGGATAGAGATCAACAAAAAAATACCTCCACTTACTTGTGGACCATTTTACAAGATATGCGTTCATTTTAACATCGAAAAATCAGAGAGCAACTGATTTCATCAAGTTGGTAAATGAGGTACTAGAAACGGAGAAAATTGGAACGATACTTACAGACCAATATCCGGGGATAAATTCAAGAGAATGTAAGGAATTCCTGACAGAAAATGACATTAGACTAATTTTTACGGCCGTTAACGCGCCCTTCTCCAATGGTCTGAACGAGAGATTGAATCAGGCTCTAGTCAATAAGATAAGATGTAAAACAAATGAAAAGGAAGGAAAAAGAGCTTGGACAACGACCGCCAGAGAACGTGTTGACAAATACAATAGAACAGAGCATACAGTAACTGGTTTTACACCTAACAATAAGTATTTATTAGAGGGCACAGATACCAGCATTTTACCTGAAGAAATGAAAAGAACCGATAAAGACAATTGGTTAAAAGATAAAGAACTAGCTCTAGAAGGAACAAGAAAATCACACGAATATAACAAAAACATATTTAACAAAAATAGAAAGAATCATCGATTTAACACAGGAGATCTAGTATATACAGTGACTCCCTCAAATATTCGGACACCAATGTACGACTAGCTTTATGAATTAATATCTCAGGTTTTTGAAAAGCAATCGGTTCGGTTACTGTTTCTAATAATAACTGATTTATTAATGTTATTAGGAATATATTGTTAATAGACAAAATTTATATACATTATATAATAGTAACGAATAAACGAAATAATGATACATTTTCGGGTCACAGAAATATTCGGACACTTAGTAGGTTTCGCGATGTTTCAGTTCTCAGAATGCGGTGTTTACAAACACAGCTTTTGAGGTCAATACCATTTCAATATGCCTCAGAAGCAAGTACAACATTCATCGAAATGAGTCGCAAAAGTAAGAACACGTCATTTGATATTCGTCAGCTTATAATATTTCACCGAGAAAAGGGGAAATCATACCAGGAAATAAGTTCCATGCTTAATGTGAGTAAAAGTACTGTCGCGGATATTGTTCAACGATTTTACAATGCAGGACGCATTGAATTCATCGCGCAATCCGGCCGAAAACCTATTCTAAACGCGAGAGAAAAGAGAAGAATTGTGAGGAAGATTAAGGAAAATCCACGTTTAAGTGCACCAAGATTAGCTAGTGAGGTTTTAGAAGAAACTAGCAAGAAGGTCTCGGCGGAAACAATTCGACGAACTCTGAGGGAAGATGGATATGCTGGTAGGGTTGCTAGGAAAAAGCCCTATATTAATGAAGCAAACAGGAAGAAACGAATGAAGTTCGCGAAAGAGTTTATTACGAAAGAAGATTCATGGAAAATGTTATATTTGCTGATGAGAGCAAATTTAACGTCTACGGTCCTGATGGGAGATGTATGGTATGGCGAAAGCCGAATACAGAGTTTAAAAATACTAATACGCGAGGTACAGTAAAACACGGAGGAGGCAGCGTAATGGTTTGGGGCTGTATTTCTACTTTTGGCGTTGGCAATTTAGTTTTTATCGATGGCATCATGGACAAAAATGCTTATTTAAACCTACTAAAAAACAACTTAAAACAAAGTGCAATAAAAATGGGAATATCCGAAGGTTTTAAATTTTACCAGGATAACGATCCTAAGCATAAAGCACGAATTGTGCAAGAATTTTTATTGTATAATTGCCCCAAAGTGCTCCATCCACCACCACAATCACCAGACCTTAACCCCATAGAAAACTTATGGGATGAATTGAATCGAAGAATTCGTAGGACCCCCATTCATTCAAAAGAAGAACTAAAAACAAGGCTTGAAAATGAATGGGCATTCATATCAGTAAACTATTTAAAAAAAATAATTTCTAATATTCCGAATCGTTTAAAACACGTTATAAAACAAAATGGTTTTGCAACGAAATATTAAAATGAGATTTATACTGTTAAATTTTATTTAAAAGATATTTATATGTATAGTGTCCGAATATTTTTGTGACCCAAAAATTAGGTATAGTTTCCTTTATTGAATATTATTATACAATATATGTAAACTATGTGAATAAATTTTGTACGTTTATTAACACTAACGCAGCATTAATTATTAGGTAAAAAAGACTGGGCGATTGCTTTTCAAAGAACCGAGATATTAATTAATAAAGCTAATCTTACATTGGTGTCCGAATATTTGTGGGAGTCACTGTATATAAAATGGAAACAGGCTGAACAGAAAGAAGTTAGATGAATTGAGAATTGGACCTTTCGAAATAATAGAAAAGATGTCAGACTCATTATATAAAATAAAAACAGGAAGACGAAAACAAGAAACTGGATTCTTCCATGTAACAAAATTACTTCCAACATCAGAGGACGGAGACGAAGACTGAAAATTGTGCGAATTTTCACCCTGGGAGGGGGAGATGTAATGAAAGTATACTTTCAGTAGCTCTGAATCTGCCGCGCTTCTCATGCTCCGCGCGCCTACATTATCCTAATTACTGATAGGGGGAGTGATGAGAGGCGACGATGAGTGGCAGAATGGAAGAACCGGGACATAATAGAGCGCACGAGCGAAATACAGAGAAGAGTAAACTTTAATTGTCGTTTCCTGTTTTTTTTACAGATCAACTCAAGTCGTTTACTTTATCACCCTGCACGGTAATTGTCTTATATACACGGTGTCCCATTTAAGTTGAGATTGTAAAAAATCTCGAAAACGGGTGATTTAAGAAAAACCAAGCGATGCGTGCCCCTTACTATTGCGGGTGGGGAGTTTAATGGCATTACTGATTTTCCAATGCGGGGGCGTCTTCAAGGTCATTTCAAGGTCATTTCAAGGTCATCTTGTTTTTTTGTGTCATAAACACCTATTTTTTATTTCGGAATCATATTCTACATAAAAAAATGGATCACTTTTGTTTGAAACATTTTGTTGTAGATTTAATATTTCTTAAGATATCAGGCGAAACGTCTTTTAAAATTTATGCTGATACCTCATCTGGTAGGCTTACATCTTCAAGTATTATTGGTGCCTTGAGAACCACAATGTATCGATATTTCCCTCTATCAAGTGTAATACAGATAAATATACCTATTATGATTGTGTTTACAAACGTATCTAACAGTTTGCTACTAGAACAGGATCAGTTTGTGACTGAATTCTTAGACATAATTCTCGGTCACGAGATAGTGTATCGCCAGTTCAGTTTACGTAGTGAGCGAAATGGAATGTTTAACAGCCGCAGTAATAATCGAAATGATTCTCCTTTATGGCGAATCAGGGCGAAATGTTGAAGAAGCTGTAAATTTGTATGCTTCGCGGTATCCAGAAAAAAGTGTCCATCGCGTAGTACATTTTACCGTACTGTTCAGCAATTTCTACGAGAGGGAAGTGTACAGAAGAAAACACGCGTTCGTCAAAAAACACGCACAAGTGGAGATAATGTCAATCGAGTATTGGATGCAGTTGCTCACAATCCAAATGTGAGTATTCGTTCAATTTCGATAACTTCTGGAATCTCTCAAATGAGCGTTCATCGAATTTTAAAGCAACAGAAGTTCCATCCATACAAACTGTGCTTACACCAAGAGCTTCAAGAAAATGATTTTCAAGCACGAATAGCATTCTGTGAATGGGCCAAAGATCAGATAAATATCAACCAGAATTTCTTTTCTCGTGTTTTGTTTTCTGATGAATCTACGTATTCAAATAATGGCCAAGTAAATAGGCATAATATGCATTATTGGCCTGACCACAATCCGATATGGTTACGGGAAGTGGATCACCAATACCCATGGTCAGTCAATGTTTGGACTGGAATTATTGGGGAAAAAATAATAGGACCCTATTTTATTGACGGTACGTTAAATGGAATCAAGTATCGAGACTGTTAGAACGTAAGCGCCTCTTGTATAATGTAAGCGTGTGCCATCTATAGAGGCCGCATTTCTTTTGTCTTGTCTTTCATTACGAATAAAGTTGTTACTAGTTATAAAAGTATCTCAAAGCGTGTCCCATTAATTAACCACCTACAATGGTCATTTATAATTAAAGAACCACACTCTGCAGATCCAATCTGCCCGAGTGCACCGCGTTTCGTGCCGAGTCCCAGCCATTTGACCACCCAGGTGGAAGGCAAAAGTCGGCAACCAATCCCTCCTAGACGGTTTTAGGGAGATATATTCCGCTCTTTATATTTTTTTTCCTTACCACCGTCGCTGGGACGTAACAATGTAAACAATGAAGTGAACGAATATTCCACGGAGGAAGAAGATTTTGTGTCTAAATCAGAGAACGAGGATCACGATGAAGAATGGCAGGAAGTAAAAGAAAGAACTTTAGTAATAAATGAGTATTCGGAAGAAGAGGAATTTTTACATGAAAACATTGACTGTAATGACCCTTTTGCTTTATACAAACTATTTTTCACGGATTCCATACTAGAGAAGATAGTTGAAGAAACAAATAAATATGCTACACAATGTATAAATAATTCTTCATCTAGCAGTAGAATGCACCAACAGGACTGGCAGTCTGTTACAAGAGATGAAATGAATACTTTCATTGGCATATTATTTATTATGGGTGTAGTCCCATTACCAGAAATTAGATTGTATTGGTCTAACAACGACATGTACGCGAACGCACGCATAAAAAAGGCAATGAGACGTGACCGTTTTCTATCAATTCTTAAGTTTTTCCATTTTTCGGACAATACCACAGCCAGAACTGAAGATCGGTTGCACAAAGTTCGAGACATTGTTGAAGTAATTGTGGATACCTTCAAGAGTTCTATAAAACCTGGCAAAAATATCGTTATCGATGAAACTATGGTTCCATGGAGAGGACGTCTAGGTTTCCGTCAATACATCCCAGGCAAGCGACATAAATATGGCGTAAAAGCATACGAATTGTGTTTGCCTGAAGGCTACACTTATAATATCGAAATTTATGCCGGGAAAAATGGAACGATCATTGAAAAATCACATTCTCATGATGTCGTACTGAGATTATTAAGTGGCTTATTATTTGAGGGCCGCACACTATTTATTGATAATTATTATACAAGTGTCCCTTTGGGTGAAGAACTTTTAGAGAACAATACATTTTTTTGTGGTACTGTAAAAATAAACAAAAGATGTCTACCACCGCAGGCAAAAAAAACAAAAACGTGGTGAAATGATGAGTTTCGAAAATCGTAGCGGTGTAAAATTTCTGAAATGGACTGACAAAAGACCAGTTTGCATGTTAACTACCTCAAAGAATCACCGGTGTAAATTTGTGCAAGGAACAAATGGCCAAGTAAAGCCCGATGCTGTGTTTGATTATATTGGGTGTATAACTTAAAAACCGGAATTTGACCCTGGATGGCAACACTTGTGTATGCGCTGTAGCAAATCATTAACATAAAGCCATTTTGAAGCTCTATTCATAACCTATCAAAATCAGTCAACAGTGTTTGATTTACTTGTGCGCATCATATCTTTTTTAGTTATGGAACATTTTGAAAATTGGCGGAAAAAACTGCATTTGCGGGAAGTTTTGCTGAGTCACTTTTTCGCAAAGAAAACTGCAGCCGAAAGTCATCGTTTGCTCGTGGAGCGGCCTGGGCAGCCGAAAAAGTTTGAAGATGAAGAATTGGAGGTGTTACTCAATCGGGACTCGTGTCGAACACAAAAAGAGCTTGCGGAATCATTGGGCGTGACCCAAGCAGATATTTCCAAACGGCTAAAAGCATTGGGATTCATCCAAAAGCAAGGAAATTGGGTGCCATACGAGTTGAAGCCGAGAGACGTGGAAAGGCGATTTTGTATGTGTGAAATGCTGCTCGAGCGTCATAAAAGGAAGTCGTTTTTGCATCGAATTGTTACTGGCAACGAAAAATGGATTCATTACGACAACCCGAAGCGCAACAAATCGTATGTGAAGTCCGGGCAACCAGTCAAGTCGACACTGAAGAAGAATATTCATGCTGCCAAGGTAATGCTCTGGTTTAATAGCCAACACCAGGGGGTGTCAACTCCCATACATAAAGTTTCGTTCGCAGATGTGCTGCCGCCTAGAGCGGAACCCGCACACTAGAACTAGATTTTATATATATAGCACAGTATGCTATATATATCGTATATATAGTTCTATCGCTTACTGATTTAAAGATACTAGTATTTACAGAGGTATACTGAACTTTGCTTCATTATTGTGAAATTGTGAAGTTCGCTGAATTTTTAATTTTACAGTTAACAACATTTTCAATTTCACGCTTTCACAATAATGATGCTAAGTTCAGTATACTTGTTATTTTAAAGGATAATATAAATATACAATCTATCTTTAGACATTTATTTAAAAGATGTACATACATACTGATTTTTACACGTTTACGTAAAGCTACTTATTTTAAAACTAATATTACTATTGCATACATAACCCTCCTCCTTTCTCAAACGGGCTTGGGATCGTTTATGGCGGAGTTACTGGGCGCATCGAACCCATTCGATATATTTGGGTCTACAATTGTACTGACTTTTCCTGCTTTTCCATTCTTCAATTTTTTCCGAAACTTTCTCCTTCTAGCACCATTTGGCAACACATGTTTTTATACTACGTCTTCTCTATGCGCTTCGATGCAACAAGTCGCGTGCTCATGACATCTCACGTATTGTTTGAAAAGAGTCTGTGTAGGTTTCTCATGGATTTGAAAGCTGTACCTGTGTTAGTTCTTGTACGTGGCGCCAACTAGAGCGGAACGCGGCAAGTAGTACTATATGAGTACCAAGTTTTTGTATAAGAGTTGACACCCCCTGGCCAACACAAAGCATAAACATGTCTCGTCAGTCGGCAAGTCAGAACAATTCCTTTGGAAAACCAAAGAAGGTAAACCGCGACGCCGAGAGGATGTACGCGTATAATTCGCGCCGCGTGGATGAAGCGCCACATTTCAACTGGAATGATAACGTAGAAGTTGAGGCTAAATACGAGCAGGCGCGAGGTCGCCCTTTCCAGCCGTCGAAACGAACAGGAAGGGACACAGACTGCGCCAAAAATTGGCGATCTGGACGCAATTCCCAGAGAAAACCAGTGGCGGAAAACCGCGCTGATGACGAGCACCACATGCTCGAACGCACTTTAAAGCCAATCGCTGAAGTGCTTGAACAGGCTGGTCCAATGTATACGGTTGGACCAATCATGGGTAGCATCGCCGTTGACCAGTTGAGTGGCCAAAATTTAGATTTCTCAACGTACCCATTACTGGTGCAGCGAACGTTTAGGGACATGCAGACCGTCGATGACCGTCTTGCACGTAAGACACCTTTTTCTGCCTTTTTACACGGGTGTACAACAGCACTGTCTGCTAGTATCATTGATGTTCAGCAGAATGAAAACAAGGAGGGGCAGCTGCGCGCTGAAGGTGACGTTGGCGCGTACCTTGAACAAATGACTCTCCCCGCTCCTATCTGCAAATATCTATCAAGTATTGGTAAGACGGTGACTGCCTTAGGCGAAACGGTCGCCTTTAACGTTCCAACGATCGCAACGCCCATAGCCGCAGATGATCATACCAGTGGCACATTTGGGGCATTGGATGCTGAAAGCCATAATGCGTACGAATGTTACATGTCACCGCGAGTAACACGGCGCAGAGTGAAAGCTACCATAGCGCGAGACAGGCAGTGGACGCCACTCCCCGCTGACCTGGTGCCCGATGGGTTCGTGGCAAATGAAAACTTACTCGGATTCGGCGACATTGATGACCTTAATCCCGATGGTCGCGCTGCTCTTCTGTATTTGGTGGCACCACAAAGGAGTTGTGTATTATGAGCTTCTAAAACCGGGTGAAACCATTACTGGAGAGCTGTACCGAAAACAACTGATTCGTTTAAAGAGAGTGTAGCGACCACCTACATTGAGAGTTTTTCCGTTCTCATGCAAACGGTTTGTCTGGTTTATGTCATTTGCAGCGACACAGCTATTTTTGAGAAAACTGCCTTTTGTATATATTTCTTAGAGTCGCTTCGTACAGTTTCTTCGCAGTCTCAATAGCTCTTGCGAGTGCCATAAATTACGCGTTTCCGTTGGCCCCTCGAGTGCAGGCCCAACGCCAACCTTGGGCCGCACAAGACGAAGCGGGGGCGCGGCGGAAATGCGTACGTGACCGAACCCTTGCCAGCGAAAACTTGCCGCCATGACCTTTCCCTCTTTTCCCTAAAAAGCGCGCCAAGGGCGCACGGAAAAGAGGGCGCAGTCGGTGATTTTCTCATCTTCCGATTGGCTTAAGCGGCCGCGGAAATTCACCGGTCTGCGGGGGCGCAGCTCCTTCGAGGTAAGTCAACGCGTAATCAGATTATTATATTTTGAGCCACGCGTTAGTCAACATCTAGTCATTCGCCTTACCAATAAAAAGATAAAGTGTTCACGGTAACACTATTTTGTTAAAATATTTACCATCACCCCGACCGTCCCGACAAGACCATTGAAGGAAAAACGCCCAGAATGGAAGACAAGACACGAGGCGTTGATTTTCCAACATAACAATGCTCGGCCACATGTTGCTCAACCCGTAAAAAACTATTTGGAAAATAGCGGATGGGAAGTTCTGCCCCACCCGCCATATAGTCCAGACTTGGCTCCTTCTGACTACCATTTGTTTCGGTCGATGCAGAATGCACTTTCCGGAATACGTTTTACTTCAGTGCAAGGCATCAAATATAGGCTCGATACATTCTTTGCCTCAAAAGATGAGCGGTTTTTTTGGGATGGCATCCATAAATTGCCAGAAAGATGGGAGAATGTTGTAACTTCCGAAGGACAATATTTTGAATAACAGTATTGTAAAAAATCTTCTTTAATAAACGCTTAAATTTCCTAAAAAAATTCCGGTTTTTAAGTTATACACCCAATAGTATTGCAAAAAAAGGTGTTGATATATTAGATCAACTATCGGCGTATTACAGTTGTTTACGAAAAACCATTAAATGGTACCGAAAAGTAATAATACAATTAATATGCGGAACTTCCCTCGTGAATGCCTGGTATATTCATAAAAGATGGGGCACTAAAAATATGACTGTGTTACGATTTAGGGAAGTTATTATCGATCACTTTTTGCCCAATGAACAAATATACCGTCATATGCCGTCACATAAACATGTTCTTCAATCATATGAGGGACCTGCAAGAGAGTCCCGTAAACGCTGCAAGGAATGCTATAAAAATTTGTCCAAGAAAAAGGGCAGAGCTTATGCCACTAATAATACTACAAAAGTTAAGACATATTGTGGACATTGCAAGGGTCAGCCAGCACTTTGCTTGAAATGTTTTAACAAATTACACACAAAACAATAAATAATAAAGTTATAAATAAGATAATATTGAATTTTTATGTTATTTTTACCGTATTTGAGTTATATTTATAATACTGTATTATTATGTTTATGTTATTGAACAAAACTTATGTTTCTGGTACGTTATTTATTAATTATAATTATTATTAAAAATAAATGTTTTTAATGAATAGACGTTAAATTTTCATTATTTTAATTTTCAGCGTCTAATAGCACAATCGAATGCGTACCATCGGTGGCCCGCGCTGCCCGATGAGACAGTCAAGCGCGGGTCACCGGTGTCCCGCGCCGGCGTGAACGTATTAAAGAATAATACGTGACTGTTGGTAAATAGACCAAAGGATAAGAATGTAATTGGCTCGCGCGTGGTTCTCACCCATAAAACGGATCATGATGGATCACAGAGGAAGAAGGCACGATTAGTCGCCAAAGGTTATTCACAGATATATGGAGTGGATTTTAACGAAGTGTTCTCACCCGTTGTAAGATTAAGCTCAATACGAGCTATGATGGCGCTCGCCGCACAGCACGGAATGGAGGTGCATCACTTGGACGTGTCTACAGCTTTTCTAACTGGAGACTTAAAACAGGATATTTATATGGAGATGCCGGAGTTATATGAAGACATACTTAAAGAAATTATTAAAACAGGGAGAGATACCAAAGATTATGAAATAATTAACAAAGCTAAAGATGAATTAAAGTCATCAAATAGTGGTGATAAAGTTTGTTTGCTTAAAAAGGCTTTGTATGGCCTGAAACAGTCGGGTCGTCAATGGAACCAAAAGTTTGACAATATATTGCGCGAAATTAGACTAATCCCAACAAAAGGGGAACCCTGTTGCTATTATATGAAGAAGGAAAACAATTTAGTTCTAGCTATGATTTACGTAGACGATATAATAATCTCATCGAAAAGTTCAAAGCTTTTAGGTGAAATCAAGGGTCCATTAATGAGAAATTTAGAGATCAAGGACCATGGGCCCATTCGCCATTGTCTTGGAATAGATTTTAGTCAAACGGATGGAAAGATAGTTATGCATCAAAAAGGTTATATTTTGGAGTTATTAGATAAGTTCAGTATGAGCGATGCAAAGCCAGTAGCTACTCCAATGGATACAGGTAAAAATTTGTTGGAAACAAATACTGAGTCTAATGTAAGTAATAACATGTATCCGTATAGAAATTTAATTGGTTCACTGATGTATTTAGCCGTTTGTACTCGTCCAGATATAGCGTTTAGTGTAAGTTTTCTTAGTCAGTATAACGACTGTCATACCACAGCTCATTGGGTGTGATCCTTATCTCAAGGAAAAAGTATACAGTGATCCACCTACTACACCAGAAGACATGAAAGTGCGAATTGTAACTGTCTGTCGTGGTATAACGAGAAGAACTTTATTATCCATCCACCAGTCTTTTATTAAACGTGTTAATAAGTGTCTGGAAGTTGAGGGTAAAAATTTCGAGCATTTGTTGTGACATCCTTAAAAGAAATAAAAAACATTCCACAAGAAAGTAATGTTGTCATATTAATAGAAAAAGAAAACTATCCTTGACATAAATATGAAACGTCAATAGATATCTTAAGGTAGTTGTCGTGCAATGGGCATAGTGTCAGAAAATTCTAAATTTTAGAATACTCATTGAGGACATTATAATACAATTATCCTTAAAATTTTAAATCGATTGACCGCCTCTAATTCGAGATAAACTTAATTAAAGTTCGGGTCATTAGCATGGAGAGTATATGCGCTATGTAGTGGTTCTACCACTTTATTAATTCTAATAAAAAAACTAACAGTCAGAAACTTTCAAAAAACTAACAATTCATAAATGTTTTTGTTCTGAATTAGACAAAAAAAAAACAAATATATTGACCGTCCCGTTATTGAGTTATAATAATGCAAACATTAAAAATCGTGGAAAAAAGCACACGCGGGCAAATCGAACAGAAACAACTTGGCAACGCTGTACTGTACATACATTGCGTCTGTATACACTGAAGCGCTGTATCCAGTAAACAAGCCCAGTATGTCCAACTGTGTGGCATAAGCGACGTTGTCAAATTGCGAGACGTGAAAATGTTTCATAGTGTTTGTGTATACATATATATGAGATTTGTATGAGTATGTTGTCATGGGTACAGTATTGAAAGAAAGGTGATCGTTCATATCGCTACTCGCTCCTATACTCTTACCACGCACATGATCCAAAAACTATTGACGATATTGTACCACGACAACGTCCTTAAGGGGTTATATACAGTTAGCATTTTCAAAAAATCGATTTTTTTTTATTTCATTTTCGTAATGTACACATATTCAAGTACGCACACAGAAAATTTGAAGCCAATCCAGCGATTGTTTTCGAAGTTACACGCATATTTGTAATGACGTGTTAGAGCGTAGGAGGCCGGAGCGGCAGCGCTCACCTAGAACACCTTTTATTTACCTGTTTATTGTAAATGTTCTCTTCTAATGTTTTCAGATGTATAAAGTGACAGTGTATTAGTGTTCTTTTTATACCTGCAAGTTAAATTTACATTTGTCTCTCCCCATAATGGCAAATATTAATACTTGGCATGCGGGTATATTTTTTTGTCAAAGGCTAATCCGTTTATTTCAATAACAATTAACCGGAAGTAAACCTTGTTCATCGTCCGGGTTTACTGTCTTCTTTGCCTAGGACAAAGGAATTTACCTGGACGCTCGAGGTGACGGAGTGCTCACGGTCACCCTGGTGATTACTATGTACATGTCGAGTCCCGTTACCTCGGGGCCTTTTTTGGCTGGACGGGTGGTAAGCGCGGACGACACCTCATAATTTGGAAAAGTTCGCTATTTCCCTCCAAGGAAGCAAATTTCCATCTTTAATTTTCACGGTAAGGATAGTTACGCCCAATTTCACATTTTGCACCAGGAATGATTGATTGACGTCCCCACCGACAAGATGAAAATTCGTAACAAGATCCTTGAAGGGAGATGAAGCTTACATTTTTTCCAGGTTTTTGAAGGTCTTTCATTAATCATCAATCGTTTAAAAGAGTAGTGTAGCGAACCGAATTAAACGGTAGACGGATAGGTACCGGCAAGGGAGGGGGGTGCGAGCCGACCGGACCCACCCTACCTCCACTACCGGCCGCCGACCAATTAGGGACGGGGCCACTCATTTAAAAAGGGCCTTCGTTACCCGGAAAAGTGAGTTGAAAGCGGGTGGTCTAAGACTTCGGACTAGGCAGTTGGATGAACCACTGGAATCCAGTCGAAGCCTTGACCCCTACTCACAGGAGAAACTCTGACGTATCGGTGGAGGAACGCAGTCTCTCAAACCAAGTCAAGCGACGGAAGTGGTCTCTTGGATTAACCAGGACCACGGATCCTAGTTGACTTGCGGAGGGCTATTGTATTCCCCGGTACTAACAAGGAGAGGACCCCAACTGTCCGACTTCGATTTTAACGAGGCTTTGCAAGATGATAGCATGTAGGTCCCTAATGATATGTGTAAAATATTAGCCGTAGTTATGCAGTAGTTTTAAAGATATAAGCGATTAAAGTTCGTACCTCTTTATATACTATAGATGTGAACTTGGTTACAACAGCTGTGGTGGCGCAGTGACTGCGGTGTAAGCCTCACGAGCCGAACATCTTGCGTTCGAGTCCCCGTGACGAGCAATTTTTTTTTCTATTTTAATTTGATGAAATTGCACACGATGAAGAATGATAATTATCGTACAATTGCAATATATACATTTACATTATGTACGTTTCGGACCTCGCAAACTGTCTTTTTACAGCTTTTCGAAATATTTAATCTTCAAAGTTCTCGAAGACAATTCAAACTGTATAGCTAGCTAAATAAAAGTTAGTTAATTTTAAACCGTTGGAGGAAGCAATAGACGTGCGTTTTTAAGCCTTACAACCTTAATTTTACAAGACTTACTGCACAGTCCGAGAAGGCATCTGTTTCGGAAAGTTTCCGTTTTTTCAGCCACGCGGGTGCCACTTTTCTTTACTTTTAATGACCTAGGTCTCTGCAAATCCTTACCCTGTAGTTTGATTTATTACCGTATTTTCGACGTACTTTCAATAGCGATAGCCATGCAGCGAGCCTAGAACATAAGTCTGGAAACCATGTGTTTCGTTAAATGGATTCAAGCGGCTGGACCTGTGCAACCCTTGACAACCACTCCAAGAACGTTTTAGAAGAAAACCGGGGGTGGTCTTGATGTCAAAAGTCTTTAAAAGGGCTTGCACAGCGTTGTCCAAATTAGTTGTAAGAAGGCAACTACAAGAAACCAACGAAGAACCATCGTATTTCTTATTCGGAGATCATTTTATGTGAGTTGGTGTTGTCTGTGTTCAAGTACATATAATTTTGAAAAAATGCAAGAAGTTACGGACGCAGTGTACCATGCAGTGGATGTGCTGTATGAACGCCAATATATTAATAGGGAAAGGAGTGTGAACGCATCAGAACGGTCGAAAGTAATAGGTGATAAACTTGCAGAAATTTTAATTACAGTTTTTTCGGAGTACGAATTAACTATCGAGGATGAACTGTTTATTGAAACCGGCCCCAATTATGTTCACGCAGAACATACAAGTTCCAGCAGCGGTGAAGCAATAGATTCATCTCCATCCGAAGAACAATCTCACAATCAATCCCGATCACGATCTCGATCTCGATCACCTATTACCAAAGTTTCGTTCGAAACGAAAAGAAAAGCAGTTTCGTTAGCCGAGTTGCATCCAAATTGGTCAATAACCACATTGCGAAGCAAGACAACGAAAGCTTTGACGAATAAACGGCAATTAACAAGGTGGAAGGACCAAGTCAGAGAAGGTGGAAGCCGGATTGATAAATGCAAATTTATTAATTTCTGGGTGTACGACAGATTTGTTGAAGCTCGTGCAGCAAAACATTTTATCACTACGCGAACTCTGCAACAGTGGGCCATGGCAGCAGCATCTCAATTTATATCACAAAAGTTTTCATTTATGGCATCGAAACATTGGGTAACAAGATTTAAAAAAGAATATAAAATACGACAGAGACATGTCACAAAATATGTGAGCAACAAAGATCGTGACACGTTCGAAAATACATTAAAATTAGCAGAACTTTTTCAGAAACAAACAGCAAATGTTATTAAAAATTATAATTCCTCACAATTGGATTTCGTGATCAATACAGATCAAACCGGAGTTGAATATCGTGTTAATATATGTACGTCGAATATTATCACATCAAGGAGAAAAAGCAACAGAAGTTTATATTAAAGACACATCTAAAGTATCACATTCGTACACCGCACAATATTCTATAACCGCATCTGGAAAATTGCTGCCCAAAGTGTTTTTGTGTCTTCAAGAAAGGAATGGGACATTTGGACCGCAGGTTGCCGAAGAAGTTCGAGAATTATGTTTAAAAATGAAGAATGTTTTTGTAACTGCCACGAAATCGGGAAAATTGCAGGACACGTACGAGTTATTTTTGAACGAAATAATCCATCCATATGTGCAACAAAATAAATTTTTACTAATTGTGGACTCGTGGGGTGGTCAAACCAACTCAACTTTATATGACCAGAAAGGGTATAGCAGGATAAGGGGGTCAAAAGTGCCCTTCAACCGATTTCAATGGGGCCGGTCTCATTCGATAGATAATGCTCGGCGATTGATGTCTACAAATTTTTAACCCTGAATTTTGACCGGAAGGGTAGTTATGGGGAAAATTAAAAAAACAGGTTTTTGGCCCTTTTTCCCCATTTACTGAGGCGTAAAAAATCCAAATAAATTCTGACATATTTTACACGGTACCGGACATATTGGAGAATTTTTTCAGATTTTTCCGTCGATGTAGCTAAGCGTGAAAAATCGGCAAAGTCAAAAAAAACGGAAAAAAGAAGATTTCGTATCGAAATCTTCGAGGTACAACTTTTTGGTTTATATAGTAACAATCTAACACCTACGATTGTTATCCCCAATTTTTTTCAGATTTTTAAACCACCTGCGTCATTGTGAAAAAAATCGAAAACCGATTTTCGGGACGTATTTTGATCTAAAACGCAAGAAGTAATTGTTATTTTTCCATTATTTTGATAGAGTATGTTCATTTTGTGCTTTTCAATGTTTCTGCATACAAAGCAATTGCGAGTGAATGCAAAGGATTGAATTGATTCAATTATTCGTAAGCTACACACTTCCTTATCAGCTAAAAATACGAACGTCCTTTCAATAGCAGCGATGGCGCAGTCGGTAGAGTTCTTGGCTGCGGAACCTCTCGAAACTTTTTGTCGCCGGTTCGAGTCCCAATGAGGCAAAATAATTTTTTTTTTTTTTTTTTTAATCATTCACTGCATAACAACAAATAATAATTATTTTTCAATTTTTCAATGGTTTTTAAACATTTTTAAATACTTATTCAATATGAAATATATGTAAAAATAATTATGGAGCATATTGTTTCTTTCATTGATTCGTCCTAGCCACATCTCGTTATTCTTTTGTACATTCAACGAATATTAGTTTACTGTAACGAATGCAAATATGTATTCAATATTAAAAGGATCCAATTGTATATTCTGATGAATTGTAGTGAAGGTGATGTCTAACGGAAAGAAGCGTCTATTTCTTTTTAAACATTCTTATTTTTGTATTTACCGCTTCTCCATTTATGCAGAGATCATCCAAAATAGACAATGAATTGAAAGAAAGAAGGTATATTGGGATTTCGTCCGTTATAATTCCTTTACTGTTTTATGCAAATCAACTCCTCAATATTCTTAAATGCCTCGTCCGATCACGCCACATTAATCAAAGAAGTTATCGTTGCTTCATTAACTATACCCCTAATATAATTGGAATTTCGGGCATCAAATGTTATTGCTGTGAATGTGCGAGTGGTAACGGTACCATAGGTTGTTGTTCGCACATTGCTGCAATAATATACTACCTGTCGCACGCACGGTATCTATCGACAATTGTTAGGCCTTCAGAGATATTGGCAAAAATATTTAACAAAAATGAAGTGGTGCCCATCATTAGTGAACATAGTGACGAGGATTAAAGCCACACGAAACGCGTTTCAACTTTTAATTATCAAAAGGTAATCTATCGCATGCCATTTATATTTTCACACTAATATTAATTTCCGTATTAACAATTGTTATCCAGTTAATACTTAAAAACATTTGTTTTCTAATTATATTTCATGGGAGGTGAATTGGCGAGAGAAAAGTTTCAAGTATTCCGCAGCTAGATACTGTAGCCTAATCATCAAATGATAATCTATCATTCGTATTTTTACATTAATATTCATTTACGTATTAATAACATTTATGCAGTCAATAATTTAAAAACAATGATCATCAGTTCTAAAGGTACAACTCGGTACCTGCCCGCTACCTACACGCTACGCAGGTAATTGCGGACTAGATAACTGAAGGGAGTACATAATACTGGAGTAAGTGTAATAAAACAATAAAACCTTCTGAACTGAATTTAATGTTTTCGTGTACTTAAAGTGGTTGGAAAACACGATTGCAATGGGGCACAAAACCTAAAGCTGAAGAAGTTGATTTGCATAAAACAGTAAAGGCATTATAACGGACGAAATCCCAATATACCTTCTTTCTTTCAATTCATTGTCTATTTTGGATGATCTCTGCATAAATGGAGAAGCGGTAAATACAAAAATAAGAATGTTTAAAAAGAAATAGACGCTTCTTTCCGTTAGACATCACCTTCATTACAATTCATCAGAATATACAATTGGATCCTTTTAATATTGAATACATATTTGCATTCGTTACAGTAAACTAATATTCGTTGAATGTACAAAAGAATAACGAGATGTGGCTAGGACGAATCAATGAAAAAAACAATATGCTCCATAATTATTTTTACATATATTTCATATTGAATAAGTATTTAAAAATGTTTAAAAACCATTGAAAAATTGAAAAATAATTATTATTTGTTGTTATGCAGTGAATGATTAAAAAAAAAAAAAAAAATATTTTGCCTCATTGAGACTCGAACCGGCGACAAAAAGTTTCGAGAGGTTCCGCAGCCAAGAACTCTACCGACTGCGCCATCGCTGCTACTGAAAGGACGTTCGTATTTTTAGCTGATAAGGAAGTGTGTAGCTTACGAATAATTGAATCAATTCAATCCTTTGCATTCACTCGCAATTGCTTTGTATGCAGAAACATTGAAAAGCACCAAATGAACATACTCTATCAAAATAATGGAAAAATAACAATTACTTCTTGCGTTTTAGATCAAAATACGTCCCGAATATCGGTTTTCGATTTTTTTCACAATGACGCAGGTGGTTTAAAAATCTGAAAAAAATTGGGGATAACAATCGTAGGTGTTAGATTGTTACTATATAAACCAAAAAGTTGTACCTCGAAGATTTCGATACGAAATCTTCTTTTTTCCGTTTTTTTTTACTTTGCCGATTTCTCACGCTTAGCTACTTTGACGGAAAAATCTGAAAAAATTCTCCAATATGTCCGGTACCGTATAGAATATGTCAGAATTTATTTGGATTTTTTACGCCTCAATAAATGGGGAAAACGGGCCAAAAACCTGTTTTTTTAATTTTCCCCATAACTACCCTTCCGGTCAAAATTCAGGGTTCAAAATTTGTAGACATCAATCGCCGAGCATTATCTATCGAATGAGACCGTCCCCATTGAAATCGGTTGAAGGGCACTTTTGACCCCCTTATCCTGCTATACCCTTTGTCGATGAAAATAATGAACCGACATGTACATTGAAAATTATTCCGCCGAAGTGTACAGCACTTTGCCAGCCCTGCGATGTTTATTTTTATCGGCAGGTAAAGAATTATGTTTCACGGATTCAAAATTATTACGAGCATTTTATAACCGATCGCAATATTGCAAAACGATCTGATTGCATTAAAATGCATGCACTTATACATCATCAACTGCAAGCGCCAATTTATTCAAAGATGATAAGATATGCGTGGTATGCATCCAAATTAATTTCTACCAGAGAACTGTTTGTAAACGTGAATCAAGTGGCTTTTCCGGAAGAAATAAGAAGTGAAAAGTGCCAGTGCAATAAACAAGGTTTCATTATGTGTTCATGGTGTCGAAATGTTTTATGTTTTTCGTGTATGTACGATAATTATCATCTTTCATCGTGTGCAATTTCATCAAATTAAAATAGAAAAAAAAAATTGCCCGTCACGGGAACTCGAACGCAAGATGTTCGGCTCGTGAGGCTTACACCGCAGTCACTGCGGCACCACAGCTGTTGTAACCAAGTTCACATCTATAGTATATAAAGAGGTACGAACTTTAATCGCTTATATCTTTAAAACTACTGCATAACTACGGCTAATATTTTACACATATCATTAGGGACCTACATGCTATCATCTTGCAAAGCCTCGTTAAAATCGAAGTCGGACAGTTGGGGTCCTCTCCTTGTAAGAGCCATCTCCCAACTCCACGTGGCGGCGTATCTTACGACGGAGCATCCAACACCGACTTCTGCGAGGATCCAGAGCCAGGAAGACGCGAAGCCACCGTCGCGAAGAACGCGCGCTACAGTAGTAGTTAGTCTAAACACCGAAGCCAATCAGTCAAATTGTGAGCACGTTTGTATTTTTTTCTGTGATTTTTTCGTGAAAATGAAGGCTTCCAGAGAAATGAGAAAATCTTCTAACGTACGTAAGTCGAGGCCAAAAAAGCGAAAAAATGTTTTTAATCGAAAAAAATCTGAAACGGATGAAAGTAGTTTTAGTGCCTCTGCGAAAAAATTCAAAACGCAAGAAGAACTCTCAGTTCCGCGTGTTTCGTCTGTTGAGTACCGAATTTTAAACTTCGTAACAGTGTTTGCAGCAATTTCTGAATACATGAAGTGTAAAATCTGTAACGGAAATGTTCGATTTCAAACTGGTTCTGAACGAGGACTTGGTTTTAAAATCATTTTGCTGTGTGATAAGTGTACAGTTCGCAACATAAATTCTAGTCCTTTTTCCAAGCACTCTTATGAGATAAATAGACGATTCTTATTTGTCATGAGAGTTCTTCGATTAGGGTTAAAAGGCGCTCCAAAATTTTGTGGATTAATGGACATGCCAGCTTTTATATCACAGCCTACTTACGATTTAGTAATAAATAATATACATTCCTGTGTAAAAACAGCCACCGAAAAACTTGTTCAACAAGCTTGTAATGAAGAAAAAAATTTGACTTCCGAACACCAAGATAAGGAAAATTCTACAGAATTAACTGTATCTGGCGATGGAACATGGAAAAAGCGAGGGCATACTTCCTTGTACGGCGTGACATCACTGATCGGATACTATTCTGGAAAAATCATTGACATTTTTGTGAAAAGTTCCTACTGCAAACAGTGCGAAAGTTGGAGCAAGAAACTCAATACTGAAGAGTATAATGATTGGTACGAAGGTCATCAACATAATTGCAGTGCAAATCATTCTGGTTCTTCTGGAAAAATGGAAGTCGATGCAGTAATCGAACTGTTCAAGCGTTCAGTGAAAAAATTTGGAGTGGTGTACAAAAATTACATCGGAGACGGTGACTCCAAAACGTACTCGGGGATTTTAAAAGCTGCACCTTACGGTGATCAAGTAGTTGTGAAGAAAGAATGTATTGGACACGTACAGAAGCGAATGGGCACGCGTCTCCGAGATTGTGTGAAAAAAAAATGTGGAAACGATTGATAATAAAAGCGGAAAAAAAACAAAAAAAAACTCTTGGTGGAAAAGGCAGACTTACTGGTAAAATGATGGATAAGTTAACAGTTTATTATGGCTTAGCAATTAGGAGAAATTGTGATTCCGTTGAAGATATGTATAATGCTATCTGGGCCACATATTATCATTATTGCTCAACGGACAAAAAACCACAACACGAGAAGTGCCCGATCGGACCAGAGTCATGGTGCAATTGGCAGCGGGCGGTAGTTGCGAATGAATTATCAACTTTCGAGCATAATTATCCGCCATTACCACAAGATGTTGCTGAGGCTATACTTCCAATTTATAGAGATCTTAGCAATGAAAAATTATTAGAAAGATGTGTGGGTGGTTTTACCCAAAACAATAACGAGAGTTATAATCAACTCATATGGAAAATCTCTCCAAAAATAGTTCCGGCCGGTTCGAAAACTGTGGAAATGGCTGCATACATAGCTGCCGGCATATTTAATGAAGGTGCAGCATCATTATTGCATTATATGAATGCAATAGGGATTTCACTTGGGCCCAATGCGCATTCATATGCCGCGAGAGAGGATAAACAGCGCGTGAAGATCTCCGACCACAGAGCGCATGAGAGTACACGAGAGGGAAGAATGGCTCGTAGACAACACCAACTCGAGTTATTAGAAGCTGCCGAAGGGTTGGAGGGTGTACTATATGGCGCTAGAATAGATGACTCGATGTAAGTTGAAAAAAAAATTGTTTACTCTCTGTAAAGTGATTTGAAACTTTAAACCCGTTTTTCTCGAAACTGTGTTTTTAAAGTCGGTGACCAAGATTTCTCGGAAACGGCTTAACCGATCAGTCTCAAATTTGAACACAAGCTTCTTAAATATATTTTTTAGTAATTAAGCGAAGGTTTTTCCTTCCCGATGAATATTTATTTTTTTATAAACAATTTAAGACCAAAATTTTAGCCAAATATCGATTTTTTTCTTTGAGGAACCGCCATTTTGTCAGAAACTTTTATTTTGCTTATTCCTTCGTTTAATTACTAGATTATACATTACTTTAACGAAATCCGTTTGGTTTTTTCATTTTAGATGATCCAGTCCAGAGATATAGTGATCACCGCAAAACGCCTTTTCTGAGCGGGACTCCTGGAGATCAGCTATAGCAGCTTTTAAAATTATTATTTTTAATAATAAAAAATGTTAAAATAAAGTTAAAAGTTACCACAATATGTTTACAAATTTTTACATTAATAGAATTAAAAGTCTTCTCAGGAAAAATTATGAAATATCGAGTTTTTTGGGCCTCCTAACTGTATATAACCCCTTAAGAAATATTAAATCTACAACAAAATGTTTCAAACAAAAGTGATCCATTTTCTTATGTAGAATATGATTCCGAAATAAAAAATAGGTGTTTATGACACAAAAAAACAAGATGACTTTGAAATGACCTTGAAGACACCCACGCATTGAAAAATCAGTAATGCCATTAGACTCCCCACCCGCAATAGTAAGGGGCACGCATCGCTTGGTTTTTCTTAAATCACCCGTTTTCGAGATTTTTTACAATCTCAACTTAAATGGGACACCCCGGGTGTGTGTGTGTGTGTGTGTATTCTTGAAATATTATATTACTTTGTTTAATTTGTTCTTGAAAACATATACATATATATCTGTTTCAAAATGAATCCGATTGAAAACGCTGCTCAAAGCGCGAACGCGAATAATTCCGTAAACGTAACCGCAGAAGATTTACATGCTTCAAATAAGATGATGACTTCTTTGGCAGAATGTTTTACAATACAACACAGTATACAAAATATCCCGTTTTTCGATGGTAAAAATATTCCACTTAAAAATTTTTTACAAGATGTACAAAATGGTTCAATCTATGTGCAACCAGTACTAGAAAGCACATTCACTAAAGCAGTATTAGGTAAATTACAGGGTGCTGTAAGAGATAGCACGTGGGGGACAAACTTTGACAGAATAGATGATTTAATAAAACATTTAAAGGAAAGATTTGCATCAGACAAAACATATTCATATTTTCATCGCGAAATTGAGAATATTCGAATGAAAATTGGCGAAACTGTAAATGACTTTTCTGATAGATTATGCATTTCATTAAACAGTGCACGTACTGCATTAGAAGATAAATATGGCCCAGATGCAAAAAGAATGATAGTTCCCGTTGAAGAATGCGCATTAGATGCATTCATTAGAGGATTACTAGATCAAATTGCTACCGCTGTTGATACCTACGATCCAAGAACTTTAGATGACGCAGTAAAAATTGCCACAAAAATAGAATCCAGAATGAAATCAGGAATAATTCCGGGTTTAGAACCACAACGCCTAATGTTATCTCAAAAAGAATCCGAAGTAAATTTGAAATCCCTAGAATCAAATCACACAGAACACAGAAATTATTGTGATCAAAGAGCGAGAACACCTAGTCCAATTCCAGGTCCTTCAAATCGTTCAAAATCACCCACACATAAAACTTTATCAACAGATTCGCATAAATACCCATTTCCGTCATATCCGCCGTATTATCCACCATATTTTTGTCCGCCAATGCCTTATAATCCAATGTATCCTTATCCATATAACCCCAATCAAAATTATCACACTCTACAAAATTCTGAGAACCGATCGATTTCACCTGAACATTTTTCATCCTTTAGACATGAACGTCAATCAAGATCAAATTCTCCTTTTCGAAAATCTATTCAATTTCGCTCAGATTCACCAAATCGTTTTGACAACAAAAATTTAAACTCAGAAATGACTCACCGGTCAGACGCGACGGTGAGACAACTCAATGAAGAGTCCGATCGGTCCGATCTTTAGTTTCGGGGGAACAAATATCACATTATCACGAGAAAAAGAATCACCATTAATTAAAATGGTCGCAGAAGAATTTCGTAATAATTCGGCAGTTTTGTAAACGGCGGGAGTAACTATGACTCTCTTAAGGCGGTCGCTTGAGGTGTCGGGGCGGCCTGCCGTCCTAGTATCCGAGACCAGACCTTATGTAGTAATACTGCCTCTGTGTCTATCGGTCTTGGTGGGTTGCCAGCCCCCTCGACTGTATTATTATCGGCCCTACTAATGAACAAATAGCCTCGGATGAACAAAACTATTTTAGTGCCGGAGGACCCCCAGGTCCTTCCGGCCCGACAACGTCCGCCGAGGAAGCCGACCTTAGGCCAACCTTCTCCTGCAGTATGACCGGCTGGGACAGGGTGTTCTCCTCCCTAAGGGGCAAGGGTGTCCACGAACAAAAAACTCATAAAAATTGGCACGATGAGCGCAAAGTCAATGAAATTGACCATAAGAGAGCACACTGGTGTGCGGAGGAACAAGCGCTCCTGGCACGGCAGGAGGCGCACCTCACTCGAAATGGCACGAGGTTCGTGAACCAAGCGTTACTGCCCATGTTCCCGAACCGTACTCTCGGGTCCATTAAGGGGCAACGTAAGAGCCAAAGGCACAAAGAGTTAGTCTTAAAGATCCTCGATGAGCTGTCGAGCGAATTTTCGAACGCCAGGTTGAACGAACCATCGAACGATTTCACGAACGAACTTTCGAACGTCATGTTGAACGAACCATCGAACGAGCACAATGAGCCACCAGTGGATTCTAGAGCAAACGTAGCGCCTGCCCAACAGGACGCCGAATTGCTCCAGTCCATCAAGGACTCTTTCGAACGTCTACATCCACTGAGTGGCTCAAAATTCAACGCGGATCTGTTGAGTCGGATGTATGAGAGCGTAACCGTTTGGTCGAGGGATAAGATCTCGGCGGAGCTCGAGATCTACCTACTTCGAACGTTCCCACCGACCAAAAGGAACATAAGAAAAGCCACAGACTTGTCTTCGAACAAGCCTCTATCGAGGCGCCAGGCAAGGCGCATTGAGTACGCCAAAACGCAAAAGGCATGGAGGAAAAATCCTTGCAACTGTGCAAGGCTATTAACAAAAAGCACGACCACCGAGTAACCTCCGCCTAAGCAAGTCATGATCAATTTTTGGCGTACTACAATGACGAATGGGGCGGCTGGGACCCCAGAAAAAGAAATCAAGTGGCCAGTTCTGTCTGACCTCTGGAAACCTGTAGTCCCGACAGAAATTCGCAGGTCGTTACCGGCACTCACCACCTGTCCGGGCCCTGACGGACTTTCGGCAAGGCTTCTCAAGGCAGTCCCACTGGAGATCCTCTGCAGGATCTTCAACCTTTTTATGCTTTGTGGGAAACTGCCGAAGCACTTATTAAAAGCGCGCACAACTTTAATTCCTAAAAAGGATAATGCGCTGAGGCGCGAGGACTACAGGCCCATAACTGTCCAATCTGTAATAACTAGGACTTTCAATAAAGTTATGGCCAAACGCCGGACGGAAATGGTTCCGCTTGATAAGAGACAAAAGGCTTTTGTTCCGACGGACGGTTGCGCTTCAAACATTTTCGATCTCGACATGATCCTGCGTTACCACAGACAGCACTTCAAGCCACTGTATATGGCGTCTATTGACATAGCTAAGGCCTTCGATTCTGTGAACACCATAAGAGACACCTTTGAAATCATGGGAGTGCCTTGTGCCATGGTCGACTATGTCATGGACTCATATAACAGATGCTCAACTGTGCTCTCCTGCGATGGTTGGGAGTCCGAAGAAATAAAACCTACATGCGGAGTCAAACAAGGTGACCCCTTGTCGCCTATTATCTTCAATATGGTAATAGACAGACCCTACGGCGCCTACCAACTGAAGTCGGCGTTAAAGTTGATCATGCCTTCTTTAACGCTCTGGCTTTCGCCGACGATATGATCTTCATGGCGTCCACACCACAGGGCCTACAGATCATTATCGACAAAGCTTCGGGCTACCTAGCCAGCTGCGGGCTGTACATCAACGCGAATAAATCTTTCACAGTGGCTCTAAGGAATGTGCCGGACGTTAAAAAGTCTGTGGTGGATGCTAAGACCAAGTTCACATGCCTTGGCTCTAAGATGCCATCTTTGAACAGGGAGAGCGAGTGGAAATACCTTGGGGTCCCGTTCACTCCTGAGGGTTTAACGGTTGCCAAGCCTGATGAACAACTCCAACAGGCATTGAACAGACTTACAAAGGCACCGCTTAAACAGCAACAGAGGCTTTTCGCCCTGCGTGTCATAATTTTACCCGGAACATACTATCTACTAACTCTGGGAAGCACTACACTCAGTAGGCTTAAGAAACTTGACACGCTTACAAGGGCATCGGTTAGGAAATGGCTTGGGCTACCTCATGATACACCAAACGCCTATTTCCACGCCAATGTCAAATACGGAGGACTTTCAATTCCATCCCTGAGATGATTAATACCGTTACATCGAAGGCAAAGACTTTGAAAGTTCTATACTGACAACAGTCCTAACTCCACTTACATAACATCTGAAGTGCAGAGAACTGTCAGGAGACTGACAGAAAATCGTCTAGATATTGACTCAACCGATAAGCTTTACGAACGATGGGCCCGGTTGCTGCACTCCTCTCAAGATGGCAAAGGACTCCGAGAGTCACGAAAGGTTCCCACACAACATCGGTGGGTAACAGAGGGAACTCGCTTCCTAAGCGGGAAAGATTTCCTAAATGCGGCAAAACTACGCATCAATGCTTTGCCTACTAGATCTAGAGTGTCTCGCGGCCGGATTGCAGATAGGGGCTGCAGAGCCGGTTGTAACGCCACTGAAACACTCAATCACGTACTTCAACAATGCCATAAAACACACAGAACACGAGAAGCCAGACACAACGCAATAGCCATATACTTAAAACGAGCACTAGAAAAGAAAGCCGAAAAAGTGGAGGAAGAGCCTCACTTTAAGACTACTGAGGGTCTTAGAAAGCCCGACCTTATCTCCATAAGTAAATCTGAAGCACTCGTGATTAATATTCAAGTGGTCGGCGACCACCTAGATCTTAATGTAGCGCACCAAAGTAAATGCGAAAAATACACGAACCTGGAGAACGCCATCAAGTGTAAATATCGAACAGACCATGTTGCATTCACAACTGCCACACTCAATTACCGCGGAGTATGGAGTGCGGAATCTGCAAGCGATCTAATCGCTAAGGACATCCTTAAGCCCGACGAGTTGAAAATTATCTCTACCAGGGCCATTATGGGCGGCCGCAATGGTTTTTGGAGATTCAACCGAACAACCTCTGTCGAATATAACACCTCGCCCAGAACCGGGGTCGGTTGACTTGAGGAAAGCGAACTCGGCGTCTTTTATGGTGCTGCCTGCCGTACTCACAAGGGGAGGACCAGCACCGGGGGTCACCGATTTTTTTCATATTTGGTACACGTGTTCTATTCGGCAAATAATTAGACACCTATTTTGCCAAAAGTGTAGATAAGTCCAAATTTTTGAAAAAATTGAGTTAAAAAAAAAAGTTCACCGATCGCCTCGAAACTTTGTACGTATGTTCTACGAGCAAAATTAAGGTATACCTATTTTTTTATTTCGCTATAAAATTTTTTTTGAAAACAGACATATAGCTTAGTACTCTAGAGTTAGAAGTGTTTTCAACATAACGGCGTGGCTGAGCGGACAAGGAAGCGGACTGCGAATACTATGGACCCTGGATCGATCCCCGAATGGGGTTTACTTTTTTTTTACCCTGCCAGTTTCATTTTATTTCCTTGTGGGATTTGTTTTACTTCTTGGCATATTGTGTTATACATATTTTATACATTTTAACTTCTACTTTACTGTATATTTTATTTACAGATTTCAGTGTCAGGATTACAATAAAGTCCACAAATATGCATTTTAACAGTAACCATTCATTTCTCTTTGTACACTGCACATTAATCCGGGTGGTAAACGTCATAGAAACATAAGCTTTGTTTTTATTTTGAAATATCTGTACAATATCGTTGTCGGTACGACGGTTTACGATCCTGTCTCCACCATTGTCTCGACTTCGGGCGACCGACTCTACCCTGGGTCCGTTAGCTATTTTTAATTTAGCACTTTTCTGGTGCTTTAGATCCCGCGGGTTTATGACTGCCCGCGGTATACGGGGGTCGAGTCATAATCCATTGAGAAAGAGAAAGTCATTATCTAGGTGCGTACTTCGCCTCGAGGCGACTGAACCTTGAGGGGTTTTCGCCGGATGTGGAAATTCTCCGTGCCAAAACACCCCCATTGTTTACAGACGACTCGAGGCAACTTTAACAATTTTTTGGGAGCCACCTAGACAAGGAGAAAACTCGACTCTCCCTCTTTCTGGAAAACCGAAAGTAGAGATGAGGAAATTGTCCTGAAGAGTAGGGAGGACCGAAGTGTCAAAAAGGGCGACACGCGGTCCTCCGAGACAGAACACATAGTAACAGAGAGAACCGATAGTAACACAGACAAGTACACAGCAATATATAGATATTTCGCGAAATCACTAAGCGAGTTAACTTGCAAAATAGCTAACCTGGCTAATTGTGAGAAAATTTGAAGAGCTCCTAGTTGTTGAAATTGTGGTAAGTAAACGTCATTTTTGTAATTGTAAATATTATAAGCTAACTTTATTACGAATATTTTAAGCAATATATGAAATTTTTTAGAGGAGCAATGGCCGAAGCTTCAACAAGCGCTTTTGCGGAAGAGGGTTGCGACATGACATACGAATGTTGTGGGCCCACGAAAGAAGATTTGACCGATGCTATCCACTATTTCGTGCAGGAATTACGATGCCACGAAATTATTGGTGAAACCCCCAGAGCTCCTATTCCTCGGCGTGCAAAGCTTATAGCGGAGGAATTACTCGAAAGGTTTTTTGACATGGAGGCATCCTATTCGTTCCTCGAAACGGATGAACTCCTTCGTGCCGACGAAGCTCCCGACGACAGCGAGCATCCAGTGCAAATTGAAGAGGATCAATCGCCGAGCTCATCTTCTCCGTCAACGAAAGACGATACGTATTCGGATATTTCGTTGTCGCCGCCATCGAAACGCGGTAGATATGGGCCTGCGACAATAGCAGAGAAAATGCGCGTAGTAGCCCTCACAGAAATGCACCCCACGTGGAGTTTAAAGTCGTTGCAATCTAAAGGAGGTTACCATTTAAAAAGAAAAGATAAGATAGCTGTATGGAAAAAAGAAATTGCGGAAGGTGGCACAATCAACGATAAATTTCTGCACATCGAAAAGTCGACTCACAATAGATTTGTAGAGGCACGACTAGCGTACGCTCCTGTCTCCACACGTACTTTGCAGGAGTGGACAACTGCAGCTGCGATGCAGTATAACACCGATTTATTTCGATTTACTGCATCGCATTCTTGGATTGTTCGTTTTAAATGAAAGTACAATATCCGGCAGCGTCAGGTAACGAGGTATATATCCAGGCGAAAATTGGCCACATTAAGAGAAATCGAAGAAAGGGCTGCTCTCTTTCAGCAGCAGGTCATAAGAGCAACAAGTTCACTACCTCCCCACTTTGTTACTAACACCGACCAGACAGGGTGCGAGTACAGATCTAATATTCGACGCTGTTTATCTCACAAAGGAGAAAAAAGTATTGATGTTGTTATGGAGAGTATTTTTAAAACCACTCATTCATACACGGCGCAGTATTCAATAACACTTTCGGGAACGTTACTACCTAAAGTATTTTTATGTTTGCAAGAACCACAAGGGTCATTCGGACCGCAAGTACAGCAGACGGTCCAGCAGTTAGCAGCAGAATTTGGTAATGTTTACATAACCTGCTCCAAATTTGGGAAATTAACATCAGAAAAATATAAATTATTTCTGGATAACATTTTAAAACCATACGTCAACGACAACAAATTTTGCTTGCTTGTTGACTCCTGGACCGGCCAAGTAGATAGCAGTATGTATGATGATAAGTTTTATAATGACCTTAATGAATGCACTTGCATCTTAAAAATTATTCCGCCGCAGTGTACGCCTATATGTCAACCTTGTGATGTTTATTTTTATCGTCAGGTAAAAATATTACTTAAACAAATTCAAAATGCTCCAATCGTTATTCACGAAAAACGATCGTTACATTCTAGAAGTGATGCAATTAAAATACACTCCATTATACATCAGCAACTTTCTGCACCGATATTTAAAAACATGATCGAATATGCGTGGTATGCGTCGAAATTAAGTCATAACCGAAGAATATTTTTCAATGTGAATCAAGTTTGCTTTCCGAGTTCGGAAATAAATAAAAAATGTAACTGCGGCAATATATCATTTATATCGTGTTCGTGGTGCAAACATCGCCTATGTTTTAAAAGTTTTTACGATATTTACCACCCGGATAAATGTGCAGTGTACAAAGAGAAATGAATGGTTACTGTTAAAATGCATATTTGTGGACTTTATTGTAATCCTGACACTGAAATCCGTAAATAAAATATACAGTAAAGTAAAAGTTAAAATGTATAAAATATGTATAACACAATATGACAATAAGTAAAACATATCGCACAAGGAAATAAAATGAAACTAGCAGGGTAAAAAAAAAAAAGTAACCCATGCGGGGATCGATCCAGGGTCCATAGTATTCGCAGTCCGTTTCCTTATCCGCTCAGCAACGCCGCTCCGTTGAAAATTCTTCTAACTCTAGAGTACTAAACCTACATGTCTGTTTTCAAAAAAAATTTTATAGCGAAATAAAAAAATAGGTATACCTTAATTTTGCTCGTAGAACATACCTACAAAGTTTCGATGCGATCGGTGAACTTTTTTTTTTGAACTCAATTTTTTCAAAAATTTTGACTTATCTACACTTTTGGCAAAATAGGTGTCTAATTATTTGCCGAGTAGAACACGTGTATCAAATTTGAAAAAAATCGGTGACCCCTGGTGCTGGTCCTCCCCTTGTCAGGCATAAGACGATGGAGTTTAGTGGGTATGCCCTTCACGGGTGAGTGCCACACTACCGGGTACCGACATATACCCGGTGTGTGTAATGCATTTTCTCCATCTAAAAAAAAAAAAAAAAAGTTCTCTTAACCGCTTAACAGTTTTACCCGAACTGCACTCGGGCGTGACATTTTCCCGTACACTGACGATCCCGAGTCTCGTTCGGTCAAGTTTTGTTTTTAGCTACAATGTAGATAGTGATTTTCCCGAGTATTTAACGTCGCTTGTTTCTCAATAGTTTTTATTTTCAGTTTTATTTTACATTATTAGGTTCCCAAAATGTTTGAGTTTGATTATGAAAGTGATGAGGAAATATTGATAAGTGAATCAGACAACGAAAGTGATTTATCAGAATTATCGGAAGATGATTCTGAATTAGAGAATGAAGATGTACCTTCATTCAGAAAATTTTGTGAAATAAATATAGAAAATTTACCACCTCCTCCGCCAAGGTTCCCTTTCGATAATACACCTGGTGTAAATTTGCAAGCGGCAAAAAAATTCGAAAGGAGACAAGATACTACTGTCCGGATTGTGATGTAGGATTGTGTATTGAATGTTTCAAAATATATCATACTAAAACTACTTATTGAGTAAATTTATTGTAGTTAATTAATTGTATTAATAAATGTAGTCAAATAAAAAAAAAGGCGACAATTTGTTTACCCATTTTCTCAAAAAAATCCGACTGTTAAGCGGTTAAGGTCTGTCTTAAGGATTCTCTTAACCCTTTGACTGCTAAAGGCGTATATATACGCCCTCACAAATCCATCAATATATACGAAGGGCGTATATATACGCCCTCTGTATTTTTTAGCTATAACACTTTTATTACTGTTTTCAATTCAACATGGAATTTGTTGTCTTACGTAACATAGCAACTAAGTATCGGTAATTGTTTCAATATTGTTCAATCAATTGTCTTCATATTACACTGCTCTTCTACGTTCACTCTCGTATAATCTCTCCGTGCATTGATTCCTGTAAACCTGTTTCTTTACTGCATACGTAAGTATTTATTTATTTTATTTTGTGATTAGTTTTTGAATTTCCATTCCATTCGTTATTGTTTTAAATAATATAGTACACCCTAAAAATGTTCGGCCAGAAGAAAAGAAAACGTGTGTACCTAAGTAGTAGTGAAGAGGAAGAAATAGAGCTTCTTGACAACATATTTTCCTCGTCTGAAGAAGAGAATTTAATTGGGCAAAGAACGAGACGCGTTTCAGAAACTGGAGAACAAGATATTTTACAATTGCAAGAAAATAATGGCAATCAATTTATATCGCCAGATTCATTTGTAAACATCTGTTGGTCGCATCAAAATTTAATTCCAAAAGTACACAACTTTGATGATACAGATTCTGGATGCAAAGCAGCCCTAGACAACACGTCAAAACCATTAGATTATTTTCAATTATTTTTCCCAGAATCGTTAGTAAATTTTATTGTAAATGAATCAAATAAATACCACAATTATTTAAAAAAAAAGCGTACATGGAAGCCTAATTCGCGAATAAATTCATATTACGATACTAATGTAGATGAAATGTACTGTTTTTTAGGTACCGTATTACTAATGTCACGCATAAAAAAACTTTCTTACTCGGAATATTGGTCGCAGGACAAATTTATGAAAACTGATATTTTTCATGATATTATGTCTCGAGACAGATTTCTGAACTTAATGCAGTGCTTATATTTTAGCAATTCCGAGGTACAAAACTGTACAGACAAATTGTTCAAAATTCGTGAATTAAATGATAGATTTCGATTGATTTTAAAACAAAATTTTTACCCGTTTCAAAATATTTGTGTAGACGAAAGTTTATTATTGTTCAAAGGTCGCTTATCATTCAAACAATTTATACCATCTAAACGCAATCGATTTGGCATAAAGTCTTTCATTGCTTGCGACTGTAAAACGGGGTATATTTTAGACATGATAGTATATTCAGGTTCGGAAACAGAAATTTCGGTGTTTCAAGAAAATTTGGGTAAATCCGGTAATATAGTCATGACTCGCATGAAAGATTATCTTGGGAAAGGTCACAGCTTATATGTGGATAACTGGTACACGAGTCCACTTTTATTTAACACATTACACTTGAACCAGACAAATAGTTGTGGTACTGTAAAAAAAAACCGCAAATATGTACCAATTATGTCAAACAAACTGCAAAAAGGAAGAATATCATTTCGATCAACCGAAACTTTATTATGTATGAAATGGCAAGATAAAAGAGAAGTGTGGATGTTGACAAGTTTACATCACGCTGATACCGTAGAAACAGGAAAGATCCATTATCTTACAAATACACCAGTAACAAAACCAACATGTGTACAGGATTACAATCGCAATATGGGTGCTGTAGATAAGACCGACATGGTAATTAGTACTGTTGAGTGTATTAGAAAAAGTTATAAATGGTACAAAAAATTTTTTTTTCATTTATTAGATATAAGTATTTGGAACGCATATGCTTTATATAAACACGTATCAGGTCGAGAGTTAAAATTCGCGACATTTCATCTACTACTGATAAAACAAATATTTGGAAAATATTTACAAATTTCAAGTACATACCAAGGAAAAAGAAATATCGACGATCCCTTACGTCTTATTGAAAGGCATTTTCCAAGTACTTATTTCAATCCGTCTGCGAAAAAAAAGAATCAGACGCGAAAATGTGTGGTATGTACTAAACATAAAATCCGACGAGAAAGTAGATATGAATGTAAAAAGTGCGATGTAGGTTTATGCGTTGATCCATGCTTTCAAATATACCATACACAAATTGATTATTAAATTTTTCTATTAGAATTTTATCTTTATTCGTTAATTATCGTTTTATAATTTTTATTATGTTAAAATTGTCAAAATATCCCGTTAAAGTTGCCATACCCTGTGTTACATTATAAATTTTCAGTTTTTTCCTTTATATTTAATTACCGATTATTATTAAAGGAATGTATAAAATAAGTTAAGTAAATTGAAATAGCTTAAAAAATTACTTAACAAAAATAAAAAAATTGATATTTTTAATTTTTTTGCCATTATTATTTTTTAAACTCTAAGAATGGCATCAAATTTCCGGGTACTGTTTTGGTCACTGTCAGTTTCCACTAGTCAGTGAACAACTAGTCGCAGCGACTGACGAGCGAAAAACGCGCCGTCCATATAGATGGATTCGTCCGAGAGCGCGCCGCAGTCAAAAGGTTAAGGAGTCATAGAAGTGCCTCTCCTCCATTCCTCGTGGTGCCCGCCGGAAACAGTAGAGTAACACTCCTCAGGCTAACGGAGGTAGGGTATCCGGGTCCTGGGGGTTGCCAGCCCACTCGACCCTTACCTAGTCGGCCCAAATTATAACAATCAGCCTCGGATGAACAATTCAAACAATAATGCCGGACGGCCCTCAGGCCGCTCTGGCCCGACTACACAAGCTGAAGTGCCGACACCCGACTCTCTGATGTGCAGAATGCCCGGTTGGGGTAGATCCTTTCTGACCGTTAGAGGGCGTGGCGTACACGAACAGCGCACGCACAAAAACTGGTATGACCAGCAACAGACAACTGCCGATAAAACCGTGCAGGCGCACTGGTGCGCCGAGGAACTGGCTCTCCTGGAGGCCGCGAGGCCAAATTCACTATCGATGGTGTCCGTTTTATAAACCAGGCGCTATTGCAAGTCCTTTCCAGCCGTTCACTGGAGGGTATCAAAGGACAAAGAAAGACCCAAAGGTATAAAGACCTGGTCGCCAAATACATAAGTGAGTTGTCTAATGAGCCCCATCCAGAGACTTCAAACGTCTCACGATTGGACTCACTGGATCGCTCCTCCACCACGGGAGATCTAAACCAAAAGATCCTCGAAGCTCTATCGAATCTAGAACCTCTGTTAACAAAGGACTTCCACGCAGAAGCTTTAAATCACATTTGTTGATGTTGCAAAAGCTGGGACCGAGATACGATCTCAGTAGAAGTGGAGATTTACCTCGCAAAGGTATTCCCTCCACTATCTAAGAAACCGAAGAGAGCGCAGCCAAACTCGAACAACCTCATGTCAAAGAGACAAGCATGAAGGGCAGAACATGTCAAAACACAGCATGCTTGGACCAAGAACCCTTGGAGCTGTCTAAAAACAATACTGACTAATAAGACAGCCGAAGTTACTCCACCAAAGGAAGTAATGGTGCCGTTCTGGAAGGCGGTCATGACTGGGAACACCAGCCAGTCATTTCAGCCTGAGGTTAACTGCGCATCGCTCAACAAATTATGGGAGCCCATCTTGCCCGATGAAGTTGCGAAATGCTTACCTGAAGCATCTACTGCGCCGGGGCCTGATGGGTTAACAGCGAAGCTCTTAAAAGCGACCCCGCCAGGCCTGCTGGCGCGGTTATTTAATCTTTTTATGGCAACTGGCAGGATACCTAGATATCTCCTTGAGGCAAGGACAACACTCATCCCTAAAAAGGATGGTGCTGCCGAGCCGGGGGAATTTAGACCTATCACTGTTTCATCTCAATAGGGCCAAATGGGTGTCTCGCAAGACACCGGGACGGGGCCGCCCCGAGGTTCCCCGTGGATGCGATCTCAGCGAGCAGTGGAAACACTTCCCGATGAGATCGTAACTAAACCCGTCCCCCTGTGATAACTGGCGAACAGGCAACAGGGATTTTTCCAGGCCCGAGCCCCTGGCAGCATAACAGCTGGAAGTAGATGGTTAGATTCTTGTAGCGTATGCCTATTAAAGGCGAGGTAGCATGATCTGAGCCGTCCAGTGCGGCCAGATCTTACATTAGTTCACTGTTTCATCGGTGTTGCTGCGACCTTTTCATAAGGTGTTGGCGAAAAGAATTATAGCAACATCGAAATAGACGCGAGGCAAAAGGCATTCGTGCATATTGGTGGATGGCTCGAGAACGGTTTTGCGTTGGATCTGGTCCTGAGGTACAGTAGACAGATGTTCAAACCGCTATATATGGCCTCCGTGGACATAGCCAAAGCGTTTGACTCACAAGGGAACATCCCGAGGTGCCACACGCCGATTTTGATGAAATTTTAGTATGATGTAGTACTCGTTAGAATATTCGACACGTATTTTTTTATATCGGCAATCGTCCACGTTAAAGGGGTGAAAACCGCCCCCAAAGTTGGTGGCCAAAAGTGTATTTCGTTGAATATCTTGGAAACTATGAGAGATAGAGCATTTGCGTAAATTGGCGAAATTAGCGCCTTTGCATTACGAATTTAACGGCATAATTTCTTTTGCAAAATCTTCATTTGTTTAAACAATATGTTGAAAAATAACATATTTTCGGCAGTTTTACCACTTTAATGTTATTCAATTTTCTTGAATATTTTTTTGTAAAAACTACATTTCCTATACAAAATTACGGACAAATAGGAATTTCGATTTTTTCATCAACAAAAAAATTATTACATATGAGATTTTATCGTTCGACGCGGGAAATAGAGTCCCTACACGAGCTTAAAGATGGGCAGGTAGACCTAGCGAACACCAAACTTACTAATGGCAGGTGGGCGAATCTTCTTCGCAGTTCTTACGATGGGAAAGGCCTCAAGGAATCGAAGAAGGTCGCCCAACAACACCAGTGGATTACTGAGGGAAATCGTTTCCTCTCTGGTCAGGATTTTGTAAATTGTGCCAAGATTTGCATTAACGCCATGCCTACCAAGTCTCGAACCTCAAGAGGTCGAATAGCAGACCGCTTATGCAGAGCCGGCTGCAATGAGGTCGAGACGCTCAACCACGTGATGCAACGCTGCCATCGAACACACGCAGCAGGGATCATGCGGCACAAAGCCTTAGTCGCCTACGTCAAAAGAAACCTTGACGAGACGTACGACAAGGTCCAAGAAGAGCCGTATTATAAGACTCTAGATGGTCTGCGAAAGCCCGACCTGGTTGCTGTAAAAGGCTCCAAGGCGGTTGTAATCGATGCATAAGTGGTGAGCGAGTACTCGGATCTAGACGCGGCGCATATAAAGAAGATCGAGTACTATAGGCCCTTAAAGGATGCCATCATCGCACAGAATAGAGTCACGGAAGTGAAATTTACCTCCATCACCCTATCGGCAAGAGGAGTCTAGAGCCTGTCATCCTCTAAAGATCTCTTGGACCTGAAGCTCCTAAAGAAGAAGGAGCTGAAGATCCTATCAACCAGAGCCTACATCGGGGGGATCAACGCCGTCCGAAGATTCAGCAGGATGGCAACAACATCCCAACGTACCGGAGTCGGATGAAGACATGGAAGCTTCTTCATAGTGTGCTGCCTGCACTCTCAGGCATAATACAAGGTGGAGTTTTAGTGGGTATGCCCTACAAGATGGGAGAGTCCCACACTCCTGGTCCCCAAGACCAGGGCTAGTGCGTAATACATTTCTCCACCTACCAAAAAAAAAGAAAAAAAAAACAGTCCAAATGATTCGTCATCTTAATAGTGACGTTCTGGAGACATCCTTCCGAGGTTTGCGTTTAGCAAGCATTAACCTCTTCGCTGGTTCCCGCCACCAGTACCTCTTCGGGGGGAAGCCAATACTGCCTCTGTGTTCAACGGTCTTGGGGGTTGCCAGCCCTCTCGACCGGTATCTTTGTCGGCCCAGTAGATCAAAGAATAGCCTCGGATGTTAATAATTATTCTTGTGCCGGAGGACCCCCAGGTACTTCCGGCCCGACAACTTCCGCTGAGGAAGCCGACCAAAGACCAACCTTCCTCTGCAGTAAGACAGCTGCGACACGGTGTTCTCCACCTTAAGGGGTAAGGGTGACCACGAGCAAAAAGCCCACAAAGACTGGCATGACGAACGTCAAGTCAATTTAATTGACTATAAGAAAGCACACTGGTGTGCTGAAGAACAAGCGCTCCTGGCACGGCAGGAGGCGCATCTTACTCTAAAAGGCACCAGGTTCTTGAACCAAGCACTTTTGCCCATGTTCCCGAACCGTACTCTCGAGTCCATTAAAGGACAACGAAAGTACCCAAAGCACAAAAATTTGGTATTGGAAATCCTAGCGGATTAAAAACTCGAACGCAATGAACTCGAACGAAACGAGCCACTGGTGGAGTCCAGAGGAGCCGTAGCGCCTGTCCAGCAGGACGCAGAGCTGCTCCAGTCCGTCAAGGACTCATTCGAACGCCTACCTCCACTAAGTGGCTCAGAATTTAACGCGGATCTGTTAAGTCGGATTTGCGAGAGCGTAGCCGTTTGGTCGAGGGATAAGATCTCGACAGAGCTCGAGATCTACCTGCTTCGAACGTTTCCACCGACCAAACGGAACAAGGAGAAAGCCAAAAATTTGTCCTCGAACAGTCCTCTATCGAGGCGTAAAGAAAGACGCATCGAGTACGCCAAAACGCAAAACGCCTGGAGGAAAAATCCTTGCAAATGTGCAAAAGTATTATTAAAGAGCAAGACCACCGAGCAACCTCCAGACAAACAAATTATGATCAACTTTTGGCGTACTACGATGACGAATGGGACGGCTGGGATTCCAGAAAAATAAATCAAGCGGCCAGTTTTGTCTGACCTCTGGAAACCTGTAGTCCCGACAGAAATTCGCAGGTCGTTTCCGGCACTCACCACCTGTCCGGGCCCTGACGGACTTTCGGCAAGGCTTCTCAAGGCAGTCCCACTGGAGATCCTCTGCAGGATCTTCAACCTTTTTATGCTTTGTGGGAATCTGCCGAAGCACTTATTAAAAGCGCGCACCACTTTAATTCCTAAAAAGGATAATGCGCTGAGGCCCGAGGACTACAGGCCCATAATTGTCCAATCTGTAATAACTAGGACTTTCAATAAAGTTATGGCCAGACGCCTGACATAAATGGTTCCGTTTGATAAGAGACAAAAGGCTTTTGTTCCGACCGACGGTTGCGCTTCAAACATGTTCGATCTCGACATGATCCTGCGTTACCACAGACAGCACTTCAAGCCACTGTATATGACGTCAATTGGCATAGCAAAGGCCTTCCATTCTGTCTCGCGCAACACCATAAGAGACACCCTAGAAATTATGGGAGTGCCTTGTGCCATGGCTGACTATGTCATTGACTCATATAAAAGGTGTACAGCTGTACTGTCCTGCGACGGCTGGGAATCCGAGGAAATAACACCTACATGCGGAGTCAAACAAGGTGACCCCTTGTCGCCTATCATTTTTAATATGGTAGTAGATAGACTCCTTCGGCGCCTACCAACTGAAGTCGGCGTTAAAGTTGATCATGCCTTCTTTAACGCCCTGATTTTCGCTGACGATATGATCTTCATGGCGTCCACTCCACAGGGCCTACAGATCATTATCGATACAGCTTCGGATTTCCTGGCTAACTGCGGGCTGTACATTAACTCGAACAAGTCATTCACAGTGGCTCTCAGAAATGTACCACATGTCAAAAAGTCTGTGGTTGACGTTAAGACCAGGTTTACGTGCCAAGGTACTAAAATGCCATCTTTGAACAGGGAGAGTGAATGGAAGTATCTCGGGGTCCCGTTCACACCTGAAGGTTTAACGGTCGCCAAGCCTGAACAACAAGTGCAACAGGCCTTGACCATACTTACTAAGGCACCGCTAAAACCACAACAGAGGCTTTTTGCCCTGCGTGTCCTAGTTCTACCAGGAACCTACCATCTCCTAACACTAGGAAACACTACTCTGAGTAGACTAAAGAAACTAGACACGCTCGTAAGGGCAGTGGTAAGGAAGTGGCTCACGATACGCCAAACGCTTAGTTCCACACCAATATCAATGACGGAGGACTTTCAATACCATCCATGAGATGGCTCATGCCGTTACACCGAAGGTAAAAACTGTCAAAGTTTCATAATGAGAAAAGTCCAAACTCTGTATACCTGACAACCGAAATACAGAGAACTGTCAGGAGACTGACAGAAAACCGTCTGGACATTGACGCAACCGACAAGCTCAATGAACGGTGGGCCCGAATACTCCATTCCTCTTGCGATGGCAGAGGGCTCCAAGAGTCACGGAAGGTTCCCACACAACACCAGTGGGTAACTGAGGGAAACCGCTTTCTAAGCGGCGAAGATTTTCTTAATGCGGAAAAATTGCGCATCAATGCTATGCCTACCAGATGCAGAGTGTCTCGCGGCCGGGTTGCAGATAGGGGCTGCAGGGCCGGCTGTAATGCCACCGAGACACTCAATCACGTACTCCAACAATGCCACAGAACACACAGAACACGAGAAGACAGGCACAATGCAATAGTTAAATACTTAAGACGGTCACTAGAAAAGACAGCCGAAAAAGTCGAGGTAGAGCCTTACTTTAAGACCAATGAGGGCCTTAGAAAGCATGACCTCATTTCCAAAAATAAATCTGCTTCACTCGTAATTGATGTCCAAGTGGTTAGCGATCACCTGGATCTGAATGTAGCGCATCAAAGTAAATGCGAAAAGTATAAGAACCTGGAGAACGCCATCAAGAGTAGATATGAGACGGATCATGTGGCGTTCACAACTGCCACACTCAATTACCGCGGGGTATGGAGTGCAAAGTCTGCCAACGATTTAATCGCCAAGGGCACCCTTACAACCTCCGAGTTGAAAATTATCTCCACCAGGGCCATAATGGGCGGGCTCAATGGATTCTGGAGATTCAACAGAACAACCTCTGTCTATAATAACATCTTGCCCAAAACTGGGGTTAGTTGATCCGAGGAAAGCTGCCTCAGCGTTATTATTGGTGCTGCCTGCCGTACTCAGGCATAAGACGGTGGAGTTTTAGTGGGTATGCCCTTCACGGGTGAGTCCCACACTACCAGGTACCGACGTATACCCGGTATGCGTAATGCATTTTCTCCACTTAAAAAAAAAAGCCAAATGCCTCGCCATCTAATTAGTGACGCGCATGAATGGATTAACGAGATTCCCAATCTGTCCCTATCTACTTTCTAGCGAAACTACTGCCAAGGGAATGGGCTTAGGATAAAGTATGGCCTCCACGGTTGGTGACTTTACAAGCCGGAAGCTGTACGTAACAAGATTGGCACCTTACTCTACCAAGAAGGACCTTAAGAGGTTGTGCGAACCACATGGGGCTATACATGTGGTGGTGAGACGACAGCCGGCCGGAAACATCGCGTTCGTCACTTTTCGACCATGGAGGAGGGGGCCCAGGCATTGGATAATATCACCGAAAAGCCTATGGTGTTACACAAGCGCAAGCTCAGAGTCATGGCAGCTGATTCCTGGCACGACTACAATTTGATCAACCCATTTAACGCGCCAGGGGATCCACCACCAACGGACGACCCCTTTCCGGGCTATCAGCGACGCTACGCTCCAGCTTTGCCGTTAATGGTCCTGCGTCAAATAGCGACGTTTCTGCCTTTTAAAGACATATCATCGATGTATCAGGTCTGCCGGGCTTGGAGAATTGGTGCCTACGAGTCACTCCGATCCATTGTGCATCTTGACCTCCGAGATTGGCGGTGGCCAGCCGGATTGAATGGGGCCGAAATCTCCAAAGGAGCGTTTTATTGGGCCATCCAAAGGTGCGGCAAACACCTTAGATCACTCGTCCTGGATGACAGACTGGTGACCACGCGCCTTCCGCTACAGCTCGTCACTATCGCGGTAAAATCGTGCACTCTCTTAACACGGCTTGATGTATCCGGGGTCGTAGTACGTCCGTTTGCATTCCGAGAGCTGTCTAATAACATCCAGACGCTTCAAAACCTGAAGATCAGTCAATGCATCGGACCCTGCGATCGGGATCTGTCCTGGGTGTTTAGAGCAAATCCGGGAATTCGCGGGTTCGCGACGCTGGGTACCCACTTCACGGGGAGGTGCCTGCTTGATATCGCAGGTGACTTAGAGAGGTTATGCCTATATACAACTACATTCAAGACTGCACAAATAGCTCAGACGTTCACGAGACTTACTAAATTGACATACATAGAAATTTACCGACCCACGAACTTTTCACAGACGATAATAGATGCCTTTATAAATAATAGTGAACTTGCCGTAACGACGACGTGTTTGAACGTGCTGTTCACGCTATGCAATCCAGAGGACGACCAGATGGAGGAGGAAGAGGAGAGTGATGACGAGGACCAGCGGGTCGAGAGAGGCGACTTTTTCGATTTTCCACTCCGTCCTGCTGTGCCTGCTGCCACCCTCCCTTCAACTTATACCCGTCTGACCGAACTTGGACTAGCATTCTGTGGTTGAATCAGTAGCGTGTTCATAATTGAAATCGGCACTCATTTAAATTGCCTAACAAAATTAATAATCACTGGCTGTACTAATATTCATGGACAATTTGCATTAGATCCTTTACGAAAGACTACCGAAAACACTCCAAAGTCATCTGTTGAGCCTACAAAAATTGAAAGGGACGACTTTCGCAGGGGGCGAGGACGTCCCAGATTGATCCGCACGGGAAACCGTGGGAGACCAAGGAAATTATTTCAACAAGCACCAACGCCTGTAGAGGAATGTAATGTTGATGTGCAAGATGAACAGGCACAAAATGTAGAATACGAGACGTTTATCGGGGTTGCCGAATTCTCGTTGAATGAGGTCATGTCGTCGCCAGAACAAAAAGACTAGAAGCGTGCAATATCGTCGGAAGTGGAATGTATAGTAAAGAATGATACTATTGAAATCGTTAAAAGGTCTGAAGCACGAAACATTATAGGCAGTCGTATAGTTCTTACAAACAAATGCGATGCAGATGGAAGCATCGACAAAAGAAAGGCGAGAATAGTGGCAAAGGGTTACAGTCAGAGACACGGCGTAGATTATCACCAGACATTTGCCCCTGTAGCCAGATTGAAATCAGTCCGTCTATTGCTTGCATTATCTACACATTATGGGATGAAGATCAGACAATTCGACATTCTGTAACAACAAATAATAGACATAGACTCTTCAAATTCATCAACAGTACATCATCATCATGGCATCAACGAGCACCGGTACCTCTTCAACCTCCCGCCGATTGTTTATAAGCAGGTTGCCCCCTGGTCCAGGCAAAAGGACTTGATGCGGATATTCAAGGACTTCGGAGCAGAGAGTGCCCTTATCCTAAAAAAGGCAACGGGAAATATTCGGTTTGTTACCTTTGAAACCTCCCAAGTAGCGGAACAGGCACAAGCAGAAGTAAAAACAATAGGAGTGACTCTCCATGGAAGAAAGCTAATGGTCTCTAAGGCAGATGCTTGGCACGATTTGAAGGTGCAGAAACCAACAGCAGAAGAACAAGAATCACCGAACCCATTCCCTGGATGGAATCCTCCAGAAGCACCACATCTTCCAGAAGAATGCATAGCAGAAATAGCAAAATTTCTTCCTTTCCTCGACAGGGCAAGGATGGAAATGGTATCGCGTCGCTGGCGCCAAGGCAGTATCGCGTCATATCGCGACATTTCTTGCCTGGATACAACTACCTGGCAATGGAATGAGGGATGGGAAGGAAAGGAGATATCCCTAAACGCATTTCATTGGGTGGTACAGCGATGCGGCCCTACTTTAAAATCAGTTATTTTAGATGATTCTAAATTTACAGCTAACTTAAAACCTCAGGCGATCACAATTTTGGCGAAATCCTGTAAGAATCTCCGCACAATAGACACTAGGGGATTACTGTTAAGGCCATCTGCACTGAGGGAGACTGCTCAGCATCAGAGCCAACTACAAAAGCTCAGCATTGGTAAGTGCGCGGGACACGTGGACCCCGAACTAACAATGGTTTTTCAATCCAACCAGGCCCTGACCACCTTTGAGGCCAAAGGGAGCGATTTCCGAGGAACAGCATTGTCCGCTATCTCCAGCGCGGTGGAGTCGCTACGTCTGGAGGATTGTAAGAAGATGGTAACAAGTAACCTGGTTCAATGCTTAAGACGTCAAGAACACCTACAGCAGTTGACACTAAAGAGATGCAATAACCTAAGAGGAGATGGAGTTATACAGGCGCTCACACAAAACGTAAACTTCCGTACAACATTGAAAAAATTAATCATATCAGGATGTCTCTTCGAAATCGAGGCATAGGAACCGGAGGAGCAGCAGGACGAGGCCGATGAAGAGGATCTACCAGACGTAGCGGATTTCATTGAGCTGGAGTTAGGACCGGTGGAAATCGCTCCATCGCTTCCCTCTGCGCTCGAGTCCGTCACGCACCTGGAGCTTACATTCTGCGGATGGGTCGACGCAACTACAATAGCCGAAGTGGGAAGGTGCATGCCAAACCTCAGATATTTGAATCTGACGGCATGTACCAACCTACGGGGACAGTTTACATTGGACCCTCTAGAGTCTCTGGCCCTCTGTGAGATCTTAATTATTAACAACATGTATCCCGATATCGGAGGTCAGTTCCTGCGGCATCTGGGCTCTTTGAAGAGGCTCGAGTGTCGTGACAACCCAGGCGTCACCGACGAAGATATCTGTGGACTACTTCGTGCAGCTCCTCATCTGGAATACTTGAGCGTGGAGGGTTGCGAAAACGTTGGTCGGGCCACAGTGGACTGCGCCTACCAAATGCTTAGAGCAGGAAACCGAGGAAGACCGTTGGAGCTCTTCCTAGGAGAGACACAAGCACGACCGCACAGAAGAGACCGGCAAAACTTCTACCTTCGAATATACTATCATCGAACCACAACACGTATGTTCGAGTAAAATCAAAACTATGTTCTTAGAACATTAGAAATAACACTAGATAAGGAAATCCTGGTGAATACGTGCAACAATGCATATGCATTCTGAGGCTTCCTTAGTTGTACGCTCAACAGGATACATTATGATGATATCTTTTAAATTTACTTTTCATTTTTTGTCACTTTAAAATAGGCATATGTGTGAGGCAGTGCGAAAGCACTCTGAGAGAAATCCTAAGTCTCATACATATTGCTCAATCTTAGAATCAGCTTCTGAAAGCATAGTTTCCATAACGCACAAACACACCACCCGTAGATTAAGCACCGTCGAGGACGACGATGATTCTAAGGAGGGAGGGGTGTTACGTCCCGTACACAATTTTTAAATTTCTATACTTCCTTTTCGACAAACCACCCGGTATACCATTTTTACCATTGGTTTATGACTTCCGACCCTTGAGTTAAGCCATAGAAACTCTTAACGGGACACGAAACAGACCTACGTAGCGCATACCTCCTTGGAACCATCACAACCGTACAGTCACACGTGTTGACCATTTTACCTACGATTCTATTTAAGAAATTTACCGTTATATTTAATTAAGAGCGCATTCGAACAAGGAATTATCAACTGCGATCTAAATTTATTTACGCAACCAGTAGAAATTATAACGCCAACAGATTTAGCCACGCATCAGTCTGGAAAACGCAGATAATTCTTTGGAATGGTCCTTGGCAGTATTGATTTCAACCATAATCTCTTTCTCGAAGCATTCCCAAGCAGTGAGTCTAAATTGTAACGTCGTTTCGAGGACGAACTTCGTCGTCGCGACGACGGCCGTCGGAATGTTCTGGGAAATAAACCCCCTACAAAAGCCGAATAGGGAGGGTACGAGCGTCGTACCCCTCCAACGAAGCGGAGGACGTCATTCTCGCTGGCGAATCCCGCGACAACCTTTCAAACTTCTATAGCCCTAATTGGTCAATTCTTCGCGCGCTTTAAACGTCATGCATCGGTCGAGCGTCTTCGCATCCCCGAAGGATTCAAACATCTTATTCATTACCGTCTTGGAAAGCACAGTGAGCAGATCGAATATGAATAGCATCTTGAACGCATAGCGAATTCGAGGATTCGAAAATAGTGCTTTCTTTATTAATCGTGAGGTACGTAAGACGTTGGTCCGAGGATCTTGACATTGAGCAGAATTATCCGCCAATAACTTATAATAGTGACGTGATAATAGACTCGATCCCTCGTTAAATAACGGTGGTTAAAGAGTGAGATTGTTCGCCAATATCGTTTGTGACGCGACAATATACCTAAAGCCATCGAGAAAAATCAAGCATCGAAATTTATACCGAACAATTCAATTTAATATTTGTAATCATTATTATTATTTTATCTTCGTTATATTCCGTTTCAATTTTATAATTATTATATTCATCTAATTATCACATCGAACAAATACTGATATTGTTTATTTTAAGCTATAGATCACAAAAGGTTGTCATCGCAGCGATTCTGTTAGCGAGATTGGTGTTTTCTGCCGCCCGACAAACACACCAGACGCAGAAGTATCATTTCTTAACCAGAATCGAAAGCGTAAATATAATTTTTCTTTATTTTATATAGTATTGCACAGTGAGAGATCACTCTGACGATACCGAATGTGTAATGCTATCATTTTATCATTGTATATATATATATTTATCTTTTGTATTCTCCATTATTTTATTATCATTGTTATTTTTCAAACATAAGCTTTGTAAATTATATGCATAACTAAACAGAAACATATGTAAAGAAAGGGTCAATAGATAAAACCAGACTATCGTCCATTCAGTAATCGTTGATTCACAAAAATTGTAAAATCTAATTATTCGAATTTAATATAAATTTTAATCTTTGTTCAATTCAAAGCATTGAATTCTTTGATTAGTCCTTCAAATATTTTTCCATTTCCATAAATATACGCAATTAAAAATCCTGTAGAGGATTCACGGCATAGCAGTTCCCACGTAAATAATAAATCGTTCGAAATTCAAACGTCGAACGAGTTTTTGCTGTTGACGCGACATCCGCTCACGACCTCGCCTACCTTACGCTACCTAAATTATTCAATATTTAAATCATTAGAGCCGATCATCCCCGCGCCTTACAATAGTAGTTATAACAGTAACTAAAGGCCGCGGTCATATTCTTTTTCTCTCTCGCTCTTGCCCATCCTTCAATATCTCAACCTCCGAGCCTCGCCGTTGCAAACAGGGAAACCTGGGCCCAGTGGTGGGAACCCGTCGCGCAACACGTCACTAGCCATAACTATGCAATGTTATGATTTGATACGTATGTCATTTTTTTCTACTGACATTAACCTCTAAACTACATAAGTTACATTCCGTGAAAATATCAGCGTTATAGAATTATAATTTTTTGAAAATGGTGTACGCGATTTGTACATCGCAGTCAAATCAGAATTAAAGACGATCGCGCCTGCGGGAGATCGTGCGCTCTCGCCTACCGTCGCACAGTGGTCTATTTGGTCGAAAACCTGGCCAAAAAGCCAAAAATTTGTTTCGCGATTTTCAAAATTTAGCAATTGCGTTTGATTTGTAACATATCAGAGCATCGGTTTCCATTAATAAAAGTTTTTATTGAACAACGCTCTTAGAGATATGCAATGTAAAAGTTGGCACTTGAATAATGTAACGTATTCACGTCGAAATTCAGAATACGTTTTCAATGTGAAATAATAGTACAATCAACTTTGTAAGTATTTGTAGCTATTCGTCATACTTTTAAATTAAAAGTACCTTGGTTTCATTTTTTTATTTAATATTTTACAACTGCGCTGACACAGATTGCAAAACCCATACATTTTTTTCCTTTTGCAGAGGAAATAGTTGTCAAGTACGCAAAAGTACAACGCGACTTTTTCTTAAATTAAACTTTGAAGCTTCCCGAAGAAGTCCCCGTTGTAAAATTTTGCGACTTTTTGCGATTCTACGAGATATTCTTATTTGTTTGTCGCACGCGCCATGCTCGGGGAAATACGTTTATGACATACGGCCAGGCTATCGTGCCTTGGACAAACGAATAATGCTAATCCTTCACTAAGGTTACCCTTGTAATTAACGAAACGCTATATTTATTTCATTCGGGTTAAAAATCAAAATAATTTTAAGCAAGCTGGTGGCCTTTTGTTCCAAAGCAACAATAGATAGCCGCGATTACCTCGACCGCTTACCGTCATAAACCGAAAGATGTTTGACGTTTCGGCTGAAAATCTGGCTAGTTGCAGGTATGAGGGCTATATTTGTTTCTCGCAAAGTTTAGTTTTTCTCCTTCCACCGTAATTTTAAATACTGGAATGAAAAATTGGAGGTGGAAGCACGGTAAAGAATTTATACCGTGCTACGTTTTCTGACACGGTAGATATCACTTGTACTTTGTGATATTTACTTACTTAGCTGTGACAGCAATTTCGCAAAGAGTAGAGTTCAGTGTGTATTGTGTAGTGCTATGGAATCATCATCTTCTGAAGCACCATCGATTTCACTGCGGAGGGAAGACCTCGTTGATTGTTTGCGGAATTCTTCCGCAAATAATTGGGGAGATAAGTGCAATCACGTTTTCGAATACGTGAAAACCATCACTGGGCTCGTAGAATTGTCTACGAAATCAGACAGTGAATTGAAATTATTTTGTTCAACATGGAGGAGGAAATGGAATACCTGCCACAGGAACTTCATCCATTTCCAACGAAAAAATCGGAAGTGGTTAATTGGAAAAATTGACATTTCGGCCAGGAGCCCAGTACCAAAATCACCTGGCAGACCACAAATTAATTTTGGTACTGCTAGTGAAAGGTCAAAGAGAAGGAAAACAGAGGATCTACGAGCTAGCTTTAGTTCCGGGGAACTAACTTATGCTGCTCAAATGCAGTTGCGAAGCCATCAGGACGTAGATGCCGCGAATATAATAAAAGAAATCATTGCATCTCCAGAACGTGCCAAGGAATACAAAGAAGCTTATCGTAAATCAAGAGTATTGAAGAAGTCTTATACCAGCGATAAGGTATTATCTTTTATAATAGCGGCCAAGCTATCGAAGGATCAATATAACTTGATGCGCGATGAAGCTAAAACATATGGTACAAATTTATTTCCCAGTTATGCGTCAGTTTTAAAGGCGAAAAAGAATTGTTACCCGCGTAACATTGTTATCAGTGAGACGAGTGTCGAGGTGAGCCTGCAAAGTCTGCTGGATCATACGGTTTCGCGAATTTTCAAGTTATTAGATGAACGATTGATCCAGAATGTAGAAAACAATAATTTAAATTTAATAGTTAAATGGGGCTGCGATGGGACATCGGGATTAAGTTCCATTGCAGCTTGAATCAATAGATACCGTCAACGAAAAAAAAACTGTGCTGTGGAACAATGAACAGCCATCTTCGGCAAGACTTTGCAGACCTATCTCGTTAAGATTCGTTCACGAAACAACAAGTGTTATAATGCAAGAGGTAAATAAAGTGGAAAATGAAATCCGAAATTTGAGTGAATGCCATATTAATATAAATAATCACTCTGTTAAAATAAATTACACATTACTATTCACTATGCTGGAATAGCCTTAGCCTTAGCGGCGATCGTCTTCTCATAAAAATCATTCTCCTTTTTTCTGGATTTCTCCACGTGCAGAACGTGTTCAACCGCCTTTTGAGCAAGACGTATTTCTTTCTACTGTATTATTGGTTGCTGCGCAAGGCAATTGTAACTATTTCTTGTTCTGTTACAATAAAACTTGAAAAAGTAATTATAAGACAGCGAGAAACTTTATTTCTTGCGACCGTGCCCGCGCTGGAGAAAAAACCACGACGACGCACGGAAAGTGGCTATCACGCCCACAGTTTTCGTACATGGTCCTTCGAGCCGGATTCGTATCCAGCATCAATCCACGCAAGAAGAAGAAATATTAGAAGCCCGTGGCGACCAATCATCCAACGTCGGAAGCTCAGGCAACCTCTTCGAGGAAACATCGCATTTTGCATCATACGAACTGACCACGTGCTGGATCGAGCAGCGGCATTTCCCGAGAGGCGTTCTCCACGAAGTCAACCGCATCGCAACGCTTAATACAAGGGAGGTAACTGATCAATGCTATAGAAAGTCGATTAGCGTATGAAAATAGGTACGTTAAAATTTCCGTTGCATTAGATTTCGATTTCACACAATATAATGGCGACGAACGTAGATATTACTGTAGAACGTAGCCGTCGGACAAGTATCAAGGCGTCATGTACACGCATAAAAATCTTCGTCGATTCTATCTCAAATGTAACGAACGAAATGCTTGCGCAACTTGAGGAGCGTAAGGTGAAATTAGAGACCTACTGGGACAATTACAACTCGGTACAGGGCATACTAGAATCTCTCGATGAAAAAGAAGCATCAGATAGAGAAGTTTTCGAGGAAGCGTTTTACGCGTTATCCGCGAAAATGCGCATCCTCATGGCGGGGCCCACTTCCTCTCGTGTCGTCAGTGCTCCCTCTCCCTCGATCTCGAACAACGTACAATCGGATTGTATCGAATCATTCGCAAATATTCGACTTCCTAAATTGAAGTTGCCGACCTTTGCCGGAAAATACGAGGATTGGTTTCCATTTTTCGACACATTCAATTCGATCATAAATAATAATCAATCAATCACAAATACACAAAAATTCCAGTATCTCAAGGCATCGCTCACCGGTGAGGCGACCGATGTAATACATTCCTTGGAGCTCTCCGATCACAATTGCGAGGTTGCTTGGGATCTTTTGAAATTACGGTACGATAACGAACGTATAATTGTACAGACTCATATCAGAGCTATAGTCGAATTGCCGGCTGCGTCCAAGGAAAATTGTCTGGAATTGCGTCGAATCGCGGATGGGGCCGCGAAACAGATGCGCTCGTTGCAAGCATTAAAACGTCCCACCCAGCATTGGGTCGATTTGCTCGTTTACATTTTATCCTCAAAATTAGATTAGACAACCACGCGAGAATGGCAGACGTCACTGACGTCGACTAAGTTGCCAACATTCAAGCAATTTTTAGATTTCCTCACTCATAAATGTCAATCGCTCAAGGCGTCTAGTAAGGGTTCGATGTTGACCTCCAACGCGATCGTAACGCGGTCTCAGAATGTCTGCAAAAGGCAGGCCTCTTGCGCACAGCGCCGTTGCGCCCGCGGATGACTACGTCATGCTTTCCACCGCGATCGTATAACCTCGCCGCGGAAAGTATGTTGACATCGTGTAAAATGGTCTGCTTTCGGCTTTCCGTCTTTTGTTTGTCAACGCAACAATGTTTTCATTTCTTAGAATACTGTATTTACAATTCTTTGACTGGCAAAGTCAGTCAAGATTTGTCCGTAAAACGATTCACAAGTGCTTATAGAGAAAACGTTATTTAATGCCGTTCGGAAAGTAAGTTGACAACTACGTATTTTATTATAATTTATTGAAATTTAAACTTGTAGGTCATGTTTTTTGTGTCTAATGACATCAGTTGTATAGTTTTATAATGGCACATGAATTTTATATTTACTTTGTCATTGTAATTGTATTTAAAATTCTAGAATGCCTAAAAGTCGTGAGCTTGCGCCTGCCGAGAGATCACAAATATTTAATAGGCGAATGAAAGGGGAAACACTTAGAAAAATTGCATCAGATTTTAATATTTCTGCAGAAGGTGTTAGGCGAATAGTAAATCGCCTAGAAATTAATGGCACTGCAGAAAATCTACCAAAATCAGGACGGCCAAGGAAAACGACAATACGCCAAGATCGACAGATAAGACGGGAAGTTTTAAAAAATCGGTTCGTTTCAGCTAAAAAGCTGAAATCTGAATTACGACTCCCTATTTAAGGGACGCAAATTCGCATGAGATTAAAAGGAGCTGGGTATCATGGCCGTGTATCAAGAAAACGGTCATTAATTAGTAAAAGAAACGCACAAAGGCGTTTAGCGTTTGCTAAACAATTTGTAAACAAAACAGCGGATTTTTGGAAGAACGTTATGTTGGAGGGGTGGTGTGGAGTGACAAGATAGTTGATTCAATAAGAAATTAATAAGTTTATTTAAGAAAATGTAAAAAGAAATAAAACAGGCACGTACGTGCTTCCTCTCACGCTTGCACGTTCCAAAGCGGAAATTAATCTGACCGGTTCACGCATGCGCGCGCGAGTATTCGTCACGGTCCTTCCAACTACTGGGCCTGACGCACAGTTGCGGCCCTTTCCCCCACAGTTATATTCACTGATCAGTCAAAATTTGAACTTCGTTCAAATAAAAGAAGAAAACATGTGTGGAGAAAAGTGGGAGAAAGTTTTAAATCGGCCCTAATTATTCCAACCATGAAGCACGGAGGTGGTTCGATTTTAATATGGGGCTGTTTTTCATGAGCTGGCATAGGCAATTTGCATTTTGTAGATGGCATTTTGACAGGGCAGGGATATGTTAATATTTTACAGCAAAACTTAAAACAATCTGCTCAAAAAATGAACATAGAAAACACTTTTATTTTACAACAGGATAACGATCCAAAACATACATGCAAGGTTGCAAAACAATATTTTAATAATAATAATATTAATGTGTTGCCGTGGCCAGCTCAAAGTGCTGACCTCAATCCAATTGAACATTTGTGGGATCATTTAGATAGAAATGTATCGGAACACTGCCGAACGAACAAGGCGGTATTCCAACAAGCATTGGCAAAAGCATGGTCCGAAATAAATCAGGATACCATCAACTAATAGAAAGTGGTTGCGCCAATAATAAAAGCGCGAATTATAATACTACACAATGATTGTTGTTTATTTGTGTCCAAGTACAAGTTCAGTGTTATGAGTCAAATTATAATCGTTCGCGTACAAGTGCAAATAGTTCAAATTCAAGGTGTCCAAAACCGTACAAATTAAATGCGTTTGTAGCGTCCAAATGCCACGACGGTTCGGTTTGTTCTTAACGGTTCGACGTCCAAAGTGTGTCTCTACCTCCCGATCTTATTCTCGAACGAGACCCGACGCGTTGCAATCTCATTTTTTATCACGCGCGTTCGTCATTGCACCCTCTGCCCTCCAAGCCCTCCCAAAGCCCTGCCGCTGACGTGCGTAACCTAAACAGCAGGGCCAAGTTCCGAGAAGTAATAATTCAGAGCGAGGAGGACAGAGGATACAAATCGGTATCGCTCTGTGCGTGCCGATACATGCCGCCCACCTTGAAAGAGTATCTTTCAACGCGGTATCCAAATAATCCAATGCGTCAAATAAAGATGAAATCTGGTAAACGATAGATTATACAAAACATTGTGCTAGTAAAGAAATAAAATAAAGAAAAATATATATCTAAAAAGTAAACTAAATAGCAGTATAAAATTGTCTTAAACTAAAATAAACTAAAGTGAATGAGTTACAAGCATATACATATACAATACGGCAATAGATTATAACAAACAATAATAAAATTCCACACAAAAAATAGTAAGGTATAATACGTTAGAATTTAAAGTCCGTTTAGTTCAATTGTCTCTAGGTTCACTGCCAGACGATTGCACTGCTGTTGGCTGAATGGTTACGTCAGCCTCGAATGGCAAGATGCAGATTTTTGCCACCGGTCGCTTTACAATACCGTCTGAAACCTTGACGGAGACCACTCTGGTTACACCGTCCGCACCAGGGTGTAGATCTGTTATTCGTCCAAGTTTCCACCGCAAAGGCGGCAGATTATCGTCCTTTAAGACCACCAGGCTTCCCACTTGAAAATTCGTTGGCCTTGTAAGTTGCCATTTGTTTCGTTGTTGAAGCTGGTGAAGGTACTCTCTTTGCCAGCGTTTCCAAAAATGCTGAAACATCTGGGAAAGTAGTTGGTAACGAGACAATCGGTTCTGAGGCTCATCTGTAAGGTCTCGTTGTGGAAATGCAGTGAGTAGGTCACCGATCAGGAAATGTCCAGGTGTGAGAGGATTTAAATCGGTTGGATCGGTGGATAAAGGAGATAAAGGTCGGGAATTAAGGCACGCTTCAACCTGCGACAGAACAGTATACAATTCTTCGAAAGTTAATTTTGTATCACCTATGACTCGCATCAAGTGGTACTTAGCAGATTTTACGGCACTTTCCCATAAACCGCCGAAATGAGGTGCATGCGGAGGAATGAAATGCCACCGCATGCCCTCCTTCGCGGAAAAATCAGAGACCTGCTTAATATGATCGGTATTCGTAATTAGAACGCCAAGTTCGTTCAGTACATTTCGCGCTCCTAAGAAATTCGTCCCGTTGTCCGAATAAATGTCCTTACAACGACCGCGCCTTGAAATAAATCGTCGTAGACAGTTCAAAAATGCCTCAGTGCTCAAGTCATTTGCAAGTTCCAAATGAACCGCCTTAGTTGAAAAACATACAAACAGACATAAATATGCCTTAAGTGAAACGCGGCTTCTAGTCCGTTCCTTTGTAAAAAAGGGACCCGCATAATCGACACCACAAACAAAGAATGGCCGTGCAGGTGTAAGCCGAGAAGCAGGTAAACTACCCATTATATAGTTGGTTCCTACCGGTCTCGCACGGAAACAGGAAACACATTTTCTTAAGAGACCCCTCACGGTGCTTCTGCAAGAAAGAGGCCAATATCGAGTCCGAATAGATGCAATGACCGCATTGCATCCAGCGTGCATAAGTCGAGAGTGCTCGTATTTTATTAGCAAGTTCGTAAAGGGGTGTTTGGCCGGTAAGATCACTGGATGTTTCTGTTTATACGAAATTAATGCATTTTTTAATCTACCGCCCACCCTGATTAATCCTATCGAATCAAGAAAAGGTTGCAAAGAAATCAAAGAACTCGATGTCGCGATAGTTCTATCCTGTAGTAAGGTGTCAAGTTCCGATTTAAATGCCTGTTTTTGTGTGAGTTTAGCTAAAGATATCTCTGATCTGTTAAGTTCGTCTGCAGTCAGAGGTCCGTATCGTAGTGGTTCGTCCTGTTTTTCTGTATTGCGAGCAAAGCATTTATATCGTGCGTTGTAATAAAATCGGAAACAATAGGCAATAATACGTATGAGCTTAGTGAAAGAACTGTATCTGGAAAATATGTTAAAATCGTCCGTCTTTGTCACGGTCAGTATTTTCTGTTGCTGTTTTGTCTCTGGTAAGTCTGTAGGTTCAAGTACCTGTCGCGAAGGCCATAAATGCCTTGGTTGAGCAAACCAGGAGGGTCCGTGCCACCATAAATTTGCCCTTTCTAATGCGGCGGGACTCAGTCCCCGAGAAATAATGTCCGCAGGGTTGTCCGAAGATGGTACATAGTTCCAATTTTCGTTCGTGAGCGTTTGTATTTCCGAAGTCCGATTTGCCACGAACGTTTTCCATCTGCTGGGAGGAGATTTAATCCACGCAAGGGTTACCGTAGAGTCGCACCAGTACTGTTCGACATCAAAGTCCAATTGTAAACTCTCCTTCGCCTTAGCAGATAGTTGTGCCAACAGTAGCGCACCGCACAGTTCCAATCGCGGGAGTGATATCGTTTTAAGGGGCGCCACCCGAGACTTAGCGCATAGCAATTGCGTGCGAAAAATATTGTCTCCACAATGACACCTGATGTATATACATGCTCCATATGCAGCTTCTGAGGCATCGCAGAATCCATGCAGTTCAAGCGTCTCAAAGTTCTGTCCAATTGTACATCTCGGAATCCATAAATTATTCAAAGTAGTAAGACTTGAACGAAAGGTGATCCAGTGCGAGTGGAGGTCCTGTGGTAGTGACTCATCCCACGAGATTTTCAGTTGTCAAAGTCGTTGCAGAATGAGCTTCGCTTGAATAGTGACCGGGCCGATTAAGCCTAGCGGATCAAAAATTTGCGCTGTGGCTGACAGTATGGTACGTTTTGTGGTTTTTGAATTATCAGAAACCTTAACTGAGTATCGAAGCACATCCTTATCCGAAGTCCATAATAATCCTAGCGTTTTTGGATCGTGATCTGTTTCAGTAATTCTAAGTTCAGTTGAGTCAGTATCAGTCACCAATATCCGTGAATCGTTGGATGCCCATTTCCTCAATGAAAATCCTCCTTGTTTAAGAATCATCGAGATTTCGTGTCGTAGGTCAATGGCTCCCTGGATAGTTTCTGCTCCAGTCAAAAGATCATCGACATAAAAATCGTTGATGATCGTTCGACTGGCCAGTGGGAAATGTAATTGATTTTCCTCACCTAGCTTCCGAAGTGCTCGAGTTGCCAAAAATGGTGCAGAAGCTGTCCCATATGTTACGGTATTAAGTTCATACGTTTTAATAGGATCGGAAATGTCATACCGCCACAAAATTCTTTGGTAGTTTCTGTCTGAGGGTTTCACTAATATCTGCCGATACATTTTTTCAATGTCTGCTGAAATTACAAACTGATGCTTTCGAAATCTTAAAAGTATAGAAAAAAGGTCATTTTGCACGGTGGGTCCAACATGCTGTACTTCATTGAGTGATAGACCCGATGAAGTTTTTGCAGATCCATCGAACACGACACGCAATTTTGTGGTGGTACTTGTTTCTTTAGTTACAGCGTGATGTGGTAGATAATAATAGTTCATAGAATCTTCTCGTTCAGGTGAGAATTTAATTTCAGTCGCGTGTCCAAGTGCTACGTATTCCTTCATAAAATGGAAATACTCTTGTTTTAAAATCGGATGTTTTTGTAATTTCCCTTCCAAAGATAGCAAACGTCGCTCGGCTATATCACGAGAGTCGCCCAGTTTGGAAAGATCGGTCTTAAAGGGAATACTAACTATAAATCGTCCGGTGGAATCGCGAGTTGTCGTGTTTAAAAAGTGCTCCTCACAAAATTCTCTCGTTATCTTGTTCAACGTGCGAGTAGGTGGAATCTGTTCAAGCTCCCAGAATTTGGATAATTCATCTTGTAACACTTCGTTTGTCACAAGATGAGTTCTGGATTTCGATGATGAATGGTCTTCAAGTCCGTTTACTGCTCCTGCAAGTACCCAGCCGAATTGGGTTTTTTGAAGTAACGGATACTCTGGTCCTAATTTATGCTGACCAACACAAAGAATATTCCAGAAAAGACCAGCCCCGATGAGCAGGTCAATTCTACCTGGACGAGCGTAATGAGGGTCGGCAAGTACAAAATGTTTCGGGATTTGTAGTGACGCAGAATTTATCGGTACATTCGGCATATCATCGGTAATCTGTTCAATAAGCAAGCACGCGATAGTAGTTTTAAATGCAGAAAATCTAGATGATAATTTTACAGAATTTTTATATCTTATATCACTGGAAGTGCGACCGATTCCAGAGACAGTCGTTTCTACGGGTATGCGAGGAAGTCCTAATTTCCTACTAAAATTGTCGGTAATAAAATGTGATTGAGAACCCGAGTCCAATAAAGCACGGCACTCGTGTTTCTTACCGTGTGAGTCCTCAATGTATAAGAGTGCGGTTGAAAGAATTACGTTTGTATTGTCGACAGACTGTGTAGAAGTAAGCGCCTGGGACTGTGTAATAGGATCCGAAGCGTCCTTCGGAACAGCTGATTGCTGCGTCGGTAGTGGTGCATCGATATGCAGCAACATGTGATGTTTTTTACCGCATTTTCGACACGTACCGCGCGAACAAAGCTTATTTCCGTGTCCAGTACGGAGACAATTAAAACAAGCTCTTAGCTTCTGGATCTCAGTAACCCGTTCAGTAGGCGTTAATCTATGCAATGATTCACAAGATTGTACAAAATGTTTGCCTTTACACAAGATGCATGTCGCTTGTACGTTTGCAACATGTGTGACGTTCAAATTCGTTGTGCCACGATATGTTTTCACAGTAGGTGCAGGAACTGTATTACTTATAGTCACGTTTCGAAGTGACCCGGATAATTCTAAGAATCTACACTGGTCGTTTAAGAAGTCGCTGAAGTCCTTTAACGTCGGTTCGTCTGTCAATGTTAGTAGCTTTCTGTCCCATTCGGATTTTGTAATACTGTCCAGTTTTTCCGTCATTAAAAATGTAATAAGCCAGTCACAGGTTTCAACGTCCTTTTTTAATGCCTTTAATGCAAGAATCTGATTATTAAAGTCGTCAGTGAATTGTCTCAGTGCGTAAATTGTCCGTTTCGTAATCGTTGGCAGTCGCAGTAACGTTTTCGTGTGGTGGTAAATAAGCGAACGCGAGTCCTCGTAACGCGATCGAATACTTTCCCACGCTAATGTGTAATTCGCATCAGAAACACCCAATGACTTAATAATCCGCGCAGCGTCTCCCTTGAGTGCAGAGTTCAAATAATAAAATTTCTGAATATTGGAAAGATTTTCGTTTTCATGGATTAATGACTGAAAGCTGTCCCTGAATCGTACCCAGTCTCCGTACGATCCGTCGAAACTCGGTAAGGCAATAGTAGGCAATTTAACATGTGTTTCTATTCTATTCGGTGTTGCAGTTGTACTAGGAGTGTTCATGGCGCTCGACATGCGAAAACCTTCTGGATTGAGGGATGCAATTCGCTCGCGAACCGATGCGAATACTTCGCAATACATAGTTTCAAAAGATTCGCGTTCTTGAATTTGCATCGCGACATCATCGGTTCCCTGAATCAAGTCCTCGATTCTATCTTGCATTTCCGTGAATTGCTGATATAATCCCGAATTCAAACGTAAACGTTCTTCCAGTACCGCCGCGGAAACGTCCGTAATTGTGCAAGCCGTCTTGAAACGAGTCAAAGATGCCTTTACTCTACCGCGCTTAGTAATAAGGTCCTTTAATGTGGCTTCCATTATTTAAAAGTTCTGTCACAGATTGAACTTACCAAGGTAGGAAGGTGGAAAAATGATCGATGATCCAGTAGACAAAATCCCAGCTGTCGATGACCACAGTCGCGTTCAGGCGTGACCCAGATGTCTTCTTAAACGTTCAAAATTCAAATACGTGGTGAATGTGCCCTTGTGTGAAGTATAGTCCAATTTCACGTGGCACTTGTCACAAATCACCACCTTATAGTTCAAAGTTGCAAAGATTCGATAAATAGTCCAATATTATGTTAAAAAATCCGTTCACAAATCCAATGGATTGTCCAAGTATTATTTTCACAGTAATCCGGTGAATAGTCACAATATCCAATGGATTGTCACAATAATCCAATGAATTGTCACGAGATCCAATTTTGACAATATCCGATGGATAGTCACAATGTCCAGTTTTCACAAGTATCCGACGGATAGTCACAATGTCCAATTTTCACAATATCCGGCTCGAAGGACCAATGGTTGCGCCAATAATAAAAGCGCGAATTATAATACTACACAATGATTGTTGTTTATTTGTGTCCAAGTACAAGTTCAGTGTTATGAGTCAAATTATAATCGTTCGCGTACAAGTGCAAATAGTTCAAATTCAAGGTGTCCAAAACCGTACAAATTAAATGCGTTTGTAGCGTCCAAATGCCACGACGGTTCGGTTTGTTCTTAACGGTTCGACGTCCAAAGTGTGTCTCTACCTCCCGATCTTATTCTCGAACGAGACCCGACGCGTTGCAATCTCATTTTTTATCACGCGCGTTCGTCATTGCACCCTCTGCCCTCCAAGCCCTCCCAAAGCCCTGCCGCTGACGTGCGTAACCTAAACAGCAGGGCCAAGTTCCGAGAAGTAATAATTCAGAGCGAGGAGGACAGAGGATACAAATCGGTATCGCTCTGTGCGTGCCGATACAGAAAGTATGCCAAAAAGACTGCAAGAAGTCATAAAAAATGAAGGATACCAAACTTCTTATTAAATCTACATGATTTTTTGTTATTTTCATAAATTTTAGTTTAGCTTTTTATTAAATTTATTTCTGTCAATTTACTTTCCGCGTACACTTAATCAATATAAATGTAATGTGTTTTTTCTACCTACACGATATGTATTGTTAATCATCCAATACAAATTTGGTGCATTATTGTTAATTAATGTATGTCAGTCATTATAACATAATGTATGGATTTTCGGTTGTGATAGTGAAAAGCTTCATTTTTGGAACTTGTCAACATACTTTCCGCAGCGAGTGTATATAGGTAAGTACACAAATATTGAATGATTTGTAACGTGAAATATTTCTTGCATTCTGCATTTTCTCTTTTTATGATATAGACCATCGGTTATTTAAAAGGGAGGCTTTTTGTACAATCCAAGATTTATTCTGTGCCTTACGAAATTCTTCTAGAGACATGAATGATTATACATTCCTATATGAGGTAATAAGCAAAAAGATCAATGTCTCTTTTGAAAATTTAGAATTATTAAAAAAGCGATTAAGAACAATTACTTGCAAGCTAAAGCAGAAGTGAGTTCAATCTCGTTACGTTGAAACCACCTTCATAACAAGAAATAAGCAATGGCTTGGCAGAAACTTTTCATACCCAACTGCGATATTATCAGAAATGCCATCTACAAGTGGCAGAGAATCAGCAAATATTACATCAACGCGACAATCATCCACTGTTTCTATACATAACGGGTGCGTTCGGGGAGTCACTATTCGCACCATCTGGCGCTAAAGACTGTTCGCAGAGCTCGACATTAGCGCAATCAAACACGACCGTGACGCCACTACTTATGGTGTGTGACGTCATGACTGAACGCAACAAACGCTATTTCTTCCGAGGTAGTGCGACAGTTGCGTAGCGTTTGCGTATTGCGTGAACACCACCGAATAGCACCACACGCTGTAAGTTGTTTGTTTCAGCATGGAAAATTCGGACAATTCCGTCGAGCTCACTTTAAAAGATTACGATACCAATGAAGAATACAAATTACTGCTTTCACCAAGTAGTGCTCGTAGAGTTGAAAAGGGTAAGTTTACTCAGTGCAATAAACTAATTAATAGGTGTCATTCAACCGGTAATTAATAGGTGTGGAATTAAACAGGTTATGGTCGAACAATAATTATGGCTTATAAAGCATCGTTTATTTGCAAATAATGCAATATTTTCTATTTGGTGTCGGTTTTCATTCATTTTTGTTTATTGCTGTTTTCATTTATTGGTTTTTTTAATGTATCTTCGGTCCAATTGATACCTGGAAAATTTATTTTCTAACCTTCGATGTATGAATTGTAATGTTGAATTGTGTTTTGTTGTCGGAAAAAGTCCTTGAAGGTCGTGAACGTGCTGAGGAGCGGAAAGAGAAGCGACACAGAGAACGAATGGCATTGCAGTCCAAAATCTCGGAACAATTGGCCACAATCTTAAAAAAATTGTAGAACGATTTCTTATAAGATATATCTTTATTTTTCTTATTGAGTGACGGTTTTCTGCCCGACAAACAAAACTACACCGAGTTTACATTTGTTGCGAATGTCTGTGATTACATTTTTTAAACTTCAATATAAAATTGTTTAAAACATGTTTTATTTATTCTGAAAAAATCATATATATATATATATATATATATATAAAATCTATCTATCTATCTATCTATCTATCTATACATAAAGGAAAAAAAACATTTTCCCAATGTAGCACCCGAGAAAAAATTCGAAGAGCCCGGTCTTTGACAACAAATTTTTCTTTACAAGAACTGTTAAGAGCAACAAAAATGAGTTTAAGACAACATGGCATGCATAAAAAGGCACGTTTCAACATAATGAATGTAGTGACGACATAAAAATTTTTCTTAAAAGGACATGTATGTTAAAAACGGGAATGTTTACCACTAAGAAAGCTTTGATTATTGAAAGAAAAAAAGAATTGTTATCCTTCGAATGATTCAATAGAAGTTACCGAAATTTATGCAAAGTATACTGATGGTAGAGTTACAAAGCTTATTAAATCACACGGCAATGAGAATTTTAAAAAGTTTAGACATTTCAGACGATAAATAACACTTAGTTCTTTCCTGCAAATGGGGTTGTGATGGAGCATCTGGTCAACAAAAATATAAACAGATGCAACATTCAAATATCAATATAAATGATGTTGGGGTTTCAGCAATAGTGGCGATACGTTATTCCGGCTAGTGGCGCGATCTGCCGATCGCACCCATCCGTATTTTTTGTGTAACGCGCCCTCATACTTAGACCTTCGCTTCTCTGAGCTTCTTGTCCTGTGTTGGCCCCCCAGGGGCCTGTCCCCCCAGAGGCCTGTCCATCGCGTAGTCGAGGACTGGTTCGGGTCTGACGCACCCGGGGTTACCCGAGTCCACATACCAAACCAAGGTTTTTTTTGGTAGAAGCGCCCGGATGTCCGAGGCTACCCCCCCCCCCCCCCCCACCAAGGGGAAAGTTGGTACCACGGGGACCAAGCTAAGCCCCAGGGCAGATTCTTCGCCCTGACCTGGTCATATGAGGTTGGACTCGTGGGGGCAAGTAGTAACCAGGGTCGACAAGCTGTAATGGGCTCAGCGGTTCCGAGTTACGCGACCCGCGTCTACCAGGTGGCGATACTGACGCTAGTCTTACATACACACCGAATTGACGAATTTCAACTACATTTGCAAGAGGAAATCGGTGTGATCTTTCCCGCCAAGACTGAAATGTCGATTCTGTTTTGAACCGCCATTATGGGTGATTGGAGGCCGTTCACGACGAAAACGAGCAGCCAAACGAACTTGAGACATAATTATTATTTATTTCATAGTTATTATAATTGCTATAGTTTTTAAGATATTGTTATAATTGACGGTGTTTTCTTTTTCTAGATATGAAGCAAAGGAAGAAATGTTCGATCATTTCCTGCAAGGAAAATAGAGGTTAGAAAATATTTGTACTGTAATTGTATATCTATTCCTATGTATACCTATGTATATTATGATTTTTTTGTAATATGAATATTAATAAAACGAAAGTAACTGAAATATAATGATATGAATTTCCATTTTAAAATAAAATAGAAAAGGAAATATGAAGGCAAGCATTAGAATACAACCATTGAGTATACATTAATATAGATAGGCATGCTATACAAAAATGTATGCCTTTAGTTCGTACCGGCGAATACTAGCGGCGCTGTTTTCAGTCCTTTTTCATAACACGGCAGCTTGCCTACCCTGGTAGTAACCCCAAATCACAGGGGGAGAGGTGGCTACCTCGGCGGGTGAGCTGCGCTAATTACAGCTCGGGCACTGACACTGCATAGCCAGTAGAGATTTAGGAAGGTCTCGCCTCCACTAGTAGGTAACTAGTAGCATGCACATTGTGCATGTGCGTTGATTGGGCGTACCTCAATCCCGCGCCCATGGGGCCGTGTAGGTATGCCTCGCGGCAGGTACTGCACGTAAAAGAAAGAGTTACGGCTGTCCTGTGTTGGTCTGAATGTACGACGTGCAAGTGATGTAATCACTTTTACTTTAAATATAACTTTTTCTAACACGCGGATCGTTCCGATTATTGTGAGTTTCTGTAGTTAGTGTAGTTAGGTTATAGTGTAGTTAGGATTCCCTCTCGTAGGTTGATTCCGTACAAAGCTACATCCGGTTCACAACATAGGTGGCTCTACCCATTCAAGGTTTCTTTTCTTGTTTCTCATTTAAAGCGAGCGTTTGATGACTTTCGCATCACTCGCCTTACTGTGACCTACCATCCTGATAATGCAGTGAATAAAACTGGTTTGTGTGCGTCGGTTTTATTGGAAGGTGAGGGATTTGGATCATATGGACCTGCTTCCGCTTCATCTTGGTTCTCTTTCATTGGTTCAATGCCTGGGTGTCAGGTCAAATCTAGACATGAGACTTTTACTCCTAGATGGATCTCAACCTCTCCAAAACCGCTTGTCTGGTATAGGACTAGTGGTTCCGACATCACTATTTCTACCATGAATATCTGCAATGATGGTAATGAAACGGTCGAGCTTGGTGGCTCTATGTCGGTATCATATACCGTTCTATGTCGAGGCCTTTATTACAATGCCACTGTTACTTCCTTGGTTCGTCAACATTTGGACAATTGGGAGTCACATTTAACATCAGGCCCTTCGACGGAGTTTGAACACCTTGAGCTCAGTCCATAATAACTCAAGAAGGGATATTAGGTATAACTTTTGTTATATTGGCGTATGCTTATGTTCATTCTCCTTTCTATTGAATTTCTTAGCCTATAGCGCTAGTTGTGCTGCCGAGGATTTTCTTAGTCTGGAGTTTGTCATGATGCTCGCTAACGTCTTGAACGAAACAATTTACAGGGTATTGGTCCAGGTGATTGCGTGTACAGGAAAATAATCGCGGGAGAACGATCGTGTCGCGCGGTGAGCACGTGTCGTGGTTGAGGTTAGAAGATCGAAGGAGTCTCTTAGGAACTGCGCAACAAAATGAGTGCGACGACTCTGGCCAGAATGGAACTACTTAATAAGGAGAACTTCGATACTTGGAAAATGCAGATGCAAGCTCTTCTCACGAAGGACGACGCGTGGCAGTACGTAAGCGGTGAGAACAAGAAACCGATGATCGACGAGCGTGACGCAGTATCCGTACAAGCCGCGAAAACATGGGAAAATATCGACGGTAAGGCAAAGGCAGATATTATATTAGCAATAAGCCCATCCGAGTTGAAACAGATCAAAGGATGCGCCACTTCTCGAGAAGTGTGGCTGAGGCTAGAAACGATATACCAATCGAAAGGCCCGGCGCGGAAAGCGACATTGCTGAAACAGTTAACGCTGCAAAGAATGGAAGAAGGTGCCGATGTACGAGTACAGCTACAGAAATTCTTCGACGCCGTCGACAAGTTAATGGAAATGGAGGTAGAATTCAACCCTGATTTACTTGCGATTATGCTTTTATATAGTCTTCCACCGTCCTTCGAAAATTTCCGGTGCGCCATCGAGTCGCGCAATGACCTGCCAAGTCCTGAGACATTGCGGATAAAGATCATCGAAGAGCACGAGGCTCGCACGAACGACGTCCGAACGACGAGCTCGGACGCCATGATGGCTCGCATTATTAGTGAAAAAGTATGCTCTGATATGTTTTAAATCAAATACGATTAATAGATTTTAATGTTTTTGGTCTTCTGGCGATGATTTGGTGGAATTCAACCACTACGTGACGCCTTATGGCGAAATATAATGCTCCGTTCTAGCACGCGCATTTGTAAATTACTTTCTAGCGCAAACAGTTAAGAAACTCCGCGACAGCAGAACGCAAGGCCTTCTCGCGTTAAAGAATACATTGTTGCGGCCGCGGCCGTCTTAGCGATACATTTTACAATCCTGCCTAGACTCTCGCCAGCAAAGTTTTAATAGATTTCCACATCACCCATGGGGTACTATTGGCAATGCGTTTTCTTGCAGTGGTATCCCTTGTAGGCCTATTCCACTGTACCGATGTCTTTTTTTGCTTAATTGTTAGTGAAAAATCGTATTAAAGGTAAATTACGAAAATATTTTGAAATGGTCAAGGCAAATAATGATGGAAAGGTGCCCCAAAGCTAATTGATCTTGGGTCATACCATTCGATAGATCTCTAAAAAAAACTCTTCTTGTAAAGTATGAAACTGCTACCCCTGCTATAGGGGTAGTTACAGGGTAAAACGTATTTTACAGTTTCTGTCCGACTTCTCTAGTTTGGCTTCACAGAAAATTATGAAAAAAGTCACAGATGTTACGCCTAATGGTGAACATACTTTTGAATTTTTTCAGATTTTTCTGTTCTGAAATCAATTTTTAAAGAATTAGAAAAGTTTAAAAACATTAATTTGTTATTGAAAATGTGAAAATACCACTAATTCGTGAAACTTTTCTTTGCGGCGTATGTAAGTGTTTATTTATTTAGTTTGGTGAATTATTTATTTTACCAGCCGTTATTGTTCTAAATAATATAGTGCTCCCTCAAAATGTTTGGCGGAAGGAAAAGAAGACGCGTAATCGTACGTTCTAGTGAAGAGGAAGGAACAGAACTACTTGATAAAACATTCTCGTCTGAAGAAGAGAACGAAATTATACGAAAAACAAAGCACGTTATGCGCTTTATAAGTTCTGATTCAGAATTGGAAATCGAAGAACAAGAAATTCTGTAATCACAAGTAATAAACGGGAACGAATGTACACCGACAGTTTCGATTACGGACGTCTGTTGGTCGCAGCAAAATCTATGTCCAAAAGTACATAATTTTGATGAAAAAGATTCGGGATGCAAAGCAACCTTGGACAACATGGCAAAACCGTTGGACTATTTCCAATTATACTTCTCAGAGTCTTTAATAAATTTTGTTGTAAAACACACAAATAAATACCATAATTATTTAACAAGAACATGAGAGGAATGATCGGCAGATTGGAGAAGTATTTAGAAGAAAGAAAGCTAGAGTTAAACGTAGGCAAATCGAAGGTGGGCCGCGACGGTGACCACCTCCGCGTGGTGCGGCCTGAAGTCACGTAGGAGTGACCCCACTACGTGGTCCTGCTAAGAGTCACCACACACTCATACACGCACACACATATACATACACACATACACTCTACATACAATACAATTTGGTTTGGACTACAATTATGACGACCTGGCAAAACAAAATTAAAAAAAAAGTATGGCAGACGACAAAGAAAATAATACCGTTTACCGAACGGAGGAGGGACACCTCAGTTCCGGTGGGACCAGCGGTGGTCAAGCAGGCCGCGACCCATCGTCATCCTTCGACTGTGAGACGTCAGATGTGAGCAACCAGGCATCTACGTCTAATAGGGCAACTGGAAGTGAAGCTACAACGGGTACTATAAGGAGATCCGCCAGGAGAATCGAGAGATACAGCTCGGACCCGTCGCCGACTGTTATAGCATCGGTACTGGAAGCACAAAAAGAAACGCCGGTATCCTTGGCTATGATGAAGGTACGGAGGACAGGAAAGGACAGAGCAGGAGAAGCGAGGGCGAAGGAGGTAGGTGAGAAAGTGGTGAAAACAGGACACAGAGGTAGGAGCGCCGAAAAGAGACCAAGGACAGACGACAGAGAGGAGATGGAGTTTGAACTGGAAGGTGAGGAGGTTAGGATGATAGACACTGGCGAAGAACAGAAGAAAAGAAAGGGAAAAGACAAACAAAAAGAAGAAGAGATAAGGAAAGCGGCGGGTGAGATTACTGACATGAATAATAAACTACTAAGCTGCATAACAGAACTGGACGTAATAAAACAATACGTTGTGAACAACTACAACGTCAAGATAGAGATAAAGCAGAAATTTACTAAAATCATGCAAGATATGAAGGATGTTCAGTATAACGCTAAAGCAGTGGGTGAAAAAACGAAGAAGATGGAGGAATATTACAAAGATCTAGAAGATGAAATAAAGGAGAACGAAGCTAGGAAAGATATAGAATACTTGAGAAGCCAGAGATCTAGGGCGGAAAAAGATAGGGACAGAGATCGTGAGGGTAGAGAGGAAGCACCGAGAAGAAGAGCGGCAGGAAATCAAGAAATTCTGTATAGCGAAATGGTGACAAGGAGGGATGAAGGATGGAAGACGGTCACAAGGGGACGAGGAAGGAGCAGGAACAGATCGGGATACAGAGGAAGGATGGAGCAGGGCTATCAAGTGTGGGGAAAAGGGCCGCCAACTGTGCGTCAGGCCCAGTAGTTGGTAGGACCGTGACAGGCGCACGCACGCGCATGCGTGAACGGGACAGATTAATTTCCGGTGAAACGTGCAAGCGTAAGACGAAGCACGTGCGGTTTTTCGAGATAGGTCTCGATCGGCTTTTCTTCGGCTTCTCATATTATTCTTTGTATTCTGTTTTATTTCTTTTTCATTTCATTAAATAAACCTTTTAATTTGTTATCAAATCAACCATCTTGACGCTCCACGCCACCCCTCCAACACAAGCAAGAAATGAAAGTAACCTACAAGGACAGGAACAAAGGATAGGTGCAGGGGAATTAGGAATGGAAAGTAGAAACGTGAGCTTGGAAAGAAAAAATATAGGAGGATTTGTCAAAAATGATGCAATAATCCTAAGAGTCGAAAACAAAGACACTGAGGAAAAAGTGATGAGGGAAGTAAGGGAGAAATGTGGTAAAATCAAGGATGAGATCAGGATGGTAAGGAGAGGGAGGAACGGGCACTTCATCATGGAGATGAAGTCCAACGTGGATACCTTCAGGATAAAGGAGCAAATATCGAAGATTACGGATGGGAGGGCGGAGGTGGTTGCGAAGGTACCCACCATTGATCTGGAAATTGACGGGATTGAACCATATATTGAACAGTTGGAGTTCAGTGACACGTTGAAGAAGGAATTTGGCGGAGACTTTATCAGGGACGTAAAAATTAAAATATTTAGAGAAACGAAGATAGGAACAAAGCGGGCCATATTAACGGTTCCGATGTTATGGAGAAGGAGACTAAAGAATTTAAATAAAGTTAAAATAGGATGGGCAATCTGCCGGATACGCGAGTGCCCTAGAATCACAAGATGTTTTGTGTGTCATGAGAACGGGCACATGAGCTATAACTGCAAGTTCAAAAACCTCAAGATATTCAGGAAATGTGGTGGACAGGGTCACGAGATGAGTGTATGTGAGAAACCGGTCAAATGCTATCTATGTGAGAGGATGGGACTGGAGGAACATATGACAGGACATCTACCAAGTACTTTCAGATGCCTCAGTAATAGGATTAGTTATAATAATAATAGTTATGGATAGTTTTAAGATTTTACAAATTAACTTAAATAGGTGTAGGTTAGCAGTAGACTTAATGGAAATTACGGCTAAAAAACTTAAAGTAGATCTAGTAATAATATCTGAGCCGCACAAGGGCCTAAATAAATGGACAAACGATACAAAAAAACGACTCTGCGATATGGTGTACGAATATAAACAGTAAAATAGAATTTAAAGAAGAAAGGAAACAAGATGCCGGTATAGCTATAAGTAAAATTAACAAATTGTACATATTTTCGTGTTATGTGTCCCCAAATATTAGTATAAGAGATTTTAGCGCTTATCTGGACAAGCTTGAATATTATTTAAAAGATTGTAAAGAGGAGGTTATCATAGTCGGTGATTTTAATTCAAAAAACAAAGCATGGGGTAGCAGCAAAATAGACAAGAGAGGAGAATTATTATTGGAGCTACTAGATAAATATTATTTAAATCCCGTAATGACGAGGGATGGAGATACTTTTAACAGAAACGGGAAGAAATCTAAAATTGATTTTATGGCTTGTTCCAGAAACTTAATCGGTAAAGTTAAGGATAGCAGAGTCCTGAATATAGAAACGGCATCGGTCCACTTATGTTTAGTTCATACGTTTAAAGATTTTAGATATAAGAAAACTGTAGCGAGCCGAATTAAACGGTAGACGGATAGGTACCGGCAAGGGAGGGGGGTGCGAGCCGACCGTACGCACCCTACCCCCACTACCGGCCGCCGACCAATGAGGGACAAGGCCACGCATTTAAAAAGGGCCTTCGTTACCCGGAAAAGTCAGTTGAGAGCGGGTGGTCAAAGACTCTGGACTTGACAGTTGGATGAACCACTGGAATCCAGTCAAAGCCTTGACCCCTACTCACAGGAAACACTCTGACGTATCGGTGGAAGACCGCAGACTCTCCAACCAAGTCAAGCCACGGAAGTGGTACCTTGGATACACCAGGACCACGGATCCCAGTTGACTTGCGGAGGGCTGCTGTATGCCCCGATACTAAGAGCCATCTTCCAACTTCACGTGGCAGCGTATCTCACGACGGAGCGTCCAACACCGACTTCTGCGAGGATCCGGAGCCAGTAATACGCGGAGCCACTGTTCGGTCCTCACAATTAACTTGGTAGATTGAAGACGATTTACAGAAACTTTTGGGTCCGTTTGCTTTATTATTCACATTGTCATTTCAAATTCATTGTATCGTTAAGGCTCGAAGTTGGGAGCAAAACATCCGTCTTCAATGTACTAAGAAGTCATTTAAAAGGTTTATTGCATGTCCTAGTAATGGTTATTTTTGAAAAGAACTTGCAATTTCGCTGAATTCTCCTTCTGAGAATTCAACGAGAGCGGACTAGAGGTCCCTTTTTTGTCAAAGGCTAATCCGTTTATTTCAATAACAATTAACCTGCAGTAAACCTTGTACATCGTCCGGGCTTACTTCCCTCTTTGCCTAGGACACAGGAATTTGCCTGGACGCTCGAGGTGACGGAGCGCTCACGGTCACCCTGGTGATCACCACATGTTGAGTCCCGTTACCTCGGGGCCTTTCTTGGCGGGAGGGGTGGTAAGCGCGAACGACACCTCATAATTTGGGAAAGTTCGCGGTTCCCCTCCAAGGAAGCAATTTTCCAACGTCAGTTTTCACGGTGGGGATAGTTACGCCCAATTTCCCATTCGGCGTCAGGAATGGCTGATTGACGTCCCCACCGAGAAGACGAAAATTCGTATCCAGATCCTTGGAGGGAGACAAAGCTTACCTTTTTTCCAGATTTTCGAAGGTACTTCATTAATTCATCAAACGTTAAACGCATCAACAACACTTTTCTAGTACATTGTAATACAACCGTAGCTACAGCGCTTCTTCTCATTATTGTAAACAACTATCATTCGCATAGAACTTTGTTAATTTTTCTAAGTTTATTTTTGGTTATCAATAAAGCAGTTAAAACGAATCAGTCGCGGTTCATTAAGTTGAAGCGGGACGTATCGTGCAGTCAATCACGATACAGCCACCGTCGCGGAGAACGCGCGCTACAAAACTCCTAAAAGAGGTTGGCACCCAGATACCTTCGACGAAGAAAGGTTTAATGAGATATACATGGATAAATTAAACGAGCTACCTAAAAATAACGAAATTAGACCAGCACCTACGGTTAAATATATAGACAAACTAGATAGGATCACGCGCGAGATATGTGATACTGTAATGCAAAAAAGAAAGGGATATTATGGAAATAAGAAACCAGTAATATGGTGGAACAAGGAAATAGATACGACAAGAAAAGAAATGAACAAAATGAGGAGAATCTACCAAAGAATAAAAAAGAAAGGAAAGGACTCGAACCAAGAAAAAGAAATGTACATAAACAAGAGAAAAGAGCTAAACATTAAAATAATCAGAGCGAAAGAGGTATCTTATGGAAACTATATAAAAGAGATAGAAAAAGACCCATGGGGGCGACCATATAAAGATTTAATGAAAAGATTCAAAGAAAAAGAAGAAAGGATACACATGACAGGAAAGCGGATAAGAGAAAATATAGCTAAACTTTTCCCAAGAGAAAATCAGCCAGAGCCTGAAACAATGCAACAGGAAAAAAAATAGGTTTTACGAGTCGATCGAAGAAATAAGTGAGGAAGAACTGAGGATGGCAGCAAGCAAAATTAAGAACAACGAAGCCCCAGGTATTGATGAGGTGCCAAATGCAATTATCAAGAAATTGGTTTATAAATGCCCCGGAAAAATAGCTAACTTACTTACTATGTGCTTTGAGATTGGTTTGTTCCCAAGACAATGGAAAACACAGAGGCTTATTTTGCTACCCAAGCCTAGGAAAACAAAAGAAGAGGAACAGGAATATAGGCCAATTTGTTTAATTAATGGATGGGGTAAACTTTTTGAACATGTTATCAAAAACAGAATGACGAGAAAGGAGGAGAACATGTTCGTCGCAAATCAATTTGGTTTTTGTAAGGGCAAAGACACTCTGGGTGCCAGGGAAATAATTAGAAATAAGGCAGAAGTAGCGAGATTAAAAAATAAATATTGTATATTAGTGACTTTAGACGTAAAAAATGCTTTTAATTCGATTAGATGGCCGGACATTATATTTAAAAGAAAGAAATTACGAAATGTATATAATTGAAATTATTAAAGACTATATTAAGGATAGGAAAATCGTGTATGAAAGGGTAGAAGGTGAAATTGTACATAATATGGAAAGAGGGGTTCCCCAGGGTTCAGTTCTGGGCCCCTTTCTCTGGAATTGTATATACGATGACGTAATAGGCAAAGAAACTGTTGACGAATGTAAGATTATTGGTTTTGCAGATGATGTAGGCCTGATTTTCACGGGAACAAATTTAGATATAATAAAGGATAGAATTAATATAGAGATAAGTGAAATTAAGGATATTTTAAATAGGAAAGGTCTGACATTAGCAAGTAAGAAAACTAGAATAGTGACGTTAAATAATAAGAAAATAGTTAATTATAATTGTATGATAGGAAATGATAGATTTAAGTTTAAAAATAGTACAAGGTATCTAGGAGTAATCTTTGAAAAGGGTATGAGACTCTACGAGCATGTGGAGTATATAGCAAATAAAAGTATAAATCTGATAACAATCTTAAGTAGGATAATGCACAATGTAGGGGGTGTAAACAGCAAAGGTAGATTGCTGTATTACCACATATGGGAGTCAATCATATTATACGGAGCACCTATATGGGAGGAAGGAGTGCAATTCGAAAAAAATGTGAAGAAACTTAGGCGGGCACAAAGAATATGCCTGTGCAGATTAGCGAGATCGTACCGAAACGTATCCAGCAAGAGACTATGCGCGATAACAGGAATTTTACCCATAGACTTAAAAATTAGACTAAGGAAGGAAGCATATTACAAGAAAACTAGGATAAAGGAAAACAAGTTTTTAACGGAAGAGGAAAAAATAGATAAAATGAAAAGTGAAGAGGAGGAAATAGAAAGACAAACTTGGGAAATGTGGCAGGAGAGATGGAATATGGAAAACCGGACGTGGACACACAGATGGATAGAAGATAGCAGGATATGGAAGGAGAGGAAGAAAGATTTGGACTATCATTTGACACAGATGCTGACGGGAAATGGCTGTTTTAATAGCTATAGGAATAAAATTGGTAAGTCCGAAGATGGGAGGTGCTGGTATGGGTGTGGTGTAGATGACACCCCCAAGCACACGCTGATACACTGCGAAAGGTGGGCAGTTGAAAGGGAGAGAATGAAGGATAGGCTAGAGGAGTAAATTGATTTTACGCCGAAAAGGCTTGCGGAAAAGATGATGGAAAGTGAAGGAAACTGGATATTGATAAAACAATTTATCACCGGAATTATGAAAAGGAAAGAAAGTGATGAAAGGAAAATTGAAAAAGGAGATCAAATTTGAAAACAAATTAGAATAAACGGCAGTTTTCGGGCGAAGTAAAACGAAAGTGTGCCGCTCGAAATCTGTTAGCTTAACCCTTTTAGTGCCGGGCGAAATAGAGGTGCCTATGCGAGAAAAACCGGCCGAATTTCACAGTTTTACAAGGGTTCGGGAAATTGCTTATAAAAACCAAATGAGAAACGATATTTACATGATTCAAAAAGCTGCGTATTATAGATGAAATACAGAACTAAACAATGACACTAGTTTTTTTGTACTCATTTGAGAATTATAGAAAAAACAAAGGTATATATGTTTATAAATGAAGTAAAAGTTGAGTTCTCTCGTACAAAACGTATTTGCACATACAAACAGCCATCTTTTCACCATAATTTTATATGGGTCAATTATTATGAAGCATATACTTTGTATTTCCAATATATTTTGTAACAAGATAAACAATATTACATAACAAAAATAAAACATAACTTGAAGGTACACGGTAGGCGCCAGGCGGATTATCTCTTTCGAAATATATAATTGTTATCGGTAATATAACATTGCTGAAACAAAATTATGTTGTCATAAATATTTATATTTATATATTGCAAATGTGTAAAATTTTATTATTGCAACTCACACAAATAACTTATTTAGCATTCGTGGCTACTAATGCACACTCCATGCAATCCTTTGTTGCACTTATTGCAAACTGTGCGTGATTTTCTCTTTGGGCCACCATCCTTTCTGCTGCACACCACGCAAACCCTTTCCAGTTTTCCACAGCGATTTACGCCGCAGATCGAATATCGCCTGAGTGGCGACCATCGGTGTTTATGTTAGACTTCGGTACCTCCAAGCGATAGGAAAAGGTCGTCGTCCACAAAGAGTTAAAACGAAAAACTATTTTTTTTTAATTCTCTCATAATGAAATTAGATCATTTATAACGTATTACAAATTTATTTTGAGATAGAGTTCTCCCGCAATGCGAATAGTAAAGCGCTACGAGGCGCGGGCCGATATATCGGCTCTGGCACTTCTCGCCAGTGTAGCAGGAGCCGATATATCGGCTCCCGGCACTCAAAGGGTTAAGAGAGGACAAGAGGAGGGGTTTTAGTGGGTATTCCGGGAGGTTAAACTCCCGGTGAGTCCCACACTACCCCGGCAACTTGCTGCCGGGGTGTGCGTAAATGCATTTCCCCTCCTCTTTAAAATAAAAAAAAAAAAGGCAAATCGAAGGTGATGACATTCAAGAGAGAAGGGGGGAGGAGAGGAAAAGCATCCTGGTGGTGGAAAGGGAAAAAGATAGAGGAGGTGAAGGAGTATAGATATTTGGGGTACGTGGTACAAAGCGGTGGAGGTCAAGAGGCACAAATTAAGGAGAGAGTGGGGAAGGCAGCAAAGGTTGCGAAGCAGGTATGGGGAATAGGAAAGAGGAGGTTCGGGGGAGACTGGAGGAGATGGTTATGGTTATTTGACAAATTAGTGTGGACGGTGATGAGCTATGGGGCGGAGATATGGGGCTGGATAGAGAGAAAGGCAATGGAAAGTATTCAAGAAAGATATATAAGGTGGACGATGGGGGTGGAATGGAGGACACCAGGATATATGATAAGAGAGGAGACGCAGAGGGATTTGCTGAGAGGAAAGGCGGGAAAAAGGGCATGGGGATTAGAGGCAAAACTGGAAGAGGGAAGGGGGAGTGAATGGGCGAGAAGGTGTTGGGAAGAAGTAAGGAGAAGAGAGGGAAAGGAGGGCGAGCTAACCACCTGGGAGGAAGCGCGAAGAAAATTTTATAAAGAAAGGGGAATGGGACGGCAGGAGGGGAGGCAATAGAGAGGAGGCAAGAGGAGTACGAGGTGTTGGAGATGAGAGACAGAGAAAAGCAAAGGAAAGAAAGATGGGAGAGAATTGAAAGGTCAGGAAGCAATAAGTGGTACAAGATGGTAAAGGGGGAGGGAATTCCAGGGTACCTGAGGAGAGGATGGCGGGAATGTAGATGGAGAAGGGTGGTGAGATTTAGAATGGGAAACGAGGTGAAGGAGTCGAGGTACTGGGAAGAAGAGGACAAGAAAATATGCAGGGTATGTGGATGGGAGGTGGAAACATGGGAACATGTGTGGGAAGGTTGCAGCAGAAGGACGGAAGAAAGGGAGGGATGGCAGGACAGCGTGAAGGTGATACTAGGAGATGAAGGGGAGGGTGAAAGCTGGATGAAGGAAATTGAGAAAGCAAGGGGGAAAGTAGGGGAGGGAGAGAAGGAGACAGAGAATGAACGAATGGAGGAATCGGAAGCCAGGAAAGAGCAAAGAGAGACAAGAGCGACTCAGTGAAGGCGTTAGGTATAAGTTAGATTAATTAAGGTTTAGAAGTAAGAGAAATGTAAATAGATGAGAGGGGGAGGTACTTGTAACCCTAAGGAGAATCAATAAATCATTCATATACATATATATAACAACAAATCGTATCTGGAAAATGAATTCGCGAATAAATTCAGGATACAACACTGACATAGATGAAATATACTGTTTTTTGGGTACCGTACTGGTAATGTCGCGTATAAAAAAGCTTTGTTACTCAGAATATTGGTCGAAAAACAAGTTTTTGAAGACTGACATTTTTCATGATATTATGCCTCGAGACAGATTTTTGAACTTGATGCAGTGTCTACTTTTTAGCAATCTCGAAACATCAAAGTCTAGAGATAAATTATATAAAATTCGTGAACTACATGATAGATTTCGATCTTCTATAAAACAAAATTTCTACCCGTTTCAAAATATTTGTATCGATGAAAGCCTACTATTGTTCAAGGGTCGCTTGTCGTTCAAACAATTTATTCCATCCAAACGGAGTCGATTTGGCATAAAGTCCTTCGTTGCTTGCGACTGTAAAACGGGGTACATTTTGGACATGTTGATGTATTCAGGTTTGGAAACAGAAGTTTCTACATTTCATGAAAATTTGGGTAAATCCGGTAATATAGTTATAACTCTCATGAAAGATTATCTCGGGAAAGGTCATAGTTTATTCGTTGATAACTGGTACACCAGCCCAACAGTGTGGTGGGCCGCGATGGTGAGCACCTCCTCGTGGTGTGGCCCGGGAGGATCACATGGAGGGATCACGTAAGGGTGATCCCTTCATGTGATCCTGCGAAGACTCACCACACACTAACACGCACACACACATTTAAACATACACACACACTACATACATACATATTTACATACACACAGATGACAGCAGCAGACATACGATACTTACATACGGACATACACAAGGACAGACACATAGACTAATACTTCCCATAGGGACGGATTTAAATATGACGAATTGGCAAAAAACTTAAATAAAACATGGCAGAACAACAAAAAGATAAATACAATTACCGAGCAGAGGAGGGAGACCTCAGCTCCGGCGGAACCCGCAGTGGTGGAGCAGGCTGCGATCCGTCGTCATCCAATGACTGCGGAACCTTGAGTGTGAACGACTAGGCACCCAAGGGGAATAACACAACTGGAAAGGAAGGGAAAAAGAGAGACCTACCGTGAGGAGAGGCACTTCTAGGGGAAGATATAGATCCGACCCTACATCGGAAATTAGTCTAATGAGCCTAGGAATAAGAAAAACAACGGGCGAAAACAGTGAAGACGATACAAGCGAAAGGATAGCAAGATGCACGCTAAGGAGTAGAAGTACTAGTAAGAGACGCAGGACAGAGGAAAAACTAGATCTAGATATAGAAAATATTGTGGACAGGATAAACAACGAGGAAGACCGAATGGAGACGGAAGAGACAACAGCAGGAACAGCTAAAGAGGAGAAACAACAAGAAATCATAGAAGGCGAGGAAGTGATAGGAAAACTCTGCGAAATTTTGGAAACCATGAAAGAAGAAATCGAATGGATAAGTAGTTACGCACAGTCCAATAGAAATTGTGCACTAGGATTTAAAGATAGGGTGAGAAAGATGGAGACAAGTATGTCAGCCCTATTTAAAGTTTCGAAAGGAATTAAAAATAAAACATTAATGATGGCGGATTACTACAAACACTTAGAACAGGAAGAAAAATGACACAAGAAAGAAGAGAAAAGGAGATAAGAGAGAATGAGGAGAAGGAGAAGAAACAAGGAGAAATGGAAGAAAAGCAAAAGAAAGAGGAGCAAAAGAAAATGGAGGATGAGAGGAAAAAATTAGAAATGATAGAAAAGAAAAGAAATGTGGAAAAATACGGAGAACTAGAACTCAGGAGGATGGAAAGGGAAAAGATGCTTTATAGTACAGCTGCGAAGATTCCGATGATGGAACAACCCTGGAGAACAGTGGGAAGAAGAGGACAAAATTATGAACAAGGATTGAATAATATTTACGCAGGAAAAAGAGACGTCGGCTTGTTAAAGAAGAGGATTGATACTAATATCAAAGCAGACGCGATTATAATAAAAGCTAACGATAAGGAATTGGAAGAGAGAATATTAAAAGAATTCAGGAGGAAATGTGAGGAGGACAGAGATAAGGTTAAAACCATTAGGAAAACTAGGAACGGACATCATATCATAGAGCTTAGGAAAAATTCGGATACTGATAGGTTAAGGAATAGTATAAATAAAATATCGGAAGGAAGGGCGGAAATATTAAAAAGGATTCCTACGATCGATCTTGAGATTGACGGTATCGAACCCTATATCGACAAAGAGGAATTGATACAGGAAATCGGTATTGAATTCGGAACAGAAAATGTAAAGGACCTTAGGGTAAAGGTAATTAAAAGTATGAGAGATGGGACTAACAGAGCGGTAATAAACGTCCCAATGACGTGGAGGAAGAGACTTAAGAACACAACAAAAATAAAGATAGGATGGGCAATGTGCAAGGTACGCGAATCAATAAGAATTAAAAGATGTTTCGTGTGTCAGGGTATCGGACACATGAGCTATGAGTGTGGAATGAAGAACAACGGAACAGTGTGCAGGAAATGCGGAGAAATCGGACATGAAATAGGAGAGTGCACGCAAGAGACCAAATGTTATTTGTGCGCGAAATGTGGATACGAGGGGAACGAAGTGAGACATTTGCCAGGAACATATCGATGTATGGTAAACAAAGAGAGAATATTAAGAAACTATGGATAAAAAAAGAAAAAATACAAATCTAAAGATACTGCAGATTAATTTAAACCACTGCAAATTGGCAACAGAGCTTATGGATTTAACAGTAAACAAGCAAGAAATAGATATAGTTATAATATCAGAACCATACAAAAGTAGGGACTATTGGATTAACGATAAGGGGGGAAAATGTGCTATATGGAACACAAGACTGAAAGGTATAAACACATACAGCGGAGAAAATGTGAGTAGAGAAGGCTATGTGATAACTAAAATTAAGAATGTAAATATAATTAGTATATATATATCACCTAATATAAGCAGGCAAGAGTTTGATGCGAAAATAGACATTTTAAATGATGATATAAGAAAGCTAAAAGGGGAAATAATTATAACGGGAGATTTCAACGCAAAAAGTAGTGCTTGGGGAAGTAATAAGACAGACTGCAGAGGTAATCAAATACTGAAAGTACTGCAACAAAATAAAATTTTACCGGTAAACAGCGAAGGGAAATACACGTTTAGAAGGAATAATAAAATGTCGAAAATAGATGTCCTAGTATGCACAGAGGGGATTTTTAGAAATTTAATTAGCAGTAAGGTTTTAGAAAACGAGACAGGATCTGACCATTGCTATTTATTGCATGTTTTTAATGATAATAAAAATTTTAAAGGAACTAAAAGGAAAGGATGGAGAATAAATACTTTTAATCAAGAAGATTTTAACTGTAAATACGAAGAAATTGCACGTAAGATACCAAATAGAATAGTTATTAGAGTTAAGCCTGACAAATTGTATATAAACGAGTTAATAAGTACGACAAAAACCTTGTGTGATGCCTCGATGAAGGAAAGAAAAAGATATGTAAATGCAAGAAGACCAAAAATATGGTGGAATGCTGAAATAGAAAAAGGAAGAACAGAGATGAACAAGCTAAGAAGAAGTTTTCAGAGGAAAAGAAAAAAGAAGGAGGATGCTAAAAATGAAGAAAAAGAATACAAAGAAAAAAGAAAACAATTACACATAATGATATTAGAGGCTAAAAAGAAAAGCTACAATGAATATATAGAGAAAATAAAAGAAGATCCATGGGGTAAGCCATACAAGGACATTATAAATAGGTTTAGGAATAAGAATGTATATATAAATTTAAATTCAAGTGACACAGAGAAAATTGTAAATAAGTTATTTCCAATGGAAGAAGACAGAAATAATAATATTATGAAAAATATAAAGAGAAATAGATTTTATGAAGATTTTTGCGAAGTAACTACTGAGGAAATAAATAACATCATGAGACAATTCAAGATAAACAAAGCACCTGGATATGATAGAGTACCAGGGACAATAATAAAAGAGATAGTAAAAAGAGACTGTGGAAAAATAGCAGGAATTTTTAATATGTGCTTGGAACTGGGACATTTCCCAGAACAATGGAAAATACAGAGGCTAATACTAATCTTAAAACCGGGGAAAACTCCAAAGGAAGAGAACGCATTTCGGCCCCTCAGCATACTAGACAATTGGGCGAAGCTATTCGAAACAGTAATTAAAAACAGACTAATAAAATTATACGGAAACTTTTCGGAAAACCAATTCGGTTACAGTAAGGGTAAAAGTACAATTATGGCTATGCAAAAAGTAAAAAACATTATAGAAACGGCAAAAATTAAAAATTTATACTGCGTCTTGACGACTTTAGATGTCAAGAATGCCTTCTGTTCCGTCGCTAACGGAGCAATTTCAGCCTGTTATATATTTTTGTTTTTTCGTCGGAATTTAGCGGACTTCGGGAGATGGGCATTGAAGGAGAGTTGGGGGGACGGTCTCGTCCCGTCAAAACATCGGGGTCAGACCCAGGATTGACCCCAGACAGCTTAGTACTCTTTTCCACGAAATGCTCCCGTCTCCTGAGGTTCGGTCTCCCCCCCGTTTCCCACCTCCTCTTGGCCGCTTGGGCCAATGACTCAGGGTTCCACCGCGTGCCCCTTAGCTTGTTGGAGGGGAACAGAGTTTTAGAAGATAGAACGAAATAGACCAGAGAACCACGAGCCGTTAAGGTAGAAACCACGCGAGCAGAAGCTCCAACATTGTAAAACACACAAATTGAATAAATTCAGTTTAATCAAGTAACCGAGCAGAAACGGCTAACATCTACCCTCCACTCCTGCCCATTATTGATGAGCTATACCATCGAGACTCAAAATTTGGAGTCACGGTGGCAACGAAAGACCCTCAATACAATTAAATGGGAAAAAATAATAATAAAACTAATAAATAAAGGAATGCCAACATATATCATAGAGATAATAAAAAATTATTTTAGCAATAGGAAGATAGTCTTTGAATGTGAGGGGAAAACATATGTTAAAGAAATGCAAAAAGGGGTGCCCCAAGGCTCAGTATTGGGACCGTTCCTATGGAACATAGTTTACGACGATATTCTAGACAAAAAATGCAGGCAAAATAACAGATTGATAGGATACGCTGATGATATTGCATTAGTCTCAACAGGAACAGATATAGAAAAACTAAAAGATAACTTAACCTACGAAATAAGAGAGATAAAAGAACTACTAAAGGAAAAAGGATTAGAGATAGCGGATAGAAAGACTAGTATAATTGCTTTAAATAATAAAAGAATAGATAATAAGCTAGTAAGAATAGAGAGTCACGTAATTAAAATTAAGGACAATACTAAGTGTTTAGGAGTAATATGGGAGAAGAGCATGAAATTTTACGAGCATATTAGAAATACGTCTGAAAAAAGTATCAAATTAATGTTTATGCTAAGCAGGCTGATGGCGAACCAGGGAACGGCGACTAATAAAGGAAGGGAGCTATATTATAATGTGTGGGAGACTATACTGATATTGTAGAGACAAAGAAGCTTGATTACCGGACAAAATCACCGATAAAAAAACCGTTGTGTATTCTAGATTACAATCGTTCTATGGGCGCTGTCGATAAGACGGGCACGGTTATTAGTATAATTGAATGTATAAGAAAATGCTATAAATGGTATACATTTTTTTTCATTTGTTAGATGTAAGTATTTGGAACTCGTATGTATTATATAAATGCAAATCAGGTAAAGAGTTATCGTACGCGACATGTCATTTATTACTAATAACAGAAATATTTGGAAAATATCTACGAACATCAGGTACATACTAAGGCAATAGAAATATTGATAGCTCATTACGTCTTATTGAAAGGCATTTTCCCAGCACATATTTTAATCCGTCTTCCAAAAAGAAAAATTCTGCTCGAAAATGTGCAGTATGCAGTAAACACAAAATTCGTCGAGAAACTAGGTATGAATGCAAAGAATGTGATGTACCCCAGACAGACTGGAATATTGCAGCAATATTACTTTGCAACCTTAAACCTTGCAGGGAATATTGCGGAGCAATATTGAGAATTTTGGAGTGTTATGTTTTATTTAAGTTGCATCATAATTCAATATGCATCTCTACATGTGAAATATAAGTAGTTAAAAGATTTAAATTCGAAAAAAAAAAATTTAATTTACCCACGACGGGATTCGAACCCTAGTCTTTTCTGTGCGAACCCGGAACGTTGCCACTACGCCATGGCAGCTCTTGATGTTACGTTCTACAGTTCTGATTAAACATTGCAATGATATTACGTATGATATTGCGTGAAACATTTTCCTCTGTGAAGAGGAACCATACAAAAGTAGATACAATGTATCAAAGTAATTGGCATCTAAAGACAGCGTGTAGAAAGCACGGGTTATTTCGTAATCCATCCGTAACAGATGGAACGCGCAACCCGAGAAAACTCGTGAGCGGTCCTTAACAGATGGGACGCGAAACATGAGAAATCTCGTGAGCGGTCCTTAAAATATGAATATTATAAAGTTAATATGAATATTAATGCAATATTTACACTTCAATATTGCCACTGCAATGTTGCGGCAATATTCCCGCTGCAATGTTGCTGCAATATTGGCAATATTGTGCAAGATTTGCAATATTGCTGCAATAGAGATTGTTAGAGAGCATACAGCATTTGTTAAGCAATAGATATAGCATAGTTTTTTTGTTTTGTTCAGTTCACATTATTAACATAATTTAGTTTGTAAAACCAATAACAATATATTTTTACCAGTTCTAAGAGTTTTGCAAATTAATAACCTGCAACAAGTTATGGGCCCAGAGCACGTGTTGAAAAGGAAGTACAGTGTAAATTGAAAGTGCGTCTAGAACTAGTGAAATCCTAAAAAATAAAGTAAGTCAAAGTAAAAACAAAATGTCTCAGACGCAACAGAATAAAGAAGACCTTGATTTTGTCGAAAAATTGAGGGATGCTGATGGATTTCAAATGTGGAAATTCAAGATCACCATCGTACTAAAAGCACATGGCCTCATGGATCAAGCGACTAAGGTTCCAGAGGGAAAAGCGACTGTAACAGAAGAATAGCAAAAGAAGGATGCACGTGAACAGACAGTATTAGTTACGAATGTAACAGATCAGGTACTTTTACATATAATTAACTGCGCTACGAGTAACTCCATGTGGACGAAACTTAGGATCATTTACGAAAGGGACACAGAGCAACAGAAATGTGGACTGATGCAAGAACTGTTCGCATACACGTACAAAACTGATAGCAACATTGCAGAACATATAGCACACCTCAGAAATATAGTTTTTTGATTGAAAACTCTAGCTAGTGATATAGAGAATAAATTACTGATATCAAAAATTGGTTTATGGTAGAGCACGTCTTGCTTCCTACCATTAGTTCGCGAATGCCCAGTTTAGGGTTTAAATGCTGGTTCGAACTGGGCACTCTTAATGTAGGCAACGATATTGTTGACCAAATGGGTTTTATTTGTTTGTATAAAGGTAAGTCTGGTGATGATACAATATTAAATGTGCTTGTGCGGTGCGTGTGTCTTTCAAACGGTTCTAAAGTGTTCTGACTTGGTTTTGGACGGGCTGGAAACCTCCAGGCCGCGTCTCCTTCCCCTGATCCCCCTCAAAGTCCCCAACTAGTCGGTACCCCGATAAGCGGGACACGGGCAGCCGGCCGAGACTAGGAGGTGGCAATACCCCACGATACAGGGAAAGGAGGAGAATATTACGCAGTTGCGAACTCGGAGGCCCCAACACCGTCCCTCAGGTCACCCTTGAAGAAGCCGCGGCGGAATCAAAGCCGACGCAGCCTAGGTGGAATCTTACCAAAAATATTAACGTCTTTACCCGACAGGTACAGGGTGTTTGAGTGTGCATGGGATTCAACTCCAACAGAGGAAAAAACGTTAGACAATCTCACATCGAGGCTGCTCGCTGAAGAAGCAAAGGATCAAACCCATGAAGAGCCAGTTGCGTTCAGTGCGTCAGAAAGGAGATGCTTCAAATGCAACACCCTAGCAGGAGGGTAATACCCCTTCAGTCATCCTATTTCCTTTCACATACCTGTCTACTTCAGATTGAGAAAAACCAAGGAATTAACATGATTATTCCACTCCTTCTCTTATACACTTCCATCAGTCATGGAGACATTCAGTTATACACACTCTCATCTAAGCTCCCGACAGAGGTTCCTCTCCCCTTCGACTGCACCTCTATCAAACACAAGGTCCTATCTCAGGCAATGGCCAATGTAACAGTTCACGCTCCAAGTTCGGATATTCCTGTAATGAAAGGCAATATCGTCTGGCGAGAGGAAGTTGTGACTCAATGCACATACGAGGGTCAATCAAATATAAACGAGCTTTTAGTGGCTGAGAGTGGGGAAGGTTGTTTGTGTGTGATTGGGCATTTTTAGTCGTTAGGTAGGGATACCTAGAATAGGGAAAACACATTAGCCGGCTTTTCCAGTGCTTAAGTTAGTAGCCCTTACGATGAGTGAGAAGAGTGTGCCCATTTCTGTTAAGCAACGCATAATTATAAAATTCCTCGTCTGTGAAAACGTGAAACCAACCGAAATTTACCGCAGACTACATGCCCAGTTTGGGGAAGCTACCCTTTCATGGTCAAGAGTGAAGGTTTGGTGCAACGAATTCAAGCAAGACCGTGAACGTGTTGCGAATCAAGCGCATCCCCGTCGTCCACGCTCCAGTGTGACTAACGACAACATTGCACGTGTTCGTGAGCTTATCGAATGGGATCGACGCTTCACAGTGCTTCAAATTTCGGAAGAACTTGGTGTCAGCGATGCAAGTGTCCAATCAATCATTAGCAACCAGTTGAGCTTCAGAAAAATCTCAGCACGTTGGGTTCCCAGGTTGCTGAATAATGATCAAAAAGCCGCACGAGTTCGCATTTCTCAATTGCTTCGAGCTCGTTTTGAAGAAGAGGGGGAAACTTTTTTGAGTAAAATTGTCACCTGTGACGAGACATGGGTGCATCATTATACCCCCGAATCGAAGCGTGCAAGCATGCAGTGGAGAAAGAAAGGCGAAGAAAACCCCGTGAAAGCCAAAACTCGATTGTCTGCGGGGAAAGTGTTGCCACGGTTTTTTGGGACTGGAGGGGCGTCTTGCTGGTAGATTTCTTACACGGACGTCATACCATCAACGCAAACTACTACTGCGGTCTGTTGGATCAAGTTAAGCTTGAATATCGACGCAAGAGACGAAACTGTCCCATCCGCGAGGTGTTGCTCCTCCACGACAACGCTAGGCCCCACACAGCAGCTGCAACGCAGCAGAAACTGGTGAAAATGAAATGGAAAACGCTTGAGCATCCACCTTACAGTCCAGACTTATCGCCACGTGATTTCCACATGTTTGGACCTCTCAAGGAAGCACTTGGAGGCAAGCGATTTGAGACCGACGATCAAGTGGCAACATTTGTGCGCAACTGGTTAGATACCCGCCCAACTTCATTCTACGAGAACGGAATGAAAAAATTACCACAACGTTGGGAAAAATGTATATTAAAAGAAGGACATTATGCAGAAAAATAATTTGTAGAAATGTAGCTGTTTCTTGTAAAATAAATTTTGTTTTTACAAAAGGCTCGTTTATATTTGATTGACCCACGTATTATTTCTTTGGGGCACAAGAAAAGGAGATTCTTTCTAGATCCATTGTCTCATTGACTCCGCACGAGATAGAAACCCTAACAATCCCCCCATCATACAAAGATCTTTTCACTTTGGAGGAGACGGCTGAGTTCCAATGCACCTGGCCCACAACAAGGGTCATGAAGACAATTCGAACCATAATTCAACCGACCACTGTCTATATTACAATACAACAAATGGGAAAATCATGGCAGATCATGTTTTCTGGGATCCTCTTCCTCACAACAATATTTTAATTTCGGGGAATCGCTATCTCTCATTAGGTGACGAAATGTCTAAAAAATGCCCCGTTCACTCTGTTTTTGTCAGTCCTGGTTTGGTGCAGGCGATCCCGCGTCTAGGTACAGTCGTAACTATTCCAACTAGAGGGCTTCAGATTGTTATTCCTCCTAACTCATCAGCAATATCTTGCGATTTTCCTAATCTGCTAATGCCAACTACCCTGGGGTTGCTTGTCTCCTTATCATCTGAAGTCGCTATAAAAAGATCAATAGCCCCTTTGGATTTCCTGGTCAATAATGCTCATTCTATAGAAATTCATACTCTAGAATCCGAATTCCAATACGCGCTCAATCATTTCATTGACACCTTCAATCACAATATCGAGACGATGGGAGTGCAGTTGTGTCATCTAAGAAAGCAGGAATTGCAACGAGCACCTGCATCAAGAAGGCTCGACGAGATTGCCCAGCTGATAACTGGAGATGCTTTTTCCTCTGGACAAGTGGATCACGGACAGTTCTACGTGAAAATCAGAACCGCGCTTCACACCACTACAAGCATTAAAAATATCAGAATCCAAGAAGATGGCAAAATCTATGTCTCGGTGAATGGAACTCTATCCTCCGTGGAGACAATATCGGTCATCATAAATTCAACTCGAGATTTCAATCCTTTAGTTCTCCCTTACCTCCCTTTAAATAATGGAACTTGGATAAGTTTGAGAACCCACCACTCCGTCACCAGTTCTGATCAGTCTATAGTGTATCTCGATCACACCTTTCTTCATGCTATCATGCTTCCCTCTCCATCACATAGTTATCTGTCCTCGTCCACTCCCTATCAAATGGAAATTGATGGGTCGTCAGTTTTCGTGGAGTTTGGAGAGTGGTTATCCACGGAGTGGCATAAACTTGTATTAGCTGGGCCTTCCAATTTCTTGTCTTCCATGTCGCAACAGCTATAAACGTATCGTAAACCTAAGAATTCCAGGAACCAGCGTTCAGATAACCAAGCCGCACTTGTTATGCTGTAAAGAATTGGAGCAAACTAACTATGCGACAATAGCTCGATTTGTGAATTCAAGTTTAAGAATTTTATTCCCAAATGGCAGCGAGGAGAAAGTTTTATTGCTTGTGACAGATTCAGCACCATACATGGTAAAAGCCGGGAGGAAATTAAGATTATTTTTCGAAAATATGATACATGTGACATGTTTAGTGCATGGGCTGCACAGAATTGCTGAAGAAGTCCGGCTACATTTTCCATTAGTGAACAAAGTAATAACATCTGTGAAAAAAATATTTTCAAAAGCACCACTTCGCATAGAAGCGTATCGCCAAATATTAAAAATACTCCGCTGCCACCAGAACCAATTTTGACTAGGTGGGGTACGTGGATTGAGGCAGCGTTATTCTATGCTGAACAGTTTGAAAATATTAAGAAGGTAAGCAAAATGAACTTAAATTGATTTGAATAAAGCTATATGCATTTTATTTTTCATGCCAATAGGTAGTTCTAAGTTTTAAAGAAAAAGATGCTGCTGCCATTAAGACCGCACAAGAAGTGCTTCAACAAAACGAGCTCCCGCAAAACTTAATGTTTATAAAGGCGCATTTAAGCACATTGCCGGCTACGATTCGCAAATTGGAAACCATAGGTTTACCATTAAATCTTTCTACAGAAATATACACGCAATGTATAAATCAATTAGAAAACATCCCTGGTGATTGCGGAGAGAAAATTAAAAAGAAAATAAATGCCATACTACAAAAAAATTCAGAATTAACGGAGTTAAGACAAATTTCACGGGTTTTAAGCGGTGAAGTTGTAGAAATGCCGAAACATATAGCACAAAATTGTATAAGTAAATTTAAATATGCACCGATTACATCATGTGATGTGGAAAGATCATTATCAGCGTATAAATTAATTTTTACCGACAAACGCCATCAACTAACGCCATTAAACTTAGAAAAATTGATTGTAATTTACTGTAATTCTAATTATAATAAACCAGAATAACTGTAAAACGTTTGTTGATACTTAACCTTTTCACTTCGGCAATCCAGTCCGCCGAAGTGCCGTCACCGAACGGAAGCACGCGCCAGAAATGTTGCACAGTGCGTGTGATTTTTGTATATACGTTCTTCTAAGTCTTACATAATTACTGTACTTAATAAAACAATTGTTGCTCTAATATAGCACGTATTCTTCACATTTTAAATATGAGAAGACTTATACAAAATTATATTACTTATTCTAAAAACATTAGACCAATTACAGTTGACATGTTTTTAGGTGTTTACATATTTACTGGACTTTACAATTAAACGTTTAATATAATTAATAATGTAACGCAAATTAGTTAGTATATTAATATGTAGAGACTAGTAATATAATTCTGTATGATATGTCAATCAAATCAACAGAAAATGTTCAGCCGATAACGAAAAATGTTGTCATCGACTGCAGATGGTACTTATATACACATTATATAGATGCCGGATATATTCGGCGCTCGCACGCACAGGTCGTCGTGTGGATGCCGGATATATCCGGCGCTCGTACGCACAGGTCGTCGCGCGGACGCCGGATATATCCGGCGCTCGAAGCGAAAAGGTTAATATTACAATTAACATTTAACATAGTATATATTTAATATCGTGCATATTTGCATATTTTACGTGCATATTTGCATATTTATCGTGCATGAACATCCGCAGTCTAGCGATAAGTGTACAGTTCGTAACATAAATTCTAGTCCTTTTGTCTGGCACTCTTATGAGATAAATAGACGATTTTTATTTGTCATGAGAGTTCTCGGATTAGGGTTAAAAGGCGCAGCAAAATTTTGTGGATTAATGGACATGTCAGCTTTTATAACACAGCCTACTTACGATTTAATAATCAATAATATACATTCCTGTGTAAAAACAGCCACCGAAAAACTTTTTCAACAAGCTTGTACTGAAGAAAAAAATTTGACTGCCGAACACCAAGGTGAGGAAAATTTTAAAGAATTAACTATATCTGGCGATGGAACATGAAAAAATTGAGGGCATACTTCCTTGTACGGCGTGACATCATTGATCGGATACTATTCTGGAAAATCATTGATATTTTTGTGAAAAGTTCGTACTGTAAACAGTGTGAAACTTGGAGCAAGAAACTCAATACTGAAGAGTATAGTGATTGGTATGAAGGTCATCAACATGATTGCAGTGCAAATCATTCAGGTTCTTCTCGAAAAATGGAAGTCGATGCAGTAATCGAACTGTTCAAGCGTTCAGTGGAAAAATTGGGAGTGGTGTACAGAAATTACATCGGAGACGGTGACTCCAAAACGTACTCGGGGATTTTAAAAGCTGCACCTTACGGTGATCAAGAAGTTATGAAGAAAGAGTGTATTGGACACGTACAGAAGAGAATGGGCACGCGACTCCGAGATTGTGTGAAAAAAAATGTGGAAACAGTTGATAACAAAAGTGGAAAAAAATACAAAAAAAAACTCTTGGTGGAAAAGGCAAACTTACTGGTAAAATTATCGATAAGTTGACAGTTTATTATGGCTTAGCAATTAGGAGAAATTGTGATTCCGTTGAAAAAATGTATAATGCTATTTGGACCACATATTATCATTATTGCTCAACGGACAAAAAACCTCAACACGAGAAGTGCCCAATCGGACCAGAGTCATGGTGCAGTTGGCAGCAGGCAGTAGCTGCGAATGAATTATCCATTTTCGAGCATGATTATCCGTCATTACTACAAGATGTTGCTGAGGCCGATTTATACAGATCTTAGCAATGAAAAATTATTAGTAAGATGTGTGGGTGGTTTCACCCAAATCAACAACGAGAGCTATAATCAACTGTAGAAATGGCTGCATACATAGCTGCCGGCATATTTAACCATGTCGGGACAATTACTACCGCATGTATTTTTATGTTTGCAAGAACCCACCGGGAACTTCGGTCCAATAGTTAAAAAAAAAATTCCGAAATGACAGTCAAATACCAAAATTTATGTATAAATTGTTCAAGATCAGGCAAATTAACAAGTGAAATATACAAGATATTCTTAAGATCGGTCGTACGCCCATATGTGAATAATCAAAATTTCCTTCTTCTAATTGATTCATGGGGAGGACAAACAAATTTAGATGTATATAATAACATATTTGCCGCAGATGAAGGTAATTATACTTGCACGGTTAAAATTATTCCTCCAAAGTGCACACCACTGGTTCAACCATGTGATGTTTATTTTTATAGACAAGTCAAAAATTTGTTGAAAAGAATACAAAACTGTACATATCTGATTCAAAATCGAAGGGAAATTTCAGTAGGGAAGATGTAATTAAAGTACATTCCCTCATTCATCATCAATTAAGTGCACCAATCTTCCCAGACAGACTGGAATATTGCAGGGCAATATTGCAGCGGGAACATTGCCACAACGTTGCGGCAACATTGCAGTGGCAATATTGCAGCGGGAACATTGCCGCAATATTGCTGCAACATTGCAGGGCAATATTGCAGCGGGAACATTGCCGCAACATTGCAGTGGCAATATTGCAGCGGAAATATTAAGTTATTAACAATTATTATTTTTATTATTAATAATATATTATAATATATTATAATATAATATTATTAATAATATTAATAATTTTTATTAATTATTTAATAATTATTAAAAACCATTTTTTTAAATAATTGCTTAATATACATCATATTTCACAATTTCTAAAAATTTCGCAAAAATTGCTTCATAAATAACAAAGTTATGATGATTTTTTAACGTACAAGTTTACCCAGAAACGTGCGGCCTCAGGTGTATGTCTTACAGATTTCTTTGCGGTCCTTAATGCGTTAATGAATATTATAAAACAAGCAAGTGAAGATTAAAATGTGATACTAACAAGGAGAACGCACGGCCTTCGGGTCACCGATTTGGTTGAATCTTTGCAAAGTTAATTCATCAAAAGATAATAATCTTTGACTGGGACTGTCAAGAAGTGAAACTTTCTGCATGACCTGTACCTAGGTACGGCCATAAACCGTACCCAACCGTGCCACATGCAGTGCACGTTGTAGATCACAGAAGGTGATTTGATCAGTTTTGAGAGGAAACTGAAGGATAGATTATTCTTCAAAAAAATGGTAAGAAGATGATAATTGGGATATGTGAAACAATTGTAAAACAATTTTATCATGACCTTGAGTTAGTAATATCAGTCGCATATTTTCAAAGTAAAGGTGCGAACTGATTTATTGCCAAAAATGATGCACGTTAATATTAATTCTGTTTGTGGTGGAGTAGTTGCTCATTCGACTTATGGGCATGCTACAATATTCACTAATTTTTGATTAATTTTTAATTGCATACTAATTTGTATTTTGTTTTTTAGACTGTACGCCTAGCCCATATCGGGCACGGGAAGCTGGGTATGGTGGTATATTATAAGATTATGGAGGCAGTAGTTCAGTATGGCGCAGGGATATGGGGGGAAGAAGTAAGATGGGAGGAAAACGAAAAAGAAATAAGAAGAGTGCAAAGGATGGCTCAAGGTAGAGTAGCAAGAGCATATAGAACTGCAGCCAGAATAGATCTATGCGCGATTACACGGATCCCACCACTGGAAGTAAACCTCAAATGGTTTAGTTATTATTAGTTATTACTAATATAGAGTAATAACAGATCACATTGCGATGGAGTTTAGTTGGCTAGGGCGATTAAAAAAACGGTGCTTTAGCACATTAACGACGGCGAGGCTGCTACAAAGTAAGTTTTCCTGTTTAAGAGTTACCATTGTCATATCGGCACCACATATGTTACTTTGGACATTTATTATTTTGCAGAAACTATAAAAATGGTTGGGAAGGATGCATGGTCGTCGACCGAAATTAACCATGCAATTGCGAAATGGCTTTCGCAGGCCAAAACAAGAGCAAGCCGTACAAAAAACAATGAAATTCAGTCATCGGATGATAATTGTTGACATAGATTAGAGATTAGAATAAAAACTATGAAATTCTATTTAATAAATGCAATTATCATAAATAAATGTTTTAATTAAATATTCCTGCAACGTTCCTGCAGCGTTCCCGCAATATTCCTGCAATATTCCTGCAACGTTCCCGCAATATTCCTGCAATATTCCTGCAACGTTCCTGCAACCTTCCCGCAACGTTCGCAACGTTCGCAACGTTCCCGCAACATTGCTGCAATATTGCTGCAATATTCCCGGCAATATTGCCGCAATATTCCTGCAAGCTACAAAGAGGCGGACATAGGAATATTGCAGCAATGTTGCGGCAATATTCCCTGCAAGCTTTAAGGTTGCAATGCAATATTGCTGCAATATTCCAGTCTGTCTGGGTTCATACCGATGTTAAAGTACGCGTGGTTTGCAGCAGGACTATCAACATGCACGGAAAGAGAACTTTTTGAAAACGTCACTCAAGTGTGCTTCCCAACAGACTTACAAAAGTACATTTGTTTGTGTAAAGGTGTTGCTTTTATTCGATGTGCAAAGTGTTTCACGGTGCTGTGTTTCGTATGTTTTTATGATAAGTACCATAATTGTAGCTGATAATTCTTGTAAGTAAAATTTTCATTTTTTGTGATAATTATCGTTCTTACGTGTAGTGAGAATTTCAGAGTGTCATATTTTATTTAAATTGCATCATAATTCAATATGCATCTCTAGATGTAAAATATAAATAGTTAAAAGATTTAAATTGGAAAAAAAAATTAAATTACCGACGACGGGATTCGAACCCCAGTCTTTTCCGTGCAAACCCAGAATATTCCAATTTGGCTGCGAGGGTTTGTGATTTGGAAAAAAAGATAACTCCATCTCCTGCTGCCAATGCTCCCACTACGCAACCCAAAGAAGAAGATATATTGTGCGAACTGACTGATAGAGAACGACGCTCGACCAACATCATAATTGGAAACCTTGAGGAAACTGAAGCCAATGCAGATCGACCTTCCTCTTCCTCGAACCAACAACTCAATGATCTCGATCTTATTAACCCCTTGACTGACTTTGACGAGTCTGACTCGTCATTGATTTCCTGGGCCATCACAGACTTTGACGAGTCAGACTCGTCAAGCGCTTCTTTCGGCGGACGCCGTGCAAGTTACAATTAGATTACATAGTTGCTTCACTCGTTCGACGATTCTCATTTAAAAAAGCACACTGAAAGTAAGAGTTCAGTTTAGCAGAAGTCTCGCACGGTGAATGTTATACTAGCCAATATTTGAGTTTAGTAAAGATTATAAATAATCCCCGTAACATGTATAAGCCGGATGCATTATATGAAAGTGGGGATGATGGTGCAATTGGTTACTCTAGTACTCGTGTAAGACCCATATCAAGCAGTGATGATTCTGATGTAGCAGACGATGAATGGAATTGGACAGAAGACGAAAATATTGTAAACATAAAAGAATTTACCGAAACTCCCGGTATCAATCCATTAGTATTACGAACATTGGGAGCAGATTCAACACCTCTGTGTGTTTTAAAACAAATTTTATCTGACGACTTTTTTGAAATGATAGTCCGGGAAACAAATAGATATGCAGATCAGATGAACATGGAACACACTACGAAAATGAGCAAAGACTGGTTTCCAGTAACGAATGATGAAATCAGGGCATATTTTGCGTTATGTATTATAATGTCGCAAGTAAAAAAATCCAAATTAGAAATGTATTGGTCTAAACGCAGAATAATAGAAACACCTGTCTTTTCGGAAATTATGCCTTATAAACGTTTCCTATCTATAACGCACTATCTCCATTTCGTAAATAATGAGACGATGTCTAAAAAAGATAGAATACGAAAAATTCGACCCGTGGTCGAATATCTAAATACCAAATTCCAACAATTATACGTCCCAGAAGAAGATGTTGTCATAGACGAATCTCTTATGAAATTTAGAGGGCGACTGAATTACGTTCAGTTTATTGCATCAAAACGGGCGAGATTTGGAATCAAATTCTACAAGTTATGTGAATCTACTTCTGGATATTGTTCTCGGTTTAAAATTTACACGGGACAGGATAAAATTGAAGGAACTGATATACCTGTATCACAAAGTATAGTAATGGAACTGGCTGAACCTATTTTAGGGGAAGGGTATACCTTGTTTTTAGACAATTGGTATTCCTCACCAGAATTATTCAAGATTTTGAATAGAAATAATACAAATGTTATTGGAACGGTTAGGAAAAATCGAAAGAATATGCCAAAGAAGCTTACATCATACAAACTAAAAAGGGGAGATGTAACAACGTTATCATGTAAAGGCATTCTGTGCTTACGCTGGCGTGATAAGAAAGATGTATATATAATGAGCAGCAAACATTCAAGAGCAGAAATGGTTACCACAGGAAAAATCAGAAGAAAGAAAGGAGGCGAGCAAGAAAATGTTATAAAACCCAGCTGTGTAATAGAGTACAACCGTGGAATGGGAGGTGTTGATAGGCAAGACCAATTTCTTGCAAGTTTCCCACTAATGCGGAAGAGTATCAAAGGATACAAAAAAATGTTCTTTTATATGTTTGATATAGCTGTCTATAACGCTTATGTGCTATATTCCAAGTTGCCGAATCGAACAAAGCAATCGATGGTAAATTTTAGGTTGAATATTGCAGAAGACATGCTATATAATTTGTCTCTTCCTGACTATCCAGCACGTGGCAGACCGTCGCAAAGTGAATGCCCGACTCGGTTACAGGCCAAACATTGGGCACATTTCCCTGAACATATTTCCTCGACTGAGAAAAAGAAACTACCAACAAAGAGATGCCGCGTGTGCGCAAAAAACAACATAAGAAGTGAAACAACATGGCAGTGCAAAAAATGTTTAGTCCCGTTACATGTTCCAAAATGCTTCGAAATATTCCATACTGTGCAGAACTATTAAATTATTATTTTTTAATGTAATTTAGATGCTCTTTGGTGACGTCAATCTGATTAATAAAAATCCAAATTTGAAAATAAAATGTACTCTTTCTCAGTCTTCACGTAACTGTTCAATTAAGCGAAATTAAATAGTTTTTTTTTGTCGCATCAAATTCCATTTAATTCGTCAGTCAAGGGGTTAAGGACATTCTTTCCTTTACGAAAGTAACGGAATATGGAATTGTGAAATTAACAAGAATCGGCAAAAAAGTAAACAATAGGCCAAGGCTAGTTAGAGTTACTTTCAGGACCAAGCAGGAGACTCTTTCGGTCTTACGTAACAAACATTATTACAAAGGACCTGCGAGATTAACGAGCGACTCCACACCACGTCAACGACAACATTTGAAGGAACTTGGGATGGAACGCCAGAAACTTAAGGATTCGGGTGTTTTGAATAAAACAATTCGCTACGTCAACGGAATCCCGAAGATTGTTAACACCTCATCGCGTTCTTCTCAAAAAAACTAAACGGCAACCCTTTGTGCTACTACCAAAATGTTCGTGGCCTTAGAACCAAACTGTATGACCTTCGTCTCTCAATTAATTCGGAATCATAAAACAAGCAACTGTCACAGAGGTGGTGGAGTCATGATAGCTATAAATCTGTTTTTAGTAGTAGGATAGTAATATCGGACGAACGTATCGAACAACTGTTCGTTGAGACTCGATTTAATTTCAAAAGTGTCATTGTCGGTGTTGTGTACATTCCTCCGTACTCTTCGCACTCGATCTTTGCCGAGCACTGCAACACTATCGACGGCCTATACTTTCGCTATCCACAGGCCGAATTTGTCATAACTGGGGGCTTGTGGTGAAAACAACTGCTATAACCGTCTATGTCTTAACTCTAATAGGGTTAGTGACTGTGTGGACTTTTTCTCACCTACGATTGTATCATTTATAAATTCAACTAATATTGCCATTTCTAAACTATGAAATAGGCATCCTACCTCCTATAATCATATTATTAAGATCAGTATAGTTTCTGTATATATATATATATATACATATTTATACCTTCGTCTCAATATTGTAACAAAGGGTTTTTTTTACCCATTAATAAATAAACAAATAAATAAATAATCAGTACGACTTTCTCTACAAGTATGTAAAGATTCAACCAAATCGGTGACCCGAAGGCCGTGCATTCTCCTTGTGAGACGTACCAAAGGCGAGATACTGAAAAATTACAAAATACTATCAAGAAAAAGTTCAATTACAAGTGTAATTATTGCCAGAAAGTGGGTCATAAGGCTGCTGATTGTTTTAAGAGAGCAGCAGATAGACAACAAGAGACAGGACAACAACGGAAAGCAATGACATGCTCGAAAAGGCTCTAACGTCTCTACTCTCAACTTCAAACAAAATCAGTGAAGCGGCCATCTCCAAATCGAGTGGATACACGCTTAGTCAAGAAAACTGGTGCATCGACAGTGGTGCAACGACCCATATGTGCAGTAATGAACTTCACTTCAAAGATTTGAAGCCATTGGCGAACCAAACTGTAAAAGTGGCAAATGACCAAACTGCAGCAGTACGAGGAATGGGAACAGTTTATGTGGCTGCAGAAAAATTTGTATTAAGGTTAGAAAATACACTCTATGTACCTGAGATCAAAATGAATCTTCTTTCTGTGTCAAAGGTCACACAAAGTGGGCGTAGTGTAATATTTAAGGGAAACACAGCCAAGATTATGGAATCTGATGGGACAACAATAGCGGTAGCAAATCAGGATGGAAATTTGTTTGTGATAAAATCAAAGAAAAGCACAGCTGCACTTGGAGGCTACTGGGACGATGAAATGGTTAAATGGCATCGTTGCTTTGGACACCTCAACAAAGTTGACTTGCGGAAAATGTATAAAGAAAATATGGTAAAAGGACTTTTCTTGAGATCACAAGATCCAATGCCTGATTGTGAAATCTGCATCGAGAACAAGCAAACGTTAACGCCTTTTCCGAAGTTGTCAAGTACAAGAAGCGAAAACGTTCTTGATTGCATACATTCAGACATTTGTAACCCTGTAAAAATAAAGTCGATCGGCGGAGCTATGTACTTTGCAACCTTCATAGACGACAAGTCTCGTTGGGTTGAGGTGCAATTTTTAAAGACTAAGGATGAAGTTAAGGGTGCTTTTAAAGAATACAAGGCACTAGTCGAAAATCAAAGCGAAAGAAAAATTAAAATACTTCGCACGGACAATGGCTTAGAATATTGCGGAAAGGAATTCACCGAATATCTGACAAAGTGTGGACTAAAAAGGGAGAAGACAGTGGCTTACTCTCCTCAGCAAAATGGGGTTGCTGAACGCATGAACCGCACATTGCTGGAAATGGCTAGGTGTATGTTATCTGGCTAGTTAAATGGCTAGGTGTATGGCTGTATGTGCCCTATGCTCAAAGGTAATAGCAGATAACATTGCGATGCAATTCAGTTGGCTCGGACGTTTGAAAAACGTTGCTTTAGCACATTAACGACGACGAGGCTGCTACAAAGTAAGTTTTTTTGTTTAAGAGTTACCATTGTCATATCGTCACCATATATGTTACATTGGGCATTTATTATTTTGCAGAAATTTTGTGTTCTGTGTGCCAAAGTAAGACAAAAATAAAAGGGAATCTTAGTTGTAATTGGTGTGTATGCTTCATAACAGCTTTCCAAGGTAATTAAACTTTTATAAAGTATTATTTTCTTGCTTATATGATTATATAAATATACATGTTACCCACAAGCATCATTGCCTGCAGTAGGATCTTATTTGTTTGTAGATTATGTAATGTTTACAGTGATGAAATGTTATTTACAGGGAAATATTAGATATGGATCCAGGTGTTTTTTATGGTACAAGAAAACGTCCAAGGACAATACTTCCGCCAGTGAATCCTTGCTTATCTGATGTTGATGAATCGGCTGAAGAACCAGAGATATTTGCGGACAACAGTGATGAGGATCCTGCTTTTACACCAGAACTGAACAGAAGAGGTTTGTTGGTGATACCGGAATCTGACTCTGATTCAGAAGAAGAATTTTTAGGATTCACTGATGCTACCTCTGATGGAGGAGATACAGATAATAGCAGGCCCCAACAAGAAAGGAGGAGGAGGGAGTATAATTGGATAAAAGAGGACATCTCAAACCATGACATAGAGGTGCAACCAACAGAATTCATTGTGGGTGATGATAATACTCCTCTTGATATTTTAAGAGGAACTTTGACACTAATTTGATGGACAAAATAGTTAATGAAACTAATTTATACTCTGTGTAAATTACAACAGTGTTCGTCCACACTAATATAAGTGAAATTGAACAGTTTTGTGGTGCTCTCCTGTATATAGGAGTAGTTACATTGCCATCAGTAGAAGACTATTGGGCACAGGCAACTAGATGTGAGAAAATTGCAAGCTTATTTAGTTTGAAATGCTTTCAGAAGCTGCGGGGGTTTATACACTTTGCAAACAATGAATTAGAAGGTAATTCACAGGACAGACTTTTTAAGATTCGGCCAGTTTTGGATTCAGTTGTTAAAAATTGCAGTAGACAACAACAAGAAAATGAACATTCTATCGATGAAATGATGTTGCCTTGCAAAGGAACAAGGGCAGGAAATCTCAAACAATATATTCAAAACAAACCCCACAAATGGGGTTTCAAAATTTTTGTTCGAGCAGGAGTAACTGGGATCATTTATGATTTCCTTCCCTACACTGGAAAAGGAATCATTACCGACCTCACAGATGAGGAAAGGGCATTTGGAATTGGTGGGCAAGTGGTCATCGTTTTGTGTAAAACTCTTCCACAAAACATTCATGCTACAGTTTATTTTGATAATTTTTTTTGCACACTAGACCTGCTCATCTATCTGAAACGACTAAACATTGATTCCCTGGGTACTCTGAGAAAGAATCGTTTGCATGGTTGCCTAATTGAAGATGAGAAAACACTTCTGAAGCGTGGTAGAAGTAGCTACGACTTCCAAATGGATGCAGCTTCAGGCCTGATTGTAGTCACATGGGCAGATAATAAAGTTGTCTTGACCATTGGGCCAACCATGGACCCAAAGAACGATGCAGATATTGCCCTAGTGGTTATTCAACAATAAGGTGCACTAAATGCAATTTAATTCTCTGTTTTATACCAAACAGAAACTGTTTTAAAGCATTTCATACAAAACAATAAGCCTGAATATTATGTTCTTGTATCGGCAATGTTGCTTACGAGCAACATGCCATAATTTGCATAAATTATGCTAATAAAGCTTTTTCAGCTCTTCACTCTCTTAGAAAGGGCATATACAGTGAGGAACTTTAATATTCGGACACTATGAGATTTTTGGTTTGTTACATCATAATTTCGTTTCTAACAAAACAAACAAAGAACAAAATCAAGTATTATATTCAGGTATATGTCTAGTAAGCAATAGTATAAGTTTTATTTACATAACTTACAACAGTTGTCCCTTTCGCTACGGACACCGACCATAGTCGGCGGCCGCGCGAAGTGCTGTGTGCACGGGTGCCGACTATAATCGATACTGAGTTACATTACTAAGAATTATTGTATAATTTGATATCTAACTACCTTAACTGTATTTTTATTTATAATAATAGTAAAATGGTATAGCAGGATAAGGGGGTCAAAAGTGCCCTTCAACCGATTTCAATGGGGATGGTGTCATTCGATAGATAATGCTCGGCGATTGATGTCTACAAATTTTTAACCTTGTATCTAGACTGGAAGGGTAGTTATGGGGAAAATTTAAAAAACAGGTTTTTGGCCCTTTTTCCCCATTTATTGAGGCGTAAAAAATCCAACAAAACTCTGACATATTCTACACGGTACCGGACATGTTGGAGAATTTTTTCAGATTTTTCCGTCGAAGCACCTAAGCGTAAAAAATGGGCAAAGTCAAAAAAACGGAAAAAAGAAGATTTCGTATCGAAATCTTCGAGGTACAACTTTTTGTTTTATATAGTAACAATCTAACACCTACGATTGTTATTCCTATTTTTTCAGATTTTTAAACCACCTGCGTCATTGTGAAAAAAATCGAAAACCGATTTTCGGGACGTCTTTTGATCTAAAATGCAAGAAGTAATTATTATTTTTCCATTATTTTGATAGAGTATGTTCATTTTGTGCTTTTCAATGTTTCTGCATACAAAGCAATTGCGAGTGAATGCAAAGGATTGAATTGATTCAATTATTCGTGAGCTACACATTTCCTTATCAGTTAAAAATACGAACATCCTTTCAATAGCAGCGATGGCGCAGTCGGTAGAGTTCCTGGCTGCGGAACCTCTCGAAACTTTTTGTCGCCGGTTCGAGTCAACCACCACCCCAATCACCAGATCTCAACCCTATTGAGAATATGTAGGGTGAACTAGATCGACGTATCAGAAAAACAATAGCTTCGAAAGAAATGTTGAAACGTAGATTAAAAGAGGAATGGAATAATATAAGTACTGAATATTTTTAAGAAATCATTAGAAATATGTCACATCGTTTAAAAGAAGTAATACAGCAGAATGGCTACCCAACAAAATATTAAAGTACATATTATTATAAAAATTAACTTAAAAATACGTAGTTTCTATAAGTGTCCGAATATTAAAGTAAAGTGCAAATCGGACAATGTTTTATTTAAATCATGTTATTTAACAACTGTTGCAAGTTATGTAAATAAAACTTATACTATTGCTTAGTAGACATATACCTTAATATAACACTTGATTTTGTTCTTTGTTTGTTTTGTTAGAAATGAAATTATGATGTAACAAACCAAAAATCTCATAGTGTCCGAATATTAAAGTTACTCACTGTATACTTAACTTGGATAACTCCCAAATTTATTCATTTGAAATTTCAATGCTTGCCAGATAAAGGGTTAATTAATAATACTGGATTTTCTTTACTATTGAATGTTTGTTGAAATAAAATAACATAAACCGATTTTGTACCTTCTATTTTGTGAAATGCAACCATGACCCACCGTGATGCATGCTGCCACACGGGCCAGACAAGATTGACCCACCGGTGATGCACGCCGGCGTCAACGTGTTAAGTAAAACGCTCTAACATAGTTTTGGCTTCCAATCTTGTCTCAGATAACCATATAGCGTTGAAAAATATCGATGAACTTAATATTTGACATCATTTATTACGAATGAAAAAACAACAACTGAAATCGGTCAAAAATTGATCTTACGCAGTCATTTGAAGTCATTGCCTTCTACTGCTTATAAACTGAGTCCGTTTATTCTTGGTGTCTTCGAATACATTGTATGATTCTAACTATGTTGCGATGTGCGTTTGTAACTGTATTCGATCAGAACTATGGCACGAGGTAAAGAGTTGACAGCAGAAAAACGCTCTAGCATTATAACTTTAAAGATGGAAGGCTACTCGATTAGGCAAATAGCTGAAAAAGTTAGTATTTCTAAGTCTGTGGTGCAATAGACCGTCGCCAAAATTTACGGATAGCGACACTTGCAGCAGTGAAAACCGAACAGGACGGTCTAAGAAAACTACAAAAACTGATGATAGCTATATTCAATCACTCAGTAAACGCAATAGGCGTATGACAGCACGAGAAATTGCAGCAGAATTGAATAGAAGCAGAGAAAATCCTATTGAAGTTACTATCGTCAAAAGGAGACTATTAGAAAGTGGACTACGTGGATATGTAGCAAGTAGAAAACCACTTTTAAACCCGCAAAATAAAGTAAAAAGGCTTCAATGGGCTAAAAAACATAGCAATTGGACGACAGCAGATTGGGAAAAAGTACTCTGGACGGACGAATTAAAGTTTGAAGTGATGGGAAGTAAACGTCGCGTTTTTGTGCGTCGAAGACCAAATGAACAATTATTATCCCAATGTATTGTGCTAACGATCAAACATGGAGGTGGCAATGTGATGATTTGGGGATGCTTCGGTGCAAATAAAGTGGGAGATTTAGTTAAAATAGACAGAATTCTACGGAAAGGACAATATTTAAAAATTTTGAAAGAACAAGCAGTACCATCAGGGAAGAGAATAATTGGCAAAAACTCCGTCTTTATGCAAGATAACTATCCTAAGCACAGTGCAAAAATGTGACAAAATCATTTAAAACAATTAGAAGACAATGACGAACTACAAATCATGCAATGGCCGCCACAATCATCGGATTTGAATCCGATTGAGTTAATACGGGATGGACTAGACCGAAAAGTAAAAGCGATGTGTCCAATCTCTGCAATACAATTGTGGACTTATTTACAAGATGCCTGGTATGAAATTCAGAAAGAAACAATGAAAAAACTTATTGTCAGACAGCCGTGAGTAGTGGCTGCTGTCATTGTCCAAAGAGGCGGTCAAATAGATGAACGCAATGTTTAATAATTTTTAGACTATAAGTTCTTTATACTATTCTGGTTCATACCCATCATTAAAAACAAAAGTTTAAAAAAGGGTGAAATAGTAGCTGCCCGACGCGGAAAAGTGATGATAATGAAGGGGCAAGATAAAAGAGACATTTGTTTGCTATCTACAGTAGATAACACCGAAAAGGCAACTACAAACAAAACGGATAAAGACGGTAATGTTATATCTAAACCGAAAGTGGTGATAGATTATAACGAAACGATGGGAGGTGTTGATCGTCTAGATCAGCATTTACATGACTATCCCATTACCAGAAAAAGGGGGAAAAATATTATAAAAAAATATTCTTCCATTTGTTAGACATCAGCATTTGGAACGCATATGTTTTGTATCAAAAAAATGGAGGTGAAAAAAAATTTAGAATTCAGAAGCAAATTAGTAGAAAGATTTATACAAAACTATCATAGTGATGCAAATATAAAAAAATCGGGTAGACCAAAACCTCTGGAATTCTACGACTAACGTAACGTCATTTTCCCAGTTTTGTTCCACCAACACCAAAAAACGAAGCAACCACAAGAAATTGCGTTGTGTGTTGTGCTAAAAGGGATAGCAAAGGAAAAAGGAAAAGAAAAGAGAGTCGTTACATGTGTAATACTTGCAATGTTGGGCTACGTGCTGCACCTTGCTTCCAAATATATCACACAAAAGAAAATTTTGAATAATTTTTTAAAATAAATACTAGTATTATTATTATTTTTATTGTAAAAGTATAAATAAATATTTTTGCTCATAAAAATGTTTTTTTTTTTCGAGATAGAAATTTGAAGAGAAAGATAGAAAAGTCGATGTCCGTGTAACATTGCAATATTCGGCTCTTTTCTGCAATCTGGATCAAAATCCAAAATTGAAATAAAAGTTTTGATTAATTTTGTATTTTTTTAAATTTTTTTTGCCAAGACAATGTTCTAAAGTGTTTTTTTACATAAAAAAATTGATTTTATTGCCCAGTTTTTTCCAAAAAATCTGTGCGTTAACACGTTGAGCCCGGCGCCGAATTTGCTGTCCTTTCCGTTCAGCCGGCAGCGAGCGATCAAGCGGTGCAATGTTGCAGGGCAGGCTCAAGCTTTATTTGATCGCCAGAGCCGTCCTTGCAAGAGCTCTGTCTGCTTCCCCTTCCCGTGCGCTCGAGAACTGGCTGATTGCTTTACCTTTTACTTGCCAGGTTCGGACCTATTGGCACGTGCGTGGTGACGTGTTGGGGCGACATTCGTATCTAACCGCTCGCGCTGGAAAGACATGCCACGCGCGTCGATCGCGGAAAACAAAACGACGTGCGTAGCACGTCGGCCAAGGTTATTTGTTGAAGAACAGTTTCAGATCGCACCACGTCGAGTGCAGGGTAACACAAAAGTGTTATTAGTGAAAAAGTATGCTCTGATATGTTTTAAATCAAATACGATTAATAGATTTTAATGTTTTTGGACTTCTGGCGATGATTTGGTGGAATTCAACCACTACGTGACGCCTTACGGCGAAATATAATGCTCGGCCGCAACAATGTATTCTGTTGAAAATTACTTTTCGATATTCTTTGTTTCACTTTACACCACGCAAATCGTACTTGCTACTTGCAAAATTCTTATCGCAGAATCTCTAAGTAGACACTGAAGTAACAGCAAGTAGATAATACCACAGGCACAAGGATTCTGTTGAAGATAGGGTAAAATCACGCACGTTGTCCTGACCAACCGCCTTAGGCCGCGTTTACAATAACCAATCGCCTTATGCCGCGTTTACAATAACCAGTCGCCTTATGCCGCGTTTACAACATATTCCTTAACGCGAGAAGGCCTTGCATTCTGTTAAGTTTTTTTTCAATCTTTATTCTTTTTTTAAATCTTTTAACTACTTATATTTCACATGTAGAGATGCATATTGAATTATGATGCAACTTAAATAAAACATAACACTCCAAAATTCTCACTACACGTAAGAACGGTAAGTGTCACAAAATAAGGCTCGAAGGGCAGAAGATAAAAACGATAAACGCAGATTTTGTCGATCGTACTTGAAAACATAACAAGTATAATGTGAAAATCGTGTCTAATAAAACATTTCCGCTAAACCCATTGTTGGGTTGTACCAGTACTTAGAACATCTTATTTTTTGGGGACGTGATGTAATGGCGACTCCTATACAACCTTTTCTTTTCTTTCGTTCGCCTACCCCGTCCTAAGACCAGCGCGGCCACTTTTGGGACCGCTATAAATTACGGGTGACAGAGGACCTTTTGTGCCACTCCCACTGTCGCAGTTTTCCAATCGGAAGGTTTTTCCCAAAATCCCAAGAAACCTATAAATCAGACCCCAGCTGATAGAACCTCCCAAAATTCCGCAGACTCCTTCCCAGAAAAACCTTTTCCTCCCATCCTGATTTTCCCACACTTCTTCCCTATATAAGAACGCATCCAAGGACCCTCCGTCACTTCCCCATAGTCGCTCGTGCAGGTTAGATTTAACCCTTTGCGGTCGTATGTCTACTCTCAGCCACCAAAGCCTTTTTATCGTTCCGGTCGTATGTCTGCTCTCAGCCACCACAGCAAGGAACTATACGAATCGTATACGATATGCATTCATGTATCAGTTTACATTTTTCCTATACGAACCTCAATGCCTAAAGAACCTATTCACGAACCAATACGGTGTCTTCTGATCCCACCGTGACTCCAAAGTAAAGTCTCGATGGTATAGCTCAGGAATAATGGGCCGCAGTGGAGGTTACTTGAAGCCGTTTCTGCTAGGTGACTTAATTAAACTTAATTTATTTAATAAGTCTGGAGTAGTACAATGTTGGAGCTTCTGCTCGCGAAAGTATCTATTCAACGGCTCGGTCGTTTCTCTGGTCTTTTCGTTCTGAGGTTTTCCAAACCCCGTTCCCCCCAAGAGCTAAGGGGCACGCGGCGGAACCCGGAGTCATTGGCCCAAGCGGCCAAGAGGAGGTGGTAAACTAGGGGAAAGCGAACCTCAGGAGACGGGAGCATTTCGTGGAAAAGTGCACGACGCTATGTAGGGTCAATCCTGGGTCTAACCTCGATGTTTTGATGGGACGAGACCGTCCCCCCAACTCTCCTTCAATGCCCATCTCCCGAAGTTCGCTGAATTCTGACGAAAACAAAAAAAAATATAGGAGACTGAACTTGCTCCGTTAGCGACGGAACACGGTGATTTATGGATTGGAAATAACGTAATTATCTAAACAAAAGTAGTGACCCAGCGCTCGCCATGCAAGACGCAGTGGCGAGTCAGTCGTCTTTTGAACGTAATGAAATCGACAACATTCGACAATACCTTGTAGAATTCCAGACAATATTTTATAAACTGTATTTAACAGTAATTAGACATTCTCTCTTCTTGGAATATTCCAAAATAATTCCCCAAAATGGCAAAAAGAAAGTTACCGCAAGAAGTGTTCGGTAAAACTGACAATAGCGATGAAGAGTTTTATTTTGGCCTCTTGAATACTGACTCTGATGGAGAAATGACAACGATTGCAGTGACTCTGATAGTGACATAGCTCCCGTGAAGCGACGAATAAAGCAGTTAACAATATCCAGCGACAGTGAAACAGAAGAAAATAATGAAAGTGAGAATAGTAATATAAACGAATTTACTACTTGGAAAGACGTTACGTACACAGATCAGCCACAATCAAAAACTAATTTTTCGGCGGGATGGAAGACTGTTGGACCGAATATACCCTTGAATTGCACGGAACCTATCGACTTTTTTAGACTCTTCTTCACAAACACACTGATAGAAAAAATTGTACTAGAGACAAATAAATATGCCCAAAATAAAATAGAAGAGCAGAGCTTATCAGCTCGATCAACGTGGAATAAGTGGATCGATGTGACGAAGGAGGAGTGTTCGGGATTGGCAGTGGGTTGTGCGCCACGGGGAGGGGCTCTCGGCTCACACGAGTCGGTCCTGATACTTCCGTTGAAGTCCAGGAAGACTGGTCATCTCCATGTCCTCGTATGTCGAACTCGTCACATCGCGTGATGCCCGGGAGCCAATTATATCCTTGTGACGCACGGCCCACGTGGCCCTTTCGCTGTTCCTATTCGCGATTATGCTAACTTCAGCGCCCTCTTTTCTGAATTGTAACGCGAACAAGCGAACGCACCTGTTCCGCGCTTCACTTTTCTTTCTACTGTGCCGCGATAAACTACGCATCGCGCGTTGAGAGTCATCTCTATTGTTCAGTTGCTTTCGCAATTATTGTTCACGCGGTCCGCCTTCGCGACCCGTATTTTTATTCGTATATTCGCGATATTGTCCCTCGTTAAAACCCAAGTGTTTGTGTTTGTGGATTTGAGACGGAATAAAGCGAGTTTGGTGTAAGGGAGTTTTCTTTCCTCCACGTGCTTCCGAACGTGCATCAGATCGATTCGCCTCAGTCCCTGTCCTCGCGCGCCGCTTCCATTCGGGAGCGAACCAACGTTCCGTTCCGCGGCTGTTGTTCACTTCAGTCGCGAACATAATTTGGTCCTTCGAGCCGGATAGTGCGCGAGGTGTTACGAACTTCTGTCAGACTGGTGTAACTGTGCGAAGCATGGAGGACATTCGTGTGAAACAGCAAATGCTGCGAGGGGTAATTGAGAAGGCCCTGGTGAACTTTAAAAAGGCCGGCAAAGCCAATCTCACGCCCGCCAAGATTCGATCCCGAATCTCGAATCTGACCACCACGTGGGAAAAGTTCCAAGATGGCCACGTTTCCTACGTTCTGCTGTGCCCTGCCGCCCAGCAAGCCCAGGTTGAATATTTCGAGGACGACCATTTCTCTGTGGTCGAGGAAGCATACAGCAGCGCCCTCGACGTCATGAACGAGGCATTGGAAAGTTTGGAGCCCCCTTCTCCAACATCCCCACCTGCCATGAACTCATCGTCGTGCCGGAGCAGTCCTGCTCCCCCTATGGTTCCCCTTCCACCGATCCGACTGACACCGTTCGACGGGAGGATAGAAGAGTGGGAGTCGTTCCGCGACAAGTTCTGTACGTTGGTGCGGGATAATACGGACATCTCGGACTTCACCAAGATGCACTACCTAACATCAAGCGTAAGCCATTCCGCGCACGATTGCATTAAACACCTAGCTATCACCGCAGATAACTTTCAGGTAGCGTGGAACGCGTTAACGGCGCGGTTTGAGAACAAGCGACGCTTGTTAACTAAATTAGTCACCGATTTTTTCGCGATCCCATCCGTTTCGCGAGAAAACGCGAACGACTTACAGCTCTTAATTGACCGAGCGAGTAGTATAATTGCGGCTCTAAAAAGGATGGGCAGAGATGACGCGACCCTTCTGGACGACGTGTTCACTCATGTCGTGGCTCAGAAAACCGACCCTGTCACGCGAAAGGCCTGGGCGCACCGCGCGAGCGACGGTAACGATTTGCCTAGCTATAAGGACTTAGAAGCATTCGTATCATCGCGAGTCTGTGCGCTGCAGGAGTGTTCCCCTGCGACGCACCAACCCCCTTCCAAATTGCCCGTTTCTCGTGTTCACGTTGCCACCACCCCGTCGTCCACGAAGGGTAGCTGCCCGCTATGTAAATCTGCCCACTTCTTGCAAGCATGCCCGCGCTATCTTCGTGTATCCGCGTCTGAGCGTCGCGAAATAGCTGTCCGGTTCAAGCGCTGTCTCAATTGTATGAGCACCCGTCATTCTCTTTCCGAGTGTACAAGCAAATTCACGTGTCAGGAGTGTCGTCAGCGGCACCACACCTCTTTGCATGGTTCGTCGCGGGTCGTAAATGTCAACCGTCCCGCGCTTCAGTCACCCGATCAGCCCGCCTCCACCGCGGCAAATGACGCAACGGCATTGCAAGTTTCAGTTGGTGTTCGCAAGCGCCGTGCGATGGTTCTTGGCACTGCCTATCTTTTGGCCGGAGTTCTCGGAGGGCGTGCTGCTGTGTTTCGTGCCCTTCTTGACCCCGGATCTGAACTCACCTTCGTGAGTGAGCATTTGGCTCAAATTCTAAGAGCAGACCGAATTCGTTTACCGACCCCTTTACACGGGATTGCTTGTACACCCTCCGGGACGGCACGTCACGCCGTCCATCTGGCCGTTGCGCACCGAGCTCGCACTGGCCCCGTCTTTTCCACTGTGGCACTTGTACTCGACGCCCTAACTGCGTATTCGCCTAAACAATTACCACCCGCGGCGTGTCTTAGTCACTTAGCCGACCTGACGTGGGCGGACGACGATCCGGCTTCCTCCCATCGGATCGATTTAATCATTGGCGCCGATCTCTATAACGACGTTTTGTTGACCGGTGTTCGTAAAGGCAATAGGGGCGAGCCTGTCGCGCAGGAGACGATTTTCGGATGGGTCATTACTGGCCCTCGTGAGCCTCCAATCTGTCCTGTCCCCGACGACCAGGAATGGGACTTCATGCGAGACCCTCCGCGGTGCGTCCTGGCGTACCACTGCTTCACCACCCCCTCTCTCGACGAGGAAGTAAGGAGATTCTGGGAGCTTGAGGAGCTGCCCCGTTCTCAGGTCGTGGAACCCGGTGACGCTCAGTGCGAAGCGCACTTCCGCGAAACTCATTCTCGTGATTCGTCGGGTCGCTACATTGTGCGACTTCCGTTCAAGGTCGGGCCCCCCATTAAGATCGGGCGTTCTCGGGAAACCGCAGAAAAACTCGCGCGTAGTATCTCCCGCCGGCTTTCCCGCGACACCTACCTCGAACGCGAATACCGTAGTTTCATGGGTGAGTATGAACGACTCGGCCACATGCGCGCCGTTTCTTGTTTACCTCCCTCTCCTGTTTCCACCACTGTGTACATTCCTCACCACCCAGTCTTTCGAACGGACAGCGCTACCAGCAGATTGCGTGTCGTTTTCAACGCCTCATGTCGAACCTCTGACGGAACGTCTTTAAACGATCATTTGTTAACCGGTCCAAAACTTCAGCAGGACCTGACTGCGGTCATCCTGCGATGGCGTCGGTGGAGGTACGTGTACTCCGCGGACATCGCTAAGATGTACCGGCAGATCCTCGTTGATCCGCGAGACGTCGACTACCAGCGAATCTTGTGGCTCTCTGAACCCTCCTCCTCCTTGAAGGAGTTTCAGCTGTTAACCGTAACATATGGTATGGCCTGTGCGCCCTTTCTCGCGCTTCGCGTTCTGCAGCAACTCGCTGAGGACGACGGTGATGACTTCCCTCTTGCTCGAGAGACTCTTCGGCTAAACACATACGTCGACGATGTCCTTTTCGGAGCTGACGACGTCGATTCCCTCCGCCTCGCCCGTCAACAATCTATTTCTCTCTTGAACAAAGGCGGCTTCACCCTCCGGAAGTGGGCAAGCAACTCGTCGCACTTGCTCGCTGATGTAGATGAGTCGGATCACGGGCTGGCATGCGACAAGGTCCTATCCGCGGACGAAAGTCTGAAGGTCCTCGGCATTGTCTGGTCTCCCAGTCGGGATGAATTTTCGTTTTCTGTGTCGCCGTTTGACCGCGAACCAATTACTAAGCGTGCCGTTCTGTCAATCATAGCGCGACTATATGACCCCCTCGGATGGGTCACCCCCGTTGTCATTAAAGCCAAACTTGTTATGCAAGATCTATGGAGGAGCAAGGTCGGCTGGGACGATTCTGTCCCACCGCCCATTCTTCGTGATTGGGCGGCCTTTTCCTCTAACTTGAGTCAATTAAATCTGGTCAAGATACCTCGATGGACGCAACTCTCCGCGAGCGTCTCATCCATTGAGCTTCATGGTTTTGCCGACGCGTCCTCCTCCGCTTATGCTGCGGCTGTTTACCTCCGGGTGTTGTCTGAATCAAACCATATCACTGTTTCTTTGCTCGCGGGCAAGTCTAAAGTCGCCCCCTTGACACCGATGAGTATACCCCGCCTCGAGTTGAATGCCGCCGTGCTGTTAGCTCGTCTCATCTCATTCACCGTAGCGTCCATGGGTTTCGGTAATGTACCCGTCACCTGTTGGTCCGACTCTACTGTCGTGCTGCACTGGATTTCGCAGCACCCATCGCGATGGAAAATATTCGTGGCCCATCGTGTTGCCCGAATACATGAACTCGTTCCATCCGCAGTGTGGCGGTACGTTCCGACGTCCGACAACCCCGCCGACGTCGCGTCTCGCGGAATTCTACCCACCGATATCCTCAATCACTCTCTTTGGTGGCGAGGCCCTCCGTGGTTGCGCGGGGAACGGGTCTCCTGGCCTACCCCTCCTCCCAACGTCCACTTTGACTCTCATCTCGAGGAGAGGGTCACCGCCGCTCTCCAGTGTTCACCTGTCCCACCCATGTGGGAGTTATCTGTTCGCTACTCCTCATGGGACAGACTACTCCGTATCACCGCCCTTGTTATACGTTTTATTAGTCGATGTCGCCGTCGAAAAGACATGGTCCAAACCCCTATCGGTAGTGTTCACGTCACGGCCGAGGAGTATAATTGTTCTCGTTGTTTCTGGTTGCGCTGTATCCAACGTGAAGTCTTTCCAGCGGAATTTCACCTTCTCTCGTCTAGAAAGGAACTCCCTCCTAAGCATCCTCTTCTTTCCCTCCGTCCTTTCGTATCATCCGATAACCTTATTCGGGTTGGAGGCCGCTTAAGACATGCTCCAATGTCCTTCGACTCCCGCCACCCAATCCTCCTGTCTGCCCATCCGCTCGTTGACCTCCTCCTTCTCCATGTCCATCAACGAGCGCTGCATTCGGGACCGCAGCTGACGCTCAGCATCCTGCGGCGGGAGTACTGGCTTCTCCGCGCGCGTGGAATCGTCCGGCGCATCATTCATCATTGTGTCCCATGTACTCGTGAACGTGCGGCGGTTCCTCGTCAGCTCATGGGTGACCTCCCTCGTGTCCGGGTGACTCCCACCTTTCGGAGTTTTCTACACTCAGGAGTTGATTACGCAGGTCCCGTGTGGATTCGTTCCTCACCTGGTCGCGGAGCAAAGTCTCGCAAGGCATATATCGCATTGTTCGTTTGTCTGACCTCGAAAGCCATTCACCTCGAGTTAGTAAGCGATTATTCCTCCGAGGCTTTCATTGGTGCATTTTCTCGGTTCTGTTCTCGTCGCGGCATCCCCGAAGCTATGTACTCGGATAACGGGACGACCTTCGTCGGTGCCGATCGTGAAATGACCAAAGCGTACCGCGCGGCCCTTCGTGATCCGGACTTCCTCAATTCGACGGTGTCTGATCGCATCTCTTGGCACTTCATTCCTCCCTCGGCTCCTCACTTCGGTGGTCTGTGGGAGGCTGGAGTCCGGAGTGTGAAAACTCATCTCTCTCGTGTTGTTGGAGACCGGACGCTAACCTTCGAGGAATTGTCCACCCTCTTATGCCGAATCGAAGCCTGTCTGAATTCTAGGCCGCTGTGTCCCTTATCCGACACACTCGATGACCTCGAGTGCCTTACTCCCGGTCATTTCACGATCGGCGCCGCGATCATCGTGCCCCCGGAACCGTCCATCCTTGACCTGACCGAGAATCGTCTCTCGCGTTGGCAGCTCGTCCGCCAAATGAACGAGCGGTTTTGGCGCATTTGGCAATCCGACTACGTCAATACGTTACAGCAACGGACTAAGTGGCGTACCGATCAACCCCCCGTCCAGGTCGGTCGCATGGTTCTCCTCCGGAACTCCAGTCTTCCGCCAGCGAAGTGGGAGCTCGGCCGCGTCGTTCAGGTTCACCCGGGTCCCGACAGTGTTACGCGCGTCGTTACTATCAAAACTGCTCGTGCGGAGTATAAGCGGCCGATCGGCAAACTGTGTTTGTTACCTATCTGGAGTGCATCTAAAGATTCTCCGACGCCTCCATGACTGCGTTACTCGCGTGTGTGCATTGTGTTACTCTCGTTCCTCCCCCCTTCCGGCACTGGGAATGTTTTTCTGCGACGTGCTTGTGTTCCTAGATTTAAGACCTTTCGATGTATTTTCTTTACTTATCCTAATGGATAACGGCGTTAGTTGATAAGAACCCCCCAGCGTTAATGATATTTCGAGCCGTTCCGGCCATCGTTAAGTTAAGTCTAGATATAAGGTACTTATTGTCATGCGCTAGCTTCTGTTTGTTTCTTGTTATTCATGCCATATCATTGTATTAATTTTGCGTAACTGCTACTTACAACTGTCTCCCTTTTGTTCGCGCTCCGCCCTGGCACCCTTGTGGTGGGCGGCCGCTTCGATGCTTGTACATGCGAGTACCGCATCGCGCCTCTGAGAAGACGCGCGAGTTCTACTTATTTTTTTTTGTTTCCCATCTCGTCCTGGCACCGCCACGGTGGGCGGTTGGACTGTTCAATTTATGTCCTAGATTCCTTCGCATCTCTAGTCGTTCATCGAAACCGTTGTTTCGAGGTGGGCGGCATGTTCGGGATTGGCAGTGGGTTGTGCGCTACGGGGAGGGGCTCTCGGCTCACACGAGTCGGTCCTGATACTTCCGTTGAAGTCCAGGAAGACTGGTCATCTCCATGTCCTCGTATGTCGAACTCGTCACATCGCGTGATGCCCGGGAGCCAATTATATCCTTGTGACGCACGGCCCACGTGGCCCTTTCGCTGTTCCTATTCGCGATTATGCTAACTTCAGCGCCCTCTTTTCTGAATTGTAACGCGAACAAGCGAACGCACCTGTTCCGCGCTTCACTTTTCTTTCTACTGTGCCGCGATAAACTACGCATCGCGCGTTGAGAGTCATCTCTATTGTTCAGTTGCTTTCGCAATTATTGTTCACGCGGTCCGCCTTCGCGACCCGTATTTTTATTCGTATATTCGCGATATTGTCCCTCGTTAAAACCCAAGTGTTTGTGTTTGTGGATTTGAGACGGAATAAAGCGAGTTTGGTGTAAGGGAGTTTTTTTTCCTCCACGTGCTTCCGAACGTGCATCAGATCGATTCGCCTCAGTCCCTGTCCTCGCGCGCCGCTTCCATTCGGGAGCGAACCAACGTTCCGTTCCGCGGCTGTTGTTCACTTCAGTCGCGAACAAGGAGTTAACAGCTTTTTTGGGTGTAGTCCTGAATATGGGTACTATACCAATTCCTAACATGAAATATTATTGGACGAAGGATTATATTGGAAACATACCATTTTTTAGAGATATGTTTCGGAAGGAAAGATTTTTCCAAATATTTTGGATGTTACATCTGAATGAAAATGTTTCCACAAATAGAAACGTATCAACGAGAATCCAAAAAGTGAGCAACTTTCTGGATTATATTGGTGACAAATTCCAAGCGTATTTTACTCCGGATAGAGAAATATCCATTGATGAGTCTGTTGTGAAATTCAAGGGTAAAATTAGCTTTAATACATATGATCCTAAAAAGCCCACCAAATGGGGAATCCGGATTTATGTATTGTCAGACGCACATACAGGATACGTATATGCTATGCTTCCCTACTATGGAAGCGTTACTACAGACTCTCTAATCCGTCCAGACCTCCCTGTCAGTTCATGGATTGTCTTACACTTGTATCACATGCTGTTGACCGCAAATCCCGAGGCAAAGGACACGTCTTTACGGACAGATATTTTACAGGGATCCCATTAGCGCAGGAACTTCTAAAACTAAGCTGTTATTTAACTGGTACAATTAACAAAAACAGGAAATATATACCAGCTATGATTAAAAAACCAGCTATAACAAAAAATAATACTGTCGCTGCCTACCGATCAGGCGATATTCTATTAGTAGCGTGGAAAGATAAAAGAATAGTCACCATACTGAGCAGTTACGATACATCGGGCACGACAATTACAGAAAAAAGGAAGAAACAAGTAGGGACCGTCAACATTATCAAACCAAACGTCATTATAAATTATAATATGAATATGGGAGGTGTGGATAAGGCTGACCAATTAGCAAGTTCGTATTGTTTTCTAAGAAAATCGTGCAAATGGTGGCGAAAACTTTTTTTCTGGGGATTGGAGGTTTGTGTAATAAACAGTTACATTCTATATAAAGAGTCAGCTAGAAGAGAGAAGAGGACACCTATGCCACATTTTATATTCGTCCGAAAATTGGTGGCACAACTGGTAGGTGATTTTCGTGACGGAGCAGATTCAAAACCAGGAAGACCATCGACCTCCGATAAGGAAGAAAGACTTAATGGAAATCTGCATATATTGCGGCATTGTGAAAATGTAAAAAGTAAAGATTGCAGTGTATGTTCAAACAGAAAGATTAAGGGTGGAAGGCACTAAACCAATTACTTTTGCGATACATGCACTCGAAAACCGGGCCTGCATGTTGGAGAGTGTTTTGAAAAATATCACACGAAGGAGAATTATAAAACATAATTTTTATACAAAAACATATCACTAGAAGAGTGTATTGAATAAATTTATATCTAAAGTTCACAAAAGAATGACTAAATCTTGTTTATCCATCGTAAACTTGCGCGTTACGTATCCCTGCTCTATCGACGGAAATTAATTCCGACCAGTACGATACCCACCTCCAAATTTAATCCGACCGCAAAGGGTTAAAGTAGCTACGACCTTTTTTTTAATAAAGTATTTGGATAGTTGGTGAAATTCGAGTATAATTATTCTCTACGAACCACTTACTCCGCGTATCTCGAAGTAGAACAGTTAGTGTCAAAAGGCCGGCAAAACAGTGAGACCGAAAAACATTTTTTTTTGGAGAAACTGCTTCCTGAGAATAACCAGGCATGGGTTTGCTCAGCTAGGTTGCATATTTTTACATTTTCTACAAAAGAAAACTGAACAATGGCACTAAAGATCGCCGACAGGAAATTCTGGGCCCCATACAATGTACTTACAAGGACGGCATTTAACCAAACCTAGGCTGTTGGACATATGTTTTATAACAGTTTCGCTGAACATCTGAACGATGCTGCGCGTCGAAAACGAAATGTTTTTTTCTTCTGTTAGTCAGATTTCTTTCGACAACCGTAGTGAAAAGTCACGATGAATCCGCAAACTTCTGGCGCAAAGTCTTCGTCGGCTAATATATCTGTTGTCAGTGATTGCCAGTTCAAAGATAATTTTATTCTCGAAAATGATAAGCAATTATTAAAAGACGCGTTAGTGTATGTAAGTGTACTTCTGAAAAAAAAAATTTAATTGTTGATGAAGTGTGTGCAGTGATTTCTGATGCAGCAATGTCAGTGGGTGAAAAAATCTGTGGTATGATTGTGGACATGATTAGTGAGTATAGATTAATACAAACTGAAAGTCTGATTAACGATGATGAATTAGATGACGAAAATGTGTATGAAGAAATCGTGTATGAAGATTCTATTGATGATGAATGGGCGGAACCAAAAGAAAAAAAGAGGGTGAATACTATTTCATTACATAAAAAAATAGAAACTGTTGCTCTTGCCCGTCGTTATCCCTCGTGGAGTTTAGAGTCATTGCGGATGCGGGGTTCTAAATATTTAAAAAGAAAGGATGATTTGTTACGGTGGCAAAAACATATTATCGAAGGGGGAACAATTTTCGATAAATACCGTTCCATTGATCAATGGACGTACGATCGATTTCAAGAAGCCCGTTCAAATTTCCATCAAATTACCACGCGCCAATTACAGGAATGGGCTCTGGCAGGAGCCAGTCAATATCAATCCAGAAATTTTCAATTTAATGCATGTTCTCGGTGGGTGGATTATTTAAAAAAAAATATATAATATCCGGCAAAGAAAAATTACAAAATATATGTCATCAAATGAAGTTGCAACAGTACAAGACACAATAGAGGCCGCTGAACAGTTCCGTGCAATGATAAAGTTAATTAGTCCTCAATCTTCTGCAAAACTTGTTATTAATACAGATCAGACGGGATGCCAATATCAGTCTACATTTGAAAGAACATTAGCTATAAAAGGTGAAAAATCTATTCTTGTGAACCGAAGAAGTATTTCAAAAACAACGCATTCATACACCGCGCAATATTCTTTAACCATGTCAGGACAATTACTACCGCATGTATTTTTATGTTTGCAAGAACCCACCGGGAACTTCGGTCAAATAGTTAAAAAAAAATTCCGAAATGACAGTCAAATACCAAAATTTATGTATAAATTGTTCAAAATCAGGAAAAGTAACAAGTGAAATATACAAGATATTCTTAAGATCGGTCGTACGCCCATATGTGAATAATCAAAATGTCCTTCTTCTAATTGATTCATGGGGAGGACAAACAAATTTAGATATATATAATAACATATTTGCCACAGATGAAGGTAATTGTACTTGCACGGTTAAAATTATTCCTCCAAAGTGCACACCACTGGTTCAACCATGTGATGTTTATTTTTATAGACAAGTCAAAAATTTGTTGAAAAGAATACAAAACTGTACATATCTGATTCAAAATGAAAGGGAAATTTCAGTAGGGAAGATGTAATTAAAGTACATTCCCTCATTTATCATCAATTAAGTGCACCAATCTTCATACTGATGTTAAAGTACGCGTGGTTTGCAGCAGGACTATCAACATGCACGGCAAGAGAACTTTTTGAAAACGTCAATCAAGTGTGCTTCCCAACAGACTTACAAAAGTACATTTGTACGAATTTCACGAATTTCACGGTTATTATTAAGGGTTACTTTATTAAGTAACTTAATAAGTAACTTTACTTACTAATAAGTAACTTTATTAAGTAACTTTATTAAGGGTTAATGAGTTTCATTGACTTTTATTATTTGCGACAGATTCAGTAATTCAATGATATATTTTGTAGATAATTGGTTGAGAGCGAAAGAGAAGGTGGCTGAAGCAGCAGAAACATCATGCCTCATCGAGTCAGAGGAGTTGTCCGCAGATGAACTGGCAATGCAGTTAAAGGAGCAACGGAGGAAACGGGCGAAGATATACTGTCGTCGGACGAGGAGAGTGAATCGCAGATCATAAGAAATGTTAGCAAGAAAATCAAACTAACAAACACCAGTCTAACGCTGCCAACTCCACCTCCCTGTTATTCGTCCACACCAGTGCGAACAAATACTGCGATAGCCCAAAATAAAGAAAACATACGTCCTAGTAATTCCCAAGGTAAGAGTTGTGATAAAGAAGCTGCCGTTATGATCGCAACCTAGGACAATGTAATCCATGTATTTGTAATGCTTTTTAGTTAACGCAAACACAAACACAGGTCATGGAAATACCGGAGTACATACTGCCTCTACCAGTACTGGAAGAGACAGTGCAGCTGAAGCATCTGAAGCTTCAGAATTAGGTAAATGACTAAAAATATTAATAAAAGGAATACGAATTCATCTAATGCGTAATTTTTATTTGGTAGGTTTCCGCAAGTTTGTTGTGAAAGCCCTATCAACTCTAATTATAGAAGTGAAAGAGCTGAATGAGAAAGTGGATGCGTTGTCAGCAGCAAAATTGATTGCCCAAGAAGCAACGGGCGACGGAGAAATGTCTGAAGACGAGGAGACATTTCCATTAATTAAATCAGAAAGTGATTTAATCAGCTTTGAGAGCAAACTGAAGGATAGATTATTCTTCAAAAAAAATGGTAAGAAGATGATAATTGGGATATGTGAAACAATTGTAAAACAATGTTTTCATGACCTTGAGTTAGTAATATCAGTCGCATATTTTCAAAGTAAAAGTGCGAACTGATTTATTGCCAAAAATGATGCACGTTAATATTAATTCTTTTTGTGGTGGAGTAGTTGCTCATTCGACTTATGGGCATGCTTCAATATTCACTAATTTTTCATTTTATCATAGCAAAGAATTTATATTTCACGTTGATCCCGCATGTGACTGGCTGTTCATATTGCTAAATACTACCTTTCCCTCAGTGTTGAGCACTAATTAATAATGTGAAATGTTTTTTTAGAGTTTTCAAAAGTTTATTTTGTTTTTTAGACTCTACGCCTAGCCAATATGGGGCACGGAAAGTTGGGTATGGCTGTATGTGCCCTATGCTCAAAGGTAATAGCAGATAACATTACGATGCAATTCAGTTGGCTCGGACGTTTGAAGAAACGTTGCTTTAGCACATTAACGACGGCGAGGCTGCTACAAAGTAAGTTTTTTTGTTTAAGAGTTACCATTGTCATATCGGCACCACATATGTTACTTTGGGCATTTATTATTTCGCAGAAAGTATACAAATGATTGGGAAGGAGGCAAGGTCGCCGTCAGATATCAACCACACCATTGCAAAATGGCTGTCTCAGTCAAAAACCAGAACAAGTCGTTCGAAAATTGGACCGGTCCAATTTCGGCAACGACATTTCTTTTATAGACTAATTAAAATTGAAAAAATATTTTCAGGGTTACAATGTCAAAAATAGGGCGCTATGGATTATGGTCTGAAAATGATTTATTGCTTGCTGTTGCCGCATACAAAAATGGTGGTTACGATTTGAATGAACGCAGTCGTGTGTATGGTGTTGCTAAGGCAACTATCAAAATACATACTGATGAAAAAAACTCCGTTCGGAATAATGTTAAAGCATTGGGTAGACCGTCGGTATTTTCTACAGATATGGAAAGAATTATTTCTGAGCACATCCTTCACCTTGAAGAATGCTTTTTTGGTATAACAATTAAGGAAGTCAGAAAACTAGCTTTTGATGTTGCAGAAAAATATGCTTTACCACATTGTTTCAATAGAGATAAAAAAATTTCTGGTAAAAAATGGTTCTACGCATTTTTTAAACGGAATGGACATCTCTCGCTCCGGAGAAACTGGTGGTTCATGGTTTTATGAATTGTGTGAAGAAACCAAGGAAGAAGAAATGATACAATGCATGAAATGTCACACTTGGATACATACTCACAATCAGTGTGCTGGAGTTAACGTTTGGGAATCCATAATATTATATGGAGCTTCTTGCTGGGCGGATGCAGCGGAGTTTCACAGAAATAAAAAGAAAATTAATGCGGCGCAGAGGATATGCTTAAGCCGTACCACTTTTGCGTACAGGAATGTCTCGTTGTTAAAGTTATGCGTTGTGGCTGGGAAGCCGTTGATCACATTAAAAATAAAAGCAAGAAAAGATATTTATAACAAAACAGTAGAAATAAATAAATGTAAAAGAATGACAGAGGAGGAGAAAGCATGCAAAATCAAAGAAGAAATAGAAAACATACAAATTAATTGTTTTAAAGACATGCAAAATCTTTGGGATAAGAATAAAGAAAATAACTGGACATACGAGCTCATACCGGACGTAAAGAAATGGAGTGATAGGAAATTTGGACTACTCAATTACAGACTCACACAAATTTTGACGGGTAATGGATCCTTTCGTGCTTACAAGAAAAGAATAGGTAAAGACGTTTCTGACGTATGTTGGTACGGATGTAATAGGCCAGATACACCGAAACATACAATGATCGAATGTGAAAGATTCGCAGGAGAGAGAGAACGACTACACATGGAAATAAACTGGACTGAGGAATGGAATGGTGTAAATATAGGGAAGAGAATGCTTGAGAGCGAGAGAATGTGGAAATGTATTGTTATGTATATGATAAGGATTATGAAAGAGAAGGAGGCGACGGAGAGAGAGAGAGACAAGGAAGAAAGGATGAGGAGATCGGCTACAGGATGATGTACCTGAAGCCCGTAAAGATAGGGAAATACAAGTATAGAGGATGCGATGTAATACTTTGTGTCCCGCGTCCTCTATAACGTAGAGCGGAGGAGCACTGAGGAGGGGTTTTAGTGGGTATACCGGGAGGTCAAACTCCCAGTGAGTCCCACACTACCCGGGTGTAACTTTAGACCCGGGTGTGCGTAAATGCATTTCCCCTCCTCTTTAAAAAAAAAAGAAAAACAATGCTGCAATTAAAAGGTTCTTTTGTTGTAATTTTCGTTAAGAAAGATAATGGTCCAATTTAAGAAACTAGCGATCCAATTTAGGAAACCGGTTTCCCAAATTAAACCGATGACACGATTTTTTTAAATTCAATTTTCACCGTTATAAATGGTTTTTAAAATTTAATAAATGGTTTAATTTTGAAGGTACACTTAGTGAATTTCTTTTCTACTACTTAATTTTTATTGACACTTCTTCCGTACTTCTATATAGTGAATAATATAAAATTGGTCCAAATTAGGCTACCTTCCCCTACGTTGTGTACTGATAACTGGTACACTAGTGTCAGTTTGGCAAATAACCTAATACGCTAAAACACACATCTAATTGGTATACTTCGAACAAATCGTAAAGGAAATCTAACTTAAGTAGTAAATACTAAATTGAAACGCGGAGAAATTATCGCCAAAGAAAATAATCAGGGTATTACAGTCTTGAAGTGGAAAGACAAAAGAGATGTTTTGGTCCTGTCCACAAAACATTCAAGTGTAAGGATGCCTCTTTATTTTAATATAAAAATACAAAAAGGTACAAGACCGTGACACTGGTTCTGTAACCGCTCGCTTTCGACTGCCTCCGCCACGTTCTCGCCTTCGCAACCGCGATCGCGATCGTCGCTTGTTTTTCGCCTCGTGGACGACACGAGGCGAAAAGAGCTTCCAGAGAGCTTTCTAGAAGCAGCTTGAACGCTACTCTTACACAAGCGAAATGATAAATGTAAACAAAAAGTTGATTTTGCCCAAAACCAAAAATTGTGGCTGAATATAATAAAGCAAAGACCAGTATTGATTTGTCAGACGAAATGAGTGCATATAGCAGTCCCTTGAGAAAAACTCTCAAGTGGTATAAAAAGTTAGGATTTGAGCTATTTCTAAATACTGCTGTTATAAGTGCCTTGTTCATGTATCAAGAAGTGACAGGAAAAAAAATATCTGTCACGGCATTTCGCCGACAATTGACGGATGAACTCACACAGCGGCTAGATGAGGAAATTCCAATCCAAAACGAAAGAATTATTCATAAATTATACGAAAAGGAAGGAGACGTACATAAAGTCCGAAGGTATTGTTCGAAATGTTATGATGACAATTCAAAACAATTTGGACGCAAGACAGCCAAACATGTGACCAAAAAAGTTGATACGTATTGTAATATGTGTAAAGATAAGCCGTATTTTTGTTTAAAATGTTTCAATAAATTTCATTAAAACTACATTTGACCACATTTCATTGAGACTGTATTTATTTGTTAACTGTAATACTGTCGGTCCCACGGACCGACGCACAGTGGTCCATTTGGCCGAAAACCTGACCAAAAAGCCAACAATTTTTTTCGCGATTTTCAAAATATAGCAATTGCGTTTGATTTGTAACATATCAGAGCATCGGTTTCCATTAATAAAAGTTTTTATTGAACAACGCTCTTAGAGATATGCAATGTCAAAGTTGTCACTTGAATAATGTAACGTATTCACGTCGAAATTCAGAATACGTTTTCAATGTGAAATAATAGTACAATCAACTTTGTAAGTATTTGTGGCTATTCGTCATACTTTTAAATTATAAGTACCTTGGTTTCATTTTTTTATTTAATATTTTACAACTGCGATGGCACAGATTGCAAAACCCATACATTTTTTCCTTTTACAGAGGAAATAGTTGTGAAGTACGCAAAAGTACAACGCGACTTTTTTTTAAATTAAACTTTGAAGCTTCCCGAAGAAGTCCCCGCTGTAAAATTTTGCGACTTTTTGCGATTCTACGAGATATTCTTATTTGTTTGTCGCACGCGCCATGCTCGGGGAAATACGTTTATGACATACGGCCAGGCTATCGTGCCTTGGACAAACGAATAATGCTAATCCTTCACTAAGGTTACCCTTGTAATTAACGAAACGCTATATTTATTTCGTTCGGGTTAAAAAAGAAAATAGTTTTAAGCAAGTTGGTGGCCTTTTGTTCCAAAGCAACAATAGATAGCCGCGACCACCTCGACCGCTTACCGTCATAAACCGAAAGATGTTTGACGTTTCGGCTGAAAACCTGGCTAGTTGCAGGTATGAGGGCTATATTTGTTTCTCGCAAAGTTTAGTTTTTCTCCTTCCACCGTAATTTTAAATACTGGAATGAAAAATTGGAGGTGGAAGCACGGTAAAATATTTATACCGTGCTACGTTTTCTGACACGGTAGATATCACTTGTACCAGGTTGTTCAATAAGTTTTGTCGTTCAATAAGAGATAGCGCTTCTAGGTTCGTCGTTTTATTTTTTTAAAGATGGCACTACTGTTTGATAAACACGTGTGAAGATCCATGTAGATCTGTCAACTGTTTCGTATATTTACAGCTGTTCAAAGTTGACGTGTCGTAGCATTTTTTTACAATGGAAAAACTGAATATCGTGCAGTGATAAAATTTTTATTTTTGGAAGGTGTAGCACCAAAACAAATTCATGAACGATTATTAAAAGTGTATAAGGACTCTTCACCTTCAAGTAGAACAGTAGAAAGATGGGTTGCTGATTTTAAACGTGGTCGTACAAGTCTTGAAGACGATTCACGTGAAGGACGTCCAAAAAGTGCATCAACACCAGAAATCATAGCAAAAATACAGGATATGGTTTTAGAAGATCGTCGATTAACCGAGAGAGATTTAATAGAAGCCCTAGGGATCTCATTAGGCAGTGTGAGCAACATTTTGACTGAAGTTTTGGGTTTTAAAAAGCTGTGTGCACAATGGGTGCCGCATTCGCTAACAATGGAACATAAACACATTCGAATGCGACTTTCTCAGCAACATTTGGAGCGTTTTAGAAAGGATAAAAAGGATTTTATGCGTCGTTTCATCACTATGGATGAGACTTGGATCTACCACCATGATCCTAAATCAAAACAAGAGGCTAAGGAGTGGTGTGAACCCGGTACTTCGGCTCCGAAGCGAGTTAGGATCCAGAAATCGGCCAAGAAAGTGTTAGCATCAGTTTTTTGGGATGCAAAAGGAATTTTGTTCGTGGATTACCTCCAAACTGGTAAAACAATAAACTCAGATTATTATTGTAACCTTTTGGACCAGCTAGATGTAAAAATTCTTGAAAAAAGACCTGGTTTACAGAAGAAAAAAATAATTTTTCATCAAGACAACGCACCCTCTCACACAGCTCAAAAAACCATCGCGAAAATCAGTGAATTAAAGTATGAATTGTTGCAACATCCACCCTATTCGCCAGATTTAGCTCCCTCTGACTTCTGGTTGTTCTCACATCTCAAAAAATTCATGCGTGGGAAACGATTTTCATCGAACGAAGAGGTAATAGCAGCCGTGGAAGCGTATTTCGACAGTCTTCCGGATTCTCACTTCAGAGATGGAATCCATAAATTAGAAGATCACTGGAACAAGTGCATTGAAGTTCAGGGAGAGTATATTGAATAATAAAATGTACTTCAAACCATAAAATCGTGTTTTTCTTATCGGACGACAAAACTTATTGAACAACCTAGTACTTTGTGATATTTACTTACTTAGCTGTGACAGCAATTTCGCAAAGAGTAGAGTTCAGTGTGTATTGTGTAGTGCTATGGAATCATCATCTTCTGAAGCACGATCGATTTCACTGCGGAGGGAAGACCTCGTTGATTGTTTGCGGAATTCTTCCGCAAATAATTGGGGAGATAAATGCAATCACGTTTTCGAATACGTGAAAACCATCACTGGGTTCGTAGAATTGTCTACAAAATCAGACAGTGAATTGAAATTATTCTGTGCAACATGAAGGAGGAAATGGAATACCTGCCACAGGAACTTCATCCATTTCCAACGAAAAAATCGGAAGTGGTTAATTGGAAAAATTGACATTTCGGCCAGGAGCCCAGTACCAAAATCACCTGGAAGACCACAAATTAATTTTGGTACTGCTAGTGAAAGGTCAAAGAGAAGGAAAACGGAGGATCTACGAGCTAGCTTTAGTTCCGGGGAACTAACTTATGCTGCTCAAATGCAGTTGCGAAACCATCAGGACGTAGATGCCGCGAATATAATAAAAGAAATCATTGCATCTCCAGAACGTGCCAAGGAATACAAAGAAGCTTATCGTAAATCAAGAGTATTGAAGAAGTCTTATACCAGCGATAAGGCATTATCTTTTATAATAGCGGCCAAGCTATCGAAGGATCAATATAACTTGATGCGCGTTGAAGCTAAAACATATGGTACAAATTTATTTCCCAGTTATGCGTCAGTTTTAAAGGCGAAAAAGAATTGTTACCCGCGTAACGTTGTTATCAGTGAGACGAGTGTCGAGGTGAGCCTGCAAAGTCTGCTGGATCATACGGTTTCGCGAATTTTCAACTTATTAGATGAACGATTGATTCAGAATGTAGAAAACAATAATTTAAATTTAATAGTTAAATGGGGCTGCGATGGGACATCGGGATTAAGTGAATATAAGCAAAAATTTGAAGAATCAACTGCTTCAGATTCAAGCATATTTGTTTCGTCCCTTGTTCCATTGCAGCTTGAATCAATAGATACCGTCAACGAAAAAAAAACTGTGCTGTGGAACAATGAACAGCCATCTTCGGCAAGACTTTGCAGACCTATCTCGTTAAGATTCGTTCACGAAACAACAAGTGTTATAATGCAAGAGGTAAATAAAGTGGAAAATGAAATCCGAAATTTGAGTGAATGCCACATTAATATAAATAATCACTCTGTTAAAATAAATTACACATTACTATTCACTATGCTGGATGGAAAGGTATGCAATGCAGTAGCAGAAAATTCTGCTACTCAGAGATGCTACCTTTGTGGCCTAACATGTAAAGATTTCAGCAATATAGAGTTGATGAAACAACAAACGATTGGTGATGCAACAAAATTGAGGTTCGGCTTATCGCCGTTACACGCATGGATACGCTTTTTTGAATGCGTGTTGCATTTATCTTATAAGAAGACCATCCAACAGTGGCACGTTCGAGGGGAAGAACATAAGAAGATAGTGGCAGAAAACAAAAGAAGGCTACAGATGGAATTTAAAACACAAATGGGCTTGCTGGTAGATAAACCAAAGCCGGGATTCGGTACGAGTAACGATGGCAACACCGCTCGCCGTTTTTTTGAAGACACCTCTATGTCCGCAAAAATTACTGGTGTAGCCGAAGATATAATAACGCGGTTTCATAACATTTTAATAACTATTTCAAGTAAATATCCTATTAAAATAGAAATATTTAAGGCATATTGCTTAGAGACTGCTGAGAAATTTGTAGAGCTGTATCCGTGGTACAATATGCCAACCACAGTCCATAAAATACTAATACATTCATCAGAAATTATTCAGCATGCCCTTCTCCCAATTGGCCAGCTGGGAGAAGAAGCACAAGAAAGTAGAAATAAAGATATCGCGACGCCAGCCTGACGAAAAGTCCACTGTCGGTCCACGGAGACCGACGCCGACGAAACGGAAAGTTCACTGTCGGCCCCCAGGGACCGACGCCGGGCTCAACGTGTTAAGGGGTTAAGATTATTTTCACCTTAATATTTATTTCGTTGTCTTTTGTATATAATTCCTGGGACCACCTTCAATTATTATACCCTAACCTACGTAATAACACAGCAAATATTATTGGCTATTACTAATCTAAAAAATAACAACAGGATAAAGTATGGCCTCCACGAGTGTTAAGTCGACGAGCCGGAAGCTATTTGTAACGAGATTGACGCCCTATTCCACTAACATGAGAGGGACCTCAAGAGGTTGTTTCAACCACTTGGGACTACGCACGTGGTAGTGAGGCGGCAACCATCTGGGAACGTCGCGTTCGTCACGTTTGGGACCATGGAGGAGGCGGCCCAGGCATTGGCTAATATCACCGAAAAGTCTATGGTGTTACACAAGCCCCCAGGGGCCTGCCCAGCTTGCTGTCAGTTTGGAATGTCAGTTTGCAGTCATGTGAATGTCAGTTTGGATTACGTAAGAGTAGAAGTGTGAATGAGTAATTGTATGATTTTGCAGATCCTTCGGGGCGCAGGGGGGTTTGACCCTTACGGGGCAGAACCTTGGGGAGTGACGCCCCCACGTTCCCAGTTGGTCTACCAGTGTCGGCTCGCCAACGGGAAGTAGCTACGTGCTACGCCACCCTCGCCAAGGGTTAATTGGTACCCGCGGGGGCTGAGGCGCCCCAGAGCATCTTCCGCTCTATCCAGCCACGGGAAGGTCCATCGCGGGGGCAGTGGTTGCAGTAGCCTAATGCAGGCGAGGTTCTCGACGAACTGCTGCGTGGTGGGGTTACTCCGCCGTGCAGTAGCCGCGGGAGTCGGTGGGTGAGCTGTACTATCACCTCGGGTGCCAGCCTGCATAGCTGGTAGGGGTTTAGAGGGGCCCCGCTTCTACCAGAGAGTATCTGGGAGTGTGCGATGTTCGCACACGCGGTGATTGGGCGTATCCCAATCCCACGCCCATGGGGGTCGTGTAGGTGTGCTTTACGGCAGGTACTGCACGATAAATAAATATTTGCGGTCGGTGTTACACAAGCGCAAGCTCAGAGTCGTAGCAGCTGATTCCTGGCACGACTATAACTTAATCAACCCGTCTAACGCGCCAGCGGATCCGACACCGAAGGACTACCCCTATTCCTGGCTACCGGCGACGCTACGCTCCGGCCTTGCCGCTAATGGTGCTGAGACTAATAGCGACATTTCTACCCTTTAAGGACATAACATCGATGGAGCATGGTCTACCGGGCTTGGAGGATTGCTGCCTACGAATCTCTCCGAAACATTGTTCACCTTGACCTCCAAGATTGGCGCGGCCAGCCGGATGGGATGAGGCCGAAGTTTCCAAAGGAGCGTTTTATTGGGCCATCCAAAGGTGCGGCAAACATCTAAGATTACTCGTCCTGGATGACAGATTGGTGAACACGCGCCTCCTGCCACAGGTCGTCACTATCGCGGTAAAATCGTGCATCCTCTTATCACAACTTGATGTATTCAGGATCGTAATACGTCCGTCTGCATTCAGAGAGCTATCCAATAACATCTAGACGCTCCAAAATCTAAAAATCGGACAATGCATCGAATCCTGTGTTACGTCCCGAGGGCAAAATTCTTTTTATTTTGTTTTATTTTTTTTCTGTCGTATTTGACAATACTTTATGTATTGTGACAGATTCCCTCGGCAAATACGCGGATCGTTAATATTTATTCTCCGATCCGAAACGCAGCGTTGCTTGCGTATAACGAACCATCTAGCTGCGAAGTAGAATTGTTTGAGATATTATTTTGTTGCGCCGCATCGAAACCGTCAGACTGGTACTCCGTCGTCGACGAGGCCCAAGGTTGTTTGAAACTATCGATTTTTAACGTCTGACGCAGTCTCGTCTTCGAAGAAGTTCCCAGAAGCTTGGAGAGAGACATCGGTCAGATGCCGGATGAGCCCTCAGATACTTATGTATTGTGGGAGTTAACCCTTCGTTGAGCTCATCCATGCATCGACATCGAGATCTTGTACCGATTTCCTCAAAGAGACGAGATTGCGTGCCGTACATTTCAAAATTAGCCATAGTTTTATAAAATATGTATCATGCGTTCTCCGTCCGATTAACCCCTTCACGTACAATAACGAGTGACACTCGTGACGCGATAAATGGAACAGGCAATTTTGAAGTTCTCAAAAAATTATGAAATTAAAAATATCAGTGAATCACGATATGAACAAATTATTTCTATACTAACTATATTGCGTTAAATTATATGCTGTATCAGAAATCAGGGATAGATTGTTGTTTCTGCAATTAATTCTGAGTTATTGTACATTCAGTCACAAAAGAAACGGTACGTCAAGGGGTTAATATAAGATGTCACACACGTGACCGACAGAAAGGGACGGCGGAACGTTTCCGTTTCGACGAAGACAAACCGTCTCGCGGGCCAGACGAAAGGGAGGATACTCGCAGCGCGCTAAGAACGACCTAGCCTGCGTTTCGAGCGACTGCCCCACCATAGGGCCGACCACCGAAAGCCCGAAAGCCCGAAAGCGAGCTTTGTTCATCACTTCTTCCTGAACAGTCACGAGGTGCGTTGGAAAAGTCCGAGGTGTATTATTAAGCATAGATTATTCGCGTTAATCTCAATGCAGTGCCGCGAATAATAGACTTAACACTTCGTAAAAGCAGTTAATACTCCCGATCGTAAAATCGCGAGACGCGTGATCGGTAGAGCAAATAAAACCAAAAACTTAAATAACATTCCGCTTCGATATTATAAAAGTGATATTTTTGTTATTTCTAACATTCGTCCGTCACACACGATCGTAAAATCGCGAGGCGCGCGATCGGTGGTGATTGTGATTTATTATTTAAGAATCATTATATTTTATTAGTTTTATTTTTGATTAGATTTCATATTCTTCGAATTATTGTAATTATGTTATATCCGTAGTAATAGTATTATCCGTTATAATTTAGAGGCTCGCAAGAAATATTCTAACGTATACTAATACACTTTTCTGTCCAGTTTTAGAAAAGCACAGTACAACAACATACATACAGTGGCTGAAATAATGATAGGTTCACAATGGCTTGTTTACTATATTTTCTTCTGTTTACGATGTCGGAAGCGTATTGGGGCATTTGTTATGATTCCGCAAGTATATATCCTACTCACTATGCAAGCTGTTACTTTGTATCAAAAGCCTTAGTGAAAAAACATACAGTTATAGAAGTCATTGCAGAAAGTGTCGTGTATAAGATACGAAATAATATTAGGTTCACGGTGAAATATTTAAAAAATAACTTTGATAACGCTATTTGTTTAACAGTTTTGTATGGTAAGTACAAAGATTTATAATGTTTAAACATTTTAAAAAATATTTCATGCGGTTTTAATACTTTTAAAGCATAATGGGGCGTGGTAAACCACTGAATAATAATGAAAAGGGCCAAATTATGGCTTACCACAATACAGGTGTTGAATATACCGCCATAAAAGGAAACAAGTGCGACACGCGTTACACACATGCCATCTATCCATCTACTTCTTCTTCCTGTTGTAATTTTTACCTCGCGCATTATGAATAAAAATTATTGGCTTTTCAACTAGTGCATTAACTGTTATTTGTGAGCCGACCCCGTAAATAACCACAGGTTATGGGCCCAGGACACCGCTACTGCGCAATGCGGTAAGAGTTTAAAGAAGGTTGACTGGCAGTGAGAAATATTCTCAACGGGGACTCTAGATAACCTAAAAGTGATAAGCCGAGCACGTGGCGGTAGACACGATGTCTTCATTAACGCATGTCGAAAAGTTGCATAAAGAAAACTTCGACACTTGGAAGATTCAAATGCAAGCTATCCTGATTCAGTCTGATCAATGGGAATATGTGAATGGTTCGAAATTGAAGCCTGAAGACGCAACCGAGGCTGACACGTGGAATAGAATTGACAAAAAGGCTAAGTCGAACATTATATTAGCTATGAAACCATCCGAACTGTGTCACATAAAGCACTGTAATACATCGTACGAGGTATGGACAAATTTATCAAAAATTTACCAATCAAAAGGCCCTGCACGGAAGGCCACATTACTAAAACAATTACTTTTCACGAAACTAAAGACGGAGAAAATATGGCCGATCACATTAATTCCTTCTTTACGATAGTAGACAAATTAAACGAAATGGACGTTAATGTATCGGACGACCTACTAACAATATTATTGTTATACAGCATCCCCGATAGTTATGAAAACTTTAGATGCGCGGTCGAGACGAGGGACGATCTTCCGAAACCTGAAGCATTGAAAGTAAAGTTAATAGAAGAAGCGAACTCCAGAAAAGAAAAAACACATCGGCAAGGCACGAACGATGCACTTTACACGAAGTATGTAAAACCCAAGTATCCGAACGCGCAAACGAAAGGTACAAACAAAACAAAGTACAAATGTAACTTTTGTAAAAAGTTTGGACATAAAACCAATGATTGCTGGGAAAGATCAAAAAGGCAAAATGCCGCCCACGTTGCCGAAACTTTTCTAACTACGGATCGTCATTCGTATAACGAAATAAAAGCAGGACATACAGGTAACGAGAATATTAATCAAATATCTGCACTAGGCGCTACGGACATCAGGGAAGAAAGCGGTCGACGATGGTGCATCGATAGCGGTGCGACTGCACACATGTGCAATGATAAAACACAATACTTGCACTTCTCTCCTGGAAACAATCACGAAGTCTGCCTAGCGGATGATAAGACTGCAAACGTAAAAGGCTCAGGCACAGTAAGTCTAAAAATCCGTCACGGAGATCACCAAAAGGAAATACACCTCGAAAATACGTTATACGTCCCTGGACTGAGAACGAATCTATTATCGGTACCAAAAGTTACGGCGACAGGACGGAAAGTTATTTTCGAAAAGGACACTGCAAGAATAATAAACCCTAATAATAAGACAATCATTACAGCTAAGCGAGAAGGCAATTTGTTTTTCATTGGAGAGTTATACCGACGTAATATTGCCATGCACACCACTGAAGATGGAGATCTTGTTAAATGGCATCGACGCTACGGACATCTCAATGAAAATGACCTGAAAAGATTAGAAAAAATGCAAATGGTTCGAGGATTAGCGCTAAAGGACTCAAACAAGATGCCATTCTGCGATACTTGCGCGAAAAGCAAGCAGGCTGTTCTTCCTTTTAACCGATCCGATGGTAAGGCAAAAAATATAGAGATCTTAGAGATCATACACTCCGATGTATGCGGCCCGATGAAAACGACATCGAATGGTGGATCTCGCTATTTTGTTACGTTTATTGACGAAAAGTCAAACTGGGTTGAAGTATATTTTTTAAAATCAAAGCATAAGGTTAAAGAAACTTTTATGAAATACGTGGCTAAAGTTGAGAAACAATTAGGAAAACAAATAAAAATTTTAAGAACAGATAACGGCACTGAATACTGTTCTAATGAGTTTAAAGAATTTTTAGATAAAAATGGAATCCGCCATGAAAGGAGTTGCCCGTGACCCCGTAAATAACCACAACAGGTCTCTCAAATAGACAAATTGCAAGGACCATTGAAAGGTCATTAAATGTTGTAAATAATTTTCTAAAATTAAGAGAAAAATACGGCACTAAAACATCTACGGGCCGTCTAAAAAAATTAAGTCAAAGGGAGAAAGGCAAAATTTTTCAAGAAGCACGACAAAATAAACTGAATGCGTCTCAAATAAAGATAAAGTTAGATTTGCCAGTGGGTGTTCGACGTGTACAACAAATTCTAACAAGGGAACATCCCGAGGTGCCACACGCCGATTTTGATGAAATTTTAGTATGATGTAGTACTCGTTAGAATATTCGACACGTATTTTTTTATATCGGCAATCGTCCACGTTAAAGGGGTGAAAACCGCCCCCAAAGTTGGGGGCCAAATGTATATTTCGTTGAATATCTTGGGAACTATGAGAGATAGAGCATTTGCGTAAATTGACGAAATTAGCGCCTTTGCATTACGAATTTAACGGCATAATTTCTTTTGCAAAATCTCCATTTGTTTAAACAATATGTTGAAAAATAACATATTTTCGGCAGTTTTACCACTTTAATGTTATTCAATTTTCTTGAATATTTTTTTGTAAATACTACATTTCCTATACAAAATTACGTATAAATAGGAATTTCGATTTTTTCATCAACAAAAAAGTTATTACATATGAGATTTTATCGTTCGACGCGCGAAATAGAGTCCCTACACGAGTCGTTCCTTGTTCATAACTCCCCGGTAATTTGTAAATAAATTGATTTTACCGATAAGTTGTGTGATACTTCCGAGTTGTGTACTTTTATTTAACGTCGCGGTGGATTTTTCATCTACAATCTTTTTTTGTTTCCCGCTCAATTCCTTTAATTCCATCCGTCGCTCCCCAAACTTGCGCTCTCGCCATAGGGCGTTCAGTCATCTTCTCACCCAAGTTTATTCCGTACCCTGATTTCTTTTTCTCCATGGACAAAACCCGAGCGGGAAAACAACGACAGACCCGGCGTTTGATTCGCGCGCTTCATCAGGCCCCCACGAAGGTTTCGGACGAGGGATTTTCCTCCCTGTTCGAAACCCTCCTGAAGAAGGTTCCTCCTCCGCCTCCTTCCTCTCCTCCTCCTTCTCCTCCTCCTCCTCCTCCTCCTCCTCCTCCTCCTCCTCCGCAACCTCAACCCTTTCCGGAACCACGGGACTACAAGGTCCTCCCGAAGTCAGACCCGAATAGACTTCGGTTAAAGTTAAAGCACCTTTTCGGATAATAACCCGGCGGATCCCAGGGTAGGAACCCGTAGGTCCCGCGACCCCGAAGAAACCAGCGGCTACGACGCGACACTACATCAGTCTGTTTAGAACTTGTTGCGCTAGCATCTTAGTGTCGCCTGTGATGACACATTTTTCCAAACTTGTGTTCAGACATTATTTGTGATTTTTTTGTGCAAGGATTAATAACCCTTGTAAAAATGTCCCCGAAGGAAAAGCCGCAAGAGAGCACCTTGTATAAGAGACTAAAAATAACCTTAAAAATGAAACGTGAAATCATTGAAAAACGAAAACGAGGTGTGAGCGTGGCTGATTTAGCACGCACATACAATCGGTCTACATCAACCATTTGCACTATTCTCAAGAACAAGGACAAGATTATGGAGGTAGATGCTTCAAAGGGAGTAATAAGAATATCTACGCAAAGGTTACGTATTCTCGACGATATTGAAAAGTTGCTGCTCATAAGGATAAACGAAAAGCAATTGCAAGGCGACACTATTAACGAAAGCAAAAGACCGCCCAAGAAGACTGGCCTCAAGCCAGCCGTTGCCTCACCTTTACCTAGGCTCGATGGGGATAGGAAACCGCAGGACAACGTCCGATTAAGCACAAAATCGAGCTCACTCTCTAATGATCCGATGAACGTGGAGTTTGAGTGTGACGACTTTGCTGGTTACAACGAGCTACGAGCACGCCGCAATTTTGCTATCACTAACGAATCTTTTATTCCGTTAGTTGATAAGGAATATGACTTGCGAGCTGCTAGCGACAAACGATTCGCTACTGTAGTGTCTCGCTCTTGTTACCGTTATGTAATGACGACACACTTATACGCCCGTTACGCACAGATAAAACGTCTACGAGGTGTTACAAGGTGTTACGTGGTCGAACAAATCCGACCACGAAGACCAAGCGTTGTTGAACTACCTCAAGGATAAAAACTACTCTGTTGCACCGGATATCGACAATTACCTTCGCAGTATCGGAGATTTCCAAGTCGAAAACAAACATCACCGACTTGAAATCCCGTATTGGCCTGGGCCAAATGGCGATTTTGGTAAAGTGTCGATGAATAATCATTGGCAGTACATGGCTTTTCCTGGTAGATCTAAAAAACGACAGTTTCATGGAAATAGATCCACTCAGGAATATGAAACTACGTTTGCAAGTACGTCAGCTAAAAAATTATCCAGCACAAAAGACGAGGAATTTATAGTGGACCCGAGTCATGGATATAAAATCATTGCCTTCAGGTACGTCTTTACTGCGCTTTCCGATCTTGTTGTTTTGCAAGCAATGTAAAGGAAAAATACGTTTCGCGGAAACATCTTCACGTGGTTTGAATTTCAAATTAGCAGTGCAGTGCAAGTGTAGTGTGAATTATATAAATTCCAGCCCTATGATTGAACGACCGTACGAAATAAATAGAAGAATTGTATTCGTTGTGAAAATGTTAGGTGTAGGCAAAGAAGGCTTGAATCTTTTTGTGGCCTTATGGATATATGTCAAACTGTCAGCAATAATCTTTATTATGCTGCACTGGAAAACATTCACATTGGAGCGAAAGCAGTGTTTGATCTCGTGACGAGAAAAGCTGCCAAAGAAGAGAAAGCAAAAAACACACAACATGGGAATCCAATGTCCGAAATAACTGTGTCTGGTGATGGAACTTGGAAGAAGAGAGGATTTAGTTCGTTGTTTGGATTGGCTACTCTTATTGGAAAATATACAGGAAAAATTATCGATCTCGTGGTAAAATCCGCGTATTGTCATGCCTGTAAATTATGGGAGTCAAAATGTGGCACGCCCGAATACGAAAACTGGCTTGACAAACGTATTGATGAATGTGCGGCAAATCACGAGGGATCTGCCGGTAAAATGGAAGTACACTGTGTGAAAGAAATGATTAGGAGGTCGAAAGATTTACATCAAATGATGTATGTGAATTATATTGGTGATGGCGACACAAAGACTTTCAAAGCTATACTGGATGACAACCCTTACGGAGATGACTTACAAGGAAGGTATTCGAACTGCAACTCACGGATTCGAATAAAATTTTGTGGGTTTGTAGAGTGATCCAAGACAAGAAAAATGGTATACTCCATTCGTGCCCAATCGCCCTTTAAGGGCATGAAATTTAACCTCAAAGTGAAATCGACACTTGCACTTCCTCGCTTATATCTCCTAAAGTACAAAAGATAGAAAAAAATGTTTTAGGTAAAAGTTTAACGGTAAAAGGAGCGCTATAAATTTGCATTAACAAATTTTTAAAAACAACTTTCCTTCTTGAAAAAAAAAATTTTTTTTGCGTTATTTCAAACAATTTTGAAATCTTTTTGCTAATGAAAAATGTGGCATTTTTTATTCTGAATTCAACCATAACAATATTTTTATTATACACCGCTAGGATTACAGAGATACACGACAAAACGTACTCCCTAGCGCGCGGTACCGCGCAATACCGCGCTAACAACATATAGAGTTACATATTAAGAATGCTCATTTTCGTTGCAGGACATAACTATGTGACGAAGATGGGTGTGGTAACATAAAAATCGCAAATTATGAAATATTACATAAAGATTAATGACTTATAATACAGATCGTACTATATCCCATATATACATACATAAATATTTTTTAGACGCTTATTTAACATTTTATTACATTGTAACCACACGCGATTACATGTACTTCACTCGACATAGTTTTCGCAAAGTGAAAAAAACGAAATACTATCTTCATTAAAAAAGTGATCTACACACAGATACTTTTTGCACCAAGCACATCTTATAATAGCAGGCTTATCACATAATTCACAACGTGGTAGTTTATCTGCTCAGGAAATTTAAAACAGAAATCTACCGGATTTTCAAACCGTTGTGGTAACCTTTCCTCTAGGTATCCACTTTTATACCAAGAGTATTTAAATAATTCTCTGAATCTCGGGGAAGACAATTGGTTGTGGGTGAGTGATTGCAATTTGATGATGTTATTTCGTAGATGTAAATTTATATTAATATCGTACAGCAAAACTCGATCGGAAAAGGTTCTAACAAAGTTTTTCCATATCCGGAAACCAAAAACGTCCAACGGTTGTATCAAACCTGTTGTCCCTTTCGGTATAGTTAACGTAATAAGTTGCTTGCCACTCGGAATACTTTGCTGAAACGTGGACGGACAATGACCACTCCACGAATCAATTAATAGTACACTTCGAGGCCCAGTCTTTGGTAAAAAGACTTCTGCGAGCCAAGTGTTGAAATGGTGTGATGTTAACTTCCCAGATTTGGAAGCAGTGACAAACACATTATCCGATCTGAATCGGACAATTCAGTGCAAAGTTCATAAGATAAGGGGATAATGATTAATCGAATATATGCGAAAACAGACCAACAATGGTAGTTGAGAGAAAGAAGAATTAATAAAAAAGAAATGATATCGTTAAATGTAATAAAATGGTCTGTTTTCGCAAATGTTCAATTAATCATTATCTCGTTATCTTATGAACTTTGCACTGATAAATATCCAGTCTCCTTATAAATACCCAGTCTTCGGGTCTGGAATTCATTGTCAGTGTTACTGGAACTCGTTCAACTGCACGTGGCGTTAGCTTTGGATAAAATGGTGTACATAAATCCGACAAACGTTATTAATCTACTAATAGCAATGCTTCACATAACCAGTATTCCACCATCTCCAATTAATCATCGGGAGGTCGAACTCTCGGAGATCATACACAGAATGATAAGTGAGAGTATCACTGAAGATTCATTTACGGCCGACTACGTTATGACCCTGGAATATGAAGATCCAACAAGACCTCAAGAATGTGAATTCGTTCCTGATGAAGGCATTCAGGAAGACGAAGAATATGGTAACAACGAATTTGATGACAGTTGCATCCCAGGCGAAAGTGGTAATGTAGACCTCAGCTATAAAACTCGCGCAGTTGAGTTCTGGAGAAGCGGCAAGAAAATGCGTAGGACTCTCGATAGCGTGCAGCACAAATTTCGAAAAGTAAAATCGATTAACCAGTTATATCAATGGGAAGAAGCGTTGGCAAGAGGCGGTACACACAGGGATAAAATTATGTCAATCGCGAAATTTGTGCTGGACAAATTTGAAGCTGCTACTGATCGAGGCTCCTTTGTGCACAATACGGATTTAAAGCATTGGGCGCTAGAAGCAAAGGAGGACGTCAATCTGCCAGGATTTAAAGCTAGCCACCAGTGGGTCGTGAATTTCAAGAGAGCGCACAACATCGTTTCGAGGAAGGTTACGAAATTCGTAAGTCGTTCCGCAAGCCGAAACAAGCAAAGTGTACAATTGGCAGCCACCGAATTCGTAGACCAGGTGAAACCGTATATCGCAACGTACGAACCGAATAATGTATACAATGCCGATGAGAGTGGATTTAATTTGGAAATTCATTCTGGCCGTACGTTATCGTATCGTGGTACAAAGACCGTAGAAGCAGCCGTGCAGTCAATATCCTCAACCACTCACAGTTATACGATTCTCCCTACCATTTCCGCGAGCGGTCAGTTACTGTCACCTTTGTTCATAGTATTAAAAGAACCAAGTGGAGAATTTGGACCTAGGGTAGAAGGAAACTTATTCAGATCGGATAATGTATTTGTCACTGCTTCCAAATCTGGGAAGTTAACATCACACCATTTCAACACTTGGCTCGCAGAAGTCTTTTTACCAAAGACTGGGCCTCGAAGTGTACTATTAATTGATTCGTGGAGTGGTCATTGTCCGTCCACGTTTCAGCAAAGTATTCCGAGTGGCAAGCAACTTATTACGTTAACTATACCGAAAGGGACAACAGGTTTGATACAACCGTTGGACGTTTTTGGTTTCCGGATATGGAAAAACTTTGTTAGAACCTTTTCCGATCGAGTTTTGCTGTACGATATTAATATAAATTTACATCTACGAAATAACATCATCAAATTGCAATCACTCACCCACAACCAATTGTCTTCCCCGAGATTCAGAGAATTATTTAAATACTCTTGGTATAAAAGTGGATACCTAGAGGAAAGGTTACCACAACGGTTTGAAAATCCGGCAGATTTCTGTTTTAAATTTCCTGAAGCAGATAAACTACCACGTTGTGAATTATGTGATAAGCCTGCTATTATAAGATGTGCTTGGTGCAAAAAGTATCTGTGTGTAGATCACTTTTTTAATGAAGATAGTATTTCGTTTTTTTCACTTTGCGAAAACTATGTCGAGTGAAGTACATGTAATCGCGTGTGGTTACAATGTAATAAAATGTTAAATAAGCGTCTAAAAAATATTTATGTATGTATATATGGGATATAGTACGATCTGTATTATAAGTCATTAATCTTTATGTAATATTTCATAATTTGCGATTTTTATGTTACCACACCCATCTTCGTCACATAGTTATGTCCTGCAACGAAAATGAGCATTCTTAATATGTAACTCTATATGTTGTTAGCGCGGTATTGCGCGGTACCGCGCGCTAGGGAGTACGTTTTGTCGTGTATCTCTGTAATCCTAGCGGTGTATAATAAAAATATTGTTATGGTTGAATTCAGAATAAAAAATGCCACATTTTTCATTAGCAAAAAGATTTCAAAATTGTTTGAAATAACGCAAAAAAAATTTTTTTTTTCAAGAAGGAAAGTTGTTTTTAAAAATTTGTTAATGCAAATTTATAGCGCTCCTTTTACCGTTAAACTTTTACCTAAAACATTTTTTTCTATCTTTTGTACTTTAGGAGATATAAGCGAGGAAGTGCAAGTGTCGATTTCACTTTGAGGTTAAATTTCATGCCCTTAAAGGGCGATTGGGCACGAATGGAGTATACAATTTTTCTTGTCTTGGATCACTCTACAAACCCACAAAATTTTATTCGAATCCGTGAGTTGCAGTTCGAATACCTTCCTTGTTAGTGGTACAGAAAAAAAGAATGTGTGGGACATGTTCAAAAACGTATGGGCAAACGTCTAAGAAAGGCGAAGAAGAAATTGAAACTGGAACGAAATGAAAAATTTACAGTTCAATTAATCAATGAATTGACTCTTTTTTATGGTTTGGCTATCAGATGAAATCCGAATTCCCTTGATGATCCCCGGCATATGCTCTGTCCACCAGGGCCAGACAGTTGGTGCAAGAGGTGCAAAACAGAAGCAGAAGGAGCACTGCATCAATTCGATCATAAGGAGCCAGTGAACGAAGATCTTGCTACTGCTGTAGTGTCAATCTACGAGGATTTGTCCAACAAGGAACTATTAGAGAGATGTTGGGAGGCGGAAATCAAAATAATAACGAGAGTTTTAACTCTACAGTCTGGCGACTCGCGCCCAAACACCTTCATTGCGGGACAAAAAGCGTAGAAACGGCGGCTTATATAGCAACTGGCATATTTAAGAAATATATAAGAAATAGTCGAGCGTGTTTGTCGGAGGGAAAATAGTGTTAGTACGTAGTGTAAGCATTTGTCGTAAATTATGTTGACTGCGAGCGGCGATTTCGTCGAACCTACGACTGACGATTTCTAGGCGGCCAGGCACTCGAGGCCCCAATAGTATTTGGTTTTCTGGGCCGCTGACAAAAGATATATATTGTCGGACTAAGTGGCCGAGGGCCGTCGCGTGGTTTTCCAGAAATCGGTTTGTTTTTCCCTTGGAAAATCGCGGGCCTCGGGGTGGGCTTTAGTTGAGCGAACATTGACCCGCCTCTGGATCTTCGGCGGCCCAATTAGAAGTATAGGGCCGCCCACGCATAGTGGAGAAAATCTGTGACTTTTTGGGGAACGAATACGCCCCAGTCGACACTTTTTGAATATATAGTGTGTGACCTAGTAATGAAGGACCATTAACCGAGCATTTAGACGACGACGTGAGATTTACTGAGTTTAGAGTCGACGGCAAGAGAGAAAGAGTACTGTTAGTGTGCATTGCAAGTATTCTGTGTGAAGTGCCTGTGAGGTGTGAGGTCAGTAGAGTTCTGACATAACGAATTATCTGAGCATACATTTCTTCCCGTAAGTGTAACGGTGGTAAAAAGTTTCTTTCCTTCTAAAAAGGCGGTTAGCATTTTTCATTTTTAATTTTTGCCCATCTAAATATTACATACAATAGATATGGAAATCAGTGATTTGTCTGATGAATCCATATGTGTAACCAGAAGAAACACAGGAAGATTAAGAATACTCTCAACATCATCGGACACGACAAGTCATGGAAGTATTTCGCAGGAAGAAGATTTGGGGTCTGATGTAGAGGAACAAAATCATGATGCGGAATGGCAAAAAATAAGAGAAAACACTACAGCACAGGAAGAGTATTCGGAGGAAGAACAATTTTTGATTGAAGAGACGGACTGCGACGATCCTGTTGCGTTATACAAACTATTCTTCACCGATGAGATATTGGAGATGTCAGTTGAAGAAACAAATAGATATGCAATACAGTGCATATCCAATGTGGCATCTGGCAGCAGAAGGCATCAAGAAGCCTGGATGCCCTTTACGAAAGGTGAAATGAATTATTTTATTGGTATTTTACTAATTATGGGTGTAGTGCGTTTACCCGAAATTAGATTGTACTGGTCGAAGAAGGAGATGTATGCGAATGCACGCGTAAAAAAGCAATGAAACGCGATCGGTTTATATCGATATTGAAATATTTGCATTTTACTGATAATTCTACTGCTAGAACCGAGGATCGGTTGCATAAACTTAAAACCATAGTCTTCGACGAAAGCATGGTTCCATGGAGAGGACGCCTCCATTTTCGTCAATATATACCAGGCAAGCGACATAAATACGGGATAAAACTATACAAACTGTGCCTTCCGGAAGGTTATACGTACAGTGTACAGTGGCTCACAAAAGTGTTCGAACGCGTGTAAGTAAAAACTAAAACAAATGGTAAATGTAAGATAAACTTAACTCTTGAAGATAGCACTGTAACTACTATCAGACACAACTATCAGGATAGTACACATAAAATTTCAAGACAATCGAATAATGTATGTAGGAATTATGAAGCCTTTATTATACAGATGTACTGTAACGGAGTCACAAAAGTGTTCGAACGCGTAGAAGTCAATAAGAGAAACAATGTTGTGAAACAAAAGATGTGAACATTGGTAGCTTCAGTTAGTCTCTAGAAATCGTGCAGTAAGTTCTTTGTCGTTAATTGTATATCGCCGCGTTTATAATGGCAATGGATTCAAGAAGAACAGAAACACAAATGTGCGAGAGACAGATTATACTGAAAATCCATAAAGACGGAAAATCCTGTAGGCAAATTGCTACAAATGTATATGTAGAAGTGTATCCACAGTGCATTACATTGTAAAAAAATCAAAAACTGAAGGTACAATAACGAACAAAGAGCGTACAGGTCGACCGCCGAAGTTAAGTGTAAGAGAAGAAAAGTTTGTTGTTCGAGAAATAAAAAAAAATCCGAATACTTCGGCAACAAAACTTACACAAATGATTAATAAGTACTTTGGAAAAAGTGTTCATCCCGAATTATGTCGCAGAATACTCCGAAAGAATAATTTTCATGGTAGAATACCAAGGAAGAAGCCATTCATAAATAAAACCAATAAACTTAAACGATTAAAATTTGTAAAAGAATATAAAAATAAAGACAATAATTTCTGGAACACAGTTATTTTTTCTGACGAAAGTAAATTCAACGTATTTGGGTCAGATGGACAACGTTATGTGTGGAGGGAACCGAACACTGAAATAAATATGCATAATTTACGCCCAACAGTAAAGCACGGAGGTGGTTCGGTGATGGTTTGGGGGTGTATGGCAGCAAGTGGCACAGGAAATCTTGTCTTTATAGAAGGCACTTTAGACAAATTCAAATATTTACAAATTTTAAAAAACAATTTCAGAGAAAGTGCCTCAAAATTAGGCCTATTAAACAATTTTACTTTCAACAGGATAACGATCCTAAGCATAAGGCTAGGATTGTACAAGAGTGGTTACTGTACAATACACCACATATGCTGCATACACCACCTCAAAGTCCGGATATTAATCCGATTGAACATTTGTGGGCAGAAATAGGGAGAAGACTAAAAAATTATGATATTAGTTCAAAAGAACAACTCAAACAAAAAATTTTAGAAGTATGGAACTCCATTGAGCCCCAAGTAACCGAAAACTTGGTACATAGCATGGGAAGACGTCTTACGGACGTAATTAAGGCGAAAGGAGGTCCAACTAAATATTAATATAGAATAAGATATAAATAATTTCGACCGTTCGAACACTTTTGTGACTCCGTTACAGTACATCTATATAATAAAGGCTTCATAATTCCTTCATACACTATTCCATTGTCTTGAAATTTTATATGTACTATCCTGATAGTTGTGTCTGATAGTAGTTACAGAACTATCTTCAAGAGTTAAGTTTAACTTACATTTACCATTTGTTTTAGTTTTTACTTACACGCGTTCGAACACTTTTGTGAGCCACTGTACATATTTATTCCGGGAAGGATGAAGCGAGAGTTTTAAAAGTACATTCGAAAGATGTAGTTATGAAATTGATAGGAGATTTATTGTTCGAGGGCCGGATATTGTTCACCGATAGTTTTTACACAAGTGTTCCCTTGGCCGAGCAACTTCTCCGGAAAAATACGTACATTTGTGGTACTATAAAAATGAATAAAAAATTTGTACCACCGCAGGCAAAACAAAGACAAAAACGGGGCGATATTACGTCATTTGAAAATCGAAGCGGGGTAAAATTTGTAAAGTGGACCTATAAAAGGCCAGTGTGCATGCTGGCCACTTCACCAAATCACAAGTGTACTATTATTCGTGGCAAAAAAGATAAATTGAAGCCAGACACTATTTTTTCGTATAATGAAGCTAAAAAGGGAGTTGATCTATCTGATCAAATAACTGCATATTATAATTGTGTATGGACGACTGTGAAGTGGTATAGGAAAATTGTTATACAGCTGATATGCGGAACTTCTCTCGCCAATGCGTGGCACATTCATAAAAAATGGGGAAACAAGGGAATGAAAATGTTAAAATTTACAGAAAAAATTATTGATCATATGTTGATGGATGTTGAGAATCCCCCTTGTGGGGCAATAATAACAACAAATAAAAAACATTTTTTAAATTCGTATAAAGGATCCGCGAGGAAGACGAGAAAGCGATGCAGACAATGCTATAAGCACTTAGCAAACCTAAAAGGTACTCAGTACGCGGCGAGTAGAGCAAAGAAAGTAAAAACATATTGCAATCATTGTGAGGGCAAGCCGGCATTATGTGTAGCATGCTTTAAAAAGTTGCATAGAAAAAATTAAAATAAGTACATTTAATTATTAGGTTGGAAACTATGAAACGGGCGTTGAATAAGAATAAAAAACAAAAAGCGCAATTTTTCACTTTATTTATTATATTCAATCGAAATAACTTCCATTGGCATCTACGACTTTCTGCCAACGATTGGGCAAGTCATATATGCCTTTTTGAAAGAAATCTTTCTTTTTAGAATTAATAAAGAATTCAAAGTCTTTTATAATATCATTTCGGTTATCGTATTTATTTTCTCTTAAAAATAATTCATAATTACGAAAAAGGTAATAATCGGTCGAAATATCGGGTGAATATGGAGGATGTGGCAAAATTTCATATTGTAGAGAAGTTAATTTGTCAACAGTAATTGAAGCATTATGTAGTCGTGCGTTATCACAGCAGTAATATTGCGCCGTGCCGATTGAGCAATGCTGGTTGTTTTTTCATAAGTTTCTCATGCATGACATCAATTTCACGACAATAGGACACCGCTGTTATGGTTTCGCATGGTTGTAGGAAGGAATAATGGATCACTCCTTGGGCATTCCACCATACAGTAACCATACTTTTTTTTTATGAAATTTCGGCTTCGGGGTATGTCCTGGGGGTGTATTCTTATCTACCTATTTGCTTGATCGCTTTCGATTATCATGCAAAATCCACTTTTCATCACAAGTGATGATTTGGTGTAAAAACGGCAATCGTGTATTGCGAAGCAACAAAGATGCGCACTTGCTCTTGCGGTCGATCATCTGCAGTTGCATCAGTTCGTACGGCATGTATGAGTCCAATTTCTTTACTTTATTTATTGTACGCAGATGTTTTAACACAGCCGTATGGCTAGTTCCTAGTTTAGACCCAAGTTCGCGAATAGTTGTGTGTGAATCGGATTCCACAGTCATCCTTAATTTCTCGTTATCAATATGGGCCGGTGGTCTTCCTTGAGGCTCGTTGACGATACTCAAATAGCCAGAACGAAATTTTTGGAACCAATATCGAGCATTTTTTTCAGTAGTGGATCCATCTCCGAATGCGCGATTAATGTTTCTCGAAGCTTGAGCTGCGATATAATTCAATTTGAACTCGTACAAGAAAAGTAGATGTAAATCGCGTTTTGTTTATTTGATTTCGGAGAAAAATAATACAAAAATGGGATACAAACACGAAAAAATTTTACGAAGTGAGTAAGAAGAATACCTTTAAACTTTATAAATAAAAATATCGAGCGGACGTTACAATGAACCTCTCTCAGTCGCAGCTGAACAAACACTAAACAAAAACGCCCGTTTCATAGTTTCCAACCTAATATATTCAATTAATAAGTTAAATTATAAGTTGTATTTTGTATTGAATGTTTGATTACAATGTTGAAATGTTAATGTATACTGTTGAATAAAATAAAATTACATTTTGTACTACGTATTTTTTGATATACAAGCGTGGCCCATCGGTGGGTCATGCCGCCCCATGGAACATAAAAGCATGATCCACCGGTGGGTCATGCCGGCGTCAACATGTTAAGTAAAGCCCATTATTCTGTATAGATTTGTACTGCACAAATTGCTGCCCAAAGAAATTGTGTAATGAGGATCCATCAAGGGGTTAATATTAAAAATATAAAATATAAAAAATTACTTTTATTTATCATTGTTGGTAATTTGACTCTTCAGGTTTACTGTCGCGGCGTAAATGCTCGAAGAAAAATCTTTGACTGGGACTGTCAAGAAGTGAAACTTTCTGCATGGCCTGTACCTAGGTACGGCCATAAACCGTACCTCGTGCAGCTTGCAACGTGCACAGTGCAAGCCGAGGTACGGCCATAAACCGTGCAAATCGAGGTACGGTACCTTGGCAGCTCGGACCGCGGCCATGCAGAATGTTATCTCTCTTTTTCGAGAATTTTCCATTCCCCTTTTCAAAGGGCGAACCACCCCTACATCTTGAAGACGTACCATTTTAATAAATCATAATACAATGAGTACAGCAAAAAAATATACAATCGCCCAATTTGTGGATGGACTGCAAGTCATTCCAACTTCGTGGTTAAATCAGGCAAAGGACAAAAGCCTGTGGCCGGGACATATAAAGTCATCGAGTACGTTGGAGAAAATGATTAGAATAGGTGCCATGCCTAACCCAGACAGCAATTGAGATGTGTGCAACGTTGAGCGTTGTTTTGGATCGACTGGTATGTATCGACACTGCTAGAATCAATATTAATGAGTTTCATTGACTTTTATTATTTGCGACAGATTCAGTAATTCAATGATATATTTTGTAGATAATTGGTTGAGAGCGAAAGAGAAGGTGGCTGAAGCAGCAGAAACATCATGCCTCATCGAGTCAGAGGAGTTGTCCGCAGATGAACTGGCAATGCAGTTAAAGGAGCGACGGAGGAAACGGGCGAAGATATACTGTCGTCGGACGAGGAGAGTGAATCGCAGATCATAAGAAATGTTAGTAAGAAAATCAAACTGACAAACACCAGTCTAACGCTGCCAACTCCACCTCCCTGTTATTCGTCCACACCAGTGCGAACAAATACTGCGACAACGCAAAATAAAGAAAACATACGTCCGAGTAATTCCCAAGGTAAGAGTTGTGATGAAGAAGCATTGCAATTAAATTCAGTTGGCTTGGGCGTTTAAAGAAACGATGTTTCAGCAAACTAACAACGGCGAGGCTGCTGCAAAGTAAGTTTTTTTGTTTAAGAGTTACCATTGTCATATCGTCACCATATATCAGTTAATCACACTATTCTCCAATCTAAACTTAACGCTTATGGTTTTCATGGTAGTTTCCTTTCCTGGATTCACAGCTACCTCACTAATCGTTTCCAAATTATAAAATACAACAATTCCTATTCTGAGAAAATTGCTGTTTCCTCGGGTGTTCCTCAAGGTTCACACTTAGGGCCACTACTGTTTGTATTAGGGTGTCCCATAAGTTTCTTTCTCTCCGCGCTATGAGTGGCCTTATCTGGCTCTGCTTGTGTGAACATGCAGGCTTAGTTATTAGACGTCTATGTCATCCGTTTCAGTCGTCCCAGAGTTCTTTTACAGTATGTTTCATTTGTGCCACAGTATCTTTTAAACGTTCATCCAAAGCGTTAAACATGGGTAGCGAAAGGCGACATTTACGGCATGTTATGATTCATTGTTCCAAAAAAGGTGATAGCGTAAAGAATACTGTTGACGAGATTTGTACCGTGTACGGGGATGGTGCTATAACTATTACAACCGTTCGCAATTGGTTTGAAAGATTTAGAAAGGGAAATTTTAATCTGGAAGATGAAAACCGCAGCGGCCGCCCAAAAACGGCGGATACGGACCTCATCAAGGCCATGCTTGATGAAAATCCGCGATATAGTGTGCGGGAGATAGTAAATACCACTAAGATTCCCAAAACAACAGTGCATAATCACCTAACCAAGATGGGATATGTTAATCGCTGCGAAGTTTGGGTTCCGCACTTACTGACGGAGACCAACCTTATGAATCGCATCTCTACGCGCGATTTGCTTCTCCAGCGACATGAAAAGGAACCGTTTTTAAAGAGGATTGTCACCGGAGATGAAACTTGGATTCTGTATGAAAATGTGCATAGAAAACACACTTAGTGTAAGGACAATAACCCTTCAACTGTCGACAAGGCGGGACTACACCCCAAAAAAGTTCTTTTATCTATTTGGTGGGATTGGAAAGGCATAATTTTCTACGAGCTCCTTCCCCAAGGTGAAACAATAAATTCTACGAAATACTGTCATCAACTGGATCAATTGAAAGCTGCCATAGCAAGAAAACGGCCAGAATTAATGAATCGATCCTGCATACTCTTCAGATCTCGCTCCATCTGATTACTACTTCTTTCTGCCCATAAAAAATTCTCTTCGCGATAAGCGCTTTAAATCCTCCAACGAAATAAAAGCGCACCTCCAGGATTATTTCTTGTCCAAAACACAACAATTTTGGAAAAAAGGCATAATGAGGCTTCCAGAGAGATGGAAGAAAGTAATAGAGCAAAAGGGTTCTTATATAACAAAATAAATAATATGTGAAACAATAAATATTGTGTATTCATTTCATATTAGAAAAAGGAAAGAAACTTATGGGACACCCTAATATTATTTATCAACGATATATCTAGTATTTTCTCACATAGTAAATTTCTTCTATTTGCTGACGATCTTAAGATTTACCGTACGATTAAGTGTTTGGATGATGCTGCTCTATTACAGAGCGATCTTGAAAATTTTTATTATTGGTGTCATAGAAACAAACTTAATATTAATATAACTAAGTGTCACGCTATCCGCTTCAATCGCAGATCTACCACTATAGAGTACCCATATTCCATTAATACCTCCATCTTATCGACAGTAGACAACATACGTGATCTTGGAATATTATTTTCCAGCAACTTATCTTTTCAGAACCATAAACTCAGTTGTCAACAATTCAATAAAAATTCTCGGTTTGATCTATCGCATCTCCAAACACCTCTCTATCATCTTTACACTTCGTACACTTTATATTTCTTTGGTTCGTCCGCATCTAGAATATGGATCGGTTATCTGGTCACCATATAGCCAAACACAAAAAATACTAATAGAGAGAGTACAAAATAAATTTCTTAGATTTGTCTCATACTTCTCAAACTCACCTCTCTCGTACGATTGTCACAACTATGATAACATTTTAACTCTGCTAAATTTAGCGACTCTTGATCAACGTCGCATGATGGCCGATAACGTATTTGTATTTAAGATTTTCAATAACTCGATTAACTCTCCTGCTATCTTGAAGGAATTTGAGCTCTATGTTCCTACCCTCCGTTATAGGAAAAATTCACTTTTCGCAATCACATACCATCATACTTTATATGGTTCAAACAACTGTATCAACCGTCTACGCCTTAACTCAAATCGTTTTTGTGATTCTATAAACTTCTTCAATGTATCACTTTCTAATTTTAAGCGATCTTTGTTTAATGCCGTCCTAAACTCTTAACATTCACTTTCTGTACATTTACTGTAATGAAAGGGTTTTTTCCAGTGATTCTACAATAAATTCTAATTCTAATTCTAATATATGTTACATTGGGCATTTATTATTTTGCAGGAAGTTTACACATGATTGGCAAGGAGATATGGTCGTCGAATGAAGTGGATCATGCCATTGAAAAGTGGCTTTCGCAATTAAGAACAAGAGCGAATCGTGCCAAAATTCAAGAACAACAGTCATCTGATAATGAGACCGATGACAATTCCGAAGCGATAAATAAGATATAATTACTACCATATATTCCTAAACTTACAAGGGAACATATCGAACTCGAACACACCGATTTTGATGAAATTTATGTCAGAGGTACTCCTCGTCAGAATATTGGACACGTATTTTTTTTTTATCGGCAACCATCCACTCTGAAGGGGTGAAAATACCCCTCAAAGTTGACGGTAAAAACACATTTTTGGATATATCTCGGTAACCAGGGGTCAAAAAAAATTTTTTTTTTTTTTAATTTGTGTGTTTTTCAACCGAGAATTGAACTGTGTAACAAAAGTTGCAAAAAAATTATTTGTTTAAAAAATATATTAAAAAATTAATTTTTTTTGTTAATATCTTCCAAAAAACATTCGCAACTGATTAAATAAATTTATGTACACAATCTATGGTCCAAATTAGCGGATACGTGTTTTTGGATTTTTTCGATTTTTGACGATAACGGTCATTATTTCGTGTTTAACATTTTCTCGTTCCGCACTGAAATGGCCGGCCGAAATGGACTTTTTTTCATAACAAAACTGACATTATTGCCATGACTAGTAGTCTAATAATCTATGCGAAAGAATTTTAAACATCAAATAATAACCGTTAGTGTCAAAAACCAAAAATTTCAAAGTCACGAATACACTGCTTTCGATAATACTTTACATACATAATATTCAATAGCGGAATAACACGTATCAGGAAAAATTAACGAAAAAATTCAAATTTTTAACGCTTTTGCTACGGGCGTCTTCTCCGGCGCGGTATTCCCGCTGTACGGGCCGCTGCGCAAAAAGTGCGCACGCTGCGCGGGAAAGATCGTCAGCGATCGCACTTACGCCTCGCTGCAACAGAGTTGCTTTGACGACGTTTTTTTAAAAAAAATTTTTCCTTGTAATGCTACATGTTCAGAGTAATAATATTCGATGCGCAATAACTCCAATCACTTGTTGTATGTACAATTTGCTGCATTTTATGCAGAGCGACTATAGTCGCCCGTAGTATGTCAGTGGCATCTTATGGAGGGCGACTATAGTCGCCCGTAGTATGTCTGTGGCATCTTATGGAGAGCGACTATAGTCACCCGTAGTAGTGAATGGGTTAATGTACGATTTGATAAATAATATATTTAAATTTGCATTTATTCGTTAATTTTTTCTGATAAGCGTTATTCCGCTATCGAATAATATGTACGTAAAGTATTATCGAAATCAGTGCATTCGTGACTTTGGAATTTTTGGTTTTTGACACTAACGGTTATTATTTGATGTTTAAAATTCTTTCGCATAGATTATTAGACTACTAGTCATGGCAATAATGTCAGTTTTGTTATGAAAAAAAGTCCATTTCGGCCGGCCATTTCAGTGCGGAACGAGAAAATGTTAAACACGAAATAATGACCGTTATCGTCAAAAATCGAAAAAATCCAAAAACACGTATCCGCTAATTTGGACCATAGATTGTGTACATAAATTTATTTAATCAGTTGCGAATGTTTTTTGGAAGATATTAACAAAAAAAATTAATTTTTTAATATATTTTTTAAACAAATAATTTTTTTGCAACTTTTGTTACACAGTTCAATTCTCGGTTGAAAAACACACAATTTAAAAAAAAAAAAAAAAATTTTTAACCCCTGGTTACCGAGATATATCCAAAAATGTGTTTTTACCCTCAACTTTGAGGGGTATTTTCACCCCTTCAGAGTGGATGGTTGCCGATAAAAAAAAATACGTGTCCAATATTCTGACGAGGAGTACCTCTGACATAAATTTCATCAAAATCGGTGTGTTCGAGTTCGATATGTTCCCTTGTTAGTGTAATATTAATATTACATGTTTTATTTCAATTATTAATAAATGCAATTATCACAAATAAATGTTTGTTCATCCAACCAATATTCCCGCAATATTGCTGCAATATTCCCGGCAATATTGCCGCAATATTCCAGCAAGCTACAAACAGGCGGACATAGGAATATTGCAAACCTTGCAATCCCTGCAAGGTTTAAGGTTGTAAAGTAATATTGCTGCAATATTCCAGTCTGTCTGGGTAGAAACACATCCGAGGTGAATGTAAGTAAAGACGCTGAACACATTCAAAAACCCCGTCGAGGACGTCCTCGAGGATCGTTTCCGCTGAAAAGGGCGATACTTTCGACAAGCGCAGCTGCTTCGAATGAGGATCTGAAGGAGAAAAAACGCTGGAAGGAGCTCAATCGACCTCTGCAACTTCTAAAACAACGGAAACTGCAAGCTCTAATTCATCGGAGCTTCCTTTGCGTCAATCATCATCCAAAGACGACGATAATTCTACAACTAACGAAGATACTGAGAGATGTCTACGGTCTCCTCTAAAATAGATGCTGATCAACCAGCTTCTGAAAGGGAAGCTCTCCTCTGCCAAATTGAAGTTCTGTCGGAGGAGATCAAAGCGCTCAAGACGCAAAACGTAGCTCTGCCAAAGCTGTCCAGTCCGATCGCCACATCATCGAGACGTTCTTCCACCGCCTCAATTGCAAAAGAAATGGGCGCATGCACCACGGAGACTACACCTGCGGCAATTCCAACCAGCAACCGATATGCTTCCCTGGCTGATCTGGAAGTCCACAGGGATGAAGAGGGCCCTGCACAAGGAGAGAGGAATCGCGAGCCTGAGGGAGCGGTTAAGATGGCTTCGGGTAAGTCACCACCTATCATTGTCCATACGGCTTCGCCGCAAATCATTATAAATCTTACAAAAAGCGTGCTTGATAAAGCGGCTTTCACAATAAAGTGGAGTGGACCGCAAAGTCACGTTATTTACCCAAAAAATCAAGTAGTTTTTGCCAAATTAAACGCCATGCTCGAACGAGCATCTCTGAAATTTTACTCGTACACTCCTCGTAGCGAAAAACAAATCAGTATGCTTGTCAAGGGCATTGACCCAAATTCTCCGAAATTCGATTTGCTCGGAGAAATAAATTCTATAGCCCCGAGCAAAGTCAAGGCAACTCGCATATCGGAATTCGAAACGGTTCATTCAAAACAAACCGGTAAGCCTCTACCTATGTTTATAGTACAGTTTTCTCCGTCTTCGGACGTTTCGTTTCTCAAGAACGTAAACATTCTAAGTTACCAACGGGTACGTTAGGAAAAATTTCGAAAACAGAAAATATTACAATGCCACAATTGCCAACGCATAGGCGATGCATGCTTCGGCCAATTGCTTTTTAGACTTTCGATGCGTAAAATGCAACCTGACTCATGAAAGGGGGAAATGCACTATTGCTGATTCCACCCATCATTATGCAATCTACTATGTGAATTGCAAAAAATTCGGACGCCCGGCTTCTTATCGGGGATGCCCAACATTTAGGGCACGACAAACTGCCGCTCGCTCTGCTCTCCGCACTTCAACCAAAGATCAAACTAGGACGTATTTGAGAGAAGAAGTAACCGATGCTCCCCCTCCCCCTCATTCAAACACTGATGCTACTAGCTACAGCGCGGCCGTATTGAGGAGTCCAGCTCCTTCCTCTGCGTCTACTAAGCGCCCACAGACTATGCCCCCACAACGCGAGTACACTCCAGCCGCCACCATACTAAGTGACAAATCATCAAATGTTCCGCCCATGGCACTTCAATCAGCACACCGAATTAACTTGACCACCATTATGGAGATGTTAAGTAATATTTCCAATGAAATTCCGTTAATCTTCCAAAAAATCGCAGATAACACTGAAAGGATTAACATACTTTTTCATGCATTTGTTACATGCGGCCCTGCATTTTCATTTTTCTCACGGAATATCAGTCGACCACTTAGAAAATATATCAGTAGACCACTTGAGAAACCATAGGAAGACGTAAATACGCAGGACCACCACCCTCGCGGCTGGTGTAAGAAAGTTACATTTTTATAATCTCCAGATTTTTCCCACGCCATCTTGGTGCCCTAAACTCCCTTCCAAATTCCTACCACCTCCACTCATTTTTTGACAGATTTTCCCAGGACTAAATCCTATATAAACGAGACGCATTTTGACTCCTCGGATCTAGTATTCTTTAAACCATCATACTGTTACCTAGCGTACATAAAGTTCAAAGTCACGACTTCTATAAAACGTTGACTGTTGGAAGTATAAGACGTAGAATATCCCCGCGAACCGACGCGTGAATTTCGGCCAAGTTTAGATTTAAGAATCAACTTTTGTAATTGCATTATTGAACCACTTTTGATTATAACTGTTAATATACGTTTAAGTACATGCACATTGTGATATTTCAAACGTTTAGTTATTTTCATTGTACTTCCTTTGATCTTCACGTAACTGAGCAACGATCTCCCTTATTCACTCTTACCGCTCGGAGTGAATAAGATCTTTAAAATTAAAGTTACGGGTGTTCGTTAAAACAGTCTACGGATTGCAACAATTTCCTTTTTTCCCTTATACCAGCTAGTGGCGGTACCACCGTATTCTCTGGTACGGGACTTATCCGCTTTACTAGCGCGAAAATACCGCAAGGTTTTTCGTTATTGATGGGCATACGGCGACTCTATAATTCTGCTATAGATTAGTCCGGTCCCCGGAGATTTCCCTACTACTAGCTAGTGGCGGTACCCCCGTATTCTCTGGTAAGGGACTTATCCGCTATACTAGCGCGAAAGTACCGCGAGGTTTCTTTCGTTATTAACGGGCATACGGCGACTCTATAGTTAGGCTATAGGTTAGTCCGGTCCCCGGATATAATTCCCCCACTCGTTGCAATTCTTAGCTCTCGCAATAAAATTGTATTAACGCATTCGGTCTCATACTGCCACTCGCCCGGCTCGTAACACATTCATAGATTAACCCTCGCGTTCCTGTGACGGGGTCCCTAGAGACGCAGCGTTTAGCGCACGATGACACACACTGCCAAACATGTAATTTGAGTAGCACTCGCCGACTTCGGAGCGATAACACACACATTTACGAAGTTGAATTCGATACAATCCAACAGTGTGTAAGTGATTCGTCAGCGAGCAGTTCTTTTCGAGTCGCGTTAGTTCTTCGCAGAGATTGATACAAGTATGACGTGTGTAACGAAGAAAATTTACCGTACAAGCGTTTATTGTACGAAAGAGTCAGTCAGCTTGACCAGGCCTGTTTTGAAAACGATGGCCTACCGAAGGTTTTTTTACCTGCGTAAGCGAATAGAAAAACCGTTGATTCATTCACATGGATTTCGTCAACATGCCGTCCAAGGGGCGAAAGTACGAAGTACGGAGTACGGATGGTCATAAATTATGCCCTTTCCTAATTACAACGTCATGGGTCTAGGAGACGATATTTTGTCGTCCACATTTTTGGGCATTTTTAGTCGAACCGTTGTAGTAGAAAGAACGTGCAAAAGATATCTCATTGTATTCAAGTTTTCGATTCACTTTACCAGTGCTAAAATTACTACTTGTAATTTTTCTAAAACGTTTAAAATGGCAACTGGACAATCTCTGTTTGAGCAATTGGTGACGGATGATGACATTCATAATTACAACGAATCATCCGATGATGCTTCTAATTCATCGGAGAGTGATGGCGAACCGGAATTACAAGAGCGTGAACCGGATGAATTTGTCATAGACCTATCCAGTGGAGAGGCGGATCCATGAGATGTTACTTTTGCGGGTCGCACTTGGAGATATATTGCGCCCTCCAATAACACGACATCGCACAATGTATCTCGTGAGTACTCACTAACAGAAAAAAGTGAATTAGCATCAACCATTGATGATTGTTTTCATTTATTTATAAATGATGAAATCATCGACAAAATACTGTTGTACACAAATAAGAAGGCCGAGCAAAGTATGTCGCCAAATACTACATGGAGGAAAATAGATCGGAAAGAAATCGATGCGTTCTTTGGTCTATTACTTCTAATAGGACGTTTTAGAGAATCACGTGAACGCAAGTCCGATCTATGGAAACAAGATATAGCACTTTCTCGGCCGTATTATGCTGCAACGATGTCGCGCGATCGCTTTACAGATATATTGAAGTATATCTGCTTCGATGATTGCACGACACGCGAAGCTAGAAAACAAAGTGATAAGTTTGCAGCATTGAGAGAAATTTCTGAGCTATTCATTGAAAATTGTAAAAACTCGTACAATGCAACAAATGTTGGGTGTATCGACGAGCAGCTCATGACATTTCGTGGACGATGTCGCTTCAAAGTTTATATGCCAAGCAAACCAGGGAAATACGGCATAAAAATTTGAACACTTTGCGACTCCAAAACTTTTTATTGCTGTAATATGGACATTTATCTTGGAAAATTAAATAACACGCCAGAAAAACAGCAAGAACAGTGTGTAGTGAAACAATTGTCGGAAATGTGGAAAGATTCCAATCGCTGTATTACAACTGATAATTTTTTTACAGACATAACTCTTGCAGAAGAATTACTTCAGGACAAAATTTTTATGGTTGGCACCTTACGGAAAAATAGACGGGACTTACCAAAAATGCTTGTGCAAACAAGGAGTCGTGCACAATATTCATCAGAATATTTTTTTACGAAGGACGTAACATTAGTATCTTACGTACCGAAACCGAGAAAATGTGTAATTATGCTATCGACGATCCACCACGAGCATAATATATCAACAGAAGAAAATAATTTCAAACCGGAAATAATAAACTATTACAACAATACAAAAAGTGGTGTAGATGTTTTAGATAAACTAATGCGTGAATATTCGTGTAGAAGATGTACACGCCGTTGGAGTTTATCTTTATTTATGCATTTCCTAGATATTGCAGCATACAATGCATTCGTTATTTGGCAAGTGAAGAACCCGGCATGGCAAAGCCAAAACCCAATGAAATCAAAAAGAAAACTGTTTCTGGAATCGTTAGCAAAAATGCTAACTGGAAAAAACATAGATAGGCGGGCTACCCAATTTGAGAACCACGATCTAACGTTTCACGCAAACTTAGTATATGCTATAGAAGCGACGGGGAGAAAAATTGTCAAACCCAGAACTGATCAAACACAGAGTGTCGCTAGACGAAAACGTGCTAGATGCTATATTTGCATTGGAAATAATAATAAATATACAACAACATGCGACGATTGTAAAAAACACATTTGCAATATGCACTCTACGCAACAAAGAGTTATTAAATGTAATAATTGTCTACTAAAAAACCCTGAATAAATATCATTTATTTTTACTTTATACACGTTTATTTTTTTTATACACATCCTGCATAAAAACCTTTTTGAATGTTGATATCGGAATTATTACAGAACGTTGTATAATTTATTGATTGCTGATTTCATTCGAATTTTTTTATTGAATTTATTAGTCAAATAGATGTAGAAAACACAAGTAGAACATATTCCTTCTCATGCTCAAGAACACAATGCCGTTGTGTTAGTAGCATGCTTATCTCAGGTTTCGACTCGAGCGAACGCGTAAAACTATTAGTGAGAATTGATGTGTGTCTCAAGGGACCCCGTCACCGGGCGCGGTTTAGTCCGTACTCCGAGGGTTAATAACTATCGACCGATCAGTCTGCTGCCCAATCTGGGCAAACTCCTTGAGATTGTGCTCAACACAAGGCTCAACCGTTTCATCCTTGAAAAGGATCTCCTCCCGCACCATCAATTTGGATTTCGGTCTGGTCACTCTATCGTGCACGTGGTGTCGAAGTTCACAATTGATGTAGTCCATGCCCTTAACTATAAAAAGATCACGGGGGCCTGCTTAATTGATTTAAAGAAAGCCTTTGACACGGAGTCAAGCTCGCGGACTTAGGTATGCCACTTCCCCTGGTGCAGATAATTGACGACGCGATCACTGGCCGCTGTTTTCTTACTTGTGTCAATGATAATGCTTCCCGCCATGTCTTCCCCATAGAAAACGGATTACAGCAGGGTGCTGTCAATGTTGAACAAATATATATATATATATATATAGACTAGACTAAGACGACGGACGGACGAACTGACATTCATATTACACTACACTAGACAAGGACGTACACGACTACATATATAGGACGGACTTCATTTATGACAACTCGGCGAAAATTATAAAAAACAAATATGGAAGACGACAAAAAATTGAAAAAAGGTTACGGTGCAGGGTCTCTCGGTGGGCCCAGTACCGGCGCGTCTGGTTGTGGTCGAGCGGGCACCAGCGCGTCGTCATCGAGCAACCGTGAGATACCTCCCGCGGAGGACCAGGCGGGGGTATCTACTAGAGCGACTGGAGCCGAAGATAGTTGGGAGGATACGGATGGGGGTGGGATGTCAAGGGGTGGCTCTATCTCCAACGTCAGCGGATTTATAGAGGATGTATTAAGGGCGGCGACGGGATCGGATTCGAGCTGTAGCATGAGCAGGCCACTAAAGGCGTCGAGAAAGAGAAGAGCGATAGCGGATTTGGAAAAGTTTCGGAAAGAGAGAGTACAGGAGAAAGAACAGGAGAAAAAGAAGAAGAAGGGAAAAATAGGACCGAAAAGCAGCAAAGTTAAGAAGAAACAAGAAAAGCAGGATAGTGAAGAAGAAGATAGTGAAAGGGATAGTGATATAGGTGTGTTGGACATCGAAGAAAGAGAACAAGCTGATAGAGGGAAGGAAAGTGACGAAGAAGATGAGAATAAAAAGAGTAATAAATTGGAAAGGTTCGAAAGAATTATGCAAAATCAGAAGGAGAAAATGATAAATAATATGATGGATGCTATGGATGTGCTATGGGGTACTGTGACTGGGATGAATGATTATGCGATGAAGAATAAGAATATGAGTAAGACTGCTAAGAAAACATGCAAGGAAATTATGACTATGTGTACGACTTTAAAAATAGGCATGCGTATGACGAAAGTGAATAGTGATAAGTTTGTGAACTACACTAAAAATATTATGAAGAAGAACGATCTTATAGATGAGGAAAATACAAAGATTTTAGAGACAGCGGTGGCACTAGAGAGTGATTACAGAGGATTAAGGTTCAAGGATGGTGTACAGAAGAAGAAAAGGGAGATTGGAACACAGACGGAGAAGAAAACAATGATGGAGGTAAGGAAGGAGTCATATGCTATGGTAACAGGAGGAGAAAAGACGGAGAAAGGAGAGAGAAAGTAGACGTAAGGAAAGTGGAAACGAGCATAGTACATTGTCGTCGAGCTCGAGTGAAGTGGGTGAAGTGAGAGAATCGGGACGTGAAGTGGGCAGGAGGAATGAAAAAGAAAAAGAATGGCATGTGGTGGAAGGAAGGAGAAATACTAGGAGAAGAGAAGAGGAGGCTAGGAGAAGAAGAATAGACAGGAGTAGGAGTAACGTTAGAAAGAGATCGGTGAGCGCGATGAGGAGTGATGCGGTGATTATAAGAAGTAAGGACGTGAAAGAGTGTGAATTTATTGTGAAAGAATTTAAAGTCAAACATACGGACAAGAGACAACATGTGAAAGATATTAGGAAAACAAGAGCCGGTAATATAATCATAGAATTGAAGAAAGGAGAAGATGTGTATGAATGGAAAGAAAAGCTGGATGATATAGCGAAGGAGAGAGGAGAAATTATAGCGAGAAAACCAATGATAGATATTGAGATTGAAGGTATAGAGCCTTACGTAACAAAAGAACAGGTTATGGAAGCGTTAGTGAAAGAATATGGAGAAGAAGCATGCAGAGGAGCGAGATGGAAGGTGTTGAGAACGAATAGGTATGGAAATGGGAAAGCGGTATTGAATGTAGGAATGGAATGGAAAGCGAAGCTGAGAGAGAAGAGTACGATAGGGATAGAGTGGAAGAAATGTAGAATAAAGGAAGCGGAAGTAGTGACACGATGTTTCAGGTGCCACGAGGTGGGGCACCTGAGTTACACGTGTAAAGAGAGAGAGACGGTCAACCTGTGCAGAAAGTGTGGACAGTCAGGACACGAATTTAAGGACTGCAAGAACAGGGTCAGATGTTTTCTATGCGAAAAGGCGGGAATTAGGAAGGATAGGATCGCGCACTTCGCTGGATCAGTGACGTGCGCCAGAATGAGAGGACTCCTATGATAATAGGATAAATAGGAGAGGGCCCAGGGGACCCTGAAGTAATACCTGAGTGTTGTACCGGGGTCCCTGGTGGAAGATGTGGAGGACAGAGGAGGGGTTTTAGTGGGTATTCCGGGAGGTAAAACTCCCGGCGAGTCCCACACTACCCCCCAGCATTTGGCTGGGGGGTGTGCGTAAATGCATTTCCCCTCCTCTATAACAAAAAAAAAAAAAAAAAAAAAAAAAAATATATATATATATATATATAACAAACACAAGAAACAAAATTTAACACGAATGTATCGAATTAAGAGATGCTGTGCGCATTACAGTATTTTACAACAGATGTATGATACAGTGCACAACATAACACTGACAGTTTTTCGGAACATGAAGGAAGTAATCGCAATTGATGTTACAGATGCTGCCTCTTTTTTATTATGCCATTATCAATGCACTAGTTCTTTTTTTGGAGGCCTTCCTTTTTTTGTGTCACCTTCTTTTATTTTGGATGCTACATTTGACGAAACCCACGCAAAGGAATGCGACAATTAGAACTCGTACCCAAAAGGTTAGCAATTATTTATAATATATAGATGCCAAGTTTAGACAATACTTCATACCGTATAAAGCAGTCGCTGTGGATGAATCTGTTGTAAAATTAAAGAATATCATTTATCACCTATAATCCGAAGAAGTCAACGAAATGGGGTATACGCATATATGCACTAGCGGATTCAAAAACTGGATATTTATTTACAATACTTCCGTATTATGGCAGCATAACGTCCGATAATATTTCCCGGCCTGATCTTCCAGTAACCACCAGGATTCCACTACGTTTATATGAGAAGTTGTTAGACAGAATTCCTGATGCAAAAGGATACCACATGTACACTGACAGGTACTACACCAGCATTTACTTAGCAGAAGAATTGCTGAAGATGAATTGTCATCTTACTGGCACCATAAATGTTAACCGAAAAGGCGTACCTATAGAAATAAAAAAACCAAAATTTTCAACAAAAAAAAACAGTTGCAAACAGGAAGAATAGCACTGCGCTTCTTGCGTGGAAAGATAAAAGGATTATCACAATGCTCACTAATTATTACAGCACACAAATACAATCTACCCGCAGAACATTACGCGGTGGACATGTTGTAACAGTCAATAAGCCTGAAATGGTTTTAGAATACACGGCAAACATGGGTGGTGTGGATCGTGCGGATCAATACGCTTCGACGTATTGTTTTCTCCGTAAGTCGCTGAAATAGTGGAGGAAGTTATTTTTTTGGGGGTTGGAAATGTGTGTCATTAACTCTTACATTATTTACTGCATCTCAAAACAAACAAATAATCAAACGCCAATGACGCACCACAAGTTTGTCAAGGCACTCATTGATCAGTTGAGAGGTGATTTTCGTGAATCGAGAACGCGTCCATCTACATCTTCTACGGACAATAGATTGGATAACAAACTACATATTCCCGATGTGGGACAAAGAAAAAGGGATTGCATTATCTGCTCTGACAGGAAAACACCTGGTAGCAGACGTCAGACAACTTATTATCGTCAAACCTGTGTAAATTAGCCTGCAATGTGTTATGTATCGTCCCTAAAATGTAATTGTCGATGCGGCATAAGGTTGCGTGAGAGGTGTGTGAGCGGCGCTAGACGCACGTGACGCGGTGGGTAACCTCAAAAAAAGACCGGCGTGGCCGGGCGAGTGTGCATGGTCAAGAAATAGTGCAAAACCCTTTTATTCAACCCTGTGTGACTTCATTCGCGACCCATCTCCCAAGGAAGTTTACCCGTCCATTATCGACGTCCCGACATAACACAATGCATATTGGGGAGAGTTTTAAGGTTTATCACACTGTACAAAATTATAAAAAATGAAATATTGACTTTTTCGCAAATATATATTTCTCGATGTCAACCAATTCATATAAGTCCAATATTATTATAATATGTTACGTGGCTCCAAAACTATACTAAATAATACGAGGGTCTGCAAATGCACGTTTCTGCCACAAAGTAGCGCGGAGTAGCTGAGAGCCAACGCACTGTGATCGATTTCACGAATCTAGCTGGACAAAAATCAAAATTTCGAGTTGTTTAAATTTCATTGTAATGGGCATTTACGAACTTGTAAGTACCTGGACAATAATGGACAAACCCTATTTCGTGGTAATACCTTCCAGAATTTTATTTGAAACGGGTTAAAGTTAAGGTATCTAGCTAGCTTGATTTATTCTCTTCAAGACGGCTGTATGTTGATTTCGTTTTCGTGTGTTTTAAGTTTGATTTTTTGTGATATTATATGTTTTCAGTGTTCTTTCAGCTTAGTATGGATTATATATGTCAATAGTTCTATAAATATTAATTGTCATATCTCATTATTTCAAGAAATAATTTAACACAATTTTTCGCATATTTAAAAAGTTTAGTAAGGCTTACAAAAAAAGCTCCACTATACTCCGCTTTGCGTTTTGTTTTTTTTATACCTGAAACATGTATTGAAGGTAATAAAGTAAAAACGATATCCGTCTCGATCCATAGAAAATTTATACGGATTTTTTTAACGACCACCTACATAGGGAGTATGTCACCGTCGAGCAAACAGTGCACGTGGCTTATGTCATTTGCACCAATACAGCTATTTTTAGGGAAACTGCCTTTGTATACATTTTCTAGAGTCGTTTCTTAGACTTTCCCAGACAGTCTCAATATAAGCTAATAGCTCCGGCAAGTACCATAAATGACGCGTTTCCAATGTGTCCTCAAGTGCAGGCCTGGCGACAACGGAGGGCCGCACAAGAAGCGGGACAGCGGAGAATATGCGTACGTGACCAAACCCTTGTTAGCGGAAAACTTGTCGTCCATACTTTCCTTTTTTTTCGTAAAAAGCGCTTGACGAATTCCTGCTCCTCTGATTGGCTGATAGGCCGCGGGAAATCGCCGTTTTACGACGTTGTGGGTCCTTCGAACGAAGACACCGCAAACTTAGTTATTATATTTTCGTTATTCGTCCAGTGAGTTGATCAGTATTCCTAAGTTCTTAGTGAAGAAAAGTGCTTGGCAAGTGAAGTGTTAGTTCTTCCTAAAACCATATTCAAACATTTTTTGACGGAACATGGCAGTCTTACGAAAACAGGTGTTCTTCGATATTTGGCTGAAAGACAAAGACGTGGAAAGTGTGCTGACTTTTGTAATTGAAAATTTGTACTTAAGTGACTGTAGTAACGATGTTAAGTTAAGTGCAAGAAAGACAGTTGATAGATTCTGTGTACATTTAACACTAGATTGCCTAAGGAAGCCATTTTGACTGCTTTTCAATTTCAATTAGAAAAACAATTATGTATATAATGACACAGCTTCTTAGAATTTTGTGTCTTTTTCTACAACATATAAATGCGTTTATTAATCATTGTAGTTGCCTCCCCCTCCTTCATTTCCGGTATAAATATATATGTGTTATACCTATATTGCCGAAAAGCAGTCATTTTGACTACTTGGGAAAAAACTACAAGTTCATGATAAATTGTCGATTTGGGCATATACTTGATAAGTTGCAGTTGTTCAATAACTAAAGTAGTACTTGTTATTCGAATCTAATAACCGCGGACAATATGCAAATGAGGAAACTTCAGGAAAATGAGGAACTTTTTTTTTTTTTTTTTTAATAATGACTGAGTCGAGGCGCCTGTTGCACTAGGAATGTGGGAGATTGAGATCTTCCACACGTACTGCCAGCGACTCGGTGGGAGGCGCCTGTGAGCGAGAGCCCACTTATCAACCAATGGACGTATGTCTGGTGTTACCAATTGATGTAAGGGCACTATGATTGGTGAAAAGAGTGTTGGCACAGGAAAGTTTCAAAAACCTGTGTGGTAGAAAATAGAGTACAGGATTAAAGGCTTCTAGCGATGGAGTAAGAAAATGAGGAACTTCATGACACGGGGGTCCTAATATAGATATACCTGCCTAGGTCCTTACCTCCGCATTACCTCCTTGACCAATTACAAGCGTCGAAGGGACACGTCTAGCTAGACATAGGTAAACGCCCCCCACTCCGACGCGCACATTACAGAAAATATATAAATTAAGCCGAAAATTGTATGACACTAGTGTAACCAGAATACGTAGAGGAACAACTCTCTCAACACAATAAACTCTCGGTTCTGGGAATCACGCTCGCCTGCATCTTACTTTCAAAAGAAATGTCGAATAGAAGGGAGTTATTGGAAAAGCTGAGGAACATAGGTGAAGAGTGTTCCGATATAGAATCAGATGCAACAAATTGGGAACTATCATCTGAAAATGAATCGGATTATATTCAAAGTGAGACATCTGATGCTGAAGATAGCGATGAAGAGGCGATCACCAACGATGAAAATGAAAGTGTCATCAATGTGCCCAGGGAAAGGTGTAGGGTGCTAAGTAGTTCAGACTCTGATGAAGAAACTGAAAAAACCTTTCGGGAGACCGAAACAGCTGCCGATGGTACTGTGTGGTTAAAATTTGACGAAGGTGGTATTCCTGGAAGGTTACCATCTACTTGTGTTTTCAAGGGTGTGAAAGGGCCAACAGGCTACGCAAAAAGGAAAATTATTGCAGATAATCTTGTCAGTGCATTCTCGTTGATAATAGATAACTATATTATCAAACATATAAAAAAGTGCACAGAAGAAGAAAGCCGCCGAATTTTGGGGTACGATTGGACAACAACATTACCGGAAATTCGTGCATTTATTGGGATTTTATATGCTCGTGGAGCCTACGAGCCAAACAATTTAAAACTGAGTTACTTATGGTCAGCAAAGTGGGGTCCCGAATTTTTTAGAAGAACTATGTCCAGAGATAAGTTCAAGCAAATCCTACGATTTATTCGTTTTGACAGAAGAACCGAAAGAAGCAGACGCCTCCAAACAAATAAATTTGCCTTGGTTTCGAAAATATGGGACAAGTTCATTGAAAATAGTCAAGCTTGCTATCAACCAGGGCAAAATATAACAGTAGACGAGTAATTATTTCCGACAAAAGCCAGGTGCAAGTTTATACAGTATATGCCTAATAAACCCAACAAATTTGGCATCAAATTCTGGCTTGCATCAGATGCCAGTAGCAAGTACGTTTTGAATGGTTTTCCTTACTTGGGGAAAGATGAACAACGACCATCGTCAATGCTTCTCAGTGAGCACGTTGTTCTGAAACTTGTCGAGCCATATACAAACTGTGGAAGGAATATCACGACCGATAACTTTTTCACTAGCATGTCACTCGCGACGAAATTGTTGGCCAAAAAAACAACACTCGTTGGGACTATTAGAGCAAATAAAAGAGAACTACCCAAAGCAGCCAAATAAACGAAGGATAACATGCCTCGTTTTTCCACTCTCCTATATAAATCAGAAAATTGTGTCCTTACAATATATAAAAGCAAACCGAATAAAAGAGTAGCTGTTCTAAGTTCCAGGCATAAATTTGTGCAAATTGATAAAAGTAATAAAAAAATGTTACCAGACTCTATTCAATTTTGTAACAAAATAAAATTTGGAGTTGACATAACGGATCAAATGGCCAGAAAATATACAGTAAAATCTAGTTCTCGTAGATGGCCCCTCCAAATATTTTTTAATATTTTAGATTTGGCTGCTATAAATGCTTGGATCCTTTACAAAGAAGCGACAGGAATAGAAATACAACGAAAACAGTTCTTGTTTCAATTAGCGGAACAGCTTTCCACCGATTACAGAGCTGCAAGACAGAAAAATTCATCAGAACCTGAAGACCCACAAAGATGAACTGCAACATCATCAAATACAACATATTCAAACAAACGAAAAATTTGTCAAGTACGACTTTGCCAGAATAACAAAACAAATAACATATGTGATAAATGTCAAAAGTATGTTTGCGGAAGGTGTACACACAAAAAGATTTCGACTTTCATTTGCTTAAAATGTACAAATAATGCATAAATTATTTTTTTTTATTGTTAATGCTTAATAATAACTTGTTGTATGACTGTAAATAATATAAAAATATTAAAAATTTATTTTAAACAAATTTCTTTACACATTAGTTATTCTTTCACAATGCAGTCATTTTGACTGCTCTCGGGCAATATAGGTATATACTAAGTTTCAGTCTTTCTAGTGTTAAAGGATAAATGGAGGAAAAGTTCATACTCTGTGAATAATTTTCTTAAGAAAAATGCAATTTGGTTGGAGGGTGAAATTTTATTTGACGATATAGTTCGCAATGAATGAGATATAAGACGACCTGGTACTTCGAAAGAATTGCAAAGTTCTGTTAATCGTGGTCGACCAACTAAAGATTTTCATGACTCTAGTATTAAATCTAAAAAGAGGAAAGTTGCAAAACTTGTTCAAGACACTACTACTGAGGAACTAGTTTTTGCAACTCAAGTTAGTCTACGTACAGCTGAAAGAAGAAATGCAGCAGAAGTCGTGAACGATGTAGACATTTCACCTAAAAGAGGCTGCAAAATTAAAAAGGCTTTTAAACGTCCAGAAGTAAAGAAATTAATTAAATCTACTTCTGATGAAGCTTTAGCATTGTTCCTCGACGCAAAATTAACCAGAAGTCAGTATATTTTTATTCGCCGCCAAGCTAAGCAACGCAATGCTGATATATACCCGTGTTATGACAAAATGATTGAATCAAAAAAAAAATGTTATCCCGATGAAATTAATATTACGGATATTAGTGCACAAATAAAGCTTCAGTCACTTATTGACCACACCATTCGCCGGCTTATTGAAAGCGAATGCGATAAATTTACTGAAATTCTACCGGTAAATGAATGCGAATTAAGCATGATTTTTAAGTGGGGATGTGACGGCTCTTCTGGCCAAAGCAACTACAAACAAAAATTTGAAGAACATGAAGAACTTCAAGATGATTCGTCACTATTTATTATATCTCTGATGCCACTCCAGAAAATATGAAAAAATCCCCGACCTTTATCGACAAGGTATTGTAGACCAGTAAAATTGATTTTTAAAAGGAGACGAAAGAATTAATTGTGCGAGAAGTTAATAATATAGAAGACCAAATAAAAAAACTACAAGCAACCACGTTTGATTTGAAACCATATAAATTTTCAGTAAGATCATTATTACTCCTAACTATGGTAGATGGTAAAATTTTTAATACTCTAACCGAAACCTCTGACTATCAGCTGATAGTCTCACTTACTAAGCGAAAATTCAATCGCGAAGGCCCAATTAAAAGTCAATTTGCGAGAGAACGGTTCGTTTCTGACCCATGGTTCCTCTCAGACATTTTACCTGCGTAACAAGATGAATGCGAAAAACTGGTCAAACAAATAAGTTGAAATTTTCGCTTATCGCGAATTTTGCGACAGTTTTTTTTTGCAAATCTCCATCCAATCCGAGGTGTTGAACAACCCCTCCAAGCCATGACCATTAATTTTTTTACACCCTGTACAAGTTTCGGGGTACGCAGACACGTGGCACGATGGCATCAAAAATTGGAAAATCGTATCAAGTAGAGTTACTGACAAAGGACAATTATGATACATGGTGCATTCAAGCGGAAGCGATGCTAATAAAAAGTGACGGCTGTGGATATGCTAACGCAGTGGTCGGCAAAGTGCGGCTCCGGAGCCGCATGTGGCTCTTTGGCTCTTTAAGTGCGGCTCTGGCACAAATATCCACGGAAGGCGCAATAATACATTATTTTCATTTAAAAAAAAACTTGGTAAGAAAAAAGTTACATCTTATTTTGATAAATTAAAATTCTTCTATAAATCGAGAACATGTATAATTTTTTGTTTAAGTTAAAAGATAGATAGGTAATTAAAATTTTATATTGTTGTAAAAATACGTAACGAACATCGAGTTTAACATCGAGTTTAAGGAGATGCAAGCACATTGTTCGCATTAATAAATATTTATTAAGTATGAAATTTAGTTTTATTTAGTGTACTACTTATTTACTGTAATAAAAGTTTACTAAACAAGCAGATTTGGCTCCCATTTTTTTTTTAAATTGTTGTAATGTTCATATTTGGCTCTTTGGCTAATAAGTTTGCCGACCACTGTGCTAACGCATCCAGCCGTAGACCCGCAGAAGTGGATGCAGCATCAGGTGTAGCGGCACGTGCATGGGGTGTCGCAGATCAGAAGGCGAAATCTGATATCATAGTAGCAGTAAGCGCTAGTGAATTAAAACAATTAAAAGGATGCAAAACTGCACATGATGTGTGGGAGAAATTCCAATCGATATACGCGTCAAAGGGTCCCGCGAAAAAGGCCGGGTTACTCAAGAAACTCACAAGCCACCGCATGGCACATGGTGCGGATGTGCGCGAACACATTAATGATTTCATCGAAGTGGTAGACAAACTTGGTGATATGAGCATTGATATCCATAAAGACTTACAAAGTGCAATGCTATTAACCGCTTAACGACCATGCCCGAGATATCTCGGGCATAGATGCCGTTTCGATTTTCCTATGAACGAGTTAACTCGGGCGCTGAAAATTTTAGGGATATTTAATGCCATCGCCCGAAATATTGCTACTGAGAAAAAACAAAACCCAACTCGTCAATGTGGAGTATGTGGCAAAAAACGTGATGCTCAGGGCAAGAAAATTCGTAGAGAGACCAGGTATTATTGTCCAGACTGTGATATGCCTTTATGTGTTACACCATGTTTCAGATTGTACCATACTGTCAATGATATTTATAGATCGTAAAATATATTTACTTGATTTTTACTTTAGCTCTTATTACCTATTATTACTTAGACGACAGTGTTGTATTACTTTTGGTTAGATTGTGTTTTTTTGGTTTTTTCATTGAAGCATGAGTTATATAACTCGGGTTGTGTCATGAAGCATAATAAACATCTTGTTTTTTCTCAAAAAAATTGCTGTTTTTTGTGCCTTACAAAGCTATGTCTAGTGAGCTATATCTGTAGATGACAAAAATGGTATAAAAGAAATCAGGCATTTTCGACATAATTTTGAGTACAAATTCGGTCATTAAGCGGTTAACCACTTAACGCTCATACCCGTGACGTTCACGGGCATAGCTGATACGGCCGCCACTCTGCGGTTTGTTTATCTTAGCCGCTGATATTTTAGAACTCAGTCCTTTGACATCTTACACTGAAATGTATACATTTCCAACAACCTTTATACATTGTATATTGGAGGAATAAACACAGATAATCTCTCCGTCTTTTGCCGTTAGCTTTCGTCTGTTTCTTCAGTCTTTGAGCGATCAGTGTGCAGTATACGTCATCCTTGTAATATCTTTTTCGTCTCACGATTTTTAGTTTATGGTGTGTTTATTTCTTATATTATTACTTTTGTGTTCTGCTTGTTATAATTAATTGTTGTTGTTAATGTTATTTGGTTATATAAGTTATAGAAGGATTTCCCTTAGATAAACAGATATGATGAAAAACTTTTACTTTTCGTAACAAATTTCAAAAATCTAAAAGATAGTTCAAAATTTTTAGATACATCTAAGTAAATATAATAGACCTTCCACACTTCACTGTAAAAAGTACAAAGTATTCATAACGAGTGACAGTGATTCCACAGATTTCGAGTATATGAATTTATCACAGAGTGATTCTAATACAGAAACTGACGAAGAAGAGTATGAATCAGATCATGTCACTCGTTTTTCTTTTGACGGAAATTTGGAATACATAAATAACGAAAAACCAAAACCGGCACCGCGGAGATTTTCTTTTACAGAAACGTCCGATTGTACATTTACACTCGAGAACAGTATTGATTGCTTATCATATTTTCAATTCTTTTTTTCTCAATTTCTAATAAGACTTATTGTCACGGAGACAAACAGATATGCGGAACAGCAACCAGGTACGTCTTCTGCAAACAATTCTCCAGTTACCGAAGACGAAATGTACATTTTCTTGGCCATTATCATAGTTCAAGGAATAATACGAAAACCTGACGAAAGAATCTATTGGACAACTAACGAAATTTTCCAAACACCAATTTTTTCAAAATTATTTCCTTTGAGATGCTATTTATATATAAAAAAAATTTTAATTTCTGCAATAGTCAAGAATATAATCCTGATACACACCCGAATCCTAAGTTGAACAAGATTTGGCCCGTTTATGATTATATAAACAAGAAGTGTGTCGATTTGCTCGTACCAGAAAAAGACATTTCAATAGACGAAAGTTTATTACTATATAAAGGCAGATTAGGTTGGAAACAATATATTCCACTAAAGCGTGCTCGATTTGGAATAATGATGTTTTTTTTTTTATGTGAATCGAAGTCTGGTTATCTGCCCTCCTCGAATACCAAAATATGCCGCTATCAACACAAGTCGTTTTATCTTTGATAAAACCCTTATTAGGAAAAGGTTACTGTGTAACAACTGATAATTGGTATACGTCAGTAGACCTTGCAAAATTTCTTATAGAACGGAAAACTGATATTTATGGCACACTCCGTTTACAAAGGACAGGAATTCCAACAGAATTACGAACGACAAAATTAAGAAAGGGTGAAATATTAGCCTTCAAAAGCGAAAAGATAATGGTCATGAAATGGTTAAGACAAAAAAAACGTTGGCCTATTGTCAACCATTCACAATACTGAAATGGTAACAACGAATAAAAATGATCAAGACGGCAATAGAATTAGGAAACCGCGGGTAGTTGTAGATTACAACGACACCATGGGAGGTGTTGATCGATTAGATCAACATCTACATGATTATCCGACCGCGAGAAAGAGGGGGAAAAAATATTATAAAAAAATATTTTTTCATTTATTAGTTATATGTACGTGGAACTCTTTCATTTGATACCAAAAGAATGGAGGACGAAAGAATCATTTAGAATTTCGGCAAAGTTTGGTCGAGGATATAATTGGAAAATATTGTTCCCCAGTTTTAAAAAGAACTGGACGTCCTACTTTGCAACCGGGGCCACTAAGGCTGATAGAGAGGCATTTTCCCAGTTTCATTCTATCAACGGAAAAGAAAACGGCCCCTTATCGTCTTTGCGCAGTTTGCTGCACTCAGAGAGATGCGAGTGGTAAGAAGAGGAGGAAGGAGACACGGTACATGTGCAATGATTGCAATGTTGGATTATGTCCAGCACCGTGTTTTAAAATATATCATACGCAACTACACTTTTAATTATATCTCGCTATATTAAATAAAAAATGTTTTAATTTCAAACGGTTTTATTTGTGTCATATTCTGTCTTTCGCTTGTTATTTTTCCGAAAAAAATAATTCGTTCGTCGCTAGGAGTACAAAAAACATTTTATAATATGCACAAGATAAGCATTCAGGCAAAAAAAACTTGTGCGTTTTTGGACAGTCGGTTCGAAAAAACCCTGGGCGTTAAGTGGTTAAACAGCTTGCCTGATACGTATGAGAACTTTAGATGCGCAATGGAATCTCGGGACGAGCTTCCAGAGTTGGAAGTATTAAAGATTAAAATTTTAGAAGAATTTGAAACTAGAAAAGAAAAGCATAGTGATGAACCTGGCGCTATGGCTGTTAGACAAAGCAAACAAGAAAAGGCAACAAGATGGAAGCAAAACAAAGTTGAAAGTAACAGGTACGATAAATATGCAAATAATAATAAGAGGCCTATTAAATGTTTTCAGTGTGGTAAGCTTGGACACAAAGCTGTTAACTGCTATGCTAGAAGAGGCACTGTAAGTAGGCCTAGCGCAAGTTCAGCACAAGAAATATTTTATTTAAACCACTTGGAGATGGAAAAGGCATGTGCAGTTACTATGGATTTTAAAGACAACAGTTGGTGCCTGGATAGTGGTTGCACCAAACATTTATGCAAGGATAAGGACAAATTTGTTAAGTTGCTCCCAACAGAACATAAGAAGTTGCATTTAGCTAGCCACATGTCAGCAAATGTAGAAACGGAAGGAAATGTACAGATTAAAACATATTTAGATAATAATGTTAAGGGTATAGAGTTTCAGGACACCTTATATGTTCCCGACTTAAGAGTAAATTTGGCGTCTGTAGCACAGATTACAGAAAGGGAGAATATTGTAATTTTTACCAAGAATGGAGCAGTTATAAAGGGAAGAGATGGAAGAATAAAAGCCAAAACAAATAGAGTAGGTAACTTATATTATATACAAGAATGTACAGAGAATGCTTAGGAGTGCGGAATATCAAAGTGAATACAACAATCTAAAACTGTGGCGCGAACGTCTTGGGCATTTGAACTTGGGAGATTTAAATTCATGATAAGGGCTGAAGAAGCCAAAGGGATCAAAATACAGGGAGCAAATACTATCTCATCGTGCGAGAGATGTATACAAGGTAAAATGACTTCGACACCGTTCCCAAGGGAATCAAAAAGAAGCACAAGGTTATTGGAAGTGGTCCATTCTGACCTATGCGGGCCGATGAAAACGGAGTCGATAGGTGGATCAAAATATATATTGACTTTTATTGATGATTATTCTAGGTGGTGCCAGGTATATTTTATAAGAACGAAAAATCAAGTGCTCTCGTTATTTAAGGAATTTAAAAAATACGCCGAGACGTTAACCAAGAAAAGAATAAAGTATCTGCAAACAGATAATGGTCGGGAGTATTGCAATGCAGGATTTGATATGTTTCTAAAGGAAAATGGAATTCAAAGACGGCTAACGGCGCCGCATACGCAGCAACAAAATGGTTTAGCGGAGCGCAAGAACCGCACGCTAGTAGAGACTGCAAGGTGCATAATGTTGCAGGCGAGACTGTCCTATAGATATTGGGCAGAAGCAGTTTCAACGGCCAATTACATTAGGAATAGGTGCCCGACTAGATATTCTATATGTGCTTAACTAATGGTTGGTTCCCTAAACAATGGAAAAAACAAAGACTAATTTTATTACCAAAACCAAGAAAAGATTTAAGTAAACCTAATTCATATAGGCCCTTGTGCATAATGGATGCATGAGCAAAACTTTTCAAGCTTGTAATGAAAAATAGAATTATAAAAGAAACTAAAAAAGAAGAATTAGGTATATAAAGTGAGGTATATAAAAAGAACTGTAGTCTAAAAGAGATAGAAAAGTTGAGAGAAGGGGGAGAATTAAGGGGGGAAGAGATAGTGGAAAAAGAGAGGAGGTGGCAGGAAGAGGAAAGATGGGAAAAAATCAGGAATTCCAGATTCAATAAATGGTATAGCAGGGTGAAGGGAAAGGGAGTGCCAGAGTACCTGAAGAGGGAATGGAGGGAAGAAAGATGGCAAAGAGTGGCAAAGTATAGGCTGGGAGATGGTATGAGAGGAGGTAGATACTGGGAGAAGGACGAAGAAAGAAAGTGTGGGATATATGGATGGGGGGTGGAAACATGGGAGCATGTATGGGAGGAATGTACAGACTGGGGGGTAGAAAGAGGGTGGCAGGAAATGGTAGATGAGGTATTAGGAGGGGGGGGGGGGGGGGGGGGGGGGATTTGGATGAAGAGACTAGAGGAAATGAGGGAAAGAGGAGGATGGTTGGGAATGAATGGGTGTGTGGAAGAAAGGAAGGAAAACGCGGCGGAAGCGGAGGTCCGAGGAATGAGTGTGAATGGAGGTATGGATGGATGAGTGTGTTTTTTTCTCTCTCTCTCACGCGAAATGAAGAATGCGAAGAAACAAGAAAGAGTGTATAAAAGTTGTAAGCGGAGCGGAGGTCCGCAGTGTACCCCGCAAGGGAATAAAGCACTAATTATATATAAAAAAGAAGAATTATTCGCTAAAAATCAATTTGGTTTCACTAAAAACAAAGGTACAATTAATGCTATGGATAAGTTAAAATACGTAAGTGATACGGCTATAATTAAAAACAATTACTGTATTATTGTGTCATTTGACGTTAAAAATGCATTCAATTCAATCAGATGGTGCGATATTATAACAGAGTTTAAAAATAGAAAGTACCCTAAATACTTAATTGAGATAATAAAAAATTATTTTAAAGACAGAACAATAACGTATACATGCGAAAATAAAACATACACAAGAAGAATAGAACGTGGAGTACCGCAGGGTTCGGTATTGGGACCACTGTTGTGGCATTTTGTATATGACGGCTTACTAAAAAAGAAAATGTCAAGAGGAGCTTCGTTAATTGGTTATGCGGATGATGTGCTATTGGTAGTTATTGGTGCAAAAATAAATGTGGTAAAAACTATAATAGAAAAAGAAATTATAGAAATTTATAATTGGCTTAAAGATAAAAACCTAAAAATTGCGGAAGAAAAAACAGAAATTTTATCGTTAAATAATAAGAGAATTGACAACAACATAACTGTTAAAATGAATAACAAAGAAATAAAACTTGCAAATAAATTAAAATACTTAGGTATAATATATGAGAAAAGTGGTAAATTTTACGAATATATAAATAAAACAACGGAAAAAAGTATAAGATTAATAAGTGCGTTAAGTAGATTAATGCCGAATTTAAGAGGAGCATGTACAAATTACAGACTGCTATACTACTATGTCTGGGAGTCTGTGGTGACGTATGCTATTCCTATATGGGCAGAACAAAGTGAGATGCTAAATAATAAAAGAAAATTAAAAGCTGCACAAAGATTGGCAATGAATAGAGTAGCGAGGGCTTATAGCACGGTGTCCCATAACAAGTTATGCGTGATTACGGGTATAAAACCCATTCATTTGGAGATTAAGGAGAAAAAGGAAATATATGAAAAAACAGAAAGAATTAAAAATAATAAGAGCCTTAATGAAAAACAAATACAAGAAAAGATAAAGAAGACAGTAGAAGAAGTAGAAAGAAGAGGAAATAAAGAGTGGCAGGAAGAATGGAACAGGACAGAAGAAGGAAATTGTACCTACAAATGGATTAAAAATATTGAAGATTGGAAGAGAAGAAAGTTTGGCGACCTGAACTACCATCTAACACAGGCATTGACGGGCCATGGCTGCTTCAGGTCCTACCTTAAATGGATCCGAAAGAGTAATGAGGATACGTGCTGGTATGGCTGTAACTGTACAGATACAGTCATGCACACGTTCCTCAGCTGCCAACGCTGGGATAGAGAAAGAAAGGAATTAAAAGACAAGCTAAATTATAACGGTAATCTAAATTTGGATATACTAACTAAATTTATGATAAAAAATAAAGAATTTTGGAATTTAATAAATAATTACATACTCCGTATTATGAAAGAGAAAGAGATCATTGAAAGACAAAAGGAAAAAGAAGTAATTAATTAACTAATAGGAAGAATAAAATAAAACAAAGATAGAAAGTAAAGAAAGACAACATGAAAGAAATTGGGCGAAGTAGTAATAACTTGCGGTGCCGCCCAATTTCTGTTGAAGGACAGGAGAAAAGGAGGACGGGTTTTAGTGGGTATTCCGGGAGGTCAAACTCCCGGCGAGTCCCACACTACCCCCAGCAGTCGGCTGGGGGTGTGCGTAAATGCATTTCCCCTCCTCCGAAAAAAAGGTGCCCGACTACAGTGTTGGATAGAAAAACTTCATTCGAATGATGGACTGGAAGAATACCAGTACTTCACACTTACGAATATTCGGAATGAAGGCCTATATCTTAAATAAAGATCCCAGAATAAGAAAATTTTAGGAGAGAACAAAATTGGGGATATTTATAGGTTACTGCGAACGATCTAAAGCAAATAGGGTGTAGCTACCAGAAGAAAGAAGACTGGTAGTATCAAGGGATGTTAGAGTGATCGAACATAGACAAAACGAATATAAATTGCAAGCTCCACATGACGAGTGTAAACAAGAAGAAATTAAAAAACTAATAGAAATCCAGAATGAAAATAGTGATAGTAATGTCAATCCTCACATGGAAAATGATATACAAGCTGCAGATAATGATAATTATGTTACGCGACACCCCATGTATTTACGCAACATCCAGTACTATTAATGTTACTGGGTTACGGGACATGTCAGATGTTTATAAATAAATAAGAGATTCTATGATCAGAGCTCCTTGTTGACGGACGTGTGTTTCAAATGAAACGTTGTTACTTTTCTATAAAAGTGTGTTATTCATTTACTATGTCCCAATGGACTTTGCGTGCACGGTCGACCCGTAACAATGGTGTCAGAAGTGGGATGTCCACTTCTGATCGCGACAGGAATGTATCCGCGTCGGGAAATGGTGTAAATCGGGGGCGACCCGCGCGAGGAGGACCTGGACAAAGTGGCTCTTTCATGGCCATCGAGGGAATGTTCCTTAGGATGGAGGAAAGAGTGATAGTTCAACAGAATAATTTTCAAACAGAGCTGATGAGGAGATTTGAGGAGAACGACCGTCGGAATTGAGAACTTTCTGAGGAAATGCAGGAAATGGAGCGCCGAAATCAGGCTAGATTTTCCCTTTTAGAATCGCAACTTTCCATCTCACAAAGTAGATGTGTTAACAGTGATAATAGATTGCCTGTACAGCAGGATTCGATTAATGCTGAAAACTGCCAAACTTTGAGCAATCCAAATGTAATGAGTACGGCTTTGCCCCCTCAAAATGCCCCGGTTTCTTTGTTGGGATATAAGTTAAAACCTGGAAAGTTTGGTGGGACAAAGTGGTGTGAATTTGTTGCTCAATTTGATGTTATTGCTAAAATCAATAATTGGGATGGAAAGGCAAAAGCGGTAGCTTTGATTAATTCTTTAGAAAGCTCAGCTTTGTCCGTTTTATCTAGTTTGGAAGAGTCGCAAAGATTAGATTTTGAAAAGTTGTAAGCAGAATTAGAATTACGATTCGGGGAAAAACGCGACGTTAATTTACATTATGTACAATTCCAAAATTATTTTCAAATGCAAGATCAGGATTTACCTGCTTTAGCAAACGAAATTGAAAGATTAGCAAATCTGGCCTTTCCTGATTGCCCGTCGTCAATTAAAAATCGTTTAGCTTCCTCCCAATTCATCAACGCGTTAAAAGATATAGAATTGCAAAAACAATTACGTTTGGCGGGTACTGCTACTTTGCACGAGACCGTTTCAAAAGCGTTAAAAATTCAGGTTATCAATAACCTCAGCAGTCACCGACGTGAAGTTCACAATAAAACTTTTACTAATGACAGGTGTCAGACATTTAATGCGAAGTTTGTGCCAAAATCGAATCGTATTACATTTGACAAATTGAACAATACAGATCAATTTAATAAAGCCGGCCGATCCATCCCAATTAACCAATCACTAAAATCTTTGAAATGTTGGAAATGTGGGAAATTTGGTCATAATCAATATCATTGCAAGGAGAATCAGGCGGGAAAAGAAAAGGGGTTAAATTGAGGGAGGAAAATTTAGCCCGAATCAAAAATTCCTCCAAGCATGACGTTCATGGTTCAGTTCGACGTGTTCGAAATAATCCTGTTTTATCGACAACTGATTTGTTTGCACCTTTTGTCATGTTTATTATTGTTTTCATGTTTGCATGTTTTAATTTTTGGAAAACATTGATTAAACCTTTGCTTTATTCACTAAAGTTAAAGGATACCTTAGCTAATTCAATTTTTATTTTCCGGATCCATTCTTGATCGTCAGATAATATTATAATATCGTCTACATACACTATTATGTACACTCAAACCTGTTTTTGTGCGGTCTTTTCTCGTGCGATTTTTTTGTGCGCTATATGAAAATTTCAATCAAATTGAAACATAATTGACGAAGTTATCAATAAATAAGTACATAGTAGGTTTGATTGGCCATATTTTTCGATTTTCAATATATAGTTCATCACATTACATAAGTATTGCGTTAGCCGATTACATTGTATGTTATTGAACTCTACACATGTCTTGAAGTGACGAAAGCGATTTTGTACCAGTTTACCACAAGAAAGTTCGCGTATTGTCAGACTACGAAGGATAATGGTTATACGTTTTGAAAAGTTTTGTATGTGCAAAATAAGTAAATATTTAAATAAAATATTTAAAAATGTTCACATGTGTATTTTCTAAATCAGATTCCAAGTAGCTACCAAGCCTCGTGTCTTGATTTTGTTTAACACTAGATTTACGGAAGCCGTCAAATTGACGGGTTCCTACTTGTCTTATAAATATTTTTAAAATTTACAGAGACGCTGCACAGTAGATATTTCACGTGTATTTTATAATACAATAATAACTTAACGAATTACCATATTTGCCGATTGATCGTTCTTTTTTCAAAGTCCTTATTTAATATATTGCAATTTAACAGATTCCACGCCCGTAAATCTAGTGTTAAAAAAACAATTCCTAGTTATTTCGTAAGCTTTGAGTTATTTTCTACGTGAGACTTTTTTTATGCGGACCCTATCCATTGCAGAAAAACAAGTTTGAGTGTACCTTGACCTCTATTTTATATTCTATCGTATTTGCGCATTTTAATGTTAGGATTACAAAGAAGTCCACAATTTTATATTTAACAATATCTTTATTTCTGTACATTACACATTTGTGTGGATGATAAGCGTCGTAGAAACATTTAAAACAAGTGTCATGTGTTCACCACGATCATTTCATGAAGGCGAAGTACCCACCTAGGCAATGGACTTTCTCTTTTTCGATGGATTATGACTCTGCCCTTATCTACCGCAGACGGTCCTGACCCGCGGGACCCAAAGCAGCAGAAAAGTGCTAAATTAAAAATAGCTAACGGGCCCAGCATAGTATCGGAAGCCCGAAATTCAGACAAAGGTGGAGGCCGAATTGTAAACCGTCGTCCCTACAACGATATTTTAACCGTTTGAGTCCCAGAGGCTTTTAACCCTTTGACTGCTAAAGGCGTATATATACGCCCTCACAAATCCATCAATATATACGAAGGGCGTATATATACGCCCTCTGTATTTTTTAGCTATAACACTTTTATTACTGTTTTACCAACCAATTCAACATGGAATTTGTTGTCTTACGTAACATAGCAACTAAGTATCGGTAATTGTTTCAATATTGTTCAATCAATTGTCTTCATATTACACTGCTCTTCTACGTTCACTCTCGTATAATCTCTCCGTGCATTGATTCCTGTAAACCTGTTTCTTTACTGCATACGTAAGTATTTATTTATTTTATTTTGTGATTAGTTTTTGAATTTCCATTCCATTCGTTATTGTTTTAAATAATATAGTACACCCTAAAAATGTTCGGCCAGAAGAAAAGAAAACGTGTGTACCTAAGTAGTAGTGAAGAGGAAGAAATAGAGCTTCTTGACAACATATTTTCCTCGTCTGAAGAAGAGAATTTAATTGGGCAAAGAACGAGACGCGTTTCAGAAACTGGAGAACAAGATATTTTACAATTGCAAGAAAATAATGGCAATCAATTTATATCGCCAGATTCATTTGTAAACATCTGTTGGTCGCATCAAAATTTAATTCCAAAAGTACACAACTTTGATGATACAGATTCTGGATGCAAAGCAGCCCTAGACAACACGTCAAAACCATTAGATTATTTTCAATTATTTTTCCCAGAATCGTTAGTAAATTTTATTGTAAATGAATCAAATAAATACCACAATTATTTAAAAAAAAAGCGTACATGGAAGCCTAATTCGCGAATAAATTCATATTACGATACTAATGTAGATGAAATGTACTGTTTTTTAGGTACCGTATTACTAATGTCACGCATAAAAAAACTATCTTACTCGGAATATTGGTCGCAGGACAAATTTATGAAAACTGATATTTTTCATGATATTATGTCTCGAGACAGATTTCTGAACTTAATGCAGTGCTTATATTTTAGCAATTCCGAGGTACAAAACTGTACAGACAAATTGTTCAAAATTCGTGAATTAAATGATAGATTTCGATTGATTTTAAAACAAAATTTTTACCCGTTTCAAAATATTTGTGTAGACGAAAGTTTATTATTGTTCAAAGGTCGCTTATCATTCAAACAATTTATACCATCTAAACGCAATCGATTTGGCATAAAGTCTTTCATTGCTTGCGACTGTAAAACGGGGTATATTTTAGACATGATAGTATATTCAGGTTCGGAAACAGAAATTTCGGTGTTTCAAGAAAATTTGGGTAAATCCGGTAATATAGTCATGACTCTCATGAAAGATTATCTTGGGAAAGGTCACAGCTTATATGTGGATAACTGGTACACGAGTCCACTTTTATTTAACACATTACACTTGAACCAGACAAATAGTTGTGGTACTGTAAAAAAAAACGCAAATATGTACCAATTATGTCAAACAAACTGCAAAAAGGAAGAATATCATTTCGATCAACCGAAACTTTATTATGTATGAAATGGCAAGATAAAAGAGAAGTGTGGATGTTGACAAGTTTACATCACGCTGATACCGTAGAAACAGGAAAGATCCATTATCTTACAAATACACCAGTAACAAAACCAACATGTGTACAGGATTACAATCGCAATATGGGTGCTGTAGATAAGACCGACATGGTAATTAGTACTGTTGAGTGTATTAGAAAAAGTTATAAATGGTACAAAAAATTTTTTTTTCATTTATTAGATATAAGTATTTGGAACGCATATGCTTTATATAAACACGTATCAGGTCGAGAGTTAAAATTCGCGACATTTCATCTACTACTGATAAAACAAATATTTGGAAAATATTTACAAATTTCAAGTACATACCAAGGAAAAAGAAATATCGACGATCCCTTACGTCTTATTGAAAGGCATTTTCCAAGTACTTATTTCAATCCGTCTGCGAAAAAAAAGAATCAGACGCGAAAATGTGTGGTATGTACTAAACATAAAATCCGACGAGAAAGTAGATATGAATGTAAAAAGTGCGATGTAGGTTTATGCGTTGATCCATGCTTTCAAATATACCATACACAAATTGATTATTAAATTTTTCTATTAGAATTTTATCTTTATTCGTTAATTATCGTTTTATAATTTTTATTATGTTAAAATTGTCAAAATATCCCGTTAAAGTTGCCATACCCTGTGTTACATTATAAATTTTCAGTTTTTTCCTTTATATTTAATTACCGATTATTATTAAAGGAATGTATAAAATAAGTTAAGTAAATTGAAATAGCTTAAAAAATTACTTAACAAAAATAAAAAAATTGATATTTTTAATTTTTTTGCCATTATTATTTTTTAAACTCTAAGAATGGCATCAAATTTCCGGGTACTGTTTTGGTCACTGTCAGTTTCCACTAGTCAGTGAACAACTAGTCGCAGCGACTGACGAGCGAAAAACGCGCCGTCCATATAGATGGATTCGTCCGAGAGCGCGCCGCAGTCAAAAGGTTAAAAGAACACGGTCGAAAAAACCCGAGCAGCGCGATGGCGCTTGTCTCACCCGAGTACTGGGACTTTTCGACACAAAATCTGAAGAGCGCGGTCGCGCTCCTTGGGACTCAAATGGTTAAAGACGTATAGAACCAGTAGAAACGCCTATGTTTCTACGGCTCTTATCATCCAGACAAATGAATAATGTACAAAAATAAATAAATTGTTAAAATACATAATTGTGGACTTCTTTGTAATCGTAACATTGAAATCCACAAGTAAAATAGAGTATAAAAGAGAAGTCAAAGTATATAAAATATATGCAACACATATGTGAAAATAAATAAAACATGCCCCGTAAGGAAATAAGTTGACGTTAGGGGGCCCGAAAAAAAGAAAAAAAAAACGTGATTCCAAAATGTAACGTACGGGAATCGATCTAGCGTCCATAGTAACCGCAGACTACTTCCTTGTCTGCTCAGCCACGCCGCTTCGTTGAATAACGTCCTAACTCTAAGGTACTAAAGGAACATAACGATTTTTGAAATGTTCTTACAGCGGAATAAAAAAATACGTATACCATAATTTTGCTCGTAAAACGTGCCTGCACAGTTTCGAGTCGATTGGTGAACTTTTTTTTTTAAACTCAGTTTTTTCAAAAATTTTGACTTATCTACACTTTTGCCAAAACACGTGTCTAACTATTTGCCGAGTAGAACACGTGTACCAAATTTTAACAAAATCGGTGACCCCCAGAGCTGGTCCTCCCCTTATAAGTCTACACTCTCGTAAAATTGTTCTCTCTGTATGGTGGAATTGTCAAGAAACAATTAATTCGGAGAAGTATTGTGCTCAGTTAGATAAATTGAAAGAAGCAATAGCGGTAAAACGACCAAAACTCGTAAATCGGAACAATGTGATTTTTCACAACGATAATGCACGACCTCATGTGGGACAAAACGCGCAAAAAAATTACGTGAATTCGGTTGGCAACTTTTATTGCGCCCAGCATATTCTCCAGACATTACTCCGACGGATTATCACCTATTTCGGGCAATGCAACGTTTTAGCCGAAAAAAATATGATAATACTGAATCCATAAAAACAAGCATAGAAAAATATTTTAACGAAAAACCACGGAAATTTTATAGTGACGGTATAATATATTTACCAAAAAGGTGGGAAGAAGTTGTGCAACGAGAGAGTGATCACATTTTTTCGTAAACGTTATAGGTATGCTTCATACATTGATTTAAATAGTGATACAATAAATGGCACGAACTTATGGGACGACCTAATATATGTTTTATGAGGGTAAGATACCCTGTATAGCAGATGGGGTCGGTGCGCATTGGGACCGTCGCCACTGTGTTTACAGTTTGTCTCGGTTTCGTGTGGAGTTTTTGGAGAGCGACGGGTGTTAGACAAATGTCTAGACATCCTGTCGTATTCCAAGGAACAGATTATTTAAAGTATCGATGGGCTCGGGTCCGTAAACTATACCCGAGACTAAGTTATGGCTTACCGGCCGATGACGTGACGTCATGGTGCTGCATGGCGTTTTGAAAAACGTTAAGAGTATGCTTGGTGGATCTGGTCACGGAGTGGGGAATATGTTCCATCTCCCGGTAAGAGGACTGTGAGGAACCGCACGGCACTTACCCCAGAACTGCGAAGGCTTACAAATCGCTCAGTAAAAATTCCTGACTTAAAATCCACAAATCTAACATATATTATAATATAGCAATAGTACAATACAACGTTCCGATACGCGGGCACATATAATATAATGATACAAGCGTCAGGATCCACTTGTATCAACTCTCTCTGCGGAAGAGTAAATTGCGACGATGTGACTGAGATGTGGCCTCGATGGGTCCTGGACGTCGACTCCCCCCGCGACACTTTCCCTACCTCGGTGGTGGGGTCCTTCAAGGACCTCCTTTCCCCGATAAGGCGATGATCGAAACAATGATGTATGGTGCGATTCGTTATAACGAGGCATGATCAAGTGCACGCGTACCCAGCGAAAATTCAAAATCGATTTTCTCGAAAACAAAGCCTCACGTGAGCAAATTTTATTCTATATTTTCAACTTATTTTTTCATACAGAATCACCCTCTTTTTGCTTGTACCACCAGTTATCGAACACCCTGTATATTTACTTATTATTTAACATAATTCAAACATATGTAAGACTCCGCGCCAGCGAGGCGCCGAGCCGGGCGTTCTCACGCCTGGCTTTCGTCAAGAGGACCTTTCGCTAGCGAGGGAGGAAGACAACCCTCGCCCCTACGGGGCCTTTCGGGGAAAAGAGGCCTTGGAAGGAGAGGCCCACGTCCGTCTCCGAGGAAAGCCTCTGATAGGCTCGCGTAAGGGAGGAAGGAAGTCGTACAAATATAAGACTTCCAGGGCCCGCCGTAACATTCCTAGTATTGGCGTCGTAGAGTCCGTATGGACGAATCATTCAGAGTATTATCGTTGTGGCGATTATTACGAGAGTTACCGTTGTAGAGTCTACATGACCGAATCATTCTTAGTATTATCGTTGTAGCGTCTGTATGAGCGCTACGCAATCTTCGCAAAGATTGTTATATATATTATTGTACACGAACATAACCGATATTGCGACTGTTGTAGAAGTTGTTCTAACGCCACGTCTCTCCGGACAAATTGTTATACGTGATTGTATACAACCATTGTATTGTATTATTAAAAAGAAATTTATATATTATATATTTCACTCTTACACATATAGTGCTTGCTATCGTTTTAGTCTGAAGAATCTCACAAATACGTTAGCAAAGGTTATAAGAAAAAAAAGTCAAAAATGAAAAATTTTTATCCTTGAATTGGATAGTCACACTCTTATCTATTCCGGGTTGCATCGTGTTACACTGCTCCCTCGTCGAGCGTCGCGTTTCGCCGAGAAGGATCCCCCCATGAGGAGGGGGTAGTTATGCCAGAGTTTATCCAGCTTTTACTATAGTGATATTATAAATTTGGTGCATACGCCAATGTCCTCGCTTTCGCCATCCAAATCGCGTTCTCTCTCTTTGTCCTTTATGTCGATTTGAATTGTGTTAGCTCTTTCAGCGAATTGCGAGGTAGAACGTTAAGTGCCCCAGTATACGTGTGTGGTTTGAATGGATTTCTAGTTATGAATGTAGCGCATCAGTTGTTTGCCCTGAATGTGTAAAACCATCGAGAAGCTTCCGGGAACAGGATCTTCATTTGTCCTTAAAGGCCAATGACCCCGGAGTTATCGATCGGTAATCACTATGGCAAACAGCTGATGACGAGAGTGCGAGTGTTGAACGAGTATGCCGTGTGAATGTTATAAATATATGTGCGATTAAGAATTGGTAGAGAGACTTCTGAGAGACTTCTGTGAGATCCGAGAGAGAATTGTGCGAGAGAGATTAATAATGGAGTTGTTTGTGTAGTCCGAGTTGTTTTGTGTCGTTATTTATTATATTATTTGTGTTGTTTTGCTTTGTGTTATATTAATATTCCATTCGTTGTTAATTGAAATAAACAATCTTGATTTTTCCCGTTTAATTCCTACACATGTGATCGGAGGCATGGCCCTTAACGTCTGACGAATTAGACCCGTATTCTTTTAGCCAGCCAAGTTAGTGTTGTCGGACTTTACCCACGACCCGCTAAAATCAAACCGCTTCGAACTACATACCCTGCGTAGTAGAGGAGCTGGCGGTAAAGGTAAACACCATAGGCTCGAACCCTCGCTCCAGCAGGGGAACTGGGAACGAGCGGTGGGATACGAAATTCCGAACTCACGACCCCGCTTGCGTAACAATATCTACTCCGAATACATGTAGCAGTTTCAAATTATTCATAATATTGTATAATTTATTTCAATTTTTATTATAAAGGCATAATCGTTCGAATACTTTCGTGTGCATGTGTATAAAATTGAAATATGATTTTAAATATTAACCCTTTGCACTTCGCTGTCGCCTCTCAGGGGACATCGTAATTCTAGCATATCACTCGGATGTCCCCTCTCAGGGGACATTCAAGTTTATTAGTTTTTACAGGGAATTGAGTTATTTCAGCGCAACATTTTGAGACATGCATGTTTCCCTGAAGTTTTATCTTGAAATGGCACAAGAAATCAAATTAAAATATCGTAAAATTACTAAGATATATACAAGAAATGTCAGCGGGCTTTGCGTCAGACGAGAACGTAAGATGCGTGCTCACGACGGTCCGAGCACTTCGCGACGCCACTTGAAAAGAGCGATAAAGGGAGTTTGTAGAAGAAAGGTCGGTATGCGAACATAGCGCGCACTGTATAGTGAGATATATAATTACAAATGAACAAGTCTACATCTGGAGGAAAAGATTTTCAAAGCTGAGCACAGTCTGGTTTGAAGCTTCGAGCAGTACACATAGATCTAACGAGTGAGAAAATCGGAAAAGTGATTCTTTTCTTAGTGAATAAATTGTTTGGTGAAAGCTATTTTGATAAATATCATCTTGTGAGTTAGTAATAACAATTAGAAATGTTCAACCCATGCATTTATTCATATTTCTTATTAGAACAATGGCAAAGCGTCCAACCACGAATGAATCTCATGACACAAGTAGTAGTGAAGATGAGCTCCAGATAGACCTCTATACAGACATGTTAGAAAGACTAACTGTAGAACAAAACGACAGCAGTGATACGCTTCGACGTATTGTTTCCTCCATAAATCGCTGAAATGGTGGAGGAAGTTATTTTTTTGGGGGTTGGAAATGTGTGTGATAAACTCATACATAATGTATCGCATATCAAAACAAACAAATAATGAAACGCCAATGACACACCACAGGTTTGTCAAGACACTCGTTGACCAATTAAACGGCGATTTTCGTGTATCGAGAACGCGTCCATCCACATCTTCTGCGCACAATAGATTAAACAATAAACTACATATTCCCGATATGGGACAAAGAAAACGGGACTGCATTGTGTGTTCTAACAGGAAAACATCTGGTGGCAGGCGTCAAACAACCTATTATTGTCAAACATGCACTAATCAGCCTGCAATGCATATTGGGGAGTGTTTCAAAACTTATCATACTGTACAAAATTATAAACAATAAAATATTGATTTTGTTGCAAATATACTTTCCTCGATTTCAGCCAATTCATATAAGTCCAATATCATTATAATACGTTACTTATTTCCAAAATTATAATAAATAATACGAGGGTCTGTAAATGTTCGTTTTCGTAAAACTTATCATGAAAGTGTTTTAACACTTTGACTGCCGTGTTGGTCATATATGACCGGCCACGGTTTCTCCTGAGACGCCACGGTGGTCATTGGTGACCGGCGTTTGCATAATAAAAACAATCTCGTGGTGTCCTGGGCTAGGCATATGATTTCGGCATGGCAGTCAAAGTGTTAACCAACAATTCATGTCGTGACTGATTGAAGTAAGCCAAAAACATTTAATTTAGCATTAATTAAAAAGGACACTCTGAACGGTTTGGAGAAGTGAAAAATAACGATTTAAACGTGCTGTCAATCAGAGTTCTAAGTTTGTCGGCCGTAAATATTGGTAAAGTATTAAACGTCAATCAGCCAACGGTAAATCTACATTTACATGTAAAAGAAAAGATTCAGGAAGAGGTAACGTGAAAGTACCGTACCAATTAATATGAAAACATGACTAGTATATTTAGATGTGTAATAGATTAATTTCGTGGCAATTACAGAATAGGATTTTTGAAAAAATTGCAAGTGCAAAAGGCAATGGTTAGATCCTAGTCGACTATGAACTTCGACGTTTAAAACAAAACATTTATACAATAATACTCCGACTTACGCGAATTCGGAATTACACGGTTCTTAATCTTTACGATTGGAAACAATGTTGCCCGCCACCTTCAATCTTTTTCTTGCTGTGATATGCATTAAATGCGTTTCGCGCGAACTCAACGTACACGATTACACTTCTACGATCGAAAAAACGTTAACATTGTTTTGTAATAGGTTTTCTGAACCCTTAAAAAACTATGTCACCCAAATGAAGTAAATCTAAACCTCCTGCACCTAGTAAGAAAAGAAAAACGATATCGTTGGAATGTAAACGAAACGCTATCAAGGATTTCGATAGCAGAATAAAAATTTATGAATTGGCAAAGAAGTTTAAGCTGCCGGAATCCACAGTAAAAACAATCATAAAACATAAATAAAGAATTCTCGATCCAGTAAAAAATCCACAATCCTTGAACTCAAGCATAATTCGTAAACCTTACGATATTATTGTTGGGATCGAAACAATGCTAAAATTATGGTGTAATAATCAAATAAAAGTGATGAATTGCCCAGGCGATCAGAACAATGTAGGCTGTCAAGCTAAGCTGATTTTTGAGAGGTTGAAAGAAGAAGTTAGGGAGGCGGGCGAAAATGAAAACTTTGCAGTTAGTAACGGTTGGTTCAACCTATTTAACACGTTCCGTGTCATGTGGGGCGTATACGACCCACGATGAACTTTCCGTTCAGGCCGCTTGCATTTCTCATTGAAAATCGAAGAATTTTATAAAAATGTATTGTAGAGTTAAATATAGGCATCTTAATATCATGCATAATGCAGTTATTACAGCGTGTCGATCATTTTTTTCGACTGCCGTTTGTTCAAACAATAAAGATTTCATTTCATTCAATCACTTTTTCGCGCGTCGTTGAAGAAACAATTACTGTTTGATTAAAGCTGGTGTTTATTTAATTCAATCTCTTTCTACAGTAAAATTAGTGCAATATAGAAAGTAAAAACAGCGAATACATAACATACGGTAGGTATACATAAATCTATTTGAGTGCTATAGACAAAATAATTTGAAATCGTTTAATTTAAAATATAATTTTATAATTTTTATTCCTTATAACGCACTTTATTTTTATTTATTTAGAATTTATTAAAATGATCATGTAGAAGCTTGCAATTCCCCTAGTAGAATAAATGTTCGACAATGTGTTTGCTAATATAATTTATTAAAAAATAAATTTATGGCTTTGGTGTGTAATTCATATTGAAATCTGCACCCTTTTCTTGCTAATTATGGTTTTGTACTATTGAAAAATTGCAAGTACATACGCTAAAAACAAATTCATTTAATCGTAAAAGTGTGGGTCGTATACGCCCCACGCGGCCTGAATGGAAAATCGTCAAAAATTGGCGTGGCGCGGAACGTGTTAACCCCTTAGCTTACAATGACGTCTCAGAGACGTGATAAGTCTACCGGGCCAAACATCTCTCTTACATTTTGTATAATAAAATAAATACTGGAAAAAGACAGAGACACGCAGAATGCAGGGTTGAAATAGCCAAATTATTATTGAAAAATACACCAGTACCGGAATACAATCGTAAAGGACGGTTGTCAAATGGAGATTTACATATATAGATCTAATATTTACATGTTAGATATATAGATCCAACGCCGTCGAAATTAAACCCAGCAAGAAGCTGTGTAGTTTACAGAAAGCATAAACAACGCAGCGAGACAACGTGGGAATGTAAAAAGTGCAAAGTTTCATTACATGCACCAACGTGTTTTGAGAGATACCACACCATCGAAGATTACTAAATTTTTGTATTAAAATAAAAATGTTATTATTAATGTATTATTCAATTTGCAACAATAAATCTTTTTTTGTTTAATAATCAACTAATCGTAATTATTTTTCAAACTTCTTGCAAAGTTAATTGTACCTTGCACGTGTATATACACATCATAAGACGTTTGCGATTTGTACAATTTCGAACGATCAGTCAAGCTGTATATGTCCCTACGCGTGACCGACCTTGGTGTCGCTTTTGGCACGCACAGTTGGAAATTAAATCGTAAGGCAAGGGGTTAAAACTCTGTAGCGAGCGTAGATTTGAAGAATTTTTCCAGCAAACCAATGGAGAGACAGGTACCACCAACGGAAGGGGGTTTGCGTACTAGCCGTATACATCCCACCCCCACCACCGGACGTCAACCAATGATTAACGGGACCACCCATATAAAAAGGCCCCTGACTGACAGGGAGACAGTCGAGGACGGGCGGTCAAGGTCTTCGGGCTAGGCAGTTTGATGAACCACTGAAATTCCGGTTGAAGTCTTGGCCCCGTTTGTTGGAGCTATTCCGAAATATCAGCGGATGGCACTAACTCTCCATTCCAGTCAGGCGACGGAAGTTGGTACCTTGAATTTGCCAGGCCATCTTACCCTAGCTGACTTGCGGAGGGCTAGTGTCTCCAACGAGCCTGTCGGAGTATTCTTGTAACTCCGTACCGCTGTGAAAACGAAGGAGCGGGCAAAAGCCACTCCTGGACGATCTGGGGGACGTGAGTATGCAATTTCACTGTGCGACGACTACGTTACAACTCGCTGTAATTTGCACAGAATTGTGCAGCGTGATGAAACAGGAAATGCTGATAAAGAAGCAGCGTTTTACTTTCTTGAGGCATTCAAGGCTATGATAGAAGAATGTGACTATAGCAGTAAAATTATATTTAACGTGGATGAGACTGGCTTGTTCTGGAAGAGAATGCCTAAAAAAACTTTTATCGCGCGTGGAGGAAAAACTTTCGAGGCTTTAAGGTTTATAAAGACCGAGTGACAGTAATAGTTGACAGGAATGCAGCTGTTGACTGCAAGTTAAGCATCTCTTAATTTATCGCTCCGAAATCACAAATGCCTTAAAAAATATATTTAAAATTAAATTACCACAGATTTAGAAGTCAAATCATAAAGTTTGTGTTACAGCTTCCGTTTTTGAGAACTGGTTTGGTTACTACTTCATGCCCGAAGTCGAACATTATTGTAAGTCTAAACAGATTTCATTCAAAGAGATGTTTCTTATTGACAATGCCTCCGGTCACCGTCCTGTCGCCCTAATTAATTTTGACCCACGTTTAAAAGTTGTGTTTTTGCTTCCAAACACGACCAGCTTTCTTCAGCCGACGGATCAAGGAGTTATCAAAATATTGAAGGCTTACTCGCATCTGAATAAAGCTATGAAGCAAAACTATGAGATATTTGTTAAAGGCTTTTGGAAATAATTCAATATCTCAGATGCCGCAAGCATCATTAGAACATGTTTGGATGGAATTGCCAAAAAGACATGTAAGTGTCTGGAAGAAACTTTAACCATTTTTTTTTCAAAAACAAGACGGAAGCAACGCGAGAAACTAATCCTGTCACGTGTGTAATAGAAATTGTTAATGTTGCTAGATAATTAGATCTGTAAGTCAATGATGATGTGAACAAGCTGTTGGATTCACATAATTAGGTGCTGCTAATCGATAAGCTTACAGAGATGCGTGAACCGTCTATGTACTAACCGACACTTCAGATCCAGTTCCGCCAGAGAAGCACATGCCAATTGCAAGATTGATAGGAGGTCTCAGCTCTGTTGGAAAAAACTTCGAAATTTTAGATAACATAGGCTTCAACGAAGAACGCATTATAACTACAAAGCAAGGAATAAAAAGATTATTAGCTTGGTACGATAAAATTCTGCGTGAAAAAAGGCATTGTGTCGTCAGGCAAATTTATTAAATTTTAGGAAGTCATCGACATCGAAATAATTTTTTTATATAACTCATTTCTTTTTTTAGTATTTTGCATTAATATGTATAAAGTGCTGCTATTTTATTAAATATTTTTATCCTAAACTAATTTTTTTGTTGGGTCTTCGTCCCAATTAAACAAAATTTATATGTATTTACATGCAAAGTAGTACCCCGGCCTGCACGTATTCGACTTAAGGGGGGCAGTCCCTTTACAATTTTCAAAAAATCAATTTTTTTTTTGCATATGTCGAAAGTATGATATGTTGAGAGTATACTATAGAAAGGAGAAATAAAAATTCGAAATATTAACAACGTTATAGCACATAATCGGGAGCGCGGCACCGCATGCTGTAAAGTAGGGATTCAGGTAATCTGAGCGGTTCGGTTGAAACTTCAAACGCGATTATCTCGAAACTGTATTTTCAAAAACTGCTAGTGTTGTAGCTCGAAAAGTTATCAATCGATTTCGCTGAAATTTTTCCACGTTTTTTACTACAACATTACCGGAAGGATATACCTAAAATTTTTAAGTTATTACGTAAATAAATATATTTTAAGGGGTAAAAACTGTCGAGAAAATGATCAAAAAAATTACCTTTTTATTAAAACGCCGACATAACTTTTAATTTTATACTTTTTTATATTTTTTTAGGTTTATCCTTCCCCTACAGTTATATATAATCGGAAAATATTTTCGTTTTTTATTTGAGATCAATATAAAAAATCCTACAGGTGCAGCAGTTTGCGGTGTCTTGCGAAAGGCGCCGATAGAAAAAATTCGGAACGCCGCCATTTTGTAAAAACAAAAAAAAGAAAAAATGTTTTCTAAAACTAGACATATGCAATAAAATGATATACAAATTTCAAAAGGATTCGATAATTTTATCACCTTCAAAAAAATTCATAAAACAAGACTAATTTCCTTGCGTTTAAAGGGACTGCCCCCCTTAAGCGATTTTCGTCGGACCCACCTATCGCGCAACTTTGGGATATTACTGTAATTAGAAGATTCTCCCGTCATATTTCCGTATCTAATTAAACTCGAATAGTTCGGTAATTTTTCAACATGATGATACTATACCGCATTCTAAACGACAAGTAACATTTTTTAATCAGTGATACCAATTTTGGATCGGCCGTGGATGGGCCAATCTGCGGGATCTTAATGGTTTTCAGCCGTGCATCTCTTGGTCTGTCCGGCCATACTGAAGCGATTATTTAGAACAGAATCATTGAAAATCAAATAGTATATAATGTTAACAATGCATTTGACGATATGAAGACATACAATACATTTACAGGAACGCATACATTTGCAATTAAATGAGCAAAGTTATACATACAATAGGGTTTCATTTTAAATAATTCTTTACTAACATAATAAAATTATCCTTTCTATAAATCTGTTGCTGGATCCAGTTTAAAGATTGGATATAAGATAGATTGACTTCAGTTTCAGTTAAGCTGATACTAGATATCTTTTTTGTCATTAACAGTATTGGCACCATTATTATTTACATGATTGGCATTAATTATAATAATCTTTCGTCTATTTATCCCGTTTCATTGCAAAAGAGAGGGGGGAGAGAGGGAGCACGAGCATCCCACAATTCGACTGCGATTACTTTTTCTATAAAAAATAAATTTTTCCATCACATGGTTAAATCTAGTTCACCTCACTTTAGACTTACTTCTTTACATTTGTTCTTGTAATTGTAACCCACTTTTCAATATTTTATTTCTTGAAATAAACTTTTACACATAGAGTTCTGTCCCATGCTGGAAGATTAGATTTTTTTTATTTAAATAGGGACCCATACTTTTGTTTTCCGGAGTAATGAATAAATAGATTGGGTTAATTTATCATAGATGCTCTCATTGTATAGACAGACCAACCATATTTTCATTTCTTATATTGCTTGGATTTAACAATATAGTCCTATAAATTTTTCATAATTACATTAAAAATACGACAAGAGTGATATTTTAAGTAATAAAGTTAAATATTATTTCCCTGTACATATGTACAGTTGTAAAGAATACTGAACAATAACACCCTAAGGACCAGAAGACGAAGAGAAGCCTCTTCACTAAGCTCAATTATGTGCACAATAAATCTTATGCTGTGCAATACTGCGAGTGTGAGAAATCTTCTGTTCATCTGCTTGTGCTTAAGTTGGTATATTCCATTTCAGCGAATCCATAACAAATACATGACAATAATAGATTGTTTTTTTTACAAATAAAAGTTCGTTGACATATAATACTTCAATAAGCGCAATCTTACTGCAGATTAAAAGAAAACGGATTCGGTAGCATCTTCATGGTCTTACAACATAAGTGGCGTAAATATATATTTATTAACGTTAATTAGAACAGAAAGTAAGATTTTTAAATATAATACAAACTGTTTTGTCCTTTTTTGATATGAAAGGAATCGTAAAGTGCCTAGGCGGCTAAGTATGAGAAAAAAGCCCCAAACCAAATTTACTTGGTTGCAAAACATTCTGTAGCTCTTTCAAAAACATTTCTGCATAATATTAATCAGATACCCCTAATACTGCAGTAACTACAGGAAGAAACGCATTTTACAGTCCCAACTCGATTTCTCTTGATCCACTTCCTAGAAAAAATGAAAAAAAAACAAAACGGAGATACTACACCTAGTGTCATCACCCAGCATACATGTTTGTCAATTTTTTTAGATTTTTTAGTTGTAAAATAGATTTCTAACACGTATAAAAAGCTTGAAAACATCAAATGTTCATTGAAATTAGTAAATGACCATTCTTGTATTTTTACAGTATTAGTATATTTTATAAACACTAACATGTAACTTTTTCAGTTTTTTCGAAGTACAAGAACATAGTTAAAAAAAATTAAAAATCGAAACTTCTCTATATTATTGACTTAAATATTAATGTGACCGCGTTTATATTTGTACAGTCTTTGAAGCTTACTGTAATTATTAGTATATAACTTTTTCAGATATTTTGAAAAGGTGCATTGTATTTAAAAAAAGAAATAAAAGCCGAAAAAAATTTGGAATTTGGATCTTTGAATTTATCAGAGCATTAATAAGTATATAAGAGATTTTCATTACTGTAAAAAATCTAATACTTTATATGAAAATCACCAATTATTAAAAAAATATGTATGCAGAATTAAAGCATGAAGAGTATTTATTAAATATAGTTTTATAAATAAGTTACTATTTACAACTCCCTTAATATTGAAAATGGACAAAACGAGCACTTCTATTTTACATATTGAAATAACTAGTGTAATACAATTCAAAATGACAATTGTGCTAAAGAATATAAAAATTAAAATTTGGAATGTAAAGAAAGAACGTACAATAATTCAGTTATTGTGAATTTTCAAAAGATTACATAACGCCACTTATGCCTTAATATTTATTATTGCAAATAATAAACAGTCGGATATGATATTTGACTATTACAATAAATTTTCAATAGAATAATACTTTCTTCAGTAACCTACTTCTTATTTACACAGCAAATCTTCATATAAAATACCAAAATATTTCAACATTTCCAAGATAAGTTCACTCTGACAATCTCTTATTTTTCAATTTACATTTGCCTTTTACGGTTGTAAATGAATGGCTTTGGTTTATTAATTTTCAATGCCGACGACGGGTGGAAAAGTGCCACATATTTGTGAGTGAAGTAATCTAAATCAGAGGTGCAGAAATTTTGCACGCCAGAGCCGTCCTTGGAGGAGCTCCGGCTGCTACTCCTTCCCGTGCACTCGGGAGCTCGATGATTGCTTTGCCTTTGACTTGCCAGGCGCAAACATATTGACACGAGCGCGGAGGCGCATTGGGGCGACATTCACAGTTAATCACTCGCGCTGGAAAAACGCACCACACACGTCGGTCACGGAGATCAAAACGACGTTCGCGGCACATCGACTAAGGTTATTTGTTGAAGAACAGTTTCAGATCGCACCACGTCGAGTGTAGGGTATAACAAAAGTATTGTTAATGAAAAAGTATGCTCAGATATGTTTTAAATCAAATAGGATTAGTAGATTTTAATGTTTTTAGACTTCTACCGATGGTTTTGGCGAAATCGACCACTACGTTACCGCCTTACAGCGAAATAGTGTTGCGTTCTCGCACACAGAATTGTAAATTAATTTCCAGCGTAAGTAGTTAAAAAGCTCCGCAACAGTAGATCGCTGGGCTTTCTCGGGTCAAAGAATATATTGTTGTCAGGGCGGCCGCCTCGGCGATAGATTTTACAATCCTGTTTAATCTCTCGCTAACAAAAAATGTCAATATCTTTCCACATCAGTCATAGGGTACTATTACCAATGCGTTTTTTTGCAATGGTATTTCCTGTAGGCCTATCCCACTGCATCAATGCCCTTTACCGCTGAATCATTGGTGAAAAACCGCGTTAAAAAACAGATTATGAAAATATTTTGTAGTTTATTATACATATGAGCATCCACGTCACCGATTTCAATGATTTGTGGATATGTTGTCGTGATCATATCAATCAGTCATTGAAATCGGTGGACCCTCATCTGTATAATTACTACAAAATATTTTAGTCATTTATTTTTTAACGCGGTTTTCACCAACGATTTAACGGCAAAGGGCATCGATACAGTACAATAGGACTACAGAGAATGCCAAGTGTAAAAAAGAGTGCATTGGTACAGTACCCCATGGGTAATGTGGAAACCTATTAACACGTTGCTAGCGGGAGGGTAGACAGGATTGTAAAGTATATCGTCAAAGCGGCCGCGACGATAACATTCTTTGACGTGAGAAAGCCTGGCGTTCTGCTGTCGCGAAGTTTTTAAAATATAAATGTCGCCCCCACGCGCCGCCATGCCTGTGCCACTAGGTCCGGCCGTGACGCCGAGAGGCAGGGACTGTGAATCAGTGTGTATGGGTGTCTCCAAGGACGGTTCTGGCGTGCAAAATTTCTGCACCTCTGACCTAAATTATTATATTTCATTCTGTTGCAAAAATTGTGTCAAATAATAATCGGTTTTGTGTTCCATTCTAACTGCATATTTCTAATATATTTATCAGTATTTTTATAAGACACATTTTCATATGTAATAGACATTTCATTTTGTTAATTACATAAATTCCTTATCTAAAAGACACTGCACTATAAATGAATATTTATCGCTTAAATTATTATTTTACAAATACTCTTGGGGGGACTAACATTGAATTCGCAAAATTGGTCTATGTAATAGTAATATTAGAATATAAGTTTAGAATTTAAATTATGCGGTAAGCATTAACTCCTTACTTGCGACAAAATATTTAATACTATTCCACACCCTCCCTTTGACAGTCATATTCACTCTTGTTGATATTGTGTTTACTATTATGACAGGGGTCATCTCACTTCTTGTGATGTCTGGATTTTTCTTCGGAAAATAGAAGCTTGCAGCAGATGAACATTAAGAAGCAGACCTAAACAGCTATATTGTTGAATGACCAAACTCCCGCGAAATTCACGGAAAACGTGTACTACACGCGTCAGCCCATGGCGAAATATACCTGCATGCAATGTGTTATGAGGGTGTTTCCTTTTTTGCATATGCAAAATATACTTCTGAGAGTTTAGATTCACTTCTCAGAATCAATACATCGCAATTCGAATATGAGGGCTTTTAGAAATGTAATTAAAGTTCGATTCATCGCATTAGTATTAAAAATTAATAATATTTCTTTGAGTACTTATTCAGTTTTATAATAAATTATATTGGCACGTCTAAATTTTTTATTTTTTTTAGCTCGCTCCTCAAAGCGTTTGCCTATCACTGGTGTGATACTAGACACTACCCTCATTCGGATCCTCCTACTAACACCATACTTTGAGTAATAAATTAAAAAAATAAAAAATGTATTACCATTGAGCTGAAAAATTCTAATGATTGCTAATCTAGTTGAAAATGTGGCTGCTACAAGAAATCTTCTTAGTAACTATATATTTCAATTATACTCTATTATAATTGCGTTCGATGCTGAACGTGGAGACAATGAGTACTCTTATAAGAGACTTTCAAGAGAAAATTTGAGAGCTGGAACGATTAATGCTAATAAACAGTGTTATAAATCCTAAATTATATTTCGCATTATTATTGCTAAGCATAAAGTAACATTAGTTGATTTGTTATCACATACTGTAAATATTCAAATACGCGTAAACAATAATTTTGAACAACATATTTTACCACGTTTTAAATTCTGATACTTGGAATTTTCCTATTTTCCTTACAGGTGATTTTAATCTTCGATCATTTCAAATACTGATATATCGTGATTATAGAAAAATTTAAAAGAATTAAAGAAACAGTCGGTTATTTATTTTCTGGGAGGGCAGAGGCTAATATTGCGACTTTATCTCCAGTGGTAGACAACGGGAGAACATATTAAAGAAAATACAATAGGAAACATGCATGCAAGTGACAAAGGCAGATACTACTAAAATATTTCACGGGAAAAGAGATGAAAGCATTCCTGATAATTCAGAAGATAAAGAAGAAGAAGAAGAAGGAGGAGGGGGGGGGAGGATAAAGAGAGAAACTTTCAATTTCCTGCTTTTAGTTACAAGGATTACTTATTGTTAAAAGAACTTTAGTAAAACGTAAGTGTCCTGAGCGCTATAGGGGATTCTGAAGCTTCATTCCAGTGCTTATACGATTTTGTACCTTTCCTGATTATTGCAACTTATTAAATGAAAGGCATAACTAGGCTGAGGATAGAGACAATAAAGTTCAAAATATTAAAAAAACGTTATACGTCATAACAAAGTATCTGAAATGTAAAAGTGTGTACAGTTAGGGATTAGAATATGAAGAAACAAAAGTTTTCAGAATCAAAAGTGTGAAAAATGATTAGAGAGATCTTTGAACTGAGAGGAAAGATCGTTATGTATTACTTGGAAAGTAAGAAGCGATAAGAAGCGAATAACATTGAAAAAGTAGTTACAATCAAAAGAGGGCGTTGGTGAAAGATTGATAATAATCATGATCACTTTTACAGAAAAAAATACACGGCGAAACTATTTTAAATGGAAGTTATTGCATTCGGGAAGATCATGCACCATAAAATAATATAGATATATTGTGAGCATAGGTGACCTTTTTGTACCTTGCCGGGTTCAAACGAGATGCTAAGTTCAAAAGAATTGAAGCTATTTTTAAACAAATTAAAATGTTTGAAATCTCACAATAACTAAATATTAAGTACTGTGAGAAATCCAGAACATCACAATCTCTTGCATAATGAAGTAATATTGTTGACACCACTGACGATTTGAAAAATGACAGTACATGATTCAGTGTTGTATAAAGATAGGGTGTGAGGCTAATTAAAAAAGTAGTTGATACAATAGCTACTTATATGAATGAAAGACTAATTTCTATTTTGTCTTTACTGCATTCCGTTAAATGTAAAATGCCTCTCCCTTTTTGTTTCCAAAAATAAGCTTAATCAAGTTATATATGTCCATTTGAAGGATAAAACATATATTGTTTTCATTTTAAATAATTGTCACTACATCTATATTAACAACACGGTATTAAATGCATTAATTGAGAAGTTAAATGCAATGTAAGTTTTTCACTTATGTAAATAAATAAGAAAAGTATTATTTCATATAATTCGAATATTAGCAGTTTTACAACAATAAAATGGAATATTTGCTTGTAAGGAGATGCTGACTAAAAATAATAACTTTAATGCACGTTATATAATATTAATATAACAAAATTATCAGTAGTCTTTGTGTAAAGTTATTTTATAAATAAATTTTTGAAGTATCATACTTTGTTCTTTCAAACCTCCGGCAAAAAACTTATCTTTAAAATTTCTGTATTACTGTGCAGTCCAGTTAAATTAAGATACAGAATTTAAGTAACTAAGGAGAAATTATCCTTAATTTGAAACACAAACCATTAATAGACAGCGTAAGTTTTGCGTTCATATCTTTCCCTTATGTTCAAACTCATTCAGCACTCTTCCTCCTGAAGATTTCTGCATTAAGAAAGTCTTTCGCAAACGAGAAATTGCATTTCTCCCAGTCTTAAAAACCAATCACGTGAAATGCATATATCTCTGTTATTTCGCAAAATTATGATATTTTCACTACGATTCATACTAATATATTTATGGACATAAGTTTTCTTACAGATAAATATATTGTGCTCCTAAACTTTGAGTTCATATATAATATGAAGAAATTTTTATTTATTCGTAACGTATGCCTGAGCAAGGCATATGTTTCTAATAATAAAAAGAAAAAGCTAAGTATGTCAGAGGAGTATTGTTTCTAACTCTTGTTAAAGTTCATTATCGACAACAATTTATCGATACCATTAATTAATTACTTAACATTAGATATCTCCACGCTATGGATGTCAAAAACAGCTTCTGCGGTTATTAAAATGATCGTCAAATGTAAATGTGTACAGCTATATCACTTAAGCATTCTCGCATATTGTTCTTAAAATAAGTAGTTCATGATTGCCATCATAAATTCTACTCTGCAATTTATGCTGCGCTTTTATAGTACAACTATCCAAAATTAGAGACACTGATACACGCAATGTCTTATTAAAATAACTTTGATGCAATAGCCCAGTGCCTATCAAAGTAAAACTCACACAACAGATTAAAATGTGTAGCATTAATGTAAGTTTAAAAGAAAAGAATATTTGTAGCTTAGGAAGTTACTTCCATAAGAATTACGATTGTTTTCTATATTTAATAATACATATGTATTTAAGTCGTTGTCTGTATTTGATTTCATAAATATTTCAACGATTTTACAATTCTCGAATGTATTTTCTATTTAAGCTATCTTCAGCCAAAACTGTACAAGGTTTATAAGATGCGTTGATAAGCAAGCTATGACAGTATTATCTTTTAGTTTTAGTAAGGAAATAGTATTTTATTCTCGGTGCAATGACTTGTATGATATAATCCCAAAAATCAGTCTAAAAATATAAATATTTGTATATCTACAATTGAATATCATACTCATATCTCTGTATCGTTGCTAACTTTGAAAATTTGTAAGTATCGTTGATCTAAGAGTACAAAAGAAATTTGAAACAAAATTTTTTAACTATTGCTTCCTGTATTTAAGACTTATTATTACAACTACGATTTTTAATATGCTATTACTGCCCTGCAATAATATAAAAAAATATAAGTTCTTAAAAATATTGAGAAAAATCCCTGTCGTTATAAACTTTACTTTGTGAGGCAGAAGGGCAGAGCCACATACTATTTTTTTAATATGTCATGCTTTCTGTTAATATTATGTTCTACCGTGATCTGTTTCACATTAATCGGGGGTTTCTAAATTTAAACCGGTCTTTTTTAAAAATTTCGTGGTAAATGACCAGCCTACGTAACATTGACTATATGGAGAACAGTGAGAAATGATGAGTACATTAATGCATATCAATACACAATTTGTTTTGTATGCACGTTAGACAGAATAACTAATAATTTTCTTACCAACATCAACCGCTGCCTCTCAGTATAATCATATTTTACTTTACATGCAGTTAGTGCAAATCACAATTCATTTGCAACATATTATATCTCCATGTTACAGTCGGAAAATGAAATTTAATAACTAGCTTCGTGTCCAGCAAGTATGTACAAGTCTGCTCCTTCAGATTCAGTCAACGTACTACTACGTACCATATGGCTCTCTAACATCACAACCCTATCAAAAAATCAGAAGTATCAAGTTTAGTTTATCTATGAATTATTCAATGACTAACGTATTATTTATTTTAAAATGTTTTACATATTAAATATAAAAAATGTTTAATTTGATCCACATGAATGTATTATCTACTGACAACTATTAAAACATTAATAACACTAAAATCATTGCATCTGATAAGTAGTATAAATTGAAATACTTTGAATACTTGATAGTGCATTCTTTAGAATTAAGCCTTCGTCGGATGACTTCGAGTCACCTCCGAATCATGTCTGCACTTCATTTTGCTTTGACCAGTATATGTAACTGTTTTCCTTTCGTAAGTCACACAAGTTTGGCTCTCAGATAACTGACTCTATCTCATTTTTTATGCCAGGAGCCATACGAGCCTTTTACTTTCAGTTAGTCAATCCTTCCATCATAGGCAGACTACTCATTACTACATGTATAATCTGTGAATAGTTCACACACGTGTAGTTCCTTATTAAAAGGAACAATTTAGAACTACTTTTCAGAATTATTGATATATTTAGGAGCTGAATACTCATTTGTTTTTCAGAATATTTTATTTGTTTGCATATGGATATTTAAATATGATTACGAGCATGTGTACATGTAGTGGTGACTAGTCGACTGATAGCGGGATTCGTGCAACACTTAATAACATTTTTGAGAGGTATGAAAAAGGCAGTATTTTTATGGTTCGGCAAAACAGACGAAAAGGGGAAGCAATCGCTGATGGCTTGTATGTCTCCAGCTCAACACCCTTAGTTTGTATGATACAGTCCAAGGAGTTTTGTAACTTTTATAAATCTCTACTTTATAGACAACACCCAGTATAGCAACAATACAAGAATATGATTTTTATTTAGAATGAACTTCATTAACGAGTGTTTTCAGCATGTTTGTACTGTTCAACATTGGCTTTTGCGATTTCCCTATATTCATATACATTCGGATAGTTATGGGTTCCTAATGCTGGAACCTTCAAATTTCTAGTACTTATTGTACGGAAGTGCAAAAATATATATTTTTTATAGATTATTTTAAAATACATTCTTTTCATCTTTAAATAATTACATATTATTACCCCATTTAGAAAGTAGTGATAAAAACAAGATATAAAATGTATATAATTCTAATGTAAAAATTTGTTTTGCGTCACATATGAGAGAAAGTTTATTATTTGTTATGGAACGAAAGTGTTTAGCCTCAATAAAATATATAGGTATAGACTCCAATAATTTTTTAATCGGTTTGATAATAAATACTTCCCAAAAATATAAAGTAATTAACATTTTCAAATCAGTATAGCATATTCAAAACAGCTGCCTATGGAGTATTTTCTAGTTTTGTTTTTTCAAAGCATAAAATTTACAAAGAATAAAATAAATAGTAATAGCAACATTGTAAGCAATTAATGGAATTAAACTAGCTATCACCTTTTAAAATGATTCCTAAACCATATTACACCCATTCCCTGATTTAAACTGTACTTATTTTACGCGGTTCCTCTTACCGACCGCAACAGATCTGATGGCGCGCGGTAAATCAGTGCGGCAAGAGGGATCTGTCGCTCCCACCTCCTGTTTCCACCATACCGTTCCTGGAAACCTGAAACTCGGCGAATAACAACCAAAGCAAAACGCTTCTTTTGTCGTTCACATGACGACATAATAGATGTGCCGCTTTTTCAGCCAATAGCATGTTAGAATAGAAAATACGTGTAAACGAGGGATGTCTGTATCCCTCTGGCGAATCAGACCTAAACACTTGCCACGCGCCATCAGATCTTTTGCGGCCGGTATTGCGTGATGAAGAAGACTTCTTTTACGGTTTTTTTTCCATGAAAATTCAAGTATTGTTTTGGTAGAAATATATGAAATATATGTGCTTTATAGCACAAACATGTAATAAATATTTTAAATAACTTTTCATCACATAAGCAGAAGGTGAATGGTACTGTTTTTATAAAAATTACTATATAGTAAAATACGCAAATAAAAATTGCGATTTGTAGACATATACTTAACATATAGCCTTAGTAGGTATAGTACATCATAAATATACTACTGTCTTCCTTCTACGAAGGGTAAAAATGTAATGAAGCATATATTTTTCTGTTGTTACCTATTTCATTTAATTGTATACAGTAGATAAGTCACATAAGATTAGAATCCAAAATACCTTTGTTGCTTCTAAAGATACAAAAAAATATATAAGAAAGAACATATATTACCAGGGTCATAGTTTCCGAGGTTTCGGAGACATTAAAATTTTCTTTAAAAGAGTGATATATTTTTATAATTGTAATGCCGTAAGCGACAAAAAAACAGATTCATTCATATAAAATATTCTTGATCTTCTAATGATTTTCAGTGTCATTTTACAAAATAAAATTATAATTTAATGTAAACTGATTTATTTGGTATTATTAGGTGTGCGAGAGTGAGTCAATGTAAGTGCACGGATCACTAACTGTTAATGACACACGTCAATATATCACTACAGAATATGAAAATGGAAATAACAACAACAAAAAACAGAAGACTAATCACTAATGGCTACCATTTGAACACGTTCGTTAACACTCTATACTTGTATACTTAATAACATCACGTAAATAAATGTCTGTTCAATGGAGATTTTATACGAATTTTCTTCTTTATTGTAATATTACACTAATAAAGAAACGTCATCTAATTTTTACGAAACATCGAAAATCTTGATACTTTGGAAAATGTAATAACGAGAAAAAATCCTTTTCGCTACCATATTTGCCTCCTTAAAGAATATATTTTTTTCTTAAACATTTTTTCGTGTCATTAGAAACAATAGAATTGTTATATATTCCAATCTTAAGAGACTTATCCTGTGATAAAATGCAAGAAAGGAAGAAGTCAATGTTTATAATACAAAACTCTCAATTCTGAAATGGCAATTCCAAATTGCAGTGCGTTTCAGAATCGATTATTTCATTTCTAGTACCGGAATGTCACAGTTGAAAAAAATAGTAAATGATTCATATAATCGAAACGAATAAAGGAACTTCACAAGATCGAATCGAAAATTGTTTTTGAATGGCAAGAATGTATTAAGAATAGTGAAAAACAGTTGTTATCATTTGCTCTACAATTTGTTAATGAAATTTTTGCTACACATCACAAAATGAAAAAAATTATATTTTTAATAACGAGCATGTTATAATTATTATATATTATTAAAAACAAAATTGCTAATTATGGAAATGAGAATTATTTAATTAACATTATATACTTCGAGAATTGTAAGTGCTTTTGCTAGAAATACTTTTCAATACGTACTTGTCTGATCCAAGTAATCTGTACGTTCTACTCGGATCGCTGATTTCTTGTGTAATCTCGCCGTTCTTGAAACTTCTACCTTGCATACCGTGCTTGTGAAACGCCAAAACACTATCTGGTAAACAAACTATATCCAGCTGATTAGACTTTTAATGCATTGCGTATTGAATATACTTCGATTTTAATTTATTTTATACTTACTGATAGATTCAATTTGGAAATTAAAATGCAGTTCTGACATTTGCTTTCTGCTTATTCGAGGTTTGCCTTGTAAGGTTACCATTTTTATTACATCTGTAAAACAAGAATAGAATGATAACACTGACCCCTCAAAATATTATGCAGACATTAGTTTTATAATATACTTACTATCATAACATACTAATATTGCATCTTTTTCAAGTTGAGTAACATCGATAACATTAAGATTTTCTCTTCTTGGTATTACAGTTGCTAGAAGAATATAAGTGATATATAATTTTTAGAAAGGTATTAATTACTACTATTTTGTTATTCTTTTAAATAACTAAATTAAATTTTTATTATGGATTCTTTTAATCTTACAATATATTTTATATTTTTGTATAAAATGGTATATGTATAAATCAGTGTAACATATTTTTGAAAAATGAAAAAAGCATATACAAAATTTAAAAATACTTTTGAAAACATTGCAGTAGATTTAAATAAAATATTATTATCTAGAAGTAATAAAACTATTTTACTCATGCATTACAAATTGTAAAATCAAAAAGTAAAAATGTACCTGAACCATCCATGTCTTCCAGTTCATTACTGTGAAACCAACTTGCTCCTGAATTCATATTGATTAAATCCAATTTCAGTTTATTTTGTTGGTATGGTTGTTTGACGGATACACAAACCATTGGATATTCCATTTCAGGTGTAATAATAATTTCAAATACATTCAAAGGCGTTGGTAAAGCACAATCAAAATGCTTTAGGAGCATAAATTTATTTAAAGGGTCATACCATTGCATTAAAAATATCCCTGCTGGCATTGCACCACAGAGATATTTGTACCTGTATTATATATTTTGTTTTTTTAAAAATACAATGAAATTATACAGTTTCCAGCAAAAATCTCTTAATGGAAAATTAATGTTCTCTACAAATTTAAAAATAAGATAGGGTTATATATCCAAATGGGAGTTGATAAACTTTATCAATGTACTTACAAAACAATAAATTTTTATGTTTCTGTACACGTGTAGTTTTTATTTTTAAACACTGGCGAAATTAATTATACATAGTCACCCCTCTTATAACGCGGTAGTATCATAAAACTGTTTCCAGAAAACGTGTAGCGAAAATTACGATCTGCCACCTGTAACGCACTACTACTTTCGTAATACGGTACGGTTACAACGTTATATCCGCTCACAACAACGCAATTATTTTAAACAGTCTCTCTACAGCATGAATTTTTCTATTCCACTTTTACCGCTCAAACGAATGGAGACGCCATATGCTTTTTCAAGCACGTTTATCACTTTTCTATTTCTGTTATCAGGGAAATTCTTTGTAAATACAGAAATAAACAGTATTGCTGTGCTACGGTGGTAGGGCAACGATGATCACGCGACTTACTTTATGCCAGGCTTTCCACTTATTTGATCGCCGCATGCGTTCTTGGAGGAGCTCCGCCTGCTTCTCTCAACAGCAGACGCGTAGGGATGAATCACTACAAAGGATTGAGATACCTACTTGGTACCGGAAAAAGTTACTCGTATCGAATGGGGTGAGTATCGATATTCGACGCAGAAGATGAAAGCGAAGTCTTTCCAGCGCAATTGGTTAAATACGAATGACGCCCTAAAGCGCCACCTCGCTCGTGCCGATAGTTTCGCGCCTTGTAAGGTAAAGGTTCGCCAATCAGCGAGCTGTCACGTGTGCGGTTGGGAGAAGCTGGCGGAGCTTCTCTAAGGGCGAATACGGCGATCAAAAACAGTAAAACCTCGATAAAGGAAACAGAAGTTTCCCTGGATAAATGCATCAGGACTATCCCCTCCACATAGGGGGATCCTCCTTGGCGAACCTCGGCCCTCGACGAGGGGGCAGCGTAATATCATACTACCCGAATGCATCGGTGAGGCAATACTAATTGGAGGGTCGGCCGTTTTCATTTTCGATTTTTTTTTGCAACCTTTGCTAACGTATTTATGAGATTTTTCTGATGAAAATTATACCAAAAACGATATAGTTTGAATTATATTTACTTAATATTTAATAAATTTATTTACTATTCACATAATTCAAACAATATCGTATTTCGTATCATTTGAATTAGAAGAATCTCAAAAACGCATTCGGAAAAATTAATAAAATAAACAAGTTTATAGTTGCATTAGCAATGCCTCGCCGATACGTTCGAGCAGCTCAGTTTGTTTGCTTGCTCTCTCTGTCTTTTCTACTGTCTGTCCTTTTCTAAAGTCGCGCTCGGCTCGAGCTCTAATGTAAACACAGATTCGACACCGGTACTCGATAAGAACACTGCTTTGCCTTCGAATTCTGTGCATTTATCGAGGTTTTACTGTAAGTGGAAGCCCTGCTTTATGCAATAGCGCCACTGTGGCCGCCACTGCCTATACAACTTTATTTGAAAATAAAAATGAAATATGAACCGTTATTTTTGAAAGTGGTATAAGTAAGTTTTAGTGAAACATAGGTGTCTGCTTTTCGCATTTCAAACGACAAAGTAAATAGGATGAAATATCTTCGCGATTGCGCCCAAAAAGATTCAACTGTTACACGTAACTGCATGAAAGCTTTTGTACGGACTATCAAATATCTCAATATAAGAAGAAATGGACTTATACCACTTTCAAGTATAACAGCTTATATGTAAAGTGAAGAAGACATTACGGATTATTTTGCTCTGTATTAACTCTGAGTTTCTGATAATAGGTTACGAATTAATCGCGTTATAGGTGGGATGACTGTATCATTATGCTAAAGTATACTGTACTAAGAAAGAATTAAATACTATCATTCTTTTGTGGTATAATATTTACTTATTATATATTTCGGAACCCCAAATATTTGATAAAAACTTCGAGTATCGACGTGTTTAAAAACTAGGATATTTTTTGTATTGTTATACATTAAATCATTTTTGCTGAATTGTGCATAATGATATAACACAGTCATAATTATTTATAGAATCAATTTTCCTAGTATTTCTGTTGTTTTTAAAGATGTATTAAAGGTATTTGAAACAGCACATAGTAGAAAGGGATGTAGAACAATAATATCCAAGAGCATAAAGTAACTGTTTCTTTAATTCATTTTGTCAAATATTAAAATCATTATTAACATTTCAAATGAAATCGCTTATTTTTCAAAATCTATAACCATTGTCTATCTAGAACATTTAAAACACCTTTAAAAGAAAAAAGAACCTTCAATTTCACGCTTAAATTACTGCAATAAAGTGAAACAATTGAAGGAGAAAGATATAAGAAAGTTTTGAAAAAATCTCTAAAAAGCTACAAGTTGTGATGCAACTGCATTTTTTGTCTTCCGTGAAATTTATGATTCATAAATAACATGAAGAATGTATATCTTTGTTTACACTCACCCATTATATGGATTTCTTCCAACACAGCATTTAATACAACCCTTTGTGTCTGGTACTTTAGTAGTAAGAGCAAATTTTCTAGGTACTAATCTCTCAGGTATTTTGTTCATATGCAATGAAAACCTATGAGTCTGTTTACTTTGCATTGCTAATAAGTCGTGTCTATATAATTGAGGTGTTTTTCCTGTAAAAAGTCATAATGTTTACGTGAAAAAACTGAAATACAGTTAACGTTATTACTCACAGGAAGATTTCATTCGAATAATAACTGTGACTAATAACAAGCATAATATACATTTATATGTATTTACGAATTGTGTAATATTATGTCATATTTTACAAAGAAATTATATAATGTTAAAAAATTTAGTTTACCTGATAAGGACATAAGGACATCCTTAATGACATACATCCAAATTGTACGTCTTGGGTATAATTGATCTATTGCCGTTTCATGAAGTTCATTTAAATTTAAATTATAGATTCCTTCTTCCGCTGCGATTAATAAGTGCTGATCCCTTGTGTCTGGATGGATCCAGCTTGCAGTACAATGTATTCTTAATGGACAACCATTGAATACCTAATTAAAAGTATTTGTCACCTAATTTATGTAGATACGTTTAAAACATTCAATGCTTTGTAACTAGTAGTACAGTATCATATGACCGTTACATAAAAAAAATAAATAAGAATAGAATTTTTCATACACAATATAATTGATCACGAAATTAACTTTGAATAATCGTTGCATATGTATGCAGTTAATTGTGTTTTAGATGTAACAAGCCAATTGTGGATACAAATTATTATCTCTATTACCATTTATATTTATAGACATTGACAAATTCATAAACACTATTAATGTAAATCAGAACAATTTTAATTTTTCACGAAGCACGTTTCAAATGCTGCTTAATACATGTTTGATATGTACTACTTACTACAAGGCACTTTGCATACAGTTGAAAATTGATTTTATTATATAAATATTTTACAAAAGAGTAATGATATAATGGTTCAAAGCTTTCTATGAACGAAATGCTTATACAAATATTATTTTTTTTACACATTTTGTACACAGCTTGCACTAATAACATATATTAAATTCTAATTTATTGATATTATACTGACTTTTGAAAAGCATGCTCCCATATGCACTTTAGGTGTAGGTGGTAGTCCATTACTAATAGGTCTAGGAGGTGTATGACGTTTTCTATCCCTCCTTCTGGGAGGAACAGGTGGAGCATCAGACAATAAATCTGGACTCATACTTTCTCTATCTCCATCCGTGGACACTTCGTTTTGACCTATAAGAGTTTGAATATTATTATGTATATCTCTTAAGGATGCATTTTTTAAGAAGAAATGCAAAAGTTGCTCAGATGGTAATACTTGTTAAATAAATGACAAAAAACATGTATATTTATATCTAGTGTTACACACGTTGATAAATATCTAATGAATATGACAGATAATTATTAAAGAAAGCAATTTTTTCTAGATTCAGTTCATTTTATGTAGTTTTAATTAATTTTTATCTATAAATTACTACATTTTGAAATTTACACAGAGTCAAAGAACATTGAATATACCAAAGGAGGTAGGGCTGAGTATCAGGATATTGGAGAAAAAATGCTGTAGTAAATATATCTAGGAAATGTTAATTTCACTTCCTGTACCATTTTTTTAGCATAGAAATTGTACTGTTCGATGTAGATAAAAGAGCGTTTTGGGATTAAATCTCTCATAATGTAAACACCAGAAGAATAATTAAGGAGTGCAGAACTATGCATGACATTTAAATTCGGCTCTTTTTGTTTCTTGAATGATTGGCTCTTCTCTGCTTAGCTTTTTTAAATAGTGAAATGTAATATGTATGTGTATGAATGATTTTGGCTAAACATACTCATCTATCTTAAAATAATACAAATGTTTAGTGCCATACAAAAAAAACGGAATGGAAATAACTTTGAAATTTTCAAGAAATTCTGACCCATACAATTTTGTCTTGAAAGGGAAGTTTGACAACTGGAACACCTAAAGTTTTAAACTTCGCATAAGTATAATTCATGTGAAATTAATAAAAACTTAATCCTTTTCCTTACTGAATAACGGTTTTATAGATCAATCTTCTTTTTGCATCGTTTCCCGTGGTCTGTATTATAGTGCTGCAGAATCGATTAATAATACTTGCTGTAACAAACAGTAGATTCCCTACTCTAACTTTTTTCTGTATTATATAGTTTTGTAAATATTCGCAATAAATGGAAGGCCGATATGTCTACGTAGAAGGAAGTGTTTTTATCTGTAGGATTATTTGCCAGCAAAAAAGCCATTATTCATGTAATACCATTTGTGAAAAATTACAGATTTTCCTGTATTTTCTATTTGGTAAACTTCCCTTGCAAGATAACCTTTTACTTTTTGGTTCTTTTTGTAACGCTACATAGTCAAATATTTTAAGTTGAAATGCTAAAATATACCAATTTATATATTTCTATACAAAGCAGTTTGCAACTACGATATTGATTGTGTGATAATTGTGAATTTCTACTCCATTTTTTTACAAATAAAAAATGATTATATGCGTTAAAAATATTCAACTTTACATTATAATATTGTACATCTCATAATACATTTATTAATTTATAACTGTATTTAAACTATATTCAAATAATTATTAAGAATTTACTTCCTATAAATATTAAATATCTTTTCCCTTTCCTCAATAAACAAGCATTACTTTCCGAGCAGATTTTTAGATCTTCTTACGTAACATTCAACACACAAATACAAAATGGGGAGTAAACCATGAATGAAAAATAGCCACTAAAAATATAAGAGCATAACAGCATAACGAATAAATAATGAAACCATGCTTGATTTACTGCTTTCTGCATGTCATATTATATATAATTACTAACATATTAGTTCCAAAGTTCGTCTCAATAAGTTTAGATTGATTCTAAAAATTGTTATCAGACAGTAAGTAATATACAGAAGAAATTAACACTGTGAGCATGCTCTAAGTAATATTACACAATCTGCAACCTTTTAAAATAAAATTTGGAATGTTTTTTGGAATATATATATATAAATTTTTTAACATCTTCAATACATTTCAGCTACTAATAGAACGAAGATTGTTGTGATTATAATGTCAAAAAATATTTTATTCTTTAGGGTGTCAAGTAACCGATGATAAAATGCTATAGGGAGTGATTGTGTATGAAAAAATAAGTCGAAAGTATATAATAAAGTTTTTTCATTTAATACTTCGTTTTCGAAAAAATCGACTAGTAATATTTGTCCGCTTTGCATGTATTCGACCAAGTTTCAATTTAACAAATCATTTAACTGATTAGATTACCTACAAGACTTCTGCTCGCTAAATAACTAACGTAATATCAACAATTAGGGTATCGGCCTTTATAATAATGAGCAGCAAATTCCGCGAAACTACCGCCTCATATACAGTTATAATTAAGTAGCACATTCATACACTTGTAATTTCAGTCTGCAGTCATGTCAGCAGTATGGCTGTAAAAGTAAAATAAGAATGACAGAACAAATCATAACATTGATGAACTTTGTAAAAGCATTAAATAATGGTGTCGAGTAAATCCGAGCCAGAAACATATTGAAAGTTAATATTGTCGAAACCAAAAAAGTGTTATTTTATATTCCCAGCTTGTATTATTTTGTCCCCTAGAGTATCCCATTAATTGAATGTACCGCCAGTTACATGACACCCTACATTTATATAACCTATCATTATAAATACATATGCACATTATGTTTTTTATTTATACAGTAATAGTTATGAAAATAAGTAATAAAAAAATAAAGAAAGTTTAATACTGAAGCAACATTTCCTTCTCTATATTATTATAGGAGTAATAATTCAAATAAGAATTTGTAATAAGAAAACAGAATGTAATTAAACAATCTTTTAAAGGATAAGGATTGTGCATCACTGTTCTAAACCAAAAATTTTGCGTGCTCCTACCATTAGAGTGCGGGGACTCATCTCTAGGACCACTGTCTGAGAGAGATCGCTGACGTTGTCCGTTAATAGCTGCTAAGGATTGAGTACTGCTCACCAAACCATACAACTCGTCCACAGAGCTGTGACGCCTGGGACTTGCTTGAGATCCTAAGCATTGAATCTACTTTGTACACTACTACCTGATTAAATTCAACCTTTTCAAGATTTTCATACCATTTAGTGAAACCATTCTAATTTTGTTACTTTGTTGTATAAAATGGACATGATTATTTTCAGTCAAAGGATGTGATGTTTCACAAGGGATATTTCCTAACTGCAAGATCTAATTTAATCCATTTGCATTGCTAATGTATAAATGTGCACAATTTGCATGGTTACTATCACTAGAGTTCATCCTGAACGTGAGTGATTGGTGGATACAAACATATTTTGTTTACATTATATAAAGTATCACTGTAACCATTATAGAGAGTTATGTCTTCTGTTACAGTTACAAAACTTTAAACATTTTTTTTATCTGTAGGCAATAATGTGCAAATTTTATTCTATTATTTATTAGTTAATAGAGACTACTTGAAATTCAATAAATTCCGGTGGGAGAAACACTTTACAGTAAATTTCCACGGAAAAAAATGTACATTATCACACAGTTTCATTTTTCCAGCTGAAAATCTCACCTTATAAATGAAACATGTACCAAATTTGGTTCACCAGGTCTCCCATCTTTATGATGTAAATTATTGTTATAATTTGAAATATTGATTAACTGTTTGTACAAAGTTTACCGTTAATCCATTAAACTCACGTAATAATACGAAAATAGTAAAAGTTAATTTTCTACCACTTTAACTGAAATATTAATTAAAGTTTTTGTGATTTACATATATATTTAAAAGAGTGCACATCAAATTACGCCATACATTTTTTTAACATAATGGATGTTGGGCAATACTGTTATTTACAAAGGAAACTACTGAAATGTCACCTTCATGTTCTACAAGCTTTCATATGATACATAAAAAAATTATGCTCATACCAAACATCCTTTCCCAGAGGGTAGAGTATATTTGTAGTGTTCCAATCTAACTATTCCAAACTATTAAAGACAGTAATTATCACGTTTCTTATTAAGAATATCTTTCAAAAATTGAACTTTTATTATTAAGAAATTTTTTTTGCGATCATATTTTGCAATATATTAAAATCACCAATGTTTTAAAAATAAAAATACATATTTTCGGTCTTTAATAGAATAATGAGCTACCTAATCATGAGGTCCCCACAAATTTAAATGGTGTAATATTTTTCTGAAAATCTGCGATGGTATTCTTCAATAATACATACTGAACAGTAATCACCTGCAAGTACATGTCGATATCACGAGTTACGGACGATAGTTGATAGATGATAAGTATTTTTTAAGAAAAGGATAATTTGCATTCACTGAAAATTTGAGCCCCAAATAGCGTAAAAAGTTTGTGCAAGCAAAGATTTGAAGATCGTTTTAAATTACAGATTTCTTTACGCTTATAGAATATATTGAATTGAGATTTTCATACGACAGATATACGTTAAGCATTTTAAAATTTATGATGTAAGAAACACTATAGTTTTCGTAGAATAAATATATATATTTGTGTGCGTGCGTGCGCGCGCGCGCGCGCGTTTCCAAACATAGAAAACGGTTTAAGTTATTAAACCCATTTGCAGTACCATAAATATAGTTTGTGATATGAAATTAATCTTCACATCGTCATAAATAACAAAATTGGGTTTTCGGGCTTTAATTATAAAATATTGCCTAACATGAAATCTTGTGAAGTATCACCATGAAAAAAATTGTTCTGCTAATAGTACTTTGCACCACCTAAAATATCCAAATGTATAAACTTTGTTTAAAATTGTCGAGAAAAGTTAGACAGTAATCTTAATACATCAAGTTCAGCATTTTTAGTAACATGTGTATTTATTCACTGTTACGTATGTAAACACGCGACAAATGAGCATATTGTTCTTACAAATATAAAGTACTTTTCCAAGGCTGTAGCCGGATAAGGGGGTCAAAAGTGCCCTTGAATCGATTACAATGGGCGAGGTGTCATTCGGTAGGTAATCGAAAAAAAAAACATTGTTTACCAAATTTCAACCCTGTATCTTGACCGGGAGGGTAGTTATGGGGGAAATTTAAAAAACCGGTGTTTGCCCTGATTTCCCGGTTTATTGAGGTGCAAAAAACTTGAAAAAGTTCTGATACATTTTACATGTGGAAATACATGTTTGAGATTTTTTTCAGATTTATCCATTGGAAAGTCTAAGTGCAAAAAATGTAAAACCGGAAAAATGTCGATTTCGCATGGAAATCTTCTGAGCACAACTTTTTCCTTCGTACAGTAACAATTTGATATTATAAATGTTATGCATATTTTTTTTCAGATTTTTCGGTTTGGTGCGCTATAGTGGGAAACATAAAAAACCATTTCTGCGACGCATTTCCGGCCGAAACGCGATCAGTATTTGTTATTTTTACATTCTACTGATACACTATGTTCAGGTTACAATTTTGAATGTTTCTGTATCCGAAGCAGTTACGGTTAATGAAGAGAAGTCGGTTAATTAAATCACTTGTAAATTATATATTCCTTATCTGTCAGAATTTTCAATATTCATTCAAGCAAGTGAATAGCGGAATGGCTATGGTGGCTGCCTGCGGAGGGGCTGAACTTTTTGGCATGGATTCGCGCCTCCAGTGGGGCAGTATTAATTTTTTTTTATCCTTCCTAAACGATCATATTTTTATATCTCGATAAGTTGGAATGAAGATTGCATGCGATCTCTAATATTAAACGCTTGATAGTAGTATTTATTTTATCTGATACATTACAACTTATCAGGATATTAATATTTACCATATATTTTTACATATGTTGATAAAGCGATATCTATTCAAAGTACAATATGTTTGACAATACCCATAAACGTAGATCATACCACGACTAGAAAAAGCCGACGAAGCAAAACGCATGCTATATAGTTATTGTTATATAGACTTCATATTATTTAAGTACGTAAATATATATTTAAAACATTTTGAAATGACTACTAAATTCTGTTATGTAGTTAATAATTTTTTAAAAATTACAAAACAAACTAAGTCCCCCCATGGGGACGCGAATCCATGCCAAAAAGTTCAGCCCCTCCGCAGGCAGCCACCATAGCCATTCCGCTATTCACTTGCTTGAATGAATATTGAAAATTCTGACAGATAAGGAATATATAATTTACAAGTGATTTAATTAACCGACTTCTCTTCATTAACCGTAACTGCTTCGGATACAGAAACATTCAAAATTGTAACCTGAACATAGTGTATCAGTAGAATGTAAAAATAACAAATATTGATCGCGTTTCGGCCGGAAATGAATCGCAAAACTGATTTTTTATGTTTCCCACTATAGCGCACCAAACCGAAAAATCTGAAAAAAATTGTGCATGACATTCATAATATCAGATTGTTACTGTACGAAGGAAACAGTGGTGCTGAAAAGATTTCCATGCGAAATCGACATTTTTCCGATTTTTTTCGGTTTTCCATTTTGTGCACTTAGACTTTCCAGTGGAAAAATCTGAAAAAAATCTCCGACCTGTATTTCCGCATGTAAAATGTGTCAGAACATTTTCGAATTTTTTGTTCCTCAATAAACCGGCAAAATAGGGCAAAAACCGGTTTTTTAAATTTTCCCCGTAACTACCCTCCCGGTCAAGGTACAGGGTTAAAATTTGGTAAATAATGTTTTTTTTGGATTATCCACCGAATGACACCTCGCCCATTGCAATCGGCTCAAGGGCACTTTTGACCGCCTTACTGGGCTATACCCTTTACACAATTAACACTAAAACTACCAAACCAGTCAAAATGACTGGTACACAATTTTTTCCAAAAATTCTCAAAGTTTATAGAAGAGTCATAGGAGAAATATTTTACGATCAACTCAAAAAACATAAATGACCGAATTGATAATCTTTTCTGCCTCTTGATCTCTCTTTTCTCAAAGTACTTATTTAATGTATTCAAATATAATAGATTTAACGCCGGTAGTTCAAGTGTTAAGAAAAGAAAGCTTTATATAATTTATTGCGTATAAATCGTTATAATTTGAATATTCCAAACTAGTTAAGGTGATCTTATTGGATTAATTATTATTTAAAAAGAAACTCTAAATCATTTATAAATGAAAATATAGTAAGTCTGTGGCATGGTCTAAATAAACCCTTTGCACTAGGCTGTCCGCTCTCAAAGGACATCAAAGTTTAATAGTGATTACGGGGAATCAACTTATTTCAGCGCAACTTTTGAGAAATGCATATTTCCCTGAAATTTTCTACTGACATGGCGCAAGAAATCAAATTAAAATATGGTACAATTACCAAGATATATGCAAAATATACTAGCCGGTTTTACGTCGGAAGAGAATGTGCGAAGTGCGTTCGTCGAGAATATCATCTTCGTTAGACAATAGACTAAACAAAAAGCTACATATTCCCAATATAAAAGAAAAGAAACGAGACTGCATTGTTTGTTCTGACAAAAAAAAAACGCCAGGTTGATGACGTCAAACCACTTACTATTGCGAAACTTGTACAAACCACCCCCTAATGCATATTGGGAATTGCTTTAAAATGTATTATACCATAGACAATTATAAGAAACAAAATTTTGATTTTTTTGCAAAAAAATATGTTCCTCAGTGCGTATCAGTTCATATAAATCAAAGATTATTATAATATATTACTTGGTTCCAGCGTTATAGTATATAATGTGACACAAGTTCTTCAACGACTTTTTTGCGGCAAAGTGCCGTCTAGTTGCTGGCAACTAACGTCTGAGAAGGCGCCGAGTGCAAAGGGTTAAGTACATGTTATTATATTTAATAAGAATAAAAACAGAAATATATGCACTCTTTTAAACCTTTAGAAAAACTATGTTTTACTATTATAGTCTTTTGACACAATGAGTATGTTATGACATGCGAGTGTAGACTATATATCTGTATAGTATATTGTAATCATATAAAAATAATATTACTCTAAGTGATCCAAGTCTTCATTTTTTACACGTGTATACAAACTTGTATTATAATAGTTAATATCAAATCAAATGTTATTATAAAAATTAGAATATCTTACCAGACATGTTGTAATATGAACAATGTACTTCACAATCATTTGAAGATTCTCCTAGAGGAAGTGTGGCTCTGGAAAATGAAAATATACGATACCATATTACTAAAAATATCTTTGGTTATTTAAAAAAATTATAATCCCTTCAAATTTTTGCTAGGGTTAGTAAATTATAAACATTATAACCAATTAAATAAAAAATACACAGATGCACGTATGTATATAAATTATAAAAACAAACAGTTATTAATATAAAGCAAAAGTATTACTTAATGAAACGTTCGAAGACATAGCATAGATCAAAAAAAACGTAACTAGGATAACAATTTGTTAAAGGGTGGGAAAATCGTGTATTTCTAATAAATTCACTACAGAATTAATATTAATTTGGAATTTCGAAAATACACGTACTGCATGTTATTATTTTATTTAAAAAAATATTTTGCCATTACAAATTAGTTAATATTTTGAAACACTTTTTATTACCAAACAATCTTAATAAACAGAAAATATTTTGCATCTTATGAAATATTATCGTAAATAGTTTACTACTTTTTCCATTTACAAAAATGTATTGAGTAAACTAAGCATATAAGATTGTTTATATTGTTGAACGTAATATTATATACATTAATATAATATTAATTCTTATAATTTTTCAAATGACTTTTCTCAATGTATGTGTAATTGCCATTAACTTATTGTAAATCTAAATATTTTTCTGTAGTACTTGCATTTCTAAATAAAAGCATCTCACTATTCTTAAATAAAAATGATATTAATTGTACTGCTTACATAAATTAAAAATAAAGTAAATTACTGTTATATTTTATCATTTACTTACTGCAGGGAATATAGCTGGTCGCAATGCCCACCAACCATCGACATTGCATTCCCCCTGCACATATGAAACTATAATCATATACTATAAAATGAATACACCTTTCTCCTTATTAATTTCTTATATTCCCTTTGAATTTACTGTAATCGTTGGTATCATTGAGTATTTAAACATATGATATTTCCTATCTGTTTCTTTTGATATATGATTCCAATAAAAATTCTATAAATTCGCGTTGTATTATATATATATATATATATATAAAAAATTTATAAAAATAATGTATGATTATGTGGTATAATATTAGAAAAATATACATATTACTGACTACTTCAAAATATGGTGGATTTTAATATATTATTAAATATCTTTAGAATTGATAGATAACGGTTATTTGCACAAATTTCATATTGAATTTTATTTCAACACCATGTAAAATATGGGTTGTTAAATATTTGATTTGTATTATTTGTATAAATAAATAAGATATCCCAATAATACTGAAATTTGTTAAAAATAGAATGGTTGATATGATGACCTAAACACGGTATATGTATATAATCGTAATCTGTGCAACAGATACATAAACTCCCATCACCAATATGATTAAATATAATAAAATGATTCATTTGACATTATTAACATGCCACGAACATTTCTAAAGACATTTATTAAGAAAAAAGCAGTATGAATTTTTATATAGCACTCTTTATGTACAAATACTTATATATATTGTTATGAGCACCCCTAAGCAAGATATTTACTGTAAAAAGAAGCTAATAAAAATTTAATAATAGGAAGGGAAAAAAATATAAGATGCAGAAATAATTTCGGAACTTAAATGCTGTTACCACAAGCAAAATAAAAAAATTACGTATTGTTGGAAAATTATCTATTGAATCAATCAAGAGGTCAAATAACAAATAAATATATAATTACATAGCATTAGGAAATAATAATGCAAGGTGCAAGGTGCATGGGAAAAGGGTTACCTGCCAATACCTTAGCAACAACTCCTCATCAATGTACTGCAATAGACTCCTGTTGGGAGAAATTATTAAAATTACAAACTGATCAGAAAAATTAAGGCTACAGAAAATTCAAAATAGAAATAAATTGTGAAACAGGATTTTGATAAGGGTTAGAAACACTATAAGAAAGAAACAGCAATCCTTACAAGATATTGTATCACTTCAAGATTACGATTGAATAACATGATAATATATTCAAAAGTCAGTGCACTATCAATATATACCGTTAAAGAAAGTTAATTGTAAAAAAAACAATATAACTAGTATAAATTCATCAATAAAAATGAAAACAAATGTAATAAAAATAAAAAATCTTTCTTTATTAAAATATATTATCTACATTGATTGTACTTACGTAACGGAAGCAGTAAATACATCAAAGATCTTTTGAACTCTGGTATTAAGCATGCAATACTTGTGTGATGTTACTGACACATGTTATATATTACCATGCAATATGTAAAAGTTTAAACAAACATTTTTAAAAATACGTTCTGGTGTGCATTCAGTACAATTCTAAACAAATATTATATATTCCGATAAAGTACATCTAAAAACAATAACCATTTTTACTGTTCATGCATATAGAATATATAAAATAATGAAACGATCATATCACCAGACTTCAACAATGTACATTTTTTTTCATGTATAATTTTAATGACAATTAATATTGTTATACCTTTTGTCAATTATTAAAATAAAATATGAACGTAATATTTGCGGAAAACATTAAAAAAACGTTTAGCAATCCATTACCATAAAATTAAATTGTTATTTATTATGTATTTAGATCATTTTATTCACTCTGAAATTAAATGTTCACTTGTAAAAGTGGAAAGCAATAAAATTTTCGTACATAATAAGCTGCAACCGATAATTATTGTATTATTTTTGACTATTAATTATGTAAATATAAATGAATTTTGATGATTTTATATATCAGAACACGCATCGATGTTAAGCTCCTTAAATGAAGTTTTAAGTCATGTGACACGTTCACACCAAGCTATCTGTAACATCTGCATTACCTTAAACTCATATGAAATATCTCTGTCCCTGTTTTGCTTCGACGTGATTGCCTACTATTTGTTGCAACGTTTGTACCAAGAGAACTGACACAAAAATAAACTATATCATGTTCGAGAAATGTAAATTTATACATATTATACACAAAGGATTGCTATTGTTTGGTGTAAATAACTTGCTGAAAGACTTTGCATTATATACTATACTGTGTATTTTTACACAAAACATAAAAACGATATTTTGAAAATTTAAAATTAAAGATATTACTGATAAAATCATTCATGATGTGAGCATCGATACCAAGTTTTATTGATATTTATGTAGCCCTTTAATATAAAGAACAAGCCTATCTTTGTACGCATTATCCTTGAATTGCAAGAAGTAAGAAAATGTTTAAAATAGAAAGTTAATGACAGCATCTACATAAATTTATGTTTGTTGTTTTCAAACAAAACTTTTAAACATTTCCTTTATTTTACAACCGCTCGTGTTTAAACCAACATTATAACCATCCTGTACTTTATATCATTATGTTTCATAGCAATGACTTCATGCTTTAGGGACTTTTTCTTACATACAGAGTTTATAAAAAGAAATTGTAAATAGCTTCGTAAACAAATATTAATAAAAAATATATGAATAGTTCAAATATTATCAATAAAAAAATGTTATAAATAGAAATTCCCATAGTATTAGTAATTCCGTTCATTTGTTTTCACTTATATGCTTTTGCTTGTGTTAACACATTGTTGACCGGCAAATTTACGTAGAAGTTAACTCGTGTCACCGGCTATTTTTTCTGTAATTGAGTATGAAATTGAAAGAGTCTAAATAAACTTCAGTATACTTTATGTATACTAATTTAATACTAATTTAAATGAACCTTTGTGCATATCTGCTATATGTTATAGTTCATACTTATTATATGTATGTAAGGATGGAAAGGTTTTAAAATAATGACACTGGTGATCTAAAATGTTTGGCTCTTGTTCTTAAGTGGGCTTGCTGCTATAGACTGCCTTTCGTGCTGCTTTCGTTAGGCCACGAACGATCGCCAATACATACCCACACGATCATGCACGCACGCACGCACGCACGCACGCACACACGCACACACACACACACACACACACACACACACACACACACACACACACAGAGAGAGAGAGAGAGAGAGAGAGAGAGAGAGAGAGAGAGAGAGAGAGAGAGAGAGAGAGAGAGAGAGAGAGAGAGAGAGAGAGAGAGAGAGAGAGAGAGAGAGAGAGAGAGAGAGAGAGAGAATCTCCTCCGATAAGGCGGCGATACGTCTCTCTGCGAGACTTCTACGAAACGCCTCGACCTAACTCTTTGATGAGACCGCTTACAATTCGGCCATCCTGACTATATAATCGACCCGATTATAACGTTCTAACGACTCCCTCGTACTTCATTCATCCTCGCTGTCGCGTACAAACATCTATTTAACAAAATTGACAGTACTGTAGCCATATTGCAGTTTAAGGATTCAAACTACCATAATCTAGCTTTAGATGTGTCGCACAAGCGCTTTATGCATGTTAATAAACGTCAAATTATAAAAATGGCAAAAGCTGTTGCAGTGATTGGTTTAAACTGTATCATATCAGAACCGACACAATGCGACGACTGCATGTTAGGAAAGTCGAAACAGCAACCATTTCCAAAGAGCAGCACAAGTCTAAAGAACAATGAGGTACTGCAGCTGGTACATGCAGACGTCATGGGTCCAATACAAGATAAATGTTGGATTAATACTTTTTAAGCTTTCGCGGCCAAAAGGGCTGATACTAGATTTGGCTTCCGGGTCGGAGCCGCGTTCGAAAGACGATAAGGTCCGACGTTTCGCCAGCATTGCAGCTAGCTTCATTAGGAAATCGAAGACACTCTCATACTGAAGAATGGTATCAGAGGGGCCCTAACTTATACCTGTGACCGGTGTTGCGGATCGGTGCACTCCCCACTAGGGAGGAGGCTATTCCAGATAGAATTGAGAGGTAGACCGTTATCCCGATTGATGTTGTTGGGGTTTTTATGGATTTCCAAGGCTTCACGATATTGCCCAGGTTACCCAGGTTACCCAGGTTACCCAGGTTACCCAGGTTACCCAGGTTATTCAGGTTACCCAGACTTGGGTAACCTGAAACCCATCGATATCTTTGATGATATATCTGTCGTTCCGCAGTACCTTGGCTACTTCATACGGTCCTTTAAACTGCGGTGTTAATTTTGAGCAGTCGCTGGAATTTACAAAGTTACGGATTACTACTTTCTCTCCTACTTTGCAATTTTCAGCGGCCTTCCGCCTGGTATCGTATAACTTCTTATTTACCGCGAAACTTTTACGTATCTGATCAGCTGCACTGTCGCGTATTTTTCCAAATTTCTTTCGCTGGATATCGGTTCTATTGTCTCGAGCATGTCTTTCACGCAATCGATCGCATTACCGCGCTGTCTCACGCCATATAATAACGTACTCGGTACCTCACCAGTCGACTTATTGACAGAGTTGTTTAAAGAAAATTCCGCATCTTCTAGTACATTATATCAATGTGTATTCCGCTCGTCTGCTAATTTTGCGATAATTGGAATAAGGGTGCGATTCATCCTTTCCGCCTGTCCGTTTGCTTGCGGTGCAGCAGTCGCAATCTTTATATGTCGTATATCGCGATCGTTCAGGAAACGTTCAAATTCGTGCGCGGTGAAACAACTACCTCTATCAGACACGATGCGTAACGGTCTACTATATGTTGCGAAATAATGTTCTAAACATTTCAACGCTTCGGCAGTGCTGGTGCTCTTTGTCGGATACAGTTTCACATATTTCGTGAAACCATCGACAACAAGAAATATATGTCGATATTTCGCGGAATGTTTCTTTGAGATGGGTCCTAAATGGTCTATGTGTAAAGTCGAGAAAGGTTTGTTATCTTTCGGTACTTCATTTAGAAACCCTTTTTGTCGTCCGAACTTCGGCGAAAACGCGATGCATTTCAAGCAGCTTTTAATATAAGCTTTTATCTTATCTCTCATGTTGGGAAACCAGTAGGTTGTCAGTATATTCCCTGCTGTCTTTTCTAAACCTAGGTGCCCTAATTCATCGTGCTATTTTCGTAAAACACTATTTTCTAGCAAAGCCGGGACATAGAATAAAACGCGATCCTTTATTTTTCGGTAAATTAATCCATTGAACATTTCAAAAAATTTATCTTCCGACTCTTCCAACTTTGCTCGAATGGCGCCGATTTGCTCGTCTTGCTCTTGGCATAACGCTAAATTGCGCTCGAACGAATTGTCCTCTAATGTTAATATTTGTCTACTGAGCGCGTCGACATGTTTCATTCTTGAGCCGACTCTATGTTCGAGCGTATAATCATAATCCTGAAACTTCTGGTCGGCTTTCTTTTGTAACAAGATCGCCCCAAAGCCTACCGCACTCGCATCGCAGTGCAGCTCTGTTACATCGCGCGGACAATATATACTTAAAATGGGAGCTTGTGTTAACGATCTTTTTAGGGTTTCGACAGCTTCGATTTCCTCCGAACCGAATTTTAACTGACATGATTGTTTTGTTAAATCATAAAGAGGTTTAGCTATTAATGAGAAATTTTCGATAAATTTTCTGAAATACGAACAAAGGCCTAGAAAACTTTGTACTTCGCGCGTATTACGTGGAATCGGAAATTTTTGTACATGTTCTATTCCGCGTTCAGTGGGTCTAATTCCGTCACCTGTTACTTTATACCCCAAATATTCTAGACTGGTTTCTAGGAATTTAGATTTATCCAGACGAAGCTCTAATTTATTTGCTACGCATAACTGAAAAACTTCCTTCAGGATTTTCATGTGATGTTCAATAGTAACCGACGCGACAAGAAAATCGTCCAAGTATACGGATACGTCTCAGCTATTAATTAATTTCCTAAAAATTTCCGTAACGTACCTCTGAAACTTTAATGGACCTCCCTTCAACCCAAAATGCATTTTCACACACTCGTATTGCCCCAAGGGCGTAACGAACGAGGTATATTTTATCGAGTCTTCATGCATTTGAATGTGGAAAAATCCGTCTCGTAGGTCTAAGGAGGAGAAATATTTTTTACCCTGTAAAAGATCCAACTGATATTCTATCAGAGGTAACGGAAAATTGTCGCGCACGCTATTCTTGTTTAGTATCCTGAAATCGATACACAGGCGAATCTCTCCTGTTTTTTTCTTCGTCAATACTATCGGCGATGCATATTCATCGCACCTGCACCCTTTGTCAATAAGTCGTCTAGGATTACCTTTACTCTCTCTTTTTCTGAAAACGATAACCTACGCGGCGAAAAATGGAACGGCTTATGCTCGGATAGTTTAAGTTTAACATTTCTTTCTGTTTGCGGCTGTTCAGGTCGGATTGGCTTTACGTACGCTTCGTCAAACAGTTTATAAAACATTTCTTTTACTTCATGCGTTAGTTCGTTATCTACTGCGGGACGCAACAACATGCTTTCGTTAACCGCATTTACTTCAATGTTTAAAATTTCGGAAATTTCTCGATCCTGAAGAAACGTAAGTTTAGCTGCCTTTATGAAATAGCGCCCCAAAACTAGTGAATATTTCATCGTTTCATCCGATACGACTCGTAGTACGATATTGTAATCAGAATGATACAATTTTATTTTCGCCGCGACGGATCCGAGAATGACCATTATGCTATTGTTAATTCCCGCAAATTTATTATGTTCGCCGTGGTCAGTGAGTAGTTATTGCGGCACGTGACTACTTTTTATAAAACTTATTGGGCTACCTGTATCGATTAGTGCGCCGACTTCCTCAGTTGTCCCGTCTTCGCCAATCGTTACCGCCACGGTAGGATGAAAATCGTCTTCTTCGTCCGACCAATATCTGACCACGATTACGCATTCCTCAGGCATCCGTCGCTCGTTTCTTCCCGATCCGATGTTTTCTTGTCCGAGGCCAGGCTCTCTCCCTCTCCTCGGCTTCCTGTACTCCGTCGAAAAATGGCCCATACCGTTGCAATTATAACAACGGATAGATCTATTGTAAGGAAACTTCGGGGTTTCTCTTGGCCGTTCGACCAATGCCAGTTTGAAATTTTGAGCCTGTTGTCCCTGCTTGAAATTTCGCGGTTCTGGACGCAAGCGTATTTCTGCAGAAGCTTCGAGCAAGTCTTGCGTCGATTTAAAACGTTGCACCCGCGCCACTGAACGTAAACTTTCACGTGGTATACCATCCACTATATACGAAATAACTTCGCTTTGTGAAATCGGCAACCTATTACCTAGTATAATTTTGCTATGCATATAATCCGCAAATGACTCTTCGGGCTTCCACATTCGACACTCGAATTCTTTTCGCAACTCCCGCGTGCTACTCTATACCCATACATACTTCTCAATCCTTCGAGCACTTCTTCCCAAGTCATGTCCACACAGTCTTCGCGCGTGCAGTACCAACTCCGTGCCTTCCCTTTCAGTTTTTGGCATACTAAGGCTTTCGCTGCTTCCCCTTCAAACTGGTAATTTGCCACCAACTTCCGCACTTGATTGTCCCACGCACGGAACGCGTAACTGGTGCCGTCGTAATCCCCGATCATATCCTTGATCTCGGTCCAGCTAAGCTCGCGGGTGCGCGTCGAAGTGGTGCTGCTGGTCCGTAACGTTCCCAACTGCAAGCGCTCTATTTCGTTCCTCAAAAGTCTAATCTCTCGATCAGCCAAACTTCTCTCTCGACGTAATAATTCTATTTCGGACGCCGGAGTGTCCTTCTCTTTTTCACCCTACAAGAGCAACAAATTTTGCACCTCACGATCAACTGCTTCATCGTCGTTCCCTGCTGCTGCCTGAGATCGGAGAGTTGAACCTGAGAGTGCTGCTCCTGCCAGTCTTTCCACTAGCTCAGCTTTATTCCCAGACGTTGGCAACTCTTTCGCACGCAGCATATCCTTTAATTCGGCGACAGTGACAGAAGTCATTATCACAAATATAACCGCTACGGCGTGTGTTTTACACGAGGTTATCCCACTTCTGAATTTGTAAGGATGGAGAGGTTTTAAAATAATGACACTGGTGATCTAAAATGTTTGGCCCTTGTTCTCAAGTGGGCTTGCTGCTACAGACTGCCTTTCATGCCGCTTTCGTTAGGCCACCAACGATCGCCAATACATACCCACACGATCATGCACGCAGCACACACACACACACGCACAGAGGGAAAGAATCTCCTCCGATAAGGCGGCGATACGTCTCTCTGCGAGACTTCTACGAACCGCCTCGACCTAACTGTTTGATGAGACCGCTTACATGTTTTAGTAATTTTTTTCCTGTGATAAAATTGAAACAGCTAATAAAAGTGCAAACACGAATTATCCCGTGACCGATCCACAACGTTTGGGCATGAACACACGAGTTAACTCGTGAGCGGTCAGCAATGTGTTAACACTCCTGTTTAAGGCATCGACTAGTGTAGTTATTAGCTTAAATATATTTTTAAAAATTTGTTTTAAATGGTATAGCAATACCACTAACAAACTGGATATAATCAATATAATTTTCCATAATTGTTTGAAGTGTTAAGTAGTATTTATGCATTTAAAAGTTTTATATCATTTTCACCATATATTGAAAAAAAAAGTAATGTGCTATTGATAATTGACATAACATATGCAAAGCATAAGCATTCGTGCCATATACATTTCATTAATGATTAACATCAAATTGTTGTTGTACTTTTTATGCTTTTAAATACTATCATAATTATCTGCAAATTTTGAAGGGTAATTAAACAGATGATGGTCCGTCCCACCGATTTCGATGATTTTTTTAAGCAACTTTTTCCTATTTATGTAACCTCCGCTCGACTTCAGTTTTCGAGATATTGGCAAAAAAAATTTGCTGCTTCTGCATTGAATTTTGCCTATACGTGCACGTCCGTGGCAACGTGTGCGCCAACACGATGCAATTGCTTTTCTACTGTTTCTGCGGCGCCCGAATCAGAAACTTTATACCAGGTGGACTCGTCGAGAAGCTACTTCATAACAATATGCGACAAATATAATTTCAATGCTTATTGTTAGTCGAGAAACTCCCCTCTCTAGAAACTACCCTAAACCAACACAAATTTATCTTCTCGTTACAGACACCTTTATTAAAACCAAACTCTTTGGAAGAGGTACCCTATTGTGCACACCTTACCGATTTTAATCATTTGGTTTAATAAAGGTGTTTGTAACGAGAAGATAAATTAGTGTTGTTTTCAGGTACTTTTCAGAGAGGGTTGTCGCCAGGCGGCCCGAAGCACTGAAATTATATTATTCGCACATTCTTATGAAGTAGCTTTTCGACGAGGCCACCTGGTATAAAGTTTCTGATTCAGGCACCGCATAAACAGTAGAAAAGCGATCGTATCATGCTGGCGCACACGTCACGAACGTGCATGTATAGGCAAAATTCAATGTAGAAGTAGCAAAAGGTTTTTTGTAAATATCTCGAAAACTTAAGCCGAGCGGGGGTTACATGTATAGAAAAAAGTTGCTTAGAATCATGATTCTAACATGTCCAAAAATTATCAAAATTGGTGGGACGGTCAATCATCTGTATAATTACCATAACTTTTGTAAATATATCAATTCACAGCAAAAAACATTTCAAAGTAAAACAACAATTACCATATTAGTGTAAGTTACCTTAGAGCATTATTTTTTTTGTATTTCAAAGCAATGTACATTGATTAAATGAAATATTATGTTCAATACAAAAATACTTACTTCTCTTGTACATCTTCAAATGCACTGCCAATGCCACAGTCTGGATGCACGTCGCAGTTATGTACAGCCTAAATGCATAGATATACAAATTAAATTTTAAATATTACTCATCTTCTTTCTAAAAATTCATAGAAAATTCTGTCAGTTTGATATAATGCCTATTTAAAGTATTGAATTCAATAAATTTCGAAATTATGCTATTGATGAAGAAACAAAATGCCATATGAAAAGACATGATATCATTTCATACCTTGTTTAAACTATAAAGTGATGTGTAAGATAAATTTCTCTTATTCACTGATAACTAAATAAATGTAATATCTAAAAATAATATAAAAGTGCTATAGGATCTTACTGTATACTAGTAGTGATATGTGGTGTCACTCATTTTTACAAGTCGAGGGCATAAATTTTACTTAATATTTATTTAACTGACGAATGATGATTCTTTTAAATGCAAGAAATAAGACATTGTTACAAAGATGTGTCTGCATATTAACCGTTTGCTGACTATAATAATAATTTTTGAAATAAGCATATAATAATATGGATATATAACTCACTACCCTTGTGCCATGGACAAGTATGCTGTCTTTTTAAAATATACAACTATAATCACATTTATCTTCATATTGGCAATAAATTAATTCATAACCATTTGTGTTAGTTATATTGCGAAATATTTTTCATAAGTCACAACATAAAAACTTGAAATATCTCAGTTCCTTCTAATAATTTAACACATTGCTGGCGGGAAACGTAGATTACAATCCGAAGCAAACTGACGCTCGGCAGCGGGAGACGAGACGGGACTGTGAAATGTTTCGCCAAGACGCACAATGGTCCAGAACTTCGATTTAGCTGTTCAGACACCTCGCACAGTTTTCGATATCTTTGAAACCTTCGCCAAAAGCGCAAAGCACATCCGATTTAACTAAAAATTAGTATTCTTATGTTTTTTGAGTCGCTGATTACGAACCTGAACTCAAAATTTCCAAAAACAAAATGGCGGATTGAAAAGTCAGCCGGAGTGTCATAAGGCGGAGCAAAGTTACAGGAGCTTTTCTTTTCTACAAAATTATTTGTTTATGCACATGATTGATTAGGAAAAGCTCCCTCCACATTTTGTTATTTTTGCCAAGAGGGAGGATAATTAGAAAAAACTGTTTTTACTTGACCGCTGGAGTGAGCGCGACTCGTTAAACAATAAAAAATCATATTAGTGGGGCGAATAGGGCGGCTTTTTTTGCAGGATCATGTAGCAGTAAGCTTTCAGAAAAGAGTCTCATTGGCAGAAATACGAAATACTTCGTGATAAATAAAATTATATGAAATTAGTCAATCTTTTATTTACAAAGTGAAGTTCCTTTATATCAAAAACATTCGTAAATTATAAAACTAGTTAACACGCCAAAAAACTGAATTTGCCTACTACACCTTCAAAATAGTGGATCGTAGAAGTCGCTGACTCGTCAAAAGTATCACTTTGTAAAAACTATCTCAGATTTTGCCGTTACAGGCGTAAGTCGTGCGAGAAATAGTCCGCCAGCAATGTGTTAATAAATACATGAAGTAGCATACAGCTGCTTTACCATAAATAAAATAAATATCAAGGTGATTCCTTCCAAATCTCGTTACACGAGCAGTACTTTCATAATTGTAAACAGAAACATTCATTTCTTTTCTTTAAGGGACTTTTAAATTAAACTTCAATATCATTTGAGATTTAACGTAGATTTGAGATTTCTTTGTCAAATTTACAATAAGCAATATTTACTTTTAATATTTCTCAAAACTACAGTGGTTTAAATCATCCACGGTAGAATTGTAATGTTGATTGATTTTAAGTATTCACGTATTGAATGGAAATTTTTTTTATGTAGATTTTAAATAACCAGAACTTGTGATAACTAACAATGTCACCACCAATGTTTCCACTGTAATTAGCAATCGTTCTGCATAAGAGTACGAAATATATTAGTAAAGGCATTAATAGTAGCATAGCTTTTGCATAAAATATTATCGTATATATTATGTTTGTATCAAGAACAGCTTGAAAATAATGATTATCACCGGTTTTTATGAATGGATGGAACGAAAATTATTCAGTAATGTATTAACCCTCAAAGTCTTGCGCTAAAGTGATTTCTGAACCACAGCCTTGAGAGCGATAACGCACACAATGACTGGGCTATTGCATATGTTCATATGCAAAGTGACGATCGCCTAAACACGAGTTCTGCAGATGAAACGAGTCGGGTCGTCATAGCATTTCGACAAAACGGGCCATTTGCGACTAATGAAATAAATGTATACAATGAAAGTGGTATTCTTGCTGTTAACATTATTTTTACTGTTTTGCCAAGTAGTAAAATATCATAGTTTTCAAAGTTTATTGCTTTATCATTGTTGCTGTTGCGCAGATTTTAATAAGAAATACGAACGCGGTGCGACTGAAGCATGTTTCGTGGACATTCACTATACTCGAAATTGTAAAAAAGTAATATTTAAGTAAATTTCCAACCTTATTATATGATTCTATTATGGAACATTCTGTACTAAATTATTTTCTGTAAGGTTTTATTAGAATTTCGTTGCAGTGTCTTCTACAACTTAGATAAACATGGAAGATGGATTTAGAAATGTTTCCTATGGCAATATATGAAATACATATGATAATATAGCACTTTTTCTTCAACTATATCACAGAATGCTTAAAAGTGAATCAGACTCATTTTTAATATTTATTACTATAAATATGTATGTACTACGAAAGCAATTAGGTCACAAGGAACTGTTTTTCCACTGGGTGTTAAATTCGGGACCGTTTCTTGCCCTACGACTGGTCTTACCAACAGAGCTACCTGAGACCCTCATGAAACAAACATTTATCCCTACTTTGTAATATAATACAAATAAAAGTATTCGAGGTAAACAATTTGCGTATCAAAATTTAATTTTTCAATATTATATATTTAGATACTTGCGGTTTTTGATATGTATGAAAATTTTATATCATTTAGTCATAACATAAAAATAATATATATATATATCGTTCTTCCACTCTTTAATGTGATTAAGTTATAATTTAATTTACGATTTCTTTGTTTTTTAAAGTACTTGTTCCCTCAAATTTTTAATATTAATTTATCTAATCCTCATTTGTCAAGACCTAATAATTTCAGTGTAAATTAAAAGTGATGTTTCTGTTTGCAACTTTCTGCATATACTGTTTTTTGCAATGACTTTCTACTATTGTGATTGACGGAAAATCTTTCCTTTTCTTTTTTCGGCTTGAACTGATCTATGATCATTTTGCCTGGGACCTACTACTTTAACCCTCGCCCGGCGGATCCCGGATCTACTCGGGCCCATGCGACTTGACTCGCAATGTTTGATTGTATTTGCTCGGCGTCGAACCGAACTAAATATACTTTACGCAGCCGAGAATGGAGATACGTCAGTGTGATGTGCACATGCCTGATCGCGACTTTGAAAACGATCGGGATAGATGAACGACGACTGAATGCGAATAACGAATTAACCGTGAGAAAGCACTGAATAAAAGGAGATCAAACATCGTTGCATTCATAAATCTCCATTAAAGACTGACGACAGAGTTTAAATACTTTAGCCAATTGCAATTAAAACGATACATGTATGGGTCCGGATGGATCCGGCTCTCGCCGAGCGAAGATTCAGTGAGTTCTGAACCACCACGGCAATGGCATACATATCACGTAAGAAAAAATGTTCACATGTGACAAGGTATTTGATTTACGCTACACTAATTGCGAGTCTGAACCTTTAAATCCATACCCATTAATGCTCTCAAACATTGTTAATACGGACTGCTTTGGTCCCTAGCCCGACATGTTTTCGATGGCAAACTACAGTAAAATAACATGCAAATTTTATCTACACCAAACTGTGTTTTTATAAGTTTGATTTCACAATACTGTATGAAGGATAATATATCCTGTTGAATAGTTTTTTCTATCAACCGTTAATTAGTTAACACTCAACAGTGTGTTGAAAATTATGAAAAATTTGACCAGAAAAAGGGGTTTCTTCTGAAAATAATATACATGCTTTTTTAACTCGAACTATTATTTAGATCCTCTAATGCAAAGGAAATATTAGACAACTTACTCTGAATACCTATCCAATACACATAATAATTTAAAACTGCATATCATTATTACTATTGTTTAAAAAATTATATTATGTGTCCTATGATATCTTTTATATAACATTATTATTATTAGACATATTGTCAATAAAATATGTATTACCTTGACATTATTCATGATATCCATAATGTCCCATGCCGGATTAGTGTCCAAGGATGGCGATACTGAATCTCTTTGTAGTGTTCCACCATCAAGGTTAATGTGATCTGTAACATATATATCACATACTTTTATTTTAAAATCCATTTATTGTGTCCCTTTGTATGTAAATTCATGAATAAGTACCCCATTAATAAATTGTTGAAAAATATACAATTTTATTTACCATCACTGTCTAATTGAGGCATAGGACTTTTTGGTCTAGGTCTTGCAGTGTGACGTGAGGCTATCCTTTGCGGAACATTAGGTACTGCACCATCTTCATCAGCTTCTAAATCAGTAAACATGTGACTAGGATTTGATACTTTCTGCAGCAATTCCAAAGCCAATCGCTTACTCATTTCTCCTTGAAAAAATGCATGCTGCAATGACAATTTACAATTTGTTCTATGTTACTTAATTTAATTAATAAATAATACTTTTCTGTAAATATGAAAATAAATGTTGGAACTTTAAATAACCTGCAACAGTTTCTCTGCAGTAGGTCTTTTTTTAGGATTTTTAGTAAGAGCAACTTTAACAAAACTATGGAATGTTGGGCTCCATTTATCACGATCTTTTAATGTTGGTGGCTTAAAACCGGATTTAGACATAAGAAATAATGCTCTCATGGGATGTAAATCAAACATAGGAGGTTGAAGTTCTGCTAATTCTATAGCAGTTATTCCACATGCCCAGATATCACAAAGTTGATTATAACCACCCTTCCTTTCTACAGCTGCAACCTATAGAGATTTAAGATACATATAACAAACATAGATTTCATAAATTAAAGTGTCAGCCCTCTTACTACCAGGGGCCCATTCATGCAACACATGTGAACAATGCCACGGTCACATTTTTTTTAAGTGACAAGCTATGAGTGAAATATAACCGACAAAGAAAATACAAAAATGATGTTGTATTGCCATAGATGGAAATGGCTAACAGTAAGTATAAGCAATGCCACTAAATTCCCAGAAGACCGATATAATGTAATTTGAACATAAACGCACAGGGCCAACATTACTGTCCATGACAATTTTCGTATAGGTCCTTAGGTACAAAAATCAGTTCACTGGTATGAAAACGGTGAAACAGTTTAAACAATACCTCTGGTGCCATCCAGTAGGGCGTGCCAATAAAACTTTTTCTTTTATTAATAGTTGCAGTAATTTGTGCTGATACTCCAAAATCAGCTAATTTTACATCACCAGCTTCTGTTAATAATATATTGGCACCTTTAATATCACGATGCATTTTTCCCATGCTATGTAAGTAAGCCAATCCCAAAAGTGTTTCTCTACACATATATGCTATTTGTATTTCTGATAATGGTCCAGTTACTGTAAAATTATTATTTAAATTGTTGTATTATATATTTGAAAACAAGTTTACAGAACATTTAATTTTATAAAGTATATAAACAATTTGTATTAAAATATATAATAGATACTATTATGCTTATACTATTCTACCTGTAATATATGCCATCACTGAATTTATATTAAATCATATGATATTTCTTTTTAGTGCTTTTTCAAAGCAACAAACATAGAAAATAATTATTATAGGAAAAAGAAAATATGTAATCATAAAATAATGAAAGTATCAAAGCTCAAACTGGAACAATAAAGCGACATTCCGTACTGCCTGTAAATATTTGGTTTTGTACCGTAAAATTTATTTCACGGATTTGTGAAACACTTCTTTGATCTATTCATTTTATTATTTCAGTGAACATTGCAAATTTTTTCTTAAATTAATGAAAATTACGTATAAAAGGACGACACATACATTTGTATATGCACTTCACAATCTCGATGTAGCTTAATATTTATTAACATATATTTCAATCTAAATATCAACATGCTTATATTTTTTAACAAACATCGCTTAATCTATATTAGAAAGCAATGTCTTAAATGTAGAAAATTAGTTTTGCACGTAAACTTCGGCATTACTGTGTAAAAGTTATTGGAAATAAAATACTGATTTCATTTGATTATAGTCATGGTATTTAATGTGAAAATCAATAATTTCAAACATACTGTGATATATGTCCTGTAGAGAACCACCTCCGCAGTATTCCATACAAATCCATAATTTGTCTCTCCTTAAATAACTTCCATAATATGCAATAATATTAGGATGTCTACAATCTTTCATCATTAGAATTTCTTGCTCGATAATTGCAAAATCATCGCCTAAAATATTCATAACAATATATTACAAAAATATTCTTTTCCATTATTATAATATATATGAATATACATTTTAAAAAAAAAGCTTTATAAGAAAATAAATTGAATCAAATATTTCTGTGTATACGCAAAATGTATCTCTTAACTATAATAAATTGATAATAAAGCAGATATTTTAAAGTCAATACTTATATACTACTGATATTCATCAATGTACAATGAAAATATTAATCTAATAATGAATGATTACCAATTACGTATTATATTGATAAATAATTTCATAAATTTGTGATGCTAATATACAACAAATAAATAACTTTGGTGAATTTGTAGAATTACAAATTTTGAATGCTTACATCCAATTTAACAATTGTTTCAATTTGAAAAAGGAAAAAGTACTTAAGTTTACGTAAATGCTATAAATTTAATATACAGCATAGAAATACATTTTAAATTACACATATTTGGAACACTTAATTTCTTAAAACAATTGTACTTACAACTGTGTATCTTTGTGTAATAATTTGTATAAGTTAATAAAATAAACGACCGAAGAAAAAGGAGTTAAGAAAATCATACCTGGTTCTAGTTTGATAACCTTTATCGCAGCAAGGTCATTCATGGAAAGTCTTTTGGCCTATGAAAATAAATTGGTGGATTAATAAATGCAATGTATTACATTTAAAATACTGAAAGTATTTAGTACAAACCTTGTAAACATCACCGTACGTTCCACTACCTATTCGTTGAATGAGCTCGTACTCGTCTTGCGGATTTCTTCGGCTTATGTCACTGGATAATGCATTTGCGTTCAAAGCCATCATAAATTGCAGGTTCTTTCAGGCTAATACCTAGCGCGCGTTATTGATATCTACAAAAGAAGGTTAACATTAAAGTGTAAAAACACATTTGTTCGCCAGAATGTCACTTTCGTCGATACGTCGCCATTGTTCACACAGCTCTGAGGTTAGTCACAGCTAGTAAGCAATATTGCGATACATCGACCGCCGAATCGATCACTCTCTTACTTGGACAAAATATTCATGTCGACCGTTCGTTAAAAATGAAAATATAAAAACAAAACAAAGAGATGTTGCATATAAGCCGAATATTTTGAATTTAAATTTGGAAAATACGAAAATTCAATATTTATGAACTTATGTTAATCTATATTTACTAAGTTGTATAAAAGATTTAAATACTATAAAAGTTTAATAAATTTGTGAAACTTTTCTCAATGTTAAAACTTAATTAATTCTTTAAATGCTTTATGTTGTAACAGTGTCAATACTATGCATATTTTTTAGTCTTGTAAAAGATAAGAATTCAATATTTAATCGATCTTTTATTGTTTTTACTCATTTTGAATATTTTATGACGTTTTGAATTTCACCATTTATGAAGTGTTTCGAAATCATTCTACATCCACGACTTTTAAATACCATTTTTTTAAATTTTGGTATACTAGGATATTATTTTTCATCGGCATACACCATTCTGACTGAAATTCCCAATCGGTTCTCCAGAGGGTTCGGGTTTTGCACACTTAGAGGACCAATTAAGCCGTTATTCTTAAAAGTGGTGTAAGTCACACTTTGAGAAAAGTGTGTTTAAAATAGTTTTAGTTAAACGTAGGTGTCTTCTTTTCAATTTCAGATAGCAAAGTGAATAGAATGAAATATTTTCATGACTTGTTGTTAGTCCAAAAAGGTTCAACTGTTAAATGTTATAATATGAAAGCTTTTATACGGACTCTCTAATATCTCAACATAAGAAGAAAGGGTCTTGTATCACTTTCAAATATAACGGTTCAATTATTAAATTTATTGCTATAAACTTCTCGAAGGAAGAGGATCTGACATTATATTTGCCGTTTCTTATATAAAAAAAATTACTAACAACATATTTTCATCTTTCAGTTTTTCTTCCAATTTTTCTTATTTGAGAGGCCCATCTGGTTAAAGGCGTTGACTTGTTCCTTTTCTTGATCTCTTACAAAACTTTCATGACTCATTCAAATTTTTAATTTTTTAACTATGTTACATCATTTTGAAAAATGACGTGTTAACATATGTTGTAAGAAGATGCTAATACTGTAAGAATATAATCGTCGCCATTTAATAATTTCCATAAAAATTGTGTTTCAAGCTTTTTGAATTTGTTGAAATTTGATTTTACAACCAAAAAATTTGAAAAAATCATAAATATGTACGCCACAGATTGTGAGTGTAATATCTCTATTTTTTTTCATAATTTTTCATTAAACAGAACAAGAGAAATCGGACTGACACTGCAAAATGCGTTTCACCCTATAGCTATCCCAGTAGGGTAGCGGTTTAACAGTGCGCGGAAATTGTATTTCCCACTCTTAACACTTGTTAAGACAATTTGCCGTACTTGCATCGTGATCTGTTTCATCCGTAATATTTTCAGTTTTTATTTATTTCTAATTTCCGAATTAAAACGATGTTATTTTGCTAAATGAATAAAAGTTTGCATTTCTTCATTTAGTACGATTTCAGCTGTGAGCTAGTTTCTAGCCTGAATTATAGTAACATCATTTTTATTCTACCTAGAGATATTTATTTGTTTTTTTTAACATCATTATGGAATAAATATAGGTATATCTACAATGTATGTATATTCGTCAGTTCTGTTCTTCTCTATCCTGCTGGAAATTTTTACTGCATGGAACGTATGTTTATACGTTTATACGTTTATACGCTACTCACTGTAGATCCACTATTTCAAAACAAGAAAACATGCCACAATAATACAATGACGAATAATAAGAGAATCATATCAAACATTCAGCGTTAAAATTTCTTCATTTGCAAAAGTTCATTGCAAAATATAGGATAATTTCGATATTAATAAAAATAGCTTTGTTGAAGTAAGATTTTTAAAAGGGCATTGTATTTTCCTAGTTCACTTTTCCTGTATGCTATTGCAAAAATTCATTGTGTGAATAATGATTTCCATTTAATTTTTAATGTGAACGAATTTTTCTAATATCTGCTGAAGTATAAGAAGTTGCGCGCGGAATTACTGATAAGTGTGACTAATTATAAGACACTGATATCTTTATTATCACTTGTCGCAAATCGATAAATAAATATCCATGAATTCCGTGATATTAATATTATTTTTTGAACTAGCAAGCCAATTTGTTTTTTAAAAAAAAGACGGATGTGTGCATCTTTACATCTTCTTCTGAAGAAAGATAGACAATTTTATTCTGCAATTTTTCAATAGCAAATAGAGTCATCGAGAATTTAATACCATAATATTACATTGAGCTTGGATTTTTTAGATGTAGAAAATTTTATATTGTGTACCTAATGTGTTGTGTTATATTAAAGTCTGGGTAAAGATTTTAATAGATCCGGTTTTGAGCATATTTGAAATTTTTAAATGTAACGAAACTATTTTGAAAAAGCAATACACAGTATGTACTCATTAAACGCTAAAGAATCCCTAGGTCGAAATTGCAGTATAATGTCAATCCTTACGAGTTTCTCTTGCAGTGACATTAATTGACGATAATTTTTTTGTATTATTGTACTCCTTGCAAAATAAGTTTGCAAAACAAATAATACTGTAATACTATATTCACAGTGAATCTATTTTTTCAATGAAAATATAATAATCATCAATAAGGTTCGACTTCCTTATAACTTTAGAAAACATCATATTTAAATATTTAAAATAAAAGTTGCTTCGACTTATTTAATTTTCTTGCCTTTCAGAAGAGGTATTCCTAACGTGGTCTTTTTTATACGAAAGGCTTCTTTCACGCGAGACTCTTTTTTCAAAGTCGTAAACGGAATTTATGAATTACCTTACATATTTAATTATATATATTCAGAAATTAAAATTCAAGTTTGAAATGAAAGAAACTTAAGCTTACCTTCAAAACATAAAACAGTCATGAAAAAGGAAAAAACATACATGAAAGATACACAATAATAATTGTTAAGTGCTGTAGAACTGAATGAAATTCGTGAACATTTTTTATACTACTTTTATTAAGTATTTTAACACTACAGTTGCCAAGGCGGTCGTAATGACAGGTTCCCAATTTTTTCTAATAATTTTTCAAATTGGTAGACAAGCTATGCAATAAATATCTCATTTCTCTTTTATAAAACCCAAATTACTTAATTGATCATCTTTTTCATCTCTTGATTTTTCTTTTTCCAAAGTATATTTAAATATGATCGATCTAACGCCGGTAGTTCTAACGTTAAAGAAGGTTGTAAGATCAAAACGTATTGACAGATAGCAGAAAAATCTGAGGAAACGCGTTACAAGTAGCTGTTGAATTGATTATATCTCGAAAAGTACTTGCTATTTTTACTGTTTTTTATTCTTTGTCAATACATAATCGAACACTATAGAAAGTTTGATCCCTTGGTATAATAGGAAGAGAGATATTTAAACCATCATGTACATATATACGAACATCATTGTCATAAGCAAGTCATTTCTAAGAGAAATCGAAATTGCTGTTTCATATAAGAGCATGTATCCAGTGTTATGAAATTTAGGTTCCAGCTGTACGGCAGCTTGTCTCATTCTACAATCATTTTTTAAATTACTGCTAATAACTTGCAAAATGATAGCTTTATTATTTCTTCGAAGTAATAAGCAATTTCAAGTGTTGTCCATTTTTTAGGAATAAATAGGACAAGAGTTAGAATATAAAAATTCAATTTCGTGAACTACGTTTAAAAAGATACTTACAATTAGTCGTAATATCTGCAAAACATAATGCGTAGGTTTTGAGAAGTTTCGCAAACATTGTACTATAGAACTATATCCGGAAAATTTGCAAATGTATGAACTTTTTTATTGACAAAGAGTTTAATTCTGGAACGTCAAAGTATTTATTTAAGTTTCATTGTTATTACTACCAATTCTATTACCAAATTTGATATCTATTAGCGCAAACATTAGTTCTATAAAGAAATAATAGAATAATATTACAGAAATTTTGAAGATGTAGTTTATCAACGATTTCAAACTAAAAAGAAAGGTTATACAATCGTTCAAACAATTAAAAGTTTAAAACACAACGACGTCCGCATATGTATGTTTCTGATCGGTCTATCCCCACATGTGCATAAATGAAAGTCTAAATTTTGAATATTTGGAAAATTAACATTTATAAATGAAGATCTTTAAGTTTTAAATGAATTGTATTATCAGAACTATTACTTTATGTTGTTATCATTGTTTAGTAATATCAATGCCAGTAAATGGATTAGATTAAAGTGAATCTTAAAGTTAACTTTTGCATGTTCCTGTAGTAAATATGAAATTCATTGTTTTCCGAAAATAAATACCTGCATGAAAAACCTTTATTGCGAATGATACGCGTTTCGATTGTACCCCTATTATAACATATCCTATAATATTCTTACATGATGTTTGTCACATAGATATTTTATAATAACAATTGTAATATGTATTAAATTAAAAAGAAGTAATGTGAAAATTGCTGAATAAGAAAATTATAAAGCCGTTGATTCACTTCGTTATAGAGCAGTTAGTGCATTTGTAAACATACATATATATTTATTCTTCGTTAATCAATAAGTGAAAAAAATGTTGAATATAGTTCTCTTTATATATTGTAAAAGTTAAAGTAAAAGTTATTTATTAATTATAGTATAATAAAAAACCAAATGGCAACACAAAATATATAAATAAAAATGTAAATGTTCGTTTGTTCAAAATCTTAAATCTCCGTAAGTTCTTCACCCTCTTATTTTGACACAACGTTGCGTTCGAATAAGCGCATGTTTTTATATACCTAATTATATAGATAATTAATTAATTAATTAATTTAACCAGACTGAGCCAGGCTTACATTTAGTATGCAATAAAGTGATATAAAGAGAAAATTGCATTGTTATTGATAATCCACTGACAATACGTTGCATTTCTCCACCAAATTACATTCATCCATACTAAGCTCCACTTTCTCCTTCAACTCTGTTATGAAGTATAGAGGGTAAGTTGCAGGTGCTTTGAACTGGAAAGAGAGTAGTAGAAGGTTGTGCTTACTAAACACGGAATAAATAATATATAGAACAAATGGCCGACTAAGCTTCTCCTACCGTAGCACAATGATAACATGCTCGAATAATAAGGATAGCAGCAGAGAGGAGACAGGGTTGGATACGCACGCGTGGGCCCGTGTTTGGGGTCCGTCTTCCGCTTCCACTCTGGTGAATGTTCTGGCTTTAATTCTGATTCAGTTCCACTGCGTGCTTCTAGTATTGTGTTCTGACGTCCTAGATATTCCATTTACCTCGACTCTCTATCTCTTTACTATTTCTTCGCCGCTCTTGCGTTCCATACATCCGTAATACCTTTGCGATTAATTTATTTCCATAAAGGAATTTAATAACAGCACTATGAAAAACCATTTCTCGCGGTAAACTAACACAGTTTTTTAAATGTGTGAATATACAGGAGTTACATGTTAGAGCTTAATGATTCATTATAAATAACATAATATTAATTTTTATTTGAATATGAGAAATCCAAGTAAGTAACGTTGTATTCTATTACAGCCGTATAATAATAAATCACTTGTTCATTTATCATATAATGTTCCTACTTTTACACTTTTTATTCACTCTTTTTAATATGGATTACCAAATTTCTGTAGAACTGTGGTGTTTTAAAAAACGTTGAAATCTGGGGAAGGTGCTGTCTGCAAGTAAAGAAATTAAAAATAATTCAGCTATTCGCCGCGAATGGCGCCACATAGCTTCTGCTCTGAAGCATGATCTTTCGAATTTTACAGCGCCTCACTTCGCTTTATGTTCACCCGCGGAAAGATCTCAGTACTCTTCCACGTAGTATTGTTAGCAATATTCTATAGTGATCATGAAAATTGTTTATAACTTGATAAAATAAAATTGACTTATCGTTGTAAACGTAGAACTGTTCTTTCGCTTAACAAATATTTTTTTAATGTTGCCAACGTTTGACAAGACTATTTTTTGAGTCGATAACATTGGATATAGTGCAACTTATAGTGAACGCGTTTTAAAAGAAAGTAATTAATTGGATTAATCAATTTAAATAATTCTTTGTGCATAGAAACTAAGAAAATATCGTTATTAAACGTTGAATTGTTGGTGAAAGTTTGAGAATAATGTTTGAGGAACTACAAATTGTGCGCGATTTACGACATCGAATAAATTGAAATCATTGTTGTCACCCTTGTGTTTGCTCTTTTAACACTTAAAGGAATTCGAAACAAATTAATACAATGATTTGTGCCAGATAGAAGATCAAAATAAATCACTTAATGAAAAGTATTGTGAAATATAGTATCGGCAAATTTAAATGAGAAAGGCCATTTATAGTGCTATTGTTATTAACATTTTTAATAGTGAATATTTGTTTGAACGAATGAAACAATTTGTAAATGCAACATGATTTAAAATGCATAAATTCGATACTAAAATAAAAACAAAAATAATTAGTAATTGAAAAAGAAACATAACAATTTCTTTACAACTCCAGGGCAACACGCTTTTGGTAAAAAAAAGTCCTAATTATATTTGATATAGATACAAATGTAACATTTAAAATGTGTGGATCATTCAAATCGAGTTATTTGATCATAAAAATACAATAAATACGTGGCGAAATAAACATAGTTAGGTGATGATAAAAAAATTGTTACCAAAGGTGAATACTCTAATGAATGTCATTTATAGACATGAACTTTAAAATGCATTCAATTCGCATTGAAAGGACGATTTTGATGTTAATTGCAACTGCGTCTCGTATTGTCGGCGAGCAAAGATTCGTGGAGACACCGGCTACATATCAGGAAGTATCTTCGGGTGATGACGTCCAGCTGCGATGTAGAGTGCAGGATAAGCGAGGTCAGTGCATTTGGCAGAAAGACCGGAAACCTGTAGGTATGCATCCTGACAAATACGAGTGGGCCAGTGGACGTGGAAACGATTGTACCCTTCTCATTAGAAGAGCTTCTCTTGACTTTGACGACGGATATTGGGAATGTCAAGTTACTTCGGGAGATTTTACACGACAAGATGCACTTACTTCCTTACCATCGCGTTTACTTGTTAGAGGTAATATACATTTTATTCACGCTTCTAATATTATCTTGTTTTTGTCGTACTATTGCACAATGAGCTCAATTAGTATTTTATGCTATACTTTATTGAAATGGACTTATGAACAACTTTATATGTTTTTACAAATTCCAATACCCCTGTATTCAAGTTATTTCCATAAAGCTATTATACGAAAATTTTTAATAATATTTTCCTTAAATGTTAAAAACAATTCGGCGGGTAGCTACTGTTTTCAAGAAAAATTGTGATAAACAAAGTTATCAAATATAGGAACCGTGTATTTTGAAAGTGGTTTAATTCACTTTACTGTAATGGAAAATGGAGATTTTTAATGATTACGAAATTACTTACACTGTCAAAGTATAAGTATCCAAGATAAAAATTTCCAATAAATTTTTTCGAAAATTGGAATCAATGTTTTTAAACACGTTAAAACGCAAACTTTAAATATCTCGATCTAAAAAGAAAGTGACTTATGCCGATTTTAAAATAAACGTGTTATATATCAGATGCCGAATTCGTATATAGACTGAATTAATATATCCGATGTCTTAACACTTTGTTCGCCGCACCCTTTTCTTGAGCACAATGATCGATTACCGAATTGCATTTACCATTTAAAAAAAAACACTTGACGATATTGTATTTTGCAAACTACTGTGCAATGGAAGGATCGTATTCAACGGGTTAAAAAGGGTCAAGATAAACATGACGATATGTTAGGGAAATATCAATTTTAAATACTTTGAAGAAAACAAACGGTACAATTTTTTCTCATTTTGCGATGCACGTTGGTGAAACGTGAAATAAGTGATAAGTTAAAATTTTCAAACTATCTATTTATACCACTTTCATAATCACTGGCACAAATACGGATAAATTGTGATCTTTAGTTCATTACGGCATTACGCAGAGTGTCTATATTAGTGGTACAACAAATCCGAAGAACGAGGAGAGTGATTCGATGTGCTTATATCAGGCAAAAAAATAATAATATTGTTTTCCCCGTTACGCTTTATTTTTGAAAAATTGGGATACCTCGTAATTAAAGAATAATTTATTCTAAGCCATTACTGAACTGAGAAATCAAGTCAGATATATGTGTATTCTGCTGTTTCTTTTTGAGCCTCAGGCTTCTGAACAGGATCCAAGTTCGTCGAATCTCCTTGTAGTCACCATTGAAGAATTTTTCCTAACTTATACCTATATAACACCATCAGTCATTTGGAACTCACTTAAAGCTGCAGGTCTCCGGAACTTGACCACAGATGTTACGACCGGAATTGTCAAAAACAGGAACTCTCTATAATGGTCAAAATGAGCAGGAATGTAATTGCGAGTCTTTTTTTGTCAAACGACACCACGCGATGAAATATACAACAGTTATGAAACATTTTGATAAATATAATATAAATGATTTTTAAAAAGGTATCTGTTAATTTATAAAATTATGTAAAAGGTGAAAAAGCTGGGATTATTAATAAAAGTATCTTTTGAGCTCAATTGCTGGTATGAAACGTTTCGAAAGGTGCAAAAATTGCAGAAAAACTTATAAGAATTTCAAAAGTATTTTAAGTTGTACTAATAGGGTTGAACATTGTATATTCGGAGAAAATAACGTTAAACTGTATACATTACTTATAAGTATCACCAGTAATGTGCAAATGAGTCACATAACAAAAACAACTATAAATTATAAATACAGATAATAAATATATACGTGAATAAGATAAAATGCAAAGTGCTTATTTAGATATTTATCCTATATGCATTTATAATGTCTACAAACTAATTATACTTGTTGTGTAATTGTAAAAAATCACTGGATTAAAAAAATTATACTTGGGGCTCTTTTTACAAGATTTTTATACGATGGATACAACAACCGATTAGCACTGAAATTTAAAATTTGAACTTCACAGACAATATAAAGAGCAATTTCAAATGTAACACTGTGTTTGACAACAACATTTTATACAATAAACGGACGGGAAAAGAGCATAATGTTTTAAGAGGAATAAACGCTTTTAAAAAATTTGCGTGCCTGTGATTAAAAGGTGTTAGCTAAATCGTGTAATGGCGAGTAAATTATGTGAAAACAATTTCAGGTCTTTATGAAATAATTATAAATACTCTAGTAACTACGTTGAATGAAAAAAGTTATATATTAACAAAAAACTAGCAGATGGAACGAAGATTATTAGATTCTAAACCAAGGAAACTTATCTCAAAATATTTATTATATTCGATGACATGTGCTATATAAATTAGAACGTTTTGCTGTCCGATGATCTATGATCTTACGCTGTTCCTAATATTAAAAATAGTTGAATTTTTCAAATAAGCTTAATTTTAAAATAGCTCATATCTTAATTGATATTTTGATTAATTAAAAGTTTATCGAAATTCTGATCCTGTTAATAAAGTAGCTTTCCCAATAGCATGAACGTAATTGTTATCTACTTTTTGTTTATAACTCTACAGTAAAGTCACTTGAAAATTCGTGCTTTGTATTCATTTTATATTAAAAATATTTCTTATAGATAAAAATGATAAACAGATAAATTGATGAAGTTAAATGTATAAATATGGTTGTTCAGTACATGATCGGAATAGTTGAAAATACAGAATAAATGATTTTCATTGGAGATTTCGTTTACGAAAAAAGCGATTAAAAATATACACGAAACACCAACTTACATTCGCACCAACTTTGAACCGCAACAGATATCACTTTACATTGTCGTTATACTTGAAAACCGCTGTCGTATTTGTAAACATGGGTTAGGAGAAACCATCAGATCCATCATAGAACGATCATTAACATGAACAATGACCGTATACAGTGAAATCCATTGAGTCCACACTGGGTCGAGTGTACGTGTACCGAGTAGATTTTTAAAGTTTATTTTTTGGAACCATAGTCGCAAATGTAAAACTGCAATTTTATATTTTTTACTTATTTTTTTTACATATAATCAGGCCCTACCCGGTTGCACTATCAGTTGCACGGCATTCTGTATAAAAATTCAACGAGTATACAGCTCAGAGAGAAAAGACAGAGCACAGTCTCCTTCCGTGGCTGTCATCGAAAGACCGCTTGTAATTTCACCGCAAAATTAATAAAATGTTAAATGTTAATAATCTAGTCTTAACTAAATGCGAACAATATTTATCGATCAAACGTGGGAAAGCATTTTAATTTTTACTAAGATAATGCTACTTGAGTTTTCCGGTCTTAAGTAGCATGATGATAAGACATATAAGTGCTTATAAAAATTTTGATAAGACGAGTAGCCTGTATGAGTATAACACATTGTACCATTACAATCATCAACGACTTAGAGTGATGGGAAAAGAAATAAGCAGACTTCCAAGCTTCTAATAATAACTTTTTTTCTCGTTTTTATACTTTGGATTGAACACGTTCAATGCTACACTTATATTGCTGGCTTCATCATTTCTACTGAAGGCTTTGTTCGATTACAATCACATGTTTATAGTGTAAAAACCTTAACCTGTTAACCGAATACGACGAAAAATTCCTTCATGCCAAGAAGACATGATACCAATGGGCATGCCGACTTTTTTCGTCATGGAAATATTTCAACGTAATTTACTTAACACATTACGTTTTAAGTCGTTCTTATCCATTAAATCCTAGCATGATACTTTAGGTATTATAATATTATTTCTCACTGTGAGGAAAAAAGCTCCCATTGTGAAACAGGTTAAACAAATGTTAATTCCCCGGTTAACAGGTTAAAGGTATAAATAGTTATACAATATATTCAGTAGGTCTTATAGTCCTTATAAAACTGATGGTTATTTCACCTAAAGTCCACAATTTTAGATGGGTTCAATCTACCGAAGATATGGTAAACACATCATCTAGGATTTCCTTAAAAGAAATGGGAGATATGACGACTCGAGACCACGTTAGTTTGAGTTAATTTTTAACTCCGTAATCACCGTAATCCTCTCAAACATCTGTACATGAATGAAACTGACACATAACCAACAGATTTTCTCAAACTTTGCTCGGAGCAATTGTTTCGAACAGATACCGTCATTTAGTCTTTCACAAATCCATCCACTGTCATGCCTACCAATATTAACAAAGGCATAGTATTAGGTAACGCGAAAAAAATGTCATTTTTTCTTACAAGATATAAATATATAAAAAAATATATAATGTTTATTTCTTCTCATAGTACACAGTAGACCTCAGCTGTTATAGACTGGCCAAGTTTTTAATAATTCATAATGACTCACACCCGAAACATCCAAGCTTTTACGAAGACTTTTATAATACATTACTAACATAAAAAAAAGTCTTCAAACGTCGTTTACTAAAAAAAAATCTAGTATTATGATAGTTATGATCAAGCATGTATATTTGATACATTACAATTTTCAAACATGGTACTTATCAGATTTGTTCGTCATTTCGCATACTTGGAAAATACTACATATTTTTTAGAAGCAATAAAAAGCCGATTTTTATTGGACATTGATCTTTCAATTGCGGATACAATCTTATAGGATTTAGAGAATGTTTTTAATATATCAAGTAAAAGATGATATTAATACTGTATGTATTTATAATATAATTTTAACAATCCGGCGCAAGTTTTATGAAGTTACATGAAATTCGACAAAAGTATGCAAGCGGAGCACGATGCAGCAATTGCATACATTAGCCATTCTGTTCTACTCTCTCTTGTTTTTGCAATAGCAATTAACGGATATTTCAGTTAGTTAAATCCCTAATGATTAAATCCTTTAATTCGTTCCTGGTAAGCAGAGGTGTACATTTTATATTCTTGAAGGAATATGCAAGGCAAATTGTCCTGCGACTAATAGCTACTGAAATAATGTTTACGAAATTCCTTTCATTTTTTTGTTATTCTGAATTATTATATAGTTTGTCTAAGTCACATCTTATAATTATTACTTTAATCAGTATGGATTTCTACCACTATTATATTCACTTATTGGGTAAATAGTAAATATTAGATAAATACCACCTATGTAATATGCATTTAACTTTCTTTATTAATACACATGTTTTGTACAACATATGTTATCAATTTTAAAACCGATGATTCATAAGGCATTACATAAAGCGATCAAAATATAAATATGGTATTTGAATTTTTTAGTTGTATTTATTCTTATATTTTTTTAAGATGATCAGTTATTATTTATAATATATTCGGCAATTTTGTAAACTGCCGTCATTGACAATTGTAATTTCTATCGATTTTAGTAAAACCCAGAAAGCCACGTTTGGAGTATGGAGGCACAATCTTAAATAACGCTCTAACATTGAGGGAAGGATTGGAAGTTACCATTTCATGCGTTTCGAGGTATGGAAATCCACCGGCGCTAATAAAATGGTAAGTCATATAAAGCAAACTGTCAGAAGTTAAAAAATCTTCCTATACCGAATTATTATGTTTGTTCGATAAACGTTTAATTTCAAATAAAAAATAATTATTTTAATACAAATCAACTTGTTAACATATTGTTGAACCATATTATGGCGCGGCAAGTATTGTGTGTAGGTCATGGAATTTCGTTAACTATCATACGCTCCTCAAGTGAAATTCCACAGAATCTCCGTTTCCAGATACAATATAAGTCAATAATCGTTTGATACATTGTACCATGAGTTAGTTTCTGTGAAATATAATATAATAGATTACAAATAACATAAATTAAAGCGTAAAAGAAAAGTGGTTGACATATCACCTGAGGTGTTTGTTGTAACTATTTTTTAAAACTGTATGAGGGTTAAGGCAAGCAACAAAAGTATTTTTAAATACATGATTTCGATAAAAGTTTTCTATATCAATTAGTCATTTTTCTTAGGTTTCTTGTTTGTTACTTTATAACATTTTTTTCTGTATCATTGATGTTTAATAAGTTACTTTAGTTGACATTGAACATGCCTGTCCATTCATGCATTCACCAATTTTACCGATATTTCCAAACATTATAATGTGAAACACGTTGACAATCTCTTTTTCAATTCTTGTTACTTAACCGACTATCAATAGAAGAGAGGAAAAGTTGGCTACTTTATATATCAAGCATTTAAAAACTACAAAAATAATATATGAAAAGTGTTACTTGAAAACGCTCAATTTATTAAATGATATTATAATAAAGTATGATATCTAATATGAAATGATATGTTAATATGATAAAAAAATATGTATAGCCGTTAGAACAATTGACAATCTTCTTCGCATGTTAAAATTATGTACTTAAAAGTTCGAATAATTCGTAGGATATAAAAATAGTGTTAATACTTACTGAAACAGAAATTTCAGTACATACCAGAATTTAAAATAGCGATTATCAATATGACTGAATAAAATGACCGCGTGACCAAGAGACAAGTTCGTTATTTGCATTAATAGAGTGCAATGTTAAGGCATTGGACGATTTCTGGCAGACAATTTCGGACTTTGATAATACCTACGTTCAAATGTACGTAAATAACGTATGAACTATTTTTCCTGTTGATCCATTTCAGCATGAATCAGCTTCTGTGAAAGATATCTTTGACTGCAATATTTGTAATTCGCTAAATACTACCAATAAGACCCAAATTTGAATCTATGATCATATGCACCTAACTGTGCGCGAGGGAATAATCCTGTACTCACAAAGAAGAAAACCGAAAATCGAAAGTCAAACATGGAACACTAATAAACATATAAAGCAGATATGTTTCGAAAGGTGAAATATATTTTAAAAATGTATAGTTAAGATGTACGAGTGTACATTTGGCGAGACGCGAAATTTAAATACATGCGAATTTAGTTTAATTTAGTGACTCATACTTCCGTTTATTAAGTATCATTATTTTTCAAAAATTGGGAACAGTCAACAGTACATTTATACGAACTTTGCTAATACCTACGTTCAAATGTACGTAAAAGTTCTGCACTTAGCTAACGGTACGGGTTATGTACTACTCCTGCTCCTTTTCTAATAACTTTTATTTGAAAGAATGCTCGTTTACTCTCAGGAACTAGCGTTGCACGGTTTTATTCCATTTCCGAGAAAAATCATAAAATTTCAATAGCATTCTTCAGTGTTTCGTCAGCGTTATTGAAATATTGATAACTTTCTACAATTAAGATTCCAGAATGATTTTGGTTTTGTTATTGTTCCTTTGTCATTTTTTAACATAGGTAATATTAAAGGTATGTTTTTTCAAAAGTAATATAAAAATTTGCATAAAGTAATATTGAACATCCCTCTCACATTCAACGTTTCTTTGTTTTTAGAAAAAATATTTGTAAGCATTCTTTACTGTAATGTAGGTACATTGATTTATGCAAATCTAACTTCAAGTTTTTGATTATGTCAGAAAAAACTACTCGAATACTAGTCAAAAATTCTGTGTGCACTAACTTCTAATGGCTAAATATATATAAATTCTTGAAACTGTTATATTCCATAAAAGTTATGTAGTAATAAAAATTCGATCCGAAAAATCTACATAAATATTTAAAGAAAATTCATTTCATTTGAATAAAAATTTCATTATATAACTTACAGAGTATCGAAATGCATATTACATGATATAAACCGAAAAGGCAAAATACCGAGACAAACATTTTAAGATAAATTTATTTTATTCAGCCCCTCATTTTCGAAAAGAATAATTCTATAAATCCAAATTATTTTAATTACCAAATTCTTTGACCAGTTAAATAGATAGAAGGAGAAAAGTAATTTAGCTATCACTATCTGCAGATTTATCGGTTTTAGATTTATTCATCATTTATTAGATTAGATCATATAAGAAATCTTGTGTTCTCTGAAGACAGTACACGTTAAGAAAAAGGAAACCAACTAATATGATAAACTACAGAATACAAGTTATCGATAAACGAAGATGATACTTTGTAAATTATTAAAATACATTTTTCTATGACGAAATATCTGTCTGCAAAAATGTTAATTCTTATTACAACTGGATTTTGCAACTTATAATATATAATGAAATATACACAGTAATATAAATTAAATATATGATTTTAGAGATATTATTTGAATTCATTTTTGGAATAATAAAGTTATTGGATGAAAGAAAACGCGAGCTCGCCAAACATAAAACTCGTAGTCTTCACAGTCATGACGGACCAAAAACCCGTAACGTAGAATAATCACGCAAGAAAGAAGTGTACCAACACAAGAGTGTTTCTTTTGCTTCACGGTCTAGTGATCTTAGCCACACCTTATCTAAATTCTCGTAACATAAAATTGACTTTGTTTAGAATGCCAATATTTCTGCATACATTTTTTGAGCTTTTATTGTTTCAGTGTGTTGTGAAATAGTAAATGGATGTGTATTTATTGGTATTGTAAATGAATGAAAAGAATAACAAAATGAGCATTACAAAGTAAAATGATATTATATCTATGCGATAAATTATTTTACAATCGTTTGTGCGTTTTAATACATTTTACAGTATAAAGTTTTAACTGTTAAAAGCAAGAAAAATAGTTAAAATCATGAAGTAGTACCGGTGATAAGAAGTGTTCGAATGTATCCTATTGTTTATAAAGTAGCTGTGTTTCAGAGTTTTACATATTTATGTAAGTGTCAATGTTTAAGGTACAATTGAGAATATTATTTTAGAATATATCCAAAATTTAATTGTAGTTTGATTTAAAATAATGTTTTGTAATTGTGGAAATTCCGCACAGTGTTTATCACGTTGAATGCCACCCGCATTTCTCTGGTATCATCATTTCTGCGGAAGGGAAACTTTTTCTATTAAAATTACATCTTTATAGAGCAAGAACGTTAAAGGTAAAACGAATTTTATGCTAAGTATTTTTAATGGCAATATTTAAATATTGGATATATTAGCATAGTTGTGAATATTATTTCATTTAAAAGTCATAACATATTTTATTGAATGCACTAGTGTCGCTCACCAGTGGCCGCCATGCCATTCAACGAGTTAAATTGCATACAACATTCTAAACAATAAAAAAATCACACAAATGTGCGTATTTTTCAATATAAGTAGATACAAACATGATTCAATAACTATAATTAAATGAAATTGTAGGATTTACCTTACACATCACAATTTATTGTAATTAATTACAAGTTGTTTGTTGAACTCTAATAAGTATATTTAATTTCTTAATTGTATTGGTAGACAAAGAATTGGCTTCTTCTTTTTTCGTTAAACAGAGCTGTTACATAACTGTATAAAGAAATAGTAGGGGGTGTAGACCCTTTATTGAGGTTACAAGCTGCTACGTAGAAACTTCAACGTCTGCGAATACCTGTGTGTTAGAAATACAACTGTGTGGTCAGCTGGATAAATGGCCAAGGGGTAGGGTATCTCCATCATATGGACGTAATGTTCATCCATGCCAATCTTAAGCATATGTTTTAAACTTCCTTTCCGTTGCATATCGTGACATCTCGATTGCGTGGAGAGCCAAAAAAATATTATTCCGCCCTAAACAGGCAGGAAAGCGATAATTATTACACGGTACATATTGAACAAAACTTTTTTGTAGCAAAGGTTATCTGGTTAAAGCGAAAATCGTTATTATATAAAAATAATTTTATTTTAGAAAGATGTCTTTATGCAGATTTTATTCGAACTAATAATCTCAATTTTTAGAAAATGTATGTTTAAATAGTCTTAATATTACAGGTTCTTAATACACTCAAGTTAATTTAGATTCAGTACTATTATGCGTTAAAAACTGTTTCCGCTTCTAGTTTCCATCTTGTGAGATGCAGTATTTTATACAACATTTATTGTAAGTTAGAAAAAGCTGCCAACTGATGCACTGTTTACTAAAATAAATGCCGTGTACATATAATTTTGAAACTTACAAATAATTGACAATGTAGTTAATTAATTATCAGGGCCGACTTGTCATTTTAAGGTCTATAGTAGTAACACAACAAATCGTGTTATAAAATAGAAAACAGTCAAACTGAGGAAGTGTAGTAATTTTTGAGCAACTATTTAGAAATAATTATTAATTAATGTAAAAAAAAGAAAAAGAAAATATTTTCCATTAAGTTGACATGTGGTAAGTTTACAATACCAAATGTTACCATTGTGCGTCTGCTTAGCTTGTGACGTTAAAATTAAATATATTTACAATTAGTAGTTTTTACGAATTATTTTACATTGTTATTGGACGTTAGTTTATTGTAGACATAAATTGCAAATCGAAACAGCAAAAAGGCAAAAATTCTTCCTTTTGTAGTCTATTTTTCCTTGAAATGTGTCCACATGTATTAGAGGCTTACATACAATTAGTGCAAAGTATGGGGAAAACAGCCGCCCTTGAGTTTCCCACACGAAGTGTATATATATGTGCATACTCAAGGATGTTATCCGAACTTTCCACCATACTACTTATGAGCCCTTACAGCGGCTCCATACAAGTTGAAGAACACTCTTAGTAGGGCGTCTTTGACAATGTCGGCACTAACGTTTGAAATCTGAAACCTGACGTGTCATCCCGTTTGAACACCTATACATCCAATACAGAGTGAAATATTGTTTCAGCATTATATTCCTACATTTGTGGAATTAAAAATTTTAGTTTTCAGTTTTACGGACATTATCGTGTTTGGTAATGCTTTTTATAATAATAAATGGATTTATAAAGGGTCTTTAGCCTTCTGTCTCTCGGAGATAACACAGGATATTCAAATGAAACTAAAACCAAGAAATTCCTACACTATAATTTTCGTTCATAGTTCTCGTATCTCAACGCTCTATGATAGCAAGTAAATATAACGCGTTAAAGATGTAAAGTATAAGAATCTGCGCTGGGATCGCACCGTATTTATTTATTATATTACAATGGCATAATTAATGAAAATGATTTCGTATTAATATTTACTTTTTAGGCGATAACACTGTCCGAAACGATTTTTTTTGTAATATCCACTGGGTGATCCTCATAGAATTGCTCATCCTAAACACGAATCCGCCGGCAAAATTGCTCCATCACCCTCAGTTTTCGAAAAAGATGAGTTTTAGTAAAAGCTCCCAATTTTGCTAAAAAATGAGATATTACGCGAAAACTATAACTGCTAGGAAGTTAAAATTTGTCTTAAAAGATAGAGGAAAACATGGCGAATATTCCAGTGTATCTAATTATTAAAATTGGTTGTTTTAAATAGTTGTAAATGACCGTCAAAGTTTAAAAAGTTTAGAAAAGTTATTTATCTAGCACAAATTTGCTATACAGGATCGCATTCTGGAGACATTTCTGAAGAGAAAACTGCCAAGCAAAACTTCGGAAACCGTTTTCAATTCCGGCAGGTCGAACAAATATCTGTTGGAAACACGTAAACGGCGCACAGTGGTTCATTTGGCCGAAAACCTGGCCAAAAAGCCAACAATTTGTTTCGCGATTTTCAAAATTTAGCAATTGCGTTTGATTTGTAACATATCAGAGCATCGGTTTCCATTAATAAAAGTTTTTATTGAACAATGCTCTTAGAGATATGCAATGCCAAAGTTGGCGCTTGAATAATGTAACGTATTCACGTCGAAATTCAGAATACGTTTTCAATGTGAAATAATAGTACAATCAACTTTGTAAGTATTTGTAGCTATTCGTCATACTTTTAAATTATAAGTACCTTGGTTTCATTTTTTTATTTAATATTTTACAACTGCTATGGCACAGATTGCAAAACCCATACATTTTTTTCCTTTTGCAGAGGAAATAGTTGTGAAGTACGCAAAAGTACAACGCGAATTTTTTTTTAAATTAAACTTTGAAGCTTCCCGAAGAAGTCCCCGTTGTAAAATTTTGCGACTTTTTGCGATTCTATGAGATATTCTTATTTGTTTGTTGCACGCGCCATGCTCGGGGAAATACGTTTACGACATACGGCCAGGCTATCGTGCCTTGGACAAATGAATAATGCTAATCCCTCACTAAGGTTACCCTTGTAATTAACAAAACGCTATATTAACTTCGTTCGGGTTAAAAATCAAAATAATTTTAAGCAAGCTGGTGGCCTTTTGTTCCAAAGCAACAATAGGTAGCCGCGATCACCTCGACCGTTTACCGTCATAAACCGAAAGATGTTTGACGTTTCGGCTGAAAATCTGGCTAGTTGCAGGTATGAGGGCTATATTTGTTTCTCGCAAAGTTGATTTTTTCTCATTCCACCGTAATTTTAAATACTGGAATGAAAAATAGGAGGTGGAAGCACCGTAAAGTATTTATACCGTGCTACGTTTTCTGACACGGTAGATATCACTTGTACTTTGTGAAAGAAAAATATATTTAATTTAAAAATAATAAGTCAGTTAACTATAATACGTTCGTTATAAGGTAATTGTTATGATTCTCTGTAATATTAAAAGCTTATAAGATGAATATAATTCACTGTGATCAATAAATTTATCACAATATCTAAATAAATTCTTAATTTTTTAATTATGTTTGTTCGCCAATTTGTTTTTGGAAATTCTGAGTTCAGATTCTTAATTAGCGACCGGAGAAACATAAGAATACTAATTTTCGTGCCGATCCGACAATTTTTCAATACCCGCATCCGCCATATTGAAGCCGCCATATTGAAGCCGCCATTTTGTTTTTGGAAATTCTGAGTTCAGATTCTTAATCAGCGACCCAAATAATACTAATACACCAATTTTCAGCTACATTGAAAAACTCCTTGGGGTTTTGGCCAGGTTTTCGGCCAAATGAACCACTGTGCGGCGTTTGCCGCCATGCGGCCATTGCATGGGTACAGTGCCGTAACTACGCGTTATCGACACCGATGCGATAGTATCATCAGAAGGGCGCTTACATCTGATAAGCATAAATAATCCATTTTTTATCGTTAATTTTTGTTTAAAAACATTCATAATTTGGTCACCGAATATAAAAAGCGTTTTATTTAATTATAATTGGCCTACAAATGGTGACTACTACTTGCTTAAAACTATTTTGGAATCTTGTTACAAAATAAAACATTGTCAGAACAATAATATTCTTTTTAAACAATGTCGTTATATATAACAATAATACAATATGATATTCCGACAAGCGGATAATACAATATAATGGGCGTTTGTCGGGATGCTAACAGAGAGAAGTATTCTCCGGGAGTTTCGCAACAATAATGCGAAGGAAAATAAAACTAATTGCTATTGGTGGTTTTAAGAATTTGTGAGAGGGAGGTTATTGATCTTTATTTGTTAGAAAAAATTTGGAGATGGTAAAATTGGGCGGTTTAGAAGTTTAGGGAATTTAGAAGCGTAAAAGACGTAGACAGGATGTTAATTTATGGTGACAAGAAAAAACTGAAAAAAGTGGTGAGGTTACAAAGAATCGTGGGAAACGAAATTTTAGCGAAAGTTGGCTCTGGAAAATCTCTGCTCCGAACCGTTGTCGACACTTGATATTATATATGCCATGCTGACCTCTGGCAAGGAGTGGGCCTGCACAGAACATAGTGTTCCACAGAAAATTCATTTTATTCGAAACAAAGGAAAGACTTTTCAATTGCTTCGCATGAGTAACTTAAACAACTATCAGCACAAATCAGAGTTCTAACTAAAACATAAAAAACCAATTAATTATTTATACTTATCAGATGTTAGCGCCCTTAGGATGATACAGTACTATCGCATCGGTGTCGATAACGCGTAGTTACGCCATTGTCCCCGTGCAATTGCCGCATGGCGGCAAAACGCCGATTACGTGTTCCCAACAGATATTTTTTCGACCTGTCGGAATTGAAAACTGTTTTCGAAGTTTTTCTTGGCAGTTTTCTCTTCAGAAATATCTACAGAATGCCAGATAAATAACTTTTCTAAACTTTTTAAATTTTGACGGTCATTTACAACTATTTAAAACAACCAATTTTCCTAATTTGATACATTAAAATATTCGGTGTGTTTTCCTCTATCTTTTAAGACAAATTTTAACTTTCTAGCAGTTATAGTTTTCGCGTAATATCTCATTTTTTAGCAAAATCGGGAGCTTTTACTAAAACTTATTTATTTTCGAAAACTGAGAGTGATGGAGCAATTCTGCCGGCGGATTCGTGTTTGGATGAGCAACTCTACGAGCATCACCCAGTAGATATTTCAAAACATTAAACAAGTTTAAATTTGTTGAACAGTGTAACTATAGTGTTTATATAAAGACAAAATTAAAAAAATAAATGTTCATCATCTAAATCTACCTATATTAAAAGTTGTCTATTCTTTTAAGTGTGAAGTGTGTTCTACAAAATCAATTGCCTTGATGAAACTTTTATGTATAATAGTTAGATACCAGGGGATTGTTCTTAATTGTTTTGGTGGGTATCATTGCAACGGTTCTTTGTGAAAACCACCCACAAAGAATTAACCATTTATTTTGTAGCTATAATAAGTCCGTTATAAATTTGAAAAAATATGCTAAATACGACTAATCACTAAGAATATATAGATTTTGGGAATATCTCGTATAGTCTCAGAGAAAAAAATGGCTTTAAAACATTTTACACATATATTAACCTTAAATGGGGGGGGGGGGGGGGGGGGGGCAATCTGACACCTTGCAGGATGGTACTTCAGGCGAGGGGCATTATTTAGCAGCCACGAACAATCGAAATTGTCGTTGGGGCTCCAGAACTCTACATGTCATGCTAGATCCTTTCGTAATAATTTATTTACAATATACACTAAGCATATTAGGCTTTTTCTTTACATCGTTTAAATTTTTATAATGTAATGCAATATTTAAATGTGTAAAAAGAAATGAATTACTCAACGATGATCTAAATTGTATTCAAAATAAACGTTACTAACTATTATTCTTATTATTATTAGTGTAGTAACTATTACAAGTAAGGCAAATGCAAATAGTTCTACATGTTTCTCAAAATGATGACAATAACGTAAATAAGAAATCATAATATAATGTAATATTCAGGAAATATTTCTGGAATATACACGGTGTCCCACGTAGCAGTTTTCATGATTTTTCGAGTACTTGCTATAATCTGACTAAAATAAAAAGATCGAACTTTTCTTTATTATTGTCAAGGCCACTTTCATTTTTTAGATGGCACTTTGTATTTTTGGCTTAACTATATTATAGCCCGTATCAGGACAAAATCAACAAGCTAGTACCCGTGACCTTCGGATGACGTTGCAGGCAAAGAAATGAAAATTACAAATAAAAATGATAATCTGCATGGATCGGTGATAATAACTTGTGTTTATTATTAAGACTCGAAATTACATTCAATTCAGAAAAAAATTTTGTTTAAAATATTTTTTTGTCAGGTTATCGCAAGTACTTGAAAACTCGTGAAAAGTCTTACGTGGGACACCCGGTACATATATTTTAGGATGTTTGTGGCATAAATAGCATGTATAAAATTGAGGCAGGAACAAGGTTTTGTAAGGCACTTTCATGATATATTAGTCTTAAACAATATTACAACTATTTCATGTTGAGATTACTATAGGATTCCGGAACGCGATTGTGGGGGAAGAATAAAAGAAATGGTTATAGTATGCTAAAACTATATTTAATAAAAATAACACGTAAAACTAAGGTAGAAACTAAACTGAAAAGATAACTATAGCTACGTCTTAAAATGATCGTCTTAGAATATACGTCTTATGATTCTCGTCTTGAAAACTCATCTTGTACTCGTCGCGCCTTATAGTCTTCTGTCCTAATGCTCGTCTGTCGGCCCTACGTCCTTATCGCTCACACATTCACAAAACACATGCTCACTCACATACCACTTATCCGTCCGACTAGGCGGTAAAGCGCAGTCGACAATATCGGCATAACCGATTCCTACATTACGAAAAGTCAAAGGTAATAAAAATTATGTAGTTTATGGAACACATAATTTAAAACGTTATAGTAACAAAATAATTGACGTATAACTATCAGTAAAAACTTTACACTGAAATTATATGTTTGAACTAAAACTTCTCGGATTAACTCAGTTTATTATAACATCGTCAGTAACTGAAAAATATATTACCGTCATTAATATAAAATTTAAAAAAAACGAAAGTTACTATTTCATACAAAATTTCATCGTCCATTTTTAAACGTTTCGGATATAAATAATAAGTGGCAGGAATTAAATTTATTTTATATTTTGAATCTGTTATCTTAATTTTAAAATATCGCTGATAACAATACGAATTAACATATTAATCTACCAATGTATGAGAACGATTCGGTTTGAGAATGATATTGTGTTGATTTCCGCGTAACTAATTATTTTGTGTGCTAACAAGTTTTTTAAAAAAGGTATGTATATTAGAAAAAAATAAATTTCAAAAATTCGTGGACCAAAGGATTGATACGATCAAATGTTACAATTTGCAAAAAAAGTGTCTTATTCCACATACAGTTTAAATGTGACATTAACATTTATTTAATTTACAGATGCAAGTACGAAATAAATCAATGAATGTTTGCGGTTTACTAAACGCTTGCAATATTTTCAAAACAGGTATATAGGTGGAGACGAAGTAGAACCTTTAAGAGAACAAACGAATGCAACAGAAGTGGATAGCCCAAAAACTTGGGCAGCCCATAGTCTGCTACGGGTTCGTGGTCAAAGAGAAAACCATGGTTTACCTATCCGTTGCATTACCATGCATCCGTCCAGTCTTTTGCCAACTTCTGCAGAAACGCGTCTGGATGTTCACTGTAAGTTTTATTTATCTTCAAAAGTTCTTTCTTTGAATAAACGAAGTTCTTGTTATGAATACGAGAATTTTTGCACGTACGATAATTATGATTTGTTTCTTCACTTGATGATTTGAGTTTACCATTGCACGTAGTATCTCTCTTTACTCTGCTGCCCTTAATAATTCTCTTATACACCAATATAAAAGAAAATTCCTCAGGAAAAAATTATTTTATTTCGGGAGGTGAATGGATAGGGGGAAAGCGATTAGGGTAATAGTATAAACGTGGTATATATGTGTACACTTCACGAATTTTAATAAATTTTTAATATATCGTTAACAACGTGTTTCTGAATAATTATTTTCTGTGCACGTAACCACTGCTCTTTATTTCTCGAGATATTCGCAAAAAAACTTACAACCTCTTCTGAGATACAAGCTAGCTGCCGCTTATTGTTAGATTTGGACTATACTATATGACAATAGGGACACAGGTAAAAAAAGTTTAGTGCAGTTCAACACTAGAAGTACCAAAGCGATAAAAATGACCGGTTTCTAGTTTTGTCTAGAAGTTTCGCAATTTGATACGCGTACAGTTAGGTAACTACTGCAAATCGTAGTCAACTATACAAGGATAACAAATGTATTGTAACATCGGTAAATTTTAGATTCCCCGGAAGTAAAACTCGAGACAAAACCACGACTGTTGGTAGCTGCTCTTGAGGATTCGGCAAGTTTTATGAGCCTGAAATGCTTTGCGGACGCCAATCCCAGTGGAACGATCAAGTGGTTCAAGGATTCAGCTTCCATCACTGTGACGACCAACATCGTATCGCTAATGCTAAACAGAACGCAGCAGAACGGCACTTTGACCGGATCTGAGTTAAGATTCGAGCCAGTCAAGAGAAACGATGCTGGTCTCTATTCTTGCAAAGCAGTGAATACTATTGGCGAAAGCATTCCTGCCAACTATAGACTGGACGTGCAATGTTCGTAAAATTGTTTCAGTTTTCTTTACTTATATCACAAATGATTTAGACAGAGTAGAGGAAAAATTACGAATATGGGATACCTCTTCGATTTTATATTTCGGATAACTTCCGAACAACTAGGAAATCTCAGAATAGTTATAAATTAAGAAACAAGATAAAACAATTTTGAGAACTTCGGTTGAAATGTGCTGCATGAACATAGATGTTATGCGAACTGCGAGAACTTTCCATTTTGTTTTACTCTTCGTAGTAATGAAAGTGTATGAAAGTATTAATGGAAAACTTTTATTATTGTACTAACGCAACAGAATATTAACCCCTTCTCCTACGATTTCTTTTGTGACTAAACTCGCAATAACTCTGAATTAATTATTGAAATAAAAATTTATCACTAATTTCAGATATAACGTATAAGTTAACGCAGTATTAGTACCAGAGGAATAATTTGATTGTCTGGAGATCCACTGATATTCTGAATTTAATAGCTTTGGGAAGCTTCAAAATTTCCTATTTGATTTATGGTGTTACGAGTGCCACTCGTTATTATAGAGCGAGGGGTTAACACTCGAACTATCAAGGGAGTTAAAATGACTAGTACTTAGTTTTTTATAAAACTTCTCTAAGTTTATAGGAGAGCCATATAGTAGATATTCTACGTTCGTCTTATGATACATAAGTTACTGTATCAATCGCCTCTTCTACCTGTTAACTCTCCTTTTACTAAAGTACTTATTAAATATATTTATATATAACAGATTTAATGCCAGTAATATTAACAGTTAAATATAGTAATACAACTATAAACGGAGTAGAAATTAATTTAATTTTTTCATATTAGTCGCATATGTAAAATGTGATGTTCGAAACCATACTATTAAGACGGAATTATAATTGATATGATGGGTACTAGACTTACAGTTCGTCTTTGGAACGATATGAAAAATTTATGGCGGAAAACGTTCCATACTACTTAACTTTGAATCAATTTTCAGAGTGTAATTGTCCAATGGACTGCCGGGATCGTACGATAAAACAGTTTCTTTGGCGAATTTTGTGCAACCTTTCTCGTCGTCCTGTACATATACAAATTCACTTTTTAATTACATCAAAAAGAAAAATAGAAACACTTAAAATATTCATTAATATACTAAAACTATAATTATTGTAATATAACATGTTCTCTTTATCTCTTTAAGAATCACAAAATAAACCATGTTAAACACTTCAATAAGCATGCGCAAGAATTTTCTACGACGATCAAAAACGTTTTTAAAATAAGAGAATGATAACTATTTCAACAATAGTACATCAATTATTGTCAAAATTGTGAATATTGCAGAGGGGTAAAATTTTTGGTTTCTCACATTTTTGTCCTATCTGGTTCGCACCTTTTCCTCTGTATTAACACTGAAATTACCAAGGCGGTCAAAATGGCCGATTCTTGATTTCTCTTTTTCCAAAGTACTTATTCAGTATGTTTAAATATAATTGCCATAACGCCGATAGCTTTAGTGTTAAATTGTTCAGTTACCGGTATTTTATAATTATGAAAATATTGATGCTATTACGCACTTCCATATTCAAGCCAATCTTGTATAGTTACTGCTATTAATTCACAATATAGTATTCTGCAAGAGATAATGTTATATAGTTAACTCATTTCCGTTAGACTTAAATTTGATGTGATGGTTATATTTCCAGCAGATCTTGATATCTATAAATAACATTAAAGACGACAACTAATATATTATTATCTACGTTGTTGTATTTTTGTGAAATGCTAACTTTGGTGGTGCGTCGATTGCACTGACGTATTTAATAGATATTAGTATCAGTTCATTGTTAGTGCATTATAGAGGGTGTTACAGGAAAACCAGAACACCTAAATATCTTCTTTATTAGTGCTAGTGCGAAAAGCGTTCATCACGTAACCTTACCTGTTTGAAGAAACGAAACCGTTTGAAAAATTATTTTGTTTCAAATAATTTTGTGAAATATATTTCATCATTTACATATTGACTTATATCCGATAGAAATATAAGCATACAATTTTTTCAAAAGTACCAGTTTCAGAAAATGTTTTAATCCTACTTGTACGTAGAATGCGATGGATAAATACGGCCCGGAAATCTTTCTTATAAATTCGAACAACTTTTCTTAGAAAGTCTCGATATTCATCATAAATGAAAAATTTTTCTATCTTTTCTTGCTTCATAAGAACTAATAGTAAGCGAATTTAATATAGTAATAAATACTAGTGTTTGTTTACACTCTTAATATCACTTCTGTTGTCGTCCTTATTTGCAATTCCGCTCAAAGTACTTTCCACATTAAACAAATTTGGGACTCCAAGGTCATTTGAAAATCACATGATAACCATATGTGAATGTGTTTTTTTAAAAAAAACATTAACAACTGACATTCAAGAAACATAGTTTACCCATGAGGCTGGTTTCTTCAAACAGTTAAAGTTACGTGAGGAACGGTTTTCGTTCTATGAGTAACAAAGAAGATATTTAGGTCGCCTGGTTTTCTTGAAATATCAAGTATATGATTAACAATAATTAGAGCAACAAATGTTATACTGCAATGCTTATTCATGATTATCTTAATGAACAATGAATTTATTTTTATGTATTATCAACATGTGACTTTTTGAAATGTGAAAAAAGTAATACTACAACAACTACCAGAGTTTTAATATTAACGATATGAAAGACAAAGAGACTTTTATTTTTTCTTACATATGTTTCGTTTCTCACATTCGATCACAAAATGCGTAATACTTCATTCTTTCATAAGCAGACAGTAATATTTGAAATTCATTTTCAGATGGACCAAGACTTAAGACAGAGGAAAGTGCTTTCAACGATACTTACGAGAAAACAGAAGAAACAACTTTACTTGGGTCAAGTTTAGACGCATTTGAATGCGCCGATTTCGAAGCAAATCCTCCGGCACAATACAAATGGATTCATATCCGCGGTGGTGTTCGGAAGATTATCGAAAATCGTATTCAAAATAAGGACGGGGGTAAACGTTTACGGCTGGAAAATGTAATGTGGTCCGACGAAGGCGAATATCGATGTGTGGCTTTCAACGTGATCAACGGAGTGCGAAGAGAAATACCGAGCGAAGTTCATTATGTGCTTCATGTAACTGGACCACCAGAGATACAAGTGAGGCATTCATCCGGAGAGAAAGGTTTCTACGAATCCTTAGGATGGGCCGGAGAGTCAGAACACACTTTGAAATCCCGCTTTTGCTCGAGACCTCCCCCAAGGCTTGTTGCCTGGCAATGGGGAAGTTCTCACATCAGAGCAGGTATGAATTTCTTCTTATATTTTCAGCAACAAAAACTAAACGTTTTATTTAACACTAAACCTACCATGGCGGTCAAAGGACCGCTTCCTGATTTTTTCTAAAAATTCCCCAAATCGATTGAGCAGCCATACAGTAAATATTTTAGGTCTATCGTATAAAAGAAAAATTACTTAACTGATCATCTTTTTCACCTATTCAAATCTTTTTTTCCAAAGTACTTTTTTCGTATATTTCAATACAACAGATATAAAGCCGGTAGGTTTAGTGTTAATATGACTTACTTCTAATTAAGGCACAAGCTGTTCTTATTCTTCTTAATATGCTATTTTATGAATTCACTTTGCCATTTCTGTTGATTTATGAAAAGTACTGGATGTGTACTATTTTTTGAAGAAATTAATTGTATATCAGTTACGGCAATGGTATACATATGAATGCAAGCAGAATTATAAATTTCACCTCCGGTATTCGATAGGAAAACAGATTAAAACAATACTTTATTATATTAAGGATTTGCTACCATTATTGTTGATCTTAAACGTCCTTGGCATTATTTTGCTGCAAGAGATATCTTTTGAAGTTCAAAATACATCAATGGTCAGTTATTGTACTATCTTGTATTATAAATAGATTGTAAGGGTTTAATATGAGAAAAAGTTCTACTATTCACCGAAAATATGTTACCTGGTCGAAGTTAATCCTTTCCAATCGTTTGGGAATCTTTTTCAGTGATAGTTTTTAGCATTGTGGTCGAAAGACGAGTATATTGTGGCCTGGCGACTATATTATCGCTCGCAGAATTTTACTCTCACAATCAGCTCACTTTTCACACTTCTAATACATGTATACGTTATAGTTGCAAATGCAGTCACGTTTGAAATATAAACAAGGAATGTAAAATAACCTCTTACTTCACTGTATCAGTCTGCCAACAACCTTTTTTGTGACAATAGTTTGTGTCAGAACAAACATAAAAATATAATTACAAAGGTTAAATACAATTTCTCACCCAAGACAACTCTGACTCAAAAATAATATGAAATATGTAAGCGCTGTGTGATGTTCGTATCTGTAAGCTTTCCAAGAAAAAATTGTCCTCTAAGACATTTTTTTTATCTCGTTTGTGTGAGAACTTGTTCAACGTTGGGTCCTTGCAGGGCCTGGCTATCGTCCAGAAGGACGAGGGATCAGCCGTCCTCTCTTGTTGGAGATTGCATCTTTGATGATAGTCAGACATGGGAACGTTCATGTTGGACATCTTTCGGTGCCAATTTTACATTCGGTGATACAGGGTTCGCTCTATAAATTTACCCTTTTCCAAATCAAATGCATTCATTTGCAAATCAAGTACTTCTTCATAAATATTTTATTTAAAAAAAGAAACGTAAACTAGATAATAAAAAATCAAAAATTTTATTACAAAAAGGTATAAATATTTACTACTTAAAGTAATTACTATTTCATTAAAGTCCGTGCATATTACGTAATTCATAATTACATAATTAGTAGTATGTATGAAAGCTGTATGTAGATAAGTTACAATAACCCTTTAAAACCGACTTTGGGGAAATTCGGAAAATTAATAATAATATGAATTACGTAATATGTACTGACTAATGAATTAATAATTACTTTTAAATAGCAAATATCTGTAACTTTTTTGCTACCTAGTTAACAGTTGGTGTTTTTTAAATAAAATATTTAAGTAGAAGTACTTGATTTTCAAAAGTATGAATTTGATTTGTAGAAGAATGAATTTCACTTGTAAAAGAATGAATTTGATTTTTCAAACGGTGAATTCGATTTGCAAAAAAATTAATTTGATTTTTAAAAGGGTGAATATGATTTGCGAAAGAATGAATTTCATTTGCAAACGGGTGAATTTAAAGTGCGAATACTGTATAGTAACTTCAATTATTTCTTTCCCTTATGTTTCTGACGAATTGGCGATAGAAATTATGAATCAAAGAAACCAGTATGCTAAACAAAGCATTAAAACAAATGATTTGTTAGCCCTATCGATTTGGACTAATTGCCAGAAATTATAGTATTTATATGAGTGGTATTGATTATGAGACTTACAAAACTATCCAAATTTTAAAATTACTAATCATAACAACGAAACTTTGGGGAAAGTTCCCCGTTCCCAAAGGGTTGTCCCCATTTTTATTTTTTTTCTTGTATTCCTAACTTTTACTCTTTTCTTCCTCTGCCATTATAATAAATAGTGAGTATACATGACTAATGCAACATTACATTACGTATTTCACTGTATTGTTGGCTTAGAAATACTGGTATACTTATAAAACATATATGAAGTTTATAAAGTTCATCCGTTCAAGAATTTGCTATTTTGTTTCCATTCTGCAGTAGAAATCAGGATCCAGTGTGAAGTTTGTTGCCCACCCCTAATTCTCTACTTGCTTTGCCTTCAAAATGTGTTTTCAAGAACTTCAAAACAGAAAAATCATACCAAAAGCGGCAGCTCTTTGAAACCTTACTCGTGAAATACAACACCTTCTGAACATCCCAAGCACGTTACTTCGAGTCCTTTACAGAGTCTACTTAAGATTCGATGAGTGCTACTTCTGTATCCTTGAAGAATTTCTACCACTAACTTCAAAATTTAGAATGTCAAAAGCTGACACGTTCCGTTGCAACATAATGCACCCTTTAATATTTTTAGTTCATTTTGAATAACAGTACATTCTGTGTAATACTGTTATTATTTTTTAAAATATTCAACATTTTTATTTTTCCGCCTAACTTTGTTATTCAAATTCCGTTTACATTTTTATTCATAAAATTTTGTCTTCCTTTCCTTTCCCTTCCGTTTTATTATGTTTTTTCTCTCGACTTTTACGGAGAGCATTGTTCTAACCAGTAGAAAATATGTATATATTACTTTATCCGGCAATTCCGAAGATTTTATTTTTTGCGAAACGATAGCTAAAGACTTTTCAATAAATGTTGATGACTGTCGCGGTATTATTATTGGATATTGATTTTTCAAAAGGAGGAAGTTTTCATTTGGCTTTATGGACTGCATTATCTTGTTTAGGAAATCTAATCCCAGAATACAATTACCTATTATATTTGCCAGAATGACTTCAAGATAAACCGATGCATTTTCAATTTTAAAATGACTCTTCTTCTTTCCGACGGTCGAACAAAGCAGAGATGCCCCCGTGACGCTGCGAAAATTATTTGCAATATCTGAAACAGAAATGATATCTTCCACTCACCCCGGGCCATACCAACCGTCATCCGCGCGTACAAAAGTTCCGACAGAACCAGTAACAATTAACATATCAACTAATTTCCTGTTTGCAGAACCTTTAATATAAAGACCATCATCATGACTTTCATTTTTAACGAATCTAATAACTGTCTTTTCGGTATTCTTTAATGTCCGTGAACAAAACAAAGGTTTAATCGACGTTTTCCAAAAATTAAAAAATTAGTAAAAAGAAGATTAAAAAGATAATCAACATGACAGAAGATGAAAATAAATCAGTTATTGATAAAACAGAATTATTACGAACGCGTTTACTTGACCCATGAACTTTAACCCTTTCATTACGGGTGCCGTCTATATCCGGCATCTACGTGACGACCAGTGTGTACGGGTGCCGTATATATCCGGCAACTTGCATACCGTCCGAAGACTACCGACGTGCATTGAGCACACTTTTCGGCGCGGTGCACAGTGGTCCAGAACTCCGATTTAGCTATTCAGGTACTTCGCACAGTTTTCGATCTTTTTGAAATCCTCGCCAAAAGCGCAAAACACATCCGATTTAGCTAAAATTAGTATTCCTATGTTTTTTGTTTCGCTGATTATGAATCTGACCTCAAAATTTCCAAAAATAAAATGGCGGATTCAATATGGCGACTAGGTATATTGAAAAATTAATGGTTCCTTAAAAAATTAGTATTCTTATGTTTTTTGAGTCGCTGATTACGAATATGAACTCAAAATTTCCAAAAACAAAATGGCGGATTCAAAAGTCAGGCAAAGTGTTATAAGGTGGAGCAAACAGGAGCTTTTCCCTTTTACAAAATTATTGGTTTATGCAAATGATTAATTAGGAAAACCACCTTCCACATTTTGTTATTTTTTACACAAACTGACCATTAAACGTTTGATACCTGTAATTAGTAAAATTTACGATTCGGAGTTTTTATGCATAAATGTTTGCGCTGACAATTTGATAATTACGTGAACAATTATTATCCTTGACAGTGGTTTCTGCAATCATTCTAAATTAAGATAAAATTATTAAAAATCTATTCCCTGGCAGGATCTTCTTCCACCTGGATCACCCATTTCGTTTCACTATGGGGAGCCGCAAAATATTACACAATTTCCATAATTTTTTAAAGTTTAGAGTCTAAGAGCCAGAAGAAGAAAATCTGTTTAAATGGTTTCGTGACTGTACACTAAAAACAAAATTTAACAACAAGGATTTCACTAAATTTTGTTTATCAGTAAGAGATAAATATCCATTCCTAACTGCTAGAGCTCAGAAAATGCTACGAAATTGGGTTTCTAGTAGTTGTTTTGATAAAATCTAAGTACATATTGCGCGAAAATCAATGTAGAAAAGTACATGAATATTATACTTATAACTAAGACTTATAATTAGTTAAATTTATTCAATTACAATTTTGTCCGACCTAAAATGTGTTTCATTTATTTGTAACTGAATCGCGCAAAAATTATTGTCTATATTTCAAGGTGTACTTGTTAGAATTTGTCATAAGGAGCTTTGGGGAAATCTGGATTCAGCAAGGGCGCCGGGATCTGAAAAAATCGTCAGATTTAAGACAAGAGTGAGATAAATGTTGGTAGAGAATCAGAAGTATGTATTTCTGGAACATGTTGTCATGCAACAAACTTCTGAAAAACTACATACATACCTAATTCTGTTTTTGCTCGATAGATACGATCCCAAAAATGATGCATAAATTACTTTCGTAAAGAGTTCTTGTAACAGAATTTCCGGCTCCATAAAAAAGTGATGATTTGTTCGAAACTTAAAGTATAAGCGAAATAATAAAAACTACATATTAAACATTGTTAATTTTAATTGAAAATGTGACTTTTATTTTTAATTCCGTTCATGCAAATGCTAAAAATGTGGTAACTGTGCTGTCTTATCAGTCATGAAATTCAAGCTGATAAGAAATGTTTTTCATGGGCTGTCAATTATGTAATTGCAGGAATTTCAAATGCGGCCTTTCCTTTTAATTAAAACGAGAAGGCAATTGTATAAAATTTTCAGAATTTTCCTAAATCACGAACTTTTTCCTGACTTAAAATTTAGGTTGGTCGCGTAAAAGTGAATAAAAATAGCGAAAATAAAAATTATTGTGAAAAAATATTATTTTTGTAAAATAGTAACAATAAATGTATGTTTTGTGCGTATAGAATAATACTTTCATAAATTAACAGGAATTAATACTTAAATAGCATGTATTTACTGGAATTATTCAACATATTGATATGATACAAAGAACAATGTAAAAAATGCATTAATTAAACCAGTAATCGCATATGCTCTATTTGTCATGTATGATTGTGGCGAATAAAGTATAACAATCATAAATAAATGTTCTATTTATTAATATTATGATACTTTTGTGCGCAGGAGAAAGCATTCACCCAAAATATGAAGCTTTGCAATTGGAGCACGTAAAGGAAAATGAAATGATCACGAACTGTTATTGGGCTAAGCTCCTCATAAAAGATTTACAGAAAGAAGATGCACGGATCTACACTCTTCTCGTAGAAAGCGAAAAAGGCAGGGATTCAACGAATATCAAGCTAATAATTCGTGATCCGACGGAAATGCGAGTGATCGCAGCCGCAGCTGCGGTTGGTTTGCTGTTCCTCTTACTATTAATATCTGTCGGCACATATTCACTACTAAGGCTGAAAAATCGGCGATACCGTCAAGAAGAAGAAGAAGAAGAAGGTAGTATAGCGGCCGATGCATTTTATAGTAATGCATCATCAACGGAGAGACAAAAGACTATCAACTCTCAAAGCAAGAATTTTCCACGGAAAGTGAATCAAGAAGGCGGATTAGGCGTAATGTACGATTATGATCAAATTACTAAACAAGTACGCGCCATGAGTCCAGAGGCTTTGAAAGTTAGGCGAGCACCAGCTGTACTTCAGCCACCAACGATTGTGTAAATCTAAATAGTCTAACTTCGTACAATATTACAAACAACGATCTAATTCAGTTAAGGAGATTTTTTGCTTTCATAGTCTATAAATTCATTGTTAAGTTATTATTGACTTAAGTAAGCAATTTTCTTTTATTATGAGCAATATGAAAATATTTCAAAGTTATTACAAATAATTTGTAAGTAACTTCGAAACGTATGTATGAGCACAATGGAGACATTATTCCTTATAATAATTGCAAAGAAATAATTTTAAGTACAACATTATTCTAACCTAATATAAAACACTTTTAATATTTGTAATTTTTAATACAGACAATCACAATTTTGTATAAGATGTTATAGATATAGGTAATTAAATCTTACTTTCATAAAGAAATGCCTCGTAAAATTACAACGCCAGAGGAACAAGACTTGCTTGTATATTGTGATATTAATTTCTTCGTTCTAACATGTTAAATATTATGTCATGATTCATCAAACACTACATGATACTAAATTATTTGATTAAACTCCATCCAAGGATACTTTATAAAAAGTAACATAGTAAGAGATGAAACACATCTGTATGACTGAAACTCAATATAATATAAATTTTGAAATTGCTTTTTATATGGAAATTGAAGATATTAATACCTGAAAAAAATTGTACATCTTATATTTTGTATAAAACATTCATGTTACTAAACTGCAAAGTTTATGTTAACAGTAAATTTAATTATTTTCGAAGGAATTGGTACATATTATAAATAGCTGTATTTGTTGAAAAAATAGTGTACACATGAAGTACAACTAATCAAAAACTATATTACCGGGCGAAAAAGACTTCTTGGCCTATAGCAAGTGTTTTGTTCTGATTCACCTGACGGATAGTGACCATCCGTCTTTCGCACGTCATTTTCGATTCTGATGTGCTACTGGCCGAAAAAGGCGCACATTCGTTACGTCGTCATATGAACAACGAAAGAAGTGTTTTGTTTTCGGTTATTATTGGTCGAACTTAAGGTTTCCAGGAATGATATAGGGGAGATAGTCGGTGTGAGCGACACTCTCCCCTTACCCTGTGCAATTCCGCGCGCCAACAAATCCTTTGCGTCCGGCAAAAAGATACTTAAATTTTAGATACCCACATATATTATATCGAAGAATATAATTTTGTATTGTTTCTAAAGACATTTTAGTATTGACGTAGGGAAATTTGTTTATTCCTTTATAAGAATAAAAACTATATTCACTTAAAGGAATATAGTTATTTTCTCAATAATGTATATAACCATTACTCTTAAAATACTCAAAATCATATAAGTGGAATTATACTTAAATTATGCTTAAATTGTAAAACGTCATCCTACACTTTTGTAATTACTGTAACAGTGTTGGCCAGTACATTCAATAAGCCACTCTCTTGTAAGGAAAATCTTTTCAGACAGCTATTGCTAGATAGTTTTAATAACTTTTACGTCTAGCAAATGTGCCTATCTGTCTAACAATTTGCAATAAATTTTGTTACTCGACGTAATGTATAGAGTTATTTGAAATTGTTGTTAATTACTAAATTAAAACAAGTTCTATTATCATTATTTCTCAAATGTAAATACAATACAACGAAATGCATATTCATCATAAGAAAATGTATATTATAATATGCATTTTAACCACATTGTATAAAGGGAGCATGTAGAATTCATTTCACATTTGTCGTGTAACTGATTTTCGTCAATATATGCAATTATTAGAAAATAAAAACTATTGTGATCTTCATTGTTACGTTAGGGCATAATTAAGAAATTTTATTTTTTAAGGTATCATTACATTAAAAATATAGCACTAAAGTAAAAATATTGTCTGTTGTTTACATTCTACCGTCTAGTATTAATGTGAATTATTTTATGAAAACTGTTTACAATTACAGAGCACGAATATAAACTTTAATTATGTATAATATATCTTAAGGTGTAGAATAGAAAGTATAATAGTAAATATGAAAATGTATATCAGTGACATTCAGCAATATATTAACATATATACTCTACGAAACGCTTCTTTTTAAAAAATGGAAATAAATATTACATCATAACTTAGAGAGTGATCACTTTTATTAGAGTTTTATACAAATTTTTCCGCCACGTATGTATAAAATACCGTTTATCTTTCGAACAATTATATTTTATAACTGAAATTCTCTGTTCCATCTTAAAAATCTAAAATGTTGATTTAATGTATTATTTTAAACGCGAAGACTATTTGAATCGTGAGTATATCAACAAGTATTTCTACGGAAACAAAATGTGACACTCTAACAAGGGAACATCCCGAGGTGTAACTCACCGATTTTGATGAAATTTTAGTATGATATACTCCTCGCGGAAATATTTGACACGTATTTTTTTTTATCGGCAATCGTCCACGTTAAAGGGGTGAAAACCACCCTCAAAGTTGGCACCCTGAAACTTATTTATTGAATATCTGGAAAACTATTAGAGATACGAAAATTTCGTAAAGAGAGAAAATTAACGTATTTCGACCACAAATCTAATGATATAAATATATTTTTTTTAAACTCGTTTGTTTAAATAATATGCTTAAAAATACAACTTTTTTAATGATTTTGTAAGTCAAATTTCAATAAATTTTCTTGAATATTTTTCTGAGAATACCATATACCGAAACACAAAATACGGATAAAATGGAAATTTGAAATTTTTTTTGTAAAAAAAGTTATTGCATTTTTAATTTTTTCTCTTGCGTTCTTGTTAAGTTATGCCTTCGTATATACATGTATGACTGCTTTAAAAGGCCAGATTTTATTGCCAGACACACATATCGTCTTTATATAAATTAAAAAAATTTGATTGATTAATTAATAATTTGTAACAATTATTGTAATAATGGTATTCATTGTTATTCTTATAACCAATATTTTCTTACACCACGAGCATTCTAAAGCATCCCTGTAATCAATTCAAGCATGTAACGTCCGAAAATAGTAAATATATAACGCATACCTCCCGAGAATTAATTAATTTATTTGGCCTGTCGGCGGATTCACATTGATATCATAAATGACTATCCCGAGGTGTAACTCACCAATTCTTATGAAACTATAGTATAAGGTGCTTTTCGTGGAAATATTTAATATCTACTTTCATTTATCGGCAATCGTCCACGTTAAAGGGGTGAAAACCACCCCCAAAGTTCGGATAACGAAAACTGTTTTATCGAATATCTCGGAAACTATTAGAGATACGAAATTTTCCTAAGGAGTGAAAATTAACGTATTTCAATCACGAATCCAATGCTATAAACATTTCTTTAAAAAACCCGTTTGTTTAAACAATATGTTAAAAAATACTTTTTTTTTCATAATATTTTCAGTTAAAATTCTTTCAATTTTCTTAAATAATAGTTTGCATACACTATATAGTCAAACAAAAAATACGGATCAATCAACTATGTATATACGACGGGAAAACTTGACAAGTTCATCAAGCGTAAGAATTGAAAATGCAATAACTTTTTTTGTAACACAAATATGAAACTTCTAATTGATCCGTATTTTTTGTTTGAGTATATAGTGTATACAAACTATTATTTAAGAAAATTGAAAGAATTTTAACTGAAAATATTATGAAAAAAAAGTATTTTTTAACATATTGTTTAAACAAACGGGTTTTTTAAAGAAATGTTTATAGCATTGGATTCGTGATTGAAATACGTTAATTTTCACTCCTTAGGAAAATTTCGTATCTCTAATAGTTTCCGAGATATTCGATAAAACAGTTTTCGTTATCCGAACTTTGGGGGTGGTTTTCACCCCTTTAACGTGGACGATTGCCGATAAATGAAAGTAGATATTAAATATTTCCACGAAAAGCACCTTATACTATAGTTTCATAAGAATTGGTGAGTTACACCTCGGGATAGTCATTTATGATATCAATGTGAATCCGCCGACAGGCCAAATAAATTAATTAATTCTCGGGAGGTATGCGTTATATATTTACTATTTTCGGACGTTACATGCTTGAATTGATTACAGGGATGCTTTAGAATGCTCGTGGTGTAAGAAAATATTGGTTATAAGAATAACAATGAATACCATTATTACAATAATTGTTACAAATTATTAATTAATCAATCAAATTTTTTTAATTTATATAAAGACGATATGTGTGTCTGGCAATAAAATCTGGCCTTTTAAAGCAGTCATACATGTATATACGAAGGCATAACTTAACAAGAACGCAAGAGAAAAAATTAAAAATGCAATAACTTTTTTTACAAAAAAAATTTCAAATTTCCATTTTATCCGTATTTTGTGTTTCGGTATATGGTATTCTCAGAAAAATATTCAAGAAAATTTATTGAAATTTGACTTACAAAATCATTAAAAAAGTTGTATTTTTAAGCATATTATTTAAACAAACGAGTTTAAAAAAAATATATTTATATCATTAGATTTGTGGTCGAAATACGTTAATTTTCTCTCTTTACGAAATTTTCGTATCTCTAATAGTTTTCCAGATATTCAATAAATAAGTTTCAGGGTGCCAACTTTGAGGGTGGTTTTCACCCCTTTAACGTGGACGATTGCCGATAAAAAAAAATACGTGTCAAATATTTCCGCGAGGAGTATATCATACTAAAATTTCATCAAAATCGGTGAGTTACACCTCGGGATGTTCCCTTGTAAGTTTTAACAGCTTCCGGTTTCTTGGTCCTCCTATGAGTGCGCCATGCTTGCTGTAATTTTATATCGGCATCCTAATCGCATAGTATATATTCTGTTATTATTAAAAGTCATTCCTGTATTGAACCGGTGTTCTGGATATCACTTCTACCTCCTGCGTATCCTTGCTAACACCAGAAAAGGTTTTTCTAATTCTGCTAATTTTCAGAAAACCCAATTTTTCTACGTATCCTACGACGCTCCGCATGATACACCAGAAGGTCCAAGCTTAAATGGGAACGCGTTACCAAAGTTTAGAGTAATGTTTCATGTTATTGTTTGTAGGGGCCGATAATGTCACTGTATTTAGTATCCGTAAGAGACGGTAGAAAGCGGTAGTGTCACCGAATATGTAGTTTCTCGTAAATAGGAGTAAAACTCGCGTACTGTGGCACGTCAGAGGAACTTTATTTTGCTGATTTACAAAAGATTTGCTTAGTCTTAAATTGGTGTCGTGGAAAACCGTTACCGGTCAGAGAGAAAACTAGCTTTTGTTTTCTTCTACTGTTACTCGCCAGATCGTCGCGCCCCTAGAGAGTCAAGTCGTTCTGGGTCGTTCTCTCAAGGGCGGTCGATAAAGTAGATTCCACCGTTGTTGGCGGTGCCCGAGCTGTCACAAATATGCAGTGCTACGCGTGTTCACTTATGTATAACTTTAATAAGGTTGTAATTGAATTATATAATTTACTTGTTAGTAGCAACACAACTACATATTTTCTGTAAAACAATTTATGATACGCAACAAAACTTTTTCAATCGTCTCTTCGTAACCAGATTATTATAACAATTAAATTATTGTCGTGTTTCTTTTCTGTTCTCTCTGCCAATGTCGTCACCACCGCCGTTATTCAAGTTGTCCTTAGGTCGTCTCACGGAATGTCCAAGGTCTAAACAAAAAAACGTACGAAAAGTATTTCGCGTTGTAATAGGCAACGTTCATAGAACATTAAACTGCCTTATTTTCCAATTTTGCAAAGAGTTCTAATTTCATTTTGAAAATAGAAAATGAAAAAAAGGCCGCAATTATATATCAAGAAAGGTTAAGAATATTTCGTAACAATCGATTAGTTTATCTATCTTTTCGAGTATTGAGAATGCAAGGAAAAGATACATGTGGAACTGTATATCGAAAATTTATGAAAAATAATCAAAATTGAAATTGGCTTTATCTCCGCGTAAAAATATCTCTGTGTTTACGTTACACTCCCCTTCAAAGTGCAAGGTGTGTCGCAGTTTCGCAGCGTACAGCGTTGCCTCACGAATTCGAACAAAGTCTGTAACAAAAATTAGATGCACATCTTACATACTTCTCCTCTGAAAATTTCATATGTTGGGTAATTCTTTATTTTTTACAGAATAATTGTTTAAAAGTTCAAAAATCCTGTATAATCATGTTCCCGAACAATATTATTCGCGTTATTTGTCAAGAAAATCGAAATATAAAAGTACGGTACGAGTATTAATGTTCTAAACGACAAAACTGAAGCGTAAATGTCGCGAGAGGTAGCGTGGGCGCTCTTAATTGCGTAGTTATGTCGCAATTGTTACTAAATTCGTAATTACTATTATCAAAATTGGCAATTATGGAAGAGTAAAAGTAAATTTAACGTAGTAGATAAACGAGAGAACTATTGTTTAGCGGTCGGTAAACTCGGAAAATGCAAGAAAAACGGCACTCACAGCGGATACGTGTTGACATCTCCCAATCTGGAGAGAGAAAGAGATTTGTGACCGCTCTGGTACGAGTGGGGATAGCTTGCGGCTGCTCGACTGCCGCTTAGTGGAGGAAAGGCGGGCCAATCGGAATTCGGCTGCATGTCCCGCGCTACACGGCAATCCTCTAACGCGCCACAACCAGGGATTTTGAGCATTTCAAACAAATAATTGTAAAAGAATCTCGAAATAAGAGATTTGAACATGAATATTATTCAAATGGTTAGTAAATAAAAGAATCTGGACCAGTAATATATAGAAGACATATCGCTTAGACCAGAGAAGTCAATCTTTTTACTCACTTAAATTTCGAGAAGTTATTTTTTATTAGATATTAAAGTATATAGAATTAATATTCACTGATGACATAAACTAATGACGGAATTTGAACGAATTTGATTGCATGACTTCAGAAATAATCAAAAATGTGCTTTCTTTCACATGGTCCTTTGTTCGCGGTTTCATCATCAGGATCATCTTTCTAATATCTCCAAGTTACATTCGTATAACAGTAGCATAATACAGTCACTTTATTATGCTATATACATGTATGAGTGAATGAACAACCAAGTGAATAGAAAGAAAGAGGAAATAACTTCCCACCGTTGAATCTCCTTCGTCGCGAAGCTTAATTTCTACTTAATCACGGAATCTTAAAGTTAACTTAAACGCAAAGACTTAGATATGACTAAACTAGGAATCCGAACATTCGGTAGTCCTAGCTACTGAATATTCAGATTTCGTGGCCGTTCGCTGGATACCATTTACTATTCAACATTACTATTGAATAAAATATCGTGCTTAAAGCCCATTTAAGAAAATTTAAAATGATAGTAAGTGATATTTAGACGGATCCCACTGTGAAGAGGCTGCCAGGAGACGGGACCCAGAAATGGAAGCCCAACCAACCTCCATTCTATTCTGCATTTCTTTGAGACACTTTCCCTCGGCATTTATGATTTTTATGTCGAGAGAAAATACAACAAAGGAATCGCCGACTCTACTTTACAGTATTCGGTATTCTAAACTTTTAATTCTAGCCATGCTTACTATTTACAATAATCTTACTAATTTAATGTTAAGCTATACTTATCACATTTTCATTAAATCTTTAAATATATGATAATTGACCTTTACGAAAAGTGACCATAAATTGAGGGAAAGACGAAAGAAAAAAGTTCACAACGGGAATAAGCGATAGGAAAACATAAATCACTCCCACTTTAACTTCGTATGAGAGCAGATGCACACTATCAAATTGTATTAATCTCTCTGTATTTAAAAGTGTTCTAATGAACGAATTGTTCCTTAATGTATCAGAGATAAAGTTTCGTAAAAACCAAGTACCTGCTTCTAGCCCAGCTGAATTATTAACTCTTAAAGTTAAAAGTTTGATTATTCTGTAGCTAACTCGGCTTAAAATTAAAAGCCTGCCTATTCAGTATCAATCATTCTAGATTCTATAGCCTAGACTCTAGACCATTGTTCAAAAGACGAAAGTTATTAAGCGCGCCATATTTCAAATTTTTTATAGAAGGCACTATATTCAATGACAGCCTCCTGCAGCATTCAATTCAGAGATACTACCGCCTCCTACAAACATTAACATGAAACATTTCTCGAAACATTGGTAACGCTGCTTTTATTTAAGCTTGGACCCCCTGGTGTAGCTCGATAGATAAAATGGCGCTGGCGTCCAGCACAAATAAGTTTCCTACCATATAATCGTGTAATATAAGATCAATAAACTAAAAGGGTTTCGTCACGGGACGAAATTCAGAACTGATCGTAGCAGTTCTTCATCTCATGTGTGCGGTTTTCATTTTAATGTGTCATCGGAGCAGCGTATTTTGCAAAGATGATGGTAAAATCAAGAAGATGTCTGTTAAACGCGTGTTAAGTTGAAAGTAAACGGATATCGTCGACGAAGATCTGTAGAAGAACAGATGATCTCGTTTGTGTTACGTCGATGCAAATAGAAATGTCAGACGCATGAATAATTGGAGGACCTTGGACCTTTAGGCTGACGTTCGACAGAAAACGTGTTCTTGTTTCTTCGTTCTTTGTCCACGATTTAACGTTTTTTCGTAAAGTTTTTTCAAGAGATATGTTACATTTCGCGAGTTTGTAAGCAATAAGACATTCTAAAACATCGTGACAATCTTTGCAAGGAAATTGCTCAATAACGAAAGATGAGTTCCGTTTGGAAACGATTGCAGCGTGTGAATAAAAGAGCCGCAAAATTCCAGTTCACTGTCTCCTACCACGAGGTTACTCTTGAAACAACGACAAAATGGTAAGTGTTTTACACTTTGTTTCTCGGTTAAAATTCCTGCCTGAATGCGAGATTTGAACTGCGCTAACATTTGACATTTCCTGTGAATGATGTCATTTTTTTTATTTTTAAGTATGCCGAAAGAAATTTGCACATTAAATTATTTTCTCAGAGTTTATCAGTACCTTATTTATATATGCATTACGTTGACAATGCTGATCTCCTAACCCCAAGTATTTTTTCCTTGACAGTTTATGATAAAATTTTAATGGAGTCAATAAATACACAAACAAAATATGCTTTTATTTCGAAACATTAATTTACATTTAAATAAACTAAAAGTATGCCAGGTATAAAATTTAATTATCAAATTGAATTATCAAATTGAATCATAACAAGTGCAATCACTCATAGTACATTCAGGCATAATATATTAATAACATTCTTGCATAGAGGCATATCCTGGCATTGTTTTAGTGTATAAATTTAAAGATTAATATTTATATTCGTAAGAGCATCACCTGTAACATAATTTGCAATAGATCAACATGTTTATATATTGTATATATGGAAATTAAATGTAGTAAACAATAAAAACTTTATGATAATATGGTGAAAGCATAACTAATTACCTAATTTTATACAAAAGGTTTTTGTTTAAGCATATTTGAAAGACATTAAAATCTATGTTGAGAAACTATATTCACTTTTTAATAATGTTTAGTAATTGTTTGTTTTCATTTGGATATGTATTAGTAAATTCTATCTCTTGTTTCATTTAATTCCATACAAAAGTTCTATTACTACATGCAATGTTTTGACGTCTTTCGGTATATGTCAATAATATTATTTATATGACTTTTATTGAGCAAACGTGACAGCACTATTTAAGAAACCTTCATGAAAATGTAAATCTCAAAGTTACTTTATTATATATTAATTGTACTTTTTTATGATATATATTTTACATAAAAATCATATGAAACTATTCTTTTATAAGTAAATACAATATCATATTGCATTTATGCTAAAACTTCTAATGTACTACATAAAGAAAACCATTTGCTGCTTGTCATTTACTAACTTTTTTAACTTAATTGAAATAATCAAATATCAAGGAAAATTATTTTTAACCCGTTGACATCAGCGATGTGTACACAACGTCGTAGTCATCACTGTTGTAACAGATGTGTTTAGTACATAAATTGACCATGCAGAGATATATAAAAGAATACATGGGATTAAAAATGTTAGATAGAATTAGACTTTATAAATACAACACAAAAAATATTAAATATAGTGTATTTGTGTATGAATGTTTATTATATTTCAACTCTTCGTAAAATACTAACATTTAATTGTGCGTTATCACAGCAGACTGTGTATATGAGGTAAAGGTGCCAGTAATTGATCTGGTATCAGTAGTCAAACATTTTATTGGAATATGTGAAAAATAAGGTTTTGAAGTGTAATAAGCTTTCGATAAAAGTTTGATAGATATGGTGCAACTATTTCCCAACCAAACTCTGAAACAATTCTACCTGAACTCAATTGTATATTGTAGCAACAAATGATTTGTTTCATTGACGTTGATTGTGTGCCTCTGCAGTAAAGTTTGCTTAACATTGTCCTTAAGAAATGGTGTAGGACTTACTTTTCAACTTTTTATGACTGAATCTTTCATCAGTTAAATTGTTGTAGTTTTATATTTCATACATGTCATGTTTTTTGTTATCTATACTTTAAAAAACATAATTAACAGTAGAGTCAACTATCGAATCTTGTTCTTCTTATTATTTGTAGAAGTTGACAGGTGTGGTCAGTTAGTGACATAAATTATTTAAATTTATTTAGTAATTACAGCATATCAATTTTACTTGTAATTTCTTAAGAAGTAAATAATAGAACTGTCGAATTCGAAATATAATGCATTAGAGTATATGACCACATGGTCAACTATTGACTGAAAATATGGTCAGTTATTGACTCACAATGAAACATATCGAACCCATACGCACCGATTTTGATGAAACTTACGGGAGAGGTAGTTTTATTCACGAAAAAATTTGATACGGATTTATTGTTATCGGTCATCGTACATATGGAAGGGGTGTAAATGTCTCCCGAAGTTGAGGATTGAAAATGCATTTTTTTGAATATCTCGGTAACTACAGGACAGAAATTTTTTTTTTCAAATTGTGTGCTCTTTAACAGAGAATTTGGCTGTATAAGAAAGGTTGCTACACAGAATGTTAGTTCTTGTAATCAAATCAGCTTTGTTTTCAAAGAAGGCCATTTCGGTTGTATAATTTCGCACGACGGACACAAGAGAAAGCTAAACATCAAGTAATAATCGTTAGCGTGAAAGACTAAAAAATTCCAAAAACACGTATTTACTAATTTGGATCATAGTTTTCGTTCGTAAATATATTCGATAGTGGAATAACGTTTAACGAAAGATATTAACACAAAAATCCAAATTTTTAATACATTATTTAAATAAATCATTTTTGTGCAACTTTTCTTATGCAGCTAAATTCTCTGTTAAAAAACACACAACTTACAAGAAGTCTATATTTTTTATGTCCTCTAATTGCCAAGATATTGCAAAAATGTAAGTGGTCAACTACCAACTTACATATGGTCAATTACTGGCTTCCCCGATTTTAAGTGTGGTCAAATACTATGCAAAAACTGGATTTTAAAAAATACCTATAAAATTGAAATAAGTTATATAGATATTTCAAAAATGTACCTCCGTTACATAATGTAAGAAGTTCAAACAGTATTTTTATGCATAGAGTCTCCCAATTTAATAAAGGATCAAGCCTTTACCTTATATAGTAAAAATAAAATGGTGCAAATGACTATTTTACTATGTATAGTTCATAATATTATTCAGGAAGCCAAATAAATTAAGCATTGTATGGACAAGACGTAGTAGAAGAGTTAGTTCTGAACCGTTAGATTGGGAACCAAGTTTAAGTGATCCAATGAAAGGTGTTATTACCTGGGCTGTTCCTGACAATCATACTGTCTCTGTAACATTGTTTAAAGATCCACGTACACATGAGTTAGAAGACAAAGACTGGACATTTGTAATTGAAGATGTAAGAAACAAAGTTGCATTTACTTGCAGAGGAATTAAATATAAATGTACGCTATTATTATTATTTATAAATAGGTTTCTTCAACGGGCAAGAGACGACATGTGGCTGCCACAAATATAAATATGAAGAAATATGCAACCTTAGAATCTAGTCAACAACAACTTAAATTAGATTTGAAACCAACTTCAAAGAAAATTGTTAGTGCTACCTTAGAATGTACTTTATCATGTGTGTTTTTGAGAGAGGGCAAAGCAACGTAAGATAACAGTCTATTTTATAACTCAGAGTTATTCTCTGCATAATATAAAAACTTAATTATAATTATTTATCAGGGATGAGGACATGCAGAGTATGGCTAGTTTAATGTCAGTTAATAATAACAGCGACATTGCACCTTTAGATGATTTTGATAATGAAGATATACCTGAAGATGTTGAAGAGGTGTCTGTTAAAAATCTAGATGAAATTTTAGACATTTCTGCACAACTCGATCAAATGACAAGTAGTCTCACTGAAAGTGAATTACCTAGTACACCAATTAGTGGTGAGAATTGTTTTCTAATTTTTTATGCAGATATGAAATATATGAGATTCTCCATAATAATAGGATTTGTAATAACAATACTTCTTCCACAGTGGCAAGTTTATCAAAAGATGATGCAACACCGGTAAATGAGAGTGATCATTTTATACGTGACATTAGTTTAACAGGGATTGGTGAATCTTTGAAAGAAAAATCACCTTTGAAAGATAATATTTCTGCTGAAAATAAGTATGCTATTCACTTGTTATTTTAATTATCAATGAGATATTGAATTCCAACAATTCAGTATTCAAATAATTATGATATTTAAACTATTCAAGATTATTATTTACATTGGGTTTTTAATAAACTTTGTTATTTCCCATAGTAAAAACATTGAACATAACACATTACGATTGCCATTACAACCATTAGAGTTAAAAAAGAACGATGCCAATATACCTAGATTAAAGGAAATAACTCCAGGCCAAGATTTGTTGGAGTGGTGTAAAGAAGTAACGAGAAATTATCCTGGAGTAAAAGTTACAAATCTAACGACGTCTTGGAGAAATGGCATGGCATTTTGCGCAATTATTCATCATTTCAGACCAGACCTCATGTGGGTATATTTGATCAACATGATTGCCATTTGTCGTTCATTTGTAATTGCAGTTATTGAGCGGATAATTAACGAAAAAAACTATATTGATCGAGGAAAACGTAACGTTTCAATATGAGTTTGAAACATTTGAGTTTTAGGAATTGCTTCGAATGAAAGTTGATTAATTATACAAGTAATCTACGGTAATATAAACAAAATTGATGTCAATGATGTTTTAAAAAAAGTATTTCATTTTCTCTTTGAGTCTCATGTTAAGAGAAATCATATTTTCGAATTTACAGTGAGTTACATCATTGATAATGCAGTACGCGAAGAACCATTTCATTTACTAAAGAAAACTGAAATTTTTTATATGTAATTTGTTTTTATAGAATTTCTTAGAAAAATGTTAATGGAAATATTAAGATGAGAGTTGATTAATATCAACTTAATATCAAGCTTAATAGCTACTAATTTTATACCACGATATTCTTTAAGTTACGGAGTAATAACATCGAGAACATTTTATTCTTTCCTTCAAAATAATTAATGAAACGAACAATCTCGAAACATGTTCTTCAGTACAGGAAAGAAAACACGTTTTTCGCATTTCACATCTCTCCGCGAGTTGATCCGAATTTCGAAAGTTTTCCCCCTCGCTACTCGATGCTTTTCTTGCATACAAGGTTCATCATTAGCTTGAATAACTAGCTCTATATTCCTTGTAGAAAGTATCGATACGCGGATAACCTTGGCAATATGCCAGTTATCTTATTTATATGTTCCATTAATAAACACCTGGCGTAAAAATATTCATTGTCTTGTAGTCACCTGCTTGTCGTTCATAATATTGCGCAATAACGACGTTTTAATTTTTACGCTATCGAAAATTTACAGAGACATAGACTCGTTGTTACCTCACGACGTGAAAGGTAACTGTAAGAAAGCATTTGACGCTGGCGAGGCACTTGGTATACCTAGAGTGATAGAGCCAGCGGACATGGACATATTAACTGTACCTGATAAATTAGCTGTGATGACATATTTATATCAGCTGAGAGCTCATTTCACTGGTCACGAATTAGAGGTACTAAAACGAATTGCAAAGGCGAACGTGTTTCTTTATTTATATTTTACGTTTTTGTTTTTAAAATCTGCATGTTTGCTTGAGTTATCAAATAAAACAGTTCTACCTTTGGCCATCCAAACATTTTTCAGTATAAGTGCAGTGGAATTCGCTTAATGTGACCACCTTAGGACTTACAGTAGTTAATAATAATAGCAACTAACTACAATATTATACAGGAAATAAACAATTTTCATTAAGGAACTTTATTACTGATATGTATGCGCATTATTTGTTATAAGCAAATTTTTTTAATAGAATTCTGATAGGCGAAGAATTAATGGAGCTTCTTACCTCTTGGTATTAATTGGAGAAACTTCTGAAATTTCTTTCTCTAAATAATTAATGTTCATTTTTTTTATATATTCATACAATGTTTTATTTTTGTCAAAATTTTATTACACTAAGCGGATTATTTCTAATTTTATATAAATTTCGCACCCAATTACTTACGGTAACAATAGTCAATTGACAATATTATTTGTGATTGTAATAACTGAATTCCACTGTTTTGCAATTAAATTTCATTGTTATAGATACGAACATACAATTATTCTCTTCAAATAACAATTCAGTTTATAATATTTCAATTCGATGATATTCCGTAAGTTAACAAAAACATAGTGGATGTAAAATGTATTATTTGATAAATATGAATTCTATGGCAATTTTATTCATCATTATTTTTCTCATTCCGTTCAAGTGCGATTTTTAATAGGTGTAATGTAAGCTTTTCTTAGAATTCATTACAAGGCCTCGGTTTAAATCTTCAGGTACATCAGATAGGTAAAACCACAGACGAATCTTCATACATGATTGGTAGATTTAATACGGACAATAACACAGACGTGAGCGTGCAACTTTTCGGACAGGAAATAATTAATTTGCGTAAGAAGGAACAAACGGATCAGAAAAATAACAAAACAGAAAGTAACAGACGGTAAATATCAAATTGAAGACGTCGTGATGGAAAAAGTCGATGAAACTACAATTGAACTTGATGTCCCCACAGATCAAATCCGTTCGATAACAAGAAGGAAGATATTAGCATCGATTCTCTAAAAAATAAATTACATTTAAGTTTGAACACGGAAAATCAGGATCACGAACAATGCAATAAAGACAAATCCCCATCCAGCGTAAAGGACGTTAAAGACATCATATTAGCCAGCTCGAAAAGTATCTTAGGGAAAGTGCTATCACCAACCAAAGAGAAATATTCATCTAGAGAAAAGGTACGTAGGTGTGTATGTTTGTCACATTCAGGTAAGGAGAGAAAGAGTGAGACAGTACGTGTACATTTAGAGGAAAGTTGTCTAATATGAAGAAGGTTTGTAGTATGGGGAGGTTTAAGATCTAATCATTTAACAGGTGTATTCTATTCTTGAATGTTGTGTTATTAACACATGAAAATTTGTACTAGTACAAGTTCGTCATTTATTTGTATATACAGGGTGTCCTGTATCTGGCTGTACAAGCGAGCAGAGATGATTCTATGTGAAAAATTGAATCGAAAATATAGAAACAATTTTTTCGTATAAAGCTTTATTTTCGAAAAAAATAAGTTTGAAAATTTGTCGAGTAGGTTTTTTTGCGGGGTCATGTTAACCCCTTGTCCTACGGTTTATTTTCTAACTGCCTCCGCAATAATTCAGATTTTAATTGCTAAAATAAAAATTCATCAGTGATTCTTGATATATCGTATAATTCGACGTAACATTATTATTACCTAATAATATTGTCGCGTCGCGTCTCATTAATATTCTAATTTGATCAATGAAATTGAAATTCATTCATTTACCGTCTCCGAACGCGTACTGAAGTTGCTGACAAACATTTCATAATTTTCTCGCTAAAGGTCACGTGAAGAAAAAATTAAGAAAAAATTATTTACCGTCGTCAAATTCGCCCCTTGAAACAGTACAACTTTATTCTGTGGAGATTTTTTGTACGACTGATAATAACCGAGATATTTAGGTGGTCCCATTTAAATGCCCCACCCTGTATAACTCAGAACGATATAGTATCTTGCACTACAATTTTTTTATCGACAGTTCATACCTTCTGTTCTTAGAAAAGTCGCCCTTTTTTTTATTAATTTGATGGTACATACAAATATTATGACAACGACGAACGGAGTGATATTGTAATACATTACCATCTAATATATGAGCCGTTTTCTTTGAAAGTGGTGTTAGTCCATTTTATATTATATGAAGATATTTAAGGGTTTGTATTTGAATGGTTTGAAAAATATTTGTATATGTAATACGCTCATTTTATGTCTTGTACATATTAAATTGATTTAAGTTTATAATATGATCGTTTTTAAAGTATTAGTGAAAAGTGAAGTAGAGAAGTTATGTAGTATAATTTTTTAACTAAATATTAAGTCTTTGCGGAAAGTGGACTTACACTACTTTCAAAGTAATTCTATTTGTAATTTCATTAACTACGTAAATATATATTGACAAAATGATGAAAATTTTGAAGGATTTCTTTTGAAAGCTCATGTCAGATCGCATTCATTGTTGTCATTAACTGACTTTTTGTCAAAAATGGACTTACACCACTTTCAAAGAAAACGGCTCATATATTTAACATATTACAATTAACTGTATATTTGCGTAACGGCATCTTTATACGGCGAGGTTTATCATACATTGTGCAAGGAGGGTATTAACACGTTGAACGTCACTCAGATTTTACTACTTTCGTAATTTTTACTGAACTGAAATTTTTTCCATTAATTGCACATCGTTATAGAATAGAAATGTTAAGGGTAAAAAATAGTTATACATTCAGAAGTACTCAATATTTTAGTCGGTATTTTTGAAAGTGTTGTAAGACCATTTTTGAGAAAAGCGCGTTTAAGAGAGTTTTAGGTGAAATTGATGTTTTATTTTCGCATTTCAAATGGCAAAGTAAATATTATGTAATATCCTCGTGATTTCATCCAAAGAGGTTCAACTGTTACATGTTACAACATGAAAGCTTTTGTACGAGCTCTCAAATATTTGAATATAAGAAGAAAGGAACTTGTACCACTTTCAAATATAACGGCTCATTTAAATGTTAGCTATATTAGCAAAATTCGTGAATATCGCAATTTAACAGTCATAAAAAAACTTCATTGAATATATCAGCGACGACCATGGGTAACCCTCACGGCATTCAACGTGTTAATACCGAAATCGATGTTCGATGTTTTCCACTATATATTTTATCATACTTATGTTCAAATAGAATGTCAGTTTAATCAGTTTTAACACTTTATTATATTTCTCTTTAAAAGTAGTTTTAATAAAATAACATGAATAAATATTTTAATTAATAATAGTGTAGTTTAAAAACGCCGAGCCAGCTTACAGGTGAGGTATAAAAAATTGCCGATTTTCGAAAGTTCTTTTTTTTAATTCGACCGACTCTGTAAGTAATATATTAACTCAAATCGAAATGCCGACTACAAAGTGTCTCTAAACGCACGAAGCTGATAAAATTGATTTAAGAATCAAAACCACCATGCAGGACATTAATAAAATTCGACAGGTAATAAATGTGCCCCGAAATTTAATAAAATTCCGTTCTATTCTCATGCTTCAAATGTAAAAGCATTGTTATGTGGCATACACAATGCTCGATTTAATTGTTCACACACAGTTATTTCTATATTTATCAAAAATGCAAAGAAATGTTTTAGTCAAAAGAAACATGCTATCGAGGAGGATATATTATAATGGTAATAGTTTGACCTTTAACTGCCTTGATGAGTCCTATCCTAAATGTTTGAATATTAGCAAAAAGAACATGTAATAAAAAGCATGAGGTTCCATTTAAAAATTCAATGACCATTTACTCGGGGCTGATCACTGTCAACTTGAGGCCACACAAATATCATGATATTTCCCCCTTGATAGCATATTTCTTTTGTCTGAAACATTCTTCCCATTTCCAAAAACTTCTAGAAATAATCGCGTGTACACATTTACACCGGACATACTGTATGTATAATGTACAAGGTCTGAAACACGAAATAAACAAGTGAAACACTATAGTGGCGTATCGTTTAAAAAGGTGACATCAAGGGAAGCCATTATAGTGGCGTACCGTAGCTGAGATACTAAAAGTAATAGGTACAAAACGTCGGAGTATTCTTCTATTTATGCTGAATCTATGAGTTATTAAAGAAAAACTCCTCATATTAGGCACTTTTTCTCGACTACTTCATGTTCGCGGTTTAGTTTTACGGAACTTTTCTATTTGGTTGATACACACGAGATACTGATACACATTTATCACAGAGCAAGTCTCCGCCAAGAGTTCCGCAAGCACAACGTCCTATACTTATGACTCGCCGACAATTAACAGATCCTTTTGGATCTGACGATGAAGAGGAAAATATTCAAATAATCGACGAGAAATGGTCTCAGTCGATCTCAATTAACAAATCGCAAACACCAGTCCGTGATGTCAGTATATCCGAGATTGCTGAAATTATTGCTTTCTATTTACTACTTGTTTTATACCTTGCTACATTAACAATCAAATTGTAGTCCGTCATTATAGCATTTTAATTACCACTTAATGCTTCCCGATATTTCGATTTTCGACTGCAACACATATAAATTTTATTCTTTACACCGGTAGACAAATTTTTGACGAATGCTTCTTTTTGAATTGCGTATTATCGGTTATTCGAAAATACTTAAATATCTACGGTGTTCCTGATTACGGGAGGTTGTGAAATGATGTTGTTTGCTGTGTTTATTTTTGGATTTATTGTCGCTAATTATTTCACCACTTACGTTATGTTACCGCGTAATTTTGGAAAATCCCTCGTTTATATGGAATGAAATGTTTATCTCATTCTAAGGTAACAAATTCTCACAATAAATTTAAATGTTCTTCTTATCGTATTCAACAAGGCTCAAAAGCAACATAAAACGTTTATTCGCAGTTTCTGATTCACAGAAAGCTTCATAGAGAAAAACTTGGCGTGTGGCCTCTTTTATGCGCCTCTTTTAGTTTATACGTACCTCTTGAGCAATTAATATTTCAAGTCGGAAAAAAACCTTTTATACAGCGAACACCGTTGCTAATTTTAAAAGTGATTTATTTATACCACTTTATCGCTGCATGAAGAAAATGAAACAGAAATTACGATGTTATTTATATCAAAGTTGACTGTTTATAATACATCATTTACGAATTTCAACGATTATAAGAAAATTTAGAACGAAATACCTCCATTTCGACATAATGCCCTTTTAAATGGCATACAAGTGAACAACTATTTAACAATTTATACAATAAGACATTCTTTTTATATATATTTACACTCATCAAGACTCTACAATATTGTAAAATGATATAGTTTTTGATTAAATTTTTATTATATCAAGAAGTTTTGTTACTCTTTAATATTGGATTTTTAAAAAAAATAATACATTGTGACGAAGAAGTCGTCCCGTTTATTAATATAAATCTGTAGTTAAAAGCAGAATGAATTGTCGGCATTTTAACTTTCCTTTAGCAAAACATTTGTTTCAGTGTACTCGCTGATTTGCCAAAAAACAACGAAGATATTTAAGTGTTTTCATTACAATTTCCTTATTGTAGATTATTTGCATCAAGTCTGCATGTTTGCTAGCATGGTAATTGCAAATGGGGATTGGGTCAAGTACATTGTAAGCAGTACCAAAATCTATCGGAATATACGAAACCTTTTGAAATATGTTAAAAAATAATATCGTTAATTACAGGCGTTGTCGAAACTTGGCAGAACATGTTCGCATAACAGTACTTGGAAAAATAATAATTCATTATTTATTAACACGTTGAATACCATGAAAATGTGACTAGAGGGTAGTTGTCATTGCAAGCCTTTCGGTCTGAATAATTTTTTAATTTGCTTTGAGTTAATACAACCTAATTTGGAAATATACTCTGTCATTAGATATTTATGTCTCTTTGATGGTAGCTGTAACTAAAAATATTACAGAATACTTTCATTAAATATGTTAAATTCCCGTTAAATCGCAAAATTGAAATTACATTAACAGAAAATTATTCTAATTTTCAGGACAATTAATTAAAGCGAACGGGTCTAAATTCAATTGACTTACGTTTCTTATAAATTTTAAACGATAACATTTAGAAATTTCCTATTTAAAAATACGAGTGTAACATAACTAAAATACCACAGAATATGTAACAACATTTTCTCTTTAACTAAAACTGTTTCACTTCGGTACAAAAGTGAGACAGGAATATCTCCGGGGTCAACGTGTTAATTTTTAATTAATACTACAACCTATCGAATATGTTCGAATATAATAATGTTTCGGAAAACCAACCTTTATTTTATCAATAAATGTTTGTGAGCGGAAGATGATATATTTAGGTGTAATCTATGTGTAAATATTGAACTTGATCTCATTCCTAATATCAGTATTAAGTTTTTTTTCTCAATGCACGATCTGTATACATATTACCACATAGCATGTACATACAGTTGTTTAAATTAGAAGAATTTTGAAGAAAGTTGGATTTCAGCTTGCTCTCCTCCCGTAAAACCCACAGACTTATCCCAGTGCGTGTGTCTGTCTATCCCTAAAAGAGATCTAGTAAATGCATCCTTTTATAGGATTCGGTAAACGACAGAGGAAGTCGTGGTAGTTCAGAATGTCAGGGTGCATCGACGCCGTACGGAGAGCAACGTTTGCAACATGTAATTAGTTACACTTTACTCCCAAGGTTTTGTATTGGTTTGTGACTAATTTGTCCTTTTTCTTTTTTTTGTATTAGCCGTTAGTCAGTCGGCACGACGAATTAAGAGAACGTGCAAGACAACTATTAGAGCAAGCCAGGAATCAAACAAAGCCGGCTGGCTTTGTTTCCGCCGCTACTAGCCCTATCGAGGTCTTTTTTTCTTTCCAATTTTTGCGTAGAATAGTTGTAAACACTAACCCAGTTTGGCATGCGTGTTAGTAGTGACTTTGATACGTGATATCACTTTATTTCGTTTATGTGAGAATTCGTAAAATTCGCAGACACAAAGCGACGATGAGAGACAGCAACAGTTGCGCGAAAGAGCGCGACGTTTAATAGCAGAGGTAAAAATGGGCGTGAATGTTACACCGAATCAAATTAACGATGACAATAACAGCGATAGACGTTCGATAGACGATCAAAATAACAGCCCGAGAAGGAGCATTACACCGTCTACGCCCGGTGATAGACTTAGTACGAAGGTCAGTTCTTTGTACCGATTTATGATTATGTTAAGCGTTCAGTAATCAGCAAAAATTATGTTTATTGTAATCTGGACAGAGACAGTGTCATTTATTATACAGAAATACTACGAAACAACAGATTCTATAATCTGATGTATGAGTTTCATTTGTTACTATGGGACTCTGCATTATTACATAATGAACGTTTAGTATTTTCAAAAACGTTTAGTTGCTTTCAGTTTAGATAACATGTATAACAAGAAGAGTAAACGTCTACAGATATATGAGCCGTTATTTTTGAAAGGTGTGTAAGTCCATTTTTGAGAAAAGTGTGTTTAACCCTGCTGTTCTCCCCGGGTCAATAGGACTCGAAATGAAGATTATATTTTAATAGACACTATGTTTTTGTGTCTTTGTTTCCGATATTCAATATATTTAAAGTCTATGCCTGTTATTTGCATATTTTACATATTTAAAACCTGAACCTTTATTTATCGGTCACTATAGCCCAAAGGAACACAAATGTAAGGTAGAAATCACGAGAACAGCAGGATTAAGTTGGTTTTAGCTAAACATAAATGTCTCCCTTTCGCGTTTCAAATGTTCATGTTAGTTCAACTATTACATGCTATAGCTTGAAAGCTTTTGTACGAACTGTCAATATCTCGGTATAAGAACGAACGAACTTGTATCACTTTCAAATGTAACGGCACATATGGATACTTTCTGTGCAATGATATTTAACCCTTTGCACTCGAGACGTAAGTTTTGACTTGAATCGTTACTTGGTGTGATGCAACTACTCATACGATGAGTGAGATGTAGCAGTTCCCTTTTTCTGAATATGTGTAATTAATCCGCATATATTAAATTGAGAGAAAAGGGTATAATAGGATAAGAAGGTTAAAAGTTGCTTTTAAATCGATTTCATTCATCGATGGCTCATTCGAGAGGAGGCCAAAGGCCATTGTGTATCAAATTTTAATTCGATACACTGACCGCTAGTTGTGCGGTAAATTCAAAATATCGAATAATCTTCGATTTTCCGATGTTACTCGTGTGTGGAAATTTTGAAAAAATTTTAGCGCATTCTAAATACCACAATACGTGTATAGGGATCTTTCGAGATTTTTCACTGAAAATCCTACGTGCCAAAAGTGAAATTTTTTTACATCGAAAACTTAAAAGAAGCAAAAAATGTTATTTTCGTATTTTAATTTTCAGAGCACAACTTTTTTATTTTTCCAGCAACAATTATATGTCGTGATTGTTATCTTCAATTTTTTTCATAGTTTTATGCTTTTCATATCAAAGATTTTTGTAACGTAATTCGGGCAGAAACGCGATCAGTATTTGTTATTTTTACATTATTTTCATGGAGTACGTTCATTTCATAATTTTTAATATTTCTGCATTCGAAATAATTACGTATAAAGATGTAAAGTTGTATAAAGTATTAACATATAATATATTTATACGTTAATTTGTGCACGGAATATTTTTATGTTAATTTTTCGCTTGAACTAAAAAGTCCACGAGTGCAAAGTGTTAGTTAGTGTAACAGTATTGCACAGTGTTCTTGCAGTGCGGTGTACCATCATTGCGGAGTTCAATCTGTAATGTTAAGATTATAGTGCAACCATAACATTGTAATAGTATTTCATAATTTGTTTTACATTTTTATTCTGTGATATTAAACATTTAAGATCTTATTTTTGAAAAAATTAATATTTCAGTCCGAATATAATGGAAATATATTAGCAAATGCTAGTGTAATAGATGGAGAGAAGAAAACTGGTTCTCCTTTGTACTCGTTTTCTAAAATAATAGAGAGAATTTCTCCTGACAAGGCCAGTCCAGATAGAAATTCGTACACGCTCAGAGGGGTATGTTTCTTAGTGATTTTATCAATCAACATGTGTGACGAATTATCAGCTTAAGTATAGACGGATGTATTGGTAATCAAGCAAATTCTGTGCTTAGTTGGGTAAAGATATGACCTCTTATATTCAAAACGAACTCGAAGCTCTAGAAAGGGAGCAGTCTCAAATAGATATTCAAGCTGGGAAACTTGAAAAACAACTTAGAACTGCTATGGAGAGTGATAATGAAGATGAAACTGAAAGACTGATGTCTCTATGGTTCACTCTCGTTAATAAAAAGAATGCTTTGTTGAGAAGACAAATGCAATTGAATATACTGTAAGCAAGTTATTTTTTAACAATTTATAGTATTCAATGCTGTGATTGAACTAGTAGAAAGTAAATATTAAATGAGATTTCCGTGATGTTCAATTATTCCAGAGAAAAGGAAGACGATTTGGAACGACGTTTTGAACTATTAAATCGTGAATTGAGAAGTATTCTGGCAGTAGAAGATTGGAGAAAAACTCCTGAACAGAAAATGCGTGAAAATTTGCTCTTGGAAGAATTAGTGTCTATTGTAAACAAAAGAGACGAATTAGTTCATCATCTTGACACGCAAGAAAGAGCGTAAGTATACAAATTATACCTTATTTAGGGTTAATTTTTTTTCTCGTAATACATTTTTTCCAAATATTGAATTTGACCTTTGTTATAGCATCGAGGATGATGATGAAATAGAACGTGACTTATCGCGAGCAGGTTTGGCTCAACGAAACAAAAACTGTGTTGTGCAATGAACATTTTATTCTATTTATCCTACTACCATGATATAAAACGTAAGTACCATAATCAGCAATATAAAAATGAAATGTAGTTTCTGTAGATCGATTTGTATAATTTTAATCGTAGCAAGTTTCATGTTATAAGTTACTTCAAATATATTTTATTAATTTCTTAATATAAAATTCTGCAAAGTGCAGAAACTATTTATGTTCTTCAAATATAATTTTAAAAAGTGATCTTACTATTCTTACAATTTATTATACAAAGGTATTTTATAACACACGGAATCAATTTTGCACACGCTATTCCAAAAATATATCTCTGTATATTTTGAGAATGCGTGTCACAGCAAGTTGTTAGGTCATGATGCGTGAATTCAGTGTGTTAATATAAGGAAAACACATAAGTGCAGAGTACTTTTTAATCGTTTTTGTTGCAAAGAATATATAAACTTAAGCTGTTGCAGTTACGCCTGCTACCGTCTATAAATTTCCGAATACCTAGCAAATTTGAATAAGCAGTGTATCAATGGTAATAACAATACAATAATTTTGTTAATAAAATTTATATTAGTTGGAAAGTCCGTTGGAAGAAGTACAGTACATATTATGTGAGCTTCTCACTACTATTTCATATAAAATCGTTGACGTTAGAAAAGTTGAACAAACGGCGTAAATCGCTTAGTAATTGTAAATCGAAAAGCTTGGATTTCAGACGATTCATATCTATACAGGGTGTTTTCTCTAATGCGACGCACGATCTGACAACAAAAAGTTTAGAACAAGAGGTGCAGGATACGTAGTCTATAATAGATATCATTAAAAAAAATCAAAAACAGGAATACACATCTTTCATCTTATTGTGGAGGCTATCGAGACGAATTCAAAACTTATATTAAATGATATTTTTGCTATCATATTGTGAGGGTTTTAGCAGTTTCTTTCGAATCGCGTGGTTACGTGGATTGACTGGTGTCATTCATCTGTTTACCTGAAGCCGTGGAGATCGCTGCAGGCGAGAACGAGAGAAAGAGGGAGAGAGAGGCACATTTTCAGTAGTGTAAATTGATTACTATAAATCAATAAAAATATCAATTAATATATGTTTTGAATTCGTTTCGATGTCCTCTACATCCGGTAAAAAAAAAAGATGTGTTCCTATTTGTAAAACCCCGGGTGACATCAATTTCGCTATAAAAACAAACTGTTTTCGATTTTTTTTTCTGATATTTAACGTACACTCCATATCCTGCAGCTCTTGTTCTACACTTTTTTTTTGTCAGATGGCTGCAGGTGGGTGAAAAATCGTGCGTCGTGTTAAAGAGAATTCCCTGTATATAATACGTTGACATCCAGCCAGAGTGAGATATTTACATAAATTTTGCTTAGCCCAAAGTAAGACTGATAAACGTAGGAAAGCTTTGATAAGACCGCGAATGCTTTTATTTGACTTCAATCTTGGGTGAAACGTCGTTTCACATTTTCGTTTCCGTTTATAGTCGTGGAATGAAGGTAAGGATTATCACGGGAAAAGCTATCATAGTGCTAGGCAGCTAAGGCGATCGTATAAACCTATGGATGGTACTGCACGTTAGAAAAGCATTCTCTGTAATGAGAATATGTAGTTAAATTTTGTGTCTCAACGGAAGAAATTAATTACACCAACTGCTGTATTTATTGCTCAAAGTATATTCAGATGTACTTGTCTTGAAGTACGATAAGAAATTTCATTAAAAAATTTGCATTTCGCATTATAAAGAGGAAGGAAATGTAAAGGAACATTATCATCACAGTAATATAATATCTATTTCGTTATAAAAAGCTACTAGTTTTAAGTTGGTATGAAATTCGAGACAACAATTACAGGTATGGCCCATTTTGCTCTGGAGTTGCCAAAGAAAAGAAATGAAATTTTTCTTAACGATCAAGCGACGGGTTTCATAGTTCGCAAGACAATAACTTTTGAAGCCCATTTTTTTTACTATAAATTATGTAATAATTGTGCAAAAAGATGTTCCGTATTTATAAAAACTCATCATCATACAACGAAGAACACTTGTTTTTTATAGACTTCAAACTGAAAACCGCTTCGTCAGAAACTGCAAGAGAGAGAGTGAAGGCAGTTATCGCATTGCGAATACCGTGAAAAATGTGGATCATATCGTGATAAGTTCGCGCGTAATCGAAAGTCAACATTTCGTCGTGGAAGCAATGGTAAAGAAAACCATATACTACTGTATTGAGCTATTTAAAGGGAATACAATGTCGAGACTTTGGTCGAAATTAAAGGCAGATGTAAATAAATACGATAATACACTACTATGTTTCCGCAATTGAAGAAAGGCCAAAGTGTATTTATTGTTTTGAGAACTCGCGTGTCTCTATCGATTACAGCTCAAAAATTCATAGCCGAATTACGTTTGAAGAATGGAAGAGTGGAAAACACGAAGAAGCAATTTAGAAACAATATCGTGAATTGTTATCGATGTAGACTCAATTGTAAAATTAGGCGATGAATCTTAGTGAATTATGTCGTTCGATTATACTATAAGTTTCCTTCAATAAATCATTGTATTTATTCTACTTGTGCTATATGGACATCACAGATTTTTTACAGGAAGCTATACGCGTTTAATTCCTTTGTGCAATTCTTCACAATTACTGTTGTTCAAATGGTTTTAGAACAATGAAGAAATGCTTGATTTTATTTAGATTATGGTACTTATTATTTATTACTATAAATGCAATGTTTTTTTTGTAACTGAAATATCTTACTCCGTTTAGAGATGCGACTTCTGTGCGATATAAATACTCAAACTTATCAATTATTGATTACTTGATTTTTTATGCAGAATCAGCTTAACGCTGTTATGCATTAGGCCTATGTAATTGATTTCGTGGGTTCTTAGACGCGACAGTTTCTCCATCGGTGTTTAGGAAATTTGTATGCGGTTTCGTGTGATAGTAAAATTATTAAATATGTTGCGACTGAACCAGAAATTATAAGTTTTTACTATCCTTGATGCGATAAAAAATGATACTTTTAAATGTTTGTTATTTTTAAAGTTATCCGAATGACAAAAAATTATGTAGTACCAATTCTGTTACGAAAATGTGCATCTATAAATGTAATTATTTGGCCAGGAATTAATACGAACAAAGAGCTCGTTCGCAAATTTGGCCGAAAGGATTATTTTATTGTTCTACGAAATTTCTTTACTTTGCATGAAATAATTCAAATAAATACGTTATAGATAACATGAAAATTACATGGACATAAAAAATGTATTTTTAAAATACGTTTGATTGAGAGCATACATTGCAATAATGTTTAATCTCCGTATTCTTTGGATAATTTTCATAATAGTAAAATGAATGCTGTTGAAGAGACAAATGCACATTGTAGGGTATACTCGTCCCTAGTGGATTTAAACTGCATTCTTTTTTTTAGACACTGTAAATGTGTTTTGTAAAGCAACATCATTGCAAAATTAATCGGCCGATTTATTAAGTAATTAGATACTTTTAAGGGCTCACTGAATTCCTACGATAATTAGGTACAAAAAATGCCAAATATTATTAACACTAACCGTATCGGCTATTTATTCATTCCCATTCTGACCGTAGCTCGTCAGTTGACTAGTTATGAGATAACGACAATATTTCTCCGAAAGAAATGCAGGAGATTGTTAATTTAATGTAGGAAGAAATGTAGAAAATAGTTTTTGGTTAATAATACAAAAAAATTGCATATTTTCATTCCATTGAAACGGTCAACTGACCGCGTACGGTACGGTTAGTGTTAAACTGATCAGATAATATTGTGCTGAACTTCATTAGTGTAAAAATATCAAATGTAAGACATTAAGAAAAGAAAATCTTACTGGATTCAGTGGATGTATCATGTACACGTTTAAACTTATCTCTCGGGTGTGATGCAATTTTCATTTGAAATAATTAACAATCATTAGATCTCACTTCCGACTTTAATTTAACATACAAAAGAGGAGAGTACAATTTTAATCGTCGTGTCTGAGAGTATAAACAAGAAACTAGTGTTTAATACTGTTATCAAATTTTCCCATTAATTTTTAAGATTATAGCGCTCTTGTTTCTCTGAATGTATAGTGAGCGTTATTGTGAATAGCAACATTACGTATTTCTTTATCGTCGCTAGATTCGTTCCATTTATTGTATCAAATCTGAAATGTTATTTGTGTCGTGTTGCAATTTTAAAATGCAACGTTATTCGAGTTTATTACAATTCTGTTTTGACGTAATTGCTTTTCTTGACGTTGTAGATTTTATTTGCGCACCGTTATAAAGTTGGCGTGACAGATACCCAGTCTTTAATGATGAATTCAGCAATAATTTATTATTCTAGTGCCTATGAATATTTATATCCGTATTTTACAGTGCGGTATTGTACTCTGAATGAAGATTATGAGACGAGTGTGCGTGTGTAGTTACATATCGTGTCTCGTAATAATTGTCTTCAAAATTTGTAATTATCGTTTGTTATCTGAATAGATAAATTCTGGTGTATCTTGTAATATAATATGCTTCCGATAATTCTATCAAAGTAATAATACCAATCCTCCGTTTGCAGTGTTCGTTGAGCACCCATTAGTTGACATTCATTCCAACATGTGGAATATTACAAGAATCAGTAAAGTATTTCAGATGTACTTTAAAAAATTGGTTTATTAAAAATGGAAATGTAATTTATAACATGCTAGTTTATCACGCAAAGTAAAATATTTTTGGGGATGCTATTCTGGGACACAAAGTATGTCTATCCATATGTGTATAAAAAAAGTCACATTCATACTTATATTCTGCGTATCGTTGCTCTATAATAATTTTAATTTATTTTACTATATATCGTTATGAATGTTATCTACGATGTACTGTAATCGTAAAGGTTTAAAGTAACGATAATTCTTGCCGATGCTACAGTCTTGTGAAGAACCGCGGTTTCCTTTTGTTAAGTGCGATGTTAATTGTGAATCACCTCGTGTGGAAGAGAACGTGAAGCAAGGACGTATCATGCAATATTCATTAATAAGCGAAAACAAATAAAGCACTGCGAGAATATATGACGAAGCGATCCTTGTGATGTATCAAGCTACCATATCCTTTTCGTTTTTTTCATTGATCCTATTTATAGGGACCGCTCATTTTTTTTATACTGCAATAAAACAGTACATTCCATAGTATGAAACATGCTATTGGATATCAATGGGATACTTTTTCCAAACGAAAGAGCGAAGCGAAGATGTTAGCTTACAATGTCTTCGCAATAATTCCTCTTGATGCCTTTGGTTTATTACTAAAATCAGAGGGCGGTTATTTTAAAGAAATTTGAAAAAGATATCCTTGATAAATTTAAAGGCTATTTACATCGTTTATCTAGTGCGAGCAAATAAAATTTGCATATTTCGAGGTTACTGCAGCTCTTCATGCAAATAAAATAATACGGGAATAAGAATAGTTGTATATTCGCAACTGACAATTAGTGCAATAGAGCCTTCATATACAGTTGTAAATATGTAAAGCAAATTATTGGCAGTCTATTATTTATTTAAAAATTGCTGTAATAATTCGTGCCTAATAGTCAAACTATATTTCAATGATTTCATTTTATGTATGTTGAAGTATATAAATTTGTGAAATTTTATAGAAAATATAATTTACTTTCACAATTCATCGCGTTTAATATTATTCAATATTGTACTTTTATCGAATAAACTGTGAAGTAAATGAAATATGAGTTTGGATTCTGATATCTGAAAAATTCCTTTAAAGGAGGATTAACTGATCAAAAACATTGATACTATATTATCGATGTTACGCTAAATGTTGGAATTTAACTCTTTGCACTCCGAGCCATTTTTACTATGAATTACCAATTACTCTAGGACAATTGTCAATTGTGCGAATACCGACCTGTGGAAAATTGAAAATCTTGCTTTGTTATTAAAAAAGAAGCGTATACATTTTATAATTATGTTTTACAATATAAAAAAATATACAAATACACTGCATTTACCTGACAACGGAGTTATTTATCAGCTTCTCTTACAATGTCGCCCCTGCGGCGAAAACGGAGTGGAAAGAGTGAATTAAAAAAATGAACCGTTAATTTGTAATATTTGACACGATGAATAAAAAATACGGATGCTTTCAATCAAGCAGATACAAACAAAACTGGATTGTTATCAAGTATCTACATAAAATTTTGAAAATGTATAAACTTTCATATTTTGTTATTAAAAATTAGATCTTGAAATTTAATGCTCACATATATTTTCCAATTTTTGGATATATATATATATTGGAAAATATATGTCAGCATTAAATTTCAAGATCTAATTTTTAATAACAAATATATGAAAGTTTATACATTTTCAAATATATATATATATATATTTTGGATAAAGAAAAAATAAGTGCTGAATATTATTTGAGATATACTTGTTTCAAAATATATATTGGCAGTGAATTTACGTACATTGTTTATGAGTATGCTTATAATTTGGTTATTTTGTCCTTACATTCATTAAAGTACACAGAGATGAGTAATGCTATTTTGATATTCTTATTCAACTTCTTATACCTTTTCCTTATGCAATCTGCCAATTTTCAAGAAGTAACCAACTATTCTCTTTTTATTATTCATTTTATGTTATAGGTCCCCACATTCTTTCTTTATCATACAAATAATTTCGCTTTGCAGCTACACTCATTGCTTTTATTCAAATTCCTTTTTATAAGTTTATAGCAGCGTCATATTAAATATTTATCAAAAAAAATTATTGACTCAGAGAGATTATATTTTATTGTATAGCCCAAACAAAATAATAGTACCACAAGTCTTAAGTAGACTTAAACTAGAATTAAATTCTTTTCGAATTTGTCGTTAAGTAATCTAAAAAAAATTGGTATTCATCCCAAAAATGGTCGTTGATATACTTGACAATTAATTCAGTGTCACTGGCATCGATTTAATAAATATAAATAAACTTACCTTTAAGATTTTATTTAAGAAATATATAAAGTTCATTAGGGTATTTAATTTAAATAAGCTTTTGTTAAATAAGTTTCCCGATTTATTTTTATATTTGGTCGAATTTTTAGCTATCTACTCATATTAATCAAAAAGTGTACCTTTTAATTTGTGACAGGACTTTTCTCGACATTTAGTACAATTGACGAGTTTGTTACATGTATAGTTCGACATGTAAAGATTAAGCGTTCGTCGCTTTGATTTATGGTAACTATTACAACCAAATATTGCTAATATACCTAGATCGGTTGAAGAATAACTTCACTAACGTTACATACTATAAATTCATTTAAATTCGAATTCCTATTAACTAGAATATAAATTACTTTTTGGTTTACAAACTACAATTTTAATTATCGTAATTCTGTAATATGTTATTTGACCGCGTTCTTTTTGTCTTGTACTGATTATTACATATTACATATTACATCGGAGAACGACGACAGTTCTGTTTTAAATTTCACGGAATCCGGACGCAGAGTTCAACTCAACGGCTCGACATTACACAGTTTTATTAATCGACACTTCTTAGGTCAATGAATCAATTTTGCTTCTCAATCTGAATCACGTTTTTCTGATACCTGTCACGGAAACATCATGGAATACTGATATCGATGGCTTTTACGATTCTTACGGCTTATTGCAGAAAGACAACGCTAATATCAAAACAGCGATGTCTTCCGATGTTCGCAATCGAGAAGAATCTCATACCTCAAGCAATAAATACAGCACGTACCGGGACTGATATCTTTAATTGGAACGCAAGAAGCAAAAGTATAAGAAACGATTTTATCCATCGGAAGACGTTTTCCGAAGTTTATAAATATCTGAGAAAGTGTATACTTTCGTAAAAAAGAGAGTCTGTTCTAACTGCTTATCAGTAGAATTTACTGCATCTGCTTGTTATTCGCTTTTACCGTCTTCTTATATTTTTTCAACATAATTCGAAGGAAAGAGTCCCGTTTTGCCCTTTAACCTTCCATGCCACCAGCCACCGTCATCTGGAACATCGAAAAGTTGCTTGAATAATCTTCATTAACCAATTTAATTATAATATCCTATCAATTATAAAAATAATTTTTTATGCGAGTGTTAGTAAATGGTCAATATTTATTATGTTTGAAATTTTTGAATGGAAGTTATCTTTTTATGATCATCCGAATAATAAAAGAAGTAGTATCAATTAACGAGTGCTCCCATGATAAAAAATATCGTAACTGTTCATCAATTTTCTAGCATAAAAAATATTAGTTCATCGAGACATTCGATTTTTATAATTGCCTGTTGACTATCTGAAGTCATAACTACATGTGAACTAGCTCCATCCATTTTCAACATTTTTTCAAATTATACCAATTTTCTGTTAACGGGAGTTCAATAATTTATTTCCAATTGAAATTCCAGAACATATAGAACAGATGAGTGAACTCTTTACACGAAGAAATATGTAAAACTCACATTCTTTGAGTACTTCAATAATATCACCCTCTTTGAGTCCTAATTCATCAAGATCCTGAGGATTGTAATCATATAGAGCCTTGACTTTCGGTAAATTTGGAGGTGCGGGTTTCTGTGGCGCTGGTTTTCTACCGCTAGGTACAGCACGAGGAGCATTTTCTTTTGTTCTTCCATAGGCCGTTTGTTTGGTATTATATTCTTGAGAAGTTTGCATTCCCTTGGTGCTCATTACACTTCTACTAGTATTATTATTATTATTGTTGACTATTTCTCCATTTGAAATCGGTGGAAGCCTGAAGCCCATAGTGGTTGCTTCATGGGGTGGGGGTGGCTCAGAAGGTGGCGGAGGGAATTTCAGCAAACCTGTTGTCATTAATCATTATAATAATAATAATAATAATAAATAATGTATCGGAACTGGTTTCATTTTAAACATACACGTTTAAGTTTTGTGAGTGCAAAGTATTAATTGAGCCGTTTATTTTGAAAGTGTTATAAGTCACTTTAATCGTCTTTAAATCGAAAAATTGAAGGGTTTGCGTTTTAATATGCTTAAAAATATTAATGCCAAATTTCGAGAAGATTTAACTTGTATTTCATATTTCAGGATACTTATTTTTCTCAGTATGAATAATTTCGTATAGTCATTTACAAAATCAACAGCTTTCATTACGGTGAAGAGAAAATTATGCCTCTGTCAAAATAAACGGATCAATTGTATATAGTATTATATACAAATGTTACGAGGATTACATGTATAAAAAGCTTTTATGAAGTGTGGTGTGTCTAATTTTTCTGTTTCCAATTAACACCTTTGCACACGTGTATTCAATATTTTATCGAATAAATACTAGGACATACTGAAATTGATAAATTCACGATATAAACTACGTACAATATATAGAGAGAGAATATTAGCATAACACTTAATAAATCTTTCAGAATTTTTGATGTAAAAAATACTGAAGGAATACTTTAGCGGATTGGCTATATACAAGCAAATGATCAAAATCAATATTACATGTTCAGTAATAAGCCTAAGAACTAGAAAATACCATTGGTATTATCATAAATTTATTTACACAATCTGGTGTTTATTTTATTGATCGTTCTTTTTGCTCGATATAGAATAAAGATGGTAAAATGCGGTTAGCTCAGAATTTTTATGCAATGCTATTATTCAGAGTATGAAGATATATGAGATAGAGCGTTTAGATGAATTTGAAGATGCATGGGGATGAATGTCGATTAGAGGAAGAATGAGAGATTCGTTTGTAAGGGTTGATAATATAATTTCTCGCTCATCATGTGACAGATGCATATTTTAAAGACAAATGAAGTTGACGATGATGTGAATAACACTGTCCTACACCATTTTTGTTTTCCAATAGCCAGTGGGTGATTCTTATAGGGATTGTCGTCCTGAACACGGATCTGTCAACGGGATTTCTCTATTACTCTCTGCTTTCAGAAAACATCAGTTTTTGTAAAAACGGTGGATTTCGGCAAAGAAGCTGATATTACTATTGTAATTAATTTATTGTATAATTACTATTGCAATATGTAATATACACACACACACACGCGCGCGCGCGCGTGTGTGTACATATATACGTATATATATATCGTAATATATCCTGGTGACCAGGGTAGCGGTGTTTGTTAACGTTTGAATTTTCTTTTCTTGGCTTGTGGAAATCGTAAAGAGATACCTCATATACTACAACTTTCTTCACTTCGATTCTTTTCTGATGTTCACCATTCATGAAAAAAATTATGGTAAGATTTATTGCGAACACTCCATACAAGATATTTCTTATTCACTGTTTGAAGCAAATCTTGTTTTATTAATTAAATTAAAGAGAGAAACAGAGGAACTGAGAAAGGGATTTCAGTGGGTATACGTAAGCAATAATCCTACGGAGTCCCACGCTATCCGGCAAATAATACATTTGCGGGGTGTGCGTAAAGCATTTCCCCTCTGTAAGAAAAAATGTTTTTTGTGCCACCACGTTAGTAAAAGGATTGAGAATGCCACCTCAACGGGATTCATCGACGTTTAGGGCCTATCAAAGTATTATGCGTAGCTACGGCACTGACAAGCCCGGTTCGGCGAGCGATGGCGTCGTCGCGGGGAAAACGGTCGCCACACGTTGTTAACGGACATTTTCTTAAATTGTGCCAAAACGAAAACAGTTATGACATATTTCGCCAATAATTTTTTCTTCAGAAATGTCCGCAAAATCTAATAATGTGTAGTAAATTTGTGTTAGCATCAGTACTCTACGTGAAAATACAAGGTTAATGCGTAAGAAATTCCCGCATCCGTTCGTTTTTATACTTTGGTAGTTATTTACTACCATTAAAAAGTACGGAATATTATAACTGCTCACACCTGTATACTCAAGAAACGTTCCTCTATTTTTTGAGATCAAGAAGAACTGTCTACCGCTTTTAGTTTTCACGTAATACCAGCTTCTTTGCCGAAATCCACCATTTTTACAAAAACTGATATTTTCTGTAAACAGAGGGTGATAGAGAAATTTCGTTGGCGGATTCGTGTTCAGGACGACGAACACTATAATAATCACTTTGTGGCTTAGGGAACACAGAAAAAAGTTTTAAATTTGTTGGACAGTGTAATTAATTGCCCATTGGGATATCGATTTACTTTCGAAGAACATTATATGTCAATCTGATTGAAATCTCATTGCTCTTTTCTTTTCCGTGAATATCATACAAGTAACTGCAGTTGATACTAATAATTTCTTTTTATACCAATAACAAAGGGTCTAGCAGGATAAGGGGGTCAAAAGTGCCCTTGAAGCTATTTTATTCCACGATGCGTCATTCGATAGGTAACCATAAGAAACCATTGTACACAAATTTTTAATCCCATAGCTTGACCGGGAGGGTAGTTATGGGGTAAATTCGAAAAACCAGTTTTTGCCTCATTTTCGCTACTTATTGATGTGTAAAAATGTCGAAAAAATGTTCACACATTCTAAACATGATTGCACACGTTAGGAATGATTTTCAGATTCTTCCGTTGCAAGTGTCACGCGCAAAAAATAAAACGAAGAAAACATGGAAAAATGTAGATTTTGCACTGAAATCTTCAGGGTACAATTTTTAAATAATTACAGCAAGTACCTGATGTAACCATTATTATGCTCAATTTTAGTAAAAACACCTTAAAGCGACTATTGATTATTGCTATGTGTTAAATAATTTAAAAAAAATTGCAGAAAAAAAAATTAAGTTCCCCATGGGGATTCGAACTCGCGACAGAAAGTGTCCAGCGGTTCCACAGGCTGACATTCTAGCCACTGCACCATTTCATCTCTTGAAAGAAAGTTCAAAATTCTAGCATATAAGGAGAATACAATTATCAATTTACTTAATTTTCTTGATTCTCTTCCTTAACACGTATCTTTTCGCATTCAGAGACATTGAAGGTAATAAAATGAACATACTGAATTAAAATAATGCAAAGATAGCACATACTGATCGCGTTACAGCCAGAAATGCGTCCCAGAAATCGCTTTTTGATTTTTCCGACAGTGTTGCACCATATCAAAAAAATATGAAAAAAATTGAGCATAATAATGGTTACATTAGGTACTTACTGCAATTATTTAAAAATTGTACCTTGAAGATTTCAGTGCAAAATCTACATTTTTCCATGTTTTTTTTTCGTTTTTGATTTTTCGCGCGTGGCACTTGCAACGGAAGAATCTGAAAATCATTCCTAACGTGTGCAATCATGTTTAGAATGTGTTAGAATTTTTTTCGACCTTTTTGCTCATCAATAAGTGGCGAAAATGGGGCAAAAACTGGTTTTTCGAATTTACCCCATAACTACCCTCCCGGTCAAGCTATCGGATTAACCCTTTGCGGACGGCTGTCTGCGGACCGCAGCCCAAGCACTTTTACCGTTCTGGACGCGTGTCTGCGGACAGCAGCCGAAGCAAATAGCAAATTTGTCATGATGATAATGAAAACTGCAGGGACTGCATTGTGTGCTCAAATATGAAAATAAAAGGAGGAAGGGAACATACACGTTTCTACTGTGACACATGTGCAAAAAAACATTTATGTGCATAGGCAACTGTTTTCAGAAATATCACATTCTAGAAAATTTTAAAATATAAAATTGAAATTTGACATGTTGTAAATCATTTAGCAAACATTTGTTTATATAGTACGAAATGTATAATTGTTGCAAACGAATCTTCATGCGTATACTAATTTCCCACGAAATGCTCCCAAGCCTCCCCGTCCAGGCGGACACACGCGCGTCAGAGTGTCCCGTCCGCAAAGGGTTAAAAATTTGTGTACAATGGTTTCTTATGGTTACCTATCGAATGACGCATCGTGGAATAAAATAGCTTCAAGGGCACTTTTGACCCCCTTATCCTGCTAGACCCTTTACATCGTAACTTTAAATCTAGTATCAAGCAGAGCAGATATAATCTTGCGCCCCGATTATCTATCATGAAGAATAAAGAGTGGAGCCTACACTTCTTGTAAGCAATGCGTCATCAAATTCTTATAATTACCTCATTTATATTATATATTATAATTATTATATATTAAAGTAGAAGTATTGACATGTAAACATACCACGTGGGACTCCTTTTGGATTAGTGAACATACCCATAATGGGTACGGAGGTGTCCAATTTACTTGGTTCCCTTGCAGTAGTCTTTTTATCTTGGGTTTGCGCGGATCGAAAATTTGGCTGATTGACAGGCAAATTTGGTCTACCATTTGGTATACTTCCGGAAACTTTTGCTCGCCCTGATGATCTTTCAGTTGCAACTGGTCGCAATGTAGGTCTTCCAGATGGTACAGCCGGTTTTGATGATGACGTATACTGATCGTTTGTGACCATCCCTGATGCTGTCTGATGATTTCGTTCTGAATCTCCAACAGGTCTCGGCGAAGCCCGAGGTGGCTTATTTCCACTGGACTGAGAAAAGATTTGTACAGCTGAACGAACAGGTTTCAGCACACCGTGCGTTGGCTTCGCTGATATAGTTGATCTGTTCACATTCGGTCCTGGAATACAAATAGAAATACACTTTCTTATTGTTCATTGCTGAATGAATTATGGCTGTATATCACACTACTATCGTGTGGTGTTTCATTATTATTATTTAAGTGTCCAACATCTTAGCCACTTTAGACTTTGTTATTATTGTTAACTTTATTCATAAAGATGTATGGGCTTTTCAGAATAATTAGCAACTACAGTGGAATGGAATTTTAAGCTTGTATAGTATCGTGATATGTGCAATATTGATAAATATTTCATGTATGAAGTGAAGAACACAATCTTATTGTTAGTGTTTATGAGGGGTACCAAAGGGGACGAGTCGGCAACAGAAGAGGGTCGGGGCGTGCAGCTCGTTCCCAGTTTAGAAAGCGATCCTCACGACTCAACATCAATTATATCAGTCTTCTGCGTTTTTAAAGTATTTGTATTCAGTTTTAGTTTCAAAGTATTCATTTTTTTATATTCCCAGTAGTTCTTTATAGTTTATTATATTTAATCATTTTTGTTATTAGAGTATAGTTATTTTTGTATTAGTTTTGTTTCCAAGTCTAGTGTTAAGTGCAATTTCCGGAAGTCCGTGTACAAATCCTACGTGTATATTATGTATAATATAACAAACAGATAGTTGAAGCGCATTTAGATATTTAATTATAACTACAATAATTAAAGGAGATTCGCATTATTTGAGAACTGTAATTATCGTTTAACTATTTGCTTTTTATTTAGAGTAATCTGATTTTAATGACTGACGGATTCCTACTTTTTTTATGAACACTTCTCAAATTTAAAGTGAAACAGTACAGTAGATATTACACATGTATCTAATAATAACTGAATTACTTAATTGATCATTTTCTTTACCGCTTGATCTCTCTTTTCCGATCCCTCTTTTACTTATTTAATATATTTGGGTATAATAGATTTCATGCCCGTAGATATAGTGTTAAAATTACCTGAGAAATTACTTGAGATGTTACCCAATATAAAGCAAGAATCCGATGCGAAATTTGTACTTGCCGAATAAGAAATATGTAATGGACATAAGGCCCAAAATAAATTTTTAAAACAGTTACTTTGAGAATATATCATTATTAACGAGCACACTATTTCAAATAATCATCTGCTTCTTTTTAATTGTTGCATATTAGATCAATTATTACACAAATTTGATTTTTATAGAAAAAGGATTGATTGTAATAATTATCTTGATCAGACCCTTTTTCTTCCTCTTTGTGTGTTGTATAAGCTCTTTAAGTATCAAAATTATTTCCTTAAACCCCCTGTATATATGTAATTTTATATAAATCTTCCAATAATGTCTTTAACGCGAACTTACTTGTCGTCGATGGCAGGCCTGGTCCAATATATATGTTTAGAATTTTCCCATTTGATTTTAAAATTTCCTTATCGCCATAATCCATCTGCGTGAATTTGACTTGCCTCGTTCCACCGCCGCCCCATCCTTCTTTCTTCACTTTGAATTCTAAACTAAAATTTTAAAAGAATTATGTAAAGTGTTTGTTTAATTCCACAAATTAAATTCGATGGAGATTGACTGGCAAAGTAGCAAAGTAGATGTAAAGTCTTACTTATTACTAAATCTTATGTGTAAAACGTGTCCAGTTTCTTCGGCGTATTTTTTATTCAAAGCCGAGAGGAATTCCGTTTTGAATATCAATTCCAATAAACTGGCGTAGTCTTCCTTTGTGTGAATAATAACGAAGTCATCCTAAAATTGATCAAATATTGATTACCTCGAAGGTACGACTTTCTTTTCTTCAATGACGACAATGCCATTATTCATTCTGTACCTGTAGTGTGCTAAGTGATACGTGACTAATTTGATCAAACGAAAGTTTTCGTTTGATTACTTCGACTGTTTTCCCTTTCTGTGGTCCTTTCTTTATTTGCTCCCGACCGATTAAATACAAGCACTTGTTCGTAAGAACGAGATCTCTTCTGCTCATCTGAAAGATTTTTTTTTACAGATTAGCTGCGAGTAGGTCGCTATTTTTTGAAAATGATGTAGGCAATAATAGATGTAGCTAGTCGCAAAATTGAGGGTACATTCAAACTACCACTATGTTTTACAAGAACGTTAAAAAATTTTGTGCCGATTGGACAGATCAAATGTTTACCTACATTTTACAGTGTTTACACTCGATTTCAGAGAAAATATAATGAAAAAATAAACCAGTTTCTTTTCCATTAATATTTTCGAACATGTAACAGGATTATGAACACAAAATTGAGCTTATGGAGTGAAAATCCCCTATCAATCGAATATCCCTTATTAATAAGAGCGTATTTGTTTACCGATGTTATGCAGTGATGGACAAACCATGGCCCTCCGGCTGAATCGGGCACACCGCAAGTTTTAATATAATAGTATATAAATTTTCAATTCCAACATTTTAAAAAAGTACACTTAAGGGAGTGTTTCTTTTTTACACGTACGACAATTTTTCATATAAATTAAAATATTTAATAAATTCTATTGGCCCGCCAAAATTTGTTTTTTTCTTTCTGGCACGCTCCTAAAAAAAGGTTTTGCCCATAACTACTGCAGTGTTAAACATACTACTTATTTTCATTTAGAACTTGCAGCCAGTTTTGGCAATGGCATCCAATAAAAGGGAAATAAGATATTTCAGATCGAGAAATTTTTGTAAATGTGTACTATAAAGCAAAGTCTCTTTGGAAAATTGGTAGTGTACTTCGTTGGACCAATTTCCACTACACATAAAAGAATAATAATTTAAATATGAAAGCGCATTACAAAATGACCATTACAAACCGAGGGTAATGAACAAATTTCATTTACTGTTTCGTATTCGATAGTTCGGATGTTAAATGTCATTTCTTTAAATAAATAGTAACAAGGAAAGGATTTCTTTAACCATGCGTGCGTAAGAAATAAGAAACTTTGTACCTTAAATCTTCGATCATATTTCTTCACAACTTCAGCAAAAACAACCTTTTCCCTTTTTCCAATTATATGCATCGTTTGAGGTCTCCCTTCCAATCCGACGTAATCTCCTACGTAATTTCTGTTTAGACTTGCGCGTCTACGTTCTTTGTGCCCGAAAAGCAAGTCAGCTGCTTGCTGCTTCTGTTGGTCTTGTCTCTTCCACGCGAAGTACTTCTTGAACGCTTTTTGAATTTTCTTTGCGTACATATTATACTTTCTGTCCCTGGCTTCCTCCAGCATGAAGAGCTGCAATGATTTTTTTATCTTTATTCGTTATTTCGGAATTTAGTTGATGATTCTATAGCAGGGGTGGGCACGCATAAGATCAATGGGTGTCGCATTCCCGCTTTTCATATATTATAAAGAGCCACATCATAAAATCTGTAGAATAAAATATTAGTTACTTATTGTTAGTGAATTTAACAAGATTCCGTGAAAAAAGCTCTGAAATAACAAAATAAGAAAAAAAAGGTCAATGGGAGCCGCATTTAGCTCAACAAGGATCTACGTGCAGCTATGGGAGTCGCATTTGTTCATCGTTGTTTTATAATAAATATTCTTTGCAGTTCAATGTTAAAAATTAATAATTCAAACTTCTATGTAATACAATTTCCTTGAAAGACTTTATTACGAGAAAATGTTTTGTTTGATATGCAAGCATAGCGTTTAATAAACTGAACTTGCGTAGCAGCATGAGGGTCGATTTCGTAAAATCTCAAAACATTTAACCCGATTTTTTGGTTCTCCGCACTAACACAATACAAAGATATCATTAATCAATATTAATCTCTGTTAAGTACATTTTGCAAAATATGATGGACAAAAACTATATATTTTTATTTATAAAATTTACGGTAATCTTCAGTTCGTTATACGAATAACACATTTAAAAATTGCCATTATTTTGACAATACACTTGATACAGATAAACGGTTCATAATGCCCTTTCATAGCGTTGTTCCAAGAATTTGAGAAATTGTTGCGATGTTGCGTAAAACCACGTGTATTTTATAGTTTCTATGAAAGGCAAAATTGCATGGAAGAAGTCCTTTTCATCTTGAGAAACAAATAATCTCCTATAGTATTATACAGGGTGCGCCAACTTTTACGTCGGTATGTAAACATTGAATAACTTTAACATTTATTAACCGATTGACTTGAGTAAACATGTTTTTGAAACGTCAATGCAGTACAATTTTAACCATGAATCGCTTCATACCAAAACAACGCACCGAAATAGTGAAGCTATACATTGAAAATCGTCGTTCAGTTGTGTTAACTCAACGTGCATATCATCGAAAATATCGTGGCCAAGAAACACCGTCTATTCGCCGTTTGGTGTCGACTTTTGTTGAGCACAGGACAGTGGTAGATCGTCGACATGCCGTTCATCAACGCCCAAGACGGCGTTCGCGCCAAAACCATCATTGGGACATTTTTCTTCAGAGGAGGCGAAACAGTCGATGGGAATCGATATCGGTGGATGTTGACTCATTATGTCTACCCACAAATGTGTGAAACCGGTCTGGACGGTTACTGGTTTCAACAAGACGGTGCGCCATGCCACACTGCAAATAAAACAATGCAGATTCTGCATCGAAAATTCCCTGGACCCGTGGTGTCAAAAAAAGGCGGCATTGACTGGCCACTCAGATCTCCAGATTTGACCCCTCCGGACTTCTTTTTGTGGAGTTATTTAAAAAGCAAAGTGTACACCAGCAAGCCTTAGACCATTGACGAGCTCAATACACACATTCGTGCCGAAATCATCGCTATACCGCCCGAGATGCTCGAAAAAGTGATGGAAAACGCAGCAAAAAGGGCACATTTTGTTTTGGCCAATAAAGGCGGTCACTTGATTGATGTTGTATTCAAAAACTAGTCCAAATAAATTGTAAAAGACCAAATTAAATAAAAATAACTCATATATGGAAATCGGTTGTTTTTTTTAAAGTTATTCAATATTCACATACCGACATAAAAGATGGCGCACCCTGTAAATATCACGTAAATCGAGGGTGTGTATGTTCGTAATTATAGAAAATCGTAACTCACGCTTTCAGGAGCTTTTATAAACAATTTCGTTTTTCCAAGCTGATACTGCGATCGGTCGATGTGAATGCTTTGTAATATCCATTCAACTCCTTGCTTTTCATCACCTGGCCATCGTGGCCACGTTTCTTTCGTAAGTATCGCATATCTGTGCAGGAATTTTGAAAACGATCTTCTGTATGCAAAGCCAGCTCTTCGTACTCTAATGTTTTCTTTTAGACCGAGATACTCGACCTGAAAGATATATAGAAAAAAAGTAGTAATGTGTTGTATTTACAATTATAGAAACAATCTAATATACAATATATTGCGAGACACAGTTAACATTAGCATGTAACTCTTACAATTTCGATCTATCCGAAATCTTAGTGTATTTTTTGTTAAATATAATATTATATGTTTTCAATTTGATTATTGCAAATAATAACAACTATGCCTATATGTTCTTTTATGCAAGATGCTGTGTGATGAAAAGGTGTATTATGCGATTAATAAATTCAGAATGGAGCAGTTATTTATAGAGATTACAAAAGATACCGTTGCAAGGATGTTGTACAAATCAGAAATTCAAAGGAAAATATTATTGATGAATTAAAAATTTGGATTAACAAAGAAATTACTCCAATTCACTTTTTCTTAAAGTATTTTATAGATTTTAATAGCAACTAAGAACATTTATTTTAATGAAATTTAAATTGTTTGTAACAAGAAAATTATTAACACATTCGCAGCCGTTAATCTGAATTTACATGATTTCAAAATTTATTTTTGATTTGCCGTTAACGTGAACTCATACGGCTTCTAATCTATTTCTGGTTGTCATCTTTAATGTCTATGAGAATATTATTGGATCATGAGCACAACACTATAAAAATGATGCTGTTTCCGACGATAGTTTCTTATAACTGTGATATTTTGAAGAAATTCTTATGCCTTCTTTAGTCATAGAAGTCTGCAGTAGCTAACATTTGAAGTAATTTATTTTAATTGTTATTCGGCATTAAAAAAATTAACAAATTGCGGGCTGTGAATATTTAACAAATTATACTGATATTAGTATACATTTCTCCTTGTCATAAATGTTTATAATTTTAATTAATACAACTTCAACAAGGTTTTGTAGAATAAAAGTTGTATTAATGGAGAGCTATGCTGATTTTTCATGAGAACAAAGTAAAATCAAAAAAGCAAATAAGTCTAACACCTAGCGGGTATAATAGATCACTATTAATGATTAACGATCTCTATTAAAAACGAAATCTAGATTCATACTCCTTACACTTTCATGAAAAATTGTTTAACACAAATTGTAACTGTACAATTTGTTAGTAGTAAAAATACACATAATACGTTCCGTGATTTCTCTTAGAAGACAGTAATTAAATTAGTAGTAATTGTGATACTGAACTGAATCAATACAATACCTGATGTTTCACTCTAAGTGGATCCCAATCTCGAGGTTTCTTCGTTTCATTTGGCTTTATGCATCTGATATAATGAGGGGTGCATTTCATTAATTGACCGACCAATCGACTGGCTTGACTTCGTATTTTGCTACCAGCTGTGGTGGGTCTAGATTTAAGGGTCTTCGTTTTGTATGACTGATTCTCTTGCGGATATAGCGCACGCACCAAAGAGCTGCAAATATTTGCAGAAAGGATATTTTTTGTCCAGTAAATATGTAGTAAAAGTCCACATAACGCGAACTGAGGTGTATGTGAAGTGAATTACAATGCTGTTTAACTTCATATTTTAGAAATAAGGAAAGTTTGAATAACTATTGAAGTGAAATTCTTTTGAAGAAGTAATACAAGAATACAAAATATCACATAAAGAACTGAAGAAAAAAAATTTAATTTTACCTGCCTACCATTTCACTTTAAGCTATAATGCCGTTATATACGTATACAGGGTCCATTATGAAAGTAATGCACATGATTTTATTGTGACGCGACTATTCAGCGCAGCGGGGTAAAACGGGTCGGAAAATGTGGTGGAGGGTCTGCCCTTCCAATGCAGACGGTCGCCTGTTTGTTCGGAGCAGTCTGAGTGGAAAGGCGTGCCCCCGCGTGAAGTGTGTTTTTCAAGTTTGTAACACGGCACGATGGAGCGTTCGCTTGAACAGCGCTACGCAATCAAATTTTGTGTGCGGCTTGGAAAGAATGCAACCGAAACATTCCAGATGCTTCGAGTACGACCCAGAATCGAAAAGGCAGAGCAGCGAGTGGCACACAAAATCATCCCCCCGCCCTGAGAAAGCGCGAATGAGCAAGTCTCGCATCAATCCGATGCTCATTGTCTTTTTTGACGTCCGAGGAATCGTCCATTTTGAGTTTGTATCGCAGGGAGAAACTGTCAACTCAGCCTTTTACCTGCAAGTGATCCAGAGATCGAAACGCCGGGTCTCGCACGTGAGGGCTGACATCAAAGACACGGTCAAGGCTTCAATATGACAATGCGCCCAGCCACACGCCCTTCATCATTACTAATTTCCTGGCCCAGAGCAACACCCCCGTGGTCCCCCAGCCCCCCTACAGTCCCGACTTGGCCCCGTGTGACTTTTTTTTGTTTCCCCGACTAAAGAGAAAGCTGAAAGGAGAGCATTGGGAGTCCGTGGAAAAGGTCCAAACACGTGTTACAAAGTTCCTGAGAGACATTCCTGTCGAGGAGTTTCAGGGTGCCTTACAGGCATGGCAGACACGTCTTCGCCAGTGTATTGACGCTGGGGGAGAGTATTTTGAAGAATTTTAAGTATTTGTACCGGTACGATAAATAAATATATTTTTCTCAGAAAATGTGCATTACTTTTATAATGGACCCTGTATAATGACAAAAATGTTATGCTCTTATTGTCTAAAAATAAAATAAAATTGTTAGCATTTCCTATTATAATAGGGAAAAAATTGTGTTTCACATTTTCACCCTTCGAATCCCTTTGTTATAATACGAAATTCGTCTGATTCCTGCTTTACACGTGTTCGTACTGTGTAAAGCTTAAATTATAATTTTATACTCTTATACTTTTGTATCATTAGGTATGGTACATTTTAATAATGCGCATTATTTTGAGCATTTATTCAACTGATAGCATCATTTTTTTTTATAACATCGGGGAACATAAATCGTGTAAATAATAATAGTAGGCTGGCATTACTTTATTAATTTCCTGTTAACTGTATACTAGTTAGTACAAAACAGTTACTGCTTTGTACTAGAGATACTGCAGTGTAGTGAAACCTGTTTTGAAACTTAACACTAGAACTACCGGCTTTAAATCTATCATATTTAAAAATATTAAATAAGTATTTTGAAAAAAGGGGAATTAAGAGGTGGAAAACATGATCGATTCGGTCATTTATGTTTTATAAGATGCACGTAGAATATCTATTCTATGACTCTCTTGTAATCTTGGAGAATTTTTGGAAAAAATTGTGTACCAGTCATTTTGACTGGTTTGGTAGTTCTAGTGTTAAAGGTTTATCTGCAATTTTGGGAAAAGGCTTTATGACAACAGTATTGAAATTACAGTTTTTTATTCGAATATTAATGTGATCAACTATACCAGTGACGGTTCAACTTTTTTAGGAGCGCGTAAAAATAGATTGACATTTTTTTGGCGGGATCAATATAATTTACTATAAAATTCAATAAGGATTTTAAAAAATATAATTTCTTTAAAACACAGAAATTAAAAATTTCTATATTATTATTTTAAAATCTGCGACGGGCCGGATAAAAGCTGTAAGCAAGTCGTATTTGGTCCTCGGGCCGTAGTTTGCCCATCAGTGAACTGTACTATCCGCGTTTAAGCGATAAGAATATATGTACATGTGTGTCATGGAATTATATGTTATAAATAATGCATAACAAGTACAACAGTATCGCACGTTCAAGATAATGTTTTGCATGGGTAACTTACATTGCAACATATCAAAGAAAAAAACAGTGTCACTGACTTACTTTTTACTCGTTTGCATGAGTTCTATGAGATCCAAGAAGAGAACGTCACGATTTTTATCGCAAAATCCGTCGACCGAGTAGGACACTGTGCCAGCATAGTGAAGAATCGCAAAACCTTCGACAGTGTTTTGAAAGTGTGCATGCTGCTTTGCCGCAGCTGTGAGTTTCTGACGGCAGAATAAAAATGAATTAACATATTAGCTACAATTAACAAGTGTCTGTATGGCATCACACTTACAATTGCTTATAATTAATATTTCTTACTAGGGATTAAATAATAAATTTTTAATATAAGATCACCTCTGTCTTAAGCTTTTGCATGTAAGCTTAACGAGGGTTGAAGGGATGGTAGAGGAGGTGTCATCACTTTTTTACAAAGTCATTTTGATACAAATAATTTCTTAGAGAAAACTATGACTTTTTACTGTATTACGCTTCTGGGGTACTTGTATATGATTTTGCATTCAATTTACTTCTATTTATTCATAAAAAATTCAATTGTATTGTGAAGTAGAATATTATCGTAAAATAGAGCACACTTTTTTTTAAACATTAAACTTTAAACCGTCATTGTTTATAGAATGGATTCTCCATACGCTGTTTATATACAGGGTATTAAAAAAAACATTCAATATTTATATGGTATATAGCAGGCAAGCCGCTTATTTGATCGCCGCATGTGTCCTTGGAATAGCTCCGCCTGCTACTACTTCCCGTGCACTCGAGAGCTCGCTGATTGACTTGCGTTTCACACGCCAGGCGCGAACCTATTGGCACGAGCGTGGTGGCCCATTGGGGCGACATTTGTATTTAACCACTTGCGCTGGAAAAACGTCCCGCGCGCGTCGATCACGGAAATCAAAACGACGTCTTTACGCGGAAAAATTTCCCAATCGAAGGGTTCCCTCTCACATGCTGTTTCAAAAACTTCACCGACTTCACCAACTTCAGTAGTAAGTCAATTATAATAATAACAAACAAGAATGTTTATATCTCAGAAACGGTCGACCTTTCGACCTATGTTTACTGAGACTTTTTTGCTCAGTACAGTATCCTATATACCATATAAATATTGAATGGTTTTTTTTTGAACACCCTGTATTTGCGACATGCTTATTTTGGTTTCGGTAAACTGTATAACCGACATTTTTACTTTTCGGCTTCACTATGTGTCGGTAGCATCTTTATTTCGTTCTATTCATTCTCCTTTTCTTGTGCGCAATGCTATTCATATATAGCTGTGAAGACTTCAGAAAACAAAATTCAAATATGTTTTCGATAAAAAGAAATTTTTTGACAATTTTTCTCAGAAAGAAAATAGGCAATATCTAGAGTTTTCAATTTGCGGATCCGAGGCACCGTATGTTATGACTTATAAAGGTGATATAATATATTCGTCGAGTTATAATAAAATGTTTATTATAATGGATATAAAATATAAAACAGAAAATGCACTAAACACAAAAATAACATTTACATTCACAGAAGTACTCTAAAAAACGTTATCGCTGCTCAAATTATGCTGTATATTTTCTCGCTGTTACCAAAATCACACTCTTTTCGCTGTTCACTGAATTGATAATGGGCCTTCCCACGCAGCCACTTTCCTCCGAAGGCCCTGCACCCCACACACACAAAGACACGCAGAGACAGCATCATCTCGCAGGCACTTTCTCTTACAACCCTCTTTCACTCTCTCTCTCACACACACGCGCCCCTTCATTTCTCTCTCTCTTTCTCTCTCTCTTTCTCTCTCTCTCTCTCTCTCTCTCTCTCTCACTCTCGCTCGCTCGCACTTATCTCTACAGTCATCCCCGCAATACTCTCGCACTAATCCTACATATTCGATGTCATTCATACTTAATAAATAATCATAATTTGCTTACATATTTCAAATACTCCAATGGCAATTATTCTCCTTTCGTACAGATTTTGGAAGGATCCAAGTAATTTAAAGATTCTCAAACGACATACGTAAAATGTTTCAAAATGAAGATGTACCTTTTGTAGATCTGCATCTGCACCCGTACTTCCGCCATGAAGAGTGGCACAGACGTCATCTAGGATCAAGAATAGTCCTGGTGGCCTTTTTCCCTCGAGGAGTTCAACTACAATTGAGTTGTTGAAGTAGTCTATCGGGGTCCACTTGATATTTTCGGACACGTACTCCTCCTGAAAATGATTATTCATTTCATTTTAGAAACAGTATACAATCATCATTTTTATTAAAGTTTTGAGTCATCATAGCCATCTTCAGTGGTAATGGCTTGGCTTCCAGATGTATCTGGGGCTTTTTGCAAAATAACTGCAAAAATAATTGCATCTTTTTGCAAAATAATTGCATCTGCAAGCCAACAAAATTCAATGTTTGCGAAACATAGGCAACCAGTTGACTCTAGTTACGACAACAATTCGGAAATCAAGATTACTACCATTATCTTTATTATTAATTATGTAAATATCTTGTATTATGCATGGTAATCGGTAATGCATTTTTTTTGTGTCCATCTCATATTATCAGACACGCACCATTTCAGAAACTTGTCACTGAAGCTATTATTTTCTTATTTGTGAAATTTCAATTTGTTTATTTCGGTTAACAATGTTGAATTTTCAATAAGTAGCTTTTTCTACGCAGTAAATATTAATTTATGACGCAAGTGTAAAATGTTTTTTCGCTTATTTTACGAAATAACAGAATAAACTTTTTAAATGGATTCAGCACTTATAAGCACTAAAATATAACTGTACATGTATATGTCTCGTTTCGCTTTGGCTTCGGGTTATAACTATTTTCGTCTTGAAAAGTTACAATCAAACGTTTTTTTATATGTGGCATGGAAAGATACAGTATGGATGTATATGTGCAAGTGTACGGGTATGCATTATATCTAAAGTGAGTTGCCACGTGATTACAAAAGAAGAAGAGACGGAGGAAGATGCTGGATGATTAAAATGTGTGATTGACAAAAATGTGCTTCGTGCAAAGACGTTGTGAGTTGCCTTGATATTGTGTGTTCCTGCAAATCAGTTATACATTTTTCAAAAACAATAAATAATTTCTTACATACATTATTGAATATTGTATGTGATATATAATACATGAATATGTATTATTGAATATTGCAATACTTCTTGCCAGATTGTGTTGAAAGTATACAGGTTCGGGTAATTATGACAGTAGTCTAACAATACGTTATTTATTTCGTGTAATGTGGCAACTGTCAACTACGTAAAACTGTGCAGTTTTTAATCGTTTGTACAAAGTAATTGGACCAAATTATATTGCATATATACTGATGCAACGCAAAATAAGTGGTAAATTCTACTTTTAAAATTTTTCACCTAGACCACTTTCATAATCTCGTACACATATGTTTGTGTTGGAGATTTAAAATTGAAACGGCGCCAAATAGCCCGTGCGTGTTGGGTCTGTGGCGCTAGTGATGTACGCGACTTCCGCTGGACCTTCCCCCTTCCATTTTCTGATCGACATAAAGTAATTTCTAGTGGTTTTACATCCATCCGCATCAGACACGACTTTCAGTGACAGTCAATTTTGCATCAAGTTAACCATTTGCACTCCTATGTCGAGCTACACTCGACACAGCTTTCTATGGCACTTAACGTCTCATCTACCAATTATCGACTCTTCGAAATCAACAATAAGTTTGCATCTTAACATAAACATCCCGCGGTATCTACAATTGTATTTAATATTAATTTAAAATGAGTAATCAACGTTAGACAATTTTCCGAGACTATCTTAGGTTATTTGACGAAAAGCTAGTGAAATAATTCGGAGCGCAAAGGGTTAAAGACAGACTGGGAAATGTAGCAGGTTTTGTATTGTTGGATACCGACCTAATTCTATAAGATAAAACGCCAAATATTGTCAAACGTGATTAAGGATCCGAACGAGAAATCTTATTTACTTGTTATCGCTTTCCCTATAAAACATATTTTAAGGACCTTTAGTCTTAACAAGAGTCACAGGGAAAGCGGCCGCTCTTTGGAATCCTAATCACGAGAAGTGGGGGTTATCCGAACCTCCCACCACGCGGTTTCGGAGCCCTTAAAACCTCGGCTCATTTCCAAATCTTTAGTATTCATAATCAATTGTTTTGAATCGCTGACAGTCGGTATTTTGCGACGACGTTATCCTTACTTGTAAAAACTCCAAACGCGAAAGTAATTCTTCGTTAAATAAAACTGTTGTAAAACTCCCCACGGAATACAACAGTATCATCTAGATATTCATAAGTCTACCTGTACTTATTACTATCATTTAATGATAAAGTTTTTTTTATATAAGTATTATTTACGGGTTAATCAAAACCCTTTGTAATTACGGAAGGAAAGTCCAGACCATTGTTAAACTAATTTAGCGACAATAGAATGTTTAAATGAACGTAGAAAATTACCAAACAATGTCGCAGAATTACAGAAAGTATCCAAATTCAAACATAAGCGGTTGATAAAATTATATCTATCGTATAATAAAGAAAGTTTAAGTAAAATTTAATAAAGAAAGTAATTCAGGATAGTCAATGAGTTTATTACGTAGCTTGGAACTAAAAAAAGCGTCAGGTAGTATAACATCAATGAATTTTTTAGCTACAAATTATTTTAAATCTTATGGGACATGAAAAATAACACAATGTGCGTCTAAATTAAAAGAACGTTATAAATTCAAGATATAAATTTCTCCAAGCAATAAAGACATCAAGTAAATCCTTCCCACAGTTGTTCTTAATGTAGCTTTCACGTATTTTCTCACATCGCACAAAAGTGCCCCTGAAGATTTGTTGAAACTGTTTCGCGATGTAATAATGCCTACCAGTTTCTAAACCATTCATATGAAAAGCAGCCTGGTATTCTGAAATGGAAAGCGATTTTAAAAGCGGGCACGATCACGCTGTTGTGCCTTTCCCTTCCATCACAGTGAAGTATAAATTGTTTTTGCCTGAGCGATATGCTACTTGGATAGCATGTAATTAACGCCGTTTTCCGACATAAGACTGTTACGTAACAGTATATCGCGATAGACTAATTTTCCAAGAAGCACGTGTGCTAATTATGAGAATCGCCGAAACAAGTTGTGTGATTGACTAACATCAAAAATTACTACGCAACATTGTAAGTTTTGTGTACGCTGAATTCTGTCATTTATTTGCATGACAAGCATATACGTATTTCACTTTCTAATTTGATTTATTTATTCTATATTAGAGCTTAAACTATCATGGCAATTTTGCGTGCAATCCACAGTTTTAGGCTACTGCAAGTAATCCTTTAACAAATTTTACTCAATTCGGATGCAAATATTAACAGTTATCAATTATAACCGAAATCGTATAGTTATTAAAGTCGGCCAACTTGTTTTTCCGAACCTTATAACAGTACTTAAAAATAAATATCCAATTTTATTTGTAAAACACATCGATGAACTTGAATGATTCCATTTGAAATGGTACTTTGTTCGTAGAGTTGTCTTCATATAATGACAAGTATGATAAATATTTAGGTAATCCTATTTATGTAGCTGGTTCACGCCGTATACAGGGCGTACAGCACGAAAGTTGGTGGCCAAACATTAGTATTGAATTCTGTTCTTTATAAATTTGAAAAAAAGTAGTTACATATATGTCTGGAAACTCTTCTATTTCGAGCTGTATACATACACTTCATGTTATGATTTTATATTGTAGACATATTTAAAAAAAAATATGTTGAAGATCATTTTCTTCTACTATAATATACGTTGTGCAATGCTATTTAACACTAGAACTACCGGCGTTAAATCTGTTATATTTAAATATATCAAATAATTACTTTGAAAAAAGGGAAATTCAGAGGTGGAAAAGATGATCGATTCGGTAATTTATGTCATTTTGAGTATTATGTGTACGAGTCATTCTGACTGGTTTGGTAGTTCTAGTGTTAAAAGGCTGCTGTATCAGAGTTTGACTTGAGGACTATGGTGTATATGGAGATAAAAGCTCGAAGCTTAGTCAGTTGACATGTGAATTCAAATACATGTCACATCTTGGAAATTTCTTGTACAAGATACGCACATATATTATAACCTCGTCAGTTCAGCAACTTGCCTCAAACACTAGGTGCTAGTCGAAATGACTATAGCAATTAAGAGTGACAAAATACAAAAAAGAATAAAAAATGAAGTAATATCCTAAAAAAAAAATAAAGAAAAAGTAAAACCGAAAATGTACTAATTCCGTAACCACTATAGTCACGCTGTAAAATTCCTTCTTCGTCCTTTTTAAATATCTTCAGGTACTTCCAAAACATGTTTACATGGATGTACGGAAACCTATAAGTATAACACGGAAGATGGCACATAAATATATTATAAAACAATAATAGCTGAAGATGAAAGTTCGGATAGAAAATTTAGTGGAAAATACAACGAAACATTCCATATAATAAAGGTACGAATTATAATTGATAGATCATTCAAACCATGGCTATTCGCATTTACAAAGTTTTAAAGGTATTTCTGTAATTTACATTCAGGAATACGTATTGATTTATTTACTCGAGCCAATTTTGCAACTTTAAAGTCGATGTTATGCAAAACAATGGGGCAAAATAACGACAATAAAACGACCTCCACGGAAACAATAAATCCTTGGGGAATTCGAACAAAGATGAGAAAATCTTTCGTATACGACGGGAAACGCGTATCAAGGATATGAACAATGGAAGTAGTCAGCCAACAAAAAGACAAGTTTGTATCCCGTGTACATTCCTTATAAAACAATCTGATCTCAATTGTCAATTTTTGAAAAAGCATTCAGTTAACCTACTGTGCATACACTTGAAGAATTGTTAACCTAACCACCAAGTTCTTGAGTGAGAAATAAAATATTACAGTTAGAATATCGGCTTCATTTGTTGTCATTTGTTTGTTATCTTATTACAAATTTTCAATCACTTTTGCAAAAATGCCTGTTGAAATGATTTTACACGATAAAACAGCTAAATTAATTCAACTTATGAAAAGTGTTATCAATAGACTGTATCGTAGTGATACGAATTTATAGAATAATTCGTTTCATTTGAAATAATCTCCTTGTGAAAGTTATACATCAGTTGCATTTCATCGTTTTAAAATTGAATTTATTAAATATTTTGCACTATTTTAATATCGTATAGCAACATGCTTGTAGTAATTATTAGTCGGTATTAGTAACTAACTAACAATAGTTTTATGAAGGTACAATTTAAGTATAGCATTATTTGATTTTTATGACAGAAATATTTTTCTACATTTACGTGTAAGAAAATTTTAACGACACATTTAATTAGTATGATTATATACAAGTAAGGGTTTCAGTAAAAACAGTAGTACAAAGATCAAAATACTATGATGATGAAGAACATGTTTCCTTGTGTGACATTTACGGCATGAAATTATCAACGAACTGAACAATCGCAGAATGTCTCAAGTACAATAAAAAAAGTAGAAAGCATGACCTCAAGAACAATCAAAATAATAGCCGGAAATCGTTCTCATTCGGCACATGAAATCACATTTTCAAAAGGAATAAAATATTATCCTTTTCTCTACCTCTAAAGGAGAAGGTTACTTTAATTTCTACAGTAAATTAATTTCACTTAATACAAATATCCATATTCAATTTTTACTAAATTCTTTGACTAGAAAATAAATCCCAATTGTCATAAAGTAAATGAAAGAAATAATATTTCGGATAGAATATTTGATAAACATTTAACACCGAGAAGTAATAGTCCCATCGGCGTACAGTTAACTTTTGATTACATTTAAAAATATCGAAACGTGTTTTTTATTGTTTTATGGCGTATTTTCTTCCTTCCTTCGTAATGAAGTTTCTCCATTACTACTGAAATTATAAATTCTGATCCGAAAAGGTGAACTTTTTTGAACGATTTGAAATTTGGACGGGCTACTGCATTGTTCTTAAGGACGTTGTCGTGGTACAATATCGTCAATAGTTTTTGGATCATGTGCGTGGTAAGAGTATAGGAGCGAGTAGCGATATGAACGATCACCTTTCTTTCAATACTGTACCCATGACAACATGCTCATACAAATCTCATATATATGTATACACAAACACTATGAAACATTTTCACGTCTCGCAATTTGACAACGTCGCTTATGCCACACAGTTGGACATACTGGGCTTGTTTACTGGATACAGCGCTTCAGTGTATACAGACTCAATGTATGTACAGTACAGCGTTGCCAAGTTGTTTCTGTTCGATTTGCCCGCGTGTGCTTTTTTCCACGATTTTTAATGTTTGCATTATTATAACTCAATAACGGGAAGGTCAAAATATTTGTTGTTTTTTTGTCTAATTCAGAACAAAAACATTTATGAATTGTTAGTTTTTTTATTAGAATTAATAAAGTGGTAGAACCACTACATAGCGCATATACTCTCCATGCTAATGACCCGAACTTTAATTAAGTTTATCTCGAATTAGAGGAGGTCAATCGATTTAAAATTTTAAGGATAATTGTATTATAATGTCCTCAATGAGTATTCTAAAATTTAGAATTTTCTGACACTATGCCCATTGCACGACAACTACCTTAAAGATCTTATCAATCGATACGAATCTGAAGATTCAATAAATGAATAATTTTGAATAAATTTTCTACAACAAATTATACAACAATCTGACTATTTTGACAACTCTAAGACTGTCATATCGAGGAATCTATCATAAATCCTAATAAAAAACGACATTAAAAATATACGCAGACTGCACCGCTCATGCTTTCTCGATTTAGCTATCTAGATATATACGTGCGTTATCTAAGATCCTTCCGCGATCTTCTGCGTCAGGCTCGACGATATCTTCATCTGGATCTCCCACGATCCACATCGATAAAACGTGGCGGTTCCGCTCCGAATCTCGGACCAACGAGGAGGCCGCGACACAGTCGCCGCCATGGAGCAAAGCAATTTCGTCTTGGCTCTCTCGCGCTTTTTTGCGCGGTCTAGTTGCGGCGAGCATCGAGAGCCGACGGTAAAAGTGGCACGATTTTTTTCGTCTTGGACCGTACCCGAGGTAACAACTCTTTTTCACGTTACCGATGACCTCTTTGCCAAGTGCTCGCACTGTTCATAGACCGTGGATAGTGCCCGAGACCTCTTCCTTTTTCTTTTATTCGAAGAGAAATGCAATAAGAATATAGAAATGTATTTTTTTCGTTAATTATTTACTATTTGTTGATATACTGTAATCGTTTGCTCTTGTATTTCGTAGTTTCTAGTTTTATGTAATATTAGTACAATAAGGGCAGGAGATGGCGCATGTTCAAAGTTCAAGATATGTTAACACTTCATCTACCTCTCTTTGTCTTTTGCAAACCGTGCCGAAGTGTATGTATCTGTTTGTAAAGCTTTATAACTTTAGAATCAAAATATCAGGAAATGCTCATTATGTCGTTCTGATATTAGTTGATTCAAAGTAGTCGAATTTTATTTTCTTGTCATTTGTAGTAGTTGGTCGAGGGGGATTGGCAAACGCAAAGCCTATTTTAATAGGCCTTAGGTAGATAAAGTGTTAGAAGTATTGCATAAAGTAAGGCAGGCAAGTCGTTTATTTGATCGCCGCATGCGTCCTTGGAGGAATTCCGCCTGCTTCTCCCAACCACCTGCTTCACCCAACCGAGATTGACTAACCTTTAACTTGCCAGGCGCGGACCTATTGGCACGAGCGCGGTGGCGTATTGGGGTGACATTCATAGCTAACCACTCGCGCTGGAAAGACATGCCACGCGCGTCGGTCACGGAGATCAAAACTACGTGCGTGCCACGTCGACTAAGGTTATTTGTTGAAGAACAGTTTCGGATCGCACCACGTCGCGTAGGGTAAAACAAAAGTATTATTAGTGAAAAAGTTTGCTCAGATATGTCCTACATCAAATACAATTAATAGATCTCAACGTTTTTGTAACGCCAAACGGCGAAATATAGTGTTGCGTTTTGGCTCGCGCGTTTGTATATTAATTTTCAACGAAAGTAGTTAAAAAATTCCGCGGCAGGGGAGCGCCAGGCTTTCTCGAGTCAGAGACTAGACAGGATTGTAAAATGTATCGCTAAGATGATTGCGGCGACAACAATGCATTCTTTGGTGCAAGAAAGCCTGACATTCTGCTGTCGCGGAGTTCTTTAACTATTTGCGTTGAAAATTAATTTACAAACACGCGTGCTAGAACGCAACACTATATTTCGCTGTAAGGCGTCATGTAGTAATCGAATTAGCCAATACCATCCGCAGATCTATTAATTCTATTTGATTTAAGACATATCTGAGCATACTTTTTCACTACTAATACTATTGTTTTACCCTACATGTGGCGTGGTGCGATCTAAAACTGTTCTTCGACAAATAACCATAGTCGGCGGGACACGCACATCATTTCAATTTCCGTAATCGACGTGTGGCACGTTTGTTATGTCGCCCGAAAGCGCCACCGTGTTCATGCCAATAGGTTCACCCCTGGAAAGTAAAAGGTTTGTCAATCACCGAGCTTTCGAATATACGGGAAGGAGTAACAGGCGGAGCGTCTCCAAGGACGCATGCGGCGATCAAATAAGCGGCTTCCCTGAAGTAAGAGTATCATTGTACAAAGTATCTGCAAGTTTATTCGTATTCTGACAAAACTGGAATCAATATGGTTTGTGTTATGCTATCTTTACTTTACGCAATATTTTTAACATCTTACGAGCTGAAAAACCCTTAATTATCTTAAGCTTCTATTAAAAAGTTTCGATACTAGTTCCGAAATTGCTAATTGTCTGCCTATAAGCGATATACAATAAATTGAGACAAAAGTATTTGTACGTACGAAAACGATAAAGTTTTATGAGTTTAAGGTGTTTAAGGATATTCTGGAAGGTAAAGGCAGTAACTGTGGCCATATTTCTATTGAAATCCTAACGGGATTGAAGGCGACGAAATTCCGTCTTTCGTATTTTTGTTTGAGCCTTAATATAATACCATTATTAGGCGGAAAAATAACTTTCTGAGAGCAAGTATTGAAAGTCTCTACAGCAAGTTCAGAATCATTAAGAATATTAAGAAAAATTATATTAGCACTTAAATATAAGCATATAAATTTGTTCAAATAACGAAATCTAGTCGGAAAATTACGCTCATTATTACATATCTATGTACATTTTAATTAATCGAATTAATTATCCCGAATTTATTGTTCATAAAAACAAGTGTTTTCCAGGAAAATGATTGAATTTCTATGGAGATATCTTTTAGCCATATTGTTCTGTTTGCAACTTTCACTCTTTTTAGTTAAACAGTTTACCTTTGAACATATGGGAGTGTGATTCCCATTAAGACGAATAAAATAACCATAAATACATAAGATCATCCATGCCTATAATCATAAAAAATTGTAAGGTAAAACTTTATTGTTGTTATTTCAATACGTATTCACGACCGTCAATATACACTTCAGTGCTCTCAGAATGACCTTTCGACCTCCACTGTGGTATTTGATTAAATATTATTGTTATTGCTTTTTTGCTTCTTCCGCTACCGTGTGTTCAGCTTGAGAAATCTCACTGTTTAGCTAACCCCATATAAAAAAGTCTAATAAAATGAAGTTTGATGAGCATACTGGCTGAACCATGGGTTCACATCGTTGAACTTAATACAAGGAAAACATTGTTTCTGGTCTACCACGCATTCGTTTTGCGTCATGCACAGGAGCACCGACCTGCCGGAACCTTACATGAGCCGTTTATTTTGAAATTGGCATAAGTCACTTTAATGTGAATCGAGGTATTTAGGGTTTTGCGTTTTAACGCGTTTAAAAATATTGATGCCAGTTTCCGAGAAGATTTACTTGTATTTGTTAACTTGGGTGCTTATATTTTATTCAGTATTAATAATTTCGTATAGTCATTAAAAATTATCTTTTGCCTTTACGGTAAAGTGACTTATATAAAGTGATTGACGACCTCCAAAAGTGCAAGTACCTCATTTTGAGTCAAGTTGTGATATTTTTTTTGATATTGGCGGTAAAACAAATTCGTCAACTGGAAAATTCAGAAAAGTATAAAAAGCTTATAAAGGAACAACGTTTTTCTGCTAGACGATCTTCGGAGAGAAAAGCTCCCTTCTCCCTTTCCCATTCTGAAATTTTAACTCGTCGCGTTATCGTCAATACTAAACACATAAACAGTTAAATTAAAAGCTATATTTGGATCTATATAGTAATTGTAACCATTTTCCAAAACTTTCCCCTTATGCTTGCGCAATGTCATAAATGTTTCTAACTTTTCTGATTACTGTATTGTCCTTGTTCATCATAAAAGTGAAACCCAATAACATAAATGAATATGAACATTTCAGTATCAATGGTGAACTTCTTTTGTTTTGGATTTATCTGTTATTGCATCTGCTTTCTATGGATTACAATTTCTGGTTTCAGAAAAATAACAAAGAAATATGTCCCAGTATATTATTTCCTATATACGATAACGACCAGCGTCTCTGAATATTTAACATTTTTTGGATATTAATAATTTTGTATTTTTAACCCTTGCAAGGGAGAATTGTTAATTTAAAATTTGTTATTCTCATGTACGACGGAAAAAATACTACACGCTACAAAAATATTCAAATCATAGAAGTTCTATGTAAATGCGACACCACTAATTGTAAGTGTAAGAGGATTAAAGATCACATGGCAAGAATCGTGAATATGTACAATTTACACAAAACTTGTTAAATTCTAAAACCGAAATTAATTTAACAGAAAATCAGTAACGATAGAAACTTATGAAAAAACGACAGAAGATTACGATTCTACACAAATTCCAAAGCACTGATTTTCTAATTTGCAATTAAATGTTACATTTAAGTAACTGCATTTTATGCACAACAATTACAATAACAAAAATGACATATAACAAACACATTATGTATAATAATGAACAAAAACACAATGGCATATCAAAATGCCATACAGGAAATAAAAAATTACAATGCATATATTTGTATTCGATGCACCTAGACACTTGTAGAAGAATGTTTTACAGGCTTTATAAAACTCATACGTATTTATTATCATGTATAGCTTATATTTAATAATAAAAAATTAATGGAGTACGACGTACATAGACGATTATGTATGTATACGTTACATACATTTGTTCTCTACACTTTACACTTTTTTTTGCGGTGGAAAATTTCATTTGTTATTCTAATGTAACCTCATTGCACATATAACTTTTAATACATACTCAAATATAACAAGTGTCACGTTGTGAAAAATTTCCTAACGTGTATGATCGTAATACATGAATATTTAACTTGTCAGTTGATGTACATAATGGAATGATGTTAAAATTTTGTACTTGAATTGAAAGTACGTGTTCTGTATTTATTAAGGACTACTTTCATTCATGCTAAGGGTTATTTATCTGTTAGGTTGAAGGAATCTCTTAACTGCATCAGCAGTATTATAAATAACTTGTATGCTGTACATTATGACTTAATATCACGATGAAGTGTATTGTTTAGCAGGACTTTGCCATTTCATAAACATTAGATTATTTCATCTGCATCTACATAAACTGAGAACAAAATATATTTTCCCGTAACTTGCTGTAAGTAAAAACTCATATTCTTATTCCCCATATTCCCTTCTTAATAATTATGATTTCGACTTCGGTTAATCATGGTATTAATGCATCATCGTAATTTTCCTAGTCATACTTTGATCTCTTTAATTATGTACGTAATTTGAAATAGAATTACGATTTTTCATTAAGTTATGTAGCTGTGAATCGCAATAACGAAAAGATGATAGTACATCATTTCTTATCAAATTGATCAGTTACTCACACAGTGCTATTAGTCAATATAAAACTGGATTTAACAGATATTTCACTTTTTCCTTTAATCAACAATATTGACCGTGTGCTACACAATCATAGATATATTTATCTTACAAAATTCTCTACCGATGATTATTTATTTTTATTTAATGAAAGGAATAACTATACATACGTAATAAGGAAGCTTTATGTTAAGACACAAAATTATTGTCAAATGCGAAATTCACTTAATAAACAAGCCATTAATTACAACAGAAAACTAGAACAGGTGTTGCTCAACACAAGATTGTAATGGGTTGAAATATAATTCTGACTCAAGCTCGTCATGAAGCGGCAAAAGAATCGAATTTGTTATTACAGTACAAGAAGGCGTCCAAAGACCGTGAAAACCTTCGATTATTTGAAAATGATAACGCAAAGAATGAACATAGCGGCAAACGAAACAACCAACTTTCTTGTTCGATTATTTTTCAGACTGTGAAAACATTTTTGGCCATGAATCGCCTAAAAACAGGAAAGCCACCATGATGTCAGCGCAGAAGCGTGACAGAACGACGTCGATCGTACGTCGTGTCTACTTTTAGCATGACCTGCTTCCACATTCTCGTACTTTCAGAAGAAGGGAAAAAGAAAATCGAGCGGAAAGGCGAGGGACTTGTGTAGTTCCGCGGCGTTTTCAGAGAATGCGTTCACGCAAGGACAAATTGAGCGCAAAGAGTCGTAGAAGAGTTTACGCAGGGCGTGAGAAACGATCTAACGCAATACTATTAAAATATCGCATTAGAGTTAAGGAGACCGGATATAACGTTGAAGCCGTTTCACCTGCTAACGATTGCCGGAGTCCGTTTCTTTGGAGTTACTCCTCTACGATTCTTGGTGACGTTGGGATTGCTGATGGAAATGCGCTAGGATAGATGTTTTTCGATATTTTTACAAAATTGCTTTTTAACTGCGTGCTTATCTATACTTTATCCGTTTATTAATCGTTAGCTGTCAGTCATATTTGTTACTTAATTATATAGCAGGCTTAATATTTTTTTGTATTTCAGTAATTGGACTTTATACTAGAAGTCACTGCCAATGTAGTTCTGTGTTTTAATTTGTAATTTTGAACGCCTTTGTGGCAAATTATTTATTAACATTACACAGTTAAACAGGGTACAGTAATACGGTCCTGTTTTCGTTATCGCCGTTCTTTATTACGTCAATTTTTTTAAACGTTATCTGTCAATCTTTTTTAATAGACTGGATCAAGAGTTTTAAATAAATAGTTAGAATTGACAATAACGCAATGTAATATAATTGGCATACTCGTAAATTATAGTTTTTAGAAAATGTCCATAGGCAAATACTGCAGCATTTTGCTATTTATTATCGGGAAGAAATATTGCCTTATGACATCATATTTACAGTTAATTGTTCTTTTCTAAAATGCAAAGTAAAATAAAAGTGAAATGTGCACAATGAAGAAATTGATGAAAAATTACTAGAAATATTAAAATTGAAAGAGCTGTTTGAATGTACCTAATACCTTTTCTTGAACAACTGATGTATTGAAAAGTGACATTGTATTGAAAAAACACTGTCGAAGAATCCCAAACAGCGCAACCGCGCTTTCTCTAAATGAGTACGAAAAGACCCAAGCAGCGCGATACCGCTTGTTTTATTTTATGTCGAGAAATACCAAGCGGCGCGATAGCGCTTTGTTTATTTTATATCGACAATGCGTAGTCTGCAGCACCAAAAATGCAATAAAAAGATCACATTTAATTTGCGTGTGATGTAAAAAAGGAATTCATCCAATATGTTTTGATAAACACCGAAGTTACAAATTATAAGTGTTACTCTCCATTTAAATTGTTCGTTCATAACACAAAAATATTGTTAATTTATAATTCGTTATTTTATAAAATGCATATGTATTATTACATATGCATACTGTAAAATTTATAAATATTCCAAGTTTTGTTCGATAAAAATGATTGAGAACACAACAATGAAATAAAAATTTTCATTTTGTAATGTATTATTGCATTATTATAGTATTATTCTACCTATTATAAAATGTACTATTTACATTCAAAGGAACTGTGTGATGTACTTGCGTCAGTAAATCTGAGCGCGCGACTTCGACAATCGGTATCGCACCGTCAGTTGTCCACAATGCTCGAAATGTGCTGGGTTTTCTCGACATAAAATCTCAACAGCGCGATCGCGCTGCCTGGGACTCAAACGGTTAATATCGCAGTACCAACGAAAAATGTAGGAACTTCTAATTACTGGGTCCATGATTAAATTTCTCTCAATCGTCTCTAGAAATGTTTTCTTATAATTTCTTTATTACGGACTCCGGAATAAAATAAAACTGTGGGTCTTCGTAAAAAGAAATTATCATGTATTGTGTTTAGTGACAATACCACTAGGTGGTATCTAATTAATAGTAACAGAAATATTTTACTGCTTTTATAAAATATTTTGATATCCACATAGTCTATTACCAAATTGCAAAATTTGAAACACATAGGACTACATCGTCGATCGCGAATATATTAATATAAAATATCCGAATGACATGGCATATTTGGTCAAATGAATAATCCCATTTCAATGTGGTTTTATTACGTCCGAACTATCTCGCAATGACAACTACATTTAATAGCAGCGCATATTATTGCGCACTGATATTTTACTACACTACTAATGATTTATCAAAAACACTGATAAAAAGTGTTAAAACATTTAGACAAAATAAAGAGAAGTGTTTCTTCTTCAGACGTTCATGAGTTTTTATTGAGATAGCGACTTCTAAATCTGACTACAACTTTCTTTTCTTTTCTCGTGTTACAGTTACGCATTGCTTCATAAGAGTAATCTCGTATTACCTAGTAAGTTCCAGTACTTTTAGACGTAGCCTGCAGACCGTTCAATTTCACGCTTAACTTGTACTGCGTTTGTAAGACTATCGCAAGAGATGCTATTACATTATATAAACATTATGGTAAAATTGGATAGATAACTCACGTGAATTGACGGTTATCTGTATATTCACATCTATGTGCAACTACCTCATAAGGCGTTGGTTTGAGAAATTTCGTTCCGGTGATGCAAATTTGGTAAATGAGCCTTATTGTCATAAGCCAGCAGCTGTTTCCATATACAGCTTTAAAAGAGTTTTACAAGAGATAGTTGTTAGGGATACACGTCTAACCGTTCGGGAAATCGCAAAGAGAATCAATATGCATTGTTCAACTGTCTCCCGACATCTGAAGGCTTCGGGAAATGTAAAGAAGTTAGATAAATGGGTCCCATATGAATTCACCAAAAGGGGCAAAATTCGCCGTTTTTGAGTAAAAGTGCAGAACAAACTGTAAAGAAATTGGCATAGTTGAAGTGTGAAGTTTTCCCTCACCCTCCTTATTCGCCTGACTTGTCACCCGTTGATTACCAGTTCTTCAAGCACCTAAATGGCTTTTTGAATGGAAAAATGTTTAAAATAAAATAATGTACTGTAAAAACGGCATTTAATGTATATTTATAGCCTCACGTTCATTAGATTTCTTCCGGAAAAGCATTAGGGCACTTGTATCGCGATGGAAGAAGTGCATTGAAGTAGATGGAAATTACTTCGATTAATGAAATATGAATAAGTCTAGTGAAATAAAAGTTTATGTTAAAGATTTAAAGACGGCCATTTCGTTCGCAACAACTTAATATATCTGAAGCCAAAAAATCTTCAACGATGATGGAATTTATCTTCAACGATGCGCTTATATACATATGTGTATTAGAAAAAATTTTAACCAGTGTACATTAGCATAGACCAGGGTAGCCGCTTATTTGATCACCGCATTGTGTCTTTGCTAGAGCTCCGCCTGCTACTCCTTCCCGTACAATCGAGACCTCGCTGATTGACTTGCCTTTCACATGCCAGGCGCGAATCTATTGGCACGAGCGTGGTGGCGCATTGGGGCGACATTTGTATCTAATCGCTCACGCTGGAATTACGTGCCACGTGCGCCGATCACGGAAGTCAAAACGACGTGCGTGGCACGTCGACTAATGTTATTTGTCAAAGAACAGTTTCAGATCACCACGTTGCGTGTACGACAATACAAAAGTATTATTAGTGGAAAAGTATGCTCAGATATGTTTTAAATCAAAGACGATTAATAGGTTTTAATGTTTTTGGCCTTCTGTCGATGGTTTTGGTCGAAATCGGCTACTACGTGAAGCCTTATGGCGAAATATAGTTTTGCGTCTTAGCACGCGCATTTGTGAATTAATTTCTAGCGCAAATAGTTGAAAAACTCCGCAACTGCAAAACCCAAAGCCTTCTCGCGTCAAAGAATACATTTTTACAAGCGAAAACAACGATGTATATTATTTTAATGTTATAAAGATTTAAATATGTTTAAACAATGTTCATAGAGGAGCAACGCCTAAAATGCCCGCATTTTTATGAATATTATCCAATGTACCCTAAAAACTAATCGTCCAGGAAAAAATTTAATAGTAGGTGATAGTGCAGACGTTTTTCGTGGGGAAAGCATAAAAAAAAGTTGCAACAAAAATTTTGTTTTCGGCTGAGAAATGAAAATAGTTCCGCAAGACATTCAGTTTCGTCGGCTCACTGTGTCAAAACTTAAATAACTTTCCCAAAACGGTGCCGTAATGCCGAGCCGTGCGGAATGAAGCAATAAAAAAAGGTACATTTCGTTATTTGTCGGCAATGGCTCTTCGCATTTTTAATTGTTTATACCTTCAGCTTTGAATACACAAAATTGCAAAACTATAATAAACAGTACACTGTGTCAAAACTTAAATAACTTTCCCAAAACGGTGCCGTAATGCCGAGCCGCGCGGAATGAAGCAATAAAAAAAGGTACATTTCGTTATTTGTCGGCAAATGGCTCTTCGCAGTTTCAATTGTTTATACCTTCAGCTTTGAATACACAAAATTGCAAAAGTGTAATAAATAGTACTCCAATTTAAAAGTCTATATACCTTTCGGAACAGAACTTAAATAACATGTTAATTGTTAGAGAGGATTTAAACGGTAATAAAAGATCGTTTGGAAGAATAAAAATTGCAAACATATCCCAAAGAAGTGAAGATAATAATACATATACACAAATACCATTCTCACCTATCGTTACGAAACAATTGTCGAAAATATCTAGGGCATGATACAAGCGGGTAAAAGCAATGTACGGAAAGTGCAACTTTGAGGCCTGTTAATTAATTATTGCAGATTATTTTTTGGAATAATTTTTACATTTTCTGTTTTTATAGACATTCTACTATTGATTTACAATCAAATTTTATACATATGGACCATTACAAAAATTGACTTTTGTCCAGTTAGATCGGCCAAATTACACACTGTGCGCTGCAGCGCGCTGGGAGGAACAGCCTCATGCAAAAAGAATTCGAGCTAATGCGACTGGAAAGAGATCTACTTAAAAGAGAAATTGACTTAATGCGTCGGGAACAAGAATCGCAGAGAACTCCGAGCACATCTACGTGTGCAGTAACTATGTGTAACGTCCACGCGTTGGGCGATATGCTGTGCGAATTTGATGGAAGAAATTATGTGTTCGCGTTGTGGGAACGCTAAGTCCAGCTTCTTCGAAATGCATATAGTTTGGACGAGAACGCATGTAAAATACTTATGTGCTCAAAGCTTAAGGGAGAAGCGGTTTCTTGGCTGCATCGTAAACCGGAACACATCGGAATGAGCGTAGAGCAGTTATTATCGGAAATGAAATTTTCGTTTCGTAGTCGTTACAGTAAAGCAGAACTGAGGAAGCAATTTGAAGAAAGGAAGTGGAAGATGACCGACGGTTTCTGCGAGTATTTCAACGACAAAATTTCATTGGCGGTTTACACTACCATTGCCGACGATGACATTTTGGACCATATAATCAAAGGGATACCGGACATACCATTACGAAATTAGGTGAGGCTACAAAATTTTAGTTCGCAAGAAGAACTGCTGAAGGCGTTCGAAAAGATCACTTTGTATCCGAGGCCTCAGCTGAGCCAGAGACATCAGGGACCGAAGACCAGATCTACGGAAGGAGAGGAGAGGAAGAGATAGCGCGGAGCTATAATATGTTCAACTGCGAGGTCGCAGGGCACATCGAATCGACCTGTGAAAAAGGCGTTGGGAGAGTGGAACCGATAGCAGAACGTGCCTATATCTCGTATATTGAGGGGAACGATTTGGGTGACGATAAGTTTCATCAAAATGTAAGTTATGTATTCGAAGTAGCAGGTGAACAATATGAAACAATAATCGATACGCTAATTGATACGAGCAGTCCGGATGGTTTTATAAAATCTAAATGCGTTCCTACGAGTGCGATTGAAAAGGAGAGCAGATTTGACAAAAAATTGTACGGTATAAATGAAACGAAATTGGCCGTGTTGGGTACGGTACGATCGCATCTTACACTAGATAGAGTTTCGAAAGAGCAAACATTGCTTGTTGTACCGGACAACACCATGAAACCGTCCGCAGTCCTCGGCCGCAACGCGTTAACGTGTTTCGGATATAGCTTACGACGAGTAGCTGATGACATTGACGAGGCAGTACATGAAATCCTTAGTATTGAACTTGTTGAATTATTCTTAACAAAGTAATATTACATATTACCAATGAGTTCAAAAACGACTTTACGTTCTAGGAATTCCTATTCCAAACAGGAGACTCTGTCTGCAGTGTAGGCGAGAGTAACATGAACAGTTTATATTACTGAGTGGGCCCGAGCTCGTCTTTTGGGCATCCACAGTCAGTTCCTTCTAAACTCCAGCAATATAAAGACGGTTCTTTCATAGCCTCATAATGAAAGTAATATTAATATAAAGTATATTAATTTATTTAAACACCCATTTCCAATAGAACTCTTCGAGTTTAAATATGAAAAAGCCGACGAATTGGTGATAAATGCAGAAGTACGTCTGGAATAAAATCGGAGCTTAGGAAATTATTTATTTCTGATTATATGAAACCCGAACGTCCAGACGTGCCGCAAGTTGACACGTAAATTCAACTAACTATGAAACATCAACCTTTTCATTTTTCGCCCGTAGATTATCTTATACGAAAAAGGAAGTAACTCGAAAGATTTTAGACGACTTACTGAATCGGGAAATAATTCGTCCAAACGAATCTGAGTATGCATATTTAGCTAAATTTTCGTCATCACCTCTGACTCATCACCTCAAATCCAGATCTCCTATTTTTCCAACCCGACCTTTCAACTCCATAGCACAGTCACCATTCCTTACTCATTCCCGAGTCATCGTCCAAATCTAAGGTCCAAATGCCTATTCCTACCCCTTGACCCTGACCACCGACAACATCACTCCCACTCCTTTTCCAAAAGCACTTAAAAGCCCTTACCCCGACCAAAATCACGGACTTATACTCTGTCTCGCCACTACGTCTCTATGCCATTCTACGTCACAATAAACCAAATAGTTTTGAAGTCCAATTCTCGACATTGGTGCTTCCGAAAACCGCGAAACTGCGTTTCCGCATTACATCCCCTATAGTTGTAGTTAAAAAGAAAAATAACGATTTTCGTATGTGTGTTGATTTTCGAACCTTAAATAAAGCACTTAAAAAAGACAACTGTCCTTTGCCGCTCATCGAGGATCAACTAGATGTTCTAAACAAAAAAAATATTTTACATTATTAGACCTGAAAGACGGATTTTTCACATTAGGATAGCCGACGAATCTATAAAATTGACATCCTTCGCATCCTCTCCCCAAGCTAATGGGCAGATGAAGCGAACAAATAGAGTTATAATACCTATGATTGCTAATGTAAGCTAGACGACTCAGGTGGAATGCATTGGTATCGAATATTGCCGGATGTTGAGTTTGCAATGAACAATTCTGCGAGTAAGTCCACCGGACAAGCTCCTAGCCGGTTATTATTCGGAGTTGATCAACGCGGGAAAATCTCTGACAATGTTAAAGAATATTTAATTGCAAACAGTAACCTTGACTAGCGGGATTTTAAGGCGTTGCGTGAAAAGGCGAGCGTCAAAATCGTACAGTTGCAGGAATGTAACAAGCGTTATTTTTACGAGAAGCGAAAAGAACCCCACAAATATAAAGCAGGGGATTTAGTGGTAATCAGGAATTTCACCTCTACGCCCGGTTCAGCACAGAAATTGATATCATGATTTAAAGGTCCGTACAAAATCGTAGGCGAGTTAAGGCATAATCGCTATACTGTCGCGGATGTGAAAGGTTTTCAGATCTTTAAGAAACCCTATCAAGGAATCTGGGAACCTGCTAATATACGGCCTTGTCGCGAATCTTAAGAAAAGAGAGTCATGCATGTAAGTGTTTTCCTGTGCGATTATATTAAATATTATTATTATATGCGTGTTAATAAACGATAAACGTCAGGCTGGCCGAATCTGTAGGAGTAGCGTTCAAGCTGTTTCCAGAGAGTTCTGGAAGTCTTCTGTGTCGTCCACAAGGCGAAAAACAAACGACGATCACGACCGCGGTTGCAAAGGCGAAACGCGGCGAGAGGCAGTCGAAAGCGAGTGGTTACAGAACCAGTGTCACGGCTTGTACCTTTTTGTTTTTTTTTATTAAAATAAATAGGCATCCTTACATAATTTATGTTTTAACGCGGTTTTTCACCAACGATTCAAAAACAAAGGGCGACGATACAGTGGAATAGGCCTACAGAGAATGCCAATTACAAAAAAGAGCGCATTGGTACAGTACCCCATGGGTAATGTGGAAACCTATTAACACTTTGCTAGCGGGAGACTAGACAGGATTGTAAAGTATATCGCCAAGGCGGCCGCGGCGATAACAGTCTTTGACGTGAGAAAGCCTGGCCTTCTGCTGTCGCGAAGATTTTAAAATATAAATGTCGCCCCGACGTGCCACCACGTCTGTGCCAGCAGGTCCGGCCGTGACGCCGAGTCGGGAAATGTGAATCAGTAACATCTCAGCTGTGTGTATGGGTGAAGTAGGTGGCGTGTCCCCAAGGACGGTTCTGGCGTGCAAAATTTCTGCACCTCTGGTATAAAGGATATTGTGTGTTATAGAGTAATGGCAAACGGGAGCAATCGTGTTCCAATTTTCCACGGAACGGAACACGTATCGTTTTGCGTATGTACCTCTAACGCATTGCGGATCAGGATTTTCGGTAATTTCCTTATAATGAACGGCGTTAAGTAGACGTAAATGAGACAATAATTAGAAAGATTCTATTTCAATGAAACACGTGGATAATGGCATAACTCGCCATTGTTGGTATACACATCGCGGTTGTGATTAAATCGACAATTATGCATGCTTACCGAATGTTATATGTTTACTATAAATGTGAATTATATCAATAAAGAGGATAACAATGAAATTCATGATAAGTGTAAAGAAACCGATATTTTTACAGAAATATGTATTTATTCGCTCTTCGTTGATAATAGTATGGAGATAGTAGCAGGTGCAATATTTCGCCAAAAAATTGGAATAGTTTGAGATAAATCTCTATGTATTTTTAATTTTGTCGTTGGTTTTGTAATTCAGAGGTGGGTTCATCGTAAATGTACGAGGAGTTCAGTAGGAAAATTGTTATAGATTTAATGATACATTTCTGAATGGCACAACAGCTGATCTGCGACTGACCATTACTTACTGGTCAAGAAGATTATGAACACAAAGAACATTCACACTGATTCCGATGTTGAAATTTGTATAACATTAAAGTAACATACACCGTTATATTCGGAAGGGTTTATAGAATCATTTGGTGCAAAACAAAATTTAAATAACTTTTACGGTTGAAATCCAAAAAATATTACTTAAAGGGTGAAAGTTTGCATTCTATTTCAAAAATAATTTTCTCACAAATGGAGGCAAATGGAGAAAAACATATTCCATATTCGTGTTCAGCGCCACAAAATAGATAAGAATTAGTGTAAATGTTTTTTGGGGCAAAAAACGTTCAGTTATGTAGATCAATGATGTTGGCGTCGCACGTTATGTCGATATTCATTTCGAACACGCGGACGATTCCCAGGAAGAGAATTCGAGAATTCGATAAATATTGCCGATTGCGGCAATATTAATCGATCATAACAGAGTTACTGGATGAGCTGAATAATTAGATGAGTAGAATACGGTGTCAAGACGTACACTGCCAGCCAAAAGTATTAGGACACCTACTACGTATGCGCGAAATCGGAAATTGATTGTGGAGTGAACATTTTCACTGTTTCTATTTTCAGATTTTGATTAAAACATATTCTCAACTGTAAGTATTTACGACATCCTCCGTTAATTTATAAATTTATTACTGGTTTTTTGATAAGAGTCTGTATTATATTTTTACCGAGCAACTTTCAGGTTCTGCTGCGTGTGGCTTCTCGTATCAGATCCTCTGTAAATGTATACAAATCTTCATAAAAATGTTAAAAAAAACTGTTCGGAATGGAGTTTCAACAGATACCCTTAAAAAATTAACGTCGAGAATGCCAAAACTCGTGAAAGCCGTCATGAAGAAAAGACGTGGTTATATTGATGAAAACAAAATATGTTATTTTTTTTGTATTATAAACCTGTTATAGCACCTGATGTATGTTTGCCTTAAAATATATAATACTAAATAAAACAAAATTAGTTAAAGTCATACAAAAGTGTGCATAGATTTATGTTCACATTTATTCCATCCGAAGTAGGTGTCCTAATACTTATGGCCGGCAGTGTATTTATAAATATTCTTAAACGATAAACAATTTTTTTCCTTAGCATCAGCGACCAATATGATATTCTGCTATATGCTTATATTTAATTAAGAATATCAGTATTCTAATTTGTCGAAAGGAATTTTTTATAGGAATATTTGGGATCGATGTTAAAATTATGTAAATGTTGGTACTTTTGTGTGCTATCTACGAAGAATCTTCTATTTCCTGCATATGTTTATTGAATGCTTTTGACTTGCAGTCACATTTTCCATCAAGCGAGTGCACATTCCCTTGTACGGTTCTAAAATAGCATTAAACAGTCTTAAAAAATGTTAACTGACACTTACAATATTATGCATTCTATGCACGTTGATACTATGAGTTCCCGTACTTCTCGTATCACGATGTTTTCGCTTTAAATTTTTCTCTTGCGTGACACTTACGCGTATGTTCATGCCAGCATACGAAGAATTCAAAATGCACTGCTTTCGAATGACCACTTAACGAAGGAAGAATGGATTTAAGCCTGTGCAAACTAATTACATCGAGTTATTAACGTCCATGGGAAATCTTACTTCATTGTTGCGATACGAGGAAACTCAAGAATGCAGAGATAACGAGAGAAATAAGTACGTATTCTGGGTTAACTGCGGTGAAAATACAGGAACGTTTCTCCTTAACCCCTTGCACCATCATCTTTTAATGTTTCATTTAAAAAAACCCGAACGACGATGTCGGAATTTAAAATGAAGAGATGGAAACGAACAATTTTCATCTAAGTTTATTTCTTCTTGATTCTTTCATGTCTAACTGTTACGGTATTGTGTCTATTTGTTTTTAGAAGTTACTCATACAGATCATTTATGGATGTAAGCTTTGTGCGCATGATCCTAGACTACACGAGGCGTATGAAGAGAGAGGGTAGAGAGAAAATCCTACACGTGCTTCGACTCGAGATATAAAATAATTCACTAAGTTTATAATTAATAAAAGTGTTAAAGAGATCCGTGAAGCAATAGCTTTGATTGTTGATTCTCTTATTTTAGACGAATCTAATCGTGTTGCTTCCACCGATTATTTACCATCATTATATGGATTAATTAAATTGAAAGCTTTTAGTACATGTTTCTGTGAAAAGTGAAAGTTAAGTTTTATCTATTTCTACATTTTCATGGACGAGATTTTCTTCAACATGAGTGTCATTGATTTTTTAGCCATTTTAGTTGGAATTTAATCAAAAAGTGGGTAATTTGTTACTACCTCTTTAATTTGTAATCATCAAATAAGAAAAACTAATCAAAGATACTGGTGTGGGATGCGAATACTCGCGGTGCTCTGTTACATCAATAGATGCATTGAGTATGAGAGAAAGTGTGCGTGTGCATGTGCATGTGCATCGGCTGATGTTTTGCAGGAGGCCCCCGGGACACTTCCTGTACAGACACCGAGGCGCTTTTTTTACACGTTAAAATATTAGACGTGTTAATTGCATGTAACCACACTGTGGTTTAACTTTACATATATTTATTAATAATCTGTACAACTATAATATAATGATAAACTTACACCTATATGGGACAAAAAGTAATTCCTGTTAGAAGCATGAATTTACAGTCCGACAACTCAAAGATATCTATGGAGCACTGGAACTTCTCGTTTCCAAATGCCTATTCCCACCACTTCGTTTTTGGAATTCCCAAAATCAGTCTCCTAAGGTAAACACTCCGCATAGTTAACTCTTTACATTAAGAGGCTGAGTTTGGGGATTCCGAAAGCGATATGGCGGGAATAGGCGGTTGAAAACGAGAGGCTCCGCCGCTCCCTAGCCATCTTTCAGTTGTCGGACCGTAGGTTTTTCTTTTCTTTGCAATTATAGCAGTATAAGAATGCACATTTTACTGTTTAGAATTAATCGATTATATCGCGGAGGATGGTCTTTATAATCTCACAGAAATTGTTTAAATGAACTGGAAAGAGTATAAAATAAAAATGAATAAGTACTATTTAAATAAAAAAAAAATATTTACTTCAAGCAAATTCAAAATTTTTCATTTGATTGATATTAACACTAGAAAGAATTAATCAAGTTCCCTGCTATATGATGTACTCTTTTATTAGAAGTACAATTACGTGCAGAAGAAAACTCGATACAAATAGATAATAGTAATGGTCTACTTATTGTTGGAAGAAAATTGATAATAATAAGAAGTACATGAAATTCTGATCACAGTATGAAGGTTATACGTCACATGCCACATTATTAGAGAGAAATAGCAACCACATAGTATTTAGACGTTATTCCTTTGTAACTGATTAAAAAATGCTTTAATATATGTGCATTTTATCAAAAGTGCCACGTATATTTACTGTATTGCAATGCTATATGACTAGAAAATGTTCAAATGTTTCAGCTTTGGAGGAAGGATACACATTTAAATATGTGAAAAAGTCTTCTTTATTTACATATAAAACATTGAGGAAACGATATGGTATTTTTGGATTTCTTTCGCGGTTACGTTATCTTCTTTTAAACAAAAGGGTTACTGATCTGAATTCGACTTGCAGATATTAGTAGAGTTGAGTTTTATGATAGAGTATAGACGCCACTTTTAGGACTACACGATTAAAATAATTAAGGTCAATCTCATCTATGAGATTAACTTCATTAAATACGTTAACACTAATTAACGGATCCGTTATAGACATTAAAAACAGAGAATGAGCTCAATGAATACATAATCCGGGTTGCTCACACTGAATGAAACTGGACTTTCAATGGCATGTAAGTACAGATTTCAAATTCTTCAAAATATTTCTCCATGACGGTACAGATCGAAAGGAATAACACTATTTGTAATTTACCTTTTTTCTTTATCTCATACAGCAACGTAAAAGTTTATATTAGCATGAGAAATTAAGATTTCTTTGGGGTATATCTTCATCCTTAAGATGGTTTTTCAGCAGAAAATAAATTTGTTGCGTTATTAACATCACGTGAACAACATGTGTGCAAAGCTTTGCCTCTTTGAGGTTCGTAGTTCATCTAAAGACAACCGTGTTTGACTACCGTGATTCAATTTATGAAAGGCACGATACGTGCTTCGCCTCGCTCATTTAGGTGATTTTCTTCCTATTCAAGTGTTGGCTATAGATCGTTATTAATTTATTAATAATTCAAAAGCATCCTACGTGTTTAACCATGCTTATGTACGTAATTTTTTTCCTATTTAAACGTTGACTACGGATCAGTATTTTGTTGCCGACTGCTTCAAATCGCGTATTTCTATCTACCAATTAAATTACTGTCCTTAGACCTTAACGTCATTATGCCGATGATGGACAGCATAGTCTTAAATCACCATGAATTTTTCAGTTATCAAATTGTCAAATTGACATATTAACCCAGTAATTAGGAAATATATATTACAGACAAAGGAATTTTAGTTTTAGTATTTAAATGAGTACTGGAAAACATCAAATGTTTCTAAAACATGTTCCTGGAGTTTGTATGGTATTTCTAATTTAATTAAATTTCAACTCAATTAAGTAATAATAGTGAAAACAGCATTGATTAAGTTGGTTTCCTTTTATTACTTAAGAAATAGCTATTATTATTTAATTTTATATCTATCTTATTACAAAAAGATTTAATATTTTTTAAAAAATGGGGATATTTTTATTAAAATGGATTAATAGATATTTTGTTAAATGTGTGACTGCTATCTTCTCTTTAAGCGTTAAGAAGAAATTTTCAGGCAAAAATGTGGTAATAAGTGCAATGACAATTATATCCGAAGAGGAATGTCTTAAGAACATAAGCGGAATCATAATTCTACGAGCGGTGTTCCAATTTTTTTACAGTTAAATGAAAGGCCGTTGTCAACTCATGTTAGTAAATTTTAACGGTCCAAGTGCAGCGTTATGGTAACGCCAACTATAATTACACATGTCTTTAATTACGAAATGCCAGACCATTAAAAGAGATTCTGAGAGGTAAGCAACTAGGAGTGACAAACCTGAAAGTGATTGCCCTAAAAGATAGCAGTTTTTAGTTTCGTGAGAAATATAAAGTGCTCCGATATTTCCGAAAATCAATGGTTTGTGACTGACATTCTACGAAACATTGGTCAACAATAAAATACACAGCATGCAAATGATATTAAAAATGGTGTGCATACCTCTTTTGTTACTTTTATCTCTTCAAGTGCAGACGTATATATGCGCTCAGAGAAACAGTCACATTATAGCTAACCGGCACATCTACATGCAGTTGGATTTGAAATAATCAAATAACATAGTTGAAGTATAATGACGTAAATTGTAATTTCCAATGTTGATACGTCAACCCTCTCACTCTATGAAGGAAAGGAAGCTCTCGATCACCAAAGAAATGATTAAGTATTTCTCAATATTTAAAAAGTCTCCGTTTTGGAATCCGCTTGAAGATCGTTAATAATGAAAAATTTAAGAATTACGGTTGTAAAGTTATCCGACAGATTAGAGTCTACTTTTTTTGCCAAAAGAACTACAAAAATATCGTGGCCGAAAAAATATCTTTGACTTGTTTCATAATTTTTTATACGGCAGGACAAGAAAAAGTATACCTAAACTGTAAAATGTGTTTCATTCTGTAATTACCTCAGTAATTGGGTTAGCGGTTTAACACTTTGCAGAAAGTTTTTTTTTTTTTTTAGACTTATCCAATGTTATAGCCGGAAGTCAATATGATTTGGGAGCAATTTTCCATGTTTTTTCGGCTAGATCTTTTGACAGTTATCTACTTAAATTGCTATCGTATCTTTAAAGTAAATTAGTTGCAATTACATTATGTGAAAAATTATATAACATCACAATCAGCATAAAGAAATTATCATGTTTATTCGCAAAAATGAGAACATAAAAAATGAGAAGTTTTCTAGGCAGAAACTCGTGGTATTATTTTCTACATTTGAATGAGTTACATTTGTGAGAGAAAGAGCAATTTACTTATCAGTGTTGCGAAAATTCCACACAACACCGAGTCCAAGGACAAGCCTACGTAACAGAATACTTAAATGTAGACAGAAAAACTTAAATTAGTATCATTTCCGGTAGACGAAATGACAGGCATCTCGCAGGAACATTATTGGAATACGTATATAAGAGTCATGCTCGATTTAAACAAATAACACAGTAATAATCATGATCTATATCGAAAATATTTATTTAATGGTGATATAACTGGGGTTTGCTTTTTTAACATGTTTTATATTTTCAAACATATTTTTTAAGAATTCGTTTGAAGTGTATGTGAAACGTGACACTTCTTTACTTCACCTACTTTTGAAGCTGTACTTCTTACGAAAAAACTGTGAAAAATGTGAAATCAAGAAAAACGTTAAATAAAATGGTTTTAATTTTGTTAATTTTAAGTGCTGAGAAAATCCTCGAGTAACGCTACTTATTTCACGGGAAATTAGATGTTTTACAGTTGTGTTGTGGCACGCTTTAATCACATCGTAACAACTAAGGTCATACAAGGTCAAAGAAGGTTCACAAGGAAGATGAAAGTCGAGAGCATGCTCAAGGTAATGGGGCTTTACAGTAAGGTAACGTGTACAGTCACGTATGTATGTAATTATTACAGTGGAGTAATCGAAAAACGAATATATTCGAAGACAGTTCAATTTTTAAAATTTCAAGCCTACATTATAGATATGGATTTTTTCTTAGATATTGGGAGACAAAAAACAGAATAGCGTTAACACTAGATTTACGGAAACCGTCAAATTGACGGACACCTACTTTTTTAAAAACGGTTTCCAAATTTATAGAGACCTGGTACAGTCAATATTTCACTTGTATCTTATAATATACAAAGTACTTAACCGATCTTCCTCTTTCCCGTAGATCCCTCTTTTTCAAAGCACTTATTTAATATATTTAAGTATAACCGATTCAACGCCCGTAAATCTAGTGTTAATGTTCACAGTGTAAGGAATATCGAAGAGATTTGTGCTTATTTTCCAACAAATTTATTTCCACACTTGTTTACGCAACATGCTGAGAAGAATCGATTAATGTAAAAGGAAACATGCGGAGTCATTGGAAGAAGTGTAACCTCAGTTTCGCTCGTGTATCAATTCACGCATAAAAAAGGTAAAATCACTTTATCCTGTCATCGATTAAGAAAGGGCGATATCTTCGCGCAATAGGATAATTTACTCTGCTCACGCTGTAACTGAAATTATTACATCAAATGTTATTTATAATAACGATTATAATTGTAAAAATGAGAAATTGCATAGATAAACATTTTTCGAAAGTAGTATTTAAAACGTGAATCTAGCGGTTACAATGAAGTTTTATAAAATACTGGAAAAGCTTGTACATTTCTTTGGATTTAAGACATTGTAAAATAATTTGTAATCCTATTCGTTTCGTGTTAGAATTATACTGCAATTGAAAAATTTGACGATTGACATAAATAACATTGTCTCGTTAAAATAACAAAGTATAGGAACAATTGGGATGTTTAATCCTAGATCATGAACTTGGCAGAACGTCGTATAGGGGACTGTAAAAGAATATTTGCGTTGCTTCACTATTTTATGATCTACGTACGCACGGAATGTTCCATCAATTGTATCATTTCAGCATTCTATCAATGGTAGTCTTGTTAACAAGTCAACTGTTATTCAAAGTGAGTAATGCCAATTGAAAAAAGAGAGCAGACCACTTAATCTAATCAACTGAATTGCTTCGCTTCGCAATTGTACGGCATTCCTTCTTTCCTAATGGTAGCCAATTAATCCAGCACATCCCTATCAAACGAACCTATGTTCTACTGTTTTTGTTTCTTTCAATAGCTACGTTTCATAAGACTTTTGATATTTTCTAGATGATATCGACATTTTAATGAACACTAATCAACATGTAAATATAATTGATAATTTTGTAAAGAAATTAATGTGACGTATGTACGTTAAGTGTCACACATGTAAAATCTTTAACATTTAGGAAGAATACATGTTAATTTTCCAGATAGGAGTCACATGAACCCATGTATATTTTTATGTGAATATTCGTAATTAATATTTAGCATATTAACATTTGCGAACATTTGTTCCTTTTATGTTTATTTTGCTCCAGATTTATAATCAGATGATCCCATGTTGTTCTTTCCAGAAATTATAATGCTTAACCGTTTAGTGCCAGGGTTTTTTTAACACTAGAACTACCGGCGTTAAGTTTATTATATTTCAATATATTAAATAAGTACTTTAAGAAAAGAGGAATCAAGAAGCGGAAAAGATGATGAATTCGGTCATTTATGTTTTTTGAGTTGGACGTAGAATATTTCTCCTATGCATATCCTATAAACTTTGAGAATTTTTGGAAAAAATTGTGTACCAGTCATTTTGACTGGTTTGGTAGTTCTAGTGTTAAGAATCCGTGTCGGATTGTGTCATGCAGCGCGATAGCGCTTCGTTCATTCATTTGCGAGAAATGCCGATCGACGCGATCTCGCTGCTCATCCATTGTCTTCATAAACATGTCTATTTTAAAACTAATGAATGGCATGATCCTGTAAAACCATAACTATAATTTTAATGTCTTTGTGTGTTTATACTTTTGTGTTTTGATTTAATTATATATTGCTTATTTTTTCGGTTATCATCCTAAAAACCTGAAAAGATATAAAGAAACAAGGGCAATGGGTGAACTAGATAAAAGACTTGCTTCTAAACATGACAATGAACATTAGTAATCTTGTTTTATATCTATTATAAATAAAATGTTATATTATGTTTTTTTATATTTTCAAAAATGTTGGCACCACATTTGTACTATGCAGAAGTATATGTAAATAAAAGTAAATTCAATAAAAACAGCTTATTTATGCAGGTGGTTTACGATTATTTGAAAAAAAATAGTCATTACGAGAGGAAACTCTGATATGACTCGCGACGAGGTACATTCGGAACCGAGCGCGTTGCGAATTGAGGATCGTGACCAAACATCGCGACACAGTTCACCACAGTACGCGAACAGCGGGATCGCGCTGCGTGGCGTTGAAAGGGTTAAGGATTGTAATGTATTAATCGCAGTGGAACTCGTAATGAATTTTTCAGTTAAATAAAATAACGATTTGATGTGTAGCTACTCGTGAACAATGATCAAATATGTTTCTTTTTAATCAATACTGACAAACTGTTAAAATAGATAATCAGTAATTAGTAAAGTTTATTGCGAACGATTTTGAGAGTGTAAGCATATGCATCTAATGTTCCTGAAATAGAAGAAATCCGTGGTCAATTTCAGTTTTAGCATACCATAATTGCTCTCAATTTCATTATTTTGCATAGCTTCTCAGCAAAATAAATCAATTATATGTAAATAATTCTGAATAAATAATAATGCAATGGCACCTTCGAACCACAAATAAAAGTGAAACTCCACTACACCGCTAACCAATGGCACGCCAGGTAAATAATTAAACCCAAGTTATTATACACCTGACAAAATTATTTCCGACAACAAAACATCGGGACTTTCTCTTTAATGAAGGGACCAATATTCCATGCAATTAGAAAGAGCTTTCTCTGTGATTCAACATTGAATAATAAGTTTGAAGTAAAGTGCTTCTATGTGTAATAATCATAGGTTGGGTAAGAGGCACGTTGATTTGATTAAAGAGTTTTACTTTAGGCGACAATTTTTCTGTATGTGCCAACAATCAGAATCACACAAACAAGACCAATTACATGAATGTAGGATCGATGGTAAGGATCAAATTTGCTATTCTATGACATTAAACATTGCTTCGATACAAAAAGATGCTTGAGTGCAATCATTTAATTGTACTTTTCTTTTGGTAATATTGTTAACACATACGTAACGCGAAAAAGATTTATCAGGGAAAAGAGAAATTATATTTTTATTAAATAATAACTCAGGGACGATACTACGTGCCTAATAATAGTAAAGATATGTAGGGGTGGTACCATCTTCGCTGAAAATTTAAAATTTTATCTATTTCATATTCCGAATGGCTCTAGAATTTCTAACGTGCCTGTTTCCTGGAAACAAGTATAATTCGAGTCTGTAAGGTGCATGGCGAGTGTCCATGTTTTTACGGTTTGGAATGTTTTGTGTAAACCAGTTTCCGCGATTAAGCAAAAAATATAATCTTGATACGAATCTCAGCTTCGAGCTACTGGATACAGATCGTTTCACCGATATTTTATTAGTTACAAAATGTAATTATTGTCCATTTGTAGTTAACTCAAAATCAAGCTGTGGCGGAAAAGGATATTCCATTCTTCACAACAAACGTAATTATTTTTATCAATACGGTTATATAAATCTGTTGCGAATAATTTTGTTGATTTAACATAGGTCAACATGGGTGAGGTAATTTATTAACGTCAATTTTTGTTTACAAGGAAAATCTTATAAGTTGGACAATTTCCCTAAAAACTGCAAGTATAGGACAAATTTATATTTTTATGTATAATGCTTGGACAACAGTATTTTAATATATATGTCTGCTTTATTTTTATGTATATAATCATAATCTTTTCGATTGCAGCTGTATGGTTTTTAATAACGTAGAACCACACAAGAAACAAGAATATTCTGTACGACACGTAAATAAATTTTTCGTTAATTGACAACTTCATAATATGGCAAAATAATACTGCAAACCTATAAAACACGTTCGAACTATGAGACGTCGAAAAGAAAAATTAATTTCATTGCATGATACACGCGTAGGACTTTTGAATTTTGAATCTTTTAAAATATTTAAATAAACTGAACGTAGCATACATAATTTGCTTACAATATTGATGCAGTTTTTCTTCAAGTTATAGTTATAACAACAAATTGGTCATATATTTCTGTTCGCTAATTGTAATATTGGCAACATTGCAATTACATTTTATTCCCCTATAGATTGCACTTAAGAAAGGAATTAATCTACATATTAACAACAGAGAGATCACATAAATTAGTGAGAACCAAGCCGAAAAATAAGTAATTTCGAAGAAATGTTATTTTTAATATAAAATATTTAAATCTAAGAGCATTGAGAATTTATACATTTTCATTTAAAAAATATAAACATGGTACTTCTGAAAGCACGATGCAGTATAAATGAGAAGTTGCACTCAAGCTCTCTTAATGAGAATTAAGTTTGTATTTGGCGGTTCTCTAATTGATATTTTGGCGAGCGCCACATAATGTCTTGCGTGCCCTCTGTGGCCCGAGTATCGCCACGAGACTTCACTTCTTCTTGGTCATCACAAGTGTAACGAACCTGAAGTGTATAACCTAATAAACTATCAATAAGTAACAAACGTGTCACGCGTCGAAAACCTCAGAGGTGCCACGGTAAAATGATGCACAAATCGTTGAAAAATATTCAATGCTTTCCGTTTCAATCACCAACGATAATTTATCTTTTATTCATGAACGGCAGCAACACTTATCGCTACGATTCGTGGATTCCTTTCGCACTTTCACTTCCTTTTATTCCTCTCCTTTTCATGCAAGTGCCTCTCCTGTCTTCTTAACACTTTAATGGCTGGAGAGACTAACTTAAGGTCGTACGCTCAGAACGGGCTGTTTTATTGTTAGCGCACAGAAAATTGAAATTGCAGAGGCGTTTTTCAGAGCTAAATTAAAGAATACGAATTAACCTGTTTCAACATCTGAAAAGTGCTAAAGTACACTAAATTCTTCATGTATAAATATTCGTTTACGAAAAAGTTCAATTTTGCATAAACTGAAGTATTCTTCCCTTGAATAAAGAAACTTTGATAATAGGAACATTGATAGAATTACGTTATATAATTCGATAATTCATTAAAATAATTGTTACATGGTGTATGTAATTTACATAGATTAACAACTAGAAGTTAAAAATTAAAGATAAATATTTACATATATGTAGTTGCACCATTAAAGACTTAAAAGTTAAAATTATTTAATAATTCAAATTAAAGTAATATTATAGGAAACAGGTTTCAATAAGTTAACAACACAGATGTTTACCGTTTGTATACACACGCCATAATATAACTCATCGGTTATTTTTCATTTGATTTTCATGTGCATTTTGTACTCGCATTCGTAAGTGTCACTCTTAGCTTCGTTTCTATAATTCATCCTGTCGGTATCAATTATTCGCAATAAAAGCAACTTCACACATTAATTAACAGTTTAATGAATTACAACAATTGATATATCTCTTTAATGTGAGAAATCTTAAAACAGCTTCGCTACATGATAAAAGTAGGTAATTTGTAACAAAAGCGTGTATTTTTGCGCTTTCCATTTGCTTTACAGTCTACAGCGTCTTTATGGAATAATATTTTTACAATGCCCTGAAAACATTGTATTCGATGCTTCTTTATGATTTATCTCACCTTCAGTTCCCAGTTCTTAGCAATCAAGAATTAAAAACTCACGTCTGGTTTCCCCACGGTAGTTTTCAGTTAGCCACAGGTGGATAATAACTATGTTTCGCAACTAATAAGACCCCGGTGAAACGATCCACAGTTGGTTGTACGAAGTACTGAGATTTGTATCGTGATCGTGGTTTTTGTTTAATCGTGGAAACTGGTTTACACAAAACTTTCCATGATGTAAAAACATGGTCATTTAACGCACATTGTGAACTCGAATTACGCTTGTTTTGCGGAGGAATTATAGTAAAAGTTATTATATCTTTATACGTAGTGATGCTATGAGCTTTCTATTGGTGGTAATACTTTTAATTGTGGTTCTAATTGTAAGTGTACACTGAATAAACAAATTTAAAGTGATATTAACGAGATTTAATTTTTTATGATATGTCTTTAGTTCTAGTATATAATTATATGTACAGGGTGTTACAAAAGGTTTTGTCACGGCTTCGGGGGGTTGTTCTAGACCTCGGATGGGATGGAGATTTGTGAAAGTAACCTGCCGCAAAATTCGCGGAAGGGTAGTCGATTTTTTTGGGTTGGGCCACCTTATTCGTCTTGTTACGTAGGTAAAATGTCTGAGAGGAACCATGGGTCAGAAATGAACCGTTCTCCCGCAAATCGACTTTTAATTGGGCCTCCGCGATTGAATTTTCGCTTATGTTAGTAAGTGAGACAGTTAGCTGTTCCTTTTTTCGAGAACTTTTTCTCGAGACCAATCTCTATCGAAAATCATTTTTCGAGACCATTTTCTATCGAAAAAACACGTTGTTTTCTTCGTCAGAGTTTGACGAATCTATTTTATATTTTTTAATTATTTTTTTTTCTAATTGAACAATTTACGAATTTGTTAATTCATTCAATATTTACTCGTTGGTCTCAAAATGGTAAAGTTCTGCTGTCTACGAAGTTTCTTTTTGTCTTCAAAGTTTTTGCTTTGTAAATATGTGATTTTAATAGAAAAAGTTTCACTTCAGTAGAAATGAAGAAACTAGCGAAATACCGATGGCTTTCAACGTGTTAATAATATCACATAGGCTACGTAATTTAATAGTTTATTTGCCAATGTTGTATTTAATAAGATGGCATTAAATTATAATATACAGGGTCCATTATGAAAGTAATGCACATGATTTTATTGTGACGTGACTATTCAGCGCAGCGGGGTAAAACGAGTTGGAAAATGTGGTGGAGAGTCCGCCCTTCCAATGCAGACGGTCGCCTGGTTGCTCCGAGCAGTTTGAGTGGAAAGACGTGCCCCGCGAAGTGTGTTTTTCAAGTTTGTAACACAGCACGATGGAGCGTTCGCTTGAACAGCGCCACGCAATCAAATTTTGTGTGCGGCTTGGAAAGAATGCAACCGAAACATTCCAGATGCTTCGATTACGACCCAGAATCGAAAAGTCAGAGCAGCGAGTGGCACACAAAATCATCCCTCCGTCCCAAGAAAGCGGGAATGAGCAAGTCTCGAATCAAAACGATGCTCATTGTCCTTTTTGACGTCCGAGGAATCGTCCATTTTGAGTTTGTACCGCAGGAAGAAACTGTCAACTCAGCCTTTTACCTGCAAGTGCTCCAGAGATTGAAACACTGGATCGCGCGCGTGAGGGCTGACATCAAAGGCATGGTCAGGCTCTTCCATGACAATGCGCCCAGCCACACGGCATTCATCATTACTAATTTCCTGGCCCGGAACAACACCCCCGACTTGACACCGTGTGACTTTGTTTTGTTTCCCCAACTAAAGAGAAAGCTGAAAGAAAGCATTGGGAGTCCGTGGAAAAGGTCCAAACACCTGTTACAAAGTTCCTAAGAGGCATTCCTGTCGAGGAGTTTCAGGGTGCCTTCCAGGCATGGCAGACACGTCTCCGCCAGTGTATTGATGCTGGGGGAGAGTATTTTGAACAATTTTAATTATTTGTACTGGTACGATAAATAAATATATTTTTCTCAGAAAATGTACATTACTTTTATAATGGACCCTGTATAATGTACGTGTGTAGTACAGCATTGTATTAGTTATTAGTTTAATTTTCATTTTAACTACTTCAACAGACGTGTTCATCTTGCATGCGCATTTAATAACCCCTCTTATAATTGCTCATTACATAAATCACAAGTTGTGGATTGTTGGCGTAAAATATCGCCAACATTGTTTTCACTTGCGGTTCGCTTAATACTTTGTTGTTCTTTATCATTTGCTGCACGAATGCGATCAATTTACACGAACAATGTGTATTATTAATTGTAAGTAGACTTTTCTCACCATGCATAACAAAACACAATGGCCAATAGCTTGACGTGTAACTGTCGTTGATTATTATGTTACATCTGAGTTATTATCCCTAATGAAGCATACTACTATACTTTGATTGCAGTAAGACAGCGTACGTTATTACTTCAAGAAAGGGCGAAGGTTTTGATGCATTTGACATTTTAATCTTGAAGCCTCGCCATTTCCTCGACCATCATTTTTTTTATTTCTTCATTCAGCACATGACGTCCGTATTTAGCGAAAATGAAAGTTTCTTTTGATTTAATGACTTGTAGTGCAAATATGCTGCCAATTAAAATCTGAAGCACTTTACATGGTATTATAAGCAAACAGCTTACAATGGACATTGTTTAGAAAATGAATAATCACAAGTACATTTTGTAATTAGTTGTAATACGTTGCAATACTTACAAAGTATTGCAAATACTGTTAGTAAAAAAATACCATCCATAAAATGTCATATTTTGAGAAAGGAATTATCCCCTAGGAAAACACTATTCTGACATGAAATTAATTTAATCAAAGATGCCAGGCTTCATATTAGGAAAATATTTTCCACAAATTATACTTTTTTAACGGTTACTAAGAATTCTCAAATATACCCCTTTCTTTATTTCTTTGTTATATGAAGGGAGTAAAAAATTTTGAAAATGGTAGATATATGGTGGGATGTGTGGGTTTAAAACACGATGATTCCTATAATAGCTTCAAAAGATTGGGGTAATGCATGAAATTTTTTTTAAACAGAATTTAAACGGAATGTCAAAAATTGAAGTAACTAATTTAATTAGCAATCTTTTCATTCGTTTGGAGGTGTCAGTTTTGCAAGTCTTTTTTTATCCCAATACAGAAAATTTCGAAAGTCCGTTCAAAATAGCTTACAAAGGCTAGATCTACGTACATATGTACGTTCGATCAAACAGCGATGACACGCGACGAACCGTAAATAACTGCGGATTGAAATATGGAGCGGTTAGAAAGTACCTCGTCACTTTCTTCGTGAAGTAACCATGCCATTCGTGACACTTGAACGTGGCGATGGTGCACGATCGTCGGGCACGTTGCGCCAATTAGAAGGCCCGAATAATCTTTTTTCGCTGAACAATAAGCGCCCCGAGAAAAGAAATTACAGTTCGGCGAATAGAAAGAGTGGTACTTTCTGTCATGAAATCTGCGTAAGGCGAATTGTCTGAGATTGAGTGTAACAGGCAGTTGTACAGTTTAATAACGGTGGAGTTGTTTCTAACAGATTTTTCTTAAACAGAAACGCGAAAAGTTGAAAGAAGCATTTATCAAATTGTGGAAACAGGTATGATTGGAAAATTACTAAAGAAAGTGCATATAATTATCATTAATGCATTACCTGGGAATGTTTCCTGAGTGTTCTTACTTTTCCAAATGCATGTAATATTTTTTTATTAACACGTTGAACGCCATGGGGGTCACCTCTGATCGGCGCTACGAAATTCAATGAAATTTCATGTGCCTTTTGAATTGAAATACTTACGAATTTTCTACTACATTCAATATTTAAATATTGGTATTAAAAAGTCAGCTACATATAAATTTGTGCCTTTAAGATTTCTGCTTCGTAAAGATGTGATTTTAATAGAAAAACTTTCAGTTCAGTGAAGATGATGGAACTAGCGAAATACTGATGGCATTTAGCGTGCTAATATTAAGTAGACTGAATGATAAATTGATTTTGCAGGAGCAGTAATTATCCTATTTTGTTGATAGTTCCAATAACGATGTTGTTTTGACTCGCGGTCGGCTTACGTCGATCGTGTTTTTTGTCGGATTATTTATTTAAATGATGAGCACGAATGACCACCTCCCACAGGGAGGAACAAATTACTTTAATTCAATTGTGGGTTGAATTGTTTAATTTATATTTCCGCCGAAGTCACTTTACAACTTATACTTAATGCGGAAAGAAAATATAAATATGCTTCAGCCTCTTATTTTGAAAAACCAAACGAATATAGCCGAGTTCCCACGCTAGTTCCCGTTTTTATAAATTTTGTTATGGGGCGTTGCCGCCTCCCCAAATTCCTTGACCAATTCCTTTAGACATTGGGACTTGTTAGGTGGGGACGTCAACGCCCCCGTTCAAGGGTGGAAAGGACATTGGCAACGTCGCAGAATTTGGTGATACTTGGCTTTCCCTTAGCTATGGGTGGCATTTTCAGGGTAAGCCGGAATTTTCCCAAGTGGCGCACCACTTGGGCCCACATAAATCTTCGAGGCATCTTGCCAATGTCTCTGGCTTACTACACGGCTATTGTTATTAAGAAAAAAAAGAAAAAGACGAAATACGAGTAACTCAAACACGTCACCGAGGAGTTCTTTACCAGCCGTATAATAAGTCTTTCCAGATGTCAAGGGCCTGTGCCCCAACAGATGTTGCCAGTTTTCTGCATTAATCTGGTGCATCATTATACATTTCTACCCCTGCCATTTTTTAATTTCTGTTATGCTGATTTTTCATACTGAAGATAAACTAGGTACGTATATGCAGCTGCATCTGTAATCTACAAGAGCAACCTGTACTAATGACCACAGCAATTAATTAATAAAACAAAAGATTGTTAGAATTATAATATTCTTTTTAAACAATATCGTTATATATAACAATAATACAATATGATATTCCGACAATTGGATAATAATTGGATAATAATAATTCGGGCCAGTCACTCAATTCGGGCCTATATTGTGAAAAACTGACCAGATTGAAGCAGGCGATCGACGAGAAGCGACCAGAATTGTCCAATCGGAAGGGTGTTGTCTTCCATCAAGACAACGCCAGGCCGCACACATCTTTAACGACACGCCAGAAGCTCCGAGAGCTTGGATGGGAGGTTATATCGCACCCGCCGTATAGCCCAGACCTGGCACCAAGCGATTATCATCTTTTTAAATATTTACAAAATTTTCTTGATGGCAAAAAACTGGCCTCAAGAGAGGCTTGTGAAAGTGAGCTGGTCGAGTTTTTTAACAATAGGGACGAAGATTTCTTCAATCGCGGAATTATGAAATTGCCTTCAAAATGGGAAAAAGTTATTGAACAAAACGGCGCTTATTTGATTTAATTCCGAAAATTCTAAGTTTGTTAATTTTATCATCAAAATAAAGAGAAAAAACGCTCAGAACTTTTTACTTCACCCATTATAATATTGGGTCATATAAAAAGTCTCCGCGGTTTTTTGCCACTAGATGTTGTTGATGACTATATATCGGGCAACATTCACTTGATTGTTTCAAACGAACATGTGCTTAAAAGGTGACATTTCAGCTTACATTTTTTGTGCAGATAGTTTTCTAATTCGTTGCTCGTGTAAAAAGTTATATTGATTTAAAAATGAGTGAAATATCTGAAGAAATGCGCTATGTGATGCTTTTTTACTATAAAAAAGGTAAAAACGCAGCAAAAATATGCCGAAAAATTTGTGAAGTGTACGGTGAGAATGCTGTGAGTGAACGAAGAACCCAGGAGTGGTTTGCTCGATTCCGTTCCGAAAATTTCGATGTCAAAGATGCACCTCGTTCTGGTCGACCAGTCACTGAAAAAGTCGATGAAATTTTGCAACTGGTGGAGCAAGACCGGCACGCAAGCTGTCAGGAAATAGCGGAGGCACTAAACATCAACCACATGACAGTTTGGAATCATTTGAAAAGAGCAGGCTACAAACAGAAGCTCGATGTTTGGGTGCCACATGAATTAACGCAAAGAAAGATTGACCGAATTACCATCAGTGAAATGCTGCTGAAACGCAACGAAATCGAACCATTTTTTAAGCGAATCATTACAGGCGATGAAAAATGGGTGAAATACGAGAATATCAAACACAAGCGATCATGGTCAAAGGCTGGTGACCCTCCACAAACGACTTCAAAACCTGGATTGTCGGCAAACAAGGTTATGTTGAGTGTTTGGTGGGATTGGAAGGGAATTGTCCATTATGAGCTGCTGCAACCTGGAGGAACCATCAATTCGGTCCTGTACTGTGCACAACTCGACCGTTTGAACGAAGCAATCCAGAAAGAGCGACCAGAATTGGCCAACAAAATAGGAGTTGTGTTCCATCATGATAATGCGGGGCCACACACATCTTTGATGACTCGGAACAAATTGACGGAACTTGGTTGGGAGGTATTGAAGCATCCACCGTATAGCCCGGACCTTGCACTGTCTGACTACCATTTTTTTCGGTCTCGACAAAACTCTCTTGATGGTAAAAAATTGGCCGACCGAAGCGCCGCTGAAAATCACTTGGCCAAGTTTTTCGACGATAAACCACAGAAGTTCTACACCAATGGAATTATAAAGCTACCCGAAAAATGGCAAAAGGTCATAGATAATAATGGTCAATATGTACTTGATTAAAATTGATTTTCAATAAAGAAAATTTTTGTTCAAAAATGTACCAAAACACCGCGGAGACTTTTTATATGGCCCAATATAATGTGCGTTTATCGGGATGCTAAGAGAGAGAAATATTCTCCGGGAGTTTCGCAACAATAATGCGTAGGAAAATAAAACTAATTGCTATTGGGGGTTTTAAGAATTTGTGAAAGGGAGGTTATTGATTTTTCTTCGTTAGAAAAAAATTGGAGATAGTAAAATTGGGCGGTTTAGAAGTCGAGGGAATTTAGAAGCGTAGATAGAAGTTGCTGGGGGCAAAGAATCGTGCAAGACGGGATTTTAGCAAAAGTTGGCTCTGGAAAACCTCTGCTGTGAACAGTTGTCGATACTTGATATATGCCATGCAGACCTCTGGCAAAGAGTGGGCTAGCACAGAACATAGTGTCCCACAGAGCATACATTTTATTCGAAACAAAGGAAAGCCTTTTCAATTGCTTAGCATGAGTAACTTAACTATCAACATAAATCAAAGTTCTAACTAAATCAGAAAAAAACAATTGATTATTTATACTTATGAGATGTAAGCGCCCTTTGGATGATATTATCACATTGATGTCGATAACGCGTAGTTACGGCACTGTCCCCGTGCAATGGCCGCATGGATGCAGAACGCCGATTACGTGTTCCCGATAGATATTTTTGGGCCTGTCGGAATTGAAACCGTTTCCGAAGTTTTTTCGGGCAGTTTTCTCTTCAGAAATGTCTACAGAAATCGGTCTTGTATAGCAAATTAGTGCTAGATAAATAACTTTTCGTAAAAATGTAGAAATATAACGTAGCAAGTTCGCGCATTGGCACTTTTTTAAACTTTGACAGTCATTTACAACTATTTAAAACAACCAATTTTAATAATTAGATGCACTAAAATATTCGGCGTGTTTTCTCCTATCTTTTAAGAAGAATTTGAACTTCCTAGCGTTTATAGTTCTCGCGTAATACCTCATTTTTTACCAAAATCGGGTGTTTTTACTAAAACTCATTTTTTTCGAAAACTGAGGGTGACGGAGCAATTCTGCCGGCGGATTCGTGTTCAGGATGACCAACTCTACGAGGACCACCCAGTGGATATTGCAAAAAAAATCGTGTTGGACAGTGTTATTAATCACCTTTCGCAAACACATGCAGTTCACTAACCCAGGTGTAAAGATGTTAGTAATTCTAGAAAAAGTTTGAAAACGGAGAGACAGATTTTCATTGATCTTTTTTCTGATTCTGACCAGGTAAGGTATTCAGTTCTTTAAAATAAATTCATTTCTCGTAAATCTCATGACAGCCATCGTTTAAGCAGCATTTGAGATTATCTTCGCAAGACGTTTCTCTGTACGATTCATAAAGATGATAATAATAAATCAACAGACACCAAAAGATCTCATTCTACCTGCGCCATTCTGAAATGAAAGGATGCTCAATGTAGAATTCCTAATGAATCGCTTTAACCCATTTCCTCGGCTTTGAATGGCAGGATTTCCTGCGACAGCTCATGTAGAGTTGAAAATAAAACGAAGCTTCGTCGTTATGCCACTGTATGATTCCAAGATGAAATTTGTATAGATGATACTCATCCTCGCTTTATTTAGCTTCACATATTAGTGATGTAATTGATTTGTGGGAAAATATGAAATTATAACACGTCGCAGTATTTAAGTTATTTGAGGTTGAATAATGATTAATAATAAAATATTACTCACGAAAATTAAAGACAAATATACGTTTCTGTGTCGTGAAACAAAAAATAATTAAATTTTGAAAAGCAATGAAGAATAAATTGATTACAAAAATTTCTCTATTAAACTATCCAATAGTTAGTGCAGTTTACCTTATTGTTCGATCTGCTGAGAATAGAATTGCAGAACATTTTGAGTAATTATTAATATAGCAAATTACGAACTGGTAGTTCATATGCTAGTAGAACTAATGCCTGCGAAAGACTATCAAATATGTTGTTCTATTGCATTTTTTCCGGCAAAAGCTGTATAACTTATTGACGGACCTAATATATTATTAATGCTTATAATACTTTCTGTATACTCAAAATATTTTTAGCATTCTTATCTTATGTTGAATCAACTTTACTGCAGCTTTTCATTGTAATTATTTTTTTATCCTTTTAACTTCTACTCTGTAATTTAACAATGATATTGTAGGATTTCTTAATAATACGATAAATGTTTATTGAATAATAATAATAATGCAAATGAAATAAAGTAAAACACAGACAAACAAGAATAAAATTAGGATAAATAATATCTGTCCACACAGGATTCTAATGACTAAAAATATAACACAAAGTACATCCACTGAGGATTCCAAGCACACAGTATATAACACACAGTGTATCCACACAGGATTCCAACGACAGAATATATAACACACAGTGTATCCACACAGGATATAACACACAGTGTATCCACAAAGGATCCCAAACACAGAGTGCCTCGATGCGGCGAGTGCCTCGTTGGCCTCTCGAAAAACAAAGTGCGATCGGCACTCACATTCACACATACGTTTCATATATTCTAACACATTCGCATCCCACAATATCCTACCTTCATCTTTATATCCCTCAGTACCCGTATTTATTATAATAACAACATTAGACAGACATGATCAATTAGCGGTAGAAAATTCTCCTAAATTAATATTACTCGATTGGCAAAAAAAATGAAAAACTAGATTGTATCGGAAGGGGTTTGGTATGGAGCACTTACAATTAGTAATTATATTTCTTATAACTCAGATATGTGATGATACTAGATATACTATAATATAAATTATGATACTAGATATACGCATTAGAAATCATTCAGCAAACGAAGGAAGGAACATCAATACTATAATTTTGATGTACATCTTCTTCTTCTGTATATATAAAAATGGATGCTTGTTTGTTTGTCCCTTATGCATTCCTAAACCGATCATCCGATTGCGATGAAACTTTGACATGTTGTTGTGCGCATGCCCGCAAAGGTTTCTGACTTAGTACAAAAAAGTAAAAAAAAATATTGTACAACCAAGAGCACTTCAATAAAAAAATTATCACAGAATTGTTATAACGAGTTCTCTTTAAATTCGATATTTGTAGTCGTAGCAGCGCGCGCAGAGTACAGCTGGTAATAGCATAAAGATTTCATACAATTTATGGGTTTCGCGTTAATAAAGATACACACTTACTAACTAAATAACAAGTTTATTAATACATTCGCGGACAGTAAAAATTTCAGTGAGCTGCAAAAATAGCCCGTCAAGTATTACACTTCTAACTTACACTTTTAACTAGACAGAGAAAAAATAAAATAGCATGAAAATACTCAGTGAATCATTTGGCCATCACTTTAAACTGCATAATAATTACAAAAAATTAAGGTTATATAAAATTAAATGAGTTATAATTGGCTTTATCATTTGGCATTGCACGAATGCTATAGCATTCATGTCATTCTACATTACGATGAAAATGGATGTTATAGCATCCACGTCCGCGAACGTGTTAAATATTATAGGTACTAAATGTTTATGAGATAAAAGAATATGTAATTAAGTAAAGGCTCGCTCGCGGCTCGTGCCGTATCGTGCGTAGGGTTCGTCGCAGACCGATTCTTTGACCTACTTTCGGTTGACACCCGAAGTCTTCGTACCCCGGGCGTTCTCGGCACTTCTTCTGGCGGCGAGTTCGCCGAATACGCGCGAGCGCAAAGTCACGGGTTCGCGGAATTCGAATCGATCTATCGCCTCTTCGAAGCGAAGATCTACCGCGTCGCCACAAATTCATTTATTTTCACTTGAATGAAGAACTGTTTCAAATTGAATAATCAAAAGTTAAACAAAATTAAGATGTTTCGTTCAAATAAAAAAATTTTAACTTGATTTCTTAAAGGAAAGGCGATATTCATGTACACGGCATTATAATGTGCAACAAGAAGCACTGAATTAGTATGGCGACAAAATCAAACAATTGAAAGCATTAACGCTGGTTTTCCCGTTTCTGAAAACATGAGAGCCGGAGCAGTGATCTTCAGTATCGTACATGTCCCACAGAATACAACAGATTCCATAAGTATTTGTACGTAATCAAAAATTAACAAAGTACCTACTTAAACTGCTTACCTACAATTCATACTGCTATAGTGCATAAAGTTTTCATAAATATGTAACAAATAAAAGATAGATACAGGTTGCGACGGAATAACCTGTACAGGATGTTTCAAAATTATTTGTCATGGCTTGGAGGGGTTGTTCTACACCTTTGATTGGATGAAGATTTGTGAAAAACACCTGCCGGAAAGTTCGCGGTAAGCGAATATTTTAGCTTATTTCTTTGACCAGCTTTTCGCATTCGTCTTGTTACGTAGGTAAAATGTCTGAGAGGAAGCATGGGTCAGAAACGAACCGTTCTCTTGCAAATTGGTTTTTAATTGGGCCTCCACGATTTAAGTTTCGCGGGCATGAGGTAATTCTTTCTGAAAAAATATGATGAAAATATAGAATAAAATTGTTTAATTTAATGATTAGTTTTCAACAAAATCAACTTTGAAAATTCTAATTTTGAATACATTATGTAAATAAATAAATGTTAGTGTGCAGCCAAATTCTCCGTTAAATAACACGTTATGTAAAATAATATCTTTTTCGGTTTTCTAGTTACCAAGCTATCCCAAGAAATTCACTCCCTCAATATCGGCGATGGTTAATAAAAAAAGATGTGTCAAATATTTGTTTCGAGAACTATATCTCACGTATGTTTCATAAAAATCGGCGTGCGTGGGTTCGATATGTTGCTTTTATAGATGTAACAGTAGGGGAGAGTTGCCAAATAATCCTATGGCTCCTGGTGGTAAAGATATGAACTTTTATTTATGTCAATAAAGTAGGACCAACAAGTCATTCGCATCAAGTGTTGTTTTGTGAATAACAGAAGCACAAAGAAATCAGGTAAGTCTGATGTTAATTTTAAGCGATTTTAATCGGCTGAATTTAATATAAATCTAGAGTTTCTGAGGTAGTCTCATATATTTTTGAAAACTAGCTATGTTATATTATTTATTTCTATTTAGTTTATAAAATATGCTGATAATGTTTTAAAGTTAGATTCAATTATTTGGCGGGACGTCTTTTTCCTAAATCGTACCACATTGTGGTTTCCGAAATCGTACTAGTATTTCACGCCTTCAACCAACACCGCTGCTCCAGTTCTCATAGAAGTGGAGAATGAAAACGATTGGTTCTGTTTTCTTTGCAATAATTCTTATTTAGAAAACATGATCCTATGCTTAAAGTGCCAAAAGTGGATACATGAAGCTTGTGGAGGAGTTTCGAAAGAAGACAATATTTATTATCGTCCTAATTGTATTTAAGTTAAGTAGTGTAATATTACATTTTCTTTTTATGTTGTATTGTATATTAAACTGAAATTAAACTCAAAATACAGTTTCTCTTATGATTTTTTTGTGTCTTTTTAATCCAACAAATCAGGTACGATATTGGAAACCAGGTGGTAGCATTTAGGATACCGGTTGCCGAAATCGTACTGTTTGCATGACCTTATAAAAGTGTTCATATCACAATGATCTATCAATCAATATTTAAAAAATCATATTAAATTGCAACTTCGATAGTTAATGCATAGATGCAAAACATAATATTTGCTAAAATTCCTACTAAAGAATATGTAAACTGCCTTCGAAATTAAGTGGTACGCATTCGGCAACTCTCCCCTATATGTACGCGTCGGAATTTCAAACTTGATTTTTTCGAAAGCTAAGCCTTAAATTAGCAAATTTTATTCTACATTTTCTTCTTATTTTTTCATAAGGAATCACTTCGCGCCCGCTAGTACATGCTATTCCGCCGCACTCTGTATAGTGAATTACGATCTACCAAAAAATGTATCTATTTCAAAGGCTGGCTTCTTATTTTAATTGCGCAAAAAAAGGCATGCAAGTACAACTGTTAAACACGGAGAGCGGCAAGTTTGCGCATGCAATTGACTTTCTCGTCGTTTTATGGCTTAATTGGCTTGAACTTGTCGCGGGCTATTACTGTTTAACGATTTGCAGCAAGAAAGTATAATGCGTCCTCGTATCCTCTCTTACTTATTTCCTAATGGAGCGAAACTTGTTATCACGAGATTTTATCTTATTATCCTGGATGCATTATCCTATATTTTCTAATACGCTTTTATGGTTTTCAGCAATTCTTTGTTTCATTATAATTATTGCCGTATGGATCAACATGACCCATGATTGCCAATCTGTTTTATTTCCAAAGCAAAAACTGCGTTTTCCTGTACATTCTCCTTGCTTGCGACAATGTTTTCTTTCTAGTGAATTTTACGTATTGTAACCATTTAATTGTGGAAATTGTAGAACGCAAAAATAATTTCAGTTGCCATAAGCGAGTAAAAAGTGCCGTAAAAAATGGTTGCTTTAAGAGGATTCTTCCAGAATTAAAATTGTGCAAAAAATATAAGTATAGTGAATAAAACGTTTCCTCAACAAGATAATTATTATTATAAATTAACGAAAAAGTGTCTTATATTTTATAGACTAAAACATTAATGGGGTTTCTCTCAGTTTTAGTACATTTGTAATAAAAATATTATGTTTTTGTACTTTACACAGACGTAGTCAACTCTAAGGTATTTTACCACTACATTTTTATGAATTAGAGATACTCATATATAAATTAAGAGTATAGTTGAGCTTTAAAAGTGGAAAGGGTTAATTTGCAGCTGCTACTGAATTTCACAATTTCTCTTGATTGTGCAAGATTTAAGTTAACGAACTAGTTCGTTGCACTTTAGAAATGATTCTTTTTAATGACATTTATCTCGTTAGCCAAGAATTTTATGGGTCATGTTGACACAGCGTTTCTGAAAGGATCATATTTCTATGGCTCACTATATTGTATGTACGTCTGTAAGGAAAGTTTTACATATTGAGTATGCAGATTTTATTGATACTTTGTGAAGTTATGAAACATATTCGAATAAGAAAACTTGAATTTTCTGTGCAAATTAATTCTCTAAAAATGAAACGGTTTCAGAAGTTTATAACTTTTTCTACAGTCTGACAAAACCATTCAATTTATATCTAGAAGATAGCGTAAAAGTAGCGAATTATTTAGATTAGATTTAGATTAATTGAAACAAATTTTTATTGGAAACAGTTTATATTGATGACGGGAAATTACCTTTTATTTTAAATTTTTTTTTAACCTATGTACGGAAAATTACATTACGTGGGTGACCTCCATTTTGTAAAACGAAAAATAAATATTGTACGATTTTTTATAATTGCGTCGTTTTTTTTGTACCACTCTGTACATTAAAACTGATAAACTCACACTGACAAAATGTTTTTCTACCACTTCAGTTGTACGGGAAAAATTGAAAATACGAATTAGTATAAAAAATCGATTGAATGCCGATGTTTGAACCTTTCCGGTTGCTCAAAAAAATTCTTCTCACCATAAAAACATTTTATATGGTCATAAAATTTATATAGTACATACTAGGTTTAATAGTCAAAATGATTAGCTGCCAGTTTTTTCGAAAATTCTTTAAATTCATAACAATAGGGTTCCTAAATTTTTGTATGTCTACCTTAAAAAATATAAATATTTAAGTCAATCAATTTTTCCGTCTGTTCCTCAATCTTCAACATCTTACTTATCTAGTATCATTAAATATATCGTATTAATTGCCAATAATTGTGTTATTAGAATGCAAATTGTATAAGTTCGAAACGTTACATATCGGTTAATTTTTTTCGCCATTACACCAATGCTTTTTTTTTACTAAACTGATACACTATTAGAGGAATAATTATTATAAACCTTATTCTAATTGAACTAATATTTTTCCACTGGAAAAAGATTTTTGTAGCAAGTCAATTACTAGCGCTGCTGTTGTATTTTATTACCTATTTACGAAATCCTACACAACAGTTGCATCATTTTTTCGATTGATGTGCTATGCATCTATAAGTACAGTTACAAAATAATGATTGGTATATACTCTAATATGGTTTTTTCCTTGCACGCAATGCACTTTACTTTAACAGTTGCCGCTCCCGTTTCACTATACCGATCGCATTTTTCAGGGCTAATTCTATCGATCAGATAAGGGTGAGTAAATCTTGTGTGACTACTTTCAGAATCCATTTATGTTACGTTTACAATTCCGAACGTGGCAGAATATTGCTCGTTTCAAACTATTATAGTTTCGGTTTATTACATATTGTCAATTGTCTTAAATTTAGAACTTCACGTTTGGATAATTGAAATGAATAAAAAGAAATTTTAGCGGTTGGTAATTTCTGAATAAATGTAGAAATGGTATGTATTTAACTGTACGTAGAAAAAGTTGACTGACCAGTGTCCTACAAGAAAGAGGTGAGCGGAAGGAGGAAGAGAAAAGAGGAAAACAAGACATACTAGACTGAATAAATACAGCGCGGCATTGCTTGTACTCTAACCACGAATAGTGCGATACGTTTCATTTTTAATTGGCTGATTTTATTTAAAAAAAACACAGTAGACCTGTTTTCTATGTAAATTATGTGTCAGCGTTAGTATCATTGTAGTAATATCATGTATGCATAATATAAATAATTATAGCATAGGTAATTTATAATCTACAAAAGTAAAAGTAATTTATAATTTATAATCTACAAAAGTGAAAGTAATTTATAATTTATAATCTATAAATTAAAAAGACTGTTGGAGCACACATTCATTTCTTACCTCTTTTTATTTTGTAGACTTCAGCTGTTTCAGAATTTGATGTACTAGGTATTGCGAAAAAATGCCGTTTTTTGATTTGCGACAAAATTTGCAAAAAAATACATAACATTTATTCCTTCTAATTACAACAGTAGACTTCGACTGTGATAGATTGATCAGATTTTCATAATTTATAATGAATTATGCCCGAAACATCCCACCAGACACATAAAAAAACGACATTTCTTTTAGCTTTACCTAATACTAACGTCTAAATACCGAATTCAAATTCTACAGGCATAATTTGAATAAATGTATTATAAAACATCTGTATGCATACGTATTTATCAGAGAAAGTCCAATTCTATACAAGGATAATCTGAGCAGACACTTTGATTACTATAGTAGTTCAGAATTATTTGAAGAACTAGAAGGAGATTGGAAAACATTAGTCTCAAAATATTTAATATAATATTATAAACAATTCATAAGTGCGAGCTTTATTCCGCAATGTGGGCCATTTCGTAGTATACAATAGACTTGTCTACATCTTAATTTTATTTCAATTTGCATAGTATTTATTTTATGATATCCCTTCTTTTGTGCAGAAAAAGGATTTCTTTTATAGAATTTTTTTTATAAAAATTATAACTATTAATATTATTGTGTAAACACACAAAACATGTTATATGTTGCATTTGAAAATTTTGGATTTACGTAATTAAGAATAATTGTATCACATGGAACTCTTGTAGAGCGAAGAATGAATAGCTTATCTGATTGGTAGCCTAATTATAAAAGTTGTATATTTTTTTAATATTTTCGATTTTAACGGGAAGTAGTTGAATTTTTTGAAAATTAAAATTTCTCCGATCGCTTGCATGAAGTAAACGGTCGAGGCATTTTCTGATTGCATACACTAAACTGAATGGTGGCAAAATGGTCATCAAAATACTATGTTAAACATAGTTCATGAATCTATACTGATACGAAAAATTATAAAATGGCAAAAATTCTGAAATTCGAAATTCAAAGAAGATCGGTTCAGCTGTATGTACAAAAATTTGAACGTATTGTAAAACCTGATTTCAAAATTTGAAGATCTTTTATTTTTTCGAAAAAGAAGTTCTATGCCAGATGCAGAAACAATATCACGAAGCTGAAAGTCCGAAAACTTTGGATTTTTTTCAACATTAAAAATTCAATATTAGATGCAGAAACAGTTTCATAAAACGTTTTCATCCGTAAAAGTCGATGGATCAAATCAGAATTCTGTGAAATCTAAGTTTAATATTTTCACAGCACCGTTGATTACGCAGAATACGAATTGGCAATTTGTAAGCAGAACCAGGCACGTGATTTCAGAAGAATGAAATTTTTCGTTCCTATCTTACTGTTGTCGGTGATGCGATACAGAATTTCTTGAGAAATGCTTTGTTTACTTCCTGTATGCATATCCGCGGAGAAAGAATTGCAAATTGCTGGATGAGATTTCCTCGTATTTGCCTTTTATACGTTTCCGAGGACAATGTTCATTCTTCTGACAAAGTTTCATTTCTAAATCAATTTACATAAAAGAGTCCTTTTTAGGTCTGATATAGTACCATGGAAGTCAGTGAACACGATTCTTACTATTCGCAAGAGAAAGAATTATGAGTAGAGAGAACAAGGAAGTATTTTTTAACGGTACAACTATAATTCAGTAACTTCAACGAAAAAAAAGTAATCCTTAATAAGTGGCAACGCAGTTGGTAATCTTCGCTTCGAAGTGGTAATAGATTAACCATTTAAATTCCGCAACCCGCGACTTATCGCTCGCGCGTATTTGACAAACCTGCCGCCAAAGAGAGTTGCTTGTCACTTATTGTTAGTGAAGTAGTTAGTCAGTTAGTTGTTATTAGTTATATTCTTATTTATTTAATTAGCTTTATGTCGTAATAAACACTTGTTATTCAGTTAGTACTAAGTGTACATTTTTGTTTACGCAGAACCCCCAAATACTTTGCTGGCGCCCACCCGGAAGACATTGGTTTACTATAATATTACAACTTTTATAAGTCGGAAGATCTCAGTAACATTTATTCTACAAAATAAATCTTTTACTACGCTGACACCTAAAGTCCTTTACTAATATTTGTTCTTTTGATAACAGCAAGTTTTATAAAGAAATAACTCTTTTTTGAATACTCCTTTCCGTTTTCATTTCAATAATAATTATTAATCGAGTTTGATTTTTAAATAAGTCTTAATGTTGCTTCGATTTGCTGGGATCTAATATGAGTAATATAAGTTTATATATAGTTTATAAATATATCGAAGGTTCACTAACGCATGGTGGATGTCGCGTCGTTTTTACTTTTTATCACTTTTTCTCAGCTGCGCTATTAAAAAAAATAAGGCGAAGTATTAATTTTATTTGCGAAATCTTTCATAATGCATTCCACCATGTCGAAAATTTTATTTTAAGTCGACAAGTTCGCTTGTACAACATCCGCTGTCTGAGAATTAATTGGATTAAAATGTCACCAAATAATATATTATTATAAATAACGCAACTACTACAAATTTCAGTTCATGTGAGCTAGTTGTAAATAAGAAAATTTCCAACTTGTTATTACAAGATGCGGGTATAATTACGTATCGTTCTCTGATGCATAACTGATAAAGTTTGTTGATAAAGTAGGGATTCTAATGGGGATAGAAATAATCCCTTGAATTTTTCTTTACGTTCTTACAGAAAGTCGTAACTGTGAAGCAGACTGTCGTAAAAAATTGGCACTTATTGTGTAGCAACCAATTTTCATGACTTATAGATATAGCCGAATATAAGCAATACAAAATCTGTTTATAACTATGGAACATTCAGTCAATAAAATGGTGCGGTAAACTATTAATACATTGTTGACCGCTCACGAGTTAACTCGTGTTTACACTTGCATTAGCTATTTCAATTTTTGAAACTCAGGATCCTACAAGATGTTGTAAAATCTTTCTTCGCTGTGTTCAATCGTGTTCAGTTTATTATAAAAAAAGTGACTTGTCGTGATATTTAGGTTTTTATCGCAATTGTAGTACAGTAATACTTCGAAGTTACACGATAGATGGGACCGGCGAAAATCCCGTAATTGTAAGTAAAAGATCTCCTTGCATTGATTCACCTTTTAGTCTTTGAGTGCAACTAAAAGACTAAGTTTTAGAAAAAGTAGTTACTGGTATAAAAAAAAATCCAACTATAACGTGCAAAGTGTGTGTTTTAAAAGGAAAGCGCAGTCAAACGAGACACAGGTATCCCCCGAAGAATGCGATTAATCCGTGCCGTGTTCTTTGAAACCGTGTTGTTCGAGACTACAAAAAACGAGATTCCGTTTCAAGTGTAAAAATAAAAAAAACGTCATGTTTAAAATTTTTCTATTAAATATAAACTAAAAATATTTATTTTTTTCAAAAGAAGATTACTGAGATATATAATATATATAAAATATAATATTTGGCAGATATGTACATCGTTTCATTTAAATTCATTATGTGTAAATACAATATACTGAAGTTCATGTCGATTGTTCCAGTTACTCACTCAATGACGAAAAATTCCCGGTGACATGAGATAACTTCTGCGTAAAATTGCCGGTGAACAATGTGTTAAGTACACCTATCCAAGTTTCAATTCCTTTTCTTTGATATATTCCTCAAGTCGTATGTGCGCTTCATCCATAAGACATTAAAAACGCAGCAGTTGTAGTTTTACGTCGGTTTTAATTTCATGAAGTGTTGGAAGTACTACAGAAATGATTTATTATGTAGAAATAGGTAGTATACTAGTTTTATAACTAGTTTTTAATAGGTTGTAACTCTTTTAGTTTCAAATACTCTGACCAGTTCAAGTATGTACCTGAATATAATAATATTTCATTTTTATTATAACTATTATATTCAATTATTCAAAAAAAGTCAATATTGTTTTACAGATCGTTTTACAGATTATCATATATACATTCTGTTTCATTGAAACTCATTTTATGAGTCTTTTCTCATTTTTACGTATAGAAGTACATATAAGTTGCGCTAAGACTACCGAAATAAGGCACATTTCGGATTAATTTTACCAATCTCACAATAAATTTTTCTGAAGTATTTTTCTGAATTGCTTCCGATGTTCTTAAAATTGCTCTACAAAGCATTTTCAGAAGTCGACCACTGAAGTCCGAGTTCCAGTCCTGCATCGAAAATTCATTGTGCCCAAAATTTAACCCAATATAACAGGACCCCGTATAACGCGATTGAAAATCAGTCAGTCATATTTAAAAAATAATTGCAAGATTGACAACTTTTGTGTTTCAGAATTAAGGGAAATAAAGACACCTATGAAAGTGAAACATAACACCGAATGTATCTTCCGCGTTACACAGAGTTCTACTGTATTTCCTTCTACTTACAATTACTCTCCTTTAACATCGACACATATTGTCAGATCTGTCATTTTTATTCTTACTAAACGCATCACGTAACATTTGCCACTGTCCAACTTGGACAGCTCTGCACAGACACCTTTCAAAGCCCACCAAAATCTCTAAAACCTCAACGAAACAGGATAAAGACACCAGTAGTTTAACTGGAAACAGTAGTTGTCCATTTTTTCAGGAAAACGTGAAAAATAAGATTTTTAAAAGCAATAATCTTTCGATAAAGACGCCATGGATATGCTGAACCATTTGTTAACTCAACTCCAAAACACTTCTACCTGAATTCAATTGATTATTGTAGCAAGGAACGATTCATTTCATCGACGTTGGTTATAGCCTCTGCTTTGTAATTTCCTTGACGTTCTGCTTAAGAAACGGCGTTGAATTCACGGTAAGAAATTTCCAAGCTTTTAACGTTTTATGACTGAATCTTTCATAACTTAAATTTTTATAGTTTTATGTTTAATACATGCAATTTTTTTATAACCTGTACCTCAAAAAACATTTTTTACAGTAGGGTCAACTACTGAATCTTGTTCTTCTTATGATTTCTAGGAGTTGACAGGTGTAGTCAATGTCAGTTTAGTGAAATTTAAATTTGTGGAATAACTACTTAAGTAATATTATTAAAATCATAAAATAGAATCAACGAAAGGAAATGAATTGTTGAATAACCATAAATGGCTACGTTTTAAAAGAACTAAAAATAAATATGTAATATTTTTATATGAAGGCTAATAGTTTACTGGGAAAATTCTTCGTGTTTCTGAAACTAAAGCAACTATATCACGTATGTACTAGATTTCAAGTGGGAAGATATAGCTTCTCAGATTAATGAAGTAAAACTCGAAATATTTATTCTGCACCTGAATTAGATTTTATATGGAGTTACCTTATTTTCATTTGTATTTGTCCGTTTATTTGTAATTTTTCATAATTGTTGCAAATAAACGACATCAAGGTAATCACGTTTAGTGTGTTTCGTTTTCCTCTAAATGATCAAGTACTAACTAATATATGATGAATTACTAATTCCTTGGATTTTTTGGGAGGTGATCAACTACTGACGCAGTAACTGAATTTCCAAAAATGCTTATAAAATTAGGTAATATAACTATTTCAAAAATTTAGCTTTGTTATATAATGTAAGAAGTTGAGACAGAATTTTTACGCATAATGTTTCTCGATGTAATAAAGGAGCCAGCGTCGGCTATTACTTACACAGAAAATTTGTCTTAACTGGCGCATGAAGTGGTGCTTTTACCATACTCGGATCTATCGAAGAAACAAAGTACAAAAAAGGACAATACTCAACCTTCAGAAAATCTTATACAGATTATCAAAGAACATCTCGCGAACTGACTCCACTTTCCAAACCGTAAGCTGCAAACCTTTGCAGCAGATTCCCCAAAATCGACTCGGAATTGTCACCTGTCAAAATCATGCGGCAATACACGGAAGACAGCACGCGGTACCAATTGAGGCGCACGCTTACACGGAGAAGTACGGGACAAAGTGGTGGGAGATACAACGGGTGAGCGAAAGAGAGAGAGAAGCACTGTTTCACTTAGCTATTTCATTACCTTCACTCGATCCTTGGCCGCAGTGCAAACAGAACCGTCGTCTCCGCAACGCGTGCTCGATCCTCGACGATCATTTTGCAAGACCGTGCAGCGGAGCGCGAAATTCGCGCGCGAATCGCGATCGATGGGACTCGCTGCGAGCGGGAAAACCGACGACGACGTACGGCACAGTGTCAATTAAAGTAACCCAGCTGCGTGTTCCAATCGGGATCGCCAATTAATATCGAGGGAACGCGATCGGACTCGGGGATCATTATCGAGGATCTCGCCTGGTGGAGACGTGAACTAGTTCTGGGGTAACCGCAGACGACCGCAGGTTCGCCCACGAGATCGATCGATCCGGGAGGATCGTGTTCGCTTTGGCCTATTTCGATCTATCACCCCAGGTATGTGCAAGATCTTCAACATGAAAATTTTCTTTTTAACCCTTCGACTTTGATGCGCGTGACATTTGCCCGAGAGTTTTTTTAGGTGACTTATTTTTATGTAGTCTTGGATTGCAGTTGACTTGATTTCTGTGAGGTTTCTCGTCTGATGATTGTTTACAGCTCTGTTAAGATGCGTAGCAATGTTTGTTTAGGGTTATGCTATTGTAGGAAGGACATCTGTTGTTGGAGGCTTTTACAGTATGTTTGTGTTGTGATGGTTAGATGCTGTTGTTTACTAAGGACAGTTTATATGTGCCGCGCATTTAATCATCTGCAATTTCATATGATTTTAATATAACAACGGTGGACAAATGCGCCTTTCAGAGCCACATACGGCTCTTCATTGAGTTAAGAGCGGCTCTTGTCCAATTTTTTTTTTATTATTTCAGTACCTTTTTCGTCAAATCTTGTTAAATTGCCTCAGTAACTGCTATTTTGTTATACACATTGTATTGCGTGGCTCTTTATAATACATGAAAAACCGGAATACAGCTCTCATTGACCTCATGCGTGCCCACCCCTGTAATATAGCATAGTTTATAGTCGCGTTTCTATTCTTTGATACACAGTTCTTTAATGTACGAACTATTAAAACTTCATTCGCGTACCTTATAAAATGTCTTTACGACAGAATGCTTTGAAATGAAATTTATCCATTACTTCAAATGAAAATAAAAGTGAAATATGTGTAGACATAAATGCAAGGTATGTACAAATCATCATGAACTTTACAAATCATTTCCTACTACCTTGAAGTTGGTGGGGTCGTTAGTGACAGGTGTCGGTATATTCGATGAGATTTCTGGTAAAGTTTAAAGAATAATATATATGATGTTCTGATATGTTTAGTAGTAATATATTGCTACAAAATAAGTGTTATTGAATATCATGCACTTTCATTTGTAATCTTTTATAAGTCATCGCGATTTTAAGGTAATAAAACATATATCTGTGTTTCATACCTGCGTTACAAAATTTGTAAGTTTGCAAAGTACCTATTATTATTTTATTACGTGTTAGCATATTATTATTGATATTTACTACTTTGCAATGCAATGAATTTTCAAATGAGGCAAATTGAAGTTACGGAGGGTAAAAATTGAATCTAGTAAGACAGTCAACAGGACTGATTCCTAAATGTTATGACTTAATTACTGTAATTTATAACAATGCGAATTCTTATATTTTTGCGCCATTTAATAAAATATAAACAGCTGAATTATTTAATTTTCTTCTTCCGTTTCTTTTGCTTCTTTTGGAATAATTTAATGCTCTTTAATGTATCGCATCATCGATAATTCTGGCGTAAATGCAACAAAACCAATTTGTTTCGGATATTGAAGAATTTTTCTCTCAGTTATACTGAGGGAATCTTTATAATTTATTTTGTTTCATTTTTGCATTTTATTAGCTAATAAATTCTCCCTATTTTTGTTGGCAACAGAAGAAATTAACTATTCAGTGGTATTTCTATGATGCCTGCGTTTTATATCATTTATTAATAAATTGTACGTGTCTTTCATATTTCTTACTAAAAAAATTGCCACTGTGATTAGAATGGAAAATACATTTTACAGTTAAAGTGGTCAGAATATGTTATCATTTTTTCGCAATTGTTATGAAGTCTCTGTTTTTCACAAAAATACGGAGAGTAAGTTTACAGTTTCTTTATCATGTGATAAATATGTAATAGAACATAAATTTTCACTTCTGTAAATGAATAAAAAGTAAATTATATCGTTACTAAATAATTAAACCGTTATTTATTATACGTTATAACACCATAAATTATCTGGAATCGCTTTAAATACAATTTGTATCAAAACTTTTAAAAAATAATTAAGATATTAGTTAATAAAAGTAATGCGTATAAGCAAAGCAAAATAAAATAACTGTGGATAAGTAAAAGTATTAGTTTCGTAGGATGTTACCATTTTTGTATTTGTATGAATGATAGAAAATAATAATCTTCTGACACCGAGAATCCGTTGGCAGAAAATGTCAACTATAATGCTTCGTATGGATCAATAAATAGTGACAGTACATTAATAAAAAGAATTAACCATATTTATGAATATTAATAATTTATGAATCAATTAGCCACGTACAAATTGTGAAACATTATTATCTCTAATTCGAATAAGCGTTTCATCATTCGAAACATAAATACTTCCACAGCAATTTTGATGTTTTCGTCTATTTCCTATAGAAACAATTTCACGTGTTTAGTGGAAAGATAAATGCACAAGTTATCTCGAAATTAATTCTGCAATGACGCGTTATTCTGTTTCCTTATATTTAAAAATGCCTGTAATCGGAATCATTAAATTATAATTACAATTGTGTAAACAATATAATTATATATTAACATATAATGAGACAGTAAAAGAAACAAAGTGAAGATTTATTTTTATACAACTTAATACATGACTTTCATAGCATACGTCTAATCTCCCGCATTTAGTTAAAAAGCAACTTAAAATATAAGAGATTCCTGTTGCCAGTCCGATCAAGTTTTTCTTTCCTGTGTCGAATTCATTCAATTTAATAAGATTTCAAAATATTTGTTCTTCTTGCAAATTGTTCATAATTTCGATATTAATGAAATAGTTCGGGTAATGCAACACTTTATGATTATGTATAGGACGCTCAAAAAGTTCTACGTTTAGCATGACATAATTCACTTCATCGTGAAAAAACGTGAAGAGATTTAACATGGAGAAGTTACAGGCCAATTGAAGATGGTGCAAGAAATAAAACAATTTAAAGCATTAAAGTACAAAATAGTTCTACTTGTGGCACTTGTTCAACGCTTTTCAGACATTTCAAAGTCATTTTATTTCCTTGCCTTTTTGCACGCTTGTTGGTTACTGAATATCTGCGTGAAATTTTCGAAGGAACTTGCATCGTAACCAAAGTTACATAATACAAGTGATCACATATTTAGTAATATTCAACATCGATTTCTATTTGCATAATATATAGGATCATGGAGTATTTTGATTTAGCAATCTTAGGTTGTTTCATGCGTGAAAAATACGCTAAAATATAATATATAAGTAATACAATTGTTTCTGATGTATTTCTTAGTCTAACCACTCAAGTGTCTACAAAACTTTCCGTTCTATTTCAATACCAAAAGATGAAATCTATGATGGTAATAAAAATATTAATAAATTTATTGTATAGAAAGTAATACAGTGAATCTTTTAAATGAATAAAGTATATAGAGAGAACAAATTGCTTATAAATATGTATTACAATTTTAATATTCAAACATTATTTTATGCACATAAAATAAAAAAACAATCTCACCGTAGCTGCGACTTCAGTTTCTAGTTTTACTTTCTTATTACTGTGTATAACTACATTTACTCAGTAATACCGTCTTTAATGAAAAAATACAACTACTAATTTATTGGCCATTTTTGCGAGTATTAAGATCCTTTCGTAAAATTTACTTTCAAACATAACCAGAAGCTCTGGTTAAAAAGTTTTCAATAAAAATTTTAGCCTTCTTGCAAAAACTTCTCATAAACATCACGGTTAAATATACGATATACAAAGCAGTGCTCGAAGACTGCAGTTACATCGTTAAATACGCATAACACGTAAGAAAATGAACGATGTCTCGCGGTACTCCGTAAACACGAGTTCCCTCGAAGTTTAATTGCAGCCGCCATAATTCAAAATTCTCGTCAGAAAGGAGTACTTCATAAATTCCTATTAGGTGAAGACGTTTTTAGTACCGCGAAAATATTGCAGATTTTAGTATCGCAATCTTTTACGCCGTTTTGCGTTCGAACTTTCCTCGTAAAGGTGCGAAGCATTCGAAATTCGCGGGGCTACGGCAGACGATAACTACGATACAAAGATCGTGTTGAACCGTTGTACCATAAGATGTTGGGAACATTTGTAACCTGCGCTTCTTATATTTCATACACATTTTTTTGACAATTACTATATTGCAATATATTGCAGTATCGTTGGAAGTTAAACAATAATTCCAGGTAATCTTCATATATTTCGTTATTTCGGTTTAATGTGCTATTTTAATATTTCTACAGCAGTAATTCCTTCTTTAAATAGCAATGATATTCGCAAAAATAAGGTAACAAATCAAATAAAGGATGAAGGAATAAACACTTGTTTCATTGTGTTGGTTGTCTATTATGATTACTTAAAAATTTCAATAATTTTACATGACGTTAACAATTAAGTACTAATACTTTCTACAACAATATTTTTATATCAATTTTATTAATTTCAAAGAACTGGATGCAGGCTGAAGTTATTACGCGGCTTTGGCCTTCAAATTTTTTATCTGCGACTTTAACGCGAACAGCACACTAGAGGGCATTTAAAAATGAAACAAAAACGAAAATCATGTTACACGACAAGTCATTAGAGTAAAGATTTCCAAGTACATCAACGAGCCATTCGTCAAATTAAATCTGCGGTGTGGAGGAATTATGTCAGAGTTGTATGTTAAATTATGGAAAATCATATCTATTACATTGCATAAGCTGCATTACATATACACCTATGTTTCTATCTCACTGAAGTTACAACACGGGTTATTACAGGTTATAATTTGTTCGAAATTAACAGTCTCCTCGCAACGTGATCTTGGCAAGTGGACGAAAATAACGTCGGGTTTCCTCGAAGTGATATAATCGAATATGTGCTCAGACTTATTTTCGAATCAGATTGATGCTATATTCGAATATACTCTGTTTCTTTAGAAACAGGTAGAAACTTCGAACTGCAATATGTATAATAAATTATAAAAGAATGATAGCAACGTTGCCACGAAGAATAGTAACAAATAATGTAAATCCAAGGCGAGGGGTCTTAATTATATTTCGTGCTGTGGCTTTAATTCTGTTTTGACACACTGTGTAACCATTAATTAACATCAACATCGAGGATGTTCTTGTGTTAAAGATTCTATTAATTGCTTAACTTGCAGATATAGAGTGGCTGTAACTTCGTATGTTGCATTTTGTCTTCTGTCCATAAGAGTTTATATTTAATGGGCTATTGCAGAGGTGCAGAAATTTTGCACACCAGAGCTGTCCTTGGAGACACACCGCCTACTTCACCCATTCACACAGCCGATATGTCACTGATTCACAGTCACTGGCTCGGCATCACGGCCGGACCTACTAGCAGAAGCATGGTGGCGCATGGGGGCGACATTTATATTTAAAAAAACTTCGCGACAGCAGAACGTCAGGCTTTCTCGCATTAAAGAATGTTACCACCGCGGCTACCTTGGCGATATATTTTACAATCCTGTCTAGTTTCCCGCTAGCAAAGTGTTAATAGGTTTCCACATTACCCATGGTGTACTATACCAATGCGCTTTTTTTGCAATTGGTATTCTCTGTAGACCTATTCCACTGTATCGATGCCTTTTTCCGTTGAATCGTTGGTGGGAAACCGCGTTAAAAAATAAATGACTAAAATATTTTGTAGTAATTATACAGATGAGGGTCCACTGACTTCAATGACTGACTGATATGATCCCGACGACATATTCAGAAATCATTGAAATCGGTGAGGTGGACGCTCACATGCATGATTACTACAAACAAATTTCGTAATCTATTTTTTAACGCGGTTTTTCACCAACCATTCAGCGGAAAAGAGCATCGATACAGTGGAATAGGCCAACAGGGAATACCACTGCAAAAAAAACGCATTGGTAATAGTACCCCGTGGGTGATGTGGAAACCTATTAACATTTTGTTAGCGAGAGACTAGACAGGATTGTAAAATGTATCGCCAAGGCGGCTGCGGTGACAACAATGTATTCTTTGACGCGAGAAATCCCGGCGATCTACGGTCGCGGAGTTCTTTAACTACTTACGCTGGAAATTAATTTACAATTTCGCGTGCAAAAGCACAACACTATTTCGCCGTGAGGCGTAACGTAATGGTCGATTTCGCCGAAACCATCGCTAGAAGTCCAAAAACATTAAAAGCTATTAATCCTATTTCATTTAAAACATATCGAAGCATACTTTTTCACTAACAATACTTTTTTTATACCCTACATTCGACGTGGTGCGATCTGAAACTGTTCTTCAACAAATAACCTTAGTCGACGTGCCATGCACGTCGTTTTGACCTCCGTGACCAACGTGCGTGGCACGTCTTTCCAGCGCGAGTGGTTAACTATGAATGTCGCCCCAATGCGCCTCCGCGCTCGTACCGATAGTTCCGCACCTGACAAGTGAAAGGCAAAGCAATCAGCGAGCTCTCGAGTGCATACGAAGGAGTAGCAGGCGGAGCTCCTCCAAGGACGGCTCTGGCGTGCAAAATTTCTGCACCTCTGGGGTATTGCATAAAGTTACGAATATTCATGAACGATGAGATACAATTTTCCTTCGAAAATTTCATTTCAAGGTTACCTAGATGTAAAACTCATATAATATATTCCCAGCTTGTTTCATAGTACAGCTAGTGATGTTATCTTTATTTAAATATACACGACATTTTGAAATTTTTGAAAGTCAAATGAGGCAGGTTATAAATATTCAACTTCTACAAAGATACAAATTTTGAATTGTTATTTGCTGGGATGCGAAATTTAACCTCTTAGGCACTGAGCACCACTATAGTGGCTTTCGCGGATATCATCTTTCTGTACGGCGCACCACTATAGTGGCTTACGCGGAAGCATCTTTCTTGTACGGCTCACCACTATAGTGGCTTACGCGCCAGATTGTGATGTTGGTCTTTGGTTGTACCGCGTTGTAAGACGTATCATACTGAAATGTACTATTAATTATTAGAATAAATTGTTAAAGTTAAAATGCGCGTTAAAATCATATCTTAATTTTACAAAATTTTTAAAATAAATATTTGTATAAATACTAATGAAAAATTATAATTTAATCATCAAACACTTCACTCCAATGTACTCGTGTAAAGAACAGCATTATCCGTCACACATTGCAGTGCCGTATCATTTACACGTAATTCGCGTTGAACTCTGTCGTACCGAGAAACAGCCCCGCGTAAAGTTCCGCCGTGCCTAAGAGGTTAAAACATCGGCATCGTTGAAGAAATAGTTGCGGTAATGATACGGAATGATATTTTTCAAGTGTAGCAAATTATTCGAAATAGTCTGACATCATTATTATACCTTATCTTATATAGTTTGTTTAAAAGATAACGTATTTCCACATTGCACATTTCAAATGTATTTTGATGATAGATATGTTACGCTCTGTTGATTTCTACCTGACATCCTATCAATAAACGACAGGTATATACATAATTAGACTGTACAAAATTGAATGTTATTCAGTAATATGTTACAGCAAACGGAAAAGTCAATTTTAATCAGCGATGCATTTTCCATCATCACGGATATTTTCTGAGATTACGGAATGTGTAGTCCATGGAAATAAATTTGGATTTATTAAAACAGGAGTTAAAATTTCAGTCGGAAATTAAAAGGAACTTTCGCTTCAAGCTAATAGTTGATAAAGTTAAAAACTTTATACCAGATAGCAGAAACAGAGATAGATTGTGTGTTACATTTACTACTAACGAGTTAAGAAGAATTTAACACACAATACACCGAAACAGAAAAAGCATGTTATGTATACGTTTTTCTCAATTAATATTGAAAATTATTAAGTCTTAATTGTTACCATTAAAAGTCCTCAACATTCTTAATCTGTGCGCTATTTTTTATTAAAGTCACAGTATTTCGTGATAACTCTTTTAATTCGAATTGCACGTTATCTAAAATAGTTATTGTTTTACATGGACCTAATTCATTATGAGATTCTTAAAACATATCTATTATACTATGTCATAATATCTTATTAATTTATTTATATGTATTGCAAGATACAGTGCAAATTAAAATACAATTTCCAATATTAAGTTATGTTACGTACAGTTTGAGAATAAATTACATAGCATAATACAAAATACCTTAAGCACAACGATTTTCATAATCTGTTGTCTAAATATCTAAATCTGTTAAATATTTATAACAGTAAGATGTCTGCTCATGTACCTTATGATTGTCAATTAGCAGAATTTCTGACATGAAAACTTCATCCACTCTATTAATCGCATAATCATACTTAATTATTTCGCAATGTAAGCATCTATTAATCAATAAAGAGATTGATAACGATTAATTCCATAGACCAAGGGCTCATAAGCAATTTATAAGCACTGTCACGAATGATTTGGGACGCACGTGTTGAAAGCTAAATTAATGTTAAAATGTTAGATAATTCTTCTTGTGCATTTAACGAAATGTATTTTGTTCAATATCAGATATGGCTTCTGTTAATTGAATTGAACGCAAAAGAAGAATTCATATCACATGGCAATCACTAATTGCAAATTAATAAGTCCACTTCAGTTAGAAACTTAAAAATGAGGATATTGTTTTAGAATGTAGTAAGAAATTTATTTCTTAATGAAAATATTCTATGAGAAACACACCAAAACATACATTCATCTTCACGCAAACTTCTCTAAAAAATTATACCGTAAAAATTTGGAATATTATATTCCTTTAAGTCGTCTTTACTGCGATCCGACCTCTTATATCCTGAATAATTTTATCTAAGGAGTAGAAAGCTGATAGTCAAATCTAGCCATAGAAAATTGTAACGAATGATACAATTTACAAGACGGCGTTTTACGCTTCAACGAATAAGTAAACTTCTAACATTTTTACGAAAAAATATATAAGCAGATATTCCTCGAGATCATTTTACCGAAAGAATTTCAGTAATCAAGCTTCGCATCAGATACGCAGTTAGTACTTTTTGTTCGATTCCACCTTATATAATAATACATTTTTCATGTTCATTTACATTGGGAAGCTATAAATACGTAATTGTAGATTTATGCAAACATTAATAACAGGTATTTATATTTCTTAATATAGATTTATCACCTGCAATTTTTTTTAGTTTGACTATATCTATCAACAATACATTTTCAACTATGACTATGTCATACTTGATTAATATTATTGATTCTGCGACAAGGCACGTATTATTCGTTATTAATTTGTTTATTCATGACAGTGAATCTGCTGATGTATGATCGTTTAATATTGTTACACAATATACTTACAGGAACTTTCGTTACGTAGAGAATCAATTAAGACCATTACGGTGTTCGGGAACGTGATCGTTCTGCCGAGATTACGATCAAATCGACTCGGCGTGTAACAAAATTTACTAGGAGAACTCTGCGAAAAGGCGTGTACAGTATTCGAAAGTAGACGCTCACTTAAATTCTTCGCAGTTCACTTTCACTCGCGCGAATGGAGGCATAGTTTTTAGAAAATAATTAAGAAAATATTGCGCGCTTTATTATGAACGTGCGCCGTAAGAAACTGTCCGTAAACTTCCCGTTTATGCTTTCACACGTTGTCAAAGAAAGCAATGCTACGTGGAATTATAAAGAACTAAAAGCAATATTACCGTTTTCTTTACAAGAATTTTGCGAGGGAGAAAGAGAGTGAGTAAGAAATATAATATCCAGCGGCTACTTGCAACACTCTCCCATATATTTGTTTTGTTTTCCTAATATCTGTCAATTCAATACGTTCTGCATTCTGTCTGTTATGAAAACATCTAATAAAATAATATTACTAATCACGTACATTTCATTGAGAAGTGCAAACTCTAAGAAATTTCTTTCCTTTCGAATTTTTCTGAAGTCGTTCTTTATGATGTATTTTAATTGTTTTCGGCAAATGACTTCCGATTTCTAACCATTGTGCTTTTAATATTCAGACATGGTAATTCACGCGATATTTCAGTCATTTGAATTAAAACCACTGAACTGCAAAAAATGAATATATGTTCTGTATCATACGTGGGTCATCATTTACAAAATGCGTAAACGAGATTCCTTTTTTTATATGTACATATAGGTCTAATCATCTGAAAATTCATAGTTTTGTAAAGCAAATTCACATTTTTCCACATTAAATTCACCCTTTGAGTATTAAAGTTACTTCAAAATCATACATTTACAAATCATATTTTCTTTGATAAATTGTAAGAATTTTAAGTAAGAAAACTCGAGTGAAAAAGCATTCCGCAAGGAAATATCAGAGAAATATGTGAAGACACATAAGACTGTGCAGTTTTTGTATCAGCAATTTCAACAAACTATAACTTGCCTTTTTCTTATATAATGTTTGCATCTAAAATAAAGTGGACGAAGTGGTATGTAAAAGGTGAACATTTATAAACGATCGCAACAAAACATTCTTTCGCAAAAGGAGATTTCATGAAGAACATTTACAACAATGTCTAAAACAATTCGTAAAAGCGCGAGAGCTTGAATTTCCGGAAGTAACATCTGAAGTGTTTGCAATTGTACGACGCGACGTTCATTTTAAACACATAAAAAATTGTTTGGACGATCGTCTTTTAAGTATTTTTTTATAACAAGCATGACCTTCCTGTTCGACCACTCTGACATAGGCTGTGATTTCCTTATTTGGAATTTACAAAATTCAATTCTTAAGGATAAGGGAATATTTATCTTGAACCACATTTCTGTCGTAAAATATATCTTAATATTCATAGTGTTATAATATTTGGCGCTATTTTTAAAATAAAAGAACAGTCACCTGCTAAATCGTTCAGTTATAATTCTAGCAAGACGTTCGCATCAACTAACATTACTACATCAGTGAACAATTGGAAAGGCTAATCACGTTCGACGCACGTCTACTCTGAATTAGCTTCATAAATTATACAAACACAGAGAGATTCTATTCCGTTGATTGAACAAATGCCGACAAATGCAGTGCGTTAGGTGCAGCTGCAATTCCATGGTTATTCATGCATTTTTATAATTGCCTTTGAAGACAACGTATGCGTCACTACACCTTGAAGCGTTGCACTGTTAACACGTTCCGTGCCGGACCATTTTTTAAAGACTTTCCGTTCAGGCCGCGTAGGGCCCACACCTTTACGATTAAATAAATTTGTTTTTAATATATGTACTTACAATTTTTCAATAGTACAAAACCATAATTAGCAACAAAAGGGCGCAGATTTCAATATGCTTTAGACAACAAAGCAATAAATTTGATTTTTAAGAAATTATTTTAGCAAACACATTGTCGAACATTTATTCTACTAGACGAATTGCACGGTTCTACATGATCATCTTAATAAAATCTAAATACATAAAAATACAGTGTTTTACTTCAAATACGTTTAATAATAGTATTTACAAATCTGCTTACAATTGCAAAGGCATATTGCGACGAATTTTGTTAAAAGATGGCAAACACAAATGAGGCTTATCTGAACAACCGTCACAAAATGTTACAACTTTTATAATGTAGTTTTTTGCCAATTTTGAGCCAAACTGTTTTACATTATTTTCATAACAAATTTTGCAGCGTTTTCTTACTGAATCGAATTTGCTTTCCTTTTTTTTTAATTTCGTAGCGAATCTGTTTTGGTATTATGGGCAAAGAATTATTATCACTGTAAGACATCAAGTGTATAGCTAACTGTTTCCTAAATTCAAGGCTTGATATTTAATTGTGTAGCACTATTATATATTATCCGCGCATTTATATATTATCATTATATATTATCCGCGCATTTTTTTTCAAATATAATTTTTCTGTACCATTTCAATGACTTAGGCAAAGGAGTAGAGTACGACGACATTGATCAGAAACATCTACATACGATTTTCCTTCATTATAATCTAAAACAATTTTTGGTTTGACAAAATCATACCCTTTTTCCGTATAACAACAGTTTCGTCGAAATGTTTGGCTTATAACAAAAGGACTTTTCTCCGCGTCTGATTTTTCCCTGGAATAAATTTGAAAATTGAATGTATACCCCGGTGCCGAACATAATTTAAATATTTTTATCCCACACTTATGTCGTTTTTGTTTTATGGATTACTTGCAAATAATGCGAACTCGAAAGGGAATTAAAGATTCATCCTCACAAAGAATTTCGCTTGAATCATAGTACTTCTGAAAATGTTCATTTAGTATATCAATTATGATTCTAATTTTATACAAACGGTCGTTCAGATCTGCATTTTCATTATCACAAAAATGTCACATTCGCAGTATAAGTTCAAAACGATTCCTTGATAGTACAGAAGAAGGAAGCGTTAGTGCATAAGCCGGATCTTTCGACCAATATAGTTGAATTTCGGGAAGTTCTACTATTCTCATCCACATGATGAGCCCAAAAAGATGTTATATTTCATTTTTGTTTGTTGGTTTCCATTCATCTAAAGGCGATGACGTTTTCTCTAATAATATTTGTGCCGCATATCGGTTAGTTTCTTGAACCATAATTTCAAAAATTTCATCGTCTAAAAGCAAGGGATAAATGTCTTCTATTTTCTCGTAACTTCGATTTAAGATTCTAAAACCATGCGTACCAACGAAAAACGTAATCTGTGGTTGGTTTCCAGTAGGATTAGACCAGCCCTTAGAAGAAGCATTTATATTATTATTGATAATATTCGATTCATCTTCTTCGTGTTCGCTACTTGATGAAATTATATTGCGACGCGCACTGAGACGATGGAAAGATATTATGTCACTCGAACTATCTGTTGAAAAATCTTCAAAATAACTTATGCGTGTAATCCTACGGCGTTTTACTAAAACTTCTGATAGTGGCACATCAGAGTCATCACTTGCAAATGTTTCATTGTGCAATGCCATAACTGATTATAAGGAATATAAATAATAAAATTATATTTTAAACTAAACGATTTTAAATTATTTTGTCTGGAGCACTCAAATAGATTTATACCTACCGTATGTTATGTATTCGCCGTTTTTACTTTCTATATTGCACTGCGTGCAATTATTATTGCCTGGACGCCCCATGCTACAGTAAATGCATTATACATGATATTAAGATGCTCTATTTAACTCTACAAAACATTTTTAAAAAATTCTTCGTTTAGCAATGAGAAATGCCAGCGGCCTGAACGGAAAGTTCAGCGGGGGTCGTATACGCCCCACGCGGCACGAAACGTGTTAATACAAAACATGATATCCATATATTTATTGCACTATGCATATGTAATAAACATTGAACGACATGTACAGGGTGTTTCAAAATTATTTGTCATGGCTTGGAGGAGTTGTTCAACACGTTCGATTGAATAGAGATTTGTGAAAAAAACCTGCCGCAAAATTCGCGGTAAGCGAATATTTTAGCTTATTTGTTTGACCAGCTTTTCGCATTCGTCTTGTTACGTAGGTAAAATGTCTGAGAGGAACCATGGGTCAGAAACGAACCGTTCTCTCGCAAGTTGACTTTTAATTGGGCCTCCGCGAATGAATTTTCGCTTAATAAGTGACACTACCAGCCGGTCTTACGGAAATAAACACACGAGATATCCTTGCTGGCCCGAATAGTTTAAGGGGGGATTCCCATTTCATGGCTTCAAAAATTTGTTTTTTTTTTATTATTATTATTGTAGTTCATACTCTTGAGAAACAATGTGCAAAATTTCAATCCGAAATTCGTTGAATTAACAAAGTTATGAGTCAATAACGAACTCGGCGCGCACGTATGCTGAGATAGCGAGCGGGCAATACCCGAGAGGTTCCTGTTTAGTGTAGCAGGTATATAATCTTTGATTTTGACTTTGAGACTCCACCCATCCGTCGGTGTCAAATTCAAAGTTGGTGGGGTGGAAATTGAATTCTCTATGAGTGATTAGGCCAGGTAAACAGCCGAATGCTGGTCCCTGGAATGAAAACTGTATGTAAAACTTCAAACGCGTTTTTCTCGAAACGGGTTTTTTCTGTACGGCCGACATGATATCTCCGGAACTATTCAGTCGATTGCCTTCAAATTTGGCACAATTCTCGAAAAAACATATACATGCACAACTTTTTGTTTTATAAACAAACGTGTGACAAAATTTTATGCGAAAAAACAAAATTTGTTTTCCAACCGTCGCAGTGTCTTTAGTTTTTGGGGGAAAAAATTGTCCATAGTTCATACCAGAACTACATTCATAAGGAGTAAATTGCTATTTGAATTTTTTGTTTCAAACAACTTGAAGATCAATTATCGTGTCGGCCAGCGACCGGGAATTTTCAGGAGGCGTCCCACCTCAAACGACGTGAAAGCCATAATTTTCAAGATAATCAATTAAAAATTGAACTGTAGTTCACTGAATACATAATAACTATACGTGTGAATTATGACAAAGATTTATCTAATGGTTTCCTTAATAAAAATTCCTAAAAAACACGATTTTTCAACACTTGAAATGGAAATCCCCCCTTAAACAGAAGCGTGCTACATTACATTAGAAATTGGGGGACTGGGTCACCGAACCACTAAGAAAAGGGCAAGTGTTTATTTCTTCTCCCCGGGAGGGCCCTCGAGCGAACCGGACACCGAACGCAGGTCATTGACGTCTTCCTAGCCTCCGAAAAGTCACATCGAAAGATTTAGTTCGAAACGGAGTCATTTCCACCACCTTGATACAGACAGAGTTATATATTTTGTCATTTCAGAAGGAGTTCTGGGATAGCTATGATATTCTCAAAATTCCGGATTTTATATTTCGTTCTTTATTCAATGGTTATCTCGAAATACTTCGTATGATATTTATTTGCACTTTTATTCATTGTATTTCCAATACAAACATCAATATTTTCCTCGTAAAGTATTTAAACGTAAGGAAAATGTTACGGGCACTTGACGAGGCAGCGGAGGATTGTACCCGAGCGCGGGAAATTTAAAAGAATACGACTAGGATCAACGGCAGGCAACTTCGAGGAAGAGAAATTCCAGATAGACGCGATTTCCAGCGCATAGATCCGCTGTATATGCTCCGCATGGATCCGCTGATCCGTAATGTACATTAGAATAGTATTATCAAAATTATATACTTGGTGGGCACTTGGTGAATATAATGGAATACTAAGGAGAAGGTAAAAGTAACGATGATTATTCTTAAAATTAGCGGCTAAAAATTTTATATTCAATGTACCCCCTGGAACTGTGCATGTAACTAGCGTCACGCTTGGATAGGGAGATAAAATTATAGTTATGGTGTAAAATGGGAATAAAATTAAGAGAAAATATATGTATACAGTTATTACTTTTTTTATCATTTCACTTAATATATCTCCTTTCTCTTTATTTGGTTATTTTTTAAAATGCTATTATCGAACGCAGTTGGCATCTTGAATTATTTTTTCTACTGTTCGTTTTAACTTAGCGAAAGCTTTACACTTTGTTACATATCAGCTGTTTCAATCTTCTTTTTTTTTAGTATAAAGAATACTTTTAGCTACGAACAAAAAATTCTAGCCACAGTAGAACCTCGTATAATGAGCGACATACATTCGACGTTACTTCACTTTTATAGTTATCTTTCAAGTTTTGCTAAATAGAAAATCTAGATTCTTCTTTTCTAAATTCTCAAGTTTACAGATTAATACTCTGTTATGGAGAACGTCAAACTATATCAATTAATGCATAAAACCCGTGGTAGGCAAACTACAATCTGGCCCAGATTTTAAAATAATAGTATGGAATTTTTCAGTTTGTGTTTTAAAAAAATTCATTTCGGGGGGTATTCCTTTTTAATATATGCAAAATTTTCTATAGAAATTAAAATATTTAATGAATTATACTGTCCCGCCAAATTTTTTTCTGTTTTTTCTGCCCTGCCCCTACAAAAGTTTGCCCATCATTTCATTAAACAATGTGATTTCATGTAAAAGAACAAAGGTGACCATCACACGTCCTTTATACGTCATTCAACCATACAAGACTAAGTAACGTCAGAAAATGACCCTCTTACAATTACAACCATTTAAATGTTATCCGTGAAATTCTTCTCTACAGGTAACATATGACGTATATTAAGGTGATAATATCAGATGAAACATCCCAAATGTTTAGTTCTCCCGGCATACAGAAAAAATGGTATAAAAAAAAATATTAAATTACTTTTATCAAATAAGGTTTTTACACGGAATATACTTGTAACAATATTACAGTTGCAGCAATTCACGTGATGGTGGATTTTAAAATAAATTAGTATTTATCTTAATTGCGAGAAGAATAATTCTATGTTTCAACTGCGGAATTTAACCACATCAACTGAAGAACTATTTGAAACAAAAAGATATACATCAGATCAAACTCGTACGGTTTTTCCGAACACATATGTAATGTATTATGTCACTAATTATTTTATAGGGAGAGGCATAGAACAGGTATAATGATCAATCTTGTTTTTTAAATTAAACTATATTGTTCTTTTTTTCTTTTACGTTCTGATAGAATGTATTTAAGTGTGGAGAAATGGCGATTATGCAGGAATAATAATGCGCGTATCCATAATAATTAAACAAAAAGGGATTACTTCTATCAGTGATTACGGACAAAATTAAACAAATTGCTTGGTAACGAAACCCAGCACAGACTAGTAACAGATTTACTTAATAACTAGTTATGAAATAAACTGCTTGGTAACCCAAATCATCTCATAAATCAAACGAACTACTCAAACTGCCTGATGATCCTCATTGTTTTCTGAACTAAACAAGCTGGTTTGTAAGGATCGTCGTTCTCAAAACATCGTCTACGAATACAAAAACCTATAATTTAACGTCACATAAGATATGAAAATCTAACGTCTGCAGAAACATAACGATTTTAACCACAGTCCAGGATTTATGCGCAAGGTCAATACATGTAGAACAACTTTACCCTGTTTATGCTTTTGGAAGAAGAATATAAGCGCATGACTCAAGTGCAAATTGTTCATTTACGAAAATCCTCGTCACCTTTCGTTTCCAGAGGGTAACACTGTCTGTGTCACGTCACCCAGAGATCCGGCAGCTTTAAATTCAGTCTCTAACAAAAGGAGAACTGGTCCCGGATTCCGCGTCACTACGACCACGATTCCGGCAAGAATCGTGAACGTAACGGGTTCAAATGGATCATGGTATAACACCGAAGAACCATGTCGGCATGGTGTTTGAAATAACGGCGAAAATTACGTGTTGGTATACAAAAGTCACCACTCGCATTGTGCTGCGACTGTAATTGATGAACCTTTGAATAACAATCGCGCATGATCAGATAAGATGCAAAATAAGCTTTTTTACGTGAGAAATCGTTATTTGCGAGTCTGATTGCAGTTTGATTAGAATGCAGTTATTTCATTTTAGGAACACGAGTGTAGCAATAGAAGCTGAGCAGTTTGTTTAATTCCTTGAACACAGAGAGTACCATTGGATGTTATACCTATATGTATTTTTATATTATATACACTTTTTCACTTTTAATCCTTATCATTCATGGTTTACGTCTTTCAATTAAACGCTGTCGATTGTCTGACGTTTAACCCAGCTAATCAAAATTAGGTCACGCCTGAAATATTAAATAAAGATAGTTTGAAATAATTTGAAAATTATCGTATACAAACTATAACGTCAAAATGTAATTTAAATAAAGTATCATTAAACGTGCAATTTTAATGCAATTAGCACAATTCAGTTGATAAAGGTGTTTGTTTGAAGAAAAAAAAATATACTTTCACCTGGGACCGGCACACTTTATGCATTTGCCCTATATCAAATAAGTCGAAAGCGACAGTAGACCTTAATACCAGAAAAAGATTGAAATTGAAAACTAATTCTGGGGCCGGCAAATTAAATTGCAAGTCCTAATAAACAAATAAAAAATAATTTACGGAATTTACATTCTATAAGTATAAATTAAAAATTTGTATTTGTATTTGTAATGTGAATTAACTGTTGTCAAAGTTGTATTGTGAAAATAGAGTTAAAACAACGTTACAAAATGGTCATTTATTGACAATTTAGAAGTATGTTAGTAGTCTACACAGCACATGAAGATACTTTAAAGCACGGCAAAATTTATGCAATAATGAAGAAAACATGCTAATCCCTGTTAATTAATTGTGCCATTGTTATTATCGTTTTCCCCGAGTACATGCTTCCGGAAAATGCTGAATAATCGAAGCAGATGGTGTATCGTGAGTCTACACTTACTTTGCCGTTTAATGATCGTATAAAATACTATTTCACAATTAAATCACTTGTCTGCAATACATTTAGAAGAGATAAAAAAAATGATTTCAAACAGCAGTTATCTTTATCAATGTACTTCATACTTTTTAAATGCACTGAGAAAATGTAACAATATGTTACGACCTTATGAGAGATTGATGTAAGAAAAGACAAACTTGTCAGAATAAAATCTGTGATTAACACGTTGAATGCAGCACGAATGTTGAAAATGAAAATGTAGTTATTGCAAAATAAGTATAAATGAAAAGTAGTTACATATTCAACAATATTTCATTTGTTTCTAGATATTATTTGGATGCCGAGTGTATCAGAAAATGTATTATTATTATTATTTAAAAACCAAAACTGGCAAGTTTTATTTAATATAGTAACATCGACCTCTGGTAACCTCGACAGTTCTACCTCAGCGCGTTTATAACTGATTCCTCCAAGGTTAAGCATTCGTAGGAAATTAATTATCAAATACAAATTGTGAATACAATTTTATATTGTATTAAGACATTCGATTTAGACAGTTTATGTTTATGAACTTATTGTAGGAAACGGCCTTTCAATTTTTTATGATTTATGTGAATTTATGACCTCATCAATTAAACATTTCAATTATTCTCGTGCGCAGAATAAACTTTCAGATGTTAACAGCGGCCTTTTATATAAAATCAGCGAACAAATTATATGAACCAATAGCTTTACAATAAATAACTCATTTATTTCGATTATTTTCTAAACTCCACTTTATTTCAATAAGGAAGCAAATGAATTATTTATTACCAAAGTATAATGTAACTAACGTGAAATTAAATCCCAAGAATATAATGACGACGTTCATCAGTAATCCCTATGGTGTTCAATGCGCCAAAGGGATCGTTAATTACAGTGCCATCTTAATTCCCCTTTAACAATCAACAGAAACTGTCAATAGAATCAAATGCAACAATCGCCTTATCGTGAATCTCCCATGACCTTTCACCAGTAATCAGCGAATTCGATCTGATCCACCATGCATGCAGAATATCACGTAAGCTTCGAATTGCAAAAGCTCGTATCGTTGTTTGGTCATTTATTACAGAATCAAGGAAGTCGGAAGTGCACGTCGTTGCCACGATAATCACGATAAAATCCCGTAATTCATCGTTACACGTGCAAATGTTATCTACGATTATTGCATCGTGACCCGGGTCGTACGTTAATGTACATTGGACGCGGGAAAAGCTATGGCAGATTAGGATTATCTACTATACTATGGTAGAACAGGTTATATAGGATGTAGGATTGGTATCGATATCAGCTGTTTAATCACGTTCCGTCCTTGCAAATATTTCAAGTTAATATGACAAATTCATAAAGAAGTCTATCTGTTTTATTACGTGAACGATGAGTGTAGATGGCTTGGTAACTGTTTAACCCTTTGCACTCCTCTGTCGAGCTGCATTCGACACAGCTTGCTATGGCGTTTAGCATTTTATTTAATAATTATCGACTTTTCGAAATCAACAATAACTTTGCACCTTAACATAAATATCTCACGGTACCTACAATTCTTCCTAGTATTAAGTAAAAATGAATAATCATCGTAGACATTTTTCCGAGATTAGATTTGCTTATCTGACGAAAAGTTAGTAATATAATTCGGAACACAAAGGGTTAATACTTAATAGATTTGTCATTATTTTCTGTTTAAGATTCTTTCACTTCAATCCAAACAGATTGCTATGCTGATCTATTAGGCGATTTACTTTCACAAATTTTCTCTCTTTAGCTATTTTGTATTTTTCCGATTAAAACTGCCATGGCCATTTTACCTAGGACCTATTGCTTTCGACGGTTTCTGGATCATCCAGGCTACGATATACGAAGAATTAAATTTGGAACAATTTTCCAGAGATGACGAAGTATATGAACTCAGACACACTGTGCGAACGCAAGGTTTCTCCTCTTTAACCGCCATATTTCCTCTCTCCAAAAATTTGTATCGAATTCAACAACTGAATTTTATTAGTTGATAGAATTTTATTAGTGAGTTAGTTTTCATATTTGTAAAACTAATGGAAAACAAAAAGATTTTAACATTTCTTATTGAAAAGCGACAGATTTCAATCATCACTGCAAAAATGCGATACAGTAGGATTGCTATCACGTACAGCAAGAACGTTACATAAACACGTTAAAATTGATTACAGATTTTCTTATGAGATATTTCCAAGTACTAAGACCGTTTTTAAGTAGGGAAACTTTTTTTTCGCTATTAGCATCTCATAACTGTATCTGTGCATTTCTTAGTTTTTGAAAATTTTCAAAATATCATGAAGTCAATCAATCAAAGTCACCAATCTTCCTTTCCTAATGGAAATCTTACGTAATATAATTGCAGATGTGACTTAAACATGCCATTTTACTTAAGATTACCTTAATTTCTTCAGCGATTCGTGTTCAGATAAAATGTGTAAATATTTCGACAAAAGTCTGAAATGATGGAATATCATATTACTAATTGTAAGAAAAACGTGCTTCATCATCCACCATAGAAACAGATGTTTTACATTTAATAAGGGACATCCAGATGTGCCTCGAAGTTTGAAACTATTACAAGCTGTGGTATAATAGATACCCTTGTATCTGTGCATAATAGATAATATAATTGATGATGCAGGATGACAAGCAAGACTCGTTCAACCAATAATTCGCAGTAGAAAATAATAGATCGTGTCACTATTTTCCATTTAAAGGAGAATGAATGTTAATGAAACGATATTTAAACAAATGGCAGTAAATGATCAGCTTGAATTGTTATAACCAACAGCACTTAAACGATGTAACGTAAGCAACTTTGCATTGATAACGAATTCAGTCATGCGTATAATGACTCCACAGAAGAAAACAGTTAATGTTATCTGTCAAAGATAGAGAAGCGAGTACGGTGATTGTTTTAAGAGAGATACATATCGAAGCTAGAAATCAAACATAACCGATATTCATGATCCAACTGAATCGTTTAACATTAGAGCAATCAAGGCGGTCAAAAAAACTCCAATTTCTTAAAATAAATACTCGAGTTAATAACAGTACAGCGTTTTTGATTTTTTCCTTCATGTTACAGAATATAATTGATTAAAACGATTGTCATCATTCTCTTCTTCGTTCCTTTCCTTTTGATTTATTTATCCAGTATGTATATCTGATTAATATCTCAGCTTAAACGTCGGCAGTTCTAGTATCAATATTTTGATGGTATAAAAATTGCAGAGGTAACATATGCTACACATTTCATATAACTCAAGAGCATTTAACGCAGAAAATAAATACTTTCAATTTTACTTTGCACTTCCAAATTATTCCATTTCATTTTTAGTCATGAGTAAATCCATGCCAAGAAAAATGAGAAAACCGAAAAAGGCCAAGAAATATCTTTCCGGGAAGTAACCACGAACTAAAGGAATCACTTCTTTTCACGTAACTCCGACACCGCGCTTCAAAGTCACGACCGAATGCAAAAAGAGCAATCTGTGAAAGCACAGCGAATCACGGCTCACGCGAGGTGCAACGATGCACGCTCAACGGGACCGTGCAATTCGGAAGTGCAACGGATTACGACGGCTATGGAAATGGCAATTAAGGAGGAGCCACGATTCCCGTTGCACGATGAAATCGAGGAACAAGAAGGCATATGTAATCGACGTGAATCACGGGCCTTGACCACTCTCACTTTCATTACGGTATGAATTAAATCACGCTTGGTTTCTCGAAATGCTTCGACAAACCGCTTAAACGATCGTTTTTCTTTATATTTTCGAAATTGCGGCTGGGTATTTAACTATAGAAGATAAAAAATGAAAAGAAAATGAAAAGTATTCACGTAGGTTGGATGTATGATAAAATGGGTCAAATTAAAACGCAAGAACGGAAATTCAAATTAAGGCCTTCTTCGTTATTACGTTCTTTTGATGAAAGTGCGTAGGTGGATGTTCGTAATCTTGCCCATGCAATATAAACATTTTATTGTTGCTTGTTGCAATTTAGTTTTCACGTTGTATCGTTTGCGCAATTTAATATTAATATAATTTATTATAATATTATTATTAACTCAATGAACTTAATTATTGTTGGGTTAGTTTTATACTTTTATGAAAAAGTATTCCATGAGGAATTATACGATTTAATGCATTAATTATACTCTGACTTTTATGACGTTTCTTCGCTGAAAATATTTTACAAAGAGCGCCATTACAAACTTTAATAATACGAAATTAGCGACATGTAGGGAATTTCAAAGTTGCCTTAACTGTCTTTGTTGGTGTTTTAATGCAGAAGTATAAAATACTAGGATTTTTAAATAAATATAATTTAATTTCAATGTGGCTTAACATTTCTAGAAATAACACCTTTTTATTAACCGCCTCAAAGGGAAACTATGTAACAATTTTAACGACTAAAAGTTGAACACGCATCAAAATGTCACGCTAAGGCCTTATGTCGCAATACAGTCTTTCTTACAATCAGTGTGGTGTAGGCAAGTACGAATTAACCGTAAAGGTTCTATTTACTTCCTGCTCGAAATACGCAAAATTGCGAAAAAGTTATTATAAATGCAACACAGATGGAGAATATGGTTTTCATAGGATTGAAAATGTTCATTAGCTACTAAAATTTCTATCGTTTCTATCAAAACATTATACCGTATCGTGTGGTATATAACACTTAAATTGCAATAAAAGTTATTATTTTATAATAAACTTTCACAATAAACATTATAACTGTTTTGTCTGGAGTACACTTTAATGTGAGAAATGCTAAGTAACAAATTGAGAAAGAAGCTGATAATAATTGTTTGAACAATTCTATTCTATGAGCCGTTTATTTTGAAAGTGGCATAAGATACTTTTTCGAAAAAATCGAGTTAATGATAAAATCAATTACAGTTTCACGGCGTCTCTTTATCTTGATAAAATTTGCAATCAATACGATGAAAATAACTTAAACTTTGTTAAAGAGAAATTTTACTATTTAACGGCATAACAAACATGTTTATTTTGAAAATGGCATAAGTTACTCTGACGTAATGAAAAATGGTGATTTTGCAATGCTTATACAAAATCATTTATACTAAGAAAAATATAAAAATTCAAAATAATAAGTATGTACAAATAAGGCTTCTCCTAAGAAGAAAGTGACGTATGCTACTTTCAAAATAAACGACTCATATGTATAATAATAAAAAGTTCCATGTTGAAAATAATTTGTTTATAGACTAATTTTTAATGGAAGGATCTCTAGACACGTTAAGTTGTTTTCAACTTGAACAATTCAAAATCTGTTACGCAAGCGTTCAACCACAGCTGCAAAGCGAACGACCTGAAAACTATTCCCTTACAATGCCACTTTCCGACAATGATTTACATTTTGCCACATTAATTTTGACAGTTCGTAAAATGTTCCGTGAAATGATGTTACTCTAAGCAAAAATTCTTTATTGGAACATGATTTAATTATAGACATATGATTTATCATAACGATCTATTACGAAACGTATAGAAAGAGTGCATAATTGCATGGAACTAATCACGGAATAAATTTATCGCGATAGAAATATGTAGGTACAGCTGAGTTGAATGCAAATCCGATATGTATGTGTAACGTTTAAAAGGGTAAGCTATATTACCGAGTTGAATATGGTTTTCTTAATTTCAATGTTTCTTGTGCCACGCATAATTCTAATCAGGCATTTCAACATAATTGAAACGTTCCGGCATATCCTTTTATTATTCACCGCCTTCATGCATTTAATTTACGTCTTTCTTAAATTTACGTGTTACGGTTTGTGCCTATTCACACGCATAAAGTCTCTTCCGTCACTCTTCTGGAATTTCGCATTTTTTTCATTTCTTTCATATCACAGTGGAACGGTTGAGTCAGATCAGTTATGTATCTTCTACTTTATACCATATATTATGAGGGGATCATAGATGTTTCATGTTCGCACAATTGCGCTTGGAGAGTGGTTCGTGGAAGTTTTTCCTACCGTTGTTACATAACTAAAAATGGCAGAGGGATTTGAATTTTATGTCGTAGAATAATGCATTAAATCATGTTATGCTGTTAAAAATCTATTATCTCTTTTTTTGAAAAGATATAATGAATGAATCCAGATTTTTAGAAGTACGTAGAAGTGAGAAATTTTAAAATATATTTACATGAAATAACTGCCTTTTTCCGATTTTAAAGACTATACTATATTTAGAAAATTACAATTAAGGGAGAATACAGTTATCGGTCACTCTGAATCCGAAAAGAAAATATAATAATTTACTTCCGACTTTCTTTTATAATCTTTTAATAAAACGAGACTTTAAAATTTCTAGCAACTATGTTAACAATTTTTAAGTTTTCTGTAACTGAGACATTTCAATTTTTTTGAATATATTAAAAAATTATATTAAAAAAATATATTAAAATTATTAACGTGCTGTTTAAATAAAACGATATATAGGAATTTAAAGTCAACAAATTTTAATAATAAGTAAATGAACAAACGTTTCCAATAGTTTTATATTAATTTTAGTTGATGCGATATTAAATAATATAGCACGGATGGTGACTTTGATTGCGCTCACCAAGGCCGACTTTTAAAACATTCTGCGTAATTTCTCTTATTATTATTTAAACTGTAGTTCTTAATCCCGAAATTACAGCACGAATATTTTCACACTTATTTAAAAGTATTTAAATGTTTGTTTAAACTTATTTTCTCAGTATCTGTCAACATTGTCCAGATGCTTTACCGGAATGAAAATCCTGCACATTCCGAGTACTAGTTTCAGCCTTAACACTAGAACTACCAAACCAGTCAAAATGACTGGTACACAATTTTTTCCAAAAATTCTCCAAGGTTATAGGAGAGTCATAGAATAAATATTCTACGTCCATCTCATAAAACAGAAATTACCGAATCGATCATCTCTTCCACCTCTGAATTCTCCTTTTTTCAAAGTACTTATTTGATACATTTAAATATAACAGATTTAACGCCGGTAGTTCTAGTGTTAAATATTACATTATAATGCCAATAAAAAATAAACTTGCATTACACACGAACCACTCTATTGACGCCCAGATTTTTTGAATTTCTGGTATCTTTTAGTATTATACAACAAAGGGTTAAGAAGATTTCCGACTGCAGTTCAACCGGTATTTTATGCATTTCACGTATGTACATCCTACGAAAAATATAGCGCTACGTGTTAAGATGTAAGATAATGGAATAAAATGGGAAAGGACTCCGTTTTCCCAGGATATTCTTTTCGTGCTACTATATGTATACAGTTTTACGAACGATTTTACTATTAGACTATCTACGTGCTCTTTCCTTGTTCGCCGTCGACGATTAACGAACGATAACGCGTAGTACTTCGCTGATTTCCGTGCTTTCACATGTTCGAAGTATTTATGAACGAAACCATGAGAGTTATGCTTCCTCTGTCGTCTATTGAATTACAATGAGAACGTCTTCTGTCGCCAATTACTTCAGGCTTGATAAACAGCATATGCAAGTCTTACATAGGCGAAGAAGAGGGAATTGGAATTGAAGAGAAATAATATTAGTTAAATTTAAACAGACGGGACATTGTGAACGATAGTTAGAATGTTACTTAATGATATTATTGTAACGTTGCTAATATAAATTGAATACAGGATTTTATCGAAGATTTTAATTTTTGGAATAGCACTTTTGTTTGGGTTTCATTTCAGATGTTTTAAAATGTTTTCGTAAGGAAAATAACTGAAAGGCGACACGAAATGTTTAATTTATATATATTTTCGTATGAAGATGCTGTTCTCTTTCTTTTTTATTTTAATGAAAAACGGAAGATGTCTTTCGTTTTTTTTCTGTGAAACTTATTTTTCTAAAAGAAAGTAAGATGGAAAGATACATTTCGATACAATATAAAAGATGGAACACAAAAACTTTGTAATTGTTTGTATTCTTAAAAGAGACTTTTTGGTTCTCTTTAAATTATTAATTAACTGAGCTAAATTGGTAGTTAGGAAATCTTGTTTCTAATATTAATTGAGAATAGCCCTTTTCGGCATATAAGTTGGACTTTGGTACTCTCTATATCTTCTATTTTTAAATAATTCATTCAAGCATAGGTAATTCTGAAATTATACTTTAGTTTTGTTTTCTCTTGTTTGGATTTTCTTATTTTCACAGCATTACAATATACATACTGCATCTGTCAATACAGCTAAGATTATTACAAAGATAAATACACTCTGTACAAACTGAATCGTTACCATAAATGTTTGTTTTTTCACTGACAATGCTCACACAAGAGTACACGAGATATTAAATCAGTGGTTCTCAAAATGTGTGAACCTTTTAAGCGACTGACATAGTCAAAATAAACTTCCCAATAATTCAATAAAACATTAATTTCTACTGAGCTAATCATACATAGAAAGCACCCAGACATTAATTGAAAAAGAAATACTATTCAATAATGTTGCTCTACAAACTTGAACTTTTTTTTATCATAAAGAACATTTACACTGATCCTCATGTATTTTTTAATACTACATACAAACTTAACACTAGAACTACCAAACCAGTCAAAATGACTGGTACAGAATTTTTTCCAAAAATTCTCCAAGATTATAGGAGAGTCATAGAATATATATTCTACGTCCATCTCATAAAACATAAATTACCGAATCGATCATCTTTTCCACCTCTGAATTCCCCTTTTTTCAAAGTACTTATTTAATATATTTAAATATAACAGATTTAACGCCGGTAGTTCTAGTGTTAAAATCAGTTTTTCTCCATCAACTTCTAGGTTTGAGAAAATCAGTTTCCCGTTTTCATAATTTTTTGGCTTCAACTGTTATGGTTATTTCACCTAGAACCTACCGTTTTAGGTTGACTCCAAAAACAACTGAAGCTATGATATACATATCACATAGCAAAAATTTCTCGGAGGTAACGGGGATTTTAACTGTGGGCACATGGGTTAGTAATTCAAACCTTTAGCTCCTTATTCAGTGTAGCCCTCCTAACTGTTATGGTAGTTTCACACAGGTCCTACTTTTTTAGGTTGGTTTCGAACCACCGAAGCTGTAATATACAAAATATTAAAGAATATAATAAATATGTCAAAGGTGCCGGCCGTTTGAACTCGAACACACTGTTTACGAGTTTGAGCCTTTTCATCCTTAGTCACCATATCCTCCGAAAATCAGTTTTGAAAGAAATGCAGTTTTCCAGCTTGCAACGATTCATTTGTGATGAGGATCACCAGCAATACATTCCGCATTGTGGAAGTATTTTAATCTTCCAATTGAAAAGAAAATGTATGGTACAGCTTTCTTTTACGGATTTCTTCAAAAACATGTTTTCTATATTGCCCGCTTTTGTTAGATTTTCTCCTAATTGTAAGTGTTTAGTTTTTATGATGAATTTGAAAGTATCCATGAAAATTGGTGCGTTTCCGCTGTTATTTTTGCTTTTAGCATTATTCAAATATATTTCTGAGTCTGTAGAATTGTTTTGTTCCCAAAACGTTCAAATAATTCTTATAGTTATAATATAAAAAGTTTTACAAGCTGAAAATTTGCGTTTTCGTCTCTTTCAAAATTGATTTTTTCACGAATGTAAGGCCATATCCTGTTTAGTGTTCATCTTAAGTGTTCATATCCGTGTTTAGCATCTCAAAATGCATTAGAATCTTTTCTGGATAATACACATTGATGAAGTATCTGCGCAACTACCATTCCCGAACGGAAGATTAAGATGCACGTACAAGAGCAACGATTTATAACGCGAAGCATTGCCTTCGAAGACTCTTTCACCAAGAATTCCTGGAAGATCTGAATAGATCAGATTTATACCGCCACGAAACCCCGTTTTGTGAATCTCTACTTGCCTTTAGTTATTCAGGTGATTCTTAACTAACTAACACGATGTCTTTATAACGTATTGCTATAGAAATTACAGCATTAAACGTTTCTCATCCTACCTAGTTAATTGCGTTTTGTCTTTAAACGTTTGCGATGTAAGTTGCAGTAAAAATATTTAACATCACTTTATGGCTATATCTTCTCGGCTTATCTAAAATTGACAATCATTAATTACAAGTTACCAACAAATAATTAAAAGTATTCGTGAATTTAAGACATTTTAGAATATTTTGTGCCTGGGACGAAATCACATACAAAAAGAGATGTACTTAGGGACTTTGTTGATATTACGTATGGGAAATTGTAAATTCTTGAAATTTATCTTGAAACACACGATTGAAATGTTTAAACATTTATTTATAATATGCCCATCTCTGACTTTGACCATAATTGACAAATCTGTCAAAACATGTCAATCTTCATTGTCCTATTTACAAATGTTTCTCAGGATTCCCCTCTTTTTCAATGAGATTATCAATGATAAACATTGAACTCTAACAAGTCGCGGTTACGTGTTCGAAAAGTCAGAATTATGTGTTTAAGCTGCAATTTGCCGAGCCCTGATCTATAAGGATCGGCATGGAAGGCTACTTTGATGTAATGGGGAAACTATCTTCAATAGCAATGAGTGCTAGGAATTATTCTTGTCGTAGATACCTGATTAGGTGTGTCTTCGGCGAATCCTACCTTTCGTGTCATGCGTGATGACTAGTGCTGTGTTAAATTATTCTGGTAATTCGTTCGAAAAAGATCACTATCCCCGAGTCTCGCGAAAGAACGCAGAGACGAAGATTTTTATCCCTGTAAATGGACATGCGATAATTTTATTATTACCGAATAAGTTCTGGAATATTTAATTCACTGATCCCATTGTGCGATCGTAGATCACATTGAGTCAATCCTTTTTCTTTATGTAAATATAGCTTTACCGATGTAACGACACCCAGGACTTAGGGGCGTAGAACTGTGGGAACACAGGTATAGAGACACTATTGACATGTTGTTCGAAAATTGTGTGCTGAGGTTTTACTTAGGGCCTACACTTTTAAGTAAATTCGGTAGCACAAGAGCTATATGTACATGTCGCATAATATGATGACAATAACGGATTAAATTGGATATTACAAATAAATCGATATTTTTACAGTCAACTGAAAATGAAAATTCAATGGTTTTTGAAATTTCTTCGGAAGAAAATGCTTTGAGGAAAGAATTTCTTCTGTAGTTCTTTTTCCTCAAGATATTCTACTGTTTAAGAAGTTATCACCGAAAATACAGTAGACTCTCGTGTAACGCGGTAAAAGTGTGCCGTGTTATAGGAATTCGTATTACAGGAAATCGCGCTGCACGGGAATTTTTCTTGTATAACGCACGTAAACAAAAGTTTGTTTGAAATTATTATTCGTACGCCAAATCTTATTGCCTATATTTTATCAAATAAAACAGTATTTTTAAAATAAATGGTACACATACGAAGTTGATAAAAAGAAACATATTACTGTAGGTGAAAAATCTTTGATTTTATCCAAATTTACGAAAAAACAAAACGACCATGAAACATAAGAAGTCGGTAACGATGAAGAAAATAATCTAATGCTCAATTAAAGTAGATTAAATCTTCAATATGGTAATTCCTGTAGTTTCTTATTTGAAGCGTTGTACGGGGAATCATGTTTTATAACAATAGTAGTCGCACTATCTTTGTCGCGTTATACGAAAATCTACTGTAAATATATTTAGGTGGGAACGTATACGTTCAATATCGAATATATATTATCGTATACATTAATACAAAATTTCTTGTATTAAAATCACTTTATTATGTAATAGGAATGACAAAAGTATTAGTTCTGCTTTGATATCAAAATTGACTTCATGATTGTCATTGTCTAAAAGTTTAAATCTCCAAGGGATCTGCCGTCTTAAAAACCAATTGTAATAAAAATTTAAACTCCGCAAAAATTGAGTAATTATTAAATACAAATTATAATTACAATTTTAAACTAACATAAAGTATTTGGTTCGGGAAGTTTTATGAACCAAGAAATGTTTTTTTCATTTTCACGACTGGTATCGAGTTATTCCCTCCACAAAAAGCCATTTCCGTTAATATCTTACATAAAATAACCATTCAACTTCCTTCCTCTTGTAATGAAATGTAATTAACAACACTCAATGACACGTAGAAGTCTCATATACAGTGACTTCCACAAATATTCGGACACCAGTGTACGACTAGCTTTATGAATTAATATCTCAAGTATTTGAAAATCAATCGTTTCGGTTATTGTTCCTAATAATAACTGATTTATTAATGTTATTAGGAGTATATTGTTAGCAGACAAAATTTATATACATTCTATAATAGTAATGAATAAACAAAATAATGATACATTTTCGGGCTACAGAAATATTTGGACACTTGGTAGGTTTCGCGATGTTTCAGTTCTCAGAATGCGGTGTTTACAAACATAGCTTTTGAGGTCAATACCATTTCAATATGCCTCAGAAGCAAGTACAACATTCATCGAAATGGGTTGCAAAAGTAAGAACACGTTGTTTGATATTCGTCAGCTTATAATATTTCAGCGAGAAAAGGGGAAATCATACCGGGAACTAAGTTCTATGCTTGGTGTGAGTAAAAGTACTGTCGCGGATATTGTTCAACGATCTTACAATGCAGGTCGCATTGAATTCATCGCACAAAAGAGAAGAATTGTGAGGAAGATTAAGGAAAATCCACGTTCAAGTGCACCAAGATTAGCTGGTGAGATTTTAGAAGAAACTAAAAAAACGGTCTCGGCGGAAATAATTCGACGAACTCTGGGGGAACATGGACATGCTGGTAGGGTTGCTAGGAAAAAGCCCTACATTAATGAAGCAAATAGGAAGAAACGAATGAAGTTCGCAAAAGAGTTTATTACGAAAGAAAATTCATGGTGGGAAAATGTTATATTTGCTGATGAGAGCAAATTTAACGTCTACGATTCTGATGGGAGATGTATGGTATGGCGAAAGCCGAATACAGAGTTTGAAAATACTAATACGCGAGGTACAGTAAAACACGGAGGAGGCAGCGTAATGGTTTGGGGCTGTATTTCTGCTTTTGGCGTTGGCAATTTAGTTTTTATCGATGTCATCATGGAAAAAAATGCTTATTTAAACCTACTAAAAAACAACTTAAAACAAAGTGCAATAAAAATGGGAATATCCGAAGGTTTTAAATTTTACCAGGATAACGATCCTACGCATAAAGCACGAAATGTGCAAGAATTTTTATTGTGTAATTGCCCCAAAGTGCTCCATCCACCACGACAATCGCCAGACCTTGACCCCATAGAAAACTTATGGGATGAATTGAATCGAAGAATTCGCAGGACCCCCATTCATTCAAAAGAAGAACTAAAAATAAGGCTTGAAAATGAATGGGCATTTATATCAGTAGACTATTTAAACAAAATAATTTCTAATATTCCGAATCGTTTAAAACACGTTATAAAACAAAACAGTTTTGCAACAAAATATTAAAATGAGAGTTATAATGTTAAATTTTACTTAAAAGATATTTATATGTATAGTGTCCGAATATTTTTATGACCCAAAAATTAGGTATAGTTTCCTTTATTGAATATTATTATACAATATATGTAAACTATGTGAATACATTTTGTACGTTTATTAACACTAATGCAGCATTAATTATTAGGTAAAAAAGACTGGGCGATTGCTTTTCAAAGAACCGAGATATTAATTAATAAAGCTATAAATAATCGTACATTAGTGTCCGAATATTTGTGGGAGTAACTGTATAAAATCCGCGAGAGAATTGTATTATGTCGTTAAATCGTTGCAGATAATGACTTTACCATAAAATGGCAATTGAACAACATCAGAGATTCGATGCAAGATTCAGTGAAATTCTATAAAACGTTAAACTTTGCAGAAAAATCGTGAGAAATAGGTCGTCGATGTCTGATCCTCGTTGATTAAAGAAAGCAAATAAATGAGAGAAACCACACGAATTCTATTATTCCTTAACCACAAGGACCGCTTTGAGTTTTCAACTTTCACGTGATTTAAGCCCGCTTCCTTTGAGTAACGCTTGAAGTCGCGAAGCGTATAAAATGGAAGGACGATAAAATTCAGAAAACAGGCTCGAGTACCCGGAGATCGACAAACGAATCGGTAATTGCTTCTTTTCTCTTTCGTCGTCTCATAATACTGCCACAAGGAAATAAATATCAATCATTTGTGAAAAAAATTTACGCCTGGAGTTATAATACGAATTGCGTAATGCAATACCGAAAGTCGATCGACGGAATTTCTTTTCTGGGACCGACTGAATCGGACTCGATGCAATTAATCTTTATCCCGTTTGCTATCAGTTTCAGTGCTGTTCCATTGAATGTACGACGATGAATTTAACGTCAAATCAAACTTTTATGATACTCCGAAGTAAAAAATATCTTTATATAAAACCACGTCGCAATTTGAAACACAAATCTTTTTTGTCAAAAGTCTTATATTTACTTTTGTATTTGCCAATACTTCTAGATGGTATCTAGAATTAGTTCTGTATTTCATGACGATTTGTGACAATAAATGATACGTTCTTCCTTTAAAATTACTTATTTTGTAGGAAAGGTAAGATTTTCAAACAAATTGTGTTTCAAAATTTCAAAATAGTTGCAGTGATAGACGTTGTGCATCATAAATGTGGGAAATAAATTTAAAGTGTGATCATTCTCGTTAATTCGTTCTGGGAAAATTGCATTATTATCCATTGGTCCTTGAAGATATCGCAAATAGCATATTAAATTTTTTATCCCGAAGATTAGTAATTATTTTAACGACAACATTATTCGCACATTTCATGTGACTCAACTAATCCTATTAAAGTAATTTCAGGGTAATATATGTGCAATCCAATCATGTGCAGGTGCAACGTTTAAATTGCTTTTCAAATAACTCTCTAAAAATGTACTATGGATCAAGTTTGACGGTGTTGCACATAATGACATTAATAATATTTTTAGAAACATTGCGTGACCACTGCGATCAAGTTACAACACTATTTTGCACTGTATTTGATAATGTTAATTTACCTTTCTGTCGAGTCAATACATAATTTATATATTCCGTATTTTTAAATATTAATATCGGTATTTATTAGAATATTTTTAATCATTATTTTATTAATCAAAGGTATTAATCACAGGAATATAAAAATACTCTTGGTTATTTATTCTATATTCTTTACCATCATTTCACAAACGAAAGTACCAACCATTTAACAGTGTTAGGTAATAGATAGTACATGACATAAGTAATTAATATTATACTCATACATACTACATGTTAGCAGTTCAACAAATATATCTGCAAATGTAATAATTTGTTTGTTTTAAATGAATGTTCAGTATTTATGTCAATATATTAGTATTCAAGAACATTGGACGTCAATAAATGCTGCTAAACATATTAGATAAATATATTAAACGAAAATTCACCTACTTAATTGCTTATATTTTGCAAAGTAGATGTAAAAAATAAAAGGAGAAACATAAGAAATCTTAGCACTTTAAAACAAAAATTAAGAAGAAATCCTTTATGCTTTGGTTGATACAGTTTTAAGCGACAAACTTTCGCATTTGCATAAACGCGACAAAATTGTGCAGAAACTTCAAAACTCGACGAACAATACGTAATGCACCCAAAACGAAACCTGAAAGTGGGCAGACACGAACATAAGGATCGGTAGAAGTCGAAGCCACTTGACAGACCAACTCCACGTGGGCTCTTACGTTCACCGAGTAGAGCCGCGTACGTTCACCAGGGCAACGAATGCACTTGCACTTTTTAAGAGAACCTGTTTCCAACTGCAACACGAACCTGCATTGGGGTGACCACACCCACTGGGAACTCAGATCATAGATCTCTCAGGAAAGGAGGAACTTTCCGTTACTCTGCTAGGCGAACAGTAAAGCCGTGATTACGGAGATTACTTCGAGGTACTTTCGTGTGCAGCAACGATTTTCTGCTCGATCGTGGACGAGCAGGAAAACTGCTTGACACCGATCAGACGAGTTGCCGTTACTCTCTCGATTCTACAGCTTGCAATTATCAAAAACTTGGACGATTTCAGTGGCCCGGGGTATTTCGATATTTCCAAAGTTTTTTGTCGATTCTTAAAATACTAATTTTGTTTTACAGATTTTTCGGTTAGATAGTTATATCAATTATAATTGGGTTACGAAATTTTGTTTGTTTTTTTAATTTTTTAGCGAATTTGAGGAACAATTTCAACAGTTTTTAAAGGATTGTTAAGTGTTATTTGATTTTGATAAATTTATGATGTACCTTAATACTTTGAATGCGCGTAAATTTTAGTCTTTGTGCCTTTTCTGTCTCAATTTTATTTTGTGTGATTTCTAAGTTTAACTGTGATTTCACTATTTTTTGTCCAATTCAGTAAAAATTATTTCTATCGTCTGCTGTAATACAAGTTGTACGCTACGCATGAATACTTCATTTTCTATCTTTCATACGTCAAAATAATATTAGGATTACCAATACTGATTCGGCTTATTTAGATATTCGAGATAAACCACAGACATATTTAAAGAAAGGGGACGAAAGGAGAAAGAAATTGACCGATTTAAACATTTACATATCGGAAGATAGACGTAGAAAATTAAAGAAATAGCACATTTATTAATTTGAGTAATTTTTTTTTTCAATTGGGTACCAATCATATTGTTTGCTTGAATAGATTAGTATTAATGAAGAAATTCTCGTTCGACATAACACAGAATACGTTGTTGTACGAAAAATATTGGATGAAATTCATTTACACTATTTCAAGTGTATTCAAATATTTGCTTGGCTTAGCCAAGTTAAATATTATATTATTTCCTAAAATAATAGATTAATTAAATGGATGTTATATTATTAATATTAAACGAATATTACTAATTATTATTAGCAGTACATGAATCATTTAAGTAATGTCGCATGTAAGAGAGGAGCAAGACAACTTCATTTTAGTCTGCCCTTAAATTAACATATATTGTTATACATGGAGCACCGAGTAGAATCAATGCTACTAACAATAAGTTACAAGACATGTTAGTTTTTATAAATAATGGAAAAAGTGATTCTACGGTCGGACGTACCCCGATACGGACGTATTGTAAATCGTCATCACTTAATAAACATTGTGCATTGTTATAAACATTCGCTGATTCCTTAATAATGATGAACCGAGATCTACGAACAAGTAACACGAGTAAAAATACAATTATAACATAAATGTATTCGTTATTATATCGGGAATTACTATTCATGAGAATAAATTATTACCGCTTAAATCTGTGGAGAATGATATTTACTTTGGAAGTGTTTTGAAATAATTTTATTTTGCCACGAATAGAAATATTTCGAGTCATAAATACATTGTCTTTATTGATATGTACCCTGTAACTACTCGACAAAAAAAATGTTTTTACTAAACAGCTAAATTATTTAATAAAAAACAGCCGAACTTAAACGATAAGGACGTCAACCTTGTACCAAGAGCGAATTGCAAGATAAACCGATTGAGCGTTAGTGGAAATCTATGATCTCTCTCGATCATTGCACCATCAAAACCAAGAGCTCGATATTTATTGGAACGAATCGTCATGCCGATCGCTTATTATTCAACGTTAAATCGATATACGATTTAAAAATTATTTTTACATAGTTCATTAAAGTATTTAAAGTGCTCGAAATTGAAAAGTATCGGACCATTTATTTTACGTAACTCAGAAAAGCAATTACAGCCTTTAGAAACTGGGGTTGTAGAAATCTGGAAATCATGTATTTTATGTTGTTTGAAACATCTGCAGGCAAATATCATCAAAATTCGGTTAGAAAAGCAAGAAAGCTGAAGGTATTTAAATCTATTAGCCAACGAAGGGAAAAACTGCAACTAATATTTGAGGAAAAATTTCCGGAACCTATTTGCTATATTTCTATAGGACAAACGAGAATGCAACAACTGCAAGAAATAAATTACAGTTTTATATATATTGTACGTGAATTATAGAGAGCAATTAAGAAGCGGAAGTTGAGAGAAGCCACAAGGGTATGTCTTTGAGTCGTTGAGGAAAAGAAAGACGAACGATGTATATTACACCTTGGAAACCCACCATGTTTTTTAAAAACAATCTATATTCAATATTGTTATTTCAAAGCTAACATTTTTGTTCCTTTTTTTTAGTCGCGAATACTATTTCAAAGACCTAAGCCTGTTTATATCGGTCACTATTGACGTTACTAACGTAATGACAATGAAAATAGTTATGAATAATGTTATAACTATAATTAAAGTACTATTTACCTATGTAAAAATTGTAACTATTATGACGTTTACGTAACGATTGAAAATATACTTATTTTACAACATAATTGGATTTTTTTAAATATTTGCAAGCTGATATGTTCACTTATATGTATTTATATCCCATGCAATTACAAATTTTACAGACGCTTTTCTTACATTTAGCAAAGAAAGAATGCAACTGTCTAGATTAGGCAAGCCGCTTATTTGATCGCCGCATGTGTCCTTGGAAGAGCTCCGCCTGCTACTCCTTCTCGTGCGCTAGAGAGCTCGCTGAGTGCTTTGCCTTTCACTTGCCAGGCGCGAACCTATTGTCACGAGCGTAATGGTGCATTGGGGCGACATTCGAATCCAACCACTCACGCTGGAAGAACATGCCACGCGCGTCGCTCACGGAAATCAAAAGGACGTGCGTGGCTTGTCGTCTAGGTTATTTATCGAAGAACTGTTTCAGATGGCGCCACGACACGTGTAAGATAAAACAAACGTAGTATTAGTGAAAAAGTATGCTCAGATATGTCTTAAATCACTTAGGTCACGTAGTAGTCGAATTCAACCAAAACCATTGCCAGAAGCCCAAAAACATTAAAATCTATTAATCGTATTTAATTTAAGACATCTACTTTTTCACTAATAATGCTTTTGTTTTGCCCTACACGCGACATGGTGCGGTCTGAAACTGTTCTTCAACGAAAAATCTTACTCGACGTATCATGCACGTCGTTTTGATTTCCGTGATCGGCGCGCGTGGCATATCTTTTCAGCGTGAGTGGTTAGATACGAATGTCGCCCCAATGCGCCATCACGCTCGTGACAATAGATCGCGCCTGGTAACTGAAAGGCAAGTCAATCAACGAGCTCTTGAGAACATGGGAAGGAGCTGCAGGCGGAACTTTTCCAAGGACACGTGCAGAGATCAAATAAGCGGCTTGCCTGGTCTAGATAAAAGTTTTAGCTGCCCAACTAGATCTAGCGCTATAAAAATCAAAAATATTAGCAAAGCTTTAAATTCGTAATACAAAAGAACATTATAAATGTGCCGATAAGTATGAAAATAATTTTATTAAAAAATCTAAAAAGCGGCATGCACAATTTTTTACGTTACACTGATATATTATAATATTAAAATAAAGTAAAACTACCTTTGAAAAACAGTTTGAAATTTAGCCATTTAACAAAAGTTCGTAACTGTGTATTTAAGTAGAATTTAATTCACATTGAGAGGTACAAAATCAAAATTATTGTGAATCAAAGAATAAACGATTTAATCCATTTTCATAATAGCACAAGTAAAGATTTGATGCTCTTCGAATTCGCCCGACGTAGTAACGTAAAAATATAATTAGCACTTGAGACGTCTTCTTACTCTCTTCATCCTCTTGATTGCAGCGGGTGCGTTTCCCGCCCCAAGCGCATGGGGCTTACGTAAGCAAAACAAGAGAAATTGTATCATTTTGTTCCTCGAGGCCGCTCGTACGGGCAAATAAAACTTTCACCGCGTTTATTATAACGCATTCGTTACGTGCTGTCGGTTCGTGTAGCCGACCAGAAACGCTTTCATTACCCTGTCCTTCGTTTTTACGCTTTTTTTGGTGAAAACGTGCAATGTAATTCATCCGCAAAAACGGGAACCGAGGAAACCTTCGACTGGCGCGTTTAATGCAATTTAATTTCGTGAAGATTGAAATCAAGTCCGCTAGACAATGTGCAACTGCATGTGCATGAACGTGAATGAAGTTTATGCTAAAATTGACATGTACTGTTTCGGGGTATTAATGGAGGACAGTTAAATAGTTAATAATTATATCGATTAAAATTTGTTGTTTTCTATTCAAATTTTGATCATTTTCTCAGTGGGATAGTCCAAGGTGTACATATGTATCGCTTTCCGCAACCTTGATTTTTAGCTGCAGTTAAGATTTTATATTTGTGTAATACATGTGGCAACAGTTAAATCATTAAGGACTGATCAGTTGTTAGTACAAATACGGAATATTACTAAATGTTTGCAAACCTATTTTTTTTCATATTTGGTTATTTTTACGTGTTTTAATGTTTGTTTTACTTAAACTGAATTGCCAATGAATCGCCGAAAAGGGAAAATACTAATGGTATTTGTATATTGTTACACGGGAATTGATTTAATATTATCACGTACCATATATTATTACATACAATTATATTTTATAATGATGTTATAATATAATTATAAATATTACTATACAGCAGTACAAAAGGTATTTGAAAATTCTTAACAATAGAAGTCATACTCCAGTATCATAATGCAATAAGGAATTATAACGTGTCTTGTACATTAGTAATGGTAGAATTGTTAAATCGGTTAAAATGATTTTTTTTTATACTTTTCTACATAAATTATGGAGATTCTGTTGCATGTTCTAAATTTCGATCCAACATAAATGAACAGCAATTAGATACACGTATCCAGATATATTATTAACTCTATCTATTATCTGTTATCTATGTATATATTTATCTATATATATATATATATATATATATATATATATATATATATATATATATATATAACACGCGCGCGCGCGCGCACACACACACACACAAACCTTTCAATCCTGCTATTAACAAACGATACCTTCTGATTAAATTTCAGTACTCCAACGCAATTAACTCTAACTAAATTAGCAGGAAATACTAATAAATGAAGAAAATAAAGTAAAAAAGTTGATATTTTAATGTATACGCAAAAGAAGTTTGCGACGGCATTGTACGATAAATGATAACTACTTAATTTTACAACGGTTATTAAGATGAAAATTAATAAACCTTCAAGTTCTCCACCGTAGATTATAATGTTTATTTTTGTCAGAAGTACTGACTTGTCTTTACATAAAAAAATGGTATTACAGTGATTGCATAAGTGGTGTGTTTAAGCATTCAATACATTTTAAGAGAACATTATTAATTAGTATATTCTTAGAATAGAAATGATAAAGAAAAAAAGAAGATAAAGGAAAATGATAAAGAGAAAATCTTATATTTAGAATAAATTCATTAAATAAGCATGTAACTCAGAGAATTCGTGAACTTCCATCAATATTAATAGAATCTATAAGAATGCATTCGGTAATACAGTTAAAATTAGACAAACGTCATAATGATAACTAAATACGTGCACAACTACTTAGTGACATTACACATCAAATGTTTCCAATTATTAAATCTCTAATGATTGAAATACAGCTCACACTGCAGCTACACATAATTGTAAAAATAAAAGTCGCATATACCCTTAAAAATATCCCAAATAAAATGAAGCTAATGCTAAGATTAAGATTGATAGCGTTTAACCATTATCATTTATTTTCGAACTCGGTGTACCATAGTTAAGCACTGATTTGGTTAATTCCACTAATTCCATATTCTTGCCTCTCATCTGCGGTGATACTAATGTAACTCAATATTATAAGGCAAGAGGTGAAACAAAATCTCCTAAATACCACCCCGTATTAACCTTCATAATCTCCTTCATTATTTCCGTAATAAGTCTCTATTTACGCTGTAAAATTTTAAAGATTCCCACATACACATAAATATTATGTATTCGACACATTATAAACAGAAAAGATTTTCGTACAAAAATTACGTCAAACCAGCCTATTTTAATGAAAACTGATTTTATTTTCAGAATGTCCCTTATAATAAGCCACCACGCACCGGTGCTTTTCATCTTACTGCACCTATCATCCTCGGCGATGGTTCTTCCTCGACCACCGTCTTCACCGAATCACATACGGCAGGATCAGGACACAAGTGAACAAAAACTTTACGAGGGAAAGTCCCTGCAGGGCGTTTTACAAAGCACCAACGTCGAGAGACCTAATACCGACGATTACAGGTACGTCGGTTACCTAACGTCTGATTACTCGTTCTACTTTTATCTTAACACCCTCCTCCCCTCGACTTTTTTCCCCCACCGTTTTCATTAAACCTGTCAACCAGTATTGAAATTACATGCTGCTATTGCGTCCGGTAAGACCACTTTCGCTCAGGGCTTAGAACTAGTTGGTGAAATGATCAACGTTCGCAGAACAGGTCAGATAAATTTTATCAGCGGTAACATTTGAACCGACGTTGTTCAACTCTTGAAGACTCGGGGCAATGAGCGTCACTTTGAAAACTTAATTTAAATCTCTTTTGTATAAAATGCCCGATTGAAAACTAAATAAAAGAATTTGTATAAAATAATATCGAAAAAAATAATTTGTGATTGCCAAATATTTCTGGGTATGGGTAAAATAGAAATTTTATAAACCATATATTTGTAGTATTAAGGATTCGTGTGTGTTCACGAAACTATATAATTTTTTTGATAATACTTAAAAAGTGAAATGTATGAAATAGAGAGTTAATTTCATATAATTTATTTACAGGATAAGTGCCTTGACTATTTTGCTTATTTATTTTAAATATTTCGCCTTTAAGAGTTGTCAATCGTTAAATACATAATTTCATGTAAATCGATGCATGAATTTTTCTAAAAATTATAATATATTTTTTTGTTTATGAGCTTCGAGTCGGATTAATAAACATTTCAAGTAAGCGATTGCATAGAATACGAAAGGTGTGATTCAGCATGATTCTCACAAGTTACCGAGAATATTAATAATCCTGAAGAATATCAAAGGTATCTTGGTACAATGTGGAAACAATTGCTTCGATGAAGTCATGCTTAGTATTGATAAACATTGAGTACCCATTGAAACTGATATTTGTTGTTACTTGGAGCAAGTGAGCCGTTACAGTTCAAAGTGATACAAGTCTCTTTTTACTTATGTTGAGCTATTTGGGAGTTCGTACAGAAGCTTTTGTGCTATAACATGTAACAGTTGAACAATTTCAAAAATAACGGATCAAGTATTGTTATCTGTTAGAAATAGTATAAAGCAAGAGTTTGTTCGATTGAACGTCCCACAACTCAATCGTGTTACACAATTCTATATTGTTGTTATAAATGTTAAATATTTTTATGAACAAATGATTATTTTACCGCATCAGCATTTCACTGCCGCAGGTGAGTTTCACGCAGGTTCTACTGCTCGCCAACGGTGATATTTACGCAGTCGTTTGGACAAAAAACAATCTGGTAAATTGGAAGGAAAAAACAGTGGAAGCCATTGTTCCCTATTTATCAATTGCTCCTTTGCATCAATATGTTTACCTATACAAATATTGGAATGATCGGAATAAAGCATCATCGCTGGCGAAAAGAAGTCACGCGTACGTGACAGCGGCCGAGAACAGTTGGCGAAGAGAAGTCACGCATACGTGACAGCGACCGGCAAAGTGTTAACTATAGGTATACAGTAAAAACTGAATAAATGCGACACAGTTCGGGGCTCAAACGCTTCTCTTATGAAGTAGCGGTGTTGAATCCTTGTTTACATTAAGGCTCCAGCCAAGCGCGAACAAAGAAAAGGACAGACAGTAGAAGAGACAGAGAGACCAAACAAACAAAGCGAGGCATTGCTAATGCAACAATAATCTTTTTTATTTATTAATTTTTCTGAATGTAACTTTTCCCAATGCGTTTTTGAGATTTTTCTGATTAAAATGATATCAAACACGATATGTTTAAATTATGTAAATAGAAAGCAAATATATTAAATATTAACACTAAACCTACTATGGCGGTCAAATGACCGCTTTTTGATTTTTTCTAAAAATTCCCCAAAAAGATTGGGCAGCCATTCAGTAAATATTTTAGGTCTATCGTATAAAACAAAAACTACTTAAGTGATCAACTTTTTCACCTCTTCAAATCTCACTATGTCGTGTTTGGTATCATTTTAATCAAAAGAATCTCACAAATACATTAGCAAAAGTATGAAAAAAAAGATCAAAAATGAAAAAGTTTTCTCCCTGAATTGGATGAGCCAGTCTCTTGTTCCGAGTTGCATCATATTACACTTCACCCTCGCCGAGCGTCGAGGTTCGCGAAGGGAGATCCCTATGTGGAGGGAATTGTCGTGTTGCATTTATCCAGCCAAACTTTTGCCGCATTTATCCAGCTTTTACTGTATTCTGATTGAATTTTCCAAATTCGTAAATAATGTGACTGTCAGTTACAAGTCTATCATGTTTCCAAAAAGAACAGACTGAGAAAATTATTATTAAAAACATGCAGATGTGCTATCACATTTATCGTAACAGATGCTTTGCCTTTGACTTTATATTTTTTGTCTACTTACTCATTTTAGGTGGATTTCAAAGAATATTATTCTATACACTCTAGCCGCCACGTGCAAACCAGTTTTGATTTTTCTCCAGTAAAACATTCTTTTTCGGAATTCTTAATAATCTTTTATCAGTCAGTATTAGGTCAACGTTGTACTTAACTTTCGGGACTAGTCATTTATGTTCTCTGGGTACATGTAATATTAAACCGATATGATTAATTACATTTATAAAAATACGAATTAAAATTCTATATCACTTACGTAAAGAAATAAACAAATTATGAAAGATAACACACATACACACTATATAGTGTATGTTCTCGTGATGCCAGGGGAATTACAGCTACATTGGAAGTAAATTCTAAATGTGTAATATTGCAGAAAATTTCGAAAGACCGATTGTTCTATATCTCTAAAATTATGCCCATTGTATTCTATTTCACGCAACTCCGTCATTCTTCGATAAATAAACGATAGAAGACCACTTGATCGTTAAAAAAGGTAAAGTAGTTCCTTTCGCATTTCCTTTTACGAAAGAATAATAAGTGCGATGTTGCTATTGTTTCGACCTTATAAGGTGCCCCTCGGCAGAAAGCGTCCTAATTAGCCAAATGAAAAGCTAAATCACGTCGTAAACGTGCAAGATAAATGAGAAACGTGAGAAACGGCCGAGCAATTATTCCATGTAATTTCAATCGAGACAGATTTACGTGCCCACAATTTATATCTTTGCCATTAATATAAGACACTCTGTAATTTCGGTAATGAAGCAAAACTTCAAGTAATAAATGTGACAGGCATAAACTTTTCTATTTAACCGCAAAGATTGTGATTTAACGATGCAGAACGATAGTGTTCTACTGTCATTAAACAAATTTAACAGTTAACTATTTTTTGTCGCTTGATTTACTTGTTTGTGAATATTCTTAACTTTTAAAATGAGGTATTTAAAACAATTTTATTGATTTTTTTAAGGAGTATTTGCATGTTTTAAAAAAAATACATTCTTGTTCCTAGATTTTTGCAATTATGGATTAAAAGCCTTGTTAAAAACCCCATAGTATTAAAGTTTAATAATTATTAATTATATATTAGTTATTTCGAGGATAACACACAACACCGAATTTAATGATTTTCAAATATACTATTAGAGTCGACATTATAAGCAAATTCGTTTCTGCATGCAGGGATTTTCCTTTAATGCACAATGAAGCGGTTTGCTCTGCCCGCCTGGCTGTTAGCAATCCCTTTTAGTATACGTTGCTAATTGTAAGTCCCGAATCACCGGGCACTTTCGGTTAGTCTCTTCTTGTCAGATAATATGTGAAACGTGTGTGCTTTAAATACCTATAGTAATCTTAGCATATAGTAAAGTTTATAATATCAATAGTGTTGAGTAATAAACTAGTTATAATCAATGGTGTTCACACTGTTCTACTCACCGCACCCTGCCTTTTTACACACAATGTTGAAATATTTCATAAAGGATTATATTTGTCAAAAATATGCTTTTGCAAATATTTTTGTTGCAGAAAACTTTTAATGAAATGTTTGTTGCTCGAAACAAAACATATTTTTTTTAGCAATACGATAGCACTTTTTCAAATGAATTCCATAAGGTATAAATAAATTAATACTACGAAATCAAACAAAAGAGACACAGTTTGAGGGTTACTATGCTGTATGCTCTAAAGAAAAAACGAAAGGGTATAGCAGGATAAGGGGGTCAAAAGTGCCCTTGAAGCTATTTTATTCCACGATGGGTCATTCGATAGGTATTGTGACCATAAGAAACCATGGTACACAAATTGTTAATCCGATAGCTTGACCGGAAGAGTAGTTATGGGGTAAATTCGAAAAACCAGTTTTTGTCTCATTTTCCCCACTTAATGATGTGTAAAATTGTAGAAAAAATGCAAACACATTCTAAACATGATTGCACACATTAGAAAATTTTTTCAGATTTTTACGTTTCAAGTGCTACGCGCAGAAAATCAAAAACGAAAAAAAAATTGGAAAAATGTAGATTTCGAAGTGACATCTTCAGGGTACAATTTTTAGATTTTTACAGTAACTACCTGATCTCGACTCTAATAGTATATTTGAAAACCATTAAATTCGGTGTTGTGCGTTATCCCCGAAATAACTAACATACAATTAATGATTATTAAACTTTAATACTATCCGGTTTTTAACAAGGCTTTTAATCCACGATTGAAAAAATCAGTGAGGGCATAAAACGGCCGACTTCTGATTATACCGTCAAAAGTAGAATTAAAAAAAATTGGGATTCGTGCTGGATCAAAAAATTCGGCTAAAAAAGTATATTAGTGAACCGTATTAGTTCAAAATAGTTTAAAAAAGAGTTGGGTGTACTTTAAACAAGACAAAGAAAAACAGGGAAAGAGTGGAAAGTGAACAAATACTTTTAACAACCCCTTTAATATAACGGCTGCCACAGGACACATTGATGTCAAAATTATCCAGAAATTGTTCATTTTGTATTTACATTAATGCATCTTTCTCCACTATTTACATCTGACGAAAAAATTCCATAGAATCCACATGGCAGTTTGGATGGCGGTTAACGCATTAACAACTATCAAAATTCTTTTCATTCTAATCGTAAGAATAAGAAGGCAATAAAAAACAAACTATCAGCGTACTAAAGAACGTTCTTCACCTCAAATTTTAGGCTTTTGGAGATCGAATTGCAAAGCCCAGACGAGATGGACGCGGCGAACCTGGAAACCCTGGTGCACGCGATGCTAAAGCAATCTGAGCATATCCAGAACGAGACCTATCCTCATCCCGAAGTAATACCGCATTCCATTCTCGGCGTGAGAGACGTCGGTTTAACACCGAATTTCCGTCTGAACACATACGATGAGGACAAACGAGTACTGCTAAGCCCACCGAAGCTACAGAACCTCGACGAGAAGCTTTACTACCTGAAAAACGGCAGACCGAAGGTGTACGTAAACGTAAGAGGAAACAGCGGTTCCTTCAGGAAAGATTCCTTCCCGAAGACCACCTCCGGGAACAGTCCAATAGGATATCTCAAAGTGACGCAACCTTTTCAAAGGCAAACAGAGTGGAAATCTCGGCGGGACAAGAAAACTCGTCCACCAAAGAAGTTCGACCGAAGAATCGACAGGTCGAATTCGAATCGAGGAGATCAGAGCTTTCTTAGGATCATCGAAAATAATCGAATGAACGGACAGGCTGCGGCTTACGTCTTGGATGATCTTTCAACCACGGAAAATTCCATGGTGACTTCAAGCGAATTACCGAAGCAAATACCCACGCCACCTTCCAAAGTTCCCGACAGGTCTCTAATGGCGCAAACTACCCCTGTGCAAAGGTACGCTTTAAGAAGGACAGATATCTTACCGGGATATAGTGTCACCGAAGATTGATCACGCGTTTCGACAACGTTCACAATGAGAACTTCAAAACTATGAAATGGAGAACTGCTTAGCTCTCGAATGACGGAGATGAAGAGGGAAATTGTAGAATTTCAATTGAGAAGTTGAAGCTGTGTGATAGGAATAATGTTGGATTTGTTTATTCAAATGAGTATAAATGAAGGTTAGTGACCTGTTGAGATGTAGAATTATGGCAAATGTCTTCTCGACGAGTTACCACATCGCTGATACTTCGTATCACCGATGAAGATGAAGAAATCTGAAACGGTTTTAACGAAGTTCGATTACGCGATTAATTGAGTCAGAATTGATTTTAATTAACATTCATCGCTTGCGTTGTACAGGCAATTACGTTTTCAATTCTACTGAATACTGTTGCCTACATACATGAGATATTAACCCCTTGTCCTACAATTTCTTCTGTGACTGCCTCCGCAATAATTGAAAATTAAATTGCTAAAATAAATATATGTCAGTGATTCCTGATATATTTTAAAATTTAACGCAATATTAATAACATATGAATAATGTTATCGACTCGTGTTCCACTGATATTTTCAATTTGATAATTTTTGAGAAGCTTCAAAATTTCCTGTTCCATCTACCGCATCACGAGTGTCACTCGTTGTTATAGGGCAAAGGGTTAATAATCAATAAGGAGGACATTACTATGGATCGATAGAAATGATTCATTAAATTATTTTTATTAGACGGAATTAGGAAAATGTTGCCTTGAAAAAGTCAACCTTGGGAAATTAATATCACTTAGTCGGTCAAGAAGACCCGTGAATTTGAATTCGCATCTGATCAACAGTACAAATGCACGAACAGTTCGACAGTGGAACTAACGAATGCGCTCTTCGATTTGCGATTGTAGATTATGAACTTTTCTAAGGTTCTTGTATGTATACATGTGTACCTACGAGGAATAACATATGCGGCTCATTCCCACTGAACGAGTTTCATGAAATGAAAGTAATTATTTTAATAATAATCTAACAGGTCAAAGTAAATGCAGTAACTCTTTTGCAAATTATGAAACTTTGATTTGATATTCATATAACATTGTCAATTCTGAGATTATGCTTTGACTATTTCCTTTTTAATATTATAATACCGTATTTCGTAATAACAAACAGATTTCAATACGGTAATATTTTTCTATCTGTGCAATACAGTCCTTATTACTTAAATTCATTTTAGTCAACAGATTTTTTCTCCTTCTTTTATTTTTCTGTGGAAATTGATAAGTTTAAAGTCAGGTTTGCTTGTATAAATTTCTCAAGTGGATACCTTATTTCTACAAATATCTTTCATAAAATGTAAAGATTAGAAATTGTAATTATTTGAAAGTTATAATGAAATTATAGATACATAGAGTAGCGCGAAGATAGACATTTTTCTACCTTGCCTTGATGTCTTACAAGCATCAGAAAAGTTGAAAGTCTCGAAGAGAAGCTAGCTGTGATTGCGTGGAGTACAGTTTTTCATACTTTATAAAGACCAACCGTTAAAGCTATTGATAAATTAAGAATACTTTAAGTGTAGTGTTTTCTAGAAAGAATCATTCGTTTATAATTATTTATATGAATTAATACATGCTTGTATTATAATTTACTAATATTAAAGATATAGCGATATAGTAATATATTAATATATCGAATAATAAATGTTCATTGTGTCAGAAACATAATGTATACTTATTGCTCCTATTTTATATATTTTCAGTAGGTATAGCGTATTTGTTCATATAGTATATACGTATTATTATCACTTTTGTACAAAGTATTTCCTTCATTTATGATCATATTTTATATATAATCTCGCTGTAATTATCAAAGGAAATAAATCCAGTTATTCAAATGATAACAATACAAAGAGATCAGTAACTCTAACAATAAGAGTTTTTACGAATATTTTTATATCGTAGAAAATAGGGAGAATTCGTCTATCTCGGGCACGCCCCACAATGTACGTGGAAATTAAAAGCCTCACCAATCCCGGTCGATCCACCACAATATATTTAGAAATTAAGAGTGCCCCCAATTTCGAACATGCTCTCAAAATAAATGTACAATATATTATACAACCAATTGGGAACATGAAAAGGCAAAGCCTATTTGCGTTTATTCCGTTACCGTAATCGTTTGTAACGTTCCCCGTAAAAGTGTCACTGCAAACAGTGCCTTGGTAGTAATAATGCTCCGTCAATAGTGAAATCCGTAATAATACTTGGTCACTACTGATCTCCGTGAAAGTAATAGCGTAGTTTTCGATCATATGTCCCCCTTTTAAAGGGTTCGTCTATGTTTATCTTTTTGTTACCGTCTCTAACAATCGAGGGAAAATGGCACTCTTACTCATGAAAACGTAAGCCGCCCCGAAGATTTACCAAGGTCCAAGAAGGCCCTGCACTTCGACGGCCGTTTCCCCTTCAAGTTTGTGTATTATATTTCGTCCACCGTGATGTCTCGTAAATTGTCGGACTCGTCTTCGCCTCTTAAAACCTACTTCGAGCGAGTACTCGACATTCCTCGATATTACAATATTATTATTAAGTTTTAATCTAGTACATTGTTAATGTTGCGCGAAATATAGCGTGACATCATTACACAATAACAATACTATATTTTAAGAAAGTGGGAGCTATATTTCAAGAATTCCCCTCTACTCAAAGATCGACCGATCTCTATCAAAGTTTACTTGTAATCCTTCTTCAAAATATTTTTAATATTTGAATATTTGAACTGGGTTGTTAGCAGTAACAAATCGTAAGCAAGCACATTTCGATAAATAATCTATAGGTGAGAAGTCGACACTTCCCACTCATTTACTTACAATAGATCAGAATATATCAATTAAAAAAGCACTTACCTGTTCAGCCTTCAATGTAAGCTCGATGAAAATTTGTTGCAGCTTTTCATTCACAAAATTGATGCAGAATTGTTCAAAACCGTTCTTCTCGAAGATTTCAAAGCCGTAGATGTCCAAAATGCCAATTTCCAGTCCTTCTACATTTGTCTCCATAGCCGAATTTACTTTCTAAAAGAGTACAAGCAAAAGACTTCAGAAATTAGTAATCGACAGTAAAAAAGCCGACCAATACATAAGCTTCTAACGGTAAAAGTAGATGGAAGCACAATTTGTTAATATCAATTTTTCTTTACTCTTATGTAACAAAAAGCATGATCAAAAGAAAGAAGATAGAAATATTATGTTCATTTGCTTATATGGCTTTTAAAGTATAACAAAAGAAGTATGTACATGTATCACAATGTAGCATTTGCAACCCTATTGTAATATACAGGGTGTTTCATAACACGTGGAACGCATTTCAGAGGTGTTCTGAAGACACAGAAATATTCTATAAAGTTCGTTTTATCAGAGAGACTTTTTGAGAATTTTGTTTCCATAAAGCATCAATTTTGTCTACTTTGATAATACACATATCTCCCCGTATACACGGAAAATAGGTTCCTTAGGAAACCGTGTAAATCGAAATCGTGAATTTTGATATGTAAAACTGCGTACATCGAAAACAAACTAAAACGTATATAATTCAGTCATCTATTTCAACGTTAACCCTTTGCGGACGGAGACATTTTTGAATATTGAAAGATAACCATTTATTTTGTGATCTAAAACCAGCTTTTTATCAGCAACTTAGGATGTTAATGTATATACAGTATAAATTACTATTTGTTTAATTATGTTTCAACGGTTGTATTTCAATTTTTCCACTCTAACTGTATATACAAGCAGCGATAAACTATAATTAAATTTTTTCTCACACAACATATATGCATCGCTAGTCCTCAAACGGTTAAATAAAAATAACTAAAAGCAAATTTTTTTAAAAATCGCTTATTTTAAAAACCGTGTAAAAGCGAAATTGGGGAAAAGGTGTAAATCATTGTTGAAAATGGTTTGAGCCTGAAGGTAAGTTAAAATTCTTCAGTCTTTCAATGATTTAGTAAGTGAAGTATCGTATATAAACAATTCAGTGCTCCGGTCTATTTTTAAGAATTATTAGAATGCAAATATAATTACAATTGCAAAATAAGGTCAAATAGGATATATTTTGTTACGAACTACCCTGCATGTATCAAAGTAACATTGTTGAATTATCAATCGGATATTAAAGTTTCGATTAAAAAAGTTCCGTTCTATAACGTCTGATGGCAAATCTGTGTACAGAACAAATCAATTTTCATACGTTTATTAACGATTAATACAAATTCATTAAAAACATTGAGTCTTTCCTAATCACCCAATTACGAATACACATGATCTCGAAAGAAGAATTGCATCATAAGTTTTTAATGACTTATCTCCAAGATAACGCTACTCTTGTTATACCTACATTCAAAATGACGATACTTTGTGTCTTTAGAATAAGAAATTAAATTTAAACGTTGTAAAATACACAACGATTTATGCTCACTTTAACTAAATAATCGAACAGTCTCGCATAAATGTCCTTCGCCAAAGCATCTCGAGTATAAAGAGCCTGTTCCACGTTCAATGTGACATCAACACTTTCAGACTGACTTCCCCATTTTGACTCGAATTCACGAGATATCAATTTGTGCGACAGCTGCTCCGCCGAGATATCAAACAGGTAAGCAGGGAAATCTAGAACTGAAACACACGATTCTTTATGATATTTCTTCGTTGGAAGTGCTATCTATTTTTTTGTACTTTTTAGTTTGAGCTACTATGATCATTTCGTTTAAGATCTACAGTTTTAGGTAAGTTCAGAACCACTGAAGTTATGACACACAACACAAACACACACATCTTTCGTCGATAAAAGAAGGCTATGTAAATATGTATGAGTGCGTTAAATGGCATATTAAATAAATGTTAGATACTTACATTGCTTATCAGCAACTTGAGAGTAATTTCCGTTTTCAACAAATTGAATATTTCCAACATGAAGAATACCCGCGACCAGCCTGAATATATCAGTTACTTCAGAGTCTCTAATACCCATAACACTCAAGGCTGAAACAAAGGCAAAAATATAATGTATAAACGGATAATATAAATGACTATTCTGAAAGACTGAAATTATGAGTCGGAAATATTAATAATGCATTAGTGTACAATCTTTTATAATCTCGAGATCATAGAAAAAGTCTATTTCAGTTAAAAATGAAACTATAGATGCATAAATATTGAAATAAAAATAATAATAGCTCTCTCTACTATTCACCGGTCGATGATATTTATCAAAAACTTTATGTTTATGATTTCACTACATTTGATGTAATAAAAGAATCAATTTTGCAACAGCAATCAATTGACATACGTATAATACATCATTCTAAGAAACTGTTTTATTATAAATATTCAAAAAGTTTAAAGGAGTAACAATATCCACTATTATATGTCGACATAAAAAAAATAGATGCGAATTGGAAAAACACGATGTAATACATGCTTATATAATCGAAAAATAAGTAAGAAATATGAAATCGGTAGTTAATAAGAGCAATCACCTTTCAAAGTTTCTTGAAAATCCCGAGCATCATTTGTGCCATCCACTTTGTGACTTCCACCATAGCTAAGGTACTGGTAATAATCGAGATCCGTCAACCCAAATTCAGCTGAAAAATATGATCCTGAGGTTTAATAATAGTAAATATATGCATATATCAATGTATTCTTTGAATAAAGAACACTTCTGCATAATTTTTCTTCTTAAAAGCAGTGACGTTCTTTAGGTGGCTTTCGTTGTTTAGAAGAATACAGTTAATTGTATGACTATTTGTGTGTAAAGAAAAAATTTCAGAGTCCATTATAACACAAAAATAGAAAGATTTACCTGCATTTACAAGACTGTGTTTACAAAGCTACTTGTCAGTTGAGGAGTTGTTACATGAAAGAGACACCAAATGGAAATCTCAGAAACAAAAAACACGTTGCAGAATCTTCCTAACCATTGAAATTCTCAGAATTATATAAGAAACTTAATCGTCATTAACATTTTTAATTATGTAAATTAATACTATTAGCGATAAACGGTAAATATTTTTTTAGAAATCTGATCAATACTAAATGTCAATGTTAAATCATACTTTGTTATTGAAATTTAATTTATTCAATCGGAATAATTTTTTTTTACCAATAACATCAACCTTTTTGATCAATGTAGATGCTGTTTCCTTGTCAACATTTTATTTTGGATATCATCTTTAGACAGTTAAGAACCTTTTTGATTGCAAAATAGGATACTATAAAAATAATTAAATACTGATATTTTATTATAAACACTGTGCATTTATTTAAAAAAAAACAATAATTTGTTATACCTTCAAATATTTTAAAACTGAATTCAATACCGAACTCAATATTTCTTATTATTGCCTATAACTACACGTATGTAATTAACGAAACATTTAGTCCTACTTAAAAAAAGAAAAAAAAAGCCAGAAAATAAACTTATGTTTCTTATATTTATTTTTTTTTCAATTTTCTCCAATCTGTTCGTAACATTGTTTAGTAACAATGTGTGCGTGATTGTTGACATGAGTTCTTTAAGTTCAATACCATGGAAGCAAAGATAGAAGTATGTTGGCAAGCATAGAAGCGAGTTCTCCAACCAAACGTCTTTCTCTTTTATTAATACTCACATTTCATTTGTTGATTTGCACCGGTTGCCAATTGATAAAATACATGGAAGTTCCGTTCTCCAGGATTGTGACAGGTTACCCTCGATTTCTCAAGAAGGAAATTCGATATCTTGCCGCCACTTGGCTGCCCACCAGAACCAAACTGCATCTCCACGTATTTACCCTGACGATGGAAAATCAATTTCACTCAGTATTAACATAAGTATTCTACATTTTTTAAATGTATTTTCACAAAAGAAATCCGGAAAAACTTGCATTTTGTAGACATTTTTGGAATTTATCGTACTCGTATATGTGTATGTCTTACGTATATACAGGGTGGAGCTCTATCTCTGTCCACCTTGAACACTTTCGTTATGTGTAGTAATGTAAAAAAATGTTATATACAAAACTTGCATGGTATAGAGGGGGACATATTGTGATGCAAAGATTTTTTGCGTGAATGAAGGTATGGAGGAGATTTCAAAGTCAGCTCTATATTTTTAAATGGAATGCTATGATTCTTTTTATCCTTGTGTGATAACCAATGTTGAGACGATTTCAATGAGCTGTCGTGGAAGGTCGTACGGTGTCAAATGTAGTAGTAAAATGAATTTTCTTACATTACAGGAAATACTCGAAGTGCCGACGTTCATGTCTGAGCGTCTCTCAACTTATTATTCTAGCACGTACTGTATTTCAAGGAAGCCGTTTATTTGATCGTCAGAGCCGTCCATGGAGAAACACCGCCTACTTCACCCATACATATAGCTGAGATGTCACTGATTCACAGACACTCTCTCGGTGTCACGGCCGGACCTATTGGCACAAGCGTGATGGCGTATTGGGGCGACATTCGTATCTAACCGCTCGCGCTGGAAAGACATGCCACGCACGTCGATCGTGGAAAACAAAACGACGTGCGTAGCACGTCGTCCATGGTTATTTGTCGACGAACAGTTTCAGATTGTAACAACCCGCGTGTGCGGCAAAACAGAAGTATTATTTGTGAAAAAGTATGCTCTGATATGTTTTAAATCAAATACGATTAATAGATTTTAATGTTTTTGGACTTCTGGCGATGGTTTGGTGGAATTCAACCACTACGTGATGCCTTACGGCGAAATATAATGCTCCGTTCTAGCACGCGCATTTGTAAATTAATTTCTAGCGCAAACAGTTAACCCCTTAGCTTACAATGACGTCTCAGAGACGTGATAAGTCTACCGGGCCAAACATGAACAAGACGTGTCTCAGAGACGTGAGAAGTCTACCGGGACAAACATGAACAAGACGTCTCAGAGACGTGATAAGTCTACTGGGCCAAACATCTCTCTTACATTTTGTATAACAAAATAACTATTGGAAAAAGACAGAGGTACGCAGAATATAGGGTTGAAATAGCCAAATTATTATTGAAAATTACACCATTACCGAAATACAATCGTAAAGGACGGTTGTCAAATGGAGATTTACCACAAAGATTACACGCTCAGTATTAGAGTCATTTTCCCAAGCATATAGATACAACGCCATCGAAATTAAACCCAGCAAGAAGCTGTATAGTGTTGCAGAAAGCATAAACAACGCAGCGAGACAACGTGGGAATGTAAAAAGTGCAAACTTGCATTACATGCACCAACATGTTTTGAGAGATACCATACCATCGAAGATTACTAAATTTTTACATTGAAATAAAAATGTTATTATTAATGTATCATTCAATTTGCAACAATAAATCTTTTTTTTTGTTCAATAATCAACTAATCGTAATTACTTATCAAACATCTTGCAAAGTTAATTGTACCGTGCACGTATATATACAAATCATAAGACGTTTGCGATTTGTACAATTTCGAACGCTCAGCCAAGCTGTGTATGTCCCTACGCGTGACCGACCTTGATGTCGCTTTTGCCATGCACAGTTTGAAATTAAATCGTAAGGCATGGGGTTAAGAATCTCCGCGACAGCAGAACGCAATGCCTTCTCGCGTTAAAGAATACATTGTTGCGGCCGCGGCCGTCTTAGCGATACATTTTACAATCCTGCCTAGACTCTCGCCAGCAAAGTTTTAATAGGTTTCCACATCACCCATGGGGTACTATTGCCAATGCGTTTTTTTTGCAGTGGTATCCTCTGTATCGATGTCCTTTTCTGCTTGATCGTAGTTGAAAAATCGCGGTAAAAGTAAAGACTAGGCAGGATTGTAAAATGTATCGCTAAGACGGCCATGGCCGCAACAATGTATTCTTTAACGCGAGAAGGCCTTGCGTTCTGCTGTTGCGGAGTTTCTTAACTGTTTGCGCTAGAAATTAATTTACAAATGCGCGTGCTAGAACGGAGCATTATATTTCGCCGTAAGGCGTCACGTAGTGGTTGAATTCCACCAAATCATCGCCAGAAGTCCAAAAACATTAAAATCTATTAATCGTATTTGATTTAAAACATATCAGAGCATACTTTTTCATTAATAATACTTCTGTTTTACGCTGCACGCGACGTGGTGCGACCTGAAACTGTTTTTCAACAAATAACCTTGGTCGACGTGCCACGCACGTCATTTTGTTTTCCGCGATCGACGCGCGTGGTATGTCTTCCCAGCGCGAGCGGTTAGATACGAATGTCGCCCCAATACGCCACCATGCTCGTGCCAATAGGTACGAACCTGGCAGGTAAAAGGCAAATCAATCAGCGAGCTCTCAATCTCACGGGAAAGGGAAACAGGCGGAGCTTTTCCAAGGACGGCTCTGGCGATCAAATAAACGGCTTCCCTGATGTATCTCATAAATCCTCAAGTTTGTAGTCGAAAAAACAAAACGAAGTCGTTGCTATGCAATGATATATCGGAGATATAGGCTCTCCCAGGAACTGGTCCGATGTCCAACCGGCACGTGCATACATTGTTTCCGGAAAAACCGTTTGTTTCCATAATTTTATGTAAACGAAAGGTCTTGTATCATTGTTTATGTTGTAGTGATACATCGGATGTAGTCAAATGTAAACACCACAGTAGGTTGTAAGATTAACATGAATTGGTAGTAATATCAGAAAGTTCATTTTACTACCACATTTGACCTAGCATGACCTTCCACAATAGCTCGTTGAAACCGTCTCAACATTAGGTATCACATAGCGATAAAAAAAAACATAGCATTTGAAAAAAATATAGTTCGCCTTAAAATCGCATGTATGCTGCCACCCATGCAAAAAATCTTTTTATCACAATATGTCCCCCTATATACCGTGCAAGTTTTGTGTAGAACATTTATTCATATTATTGCACGTAACGGAAATATTCAAAGTGGACAGAAAAGGCGCTACACCCTGTATATGTATTAAATGGATGATGAGTAATATTATATTATTGCATATATTATAAATACATTTAAAATATGTAATTCATGTTACTTTAAAAAAAATATATTTAACTAAACATAATAAATTTCCTTGTAAAGTTTAGTATACGTCTTATTGCGTTTTATTTAGAGATCATACTTCGACAAAAGTATGAAGAAACGAAGGAATTCAACCTATTTGCGAAAAACATGACAGACGTAAAATGCATAAAAAAATTACCGTTGGTATATCAAAAAACACTTAAAGTTATATGTTTGTATGTTAATCTAATAAAATACATTTATTAATAAAGCCATATTTTATACAGTTACTAAGAAAATTGAGTGTACACTTACATTGGTAATGAAAAATGGCGAAAAAAGCAAGAAAAACAAATATATTTTGGCGTGGTAACACAATAATATATTTGTTCATATAGTTTAAATAACAATTAATAAAAAAAATTGTTATATTAATTATTTACATATACATATATTTAACTAAAAGTATCAAAACACTGCTATTTTAATGACACAAAATTGAGTGTACACGTATTTTTTATTTTAAATTGTGCAGTCTATGTATAATACGTAAGTGGGTGGTTGGCACTACTGGCGCGTAACGGCCGAGAATACTTTTCGAAATGTTGTGGCTAAGCAACTAAAAACAAATGACTACTTGCTACCTGTTTATTGAAGTATTAATAGGGAAATGGTTATCAAGAGGAGAGAAATAGATCTGTCAATACGAAAATTAATTATTAAATTGTATTGCGAAGGAAAGTCTCTTCGCAAAGTGAGTGAAATGGTTGGCAGACCACATTCTACAATTCATAAAATTGTAAGTCGGTATCGGTACGAAGGGAGAGTTAGGAATAAAATTGGGCGTGGAAGAAAGAAATTATTATCCGAAGCAGATAACAGATTTATTTGTAGACAAATAAAAATAAATCCATCAAAGAATATGAAATCTGTAACAGCAGTGGTTTCTAAAAGAATTAAGAAAAATATATCCGTAGAAACAGTTCGAAGAACTTTGCATAAAGAAGGGTATCACGGTAGAATGGCGAGAAAAAAACCTTAGATTTCAAAAATTAATAGAGAAAAACGGTTACAGTTCGCTAAAACGTATGTCAATTGTGACGAAAATTTTTGGAAAAATGTCATTTTTTCTGACGAAACAAAAATTAATTTATTTGGACGCAACGGGAGGAAGCAAATTGTGTGACAAAGGCCAAACACAGAACATCATGTTCACACACATGTCCCACGATAAAGCACGGTGGTGCTTCAGTACTGTTATGGGGATGTATAGGAACAAAAGGTACCGGAAATATAGAATTTATTGAAGGAACAATAGACAGAATTAAATATTTAGATATCCTAAAAAAATTTAAAACAGTCTGTAGTAAAATTAGAAATGCCAAGAGTTTACTACTTTCAGCAGGATGATGATCCGAAACATTCTTCGTATTTAGTGCAGGAATGGTTGTTGTATTAGGTGTACAAATTAGTTCGGTCCGTTTTCAAAAAATAGCTCTGGTTGTTATGAATATTTCATAGTGACAGCTGATTTCAATTGTTTCAGAGAGGTTAGACATCTGTCAATAATATTCAGCTTATATCGCTTGGAGTTTCATACAAAAACCTTGTTTTTTACTGTGTTGAATATGTCAAAGTTCGTGTTAACTAAGCAGCATTTGCGGGAAGTTTTAGTTTTCTACTTTAATTGGAAGAAAAGTGCAGCTGAAGCGCATCGAATGCTTGTGGAAGTTTATAGTGACAATGCTCAAACTGATAAATCATGTAGGGAATGGTTTCGACGTTTTAAGAATGGTGACTTCAGCGTTGAAAACAAGCCTCGCTCTGGACAGCCAAAAAAATTCGAAGACAACGAATTGGAGGCTTTACTCCATGAAGATCCGAGTCAATCACAAGAGGAGCTTGCAGAATCATTTGGAGTTACACAATAAGCAGTTTCCGTACGATTGAAATCCATGGGAATGATTCAAAAGCAAGGCAATTGGGTGCCTTATGAACTGAAACCGAGAGACGTTGAAAGGTGATTTCGGCGACTCGGCCTCATGTCGCAAAAGTCGTAAAAAAATATTTAAAAACGCTCAAGTGGGATATTTTACCGCACGATTTGGCAGGTCACCGGTTCACTTCTTTCGCAGAAATCGAAAATTGGCTCCTAACTTGGATCGTCTCAAAAAACGAGACATTTTTTCGAGATGGAATTCGAAAATTGCCTAAGAGGTGGAAAAATGAAGTAGCCAGCGATGGACAATACCTTGTTTAATCTGTTCATTCATTTTGTACTGAAATAAATGCATTTTTGACCACAAAAAAACGGACCGAACTAATTTGCACTCCTGATACAATGTACCGAAATTATTGAAAACTCCGCCTCAATCACCGGACCTTAATCCAATTGAGCATGTTTGGGTTGAATTACAATCAAAAGTTTCAAATTATAATTTTAAAAGCAAAGAAGAATTAAAATTAAAGGTACGTGAAGAATAGGATGCCATTTCTCCTTCATATATTAAAAAATTAATCGAATCTATGCCATCGCAGCTGCAGGCTGTTATTCCAGCAAAGGGCTATTCAACGAAATATTAATCTGTTAATATTCATTAGTTTAAGTTACGTACATGTTAATGTACACTCAATTTTGTGTCACTAAACGAGTAGTACTTTTATACTTTCAGTTAAATATACATGTGTAAATAATTCATATTACATTTTTTTTTAAATGTTATTTAAACTATACGAACAAATATAATATTACGTTATCAAACCAAAATTTGTATGTTTTCATTACCTTTCTCGCCATTTCTTATTACCAACGTAGGTGTACACTCAATTTTGTGAGTAACTGTATATTCTCGAATAATTAAAATGGTTTAGCTACCAATAATAAAAACAATGATAGTATAATAAAGAGGACAAATACAAGCGTGGGTTTGTTGCAGAAATAAAAATTAGTCAATAATACATACGAATCTACTGCTGTTGTTATTCCGTACGGTTTTTGCGTTGCCAAAAGCTTCCAAAAGAGGATTAGATTCCAGAATTACATCCTTTACTCTTTGTACCTTTTCGCCACCGCCACTTACTCTCGCGATATAGGACATTATGTATTTCGCTGCCACGGTTTTTCCGGCTCCAGATTCACCACTAAAAAGAATCATATTGAAAGTTAAGAAAATGCAAAGTTGTTTCTCTTTTGGAATACTCGTATATATTGGAATATTTTCCTTACATCGCAGATTCAACATAGCGTTTAAATTTTTAATCAAACGCTTTTTTTCTTGGGCGTTTTTTTATATGACAAATTTCCATTTTTTGTTAACCGATAGTTGATTTAGAAAATATAATATAAATGCGCTAAAACGGTCTAATACTGCAAGATACGATTACAATGGAAGAAATTGAAATAACATAAACATATTGAAAAATCAACCAAGCATTGATCAGCGATAAAGTTTACTGGTTTCGGGAATTGTTATTCCAAATTGAAAATTTTCTATATATATGATAGAGCAAGGATAGATCAAGGTCAGACCAAGGATAGACCAAGGATAGACCAAGGGTAGACCAAGGGTAGACCAAGGGTAGACCAAGGATAGAATGATAGAATGGATTAAATATGTTTAATAAAAACGTTTGTAAAATATATTTTACCTAATGATGACACACTGACTTTCACTATCAATTAACATGTTCCTGTACATGTCATCCGCTAAGCCGTAAATGTGAGGAGGATTTTCGTATGGTGCCTAAAATTGAAAATGAAAACGAAATCATTAAAGCACTGTGTCAATATTATCTTAAAGTAAACCGCTCAATAATTGTTTATTTTGGACATTATTTTTAATTTACAAAATAAATATCTACTGAATAATTATAACCGTAAGCGGTTGGCAGAATTATCATTTGTGAAGGATTTCTAAATACGTTCCATTAATGAAAAAAATTTACTTTCACAGTGAAACAAAATTGAATATTTCCAGAAAACACGCAGTGCGGTGACCCCAGCTGTTTGAAGGAGCACCACGGATCAATATTTTCCGATACCCCTTTGATACAAAGTACTTCCGATTTAAAATACACCTATATATAAATATATGAATATGGACCGTTTATTTTGAAAATAGCGTCAGTCCATTTTTGAAAAAAATGATCATACAGTTGATGGTTAAAATCTGATTAAAACTTGAACTAAACTGTTTTATATGGAAAGCTTTCGATGAAACAGTGAAAATGTAAATGTTAGAACCGCAAGAAGTGGAATTGTTAAAAGAAGTAGGTCCTGCATCTGCTTTGGATGTGTGTTATGTACTTGTAATAAGTTGACTGCGCTTTTCGAAGAGCAGTTTTTTATACATTTATCAATGAGTATCGTGTAAAAGTATATATCTGCTAAGTTAAAGTATTGTATTGTTGGATGACTAAAATTAAATAGTTATTGATGCACCTAATAACTCGACTAAGGACATCAGACTATATACCTTAGTCACTTAATGTATTTTGTCATCCCTCAGTCAGTCACCGAATCTCATTTTCAGGGCAAGTATCAAGAAAAACATATTAACTGGAGTTTCCACTTGGTACTGCAACATTATATATTTTAACCATTTACAAACCTATATTGACCCATCCCGAACATAGCTTTCTCGTGTAACTAATAATGTATTTTGCTTATTCAATTTCTATTTTGGAATTGAACGGTAGCAGAAGAGCAGTCAAGCTAAGCTGAGTTATTTTCTCGCGTTTTTATGTTTAAAATTGAAATTTAAAATGTGTAATATTTCAAAATTTTCAAAATAGCTTCGATCATATTTATTAACACTATTCCTACCGACACTTCACGTATACCTTTTCCTACCGCAACCGGTGAATTTGTCAAATGATAATTTTTTCCCAGAAAATGAACAGTAAAAAAAGAAGTGAATATTGAAAAATGTATTATAATGTGAATGTATTATACGTATATTTGAGGAAAAGTCGTGGAGTTTAAAGGCGATTCAATTACGTTGTATATAGGAAATTCTAATCGAAATTTTAAAAACGGTCATTTGACCGGTCGTGGTAGGAATAGCGTTAATACACATAGTAATTTACTATAATCTATTAGGTTGGTGCATATGAATTGTCGGATTAGGTCTATACACTACATTTTGGCCATATTTTGTAAATAGGTAGCCGTAAAATTAATATTTTTACAGTTGAAACAGGTTCTTTGGTCTATATGTTCAATATTCAAATGTATTTCATTTGGAAGGCTCCTAATTTCTTTAAAAAAATATACTTTTTTTTTTTAATCTTTACTCGGGTTCATTGCGACTGACGAGTAATGTCGGTAACACGATTTTCTTCCGCCCAAATATAGACTACACTCCATCCGTAGCAGACAGACTTTGCCACCCGCAAGCAAATCCAGGGGCTAAAATTCATTTTTACAGATGATATAGTATATTTTCCTAATGAATAAATGCATGAACAATGTAAAACCCTCACACTATCGCTTTATTATAATTTTTTATTTATTATTAGAAATATAATAAAGGTTTGAAATGTGAAATTCTTTAGGCAATGTAACTGAATTCATAACTTGATAAAAATTTTATGTTACAATCCAGAGGTTTTAAGTCTTTTCGAGCAGTGAAATTCATTTGTTAGTTAATTTTTTTATACCACCAATAATACCATTTATACAACAACGCATACAACAATGCATTTAGCATTTTCGCAATGTATTCTTCTACGGGTGAGAAGTTGCAAGTCATCAAATAGTTTCGAACTGCTAGTTCACTTTAAAGTCATTGATCTGCTGACTGAATTCCTTGTCACACTTTAAATCCGACCGACTTATAAATTATATTACGAATTAAAAGCAAACACGTGTGCAAATACACCTCAAATACACCTTCCGATCCGTTTGGTGTTAATAGGGTGATAACACTAAAACTGCCCATGAGTTACTTAATAATTGTAAATAATTGAATATTAGAACTTTTGTAAATATAGTTTGCGCACAGAAATTATACAAACGTTGTAGATATCGTGCACAAAAAAATTGCAAAAATATCACCGATATTTTAACAATCAATGTTCGAATGCTCAGAAAATATTTTAAGAAAGAAAAATCTGCTGTACTTACGGCGCCCTGGTAAATTTCCACTTCTTTCTCTCCAAAATATGGCATCAGCTTGAAGGGGTTAATCGATATCAGTACGGGGCCGATGCATGTCTGATAACCATTTAGGAAAGTTTTAAGAGTCATCTTCTATCACCCATTAAACCAATGAGTTGTTAGCTTACCAGTAATTAAAGATTAAATTTAAAATTACATCGTTGAAAAATCAGTGAAAAATGTGTTGCCTCGCAACTTTTACGAAATATACCTTTTTTTAATTTTTCTAAATTTAATAAAGAATGTCAAAATTGTAACCTGCCCTCCAATACAATTTTGGTAGTATTTTTCTCCTTGTAAAGTGCAAATACAAATTGTAATCGCAGATAGAAAGTATGCTGAATACTGAACATATAAAAGTATCGAAGGAGTATATGATAGGAAAAAATGACAGAGATCCAAGTCATTTATTCCTCGTTCCGAGATATTTAGATTTCTATTTTGATGTGTGCATTCAGTTCTAACAATAAACACCATTACCTGACTCAATTTTTCATTATTTCGACAAAGAAATTCAGCCACATTATAATATACTCATACGCTTTCGGGGCGTTGGCGGAGCTCTATTAATCATTATTAACAAATCAATACTATTTATACGTATGTATGTATAATTTTTATTTCGAGCTACGGATTTGCAATACGTCTGAAACTAAGGACATCGTATCGTAGGTCCACAACTGATGTGCTTCGTAAAGTAGTAACATTAATTCTATTGGCTGCATCAAGTGTAACAATACATTGGTCTAATATCAAATAGCGATAACAGTAATTCCTCGAATTTCTGACCTACACCAATCTCATAACCGTTGGGAGGTATACAATTAAAATTTCCTAAGCGTCAAGATTTTGAATAAAATGAAGTAAGAAAAATACAATTGTTTTACCGAAAAGTAATGTAATTCTGTAAATATTTCAATGTATGGTTACAGTTAAAGCTGTGGAACGATTTCTTGGCAGCTGAGACGGCAGGGGAGATTGCTCTCGCAGCACCTACCCCCTCCCTATAGTCCGCGTGTGCCGTCCTCTTATTTCTTGGAACTGTGGCGCTCAGCCTCGTGACGTATCATGTTGCATAGTCGTAGCATTGCCGTACTTTCACGTATATGAATATTCCAAATTATCGGACCGAAATCTGTTTTACCGATACTGAAAAATGATAGTCTATATGCAAGTCGATAACATTGGTATCTACCTATCCTGATTGTAAAAATCTCGTGCGTACGCCAATGCTTCGACTTTCACGCTCGACTTCGTGCTGTCGCACTCAGTTTCACGGCTGTCGCTTTCTCTCTTTGTCACGCAATCTGATTTGTGTGCGTAGCTGTTTCTGCCAATAGCGCGTCACAATCGAAAATGCGTGAGGGAGTGGGATGTCCCTATCCGTCGGGCGAATCAGAGCAAATTACCCCTCAGCTGCCAAATAAGTGTTCCCGAGCTTTACCCTTTGTTTACGTACAACACTCAGCCGTGAGTGATACAGCAACTGTTTAGTGAAATGAATAATAACAAAAATAGAATCTTTTACGAACGGAAAATAATAATTCTTATTAACCCTGTGCAATCTTACATGTTGTTAGTTAACGCAACTTACTGCAATAAATAATTTTTTATTGAAATAATTCCAGTTTACGCCTTTATATCTAATTTCCCCCGTTTAACCGTAATGTCTTATTACATTATATGTCATATATTACCATATACATGTACTGAAAAAAGAACAATATCACACGATGCAGAACCATAACCAAGCAATTCCAATTACGTGACAACAGTGTGGAAAAGTCATGCGAACCACAAAGGACCAAACCATTCATAAAAAAAAAACGTAAATGATTTCAATTTAATTCTCTATAACCTTTCGTGGCTTTAAGAGAACACATTACATACTTCCAATTTTTTATTCTCTGGTATAATCGTTTTTATTTCTTGAACTACAATAAATTCATTCCCGAATCTTGCAAAAGTTCTACACAATAAACCGCTACTAAATCAAATTTATCCATTACCCAAAACGTTGTTTCTGTCGTTTTCCAATATTTGAGCCGTTTATTTTGAAAGTGGCCTAAGTCCATTTTCCAAAAAAATCGAGTTAGCCACATTAATAGTTACATTTTTACATGATCTTTTCATTCTGAAGCAACTTGTTACTAATATACTTGAAATCATTAAGATTTTGTAACACCAAAATTTGTTGGTTAATGAAGTGATGAAAAAGTTTATTTTGAAAGTGGCCTAAGTCCCATTGTGAGAGTTTCAAATGGATATGGAAAATATCATGCAATAAAATTTGATGAGGTCACAGCTTTATATTTAATTATCAAAGTAGCAGTTGAATTATCAATGTGCAATAAATTTGTTATAAACAATTTAGTTTCAAATTTCACTTTCGATCCGCTAACGGATTCATACAGGTCTGCGGATATGCCTTTGTAATTTTCAGTAATTTGTTAATGATTTGTTTATAACAAATTAAATTGCGAGAAAACTGTATAAGAATATTGAATATATTAAAATATACGAAGAGAAAACTTGTAAAACCGCAACGGAGAAAACCGAAAAACTTTAATATTATCAAGTTGGCACTACAATACAATAAAACGAGACCACTCACAAACCTAAAATACAAGGACTTAATGGATTCATTACATTACATACTACCTGTACACCATCGTTATTTTAAATCCGGCCCGCATACACAAACTGGAGAAGACTGAGTAATAATTAATAAAACTATTAATTTTAATGTAAAAATTATTTAACAAAGAATAAAAGTTGCAATTTTTTTTGATTTTATAACATAAAAGTGTATACATTTATTTTTATTACAAGGGAAATTTAATTTTCCTATAGACTTGTGCTTTCTTAAGAATTGTAAATGTCATTTCATTGATTTTGTAAGTGGCGTAAGTCCATTCATAGCCATCAAAAACATATTATTTCTTAAATAATGTTAACCATGCTAATTCGGATGATAAATTTGACACCCTTAGAAACCCAAAAATATTATTCTACTATGTTATCTGTTACCCATATTTTTAAATTTAATCCAATGCAAATTCTTTAATATCTCGAATCGAACATAAATGGCCTTACGCCACTTTCAAAATAAACGGCACAAATATTGTTTTTGCAGTGTTGTAAAGATATATAAAATAAATTGAGTATAGCTTCTTTCAATTTGAAGCATTTTAAATTATGTTGAATGGACTTGGGCTCTATCAAATTTTAAAACGAATCTGGTTGTTAATTTCGAAAGTGGCTTAACTCCATTCGTGGTAAGAAAACCCATATTATTCACTTAATAATTGCCATTATTTTAATAGGAACTGTAAATTTAACTCTTTTAGATACGCTTAAGCAGTATGACTCCTTAGTATCTTATACGTATATTTTTAAATTCATTGAAACGCAAAACTTTAAATATCTCGATTTAAAGATAAATGGAGTTAGGCCACTTTCAAAATAAGCGGCTCATTTCATTGTCTGACATTCAATGCGCAAAAAAATTCAATTTATGGAGAGTTCATAGTACATTTCAACATTCAGTGATGCATATGACTTCGTACAGTACAACTTCTAATCTAGGTGTCATCGAAGATATCAATCTCAAATCAAAAAGTTCATTGAAATCCTTTTTGTAAATCAGGTTAATGCTCGACAAATCGACCCTTTCGAACATGTAATCCCTTATAGTCTCGCGAGAAGAAGGGGAAACCTTTTAAAGCATCGCGACTGGTACAGTCACAGCGAGAAACTAGAAACTGATACGCATTATGGCTTACTATGCACCTATTGTATAACAATTTAAGAGACATGATCGTTTCGTTCCAACATCTTTTTGCTTCCTAAATTATGAGGTGGATGTCAAAAATTTACAATATTGTGTAGCTAAATGTAACAACTTTCAACAGATCAATAACAAATGTGGCTGTAAATTTTCCACCAAAATAATGCATTTCCTATTGCACAGAAGTTGAAAGATTTAATTGCTATGGTCTCGTGATTGCAATTGAGAAGTTTTGGATCATTTTATTTTTATTCGAGGTGTGAGGGGAGCTGTTTAACCCATTCACTGCCAACTAATAATAAGAGATATCTCATATTTGCGCTAAAAGTTTGCATTAATGAGATAGCAATAATGGCCGAGTGTGTGCAGTAGTTTTAGAACCAAACTGTTCTTAGCATCAATACAAAGGTAGAGATTACATTTTCAATTGATTACCTCAGAATACTAAAAACTTCGTCTCCTCCTCTCAAATTTTGACATCGTAAGATAATATTTGCTTAGTTTTCCTAGCAATGAATGTGTTAATATTACTCTAATATATCTTAATGATTATATTAGTTATCTAAATTGCATTTTATCAATACGTTTCTGTATTATTAAGAATGCAAGTATTCTCAACGGAAAGAAATGCATAAATTCTATGCTTTATGCACATTATGGACGTTCCGAATTAGCAAAATAATGGGTTAACAGCGCCGGTTATTCTGTTTTTTTTTATGTTTTCAGTAAAGTAAGGTTTCCGTAGAATATTAACACACATTTCATGTATGTATTATAATTAGCGACGAAATTAATTTTTTCGCTATCATGGACGAGGTATCTCGAGAAAACCATGTTGGTTGAACAATATCGTGAACGAGATATCCCTGACGTTGCACAACTGACGTGATTGTAACGCGGTATTTCGTTCATGATAGTAAAGGTGTGTGTGTATCAACTCATTTCATACGGTACGCTATTTACAATTAGTCAACTTTATTACAATGCCCACACATTTCTGCAATAGTGATTTTACATTTCGATATGAATCTGTTCCACATTCCTTCGTAATAACTTCCTACAAGCAATAAATTCTACTACCTCGTTGGCGTAATGATAAGAACGAACTACTTTTTTCCTAAACTACTAAAATGTCATTAAGAAATATTGAAAAAAAATCATAGATTTGCTGAACGACACGTAATATCTTAGAATAATCATAATTTGTCTCTGTTGCCCTCAATGAACCTTGGTATTATTACTGCACGTCTGATTCATGTCAATTTTTCTACTGATAAGAAAATCCGCCTAGTGCATTGCTAAACCCTTTCAATACGGTTGTCTTTAACCACTATACAACCGTTTTACGGATTTTAGAAACGCGAATACGATGCAGCCGCATACAGAGCATAAAGGTGAATACTTCATAGCAATGTAAATACCGTTACATTCGGAATGGCAGTGTCGAAAATCGAGATAATTTAAAAACATAAGATATCAGAAATTATACAGAGCGAAAAATTAAGGCATGTCTATAGTCAGCGGTAGGATGAAGTGATCATTCGCCCATAGCTGACCATAATCACCCATAGTATCGAAAGGGTTAACCCATGTGCATCGCAGTTCTGTATATACTATAAGCGTTATTCGTCCGAAGTGTTCAATTGACAGCCGCCAAATAAAATTATACGTACTTAATATTTTTCTGTTGATGTTTATCATAATACGAATGGATTTCATATTAAAGGATACAAATATGTAGTCATCCATGTATCTCTTCTTAAGGTTCTCAATAATGGCCTCCTCGTTGATCTTCGGAAGAAGAACCATGTCATCCACTCCCGAAACCTTAACATTTTGACTCTGCCAGTGATACACCTGAAATAAAAACGTATAACAATAATAAGACCATTGTAATTCGTTTTTTCATTTGTTTCATTCATATTAACACGTTGAACGCCATGGACGTCACCAGTAACCGGCGCTGTTGACTTCTTTCATATGACTTTAAAGTTTTAATATCATCGAATTTTCTACTACATTCAATATTTAAATATTGGCATTGAAAAGGTAAAGCCATGATGACTACTTTACTTGTGTCTTCAAGGTTTATGCTTTATAAAGATGTGATTTAAATAGAAAAAGTTTCTCTTCAGAAAAAATGATGAAACTAACGAAATACCGGTGGCGTTCAACGTGTTAATGATCGACATCACCGTCATTAATCTCTTGCTTCAAAATTTCTTTTGTAACTTCTCGTATCATAGTCAATTACTATCCCAAACGCTACTGAAACTTTCTTATTGTTTTAATTTTCTAGAAAAATCTATGCTATTTAGTGAAATATTAGCAAAAAAAAACTTAATTGGCAAAATTTAATTTACCGTTTATGCACTAGAAGGTGTCCTGTATAAAGAACACCATTTACAATTATAATTATTCGAATGCCTTTTAAAAGGACAGAAGGAACATCTGGGTTAAATTGCTGAAATTAAAATTCGTCAAACAGTTTTTATGCGGTATACTTTATCCCATTTGCATAACGGAATGTAATATTCTGCGAGAAATGTGTACTTTATATCATCAAAGTGATAATATATGCAAAATAAAAATACTTCTTGTTGGCAGCATTAAAAATCTATGCGCGCTTTAACCCAAAAGGGTACCAGCAGACCTTCCACTAAGGCCCTTTTCTTTTTGGACGATACGTTGAGTTGTGCGTGCACAGTGGGATATAATCCGTGTGATTGCCGCTAAAATTGTTTATCTAAATTTATAATCGTTGTGCATTTGAGTGGCAGCTAGTCCATAGAATTGTTATAAATGATAATAAAGTGGTTCTTTATATTGTAGATTGACAGTCAGCCAATTGTAGTCGACCATTTCCCAATACCTCTACTAAAAATGTTGTATTTATTAACATATGGTCACGTATGAAGCACCCAGTAGAATAAATGTTACTAAGTTACGAGACATGTCAATTGTAATAAATATGAAAATGAGAGATTCTTCGATTGGACGTCCCTAGGTACGGATGTGTCGGCGGCTATGGGATGGGAATGGTGGATAATGAGATAAAAGATCAGACACCCCATCAATGGATCCAAGTTTAACCTTGTGTCTGGGTACAGGGGGTGCAAATGCAACCCAGGCTGATAAAAACGTATGTAAAATATTGACGAATGGGAAACCTCAAAAGTTTTTCTAAGAATGCTATCTGCGATATTATAGGAACGAAATTTTTAGATTTAGTAAATAGTTTTAATTTTTAGAATTAATAAGTATGGATGGATTGTATATAAGCGAGAGTGGATGTTTAGGCTGCGTGATTTGGAAGGCGACGAATGCGAGCGAGATGCGAATGAGAGCGAGTCAGTTGAGTTGAGAATCTAGAGAGTGGAGCACAAGGCGTGAGTGGAGAGACAGAGTTTTTGTGAGACTTACAATATTTAGAGTTATTTTTAGAGTTAATTAATGTTTAATAAATTTTGTTATTTTATAGTTATATATATATTTTTAACAAAGTTAGTCACTCGTTTTATTTGCACGCGTTTAATTTTTTTAGGCTACGATATCCTATATTTAATTTAAGAGAGCCCGTTCGTTTTTTTAAGGCCGAGTATCCTTATTCTTTATCTCTATTTCCTTATATCCTTATTCTTTATAATATGTTTCACACAGCTTCGAACTTTTATTGAAATCCGTGAATTTGAATGTAGTACTAAGGCTTCGAAAAGTTCTGGGCGCTTCACCGTATACATGAGTGCATATGCCATCCGATATTCTCACAGAATGTTTCATGGGAATTGTTACTACCCTCGAAAGGGTAATAATCTCAAATTTAGCCGCACTTATCTGATTCCGACAAAATTCTTCTCATTTTCATTTATGCATCACACCAAACACATACATACATCATCAGCTGTGTTCGATCGATATTTCTTGGCAGAGCCAGGGTCATCGAACTCAGCTGAAACATTTGACAACCGCGCTACACGTGCAATATCATACAACCATACACATATTCATACAACCATGCATAGAACTTTCCAAACATTTCGATACACATACCAATTAAACAAACATTACACGTATTTTCTACCCCTCCATGGAATATTCCAAACAGTTCTATGCAATTACATAATAAAACATTTATACATACACAACGCACACACTCAACAACGGAACAGATAAATACGAGTAACCGCACCCCGGCGACTTCTTCTTATTCATATCGTCACGACTGCTTCACCAATTACCATACTCAGTATTTCTATTACCTCCAAATTGTTATTATTTTTGAATAAACATATATTTACTCTACTAAAAACTAGTCGTAGTGACTAACCGTGACTGCGACGAGATCGAGGTTTATTATCCTGATCTCAACAAATAATACACGCCCGAGAGAGCATCGACTCTGAATATCGGAACGACGCGTCCTTGGGACAACATCATAGTCCTCCGATTTCGCAGCCATCTCGGACGAGCCGGCATCGGCAAGAAACCAACGAACAGGAATCGTCAATACTTATTGTTAGAAGGATGCAGATGTTTCTAATTGTTAACAAACATTTTTGGGTATAGGTCGAAGGCCCGCACGCGTCAAACAACACTATTTTTGAGAAAGGTTTATTTCATGCCATTAGAATTTTATAAAGAATTTATGACATTAGCTTGTCGATAATTTTGTGTAAAGCCAGTTATCAAACCCGGAAGTGTTAAAAAGTAGCGTCAAACGCTCAGTGCAACAAATTGGATACAACGTGTGTGAACTGTGGAGCCAAACAAACACCAGCAGGACAAATAGAAGAGGTCAACGCAGGTGCTACCTGAGCCCCGTTTCAGTGATATCAAGATTAGCCTGAAGCTCCACGTTTGCTAAAAGGCAAGGTGTAAAAATCAGAACAAAACTATTTGCGATAAATGCATGGACGTCGAAGTTTAAGATGAAGACTACGATTCTAACGATGCATCTTAAATTATTATTTTGGTTTTACAAATCGTCATAAAAATTATATTCTTTTATATTTATCTTTCAAAAATCAATAAAATTTCACAAATACCTTGGCAATTTTTCCTTCACATTTGCACCAAATATGTATGGAGACAAAAGGTTAAACCCTTGTCACGTCTGACAAATTAATTTGTCCTACATTATAATAATATATAATGTATTATATTCTTGGACTTCGTTATAAGCAGTTAGTATTAATGATTGACTAATGATTGATAATGATAAACGATTTTGAAAGTTACATACGATCAGTTGGAAATGTTTCAATGATTCCGTCATGAGAATCTTAAAAAATGATTTGATTGCGTATCGTACTGACTATTTTTCAACTTAACAGAGGGTTTTTTAGCTGAGAATATTCTAAATTTTGTTACTCCATTGTCTATGATACGAGTGCCACTTAATACTTTATCGGGTACATTTTTCGAAAATAAGAGAAAAGTTGGATCGTTGTTTTTACGGACAATTAGTATAGATTAAATTAAATAAAATTTAACTTTTTCTTTTACTGTTTCCATTTTCTGAGAAAAAATAGATTAGTTAAAATATGATTATCTCTCATAAATTTGTATAAAGATAGTAATTTGTATACCCTGTAGTTAAAGTGTTAATATTGTGAACCAAGAGGGAAAACATTTAGTAGTGTCATTCGAACGTAACTTCTCTTTATAAAAGAAATAGCTGTTACAACTACAGAAAACAAAATATTTAAAATCGTTTTATTGAAGTATATTTTAAAAGTCTAGTATCAATACGTGAAGCACGAGAATGCCAATTACTTGAAATCCAATTACTATTTCTGTGCCACAAGTTTCAGGGATGCTTGCTCCCTCCGATATTTTACAGATCGCCAATTTATCGATTGTTGGGAATGACATGCACCTACAAGCAATGTACCTTTTCCTGCACTCTCATTTCTACAGAGATATTATTGGCCTCCTTTTCGACTTTCCAGAGAGAAATTACTTTCTGCTACTCGAGTCTTCAATTTCTCGTGCTATGCCTGTGTTTTCAGATAATTTTACCTGTTTTAAGAAGTGGAGCACTTACTCATTTTTATTTCCGGTCAACAGTGTATGAAAGTAAATAGTAGCTGTTTAAGGCAATTTTTTATATGATAATAGAAAATATCTTGATTTTTATTTATACGACTTACGCTTGCACATTTTGTTTAAAATCATCCTAACAATCTAGCCGTTGGACTACTAAACATCTCAGAAGAACAAAAAACACTAAAGAGCTATCATTTATTGCAATTACTATAATTATAAATTTACGAACACCGATTGATTAATATCATAATGATACACCACTGGATATATTCAATTGAAATATGCTGCTTATAAAACTACGAGAAAATGCGTTACATAAAATTTATTCGTATAAAAAAGAAAAATCTAATAATGAAATAAAATGATTATCAAATTATTTATATGAATTGTACATGATGTGAGGAATATAAAGGCTGTACTGAAAATAATTCCATTAGTTTATGTAGCGTTATTAATTTACGACTTCAATATTTTTCATTTCGTAAAACTATCAATTACTGTTACTTCTTATACAAAAAATTCATATTTCTCTAGATGCACTGTATACAGTACTCTTTATCACTTATTATCTGTAATAAGGAATATTAATAAACTTTCCATTGTTTTGAGTACAACGTGTGTTTAACAGACTGCATATTATTTAAAATGGACGGTGAATGTTAAGAAAGATGCAAAATAAACTGAAAAAAAGTACTAAGAATCTTATTTTTATAAATGTGAAAATAAGAAATTGTGATATTATGCCCTGAAAAATGAATTTTCATTCTCACAGAAATGCTGGAACACCACATTCCTCATTTTTCTCTCAGGTCCTTTAACTAACATAGTTTACAAAAACAAACAAAATTTCGTGATAGAAATTACGTATGTCTTACGTAACACAATTTTATAAAATCGATATGAGAAGCACGCCGTCAAAGGAGCATCGTAATTTAATGAAACGGAAAGGTATATAAAAGCAAATATTCTGCTAACTCAACTAATTTGGATGAAACGAAAGCATCTGATTACATTCACCGAGTTCTCATTATGGCTTTTCATATATTTTTCCTGTAATATTCCGCGGCTAACGAAATACGTGATGAATTCGCTGCTGTGTAGGAACAATTATTTACTTCTAATATAAGACTAGTATTACAAAATTAATCAACAACAGATATGGTATCAATAACGATCTTCTTCTGAACACTTCTGTATACATATGGAGCTATCTCTCGTTAAATTTGATAAACATAAAAATATCGTGAATGGTAAATATATAAAGAATAATATCACACAGTTACTGTCGCTTTCTATGATTGCTTTTTGGACTTTGTTTTGAATTTTAACACGTTGAATGCCACGGGGATCATCGGTGACCGGCGCTATTGAATTCAATGAAATTTCATGACTTTTAAATTGCAATATTTACGAATTTGTTAATTCAGTCAATATTTACGCGTTGGTCTCAAAAAGGTAAAGTCCTGCTGTCTACATATCTCTCCGTGTCTTTAAAGTTTCTGCTATGTAAATATGTGATTTCAATAGAAAAAGTTTCACTTCAGTAGAAATGAAAAAAATAGCAAAATACCGGTGGTATTCAACGTGTTAATGACAAATAATGGGAAACCAATATAATTAGTTAATTATGAACTGTAATTAGAATTCAGTTATAGGTATTTACTCATTTCAGAGGGTCCGATAACTGTTAATGTTATTACACTATACTTGTTGCATGAGAGAATTACGAAATAGAAATGCTGGTGAAAAGTCACTGATTGAAATTTTGTTAAATCCTTCTAATAAATTGTATCTGACAGTTTCTGTATTGATTCGAGTAAAATATTTTTCCTTAATCAATTCTTCTTATTACTGCTAAGAATATGAGATTGGTTTTCGGCCCGTATTTAAATTATTATTTTCCTTTTCGTAAGATCATTTTCATTTATTTCGTATGCATGTGACAGGGTAGTGAAAAGCAGTTGCGGGAATAATTAACCACACTAATATGTAATTTATTGGATACAGGTAAATGCCACATATAAACTGACAATGATAACAAAATAACGTGTATCGTTACAATAAGATTGCGATTCCAACTAGCTGCTCACGAGTCACGCCCGGAGGTCAAAAACAAAAAGCGATCGCGGCTCAGCATGCATAACGAAAAGAAGAAGGCTAACTTCGCATATATTTCTCACAGCATCAATAGTACATCTTTTATGGACATTTTTGCAATTAAAATAAATATATAAGATGACGTATCTGCTTCAACATTGTTAATTCTGTTACTCAGAATTCATTTAAAATTGAAAATTGAGTATATGTTTTTAAAGTACGATGCAAAATTTCGACATTACTCTTGTAAAATACAAATCTACAATGTTTAGTAATGATTTTCTCTTTTTTAGAATAATCACTTAAATACAGCTCACTGTTTCTGAAATGATTATTTCATTCTCAGAATGTCTTACGGCATGTACAATTCATGTAACAGAGCATCAGTTATGATACACAATGGTTAGTTTGTTACAGTCAATTTGTAACTTTAATTGGCTGCACAGTACAATAAGAATTCACAGAATTGCCCAAAGAAGTATTTAACGTGAAATAATTAGACTTCTTCCAATGTCATTACGATAGCACAGCAACACTGAACAATTTTCAAAAACATGCTACATTATTTAACGTCATTAAATATTAAACTATACGTTCTGTAAATATACATTACAATTTTATGCAAAAACTTGCATAAAATGTAAGATCAAAAATTATGTTTTCTAAAGTCATCATCTATTTGTACGACTAAACGTGGGCGTCTAAACTGAAATTTGAATATCAGAAACACGAATGTAAAAAAAGAGAATGTTGTATTAGGTGCTAAGATACTGTTACAATATTGTCAATATGGATACTGTTCTTGGTTTGCTTTCCCGAAGAACTTTTTGATCCCTGATCCATCTTAAAACCAGCTGATGGTTTTTATGGTTAAACTGATCATCCCTCTTGTTATTGCTGAACATATTGATGATATTGGATATTATTACGGGAAGTATCATTGAATACTTTACTGATATCAATGCTTATCATTGATATTACAGATTCTTTTGATGAAGAAAACACTTGTCTGTAAGATTCTGAGATAAATGTAAAATGATTTTTCTTCTATTTTTTCTATGGTTCTCTTTCGGCTCTAATTATTACGGCTAATTATATAGTCCTTATTGTTTTACATGGATTTTAAGCAACCGAAAGTATGTTACATTTATCACATACGAAAAATTTCCCAGAGATGAAAGGAAATTTGAATTCGGCTTCTCTGTTTGGGAATTCGTACCTTTAGATTTTTACCCACCATAGCCCCCCGAAAATCAATGTTAACAAAATATAGATTTTCATATTTCAACGACATCTCTGTAAAAAGAATCCCGGCAATATTTCCTCCTCCTAGAATCATTTTTTATTCTGTCGACCCATGATCAATTTTTTATCTGTTTACCTTATTCATTTCATTCGAAATTGTAAAATATTCAAAGATTTATTATAAACAATTACACTAATAGGAGACACTAAACAACAGTATGCCCCGATAACATTAATACAACAACCCTTCGTACTGTTATGTACAGTAAAAAAGTAAATTAATATCTTTTCGACAAAGTAGTACATACAAGTAAAAATGATGATCCTAAATCATTTAAAAAACTAAAGAATCCATGTTGAAACGATAAGTAGCGAAACGCAAGTCTCTTTTAGCAATCTTTGAGAAACTCTAAACCGGGATCATTCGTTTGCTGAGTAATTGCCTTTATCGCCGATACAAAACCTTCACGAACCGATTACACCTTTAAGGTAGTTGTCGTGCAATGGGCATAGTGTCAGAAAATTCTAAATTTTAGAATACTCATTGAGGACATTATAATACAATTATCCTTAAAATTTTAAATCGATTGACCTCCTCTAATTCGAGATAAACTTAATTAAAGTTCGGGTCATTAGCATGGAGAGTATATGCGCTATGTAGTGGTTCTACCACTTTATTAATTCTAATAAAAAAACTAACAGTCAGAAACTTTCAAAAAACTAACAATTCATAAATGTTTTTGTTCTGAATTAGACAAAAAAACAACAAATATATTGACCTTCCCGTTATTGAGTTATAATAATGCAAAAATTAAAAATCGTGGAAAAAAGCACACGCGGGCAAATCGTACAGAACAACTTAGCAACGCTGTACTGTACATACATTGAGTCTGTATACACTGAAGCGCTGTATCCAGTAAACAAGCCCAGTATGTCTAACTGTGTGGCATAAACGACGTTGCCAAATTGCGAGACGTGAAAATGTTTCATAGTGTTTGTGTATACATATATATATGAGATTTGTATGTGTATGTTGTCACGGGTACAGTATTGAAACAAAGGTGATCGTTCATATCGCTACTCGCTCCTATACTCTTACCACGCACATGATCCAAAAACTATTGACGATATTGTACCACGACAACGTCCTTAAGTCTGTGCAATACTATTGAAATAATTAATGAAAATTACATAAAAGAAATTAGGACGACGGAAAAAGTGAACGAGTGGAGTAAAACACGATTTTCTTTTCTTTTCGATCGTTGCGTGTTTTTTTGCAATATTATTTGTAGTATCACTTTGACGTTATACAGTAAAACCTCTTTTTGTGCGGTGGATAGGGACCGCATAAAAGAAATCGTACAAAAAAATATTCGGAAATTTTATAAATACTTACATATAATAAACAACTTTGTACGATATACCACCTAAAATTTTTTTTATGCGGTGGACAGGGACCGCATAAAAAAAGTCGCACTTAGAAAATACATCAATTATTTACGAAATAGATGAGAAAATGCTTTCAAACAAATTAAATTAGACCTGGATATTTTAAAAACATTTACTTTTTCATTGTATACATGGAGAAGCTTTCAAAATGCACATTAAATAATTCACTGCTACTCGTCGTAATCCAAAACGCGCATCTTCTTGCGATGAATTGGTCAAAACAAATGAACAGAGCGTCGCGAAGTGCACATACATTGTCGTCAAGGAGTCCACGTAGTCAGGGTTCGTCCACACATGTATATGTACACTGATAGGAAACATTAAACTGGCGCCAACACCGCTGAGATTCATATACCGCATAAAAAAAAATCGCACGAAAAAAATCGCACAAAAATAAAATCGCACAAAACAAATCGCACAAAACGAAAATCGCATAAAAAAGGACCGCACAAAAAGAGGTTTCACTGTACAATAAACGAAGAAATAGAAGAACAAAGTATTATAAGGACAACCTCTATGAATATTTTCGATGTGACAAAACAATATGGTTTCACGGTTACTATAGCGCTGAAGAGCATGATTTTAAAGAATGAAAACGTTACCATTGTACACTCCGCGACAAAATGATACGACATCCCTGAATTTTCCGTGTTTCTCAAATTCAGTGATATTTTCAAACATTTGGTATATACATCTATAAATAGTACCCTCTCCTTTGTAACAAACGAAGATCCGGCTATTGTTTACGTTATTTTCCAGGAATTAAATTAGTTTGTTTCAAAAGAAGTGCGACAAAATGATGGAATCATCATGTTTCAAGTCAGTATTTGACGAATAGTCGACAGATTGATTTCGAATGTTGTGAATAATTATTGTGCTTTATTCTTAAGTGTATTATATAATTTATTGCGACGGTTAGTAAGAAACAGTGTTAATCGCAAAAATGGGACGTGGAAGGGAATTGAACGAAACAGAGATACAAATGATCTTCAATTTAAAAAAAGAAGGCTCAAGCATTTCGAAAATTTCAAAATTAATAGGTGGAAGCCGACTTATTTAAAATTTGTTAAAAAATCCCAAAAGTAATGGCAAGAAGAAAGCGACAGGTCGTCCACGTGTCATAAATGATGGCGGAGCGTAGTCAATTTTAAAAGTTGCATCAAATTCAACATCGACAGCACGTCAAATTGCACAGGAAACAGGCATATCTACGAGTGTGTGGAATGTACAACGCCTTTTACAGAAATCTAAACATATTCAAAGACGAAAATTGCAGAGAAAACCACCATTAACGAAGAAACATATTGAAAATCGAATGAAATTCGTTTGAGAGCACTTAAAGTGGAAGAACAGGTGGAAAAGAGTTATATTCTCAGGCGAGAAGAGATTCACTCTTCACGGACGTGATGGCTGGCTGTATTATTTTCATGACCTTAGGAAAGAACAACAATATCAAATGAGTCGACAAATGAAAGGAGGGGGACTTATGGTTTGGGGTGCGATTTAGTACAAAGGAAAAGCATCCATACGATTCGTAGATGAAAAAACGAACAGTAGAAATTACGTCGATCTAATAAATGAGGAAATCATGACACATGCAAAACGTGTAAGTGGTGAAGAATTCATATTTCAGCACGACAATGCAGCCGTACATACTACTAAAATTATTAAAACATATTTTGACGCGAACAATATTGAGGTTTTACGGTGGCCAGCAAGGTCACCTGACTTAAATATTATTGAGAATATATGGGGGGGGGGGGGGGGGGATTAACCTGTCATGTATATCGTGGTGCCAAACAATTTAATTCCTTACAAGAATTAAAAATCGCTATAGAGGAAGGGTGGAATTCAATTTCTAGAAATTTGATAAAAAAAGCTATACAAAATCCTACCGAAAAGACTATTAAAAGCCATAGAAAGAAAGGCGAAAGGTACACATTATTGAAGTTTGACTAAAATTCTTGTTTTTGAATCAAATTATCTTATTTTTCTTCAACATGTCCTACCATTTTGTTGCACCCGGTTTAAACATAAGCAAATATAATTTCTGAAATATAATGTAAATTGTTGTCAATTCTTTGTATGTTACAAAGGAAGTTGTACTGTTTATAGAGTTATACACCAAATGTTTGGAAATAACGCCGAATTTGAGATATACGGAAAATTCAGAGATGTCCTATCATTTTGTCGCGGAGTGTAGGAAGATACGATACAGAAAGATGTTTTGACAAAGGTACAATTTCCAATTGCCATTTGTCAAACATACGTCTGTGTCCACAACCGTCTGATATTCAGTTGTTTTATGTTCACCTGGATAAACATGAAACGCCATAATTGCAGAAATGCAGGGAAAAAGGCCGGACGTCATTATACAGACACTTAATATTTATATAATACAGTGCGTGTCGCACTATTACTAACTAGATTGTGATTTTTTGCTACGATTTGTTGTTGATACAGTAAAAATAAATGCATATACTCGTTCAGATGTATTAACGTTCATAAAGATGACTGCTTTTTGTTAAATAATCTCCTACGGATGATTATATTTGGTAAAATATTATAACTTTGGCATTTACATCCTGTTTCTTTGAATTCCATGTACAGTAAATAATTTTCGTGTGCTACTTCATTTTATAGTTAAGGAATGTTATTAATTTGGAGAACCTTTACTTTATAAATAAAAGGTTGATTAATCACATACAATTTTTTTCAACACTTTTGTGAAAATTATAGTCCACCGTTTTCATCGTTTGTTCAGTTTTGGGCTATGATCACAGACTCCTGTCTGGAAAGCGTCAAATTCCTTTAAAACATCACTTAACCATGCAATACCACTCTACTCTTATTTTTGTAAATTATTATTTTTCAGCGCACACACATATAATATAGAAAAAAAATATCTCTTCTCTGGAAGCTAAAAATATTCAAGTCGTATTGACTTTATTAACAAAAAATGCACCTATAAGTATTCGATTTGACCGCACTGAATGAATATTTTCCGTAAAATGTATATTTAACTTATTACATTACTTAGCTTTTAGACCATACCAGTATATAACTTTTCCGCTTCATACGTGCATTCGATGCTAAAACAATTCGTATATATAACGGAAAAAATTGAAGTACAATTTATTCGAAATTTCTTGCGTGCTGTTTGCCTCGAGATGATAATAATGTTCTCTTAAAGAACTGCCTCGGGATGCCGCTCCAAAGGCGTGATTTCTCGGCTTCCGGCGAGGAGGAGCAATGAAACTGTCTGTTCGTTCACCGCAGTTCCGCTGGCACGATATTTGCCTCTCGGAACATTGCGACGCTTTCTGCGGCAACAAATACGAACGTGAATTTTGATGACGTACATACAGAGAAATTGATTGTCCGAGATACACCATGACACGTTTCGGAAAACTCATGCCTTCAATTTCGCATGCAATGAACCGATTCTTTTAGATTTCTTTTATAAATCCATTTGTCCGGTGTTTTCATTTGCAATTACTTACTTTTTTCCAAGTGTTATTTAAAAATTATGAACGAAGAATTAATTTTCATTTTGTATACATACAAAAGGTGTTTTACCGATGATGCGATATCAGTCTTTTTGACTGTTTGCTGTATGTATAGAATTTCGATAATCGTTTTACATGGACAGTTTTTATGTAAAACTATTATCGAAATTTTATATCATTACAACAAAAAATAACTCTAAAAATTTCAGAGGTGCCAAATACGTTGGCTTTCAAATAACGCAATGTGAGAGGATCAAAATCATCTGAAGAAAGTGACGAATTGAACATTGTCTTATTACTATTTCAAATGGTAGAAATCCGAATCATAAATCAATTAGTATTAAATAAATTACTTAAACAGCAATTTTTCAAAGTATAATAACCGGTCATACGTTTCCTGTATATAAACCTTTAATATGTTTCCACAATGTTCTCATCGAGAAAGATATCATAAGACCAAATGAATTAAATCTTTCATTGACTTGCCTAAGGAGTTATCGATGTTATATAATTTTTTTAAAATTAATCCAACACTGAATAGCAAAAAATCTTTTGATAATCTAAAAAATGTTGCCAGCCTTTGTGAACCCCAAGTTATTGTTAGGTTGCCATTGCCTAGTGATGTGCAAACTATGCCTGCCCAGAGGCTCTATCCGTGCCGCCACAGATTTTAAAATAATACTATAGAAATTGTCAACTTCAATATTTTCAAAAAATTCATTTAAAGGGGTGTTCCGTTTTTTTTATGTGCAAAAATTTCCTTCGATATTAAATTATTCTTTCGCAAATGCAAAAATTATTTATGAGAATTTAAAGAACAGATGATCATTTAACTTAATTTCTCAGAATCAGTACATCCCGGTTCGAACCCGATTATGAGGAACTTTTAGGAATGCAATCACAGCTCCATTCATCGCATCAGTATTAAAGAACTCTTTAAATAAGCCAGTGTTGCGGCGCAGGATAATAAATTAACTTAGGGCTTATAAAAATAGCAATTATAATTGTACACGTCCGGCCGATCTCACAGCTAACAGACAACTCTCTCCCTCTCTCTCCCTCTCTCTCTCTCTCTCTCTCTCTCTCTCTCTCTCTCTCACTCTCTCTGACATATTATTATATGCACTAACAAGCGCATCTCGATGCTATCTCTCTAGCAATCGATATCATAGAGAGGGGAGACAATTTCGTAACGTATAATTCGTGATAATATTTTTTTGTATACTTATTGATTTTTATAATAAACTATATTAGCCAGCTAAAGCTTTTCTTTCTTTTGGCCTATTTCTAAAAAGGGTTTGCCCATCACTTCCATAGTCAGTGAACTCACAACGTCAACGTTCTAAGAACGACTGTCGTGTACTAGACTCTTGGAAATACTTCAGCAAACAATGTACACATTGCTATGTTTAAAGTCGTCTAGAAAGAAGTACCAGAGTAGAAATAAGAAAAGAGAAAAGTTCGTGGATCTAAAGTGAAGAAATATGCTTTTCCTCTGTTATCGCAAAAGAAGAATGTGCGGATACCAGGCAGTAAAATTTGTTCTATGAAATGTTTTCTTTGGTCTTTGCATTGTTGAATGATGGAATAACATTATCGGAAGATCAATCATCCCAACTTAAGTATACAATTTTACCCACGGGTGTCTTTGAGAATTTGTAATATCACACTAACATTGTTGTACTACAATTTATATTATCATTTTTTCATACCAATTGATTTAATAATAATAAAGTGAGGATACAGAGAAGTAGTTTTAAAACTTTTTGTTACTGTGACTCTATTTAAAAAGTATAATCTTGCCCCCCCCCCCCCGATCTAATACTTTTGCAATTCTTCCGCTTGATTTGTTAACGGAGGTACCTTCTGCTGTTGCGTTTATGAAATCACACCGAGTCTTGTCACCGCCGGCAAGTATAAATTATTTAAATGATATAATTTGTATACTTTGATGTTCATTTTATGTTATCAAAATTACAATTTTAATTAAACTTTTTTCGCCTCTCTATGAAATTAACTGCGCCTCCCTGGGAAGGCAAACCAGTCAGTTTGGAAATCGCTGGTATAGGGAATGTTAGAAATGCGTTCAATATGTTCATTTGAAAACGTGTTATGTATACCTTAAGAATTTCTAAAATTTTGCATTTCTTTACGAATTTTTGTTTCTCTACGAATAATATGGTACTCCTTATAATAAGATTTAATGAGTGCAAGAAGTTCCTGCTTAGGCTTTATTTCTTTTGCAGTATTCTTAATCAGTTTTAAGTTGCACAAATATCTGTAGACTATTTAAAAAATGCCTCAATAAATGTTATTTGCTGGGTGTTTCTTTTATCGTGTGTACTTAAATTTCCTCATTATTTTTGCGGATAAAAGTGCATTGAGCCGCAGTTATTTGCCTTTAAACAGTAAGTACAGTTTGTTTAGTATGCATGATATACTTCTTCTTTTACATTGTTGAAGCAAAAAGGATCAGTAAAGATTTTAGACATGCAAGATACATTGACTTTTAAATGAGCTAATGTTAACAATTCAAGATAAATCGAAAAAAAGTTATGAATCGAACATCTTCTAATTTTCATTCTAATTTTTGAAAGAGGGAATCACGAATTGCAGTACTTATCTTTTGAAACCAAATATTATGCGGGAACGGCAACGTGGCACCTGAGACGGAAGGCGAGATTGCTCTCGCACCGCCTATCCCCACCATGTCGGTCCTGGAAACCTCAGATCGACGAATGACAACCGAAAATAAAACACTACTTTCGTCGTTCACATGACGACGCAACGAATGTGTGCCGGTCTCTCTTGCCAATAGCGCGTCACAATCGAAAATGCGTGAGGGAGAAGGTTGTCCCTATCCGTCGGGCGAATCAGAGCAAATTACCCCTCAGATGCCAAGTAAATTTTCCACCAGAATACTGTGGCGACGCGGTAAAAGATCGTCGCTTCAAAGAACCGATAGATCGAAGACGGTTCCGCGAACCCGCGGTTTATCGCTCGCGCGTATTCGGCGAACTCGCCGCCAAAAGAACTGCCGAGAACGCCCGCGTCAAAAAAGTCAGTCTGCGACGAACCTTACGAACGATACGGCACGAGCCGCGAGCGAACCTAATTACATTTATTTTTATCGTATAAGCACTTAGTCGTAATAGTAGTTAATAAACCGTTATTTAGTTAGTAAATGTGTATTTTTATTTTACGACAAAACCCACAATACCTTTATTTTGATACATTGAGGGAGATGGGGAAAAAACTATTTTTTTATAAAACATTCTTTACCATATATACTTTTTTTCTGCCATAAACAGAATACTTATATTGCAAAATCATTGAAGGATAATTCAGAGTACTTTGTTCCGTCACGAAGCAACGGTCTTTAGGATTAAGGTAGAACCGGCAAGATTACGATGCGGTCGACGTGCACAGCTGTTTTTGAGTATTTATCATTTTCAGAACTTTTGTTAATTGTATTCGCTTCACCGTTTTTCCGGACGGTCAAGAAAAGCGTCCACGTGCTTAACGTGACACTCTGGCATGAGTGTAAAACAGCTGGGCCTTGCAATTTCGTACCTTCCGTGTCTCAACAGCTATAGACGCATCGCGATGCATCGTAACCTTAAGGGAGGGCAGTCCCTAAACGCAAGGAAATGTCGCATGTCTTTTTATATGAATTTTTTTGAAGGTGATAAAATTATCGAATCCTTTTGAAATTTCTATATCATTTTATTCCATATGTCTAGTTTTAGAAAACTTTTTTTTTTGCAAAATGGCGGCGTTCCGAATTTTTTCTTTCGGCGCCTTTCGCGAGACACCGCAAACTGCTACACCTGTAGGATTTTTTATATTGATCTGAAATAAAAAACAAAAATATTTTCCGATTATAGACAAGGGTAGGGGAAGGATAAACCTAAAAAAATATAAAAAAATATAAAATTGAAAGTTATGTCGGCGTTTTAATAAAAAGGTAATTTTTTTGACCATTTTCTCGACAGTTTTTACCCCTTAAAATATATTTATTTACGCGATAACTTCACAATTTTAGGTACATCCTTCCGGTAGTGTTATAGTAAAACACGTGTAAAAATTTCAGCCAAATCGATTGATAACTTTTCGAGCTACAACACGAACAGTTTTTGAAAATACAGTTTCGAGATAATTGCGTTTGAAGTTTCAACATGATAAAGCTATTAGTTTAGTGACTTACCGATCAATCAACGCGTCCAGGTCCATATAATACGCCCTCAGCTTCCTCAAAAAACTGATTTTCATCCAGGTGCTTCTGTTTTCGGGCTGTGCGAGCTATTTTTGTCTCAGAAAGACTCCTTCGATTCTGCCTCGTTACCCGCGCCTCATCGGTGTTTTGGGCAAAGACTTTGCAATACGTGCCAATAACTATATTCAATGAATTCATCATTTTTAAGATGGAACAGTAACCTTCATTGAATAATCCAGCTGCAATGTAGGCTGAGATTTCAACAATCTTTAGACATGAATGCAGATACTTTGGAGTCAATCTCCAAACCAGCACGTTAAAACTTTCATTTGCATTTTGGGTATGGCCACCCAAGCATCTTTCAAGTAATTCGTCATTGGATGAACTTTCATAAATTGGTAGGAGATACTCTTTCATATCGTCGCCAAGTAATGGAGTGAGATCTTCAAGCTCGAGATTTTTTTCTAAAATGATAGCTTTCTGCCACTTGCACCAGCTTTCGGCCCCAGTTGAGCAGTTCTCATGATTTGGCTCTTGTTTCTTAGAAAAAATATGATAATAAGTAGCCATAATATCTTTTTTCATAATTTCAACACTATTTATGTTTCTCTGGATACTCAAACCATAATGTCTTGTCAATTTTTTTACAACTTTATCGGTCAACTTGCCTTTTCCCGAGAGTTCTTTTTCTTTTCTCACATTTCGGAGTCTGGTGCCCATTCTCTTTTCGACATGGCCGATACACTCAGTTTTTCTAACAGTTAACTCGTCACCATATGGATTTAATTCTAAAATAGCCTTGAAAGTTTTTGAATCGCCATTATCTACATAATTACTATATGAGCCGTTCAGTGCACAAATCGATTAACTCCATAAAACCTAAAGTGGAGAAACGTGATAAAATAGTATAGACTCCTTTTCAAAATTCCCTTCAAAATATAAATACAAATAAGTATTGTAGAATATATAATCGCATTTAGCTTTCCTCTAACGAAGTACAAAATGAATAAGGTGGAATAGCCTTGGAATTAATTACATTTACTTCTGAATTCAATTATTTATTATTCGATGGCCAAACAAACTTCGTCATTTAATGGTGTTATTCGTTATTATTACGAAAATTTATTCTAAACATAAAAAGTTAGGATTCAATCAAGTGCTTTGAGACTTAAATTTAAAAAAATTCAAAAAGTGGAGTTAATCGATTTGTGCACTGAACGGCTCATATCTCACGCCGAAGTTCTCTTCCGATCTCGAAAACATTTCTATCATAGAGTCAACCTCCATTTTCCCCGAGGAGCCCTCGTGATTCTTCATGCATTCGTCTTCGTGATACTCAAACCATTCATGATATTCTCCAGTGTGAGTCCTATTTTTCCGGGACGTGCAAGCTTGGCAGTAACTGCTCTTTACAACTATGTAAATCGATCACTTTGTCGGAATAGTAGCCTATGAGCGTTGTAACACCATACAATGATTTGAACCCACGCTTTTTCCATGTACCGTCACCAGAGACTTTGAGGTTTGTTTCTCCCCTTTTATGCTCAACATTTTTTTTTATCTCTTTTGCAACACCTTTTTGTGAAAAAATATCAAATGATGACTTAGCGGCTGCATGGATATGCTCGATAATTTGACGATACTGCTTTGACTCAATCCAGTGCACATGTCCATAAGATTGCAAAATACATTGATACCTTCTTTTGCGACGCGCAATAGTCTCATGACAAACACTATTCTGTGATTTATTTCGTAACCAGTATGAATAAAAGGTCCTGAATTTATTTCATTCTTACTGCACCGACACGTAACGACAATTTTGAAACCAAAACCTCTCTTCCCTGGCTCTCCAAACGTTATTTTTTGCTTGCATATAGCACAAACCGAAATATCTGACAGAGTAGTAAAAGTTTAGTTCTTTTTTTTTTTAGTTTAGTTCCTTTAGTTCTTTTGCACTTGCACTCAAATCGTCACTTGCTATTTGGCCCGAAATTCTCCCCGTCATTATTAGTAAATTGATTCCCTTCATAATGTCTTTTTTTAATACTTTTTCAAGCTATATTACCTCTCGTTCCCTTTAGATAATTCGGCATGTTTGTTTCAAAAATTCGTACAACGGAACAATATGTGTGATTAAGGGTCGTTTGAGCAGAATTTTCACACACAAAATGTTTATTAATTAATAACAGTAAAAATAACAATAACATAAAAATATAATAACGAATTTTCTGACACAAAACTTCACACAAAATCTCTCACAATTTCTCACGTAAAATCTCACTCTTTTCTCGTTGCTATCGCTCGTTATCTAGTGTCTTCTTTTTCTTTTTCCCAAAAAATCAATACTCCTTGTCGTTAAGAAGGAAGCTGGTTTGCGATTGATATCTGCGAGATATCGCGAGATATGCTACGCGGCTATCGCGCTTTTTTTCATTATCCATCGCGTACGCGGGCCCCGAGGCCCTACATACATACATACATATATATATATATATATATATATATATATATCATATTTTCGAAATATGCAAAAAAATTGATTTTTTAAAAATTGAAAAGGGACTGCCCCCCTTAAGAATTCCAAGAACCAGCGTTCGGCTTTATCACCTGACCTAATCACTCATAGAGCATTCGACTTCCATCCCACCAACATTTCAATTTGACATCGACAGATGGGAGGAGTCTTACAAAGTCAAAGTTCCACCTACATGCCTATGAGTGGTTAGGTCAAAAACCCATCTCTAACGAAGGCACCTCCAAGGAGGGAAAGCCGAAGCTTTAAGGAAGCAGGTTTCCGCGTGAAATACCAGAAAAAAAGCAAAATTACCCGAGAAAAACTTAACATATTATGTAACGCAATCGACAAGTCGCATTTCACTACGCGAAGTACAATGCTTTGTAATACAACCACAACACCTTGTACATAGTGTATACTTTGAATAAGTGACGAGGCAGTTTAGTAAAAAAGAAAATTATAAATTCCTCACCAAAAGGTATAGCAGGATAAGGGGTCAAAAGTGCCCTTGAACCGATTTCAATAGGGGAGGCGGCATTCGATAGGAAATGCTCTGCGACCATTGTGTACCAAATTTTAACCCTGTATCTTGACCTTGAGAAAAATCAGTTTTTGATTTTTTTCAGTACGGCACAGGCGGTTTAAAAATGTGAAAAAATTGAGGATAACAATCATGAGTATCAGATTGTTACTGTAAAAAGTAAAATGTTGTACCACGAAGATTTCGATACATCTACTTTTTCCTGTTTTTTGCGTTTGCTCATTTTTGGCAGTTAGGTTTTTCAATGGAAAAATCTGAAAAAAAATCTCAAACATGTATCGGCGCGTGCAGAATATGACAGACTTTTTTCGAATTTTTTACACCTCAATAAATAGCTGAAAAAGGCCAAAAACCTGTTTTTCGAAGTTACCCCATAACTACCCTTCCGGTCAAGATACAGGGTTAAAATTTGATGCACAATGGTCGCAGAGCATTACCTATCGAATGACACCTCCCCCAATAAAATCGGTTCAAGGGCACTTTAGACCCCCGTGTCCTGCTATACCCTTTTCCTACTGTAGGAATCGGTTATGGCGATATTGTCGATTGTGCTTTACCGCCTAGTCGGACGGATAAGTGATATGTGTGTATGCGTGTGCGAATGAGCGATAAGGAAGTAGGGCCGAAAGACGAGACGTTAGGACAGAAAACGTTAAGACGTGATGAATAGAAGACGAGTTTTTAACACTAGAACTACCGGCGTTAAACCTATCATATTTCAAAATATTAAATAAGTACTTTGAAAAAGGAGGAATCAAGAGGCGGAAAAGATAATCGATTCGGTGATTTACGTTTTTTAAGATGGTCGTAGGATATTTATTCTAAGACTCTTCTATAAACTTGGAGAATTTTTGGAAAAAATTGTGTACCAGTCATTTTGACTGGTTTGGTAGTTCTAGTGTTAAGACGAGAGTTATAAGACGTATATTTTAAGACGATGATTTTTAAGACGTAGTTATAGTTACTTTCAGTTTAGTTTTTACTCTAGTTTTACGTGTTATTTTTATTAAATATAGTTTTAGGTTAGTATATCCGTTTTCTTTTATTCTTGTATAATCGCGTTCCGGAAAACTATACTACTAACAATAAGCTAAACCACCAGAAAATAATCGTTCGGTCTTCGAATTCGGGCGATTCAGTATTTCAAAAATTCCTGATGGACGAAAGGTACTTATCAAATGAAAAACTAATAATATATCATTATTACGAACAACTGTATGTTCCTAAACAAGTAATTTTCCAATTGAAATTCAAAAAGTCGCAAAGTTTGAGGCATTGACAGTTTTGAAGAAATATGAATGTACCATATTTTAAAAATATGGTATACATTTTTATTTCAGGCAGCTGAGATAAAGTTGAACAAAAATTAAATAACGCAAGAAAGCAAACAACTCAGATATCTGTGAAATTGTATTTTGAGGCGAATTGTAATATTTATTAATATTTACAGAATTGTCGCAAAAGTTTCCTAAGCTTATTATTTATTTGAATTACCTATTTGTTGCAACTGCATAATACATCAAAATGAAATTCATTTCAGCGCTGAAGCAAGATATACTCACAAGGTCGAGTTCAATATCATGTGCTCCTGATAATGAACTCGATAATCATATCAATTTCAGATAAGGATGAGACATTTTCGCCATTATAAGGATACTTCCTCGTTTGTCGCAAAGTAACATTAATTTAGGTTATCCATCAATTCTAAATGTTCTTTGGGAGGAGAATCGATTGTTTAAACACATTAAAATATGAATTATAACTATACATTTAATGTTTCAAAAAATTGCTGGATATCATAATTTGTCGATTTGTAGTTTGAAATAAAAACTTTCATTGTTTACCATTACAATATTGTTTTATATTAACCTATATTTTATTTAGAATAGCTTTATTTAAAGTTTGTATATTGAGGATACAGCCCTGGCGCAATCCGAAATGTTCTTGTGTCATTTTGTGTATTGTTTTTTATTGATTTGATTATGTAAAAAGGTGTAGCATGGCAGAAGATCGCCAAGCTCCAATATTGTATTATATTACAAAAAATGTAATCGGACGTCTTCATCTAATAAGCAATGTAATTTAATAACAAAAATTCGATAGAAGCCTTAACACTTAATGATGTAAGCTGAGGAAAATTAATTGTTTAATACTTGTAGTTAGTATGTTTTATGTTGGTTATACGATCTCTTTCTTCAAAGGTCGTTTAATTATAATTTTAACTTTCCGCAGTGAATTATTTTAGTATTATCTACAACTTCCATTACCAAATAGGGTTGCACTTATACTTAAAAAGATCGAAATTGATCAGGATATTTTGACAAATACAAGTGATACGCACGCATCTTTAACATTATTTGGAGTTATCCAAATTACCAAACAGTCGCTTAAAACTGTCGATTATTACAAAAAACTTAACTTCAATTTATACTTTTTTTATAGGATTTAATCTGGTATAAATGTTTTCCTTGCAATGAACAGCAAATTTAATATTTCCAATAACTTTTAATTTATTCGACGTAGTGGCTTCAATATACGTATTATAATTATAATTAATAATATACATTTCCTAACTACCACAACTAGCATGTATTCCACACTGTTTCTTTTATTAGTCTAAACAATCTTTCTCAACATATCTTATCGTTAACGAAAACAGATAATAATACTGCTGGAAGAATCAAACATTCCCGTTGAAACTTGAATCACCAAATTGAGATCTTATTTACCTATGATATACGCAATTAAAAATATTATACAGAAATTGTGCTATTCGTTTTAACAGTAACTTTTATGCAACTATACTTTACTAAACACATATAAATTAAACCTTGTTCATCCTTCGTTATTGAGACACTGTATACATATGCATTATATTATCGTATTGCTAAACTTATATTGACGCGTCTGTGATAACAAGTATACCTTGGAATGTACTTCCACGACAGTAATTAACATTTTCGAGTTTGAAACAGTTGCTTACAAAACTTTGTTTCAAAAACTTGCACAAAAACTCGCTAACAATTATTAGATTTCTTCACGAATTTCCTAAAGGTCTTACTAAAGTGTGAGAAGAAAGTTTAGAAAATATTTATATCTGTTGATAGAAAAGAAATTGTTTGTTATTTCAAGAATTTTAAATCGCGGTGCACAAAAAATAAAATGTTTACAGTGGACTAAAATTTCAATTTATTTGAGAATTTATTGATTTCTGCATTTATTGTCATTCACATCTTATATAATTATGCACGTCGAAGAAAAACGTAATAATAAATTAAAACTTTATGGAAAAGAAGAAAGGATATTTAGATGAATGCTCATTGTAGGAGATATAGTCATCAAGTAGGGGATAGGATTTTTGTAATAGTTTTTATTTCAAATGTAATTATTATCATTGATTTAATGTACGTAGAAAAGGAAAAATTATGCTGAAAAATAAAACTGCAAGAGACAGGCCTGGCTAAAATACGTCTCATCTCTGAACTCTCACACACCATCTACAATGATCTGGAAACAGATAAAATCGATCAAGGGTCAGAACTCTCAGTTCATGATTCCTGCCTTAGATAAAGGAAAAAATCAAATTACCACAGACCCCAAAGAAATATCCGAAATTTTAGCTACAAAATCGCAAAACAACTCTAGCGATTCTAACTATACCAAGGAGTTCCTAAATTACAAAAAGAAAATGGAATCAGAGCAGTCTTTATCCTTCACGATGGCACATAACAACCCAGACTTATCTGTCTTAAACATACTGCTTCAAGTCGAAGAAATTGAACATTTTTTAAGCAAATGTACGAATACCAATCCAGGACCAAATGGAATTCCAAACATCCTACTAACCAACCAACCACAACTTGCAATTAACTATATGTTACTGCTATTCAACTGTATTTGGATTCACCATATTTTCCAAACTAAATGGAACGAAGCTATAATTCTTCCCATTCTAAAGCCACAAAAAATCTCAACTGACTCAAATAATTATCGACCCATCACGCTAACAAACACTGTGCAAATTAATGGAGAAAATCGTCAACCATAGACTCAGATGGTTCAACTTTTTTATCCACCAGAAACATCCAAGTCCGTGCTAATAATACTTTCACTTCAAAAAAAATCTTAGGTAATGGTGTACCACAAGGCTCCGTTTTGAGTGTATCGCTGTTCTTGGTTGCCATAAACGATATTTTGAACCAGGTTACAAGACCAGTTAAGGGTTTTCTATTTGCTGACGATCTGCCTATAATTTGTAAAGGAAAAAAACCCCAGACCATCCAGACACTTCTACAAGAAACACTTGACAAACTTAAAAGTGATCACTTACTTCTGGTCGTAAATTCAGTAGCTTGCTTTACTAGTACATTTATTGCTTATGCGTTATTTTATGATAATAATACTACATTAAACAAAGAATTATATTTGTAAAATTCCATCATATAAATAAACAATATCGTACAATTGTATTCTCAATTTTAAGGTTATACGACTTATTCAATATAAAAGTGCTTGTCACAGAGAATCCTTACGTGACGGAGACAAACGGATTACATATCTGAATTCAGCGCAAAAAGCACTATTAAAATTACATATTAAAACTTTGACGTCAAAAGAAGTGCTTTATTACTCTTCTAGTACTTTTACATTTAACCCTTTGCGGCCGTATTTAATTTAAAAAAATGTGCAATCGTACTTAAAACAAAACCAGTAAAATTTTAGTAAGTTTTATATATACCTCGGAAACATGTTGACTTCGTTAATTATACGATCAGAATGATTCTTTGCTCTGGTTGCTGAAAGCCGACATATGACCGCTAACTAAGGGTTAATACCACTGGCAGGATATTGTGAGAGTGACTAATTGTAAGTGTCTCTATCGAGTGTAAAATCTCGTCCTTAAAAGTATTATACAGGCACAAATAGTTGAAAATCTTGAACTCGATCACGGAGCACTGATTATTCATCGACGGTCGAAACCAACACTGAAATGACTTATTATTAGTGGACACCCGAGACGGACACCTGTAGGTTGCAGCCGCCGAGCCCCACGTAAACAGAGTATATTTTGACAACACTTATTGTTAGAAGCTGTTACTTCGCTCCGTGGTATACGGGGATTTCCCTAATGTCGAATATTTCTATTAACAATTTTCAGCGTTGTAGGCGATTTATATAATTCTCAAATCGTGTTTGAGTGCAACTGTGATCTAGGAGCCCGTGTTGTATGACGGTTTTTCCCAATTGTCGAACCGGGTTAAAGCGAATCCGTATCATAGAATACCGTGTTATACGGGGGTGTTCTCCAATTTCGACCCGTATTAGAGTGAAGCTATGCTATAGAAGTACCGTGTTATATGGGGGTTACCTGCACTTGTAATGCAAGCTATAATATTACTGCGTTTGAAACAGCTGCGCTGAAAATCACTGGCAGTACCTTGTGACTTTCGAAGTTATTTTAATTTCTCAGCCGAAAACAATACTCGTGTTGCTAATTTCAATTGTAGTTCCCCCAAGAAAAATGCTTGCTCCGTCGCCTCTAGCTATGAGTTTTTCTCCTGAGCGTACAATTTTAAAGATAGGTAGGAAAATATCCAGAAAAGTTGGGACAATTTTGAGCATCGTTATCGCTTTGACCATTGTTAAATTATATTTAAATGTTTATAAAACGAAAGTAATATGAATCATTATATTCGGGAGTGTTTATACAATTTGTTTATGCAAAAAAATTAAATTACTTTTACAGTTAAAATACTACAAATTCTGGAAGTTTAAAATTTGAATTTTTTTGAATGTAGCAAGACGTAGTGATTTACTTTCTCGATGTACAAACTTCGTGTTTTTACATATAATCAAGTTGCTGGTCTTATGTTCGCTCTCACTGATTGTGAATCTCGAGACGACCGCGTGTTGCACTTTTCTACCTCTCGGTTCGCCCCACTTTTTCATGTAATTTTTCTCTCCCTAATCTCGAAAAACGAGAGGAAGGGAAAGTTCTTTTATCCCTGTCTAGGCGGGTTCCGAAAAATTGTTAAGGTTGCCTCGAGACGCCCGCAACCATCGGGATGTCTTGATATGGAAAATTCCACATCTGGTGGACACCCCTCAAGGCCCCAGCCGTCACGAGGCAAAGGTCCCACCTAGACAATAGAACTTCTCTTTACCGACGGCCCCCGACCCGGCCCCTATCCACCACGGACGGCCCTAAACCCGCGGGACCCGAAGCATCAGAAATTTGCTAAATTAAAAATGTGCAATTGTACTTAAGAAGTCGAACAATGGGGGAGACCGGATCGTAAACCGTCGTCCCTACATGATTTCCTTCAAAATAGTGTGTGATTAGGGATTGCAATACCGGTATACGGGGATACCGAATACCGGTATTTTGAGCCATTTGTACAATTTTGTAATACCGGTATTCACAAGTTTAAATACCGTTTTTTCGGTATTTACTAGAAATTTTTTAAATTGTCTCCACTATATGTTCAGGTGCAAACAGCAATTGTGCTATGCTCATGGAATTCAATTAGGAGTAATAGATGTATTATACCAAAAAAATAAAGAACAGAATAACCCGAATACTGTGGATATAGAAACTTCTGATTCCGACTTTGAAGAGAGTGAGAGTGAGAGTGATACTGACAATGAAGTTAATGACAATGTAATTATTGAAGAAGATATTGCTAATGAGAATGAAATATTAACACATCAAGAATTGCTTCCTATAATTAATAAAGTTCGAAAAATTGTTAAGATATTTCAACGTTCCCCTACAAAAAATGCCTTATTACAAAAATATATACTAACTGAAAATAAAACAGAACATATGTTAATATTAGATTATAAACACGTTGGAAGAGTTTACTCCTAATGATGGAACGATTTTTGAAACTGAAAAATCCAATCCAAAAAGCAATAATCGACTTAAACCTGCAAATTAATTTTTCCGATAGTGAATTCGTCTTAATATCCAGAACTGTATCAGCTTTACTTCCAATAAAACTGGCTGTGGAGGCATTATGGCGGAGAGATTCTAATTTATTAACAGCTAATGCAACAATAAATTTCATGTTGCAGTCACTGAAAGAACAGCACACATCACTATCTGAAGAATTATATATTACATTGAAAAATCGCACAGAAGAAGGGCATACCGAAATAGAAAATGTCTTACGGTATTTACATAATTATAATGATTTTAAAAATGAAAATGAAAAAGAAGAAAAGAGACTAACCAATTCAAATTTGATCAAGTTTCTAGTAAATTTTCTTAAAATTTTTTACCCACAAACCTATCCACATTCAGAAGACTTCGGTACAATTATCGAAGATGATGATGACACCAATGTCGATAGTGAAAAGGAATTGTCTCTTGAACAAAAATTAGAAGTGGCGATAACTAAGAAATTTTCAACAAACCAAAATACAATACAAAAATCAGTTATATCCAAGACCATCCGACGAGAAATCGATTTATTTGAAGATGAGGGATTTAGAGGTAAATACTTGGAAAAAGTGTATCGCGCGTTGCTAACAGTACCACCAACTAGCGTAGATGCTGAAAGAGCGTTTTCGACAACTAGTAATTTTTGCACAAAATTACGTTTTAGGCTTAATGACAGTATAATTGATGCATTATGTTTTTAAGATCACATTTCAAAAAATTGTAATAGGACCACAGACTGAATAGTGATATTTACACTTTTTTGTGATTTAAATACATAAGACGTTCCTTGTTCCTTTACTTTTTTGTGATTCTTTATATACTGTTATAATTTATAAGTTACAAATGATTTATTGTGATATTTACTCTCTCTAATAAAACTAGCAAATAAAACAAAGAAACACCTGTGTTTTCTTTCTTTTTCAAAAATTCTTACTACCGGTATTAAAACCGGTATTCCGGTATTAAGATCTAAAAAATACCGAATACCGATATTGAACTTTTGGTCCGATATTGCAATGCCTATGTGTGATATAGAAAAATGGATTTCATATTCGCATTCAGTGCCACAACATACATAAGAATTATTGTGCATGTTCTTTGTGCAAACAAAAAAGCTTAATTTCGTAGACATGTTATTTACCTTTCACGTTTTTTTCTGCGTGCCCTAAAATGAGCCTATTGATACAGAAAAAAGTAAAAAACGAGAAACTCATTTATATCATGTAATATTTGTTAAACATATTTATCCAAAAATAATTACACTTTCAACATTTATAAAAAAAAGTGGATATAGATGAATTTTGTTAAGTCTTTGTATAATAAATACTTACCTCCATCACCTCTGGGAAATTTGTTCAAAATCATAAGTTAATTGTTAGGAATAGTAAATTTAAAGTTTGCGCTATCAACAATGCAAGTGGCACTCTCATATCTACATATAGTAAAAAGAAACGAGGTCCTTTTCTTGTTTCTTGTTTTTAACACTTGGACTGCGTATATATTTCGCCGCCAACTTACGCGTGCAGCGGGCGTTTTCTCGTGAACCGCGCGAGAGTTTGGTCATTCAGAAAAATCGCAGTAAATTGAAAACTACTTCATTTTTATCAACGAAATTTTTTTATTTTACACTTAAATATATACTCTATGATTATTTTAACAAAAAAAAACAACATTTTTACGAAATCACAAAAATAGACGAGTTTTAAAGTTTACCCGCTATCCACCACAAATCTACTAAATACGTATTTTTACGTGACCCGCGCTTCAGTGACAGACTGCGAAAAACATAAAAGTACGTTGTCCGCAGTCCAAGTGTTAAGGTCTTGTATTTTTACCGTTTAATTTTGTAAAGTTAGCAGTTAGCAATGTTATATTTGTGTATTATAATAATAAGTGTCTATTTTAGTTATTCCAAATATATTTAGTTTTTTATCTCAAACTATGTATCACGTTAATTAACGTGCGAAAACCCATTCTTATCTAAGATTAATGTACCACAGACTCAATGACCCAAAATCGACGTAAAATAGTACGTCCCAGGAGTTATGACCATAGCAGTTAAAGCCGAAAAAAACGCAAGAAAGGAAAAAGGAAATGTAAGGAATCGCAATGATAAACATCAAATAAACTGTATACTTAAACGATAATATACAAGATAACTGGCATTTCAATATACATTAGCTGACAGAAGACATCGAGCGACAAAAGTACGGAGATGAAAGCATGACGATCGCATTCTTCCTTACTACAGGTGTATTTGACGTATGTAGCAATCTCTTCAGAAAATAATCCGCAGGGCAAAAGAATTAAAGGAAAACCCTAAATGCGTATGTAAAAGCAACAACAAGAGCAATCTTAATTCCATCACTTTCATGATGTAACTTAATCCAACGATCCTTCATAAAGCCAATTGGAATACATCATTTAGTTCGTTCGCTTAATCGACATCTCAGACAGTCGCGTAAGACAGTGGGGACGATGCAGCACGCGTCTGAAGCAGTAGTCGACCTGACAAACGTAATTACCGTCAGTGACGGTATTTGTTCCTGCCGAGGACCGTTTCTCTTCGCAGAGCTTATTGAGCTCAAGGTAGTTTGTCTTCTCGATGCAAATTCTATCCTACAGAGATATTCGAATACCTGAAACTGCCTTTGACTTTTTTTCAAACGAATAGAGTAAGTAAGTGTGATACGAATATAAATGCGATGCAAATTCAATTCAAAATAGAAACTAAAGTTTCAAAGTAGAGTATGTATTTGGAAAAGTTGATCGAATAAATATTTATCCCTTGCGAGATTTCCAATGGTAGTTTAAATACGTACTAAGTCTCGGAATTGTTATTTTATATGCTTTTGCTTTATTGTCTACTATTATGTAACTTTTTTTTTTAATATCATACGATGAAATTAACTGACTACGATTATATTATTGATTGATATGAGATAAAAACATTCGAGTTTTTTCTGAATAATTCAGTTTAAGACCATAATGCAGTTAATTCATCTCATTTAACTGGAAAGTGATTCCAATTTATTTCATATTTTTTTTTAAAATCGCGATGGAAACGCCCAATTGAGGATGAGCCGATGTTAAATATAACAGGTATAATAAGATTATAATCATCATTTAAATGCACGGTTAAAACGATTCACAAGGTTTGTATCCCCCTTTGTTGAATTCTGTCAACGGTACATTCATCAGTAAAACGAAAAATTATAAACAAAATGTATTCTTACAAAATCATCACACACACAGAATTGATTGACTTCATGAAAGTCTAAAAACCTTAGGTCCTGCAAGTACAAACAGTACAAAGATTAACTTATTATTATAAAATTAGATATTCATTTCATTCTACATCAACAGAATCACGAATATTCATCGTCCTGTGAGTTTCGAAGACCTATTATTTCATTACATTCGTGTAAAAAAAAGGTTGACTTAACTGCAATAAAAAATGTCGAACCCTTGACGAACGCCACAATCATTCCTGTATTTATTACTATTGGTAACTGTTACAAATACCAAGCAAACAACTGTCTAACATGTATATTAAAGCAACATATTCATTCACGTGCACACAAACAAAAAGATTATATTCAATTAAATTCAGTCATTAGCATTAATAGCTGTCTGTGAATTCGATGATACCAAATGCAGACGCTCGACTTTCTAGGACCACCTACGAGGTTTCTCGAGAAGGAAAGTGTCTTCTCGCTTTAAAAGTGAGAAAAGAGGGAAAAAAGCGAAGTCGTTCAACGAACCTGTTACCACAACCTCGAGACTAGAACGTGACTCATATTTGTAAAGGCGGTAGCGTAGAATCCTGTTTTACAAATTTACACGGAAACCTAGCCGCGGATCATCGATTTGTCCGACAGACAGGTGACTCATAGTCATCGTCTTTTACGTAAAAGGAATACTTCCTTGAGGAACGCGACCAAACTCTGGCATCGACGTTGGCCTCGCATTCTATTTCGAAACCGGATGCTGTTAAAGTGTCGTATAAATTGCAGCAAATAGATTATTTTGTTCGAATTTTCTGCTCCGTTTCGACACAAGTGGAAAGAAATTTTCTCGAATAACTTTGAAACAGTGGAAGTTGATTCTGCACAAAGTTTGTTTGGTCGAAAATTTAAATAATCTTGAAATTTAAAATAAAAATTTCTTTAATAATCTGTCACCACCACTATATAAACTGTATCAAACAGTGTAACTCGCAATTTTTTATATATGTTACCCAATACTCGCGATAGTGTAAGGGGTCAAGATTTATTGGGCAATACTTGTTACCTCAAGGATTTTTTCTGATCACGAAAATTGCAGCGTAATAAGTATTACGTGAACTATAATTATGTAAAATCTGAAAACTGCTTATATTTTCCCATGATCAAATTTACTTGTTTAAAGAGAGTAAAATCTGATAGAATTCAAAGTGCAATTGAATTAGTAGTGATATGTCCAAAGTGTATGGACGCGAATGTGATTGACATTTTGACAATAACATTTTAAACCACTATATTTATTATGGGTTGCACTCTCATGACCTTGACAAACCTTACTTTATAGGTTTTCATATTCGTCTTGATTGGTCCTATGTACTAGCTCAGAGGTGCTGCAATTTTGCACGCCAGAGCTGTCCTTGGTGACACGCCTGCTACTTCACCTATTCGCACAGCCGAGATGTCACTGATTCACAGTCACTGGCTCGGCATCACAGCCGCACCTACTGGCAGAAGCGTGGTGATAACATTTATATTTAAAAAACTTCGCGACAGCAGAACGCCAGGCTTTCTCGCGTCAAAGAATATTACCGCCGCGGCTATCTGGGCGATATATTTTACAATCCTGTCTAGTCTCCCGCTAGCGAAGTGTTAATAAGTTTCCAAATTACCCATGGTGTACTATATCAATGCGCTTTTTTTGCAGTTGGTATTCTCTGTAGGCCTATTTCACTGTATCGATGCCCTTTTCCGTTGAACCGTTGGTGAAGAACCGCGTTAAAAAATAAATGGCGAAAATATTTTGTAGTAATAATGTAGGAATTAAACGGGAAAAATCAAGAATGTTTATTTCAATTAACAACGAATGGAATATCAATATAACACAAAGCAAAACAACACAAATAATATAATAAATAACGACACAAAACAACTCGGACTACACAAACATTAATCTCTCTCGCACAATTCTCTCTCGGATCTCACAGAAGTCTCTCAGAAGTCGCTCTACCAATTCTCAATCGCGCATATATTTATAACATTCACACGGCATACTCGTTCAACATTCGCACCTCGTCATCAGCTGTTTGCCATAGTGATTACCGATCGATAGCTCCGGGGTCATTGGCCTTTAAGGACAAATGAAGATCCTGTTCCCGGAAGTTTCTCGATGGCTTTACACATTCAGGGCAAACAACTGATGCGCTACATTCATACTAGAAATCCATTCATACCACAATAATACAGCTGAGGGTCCACCGATTTCAATGACTGACTGAGGTGGATGCTCATATGTATGATTACTAAACAAATTTGTGTAATCTACTTTTTAATGCGATTTTTCACCAACGATTGATCGGAAAAGGGCATCAATATAGTGGAATAGGCCTACAGGGGATGCCACTGCAAAAAAAAACGCATTGGTAATAGTACCCCATGGGTGATGTAGAAACCTATTGACATTTTGTTAGCGAGAGACTAGGCAGGATTGTAAAATGTATCGCCTGGCGGCCGCGATGACAACAATGTATTCTTTGACGCAAGAAATCCAGGCGATCTACTGTCGCGGAGTTCTTTAACTACTTATGCTGGAAATTAATTTACAATTTCGCGTGCGAGAACGCAACACTATTTCGCCATGGGGCACAACGTAGTGGTCGATTTCGCCGAAACCATCGCTAGAAGTCCAAAAACATGAAAAGCTATTATTCCTATTTGATTAAAGACATATCGGAGCATACTTTTTCACTAACAATACTTTTTTTATGCCTTACACTCGACGTATGCGATCTAAAACTGTTCTTAAACAAATAACCTTAATCAACATGCCACGTATGTACGTCGTTTTGATCTCCGTCACTGACGTGCGTGGCATGTCTTTCCAGCGCGAGTGGCTAACTATGAATGTCGCCCCAATGTGCCTCCGCGGTCGTGCCAATAGGTACGCGCCTGGTAAGTGAAAGGCAAAGCAATCGGCGAGCTCCCGAGTGCACGGGAAGGAGTAGCAGGCAGAGCTCCTCCAAGGACGGCTCTGGCGTGCAAAATTTCTGTACCTCTGAATTAGCTGATAACCAGAAGAGTAGGAAGTTACAGAGTAAATTTTCGAACCTTATTTTCTTGTAAACGAAATCTTAAACAAGCTACCTTCCTTTTTTCTTTTTGATACATTTTTGCACATAGAACATCCTACTACTCCTAGTTTCTTGTATAAGGTACCCAGAACACAATATCCATTTTTATTTTTTATGTACTAAGCACATTTCTGGATAAGACTTTAAAATATTACGATTGTAATTAGGACGTTTAAAAAACTCATTAAAATTATTTTCCTAAATGTTTCCATTTGTTAAAATAGGTGTCTCATATTAATAAATGTATTTTTGGAATACTATAATAATGAACTATCGTTTTTTCCTTAAAGTGGATGGTAAACAATAATGATGACTTATAAAATAGAATAATAAAAAATGGACTTCTGAAATAAAAGAAATCTGATGATTCCTAAAACAAACTTAATCTAATTGTTTAATCACTTTATTTTATTTTAGAAAATGTTGTTATTTGCTATCAAGTAGAATATTGTGGGGCGGTCGTTATCGATTTCACTGTGCAATATAAATCTGTAATATACGTCGGCAGCATTTCACGGAATACAATGAGCCAGGATCTAAGCTGCATCATCACTAGTTATTTTGCACGCGACCGTAATCCTTAAGTGACGAGTTAACTCTTGAGAACGGTTGAAGCTATATAAATATCGCTAAAGTATCTATTCGAAATTAATTATCTCCTTAATCTTTAAAAAAAAACGGGTTGACAATCCTGAAAAATTTGTTTTTAAACGCTGGATATAACTAAATATAAATAGATTTTATATTAAATAGACGATGTTAATAATGGTTATCAAATTAAGATAGAAAGCAATTTCAATTACATTTCAACGTGCATTTACATTTATTTGCGGTTACCAACTGAAATTAGGAAACGATTGGGACTGTGTACAGTTTAATTAGCTTGTTACCAAAACTGCATTACAGGGCAATTTCTATTCCGATTTTATTTATTTAAGCGTTAAGCAAATTGAGTTACGAAATCGTTTAAACGCAATTGAAAATGGAAATAATATTGTTGAATGATATTTTGAAAGTAACAAAAGTCAATTTCTTTTTAAATCGAGATATTTAGGGCTTGCGTTTCCGTGCGTTTAAAAATATTGATGTCAATTCACGAGAAGATTTACTTGGACTTGTTATCTTGGATATTTATAGTTTTGTCACTATAAATAATTTCATATAGTGATGACAAAATCACCATTTTTCATTTCGTTAAAGTGACTTACGGCACTTTTAAAATACACAGCTCATGTAAGAATACATCTAGAATTACTTTTACACAATGAATGTTTAACATCTAAAAAAAGCATTGAAATAATTGATCTGCAACAAACTATAAAACTTGTATAAAACTAGAATAAGCAGTATAATGCAATTTAAAATATGGAAATGCAATCGAAAATACAAAAACTTTTATAAAAAAAACAAACGGAAATGTAATGTGTTAAGGTTTTGAAAAAACAATAATATAATTAATAAATCGTTAAAACCTCAAATGTATATGCAAAAATATTTCATATAATGTTGCTACATTTAAACATCAAATATTTAATACTATTCCTACCACGATCGGTCAAATGACCGTTTTTAAAACTTCGATTAGAATTTCCTATAAAGAACGTAATTGAATCGCCTTTAAACTTCACGACTTTTCCTCAAATATACGTATAATACATTCACATTATAATACATTTTTCAATATTCACTTCTTTTTTTACTGGACATTTTCTGGGAAAAAATTATCATTTGACAAATTCACCGGTTGCGGTAGGAAAAGGTATGTGTGAAGTGTCGGTAGGAATAGTGTTAAAAAGCAACGTGTATTCGCAAATCATTATGGAAGTATCATTTAATTAATGACCAGTTCCCTGAACGCATTGTTAGCTGACTAACCAGTTAAACATTCTTTTCATAATTCTGTGAATAACACGTAAACGGTAGATTCTAACACTGATTACTCAAAGATGCGAAATTGAAAAACGTGCAGTACTTGTGGAAACAATTACGTAAGACCAGAGATCATTACGAAATAAATATAATCCGGTTTTTAAAGAACCGATGCTGTCACGAAATGACTCAGATCTGCAAGATCGAAGCATTGATAGCATCTAACTGTAAGATAGATATGTAATTTTTCCGATGACATATGTACATACTTCATAACTTACAATCAATTTTATTGATAGGCCTTTTCTGCAGAAACTTTAAACAGTGGAATTAAATATATGCAGTGTAAATAAACACGTTTATTAGCAACAAAAACAAAGTTATGGCTAAAACTTGTAAATATCACTGCAAACTCTATCAAACTACTTACTATATATATAGGAACATCTTCATTCTCTATTATTATAGAAAGAAAATTTAACTCCATTTTTGGAACGTTTCAAATCGTTGAAGCTTCTTAAAAGTGTTTAATGTTTTTCTTGCATTATCATTTATTTCAAAGGGCATTCAATAATAAAAAAATGTAACATTTGAAATAATCGTCCGTCTTGTAGTTGGTCATTTTACTTTCTCGTATATCGCTACAATCTGCAATTCAAGTTTCTGCTCTATTTATTGATCAGTACTTACCCACGCAATTTTATACGCAGTAGCAGTACGCAGTAGCTTTTATACGAATATTTAGCACAGACTGATGATCATATTCAGAGCAGATACGAGCTCCTCGGTTTAGTCAACTTTCAGATTTTTAAATTGAAATTTTTGATCTTTGATTTATTTAATTATCTCATTTCATTTCATATTAAAATCTGTAATTTCGATCTGAAATATATTTATATGATGGATTTGTTAAGTACTAAGATATAAGAGAAAACAACTTAACGTTCATCCGCTCCTTTAAAAAATCACACTAAAACCTCCAGGGTTTTTTCTGACCTGTAGTGTTTTTTCAATTAATACAACAAGATTTTTTAACTTTTTCTTATACATAATACCTTTACTAAGAATAATATGTATTCACTGTGGACAATTTGTCTGTTTGGATCAAATTTAATCTCGACTTGAGTAATAAAAATCCGAGGGCCGAATAAAGGTGAAATAAATTTTCATCGATTCTTTTTTCTTAACACTAGAACTACCAAACCAGTCAAAATGACTGACTGGTACACAATTTTTTCCAAAAATTCCCCAAGTTTATAGAAGAGTCTTAGAATAAATATTCAATGTTCATCTTAAAAAACATAAATCACCGAATCGATTATCTTTTCCGTCTCTTGATTCCTCCATTTCAAAGTACTTATTTGATATTTTGAAATATGATAGATTTAACGCCGGTAGTTCTAGTGTTAATTAAAGGTTTAGTATTCTCACATATTGGGATTAATAATTGGAAATCTGAGTTACAGGTACAACTTGTTATGTTTAAATTATAGAAGCAGTTTTATCACAATGTACAGCTCGTGAAACTTTTTGACTCCACCGTTACATTTTAGTCACGACTCGGATGTAACTAACAAGGAGAACTTACGGTAGTGGACATCGGGATTTTGATGAGCTTCATATTAGGAGAAAGTATGTACATCGAAAAATATTTGCGACCTGTCCGGGCGTTCTTGTGAATGGGCTCTCAATTTGGAGAAATCGCATTTTGAAAAATGCAATTTTTCTATGATAGGTGATATACTCGTAAAGATGAAGCATCTATAGAAGAAGGGCGGTGTCTCGGTGGAAGTGTGGTTGGCTTATACTTTTGCACTCCGCCGAGCATCGTGGTCGAATCCCGGCTGGTGAATATAATCTATATATATATATATATATATATATATATATATATATATATATATTTTTTTAATTTCTTTTCTGCAATTTTTTAATCCTCACAAATTTTATTTATTTAAAAATTCATATATTGGTAACTTATTATAATAACTTTTGAGCAATTATTACTACAAAATTACATTTCTTGGACACAAGCAAGTGAAAAGGGCGACTGTTTTATTACCTGGTTCGCTATTCATCACAACGAATACATTTACCGTTAGGGTATCTGCGTTTTATTACTTTGCCGCAGTCGTTTTGTAACTTGTCAAGTGTTCGGTAAATATTTCAAAAGCATTCTTTCACACTTTTAATCTTACTTTCCTTGCAATTTTTTCGTCATTTTTACAGATCATTAAGTGGCGAAAATGAGGCAAAAACTGGTTTTTCGAATTTACCCCATAACTAACCTCCCGGTCAAGCTATCGGATTAAAAATTTGTGTACAATGGTTTCTTATTGTTACCTATCGAATGATGCATCGTGGAATAATATAGCTTCAAGGGCACTTTTGACCCCCTTATCCTACTAGACCCTTTACTTACTATTTACATAATTCAAACTATATCGTGTTTGGTATCATTTTAATCAGAAGAATCTCAAAAATACATTCGGAAAAGTTACTTTCAGAAAAATTAATAAATAAAAAAGTTTATTGTTGCATTAACAATGCCTCGCCGATACCGTCGAGCAGCTCACTTTGTTTGCTTGCTCTCTGTGTCTCTTCTACTGTCTGTCTTTTGTTAAGTTCGCACTCGGCTCGAGCCCTAATGTAAACACAGATTAGACACCGGTACTCGATAAGAGCACTGCTTTGCCCCCGAAATCTGTGCATTTATCCAGATTTTACTGTGTATCACCTACTATAGAAAAATTGCATTTTTCAAAATGCGATTTATTAAAATTGAGGGCCCATTCACAAGAACGCCCGGACACGTCACAAATATTTTTCGACGTATTTTCATCTGATATGGAGCTCATAAAAATCCCGATGTCCAGTACAGTCAGTTCTCCTTCTAAGAATACATTCTATGATGACCTAAAAATATATTGTCGCTTTTTGCTCTCTGTCTGCGATTTTGAAACTGTTTTCGGACTATGCTATACTCGGAGAGCAAGTTCTTTATCGCCACAAAAACTATGCTTGCTAAATCAGTAAGAAATAGGTAAATTTCATGTAGTTGTGAAGTTTATAATGTACTTTTTCTCAAGCATTAATAAATGCAAATGTATTAACGAAATTAAAGCATATTAATGTCCCATTTGTATAAGATATTTTCAGGCATTCGACTTCTTCATAAAGAATGAATTTTGAAATGGATAAAATGTGTATCTGATTTAAAGTAGGAATTATCAAGCGGTTAACTGCCAGAACGTCATTATGATACTGTAATATATTATTAGAAAATTTGTTTTATCTCTACTGCAAAGTATCGACTAACAACTAGAAACCAAAACGTTTAAGTGTGCGTCAACATTTTCAAAAAGATGGCAAGCAAAAATTTACTATATAACTTACAATGCTAATTTACAACTATGTTTTGATTTTAAACCAAAAATTTAAACTTTTCCTTGTATTGAAAGTTACTATACTTCCAGTCAGAATGGACTACTGGCGCATTGAAAAAAATTTGAGCTAGAATTTTTGAAAGTGGTATAAGTCGATTTTGGAGAAAAATGTGTTTAAGCTAGTTTGAGCTAAACGTAGGTGCCTCCTTTTAGAATTTCAAATGGAAAAATAAATAGAATAAAATATAGTCGTGGTTTCGTCCAAAAAGGCTCAACTGTTACATGTATGTAATAGCATGAAAGTTTTCGTGCGAATGAGTAAAAATATCTCAACATAAGAACAAAGAGACTTGTATGTACCACTTTCAAATATAACGGCACAATTCTCGAGAACACATCTGAAATAAAAGCAGTGTATAATACAGCATCCCCTAAATAGAAACGAAAAACGATCGTCAAGCCACAATACGTATGCGAGAACATAAAAAATATTGTAGCATCAGACACGGTTATAAAGTATTTTTTTTCATATTGTCTTACCATTGAACCAAGAGAAAATGAATCACTTCCCGTTCACGGGCCGCGAAACAAAGAAACATGCAACAGCAGGCTGAATGCACTCGTTGCACGAAAATCAGGCAGCAAGCTGTGAGGAACTCTCAAGCATGGCTTCTCGATTATTAAAACTGAATCTTTGGGCACTTGGAATTTTGTAGAATATCTTTGAAATTTTTTGATACGTTTAAAAATGTATATCAATTGTAACGTATTGGTAAAAGTTAATAACACAGTTGGAAGTAACGGACCAATTTTATTCAGCCATCTACAATACACTGTCATTGTGGTGTCTGCAGGGAACAATTTTTATTTAGTAGTAATATCTCCTTGTAACAAGTGTTCTCGAAGTTTAATTGAAAATTAATTATTCTTTATCATATTGTTAAGCATTAATTGCTGTAATTATTTCGCGTAGCACCTACAACTTGTCGGGAATTTTGACCTACCTAGCCTATGACATCTTTTGTTACATAGGAAAAGTTTCCCAGAGAGAGAATAAAAATCTTACAGCTGAAAAAATGAAGGAAATTACCTCAAAGAACGTACATAGAAACAAATGAAGTGTTATAAATATCAGAAAGGGTTACAAAGGGTTAAGTTTTCGTCTCGTTAAAAATTCTATATTATTATTAACTTCGGTTGAAAAGTGTAATAGTTGATGATATTAACCGTCAATGAGATAAATTTGTTATCGCGTTCAAAAATTGGTAGGAATTCAATTTTAAGGAATTGATACAATTCTTTTTCATAGTGTAGGTATTGTAAACAATACACACCATCTTTGTCACAACTTATCAAGGTATAAAACTCTGTTTCTTTAATACAAAATATACATTTTTATATATCACAATAAGCTAATATTTCCTCAATTTATTTGTTACAAAATGTTAAAGAATACCCGTAACCATAGAACAAGATACGGCTTGAGATATTCGGCGAAACAACAGACATGCTCCATAATTAATTTCTACACAATATATATTTTTTAAGCATTTGCGAATATTTTAAAAACATTTGGAAATGGTCATTAATTATTTTTATGCAGTTGCGGAAAAGAAAAAAAAAGAAGAAAAAATATTAAACCTCCTCGGACTCGAACTCGCGACAAAGAGTACATAGCGATTCCAGAGCAGACACTCTAGCCGCGTCGCCATCGCTGCTGTTGAAGGATGTCCAAAATCGTAGTAGATAGCCGGACACACAGCTTATAGATAAGTGAATTACCTCAATTCTTTCCATTCTTATGCAATTGTCTCTAATGGAGAAACATTGCAAATCACGAAATGAACATACTGTATCAAAATTATGCAAAAATAACTAGTCTTTAAGTACGTTTCGGATCGAAATGCTTCGGAAAAATCAGTTATTGCTTTTTTTCACTATGGCGCAGTCGGTTTAAAAATCTGAAAAATTGAGGATAACAATCATGGGTATCAAATTGTTGCTGTAAAATGTAAAACGTTGTACCTCGAAGATTTCGATACGATATCTACTTTTTCCCGTTTCTTTGCGTTGCACATTTTTGGCACTTAGGTTTCTCAATGGGAAATCTGAAGAAAATCTCACATGTATCGGCGCGTGTAGAATATGACAGAATTTTTTCGAATTTTTTGCACCTTAATAAATAAGTGAAAAAGGCCAAAAACCTGTCGTTTGAATTTACCCCATAACTACCCTTCCGCTCAAGATACAGGGTTAAAATTTGGTACACAATAGTCGCAGAGCATTCCCTATCGAATGGCACTTCCCTCATTGAAATCGGTTCAAGGGCACTTTTGGCCCCCTTATCCTGTCATACCCTTTGCATGAAATTACAAACTTTTATTTTCGATACGACTTTAATAAAAAAAAAACATGCATATTTCATTTCGTCAAAGATGAATTGCATAATCTATAACTGAGGCGCATTATGGTGCATTTATGTACTTAACTACCTTCACGTATGTAACTTCTTGTCTTTAACCTTGAATACTTTCACAATTTTCCAAAAACATTAAAAATTATGTGCTTCTAGTAACAGAGCACAGTTTTTAATAAGTAATATAACGCTTTTGAAGACTTGTGTTATATTTCAATTACACTGTTATTTATAAATTAAGCTTCTAATCACTGTTAAGAAACAATCCATTTTGTGATTTCACGAAATACAATTAAAACCAAAGCATTTGTTAATGGTTCCTGAAAATTACTAAATATGTTTAAAATTTAAAGGCAAATAACACAAACAAAAGATGAAAGACACTGCATTTCAAAAGAAATGTATATCGTATTTAGTTTATTTACATATTCTTAATTTCTCTGATGAAATATTATCACTTTAGAAATCAAATATCAGGTTTCTTTCATTTGTTTACGAACAATGATTTTCGGACGACCCCCATCGATTAAATTCGATGTATAATATGTTCTATTCCAGCAGCAAGACGTTCAATAAATAAATACTTTAAATTAATTTGTAATACAAAACGGAAAACTTGTGTTAACCTCTCGATCACATTTTCTTATTGTCAATGACGTTCAACTGGATGACTCATTTTTAGCCCGCGGCTCAGGAAACAAAAGAGGATATACTTAATAACGCCATCATGGACAGCAGTCTAAATGTATTCGTAGCACGAAGAACATTAAAGTCTTCTGCAATGACACGAATTGACCATGGAACTACTTATTGTTAGAAATATCCAGTTTCGGTTTTAACGAGAGGTAACGACATAAGATTTATACATTAAAGTATTCGTTTAGAAGAAATTAAAAATACAACGAAATTGTCCATCCATAAGATATATTTTATATTTTACATATCTGGAGGATGTGCAGTTTGTATCTTTATCGCTGAGTATAACAAATAGTTTAATTTATGCAATAAGTAATCCGATTATCCTTGTTACCTTGGCACAACGATTGAGAATTGTGTTTCGGTGATGGAACAAACAATAGAAAAATTATAGGCATGACGTTAACAATACGAAATTATCTACTTTGCTCACAGCCCGAAATTATAAAATGACATAAGGGACAAATGGCAGGGTATATCATTTAATTAATCCTTCATAGTTTAATTTTAATTTAATCGCTCACAATCAAAGTGAATCATAAATCAAATTGGTAATTGTCATCACTTAGCGAAAAATGTCACCTACACAGAGTTGTATTACCTGCCGACGAAGAGTTCCTACGAATACTTGAAGTTTTGCTACAAAACTCTACACTACAAACCCGGAAAAATTCATTTCCAATGATAAAAATTATTTATTATTTCATATTTCGATATCGCGATTCAACTATTTCTATTTACACTTAAAACTTTGTTGCAAAATATTCTCCCTCCTAAACAATGTAAGCTTTCATTGAACAAAATTCGTTAATAAATTATAAACTCCACAAGAATATGATCGACATGAATTTTTCCTGATTACAAATAAAAATATTGAAAAATTACAATTAATTCATTTATCACCGATGATGTAAAAGTATATTTTCCAGGGACTGAAACGGTTTCGAAAACAATTGTTTGAAACGGCTACACATTGGTTCTGACTGAAACAGTTACGGGAACCGAAAAAATATTATAACTGTTAGAGATATATCGGTTCTGGTCTATATCGGTTTTGGTTTCGGTTCTGCAGAACTGATATTATATCGGTGTATCGGTTTTATAACTGCTATTTCTCAGTTCTTGTATTAAAACTCAAAACCCACAATATATCAGTTCCGTATTGGTTCTACAATGCTGCAACTGATGCTTTTTGGCTTTGGATCGGTAATAGTGCGGTTCTACGTATGTATATAATAAATAATATGATTTTTAATCGAAAATCGATATAATATCGGTTCTGCAGAACCGAAACCGATACAAGTCACAACCGATATATCTATAACAGTTATAACATTTTTTCGGTTCTCGTAACTGTTTTAAGAACCGGAATCGATATCATAACTGTTTTCAACGAATTTTCATTCCATTTGCAGATTTTACAGATTTTTACAGATTTCCTATAAATAACGTTATAAAATTAACAGGAATATCTTTACCTCCTAATGCATTAATAAAATGCAGGTACTTAATACAACTTCTCATTACATCTGATAATATAACTATTTTCAAAAAAGAAACGTATACATCGTAAAATAGTTGAAAATTTTTATTTTTAATAGATTTACAAGAATTTTACGGTCTTAACTTTAATTATAATTAAGTAAGCACACAATGTACATACATTGTGTGTTTACTTAATTACAATTAAAATTGAGACCGCAAAATTCTGTAAACCTATTAAAAATTCAAATTAATGCGCTGGTTTATTTTATTTATATGTTAATATACACGTTATTATTAAAAATATTTAAAAGAAACAGTCAAATAAGAATATTAATATTACAGGCAATTAGAACTTAATATATTACATATTAAAAATTCACTTCGTCATTTGCATTGATTTATTTACATTGTAATTTTGAATCGAAATGGTGGTAAAGCAAAAATAGCCTTCTATAAACAGAATTCTTTTCCCGTCTGAAAGATGATAGCATATAATATTAAGATTTTTCCTAATATTTAAAAAATACAATGTTATTAGCAGCAGTTCAAGTAACATATAAATTCTATGTAGGAACACTTTATTGCAAACGAAGTTTGTAACTTCCACAAAAGAAGTCTTACAAAGTTAAAAATATTATAAAAACAAAAGAACGATAATAATACGGATATATTATATATTACTTTACAGCCACGAAAACTTTTAGGAGTTGAAAACTGAAAAATGAAGTATTCTAATAACCAGAGACAACCGCCACTATGGAAAGCATTTGCGGAACATTTCGTGCCGTAGATATAATATGTCAACGTAATTGTACTCATTGTCAGGTAAATTACGGACCATATAACCAAAACAAATGTTCACGGTAGGTGAAGCTGCCGAGGAAGTAGTTAACGGTAAGAGTAAGAGCTCTTCGAGTATATTCACCGCACGAAACAGTAATTACGTGAGGAGCATTGAATCTGCCATAAGCAATCTATCGACCATGAAACCAATTCAACCGAGTCTTTTACCATCTTCATTGACGCCCGACGAGAAACTTGAATCGAATCCGACAATTCAGTGATCAAACAAGCGCAACTGTAGGATGTCAAGGTAATAGTGTAGGCATAGTAGGAAAAGAAATAGCAGGTATAGTAGTGACGATAGCCGTATCAATACGGAATAAATGTGGTAAAGTTAAATCACATGATTTCAAGGAATATGATAACTAAATGGGGGGGGGGGGGGGGGGCTTCGGCTGGTAAGGAGATAAAGACTTGAACTCGCAATTGGTGGATCCGATTTCAAATCCCCCGTTATATCTAGCAACATTTCTCTACATGATGTATATGTATATATATCACAGCATTGGTGGTACGGAACCCAGCTAAGACAATAGGTATATATGTAAATGCGCAAATGGTTTCGATATGGCTAGCGAGAGGCAACGGGCCTCAATAATTTAAAAATCCCGTAGAGTTCTGCTTTACAGATTCAGAATTCGAAGACGTAAACTGTTTCAACTGCAACCGTGTAGTCGCTTTGAAATGTTCGTGGTATACGAGGAATTTATTTTTCAAACATTTCTTTCAGGAATACCATTATTGCAAAAATTATTTGGAATAATTAATAAGTCACATTTTTTAAATTTATATAAAAACAATAGTAAGTGACTGACGGTAAAATCAGCTCTTTTCAGAGCGGTCATATACAGGGTGGAGCACTATCTCTGTCCACCTTGAATATTTCCGTTATTTGTAATAATATGAAAAATTGTTATAAACAAAAATTGCACGGTATAGAAGGGGACATATTGTGATAGAAACGTGTTTTGCGTGGGTGGAGGCATAGAGGATATTTTAAGGTGAGCCCTATTTTTTTAAATGGAATCCTATGTTTTTCTTATCACTATTTGATAGCCAATGTTGAGCCTGTGATATAAGAAAGTTCATTTTACTACCACATTCCACCTCGTATGACCTGCCACGGTAGCTCGTTGAAATCGTTTCAACATTGGCTATCACATAATGATAAAAAAGCAGAGCATTCCATTTAAAAAAATAGAGCTGACCTTAAAATCACCTCTATGCCTTCACCCACGCAAAAAATATTTCTATCACAATATGTCCCCATTTATACCGTGTAAGTTTTGTATACAACATTTTTTTCATATTATTACAAATAACGGAAATATTCAAGGTGAACAGAGATAGCGCTCCACCTTGTATGTACTTTGTATATACCTATGTATGTACGAAGGAACAACTAGACAAGAACCCTAGTTCAAGCGACAAAAGAGGGAATTTAAAATGTAATAACTTGTTTATAACACAAATATCAGATTTCTAATTGATCCGTATTTTGTGTTTGACTATATAGTTTTTGCATACAAATATCAAGAGAATAGATTAAAAGACTGAAAGTACGAAAAATAAAATTTGTTACTTTTTAACATATTATTTAAATAAATGGATTTTTTAAAAAAATGTTTAAATAAGTTTGAGGGCGGTTTCCTCCCATTTAACGTGGGCCATTGCCGATAAAAATACTAGGTGTCAAATATTTTCATGAAAATTATATCAGTTTCATAAAAATAGGTGATTTACATTTCGAGATGATCTCTTGTGAGAGTTGTTTTCACGCCTCAATGTGTATTTCTTCGTGTTGTGCTAAGCGACCTTGAAATTGGCGATGGTACGCTTTGAATATTTTCGTTGTCAAGGAGAAGGATTATTTTCCAAGAAAGTTTCAGCGGCGATGAGACTACAGTCTTGAATTTTTAAATAACAGCTTTCGAAAATTGTCACGCCTAAAGAATGTCTACAGTTCTTATTTCAATAATAGTCATTCGGAAAAAGCACACGTTGTGATCGTCCGTTTATATTTTATTGCATTAATGCTTGAAATTACCTCATTTAAATCCAAGCAAACTTTTATATGATGGATAACAAAATTTGCACAAAGCTGATTCATTTATTGCCAAATTTCTTAAGTATTATTATACACCTATTTTTACTGAAATTCATCAGTTTGAAGAATAAAATGCGGTTTTGCAAAATGATAACATAGATTGATTTTTATCTGTATCATTTATATTAAGAGAAATTAACAGTCCATCAGCTATTAAGTGTACATATATACGTAAATTTATATATACCACTATCACAATTAAATCTGTAATTTCTTCATCGAAGTAAATAAAATCTAATATTTATGTCGATATCAAAATTAGAACGATTATACCTATCTTCAAATCATTCCCGGCAGTGTTCAGAACAATTCTGGCGATTAAGTATGACGCGATATAAGTTGAATCTTATCAGTACACGTATTATCTTATCCGATGTAGATAACTCGAAATTTCTTGTTAGAAATCCTTTTGACCGTCGCATTTAATTTTTCCATCACCTGTATCAATTCCTTCGTCCTAATGTAAAATGATGTATTTGCAAAAGTATAAGTAACTCTCGCATAGTGCGAAAACTTTTAATGCGTTATCCAGAGTAGTACTAAAAAATTCGTTCTGAAAAATTAATTTGAGATTTTGTTGCACAGAGAAAGGGAGACAGCTCATCCGTCTTAACATGTGAACTAACGGCTATTAATTCGATTAATGAAGAAGATAATATTTAAATTAGTAGGCTCTATCGCTTCACCACGAGCTTCAAAGTGTCGTCAGTTTAGTTTTTATGAGGTACTGATGTAATCAAAATACCAACAAGTTGACGAATGTGAATTATTTCCAAATTGTCCACGAAAATATTAAAATCACTCCCAGTGGAATGCATGGTGCACTTTGAGAAATACTAAAAATTCGATATAATTAAAAAAATAATATATCGACAGGCTTGTTTAGGAACAACGAAAATGTTATCAGTCTTTATAGATCTAGTCCTCTACACTTCTATATCAAGCAGCACTTTATTCAGCTTGTTTCGGAATGTATTTAGTTTCCCATCAACGTAATTTCAATTTTGGATTTTGAAAATGATTGTGTACCTTTCGTTATCTTTTATTTATAGTAATACAAGGTGCGTCTCGTAACGCGATCAGCTAAATGAGTCATAAAATATGTACTATAAGAAAAAATATTTTGGACAAAAGTTGCACAGTTGCGAAGGGGACATGAAATAGTAACATTGTATTTTTTCCATTTTGCTGTTTTATCGAGATATACAAATTACCTCCATATTTTTAAATGGAATGTTTAAGTTTTCTTTTTAAATTCTGATAATGCATCGAATTTTCCGTAAAAAATCATTATACTACGTAGGGTCTAAAATAAATAATTACTGAAATATTCACAAAATAATTATCCTGCATTACGAGACATGCTTATTCGTTTGTGGTCTTCTATTTGGAGACGTAGTAGGAAAGATTGATGACTAATTGTAGGAATTTCTTTTTGGATAGTACGCTTTGCATTTCTAAAGTAACAGTACCTCTTTCCCTTCCGAGTCGTTTGTGAATAATGTTACCGTAGGATTATCTCGAAAATTGTTTGTAATTAATGTTGTTAATTAAGTAATTGTTTGTAATTACAATTCTTTCAAGAATTCTATTGGCATTTCGGTATTCGTTTTAAGCAATTAATTTGATAAACTTTTGAGTAGCTGTAAAATAAAGAATCTTTGTTTGAAAGATTCTTCAGAAAATTTGTCTTCCTCAACAAAATTTCGTCGGATAACCGGTAACAATACCCATCTTACAACTGCGACAGTGTAGCCAATGACCTCTGGGTCACTGCGACATTCAAGTAACAGGGATAGAAGAAGGTATCGTTGGTACAACTTATAAACTATGGTAACCATTTTACAGTTATTTACAGTAGATAATAGAACAAATTTTCCCTTGCTATTTCCCATTCTTTTGTAGTGAAACAAACGTTTTGATAAAACAATTTATATAAATCAATAATAAAATAAATTGGAAAATCTTTAATGTAGTAAATATTTTGAAAACTAATACTGCGATTCCACCAATTTTTTAAACCAAATACCTAATTACATCCATGGTAACGCGTTTGCTATAAACTACGTTAATGTTAATTCAAAATATCCAATATTTGCATTTCCGTATTTAGTTGTTTAACAATATTTCCATATATATAATCCATTTACAAACGTTACAATTAAACACACTTATAAATGAATGACAGTTCTATGAAAATATCTTTAGTGCATCAGGTATACATTTCGTTCAGTTTGGTTGAAACTAGTAGCCGATAAGTTTTGATAACCTAACAATACAAGATAACCTTGGTCATGGTCGTACCTTTTGTTATTCTGACTGTTATATATTATTTATTTAAATGTGAGTAGTAAAACTGGCAATATACTGACACGTCGTAATACTACGGGTTTGAGTTTTCGGTAATTACTCTTTTATTCAGGCGGATATATTCGAACTTAAGTGACTAAATTAATAACATTCCTGAACGTAAATTTATTTATGTTACTCAAAAGGAAGCGGCTGAAAAGTGGACCACGTAGCAATCTTCTTACTGTGCCACCTAAAGAATTTCTCCACGTGATAAGTGTATCATAATGCCGGTCGTTCGGAAGCCAGCTAAAATTGTAGGTTTCATACCAACTGATCGCTGTACGCAATGTCAAAAATATAAAAACAATACCAACAATGAAGGAGATGCCAATACACGAAGGAAAAAGAAGCGAGACATTTTGCTGAGTAGAGAGTGTCGACATTGGCTCACCTAGATAATACCACTGATAAGAAAAACTTGTTCAAAAGATGACTTGTTCACGCACGACAACTTTAAACTCACTTCCCGATATTAACCTATTTATGGCCAGCCTAAATACAATACTGACAGTTCTGTTTGAAATTTTTGCGTGAACTTAGCGCACATGTGAATCACTGGTAACTGTTTCCGTGTATAAACTTAGAGCGTATTGTATTTGGCAATATGAGTCAGTCAAAAAAAAATGCTAATCAACGCGAAACGGATTTCATTAGACACATGTAAAACACGTGTACTTACATTCATGAATGGCAGCGAATGGGTTAAAGTATCAAATAAAAAAGAAACAAGAAAACGTTATAATCTATTCTACAATCCAACTTCAGGTCGATCCAGGTGACAAGACATATATTTCGTGACTTACCATTTTGCTGGATAAGAAAGTCGGTACTCCTTTAAATCCTTGTATCCAGAGGCTGACACCAATGGATGAAAGTACTCACAAAAAACTGACTGTAAATTACACGTACGTCATGGCATGTCGATTCACATTCGCAGGAAACGAGCACTGGAAACGAAGCACAGCGCGAAACAAATTCGAATTCAACGACCCGACGCACAACGATGTTCACCGCTCGACGGTCGGACACACTACTGATACTAATCGGTGAGTCAGTGCGCAAGGCACGGAGACTCCCGCCGCGCCGCGAAACGTCAATCTGGAAAACGCGTTCGTGCCTGTAATTGTTCAAGAATGTTGTTCTTGTGTTATTCGTCCGCTGCTTGATCGCGTAATACCTTCAACGCTTGTATGGATGAATTTGATGGTTCAAACTTTGTTCCAAGGTGTAAGGAAAATTTATCAAGGTTTTTTTAATTAACTTAATAATTGCTAATTGAAAGTTATGTTGCGGTATCAATAACTTGGTGGTTCCAGCTTTGTTTTAAATTGTAAGGAAAATATTATTGATGTTTTTACGATTAATTTAATAATTGTCATTATAAGGTTGAGTTATAATACCATCGAACTTGATCGATCGATTAATTATCGTACTTCTGGGTAATGAAGATTTTGCAATGGTTATATTTAGACAAGAAGATATTCACTCGAGTCGTGTATAATGTAAGGGAGCAAAAATTATTTGTTAGCCTTGTGCCTCGCGAAAGGTTGGTATCAGTTAATTCTTCTTTCTGCATTATCATTTACTGTCGATACAAATAGATTAATCGATTCATTGCGAACTATGAGATATCTCGCAAATTTCGGTATAAGTTTGAATCAATGAGTTAGCAATAGCAAGGAAGTCTGGACAGTTCTTCTAGGAACAAAGTATTATATTTTTTGTAGCATTAAAACGCTAGGGCTGTATTTGCAACTATTACATTTAACGTATAATTCTGAGAACTTTTCCTAATCTCTTCAACTTGCTTAATATTCCTGGAAATAAATGGGTTAATTTGTTTATTTACGTTTCAGGTGTCTATATCCTTTATGTTTATGTTATATTGTTCTTCAGAGGTTCACGGTAAAAATATCTTTTATAGACTTTGAGATTTAGAAGGCTGCAATATGATTAATCTCTAGAGAATTCAATAAAAAAAGTTCAAAATTGAGTAATATGTATATTTATGCCGAAATATTTTATAGAGTAAAATGTTACAATTACACATTTTGTAATCATTATTATTGATAACATTTTAATATTTAGTAAAATTACTTCTGTTTATTATTGCGATGCTGCAATACTTACAGAGATGTTTTTTTAATATACTTAAAGGGAGGTAATATGTATTCGATCTTGAGTCTCACTACTTTCAAGTGCGAAAATAATATTCGTATTCCATACTACAATAAAAAAATGGAAAAGAATTTTACATATTATAAGTCAAAAACGCTTGTTTATAAGTCGTATACGTCCTACATTTACAACAAATTTTGGGGAAAATGCCTAGGAAAGTTGAACTCCTAAGCAACGTTACCATATCCTCCCTGTTTGACCCAAACAATAATAATACTTGAACGAAACATCTCAGAAATGTGCTTAATTTACGTTCTGGCGATGATATAGATGATCACATTCTTTATCAACGTTGCTGTCGTAAAACTCTATCGTAATTAATAAGTGTTTACAGGTCAGAAGAAAAAATTCATCAATATGAAAGCTTTTTCGTGTCCATATTTAGATGACCTCATTTTTATAGTACGCAAAACATGCCTTTGCAGAGCAAACGCCAATTTCTGAAATAAGCTGTATAACACATACGTTACGTATATATATTCATGTACTTGCAACGTATAAATAAACATTATATTTGTTTACTTTAAAGTTGCATAGCTATATCGAGGAAAGACTGTGAATGAACTGGTGGAAGAATGATCTGAAAAGTACCGGTAAGTCCGATCGATGTTAACATCTCTAACGGTAGTACACCGATAACAGGTGGCACTTTCACACAGTGCCGCATGGACTGCGCTGTAAATGATACGCACGTTACAAGAATATCAGAACTTTAAGATTCTCCTTGAGATTCTTATATCTATAAAACAAAACCAAAATTCCATTTATGCTCTAATCTTTCTAATTTCCTAACATTTTTATGGAAGTAAAATAATTATAGTTTCATTTTAACATACAAAGAGTTTAATTACCGGAAAGTATTAAGGACACGTACCTGAATGTTTCGAATGATTAAATAATGTTACAAGGTTTTCTTAAATATTTGAATTGTTTTTTATCCGGTATTTTTTTTTATAAGATACGCAGATATTTTTTCTTTGCGAATTAAATCCCATTGAACAGGCTCCATTCGTTTTGTAAAATGTAAAATTAAAAAATGTCAACTGTATCGAAAACTGATGCCATTAATTTATCAAGTAGAAGGATTAACAGTACATCTACCAAGGTGGTCAAAATGAACGGTTCCCAATTTTTTCTAAAATTTATCTGAACTGATACAGGAACCAAGAAGTAAATATTCCACTTCTATTGTATAAAACCTAAATTAGTTAATCAATCATCTTTTTCACCTATTCATTTCTTTGTTTCAAAGTACGTACCTAGTATATTAAAACTGTAGTAGATATAACGTCGATAGCTGTACTGTTAATTTCTCAAAAGATATTAAAACAAGTTATAACCTGCTAATTTGATGTAACGCCAATAGCTCCAAGTAGCTCTGCACCGTTTTGCGTATTTAAATGAACAACACTGAATTTAAACAAGCGATCTGATGAAACCGTACTTCCTTTGAACTTATTTAGTCACATTTAAGTTACGTACATTTTGCCTATTGCGTGTTTAATATAGCTGTATAAAGTTAAGTTTTCTCAAGATCTGCTGAGAAAAGAAAGGAAAATACGTGTCAAGGATAATGTTTATGTTGCGCACAAATTGCGAGCCGTGACCCTTAGTAGCAATGCTACTCTGAAATGTATGTATAAAAGAACTTTCTCATTAAAACCGTTTATTGTACAACATTGAACTGGTACTTACATTTTTTATTCCATAAATACGTTAGGGGTTTACAAAAAATTGTTAGTATTCACTGAAATATATTGTAAAGTGCAATATACAAATTTATAAATTTATGTATAACCACAAAGAAATAATATAATGACCTTCTTTCTTAAATTAAAATCTACTTAGGCAAAAAGTCTATGTAACCATACGATGACTGCTTCAACAATAAACAATTTTTATTCGAAAAATATTTGTTTTACTCCCATATTCTCAAAGATATTCAAGCAAATCGATTTTTCCCCCTTGTTCTTTTCTTTTTGACGAGCTTCGCATTAAATTGCGCAAATGTGGTTGTTGGAAGCAATAGTAACGATTATAACAAGTTATAGGTGTTCAACTTCATTATATAACTTTGCGTCTTTCACAAAGAAGATAGCTTTTCTATTCCTTTTTCTGCCGCTCCGACTTTCATTTAGTCCTTCGTTCCTTTAATCTAGAATGCATAACGACCCTACTGTGCTTGTATCAGTTCAAAGGAATGAATTGATGTTACAAATACTACAAATTAGCAAGCCATTTGCCTATTTTCAGCATATTTATATGTAGGTTTGCAAGAGAGCGACGAACGGAAAACTTTATTCAAACTGGGTTCGTTTGTTTGGTTTTGTATTTGTTTCCGACTTTAACTACTATCGAGTCATTTCGCCTAGGGCCTAAGTGTTTTAGGTGGGTCTCGAATCACCGGCGATATGATATCACATGCGAAAAATTCCCCAAAGCTGGCGGGAAAGTTCTCGGAGCCATTGATTGCGAGTCGGAGTCCTTACCTTTTTACTCACCAAAGCCCCTGTATCATATTTTGTAGAGTAGGTCAGAGTTTTTGAGTGTGGTTAAAAATCAGTGACTAAATGAGACTAAAAAGAAAGATGCATGAAACAAAGTAGTAGCGTATCGATGAGAAAACGGAAAAGGGACCAAGAAAGGGAATTAAGTGCTCATCGAACGAAAACGCGAGATATGTATCGCTCTGTTACATTGTAATTTTCTTTACTTGTAGTTAAATAAATAATTATGACAGCTTAATGTTAATTCCTTGTCTTGTACGCTGTATATCCATTCCTACATACATTTTCAAATTGTTCCTATTTGCTGTATCACTTAGGTTTCATTTCAATTTGGTTACGCCTTTTTTTCTATCTTTCCTGTAACTTACAATATCATAACAGCATAACGTTTTATCACATTATATATCACATTATAACGGGCACCGAATTTATGTCAAATATAATTGATATATTTATTTTATTCTATAAAACATAGTCACTGACAACGAGAAAACCTTTTGTTTAATAGCTCACAATTGATGTGGTTTAATGTGTCAACGATTACTAATGGCAGGCTGATATTAGAGCCCGTGGAAATAAAAGGCTAATAGCAACTGTCACTTTCCTTTCGCAAGCAGGTGTCACGAAGAATGGTGTGCTACACTAATTGAAGGTGACTAACGAAATACCGTCGCAGAAGTCACATTTAGATAAACTCTGCAGCTCATTAGGACATGGACATCTTATTGTTATTTTATAATATCTTAAAACATGTCTTTGAATGCGTACAAAAGTGAAATAAGAATTCTAAACAGGGCAAAACCTACATGCAATGTAAAATGTACATTAAAATCTGAATATGAATTTCTAATTAGTCGAATGCAGTATAGCTACGACCATTTATGATTATTAAAATACATATGAGAAATTGCTAAAAATGTTGTGCACGCACATTTCGTTAATTATATTCCGTTGAATGGAGTACCGAAAATTGATAAAAATATAGATTAGATAATACTTATCAACTGCAATATTTTAATTGTAAGTAACTGAATACAATTAACTTGTAAAAACGTTTGTATGCTTTAATATAGAATTTCCAAAATTGCCACCTTTAAGGTGTGCGTTTTTTCCACTTTTAAGATAATTAAATTTCGTGTCAAATGCCGAATATTTAAGCAACAATATTAATATATTCTCTGGTATATTCAGTTTTTAAGATACTAAAATCGATAAAATACTGTTTGATATGTAACTATTATGCTTTACTTTTTGCTACTTTTACTCTGTAAAGATGAATTTTAAACAACTGAACTTTCACTCAAATATAAAGGACAGGACGATAAAAACTCTATCATTTGTACTAAAAAGAACTTCTAGTTCGTAATAACATTGCAAAATTCATTGATAATAAGTAACATCACAGGGCAGTGTTTAGATAAATGTTAAAAAAATGTCAAAATCACACGTTCTATCACTGTACACACTCATCCCAGAATGAATCATAATCTCACTCGTACTGTGAATTGCACGTGCATGTGCAGATGTAATACGTACAACACTCTATCTCTTCTTTTATAATAGCTGTATGATTCACTGAAAAAGTGTCACAACATTTCATTATTTGTATCTCTGATTAGATTGTCGACATTGTCAACATCTTATTATTTGTTAATGTGCCGTCTTTATTCCGATTTTCTATTTATCTTAAAGTACATAACAAACGAAATACTTTTCATATTACGTTAATATTAGTAACCATATTAAAAGTTCGCCCTTTAAGTGCAACTACTCATTTTATCAAACATAAATACAAGACTTAGAAAACTGTTGCTTTTATATGAACGGTATCATCTATAATCCATAAAACAAATATAAATAACCATACTGGTTTAACGCTGAACAGTTTACGCATCTTTCTTAAATAAAACATAAGATTTGTAATTATTAAATGTCGCTGGAATAGCATGGTAACCAGTAACGCATTAAAAACTTGAATAAAAGTTAAGATAATATACGGACTACATGGAAATTATTGCACGTCTGACAATTATTTTCAAAATATACTGTTGAATACTTGCGGTTATTATCCACAATAGTTAATAATAGTTACTTATTAACTATCATAATAGCTATAATGATTGTTGCTTCCAAGTTATTGTTAAACATTTGTGGTTATTAAATGATTTAACGTAATGATGTAGGACATTTACACCGGCCGTACACTTTGTCCTACATTTCGTAATAATTATGCAATTTTTTTCATCAGATTTATTAATTACTTATATATTTCTATTAAAGGTTCTAGTGTTTTTACTTTTCACGTGAAAGCCTCCAAACTTTATTTTCTTTGCAGTAGCAGACCTTGTCATTCCGTTTTTCAATTTCACGTCTGTATATTGCCAGAAAGTTTACGTTTTTTCTTATCCCTTTTCTTGTAAATATGTGGGAATATTATTGGTATACTTCGTTTGGCAAGTTCATTAAATTCCATTCATGCTATAATAAATACTAATATACTTTACACAAGGAACAATATGTAGACATTTTTAGACAATATGAGACATTTTTAATTATTTCGCCGTATTACGCAAAGATAAAAATCACAGAAAACCGCTAAATTCCGTTTTAAATTCTTACGGATTCTTACATATATGTATATATCGACATCTCTCTATGTTTTATATGTTGTGGTTTATGTCAGCTCTTCCTTTAAATCGCTGCGTCTTTTCCAGTACAGGATAAAGAATTCAAAAGCTTTCCACTCTACAGAAGTGTTCCCGCTGAGGACAAATTGCCAAACAGGAAATCGTTACAAATGTAATCAATGACGATTCCTTATTTTTTGATAGAAACGTTAATGATAGATATAGTATATAAATGAGCAAAATTGTCGTTTAAATAATTATTCTACAATTTTTCTCTTCGACAGCTCCATTGAAGTTAAATATTATTCTTATATTCATCAACAGAAATAATTAGACAAATTCAATTTAGTAACTTAAACAAAATTTAAGACTTAATTTCCTCGCAGTTGTAAAATTAATTTTCTAGAAATTTATGCAATCTTTTTATTTAAATAAGAATACAAATTATATTTTTCTGTTTAAAAATTACCCCCGTACCTAGTTCTAATTGAATTGCCAATAAAGAACTAATACCTATATGCAAATGCAGAAGTTTTAGGATAACTGTAATCTATGATACTAAAGGGAAGTTGTACAAAAAAAACAGTACCTTTTACATGAAATTAATCCTTAAAAATGATGGGATTAAAGGAAGCTTAAGAAAGCTAAAGGAAAATATTCACTTTCCTAGTTTATTATAGTGTTATATTGTTAGTGTCCTTAAATTACAGTGATCGCAAAGCACTCATTGTTCAGAGATGAGCGTAGATACTCTTGCTTTATCTTCGCACATCTTCTTTTCTCCTGTTATAGCAATAATAATATACTGCAAAAAACAAACATGTTGTCTCGCGCAAGAAAACGAAAAAAGTACGCAAGTATGCAAAACTGAAAAATTACACTGTCCTACACCATTTTCGTTTTCCAATGGCCACTGTATGATTCCTGTAGGGACCATTGCCCTGAACGCGAATTCGTCAACGGAATTTCTTTATCACCCTCTGTTTTAGAAAATTATAAGTTTTTGTAAAAACGGTGAATTTCGGCAAAGAAGCTGCTATTACGTGAAAACTAAAAACCGTAGGCAGTTCTTCGTGGTTTCAAAAAATAGAGGAGTGTTTCGTAAGTATATAGGTTTGAGCAGCTATAATATTCCGTACTTTTTAATGGTAGTAAATAACTACCAAAGTTTAAAAACGAGCGGATGCGCGAATTTTCTACGCACTAATGTTGCATTTTCACATAAAGTACTATTGCTAGCACAAATTTACTAGAGATTATTGAATTCTGCGGACAATTCTGAAGTAAAAACCTCCAGTGAGAAATGTCATAACTGTTTTCGTTTTGGCACAATTTAAGAAAATATCCGTCAAAAACGTGTGCCGACCGTTTTCTCGCTACGACGCGTCGTATTATTAATTTATCGAGAACACCACGTATAAAATATTTCTTATTCACTGTTTGAAGCGAATTTTGTTTTATTAATTAAATTAAAGAGAGAAACAGAGTAAAGGAGAGAGGGGTTTTAGTGAGTATACGTAAGCGATAGGTCTATGGCGTTGTACACTATCCGCAAAATAAAACTTTTGCAGGTGTGCGTAAAGCATTTCCCCTGTATCAAAAGAAGAATGTTTTTTCTGCCAGCATATTAGTAAAGGGGTTGAGAATGCCTCCTCAACGGCGTCCATCAACCGTCAGGGCCCGTGAAAGTATTATGCGCAGCTACGGCACTGACGAGCCGGTTCGACGAGCGATAGCGTCGTAGCGAGAAAACGGTCGGCACACGTTGTTGACGGACATTTTCTTAAATTGTGCCAAAACGAAAACCGTTATGATATTTTTCTCCGATGTTTTTTTTTTCAGAAATGTCCGCAGAATGCAATAATGTCTAGTAAATTTGTGTTAGCAATAGTACTCTACGGGGAAATGCAACATGCAAAATGCAGGGTGATAGAGAAATTCCATTGGTGGATTCGTATTCAGGACAACGAACACTATAAGAATCACACAGTGGCTATTGGAAAACAGAAAATAGTTTTTTTGTTGGACAGTGTTATCAAACTGTGGTGTCATACCACATGAATATTTCTGTATAGCATCTAAAGGAATAAATGAGATTTCAATAGAACAAGTTTAAGGATAAGAACTTGGAACGAACAGGGTAACATTGACTATCAAGATTGCAATGACTACGATAATCCAAATTTAGGTTGGCGGTCCCTGAGTAATTTATTTATCTCTTTATTATCCTGTAAAAAAATACAAATATTATATAAGTTTTATCAATGTTTATTTACTGACTTATTAAATTATGAAGCATTTCTTGAACACTTGTTAGCAATTTTACCGTCAGCTCGTGAAACCCTTCATTAGAATCAGTTAAACGGAGGCCAATAATATTGCGCCAATTTAGTACTAACAAACGTGGGAATGGTAAGGTCGAGCGTTTAAATTGTTAAGGGTTGTACACGTAGTCGTTGTCAATTAATTAATTGTATCGCGATACAAAACATATGCAATCGAAACCGATCTAAACGTTAATGGAGGCGATATAATGTTAACACTAACCGTACCGGCATTTTATGTATACCTATCCTTACCATAGTCGATAATTTGATCGGTTATGAAATAACGATAATATATTTTCGAAAGAAATGCAAGAGATTGAAAATTGAATATGGGAAACAATGCAGAAAATAGCAGTTAGTTCATAACATCAAGGATTATATATTTTCATTTCGTTGAACCGGTGATTAGACGCACATGGTACTGTTAGTGTTAATAAATATTCGGAACTAATTGGAACAAATCAAAGTCGTCATCTCGAGTTTTTATGAGCGTCCTATATTAAATAGTTCTAAATGTAAGTGTCTTCACGCTCATTACTTTTGTTGTGCTGTTGTCAGAAATTAACACAAGATTTCATAGGATTTCTTTACTTGGTTTGTCCCTACCAAAATTTCAATAGGCTCTGTCTAGATAGGCAGAATAATCTGCACTTGGGCTGTACCGAATATACTTATTATATTATAATGGCATAATTCACGAAAATTATTTCATATCTTAATATTACTACTTACTAATAGTAGTCTTGATGTAAAAACGAAATTAGAAAAATACATATTCATTCTCTGTATCTACCTTTCTTTCTACCGTTAATAATTGTTTTGAAACTTTGAAGAAGTATGTAAAGTAGAGCTAATCGGCAGGATTTGTTTCGTTTTTGGCTCATTCGAATATTTTTGTGGTCTCCGAGAAAAAGAATTATAAGTCTAAAATGTTTTACCCCATATCATCCTTAAACGGTGGCTAGCGACCTGAATTTTTGTAGAACAATTTTTCAGATGGGGGGGGGGGCAATATTTAGCAACCAATAACAATCGGAAATGACCTGGGAGCTGTTTCCCTATGTTTATCCAGCCAAACCCTTTTCTAACTCCCACGTTACCACCTCCATTCAGATATCCTCTCATGACTCTTCCTTCAGGATTTTTCGGTTTCTCACTGTCCTTTAACCAATCAGCAGTATCCTTCCCCGTTCCTTAAACTTATATCAATGAATGATAACTGAAAAATGGGATCAGTCGCAAAAACGTAGAACAACTGTCAACTTCGGAAACAAACTCTCTCAAACGTGGAACAACTAATCACAACGTACATTGTAAACGTGATATAACAAATAAAAAACCATCATCATCGACTACTTCGAAAGAAGTTAGTAATTCGTGTAAAAATGTAATTCGCTTAATTTTTATTTCGGCCCGTAAAGTTTAGTTTCAGCCCTCTCAAATCAGTTCAATTAATCCAACATCGTGAGTTTTTAAGTTGATATGAAAAAAGCTATTAGGTATGCAAGGAAAGTCCGCTAATATTAACCCTTTGCGGACGGCTGTCTGCGGACCGCAGCCCAAGCACTTTTACCGTTCTGGACGCGTGTCTGCGGACAGCAGCCCAAGCAAATAGCAAATTTGTCATGATGATAATGAAAACTGTAGGGACTGCATTGTGTGCTCAAATATGAAAATAAAAGAAGGAAGGGCACAAACACGTTTCTACTGTGACACATGTCCAAAAAAACATTTATGTGCATAGGCAACTGTTTTCAGAAATATCACACTCTAGAAAATTTTAAAATATAAAATTGAAATTATCAATAAAAAGTCTATTAGACTTTGTGACACATGTCCGAAAAGAACATTTATGTGCATAGGCAACTGTTTTCAGAAATATCACACTCTAGAAAATTTTAAAATATAAAATTGAAATTATCAATAAAAAGTCTATTAGGCCTGTTATTGATAATTTCAATTTCATATTTTAAAATTTGACATGTTGTAAATCATTTAGCAAGCATTTGTTTATATAGTACGAAATGTATACTAATTTCCGACGAAATGCTCCCAAGCCTCCCCGTCCAGGCGGACACACGCGCGGCAGAGTGTCCCGTCCGCAAAGGGTTAAAAATTACGTTTTTTCATCACATTTACTTCAAATTCCGCAGAGTGTATAGAGTATTCATTTTATCTCTATAATACATCGCTATTCTTCTTTTCTGTAACGTGCTATACACAGGCTTGATCATTTGGCCAATAACAGAAATGCGTATATTTTATATTTACGTGTAAGTCCACAAAGGTTGACCTAACGAGCTGGAGCCAATCATAGGAGGCTACCGCCTTTTCATTTCTCTATTGGCAAATACATTGACAGATCAATCACATGAAAGAATTTCTTGATGCAACACATGTTCGCTTCATCCGTCATCTATTAACACATTGCGGACGGATGACGAGATATTTTGTCTTTCCTATTTCGTCGTTAGGGGCCGTTGACAAGATATATCGTCTTGCATATTTCGTCGTTCGGGCTGGTGACGAGATATCGCACAGTTGCTACGTGATTGTGAAGGGCAGTTTTTCGTAATTTGTATTGCGAATTAATTATTTGAAACCTTCAAATATGGATAGCGACAAAACGATTAACAATATTGCAGAAATATTTGCGGTTAGTTTATCGGATATATCAAGCGATAACGAAAATATGAATATTTGTGAGGACGATGATGACTTTCAAGATATTACTCAAGTTGTGATTCCTGTAAAAAAACGGGAAAGGGTTGTAAAGAAAATGGATAGTGACAGAGACAGTAAGAAAAATTGCAATTCTGATGGCGATGAAAGTGCAGACAGTGAGATTGTTAAGAAGGTGTTCATTTCAAGTGATTCTGAATTCGAGATAAATGATCATTTAATTTTTAATTTGTACAAATTTTTACTTATTGAAAAATATTAAAGAATCAATCATTTTTAAAGTTGTTGTTGAAAATGAATATTTCACGTGACACTGATTTTTAACTACTAACTGTTAGGGAGATAAGAAATTATCACTTCTCTCGTCAGATGACACTATTATGTTTTGCTTTTGTTTTACGGCAATGCGGCCCTCTATAATAATTCTTACTGTTTGCTATCGCGTGGGTTCACGTCGTTGTATATAATCACTTTTGCTAACACTAATAAAACGTACTTAAACCATCAAAAGTGTGTCCTCGATTCACTGCCTCCAACACTAACAAATCATCATTAATTTAAAAATATTTGGCGCAAAAAAATACTCGGCCACTGGGTACGGTTAGCAATAGAATGTCTGGTCCGCAATGTGTTAATTGAGTGTACTGAATGGAAACATAGAATATGAATGTATGTATTGGTAATATGTGTGACGGCCGAAGCAGTTCGATAGGTTCGTCGAACGCGGATACGTTTTATTCGGTGGCCTTAGCGCGTTCTTGCGCTTTGTGAGCGACTTCGTCGCGAACGATATAACTGCGAATCGTTGCACAGCAATTGTTTGTCACGATCCATGCGGATCGTTCTTCTTGGTACGACGTTCTGAACGCGTGAACGCGCGACGCACTGTCTCTAATATAGAGCTGGGGAAGCGTGCTTGGCAGCTGAGACGGAAGGGGAGATTGCTCTCGCACCGCCTATCCCCGCCATGTCGGTCCAGGAAACCTCAGATCGACGAATGACAACCGAAAATAAAACACTACTTTCGTCGTTCACATGACGACGTAACGAATGTGCCGGTCTCTCTTGCCAATAGCGCGTCAAAATCGAAAATGCGTGAGGGAGAGGGACGTCCTTATCCGTCGGACGAATCAGAGCAAATTACCCCTCAGCTGCCAAGAATATTCCATCAGTATACCTTAACCGTTTTAGCGCCACGCAGCGCGATCGCGCTGTTCGCGTACTGTGGTGAACTGTGTCACGATGTTTGGTCACGATTGTCAATTCACAACGCGCTTGGTTCGTAATTACTATTTTTTTTTCACATAATCGTAAACCACCTGCATAACTAAGCTGTTTTTATTGAATTTACTTCTATACGATAAAAAAGAGCAGCGCGATTGCGTCGATCGGCATTTCTTGCAAATAAATGAACGAAGCGCTATCGCGCTGCATGGCATAATCCGACACGGATTCTTAAAAAATCCTGGCACTAAAACGGTTAACCGGGCCTCGGGTATTTACGAGTGCTTGTATTTAAGTTATTTGTACTCGTCTTTATACCGTTATTAGTGAGAAATAACGCATTGTGAGGGGAAAAAGAAAAGAACGCGACCGGTAGAGGCTGGACGACGAAAAACTCGGAGAGAAGACGATACGCGTGGATATCTTGCCTTATTGTGTCATTATATGTGTTAATTTAATTCTCCTTTGAATCGTCCTTTAATTTGTACATATTTATTTCGTTTATAAATTATAATTACTACATCTATTTTACCTCTAGACTGCGGTGCACTCCAGTGACAGTATGACGGTCGTTAAAACTGGATGGCGCGCGTCATTTACTCTGCAACAAAACTGCGACTGAAGCGCATTACTATTAAAATTCTGTGAGATATGTTAGAGTGCCCTTTGTAAATATTAATGAATCTGTGAGAGGGTAAATAGACGCCTTTTACAGTCAAAAAGTTAATTGTTGTTAAAAAGTTAAAATATTAAACACATGGTAATTATACTGACCAATTTGAATATTGTTACTGAAATGATTACGATTTTGTTAAGAAAAAAGAGAGCTGAAGACATCTATTAATCATCTCATTAGTTACCGTTTTAATAATCTAAATCACACATTAGAATCTTCGATTTTTTAATTTCATCTTGAAAGTGTTATAATTTTATTAAAGGGCAATGCAACTCTTGTTATATGTTAATTAAACTGTTTCATGTGCACGTGCTGTATATATTTTTCTTTCGACGAAATTTCATTTGTGTCTATTATTATTAATGGCTGAGCAATTCTTTAATTTCCGAATATGTGAATACAAAAAACAAGTATTGTCACAAAAATGTTCAATTTCGTCAACGAGAATCCATATCGATTAGTATTCGAACACAATGCATATAAATAAAAAATATTGTCATACCTAAACTGTAAATCTTAAAGTACGATCTTATTTTTAAAATGCTGTAATTTTCTTTGCAAGCAGTTTCAATTAACGCGTTGACGCTGTATTCTAGAATTAACATATATTTATCAAAAAATTTGGATTCTTCAATCATTTGTATTGAATAATTAACATATAGAATCAATGCTATCTTAAGATTATCGAGAAATTCATACTTACGCTTAAATATTGTTCATGTACTTTTCATCAGATATTTCTAACGAAAGAATTCTCTAGAAATCGCATAACGGTTAATTAACGTGTTGATATTTTAGTAACAAGATGTGGTTTCGATTAGCAATCGTATAACGCATTTATTTTATTTATAAAATGAAAATCAGTTTATATGAAGTTTCGTTTATTACAGATAAAGAGAAATTGATCTCATATAAATTTGTATTGCAGCGCACAGTATGCTGAATTAACATTTACGATAAAATTAAAAAATTAACTACTTTTAGTGTTTCCATGTTTCGTCGTACAAAATTGTGAAGTGGGAAGAAATTTTGATTTTTCTACAGAATGCATTGTAGATCTCATTGAAATACGATGAACATACATGTATATGTATTGTTGAACTGAATACAATGTTACATTCTAAAATACATTTGAGTGAAATAAATAAATTGTCAATCCATTATCAATAAATAAGTAAGCAATAATGCAGGTAGTATTAGTTTATAAATCTTCAAAATATACTATAAAATCGATGATGCGAATAATCAACAAATGTACAAGGTGTGGGGGTACAGTTGCAACAAAAACGTGTCAAAACTTAAATTCCAACCCAACCCGTTGAGTTTTATAAATGGATAAGAATAATATACAATATCCAACGATATGAATTATACGAACGTTTTTCATGAGACTGAATCTACATTAATAGGAACGAAGATGATCATTGAAATTTTTAATTCATGATTATGCTCACTCTTAATGAGTTGAAATAAGTTTTATATAATAGCGACAACAGTGAACGACACGTCTTCGATGGTTCTGTGGCAAATACGATGTACAATATTACAAATATCGCATATTTATGAAAGTCGAAGGACAAGGATATTAAAATAAAAGTTTCCAAGTCTCTTTTATTAATAATGGTCTAGCGACATTATAAATTGCAACACTTATTGAAATTGTAATACAGTACCTCATGATAACAATGTCAATCAAATTGTACGTGAAGATAAAGTGTCATTGATTAAATATATTTCTATTAACAGTAAGAAATACTGTACATAACTGATTGAGAACCTCGACATGTTAAAGACAATGTGAATTACAATGAAAATTCGTTTATTTATATTAATAACGAAAGTAAATGTCACAATAAAAAAAGGAATTTTAAAAGTTAATTCTAATAATGAAACATAAATTATAAATAAATCATAAATTATTTTACTGTTTTACGCAATACAAAAAATTAATTTTGATGTCATTGTAAACACAAGTTATCATTAGGTTATTGTAATATTCATTTTAGAAAGATTTCCTGGACTTATAAAAGACATAAGTCCAGGAAATCTGGACGTATGTACTTATCATGATTTGAATAATTGCTGTTATATTCCTTAGTGCGATTAATTTTATTTTCCTTTCTGTAATTTTTAAATATCGATTTAGCAATTATTCTTGCAACATGTTTTTCATTCTTACTCTTACGACAACACATGATATTCATGACAAATGATTATTATTCCAGTATCTATTACAATTGATACAAAGTATTATTTTCTTTTTAATATTTTCTGAATTTGTACATAAATTGATATTACATGATATACTTACGAATCAAATTTTATGATTAATTCGAAATTCTGTTAATTATGTTGCAATCTTTAATGTCAGCCCTTCGTTCTTCATAAAAGGAAATTTTTCAAAATTCATCGAAAAGCCGAGTGTCCTTAACATACTTATAAATAGTATACTCGCGTAAGTATACTCTGCGCAAGAATTGTACACTCTCCTAAATTCTTACCTAATTTCTATTTATAGCTTCTCAAAAAACCCAGAAAACTTCCGATAACATAACGGTCACAACTGAGTAACGAAAACAATTACATTTGCGATACTAAAAAATCATTAAGTTCAAAATGCATTGAAAATCCTTACTAATCTCTGATCTTTCCTCCCTTTGTACCCGTTTCCTCTCTTTTTCTCCTTCGAATCCCCTCACATGGTTCATTTTTAGTTAACCCGCAGAATGGTCTCGACATTCTTATTTTACATCTAGAGTTACGTTATTTAGCAATTGACATCCGTTTGTTTATACAGTGTTTGTGTTCGTTCGATGTAACGCCCTTTGGATTAAACGAAGTTCGCCTGAAGCATTGATTGCTTTAATTAACAGCAGTTGTTTAATCGTTTGGCTTCAATTTCTACGGCCGATTGGCCTAGGACCAACGTTTTTAGGTGGTTTTCAAATCACGGAGGCTATGATATACATATCACATAGGAAATATTTCCTAGAGGTGATTGTGATTTGATTTCGAAAAGTTCACTAGTACAGAACTCGAACCTTCAACTACATATCCACCATAGCCTCACTTTAATAGAGTTCTGTTGCTCATTTTATCGCCCTGCTTTCAATGAATAATCTGAACATGTCGTTACTATATTGGATGGACGTTTTTTAAAGTTTCAAATGATGATATTGACGCATTTTCTTATGTATAATGCATTAAAATATCGGCAAAAATAACTAAAATTAAGTACATCCCTAAAAAATATCTATAATATAGATCTTGGAAACGAAAATGGAATTTTATCACAAATGGAGAAAGAAGAATAATATACGGCATTCAGCATGTTAGGCTGTTGAGGGCTAAAAAGATTTCATTTCGAACAAATGCAAATTTGTTTGATCGAATGAAAAGGAGGACGCTGCTTCTCACACTTACTTTCTATTGCAGTTTTTTTGTTTGCTAAAACAGCCACATATCCGAATTAATTCTGACGATACTGGACATAAACCGATCAAGCAAAGCGATCTTCCTCAGATCTGTGTCACCACGAGTAATATCTTTTTAACTACTGACTGTACATTACATTAGCTGAGATGCAGATCGTATAGCTTGAACATGAATTGAACAGGTGACATTAATAAGTGACTGATTCGAAGAAGATAAAATATTTATTTTGGAAAAATTAATGGAAAATATCTCTTGAATCAACCAAATAAGTTACGAAAGTAGTATATAATACAGGTAAACATTTCTTTTGATATTATTGTGACGGATAAAGATCGGTAAAAAAAAATTGTATTCCATGTCTTCATGCGCATCGCATCGGACGAAGAATCAAACTGATTTCATCCAACCATTTTTTCGTACATGCACATGGATACATACGTGCTTTAATTGCACCCAACAGAACCGTAGGATTGATTGTTATAGCTCGCGAAAACAGACAAGCCCTCTGGCCTGTGGTTGGTTCTGATTCGTCTGACGGATAGAGAACATCCCTCGTTCTGATGTCATTTTCGATTCTAACGCGTGACTAGCCGATAATGCTGCACATTCGTTGCGTCGTCATGTGAACGATGAAAGAAGTGTTTTGTTTTTAGTTGTCATTAGTGGATCTCAGGTTTCCAGGACTGACATGGTGGGGATAGGCGATGCGAGCTACACTCTCCCCTTACCCCGTACATCATTACACAAGACTTTCCTGTTTTTGCGAGCTTTAGATTGTCCCGAATGTTTGCAAGAACATAGAAATACAGTTTCATCTCTTGCTTTATCATCTTTAACCTCTTAGGCACGGCTGAACTTTACGCGGGTTTGTTTCTCTGTACGGCAGAGTTTGACGCGAATTACGCGTCAACCAGGCTCAATCGTTACTTGATCGCCAGAGCTGTTCTTCGAAGAGCTCCGCCTGCGTCCCCTTCCCGTGCGCTCGAGAGCTCGCTGATTGCTTCGCCTTTCACTTGCCAGGTTCGGACCTATTGCCACGCGCGTGGTGGCCTATTAGTGCGACATTCGTATCTAACCGCTCGCGCTGGAAAGACATGCCACGCGCGTCGATCACGGAAAAAAAACGACGCGCGTGGCACGTCGACCAAGGTTATTTGTCGAAAATCAGTTTCAGATCGCACCACGTCGCGTGCAGGATAAAACCAAAGTATTATTAGTGAAAAAGTATGCTCTGATAAGTTTTAAATCAAATACGATTAATAGATTTTAATGTTTTTGGACTTCTGGCGATGATTTGGTGGAATTCAACCACTACGTGACGCCTTACGGCGAAATATAATGCTCCGTTCTAGTACGCGTATCGATAAATTAATTTCTAGCGCAAACAGTTAAGAAACTCCGCGACAGCAGAACGCAAGGCCTTCTCGCGTTAAAAAATACATTGTTGCGGCCGAGCATTATATTTCGCCGTAAGGCGGCACGTAGTGGTTGAATTACACCAAATCATCGCCAGAAGTCCAAAAACATTAGAATCTATTAATCGTATTTGATTTAAAACTTATCAGAGCATACTTTTTCACTAATAATACTTTGGTTTTACCCTGCACGCGACGTGGTGCGATCTGAAACTGTTCTTCAACAAATAACCTTGATCGACGTGCCACGCACGTCATTTTGTTTTCCGCGATCGACGCGCGTGGTATGTCTTTCCAGCGCGAGTGGCTAGATACGAATGTCGCCCCAATACGCCACCACGCTCGTGCCAATAGGTCCGGCCATGACACCGAGAGAGTGTCTGTGAATCAGTGACATCTCAGCTGTATGTATGAGTGAAGCAGGCGGAGCTCTTCGAAGGACGGCTCTGGCGATCAAGTAACGATTGAGCCTGGCGTAAACGATACAGCACTGCAATGTGTGACGGACAATGCTATTCTCTACGCGAGTACATTGGAATTGAAGTTTTTGATGATCGAATTATAATTTTTCCCAAAGATATGACACATATACTTTAACTTTGATAATTTACTTTAATAATTAATAATGCAATTGAGTATGATATATTTTAAAACACGGTACGGCACATAGGCCCTCGTCACAATCTTCACACTCATAGCGCGACCTTCTTCTGACATCGTTCTTTGCATATAAGATACAATTTCGGAACGCTTTTTTAGGTTTTTTTGCACTTAGAAGTGAGCGAGTAACTCAGTAGAGTAAGCCACTACAGTGGCGCGTCGTAATATAAGATGACATTCGCGAAAGCCACTATAGTGGATCGTCTTACAGAGAGATAACATCCACGAAAGCCACTATAGTGGCGCATCGTGCCTAAGAGGGTAAACATCCAGTTACCGTTCCTCTCTTTACTTCAAATTTTATTGTTTGAGTATTATTCCGCCATTATATTGTCTTTTTAATAATTGATTTCTTAAAACGAATTCTGAGTCAGATCAATCTGGCGGTTGTCTTTCCTACCTTTATATTTTTTTTTTATTGTTCTTTAGTAAGAATATTCATGGACGAAGCGTTAAGGTTTCAATTTCTTAAAATAAATCAGTTTTTCTTCGACATTTAACACTGATAAGTTACCACGACATATTATAAGTCAGCCGCATCATCAACGAGATTACTGTGTGGATGCAGCGTTTACTTTTCAACAAGCAATTAGGTTATCGCACGGCGTGACACGCAAACGGTTTCATCGCCTTCCGAGTGCAATACACCGATGGAAACATTGAATTGTCTTTGCAGCTTTTATTTTAATTCCTGTATCATCAAAGACTTATACCTTTACCTGAGCCTGGAATTAACAAAAACTAGTGTATCTATCAAATGAGAGACATTTTTCAGAAAATTCAATCTCGTATAGTGAGGGACCAGAAACAAGGCAGTTGAGAGGTAAATTGCTCTAATTCGCCCGACGGATAGGGATAACCCTCTCCCTCACGTATTTTCGATTTTGACGCGCTATTGGCAAGAGAGACCTGCACATTAGTTGCGTCGTCACGTGAACGACGGAAGGAGTGTTTTATTTTCGGGTGTCATTCGTCGATCTCAGATTTCCCGGACCGACATGTCGGGGATAGGCGGTGCGAGAGCAATCTCCCCCTCCCTCCCAAGTGCCTTGTTTCTGGTCGCTCACTATATCCACTATTTGGCACATTGAAGATCTATAGCACACTTTTACACTCTTACAGTCAACTGGTTTCATTAACTTGACTGCCGATTTCTTTTTTACGTTTATGGGAAATTTATACTTGCAAAAATGCTCAGGATGAATATAATATAAAAGATTATATAAAATATTCAAAGCATCGTATTCATTATAATATTCACCGTGTGAAATAAATCTCTGCTCCTGTTCTATTTCTACACTTTTGTTCTGTACATACAAATTTTAATTTGTACAAATATCTGCAGACTATTAATAATACAATGGTGTACAATGTTTCCAGCGACTGTATCTTCGACACCGAATGATTTTGCAAGGATACCACTCTAATCGCTTAGAATCGTTCCTGCTTTATCAATAATTTGACTCTGCGGCCTTTTAAGCAACTCAAAATGACCTTCATTATACAATAAAAATTCACCCTCTTACTTGACCTTTCAGAGCGACTCTGTCACATCGGAAGAACGTTACAGTCGAAGCTTGGGATAAACGTCGGTAATCCGATTTTTTCTCGTTTTCATATGAGCGTATGTATTTTTGTTTCGTCTTCAAATTGTCCGAATTTCGGTTAGCTTAGGGCGGATATTGAATGAATTAAACGACACAAATACCATCTGCCGAAAACTCAGCGAAATGCGGCGTTTAAAAGTGTTTAGAACAGCGTAGGCACTTTTAGGAAAAACAGTAGGGTCGCAAGAACAGCGAGGATTCAGTTTTCATCGCTTGTATGTATACCAATCTATACAGGTATAATAGTACCGATAAGTGTAATTCTTTAAGTTAAATTTTGCATTTAGATGCTCGTTGTTCTTACTTTAAAAGGAAAAAACGTTCGTCGCTTCTGCATTCAAAGAATGCGTCCTTTGCGAAGAATTTTCCGATTTTCAAAATTCGCGCAGTTTGGCGGATATGAAGTTTGTCCTTTTCTTCATTTATTCAAAATTTCCATTTGTCTCTATGCAGTCAGAAGCGTTTTAAAGTGATACCGAGAGATCGCAACAATTATGTCAAGTTGCTTACGAGGCATACTTTTCTAATGTAACATTGTTTCTCCCTTTTTTTCTTAAGAAAAGAATGCGATTCTTCCCACTCATTCCTTCTAATTCTAAAATCATTCCGAAATGTGTAGAAATTGGTCGACGCATCGTCTTAAAGTGTAAGTTGCAAAAATTACAAAGAGATTGTTCAATCGCGTTATTGCATGGAGAACTTAATTACATGTATTCAGCGCATATATTAAAGTCATTTAGTATAGTAAAAGAGTGCATACAAAATTAAAGTGAGCTCTAGTTTCTACGAGAATGAGTTGTTCAAGCAATGCGATTCGCGAAGACTTTCGCTTTACGTTGATTAATGCTGTATTTTGTAGTCTCGGCTGTTAATTAATAAATACAAAATTAAAGGATTTGGAAGGATAACACGTAAACTATCCCACTAACGAATTTCTTTTTTCCATTTAAGGTATAAACGCTATATCAGTTTCTGAGATTCAATATTAAATTTTCCGTTAGACAGTTTCCGAACAGAATACAGTTTAAAAAGTAATTGAATTATTTCAATTCTTTCCATTCCCAAGTAATTGTACCGAATGCAGGCACATTGATAACCACAAAATGGACATACTGTATCAAAAGAATGTAAAAATAACAAATAAGTGCTGATCGTGTTTCAGCCCGAAATGCGTTGCAGAAATGGTTTTTGATTTTTCCCACTATGGCACACCAAACCGAAAAATTCGAAAAAATTGAGCATAACAATCATGATATCAGGTAGTTACCGTAAAAAGGACAAAGTTATGCTCGGAAGATTTCGATACGAAATCGACATTTTTCCGATTTTTCATTTTTTTCACTTAGGATTTCCAATGGAAAAATCGGAAAAAAATCTCAAACATGTATTTCCGCATGTAAAATGTGTCAGAATTTTTTCGAATTTTTTGCACCTCAATAAATAGAGAAAATAGGGCAAAAACCGGTATTTTTAATTCTCCCCGTAACTACCCTCCCGGCTAAGATACAGGGTTGACATTTGGTACACAATGTTTTTTTTTATTACCTACCGAATGACACCTCGCCCATTGTAATCGGCTCGAGGGCGCTTATGACCTCCTTATCCGGCTAGACCCTTTGTTACAGCAATATTTCATTCTGTGCTGAGAACGAATAGAACTAAATTCATTGAAAGTTCAATGTTTATTTACCGTATTTCCCTTTACGTAAATTTATGTAACTTAAAACGTATTTTCCCCAATGCTAAATATATATATTTAAATGTCGAATGTTTAAAACACACATCGAAGTTATAAACAATCTATTGTATCATTAGTATGTGTGCAATCTATATTTAACATACAAGCGACCTTTTAGCTAGATTGCGTTTATATATCAAATGTTGGTTTAACAATAAAATCATTTTTTACTCGTTATATAAAAAAAATTAGTAGTAGTAGTAGGAGTAGTAGAGTAGTCCTACTCACACATTTAGCCTGGTTCTCGTTCCTTTTAAATTATTGAAAAAAATGATCGTGAACAAAATTTGAACTGTGCAACATCTATAACTTCAACTATTTCATATCTACGACGATTCATCAGAAAATTATAGATGTACGTTTTTATACAAATCGATTATTTCAATTATTCCGTATTCTTAAGCACTGGAAACATATATTTAAATAATTAATATGTGACGAGGTATTCCATTTACTGAGAGAGGTATTCTGTTCTAGAGAGTGTTATTTTGGTCTTTTCGACTTTTTTCGAAGTAGTCAAAACGTTATTTTATATTTAAAAAAAAATACTAAAATACTTTAAGTTATATGTTATACAGATTGCTACGATAGCTGTAATTCTATCGATTTCAATTTAAAAAAATGTAATAGCAGTTTCATCTTTAGAAATATGATTATCGTATGAAGAGAGAGACTAAATATCATTTTTTTTATTATGCCGGGACTTTGAAATTCTAGTTTTAATCCATTATCTATTCGCTTTTGGTATAGTATAATATTTGAAATAATGAAAAGGTATTAAAGATGTTGATTGATAAAATAGGAGGTAATTTTAAAATATCGCGAGAACTGTTACAGAAAATAAAGATTCAAACAAAATACATTTACTTCGCAGCATATCTGTACATATATACATAACGATAATGGTTTTGATTTTGGAATCCATAACTTTGTTATTCTTTTGAATTTAAATAATCCTTTTGCTGGGATGGAGTTTTTGGAATTCTAGTAAACAAAATTCACTTTTCACAGTTTTACAACGGGGTATCTTCTCAAATTAAAAGTACAATTCATCGAAAGAATACGTGAAGTGTTTGCCGTTAAAATATATTACCTTCCTACATTTTTACGCAAAACAATCGAAAGAACCGATTAACGTTAGATACAAGTACGCCTTTCCTGATGCACCAGTGCACTTACGAAAGAGGTAAGTCCACAGAGATGTATATATTGCTTTACCATGTAACACTCGTCCATCATTTTTTCGTATTAACAAAATCCACTGTGTACATATTCCGCATATTTATAGCGATAGATATTCTATTTGAACGTGCAAATAACCAACGTTCGTAGTCGAAGATTTTAAAACTGATTAGAATTTCCGTAAAACGAAAGTCTGCGTACTACAGATGATTCTACACTTTGCGTATAATTTTGTATCTTTTACTAGAACGAAAGACATATTTTCTTCCATTTTCTCGTTTGCCATTAATGATAGTATCCCACCATTAACCCCATTACGACCTTACGCATTAAAACTGCTTATCATCTACATTTTACTACCAAGTAATTGCTTTTCGTTGACCGATTAAAACTGCCTAACATCCCTATAACAATTAATGTTAATTAATTAGCTCACCATTCGTTCATCCACTCATCCTCTCTCTCTCTCTCTCTCGCTCTCTCTCTCGCTCTTGTTTTCCGTATATCTTTTTCTTCCATGTTAAAATATTTCATTTTGTTCATTGAAACTGTACGCTTAAATATTTGATGTGCTTTATATGCGCATTTCTCTGTTGAGTGTCGTGTTTTTGCATGTACCATTATTCCTGGAGAAAGTCACTTGTGGAATTTGTCTTTTGATAATAACCCGATAGGCCATTTAATAAAAATCATTTATCGGACAAACAATAAACGGATGAATCGATGAAAAATAATTGTATTTGTAATTATATTGGCTTCTTCGCGTATTTTTATTTCAAACTAGCATTTCATTGTCGAGTAAATTCACGTTAATTCCTTTCAAGCAACTTATTATTTTATTATTCCTGCAAACTTGTTCGAAGATGAATAACGTTGTTCAGTTTTGGAAAATTTTCCTTACGCATAGATTTCCGTTTGTAATGTTCGAGCTGATCGTATACTCGGTCACATCTTCTTTCGCGACGCATGTCGGTCGCAGAACCCGGGACGATTATGAAAACACCTCGCCCCTCTTCTTCGTTTTTTTCTCATTGTCAGTGTTTTAGGCTATTAGACGGTAGGCGAGCTAATTGTCGCTACCGACAAGAGAGTACACACTTCCGCTATAGGAAATAAAGACTGAATTTGCAACTAAAATGTTGGTTCGTGATTATCCCCTGACTCCTTCTCCCACACATCGAACGTGATCCTTCGAACCGGATTTCGCTAAATATCAGTGAATATATCGAGAAAAAAAAGTGTAGTTCAAGACATCGTAAGTGCATTGAACGTTTCGAGAAACATCCTTTCCAAAAACGTTTACCACTGCAGTCTGTACGTGATATACACATTCTTGTGTAATCAACGAAACATTATAGTGTATGTGCGTTCTCTCAATCGTAAGGGCTACATTTCAAGTACCCACAGAGCAACATTGCGTCACAAAATTGTTTTGCAACAGTAGTGAATATCGTACGGGGAGTATACAGCCATTTTCGTATCAGCGTAAGATCTCGTGTGTATGATGGGGAGAAGTAGACGGCGCTTCTCCGAAAACGGGTCTGGAGTGCAGATAATTCCGAGCATTGGGTAAACAAATAGATTCAGCGATGGTTGACAGCGTAACGACATTTCATAGCAGCCGGTTCGATTGACCTAGATAAGTCTCCAATCAAATTTTCATTCCTTTTTCCACATTTTCCCGTGATAACCACTGTCTCGTTATTATGGCGAAATTCATAAAACAAGCTAAGGCCAAACGCGGTATCAGAGTTTCCTCTCTTAGGAGACAACGCACGCATCGCATCGCCCAACCAAATGCATTCACGTAGGGAAAGGGTAAAAGCTACGTAAAGTAAATTTGGCGAAGCGGAAACGCAGTTTGATCTTGTACAAAGAGGCGAAATTACACAAGAGGAAAGAGAACAATTCGAAGAGCAATATTTCAATGTCATTTCGTTACACGATAAGCTCATAGCTATTCGCGATGATATTGGTGTTAATTTATCAAGAGATCAACCCTCGTTCGCACTACCACCACAATGCAGGCTCTAAGGAATGTTATTTTCCTTCCTATGTCGGTCCTCTATGACCCCACAGATTTCCAGCAATTCCGGGGCCTTTCTTGGCTGCGAGGCGCCGAGCAGATGCCCGATGCCCGGAGTTCGAAGAAAATGTCCACCTCGTTGAGGCAGCCGTGTTTGAGCCCCACTTGCAGCCAATCAGGAAATCGGTCACTATATTGGATGCTATGAACTACACTATACCACCCATTACTATTCCTTCGGCGCGTGGACTTACTCGACATTCCGTAAGCAGCGCCCCCTCGCTCAGAACTGCGCTTTGGCCGTGTTTCAAAGCCTTTGCCTTGATACCTCCCATATCATTTTCCTCTTGGAACACCGCCCCCCCCCCCCCAGCCCTCATGCACTTACACGTGGCCCAAAGAAGCAACTCAAACCAATAGATACTGTATTAGCCGCCTAACAACCATCCGGTAGGAGTACAGCCAGAGCGTAACACAGAAAATGAACTTCTGGTACTAGAACGCATCTGAGAACAGGGAGCATGTGCAACATCCAGAGAAGTGTATGCAATATTGAACCCCAAAAAATATATAAAGGTCCTGTTTATCTTCTGGGGAACAAAACTCGCAGTCTTATCCTGGAGAGACTACACGAGGTCTAAATGAAGATGAAACACATACGGACCGAGAACTTCATAAGGTACTATGGAACACAGGAGAGATACAGCGTGACGCTCAGAGACCAGTGTCGATCCAAGAGAATCGTCGAAACAGGAGTGCAAGCTCTCTAGAAGAAGATAAGCACAAAGATTAATTACTAAAACACACAGTTGAACATTTTCAAACTAATGGTTAAGGAGCTATGCAATTAACACGTCAACACATTCCGTACGTTAGAAACATCCAAGTATGACCAGATTGGACTGGCAAGAGTATGATCGAACACCAGCCTCCTGACAGCCAAGATGACTCCTAGCTTCTGCTTATTTGTTCTTGTAAAGCAGGCTCAATGGTTACTTGATCGCCAGAGCCGTCCTTCGAAGAGCTCCGCCTGGTTCACTCATACATACAGCTGAGATGTCACTGATTCACAGACACTCTCTCGGTGTCATGGCCGGACCTATTGGCACGAGCGTGGTGGCGTATTGGGGCGACATTCGTATCTAACAGCTCGCGCTGGAAAGATATGCCACGCGCGTCGATCGCGGAAAACAAAACGACGCGCGTGACACCTCGACCAAGGTTATTTGTCGAAAGACAGTTTCAGATCGCACCACGTCGCGTGCAGGGTAAAACCAAAGTATTATTAGTGAAAAAGTATGCTCTGATATGTTTTAAATCAAATACGATTAATAGATTTTAATGTTTTTTGACTTCTGGCGATGATTTGGTGGAATTTAACCACTACGTGACGCCTTACGGCGAAATATAATGCTCGGCCGCAACAATGTATTCTTTAACGCGAGAAGGCCTTGCGTTCTGCTGTCGCGAAGTTTCTTAACTGTTTGCGCTAGAAATTAATTTATAGATGCACGTACTAGAACGGAGCATTATATTTCGCCGTCTTTCGACAAATAACCTTGGTCGACGTGCCACGCACATCGTTTTGTTTTCCGCGATCGACGCACGTGGCATGTCTTTCCAGCGCGAGCGGTTAGATACGAATGTCGCCCCAATACGCCACCACGTGCGTGGCAATAGGTCCGAACCTGGCAAGTGAAAGGCGAATCAATCAGCGAGCTCTCGACAGCACGGGAAGGGGACGCAGGCGGAGCTCTTCGAAGGACAGCTCTGGCGATCAAGTAACCATTGAGCCTGTTGTGTAAAGTGTACAGGGGTGGGGTCTACGTGCTACCGACACTTGCCACTCGGGCCTTGCAATCTCGTATCCGTATAAGGGTCAAAATTACACAAGCTTTCTGGACGTGGCCAAGAATATGATCAAATCCTCTAGGATCATAACGGAAATTTTTAGGAGCTTGACCTCCGTGTTTGACGGGGTTTACCTGTATATCATTGTTTCCACTGCGTTATCCCGATATGATTTACATATTTCGATATTTTGCTTTTCTTCTTTGCAATTTATTTGAAAGTGGACGTTTTTAAGACGAGCGGCATGTTCGAGCTAGTCGAATGTTTCTTCATATCTTCTTTCGCGATGCGTGTTTTCTTTTCGCAGTGTTTTTGATTACTAAACGGTAGATAGCAGAGCTGGCTATCGCTACGCTGCCGACAAGAGAGGACACACTTCAGCTATAGGAAATAGAGACTGTTTTGGCAACTGAAAAGTGGGTTTCGTGATTATTTCGTGTCTTCTTCTCCCATACATGGAACAAACGTTAAAAAAAGGTTAATGTGTTAAAAAAGTGCACCAATTTATACGTATCAAAATTAATTAATCATTGAAAATTTTTGTAAATTAAGAACAATGTACTTCGGTTTAATATATATTGTATGTTAGAAAAGATTAATATTTAAAACAGATAAAAAAAGGTAGGGAATACTGTTAAACATGATTTTCGTAATGATTTAAGATTTTTAATTATAAAATGAAAAATAAGTAAGCTCTCAATTACCGAGGTCGTAACCCTCTCATCACATTGAAAATATTCCCTAAAAGTAAAAACGATACAATTTCTTTTAACATTCGTCCTTTCATCTAATTACTTCAAAGTTGGTGTAAACAAATTTATGACCAGAAATCTTAGCAATTTTTTCTTTTAATTTCATTCTAAATACGTATTTACTAAATTAAAACATATTTATTAACAAAGAGCTCAAAGCCACAACAATATTTAACGATAAATTCATTACACAAAACAGAAAGAAATAAGTTTGTTTAAAAATCGTAAGAAAATCATTCTTCATTCTTCATTGATACATTACTCTCAGAAACCTATATTTTAACTGAAGTATGTACAGCGTTGCATGTTAACATAAAGTTCCGATGATTTATCAATAATTATCAGCAGTCAACACATGTTGACTGCTCCAACGCTGTAACTAATTTTTTATAAAATTATCGAAAGTTATTAAAGAGAAGAAGTTACAGAAACATGCGAAACATCACCATGGTCACTAAGTCTTCTTGGATATTCTAAGACAATGCCAAATTCAAAATTCCACAAATTGAGTTTTCAATTGTTCCTCCAATTATGTTACGGTTTAGACATTACACTCAACGTGTTTAATATTTTTCGCACTGTACGCGATTACTCGGTTACTTGATGTTAATTACATCTTATATTATTTATATTCAGAAACTTTCATTTTGTGAAAGATAACATATACAGCAAGATGATGATACTTCAATTTTTAAGTAAACATCGTTCCCGTTTACTAGCATAAAAAAGAAATTCCCATTACTACGGGAATGGTTTTTGGCCCAATGAAATCCATGGATGCAATTGAAAAATAAATCAAATAGTTGTAAATGTTATTTCATATGAGCTAGGTTTATTAAGCTTATTAAAAAATAAAAAAAGAAGCAATTAAAAAGGAATAATATAAATGCCATACATGGCAGCCTTTCTGAAGAAAGATCACAATGAGAACTAAAGATTTTTAACGGTATATCAATTCCACTTCGTTATCAAGACCCATATAGATTAGCCTTCACATTTCATTTTCTTCGTCAGATTGTCCTTCAAACTGTCCCGCAATCTGCGAAAAGAAACTTACGCGTGAGATAGCAAATCATGTCCCTAAAAAACACGCGAAATATTGTATAGCGTGTCGTGCATTTGATCATCGCGTGTTTCCATGAATATTTATGATACGACTGCACGTTGCCGATATTACGAACATCAAATCTGACAACAACGAATTATCTATCCACATTTTTTCGACAAAAATATCCGATTCTATCTGCGCATGTAAAAACGAGATAGTTATATCGCGTAAGACACACCTCAATGAATTTAATGATTTTCAAATGTGTAATGGATACCATCAGTTTGAGTAATTTAACTTCTTTGTATAACCGTGGCTAAACTTCAGATTTCGATTTATTATAAAATCTCAAGATGAGTTTATACGCCCCGCGTTTCAATTTCGAACACAGGAAGACGAAAAACGAACTTAAATTAATTAGGAGAGGCAACGGTATGTTCTGCCCATTTTTTAATTAAAAGAAATATATGGGCCGTTATATTTGAACATGGTATAAGTTTCTTTCGTCTTATATTGAGATATAACATATGAGACAAATTTTTGAAATGTCTTAACACTGAACGAATAATAAAACAATTACCAAAAGAAAAATTCCTCTACATGATTAACATTGGCAATCCATTTAAAAATCATTGAAATTAGTGAGATACGTCTTGACCAAAATAACTATCAAGGGCCTATCCTTTAATCTTTTTCATCAATCGAAATTCATTTTATAGACGGTTTTCATAAAGAAATGCTACACCAGTACTTCAACATTCACGAGACATGCGTTCGCAACACTCGTTCAAAAATAAGAATCCGCAAATTATCATTTTCACTCGATTCCATCATATTGATTTAACCCATTTGCATCACGAAGCAGAATATTCCGCGAACAATGTCTACTCCGTTTCAACATAGGTGAAATAATCGGTATGAAATAAAAACATTTCTATTAAGAGTTTCGTATTTAACATACATATCTTGTTTTTTATTATAAGCAGCTCTTGTACTTTATTATAAACAGTTAGTGTTAATGAAGAATTATAAACACCGATATCCAAATGAAATTATGCATGACTTCATAAATTACATATGATATAATTTGAAGAACACTCTATCAATGATGGAGTCGATCATTAACATTTATTATGTGTGAAAGAATTAATCGTGCATGTTTCAGCGATACGATCCTGTCATAAGGAGAACTGTCAAAGTGATAAGGAATAAGTAACACAATTTGAACGGTGATGCAAATGTGTTAAGAAAAAGTCTTCGTATTACCTCTGATCGAACACTGTTAATTCCATTGACCATTTAACGCCTTCTGCATTTCATTATTCACACGATGTGTATGAATGTAACAAACTGCACAGGAAAATCGTCCTGTGCATCAATTTTACTTTATTGATTAATAAAATGTCAAAGCGTTTTTTACGTAGGATAGTAATAACTTGTGGCGATACATTTAATGCCGAGAAGATTTTGTGCAACTTTTTGCGAATTGTAAAATGATAAGATTGAAAGTACGTTGATATTATTCGATTTGAAGATGCTAACACGACGGCCAAAATACGAAAATTATCTTTGTTTCCAGTAGTGTCGATTAGTTTGGTATTACAAGCATTTTTTTCTGTGTTGTATATGTTTTAGCCTGAATTGGAACATGCGGAAGTAACATATCGCTTGACGATGGATTAAAGTTAACAATCATCGTTATCGCAAGTGTAATGTCGCATTGTTCATGAGGGACTCGAATTTTTGTAATTGTCCTGCGAATGCTGAGATGCTGGTATAATTCTATCGTAGACCTGTTTCATTTCAAAGTAAGGCAATTTGCTTTTAATCTTTATTTTACAGTTCTTGGAAGTAATCCTACTCGGGGACCAAAAATAACAGTTATACCAAAAAATTTTATTTAAAAAATTGATAACTAAAATTCCTGTATTATTTCAATTGAGATTATTATTCATAAGGTGTAAGGAATATTTTTTTAGAGCGCTTTACGATTAAAAAATAAAATGTTACATATAACAATTATAAGCAAGATAATTATTGCTCACGTGACAAACTTATTCTTGTCGTTTATGAAAGTTATCAAAGAGAGAAATTGTATTTCGCCTAATATGAGACAAATAATATTTTCGTCATGCATAATTACACTAGAGTCCGGATTACGTGAACACCAGTTATCTGGATGTTCGAATATCTGAACATCCGTTATCCGAGCAAATATTCTGAATATATATCAGCTAGATATAAATTAGAATATCATCAACATATCACTGCTGCCTATCAATGAGAAAACAGATAGTATTTAGGACGAAAAAATTATTAACATTATTTTCAGCGAATTGAGTGGCGAACAAGATGATACATCATATCACGACCAATAACATTTCCACACATTCAGATAATACAAAGCACAAAAGGAAAGCACTGTGCTTCTATTATTAACATTAAAAGACAATACAATTTAAAAGCACTGGAATGTTGGAAAAATAAACATAATTAAAAAATATGAATATAATACATTTATGGATATAGTATATAATAAGTTAGAATTTTAATGACATACAATGTAGCTTTAATCTGAATTGTTCCATTATCCGAAAAAAATCGTTTATCTAATTTTTATAAACCCATTTTCTTCTGATAATCTAGGTTGTATTGATCGAAATACAATGTCTTTCATTAATAATTTGTATTGCCTATAATTGTTATTTGTAATCAAGAACAATTCATTCCATAAAATAATTGTCATCATAACATTCTTTTTCGTTTTGGTTATAACGGTCATGGTCTCTGATCCCATGTATTAGTTCGATCTCACGAAAAGATCGGTCTTTCATTGTTATCAAAATAATATAAAATTAACGAACAAATGCATTTGAAATCAGTGCAGTAAATAAATTTCGTTTAATTTTACAACAGGCACAAATTTACCGAACTTTATTTGATGCATGCCAACGCGGAACTTTTTGAAAATATACCGTTCCTTCTTTATGCCTCGGGAAAATGTCAAAAGGTACGTAATTAAGCAGATATCCCAAAAAGACGAGAAGTCCTTTGGCCTCTGGTTTGTTCTGATTCGCCTGACAGATAGAGACATCCTTCGTTCCAACGTCATTTTCGATTCTAACGCGGGACTGGCCGATAATGCTGCACATGCGTTGCATTGTCATGTGAACGACGAAAGAGGTGTTTTGTTTTCGGTTGTCATTGGTCGATCACAGATTTCCAGGACCGATATGGTGGGGATAGACGGTGCGAGCGATACTGTCCCCTAACCCAGTGCGTCATACCGCACGCCTTCATTCCCTTTTGGCTATGATATACAGTAAAAGCTGGATAAGTGCAACAAAAGTTTCGCTGGATAAATACAACACGACTATCCCCTCCACATAAGGGGAACCCCCTTCGCGAACCACGATGCTCGACGAGGGAGAAGTGTAATATGATGCAACTCGGAACAAGAGACTGACTCTCCAATTCAGGGATAAAACTTTTTCATTTTCGGTCTTTTTTTTAAACCTTTGCTAACGCATTTGTGAGATTTTTCTGATTAAAATGATACCGAACACGACATAGTTTAAATTATATTTACTTAATATTTAATATATTTGCTTACCATTTACATAATTTAAACATTTCGTGTTTGGTATCATTTTAATCAGAAAAATTTCAAAAACGCATTGGGAAAAGTTACATTCAGAAAAGTTACTAAATAAAAAAGTTTATTGTTGTATTAGCAATGCGTTGCTTTGTTTGCTTGCTCTCTCTGTCTCTTCTACTGTCTGTCCTTTTCTTTGTTCGCGCTTGGCTGCAGCCGGGATGTAAACAAGAATTCAGCACCGCTACTTCATAAGAGACGCGCTTGAGCCCCGAACTGTATCGTATTTATCCAGCTTTTACTGCATGTCGCTTTTATATTCCATGGAGTAAATTCAAATGGAATATGTTAATGGCATTTTCTGATGTTACAATAAAACAGTGACGTCGGTTTGTCAACGTTATCTTCAAAAAAGGTTCTTAATCAAAAATTTAATTTCCCATTTACACTGTATTCTTTCCCTTTTTACAATGCTACGCGTGTGTTGAAATAATTACAGTATGTGATAGAGATGGTGTTTTATTCATGTTTAATTCGATAGTCACGCTGTTAGACATTCTGTTTTTTGTCGTAGAAACAAAAATTTCGAAAAGAAAATCGAACACAACCAAAACTTCCACTCCGTTTTAGTTTTAAGTTGTCATGGATATAAAGTAAACGTTTCAGTGTTAAAAAAATTTAATTTTACAATGTACACTCCTCTAGAGACTCCTTACCGAAACTCTCGGTTACTTTAAAACGGAATAATTCCAACGGTAGTGTCGTTAATTGAAAAGTGTTTTACTTGAATCACTTTCTAATGTCGAAAATTTTAAATGCAGGAAACGGCAGAAACGTGCGATTTCGAGATTATTCTCAATCCTTTCAGAATGACTTCGTACCCTACTGTTACACCAATACACCTTCGCAGCACAACGTAAGTAACAGTTTAAGTTAAAGCTTCATGATTTTCCAGTGAATCTCTATAAGCTGATTTTTCATCTAAATTAAATAAAAATTATTAAAGCGTCAAATCATAGACGATCGAATAAATTTGACCAGGCTATCGGACTACAAGATCGACGAGAAAATAGTTTGATTATCTTTGCGAATAAACGATCTCTCTTCCTCGATTATCATAGGATAAATACGTTCGCATCAAGTACTTAATACCTTCGCTCCCATTACTTAATAATGAGAATTCCCCCTGACCAATCTCACGTAGGTTCCTGCTCTTTTCATCAGCGCTTTATACCTCAATAAGAAACGCTGTTCCAAAACGAAATAATATCAATACGTGCAGTTGTTTAGTACACAAAGTTCTTAAAACACTCAAATTTTAGCAACGAATCATTCTCAGTGGATGTGCCAAACGCTCAACGCAAAGATAACATTTTATCGTAAAGAGACTACGATAACCTTCGAAAACTCATTCGAAAAGCGAATTCCTGTACAATGTTAAATATAAGAACATTATGAAGAAGAAGGAGAAGAGAAGGAGTGATAAAAGAGAAACGGCGTACGTTCCCATGGCCTCTCAGTCCCGGCAAGAGGGTCTTCTCGACTTGGCACTGAAGGGAGCTACTTAGTGACGAAGGACGACCTCAGCCCTGTCATCAACGGGTCGCATCAGAATAGGCCGAGCTTAGTCCTGAGGAACTCCTTGATGGGGACGTAGTATTGGTTCCTTAAGGCCACCATTTCCGGCGTCTTGCGCAGGCTGTTGAAGAGCGTGGTGTCCGTTTCGAACACCAAAACGATCACGATGAACAGCACGGTGATCGTTAGCATGAAAGCTGGTATAAAGAGTCTAACAACTCGTAGACTCTTGTGCCTTAATCTGCTGTCGTGACGCCGACCGGATTGCTGCTGGTGCTGCTGCTGTTGAAGACAGAGCTTGGAATTTTGGAGCTTCTGCATCTTCGGCACCGGTGTCACCGAACGGCTGTGCGGTTTACCGGAAACGTCCAGCAGCTGACTCTCCGACGAGGAATGGTCAAAGGAGTCCCTGAAGTAGTAGTCATTCGTTTCACCCTCGTGCTGACCGACTGAAACAGAAATTTCGGAGATGCTTTGGGTGATGAGATACGGTTCCATTTAGGACTGACATAAAATTTCGCATTTACGAGTCTTCGATTGAGTTTTTATGGGAAGAACGTGTGTAATCGCTTTGAAAATGGTGATGATATTTCTTTAGTGAAGTATTAACAGTTTTACTAACATTTTCAACTGTATGGTAAGGAGATGAAAAGATTTCTTTGAGGCCACAGACGCTAAAGGGGCGTTTTGCTGGACAGGTTAGAGCCCTTCGTGTTGAGATATAATTAGTACACGTGAAGATATTCGAAAATATGAAGTTGTAGCCGAATTAGTAGCAACGGGTAAACTCTGCTTGCTCTGTCTGATTCCATCTTTGACATGTTCGTTGCCCTTTCTTAACCTAAACGTTAATATTGTAATAGATATACTCGAATTAACTGACGGTAAGTATGCAAGTTCGTAATTAGTTGAGTCGAACAAATAATTAAAGGTTTCGAGAACGTTAACGCCAATACTTTGGTGCTATATATTCGACCCACTCTCGACACATGTGGTAACTCTCCTCGTCAAACGATTCTAATGGTAGATGTAATCTCATATGCTTAAAATTAGTTTTTATCTAATTGTAAGTCGCTGGATTACATTTTATATCTGCTACCAATAAGATCCACATAGTTTTGCCTATGCTTCTTCTCATCTCTGCACTTTGAGAAGTGCATACCCCTTCCAATATGGCCACCTAAACTTTAAAATGAAATCTTTTCAGCTCTCTATAATACTTGCACATGATAATCATCAATTTTGAAATATCTCTTTCATATTGCAATGCGGACAAAAATTCAAGAATTACAAGAAATTTCAATTGGCATCAAAGCGTCGTAAATGCAATTTTTGAATATTACAACTGAATTTTACGGTTTCAATGGTCCTACTTCACACAGATAACATAGTATTCCAATACTTTTCATGAAATTTTACAGTTTCAATGGTCCTACTTCACACAGATCACATAGTATTCCAATACTTTTCATGATATTCATTATACCTAATTCATAATATTTTGTACTTATTAATTTACATCTTTGAATATTACTCCTCACCGTGACTAGTATTTACATTTACCCTACTTTAATCTTAAGAAATTCAATTTTACGAACATATACACATGAAATGTCAGGTTATATATTACATGGCATTTTTAATTCCGAGTCGATCGAACGATTATAAGGAAGTAAGAATCAAAGTTGGGTAAAATGATCTCCAAATTACAGACAGAGAAACAAGTATTAATCCTTGCTAATTGTAAGTACAAGACGTCCTTTGCACATGCTATCGTAACTATCCAAGGTACCAAATTTAAATAAATCCATTCGGATATGTTCGAAACTGTTGATGTTAATAAAAAATGTTGCTAATGAAATAGTACATCGTTGCCAAATACACATTATACAATGTGAGCACATTTTTTCTACTACACTACATGTGTAGTAGAAGACGTAAAAGTATTTGCTTCGTTTTCAAAAATAAAATCATATATTTTGTACTGTAAAAATGAATGTAACCTGTCGTTTCCTACACATGCGTACTAAACCACTTATGGTAAAATTTTAATTAGTTTACAAGATATTTTAATTGAAACATTTTCGTATAGCTGATGTGATAGCATGGTAGTAAGTACATATAATACAGAACAGACCCTACAACATACAGCACAAACCCTGGTATTCGAAACTCCACTCTGTTATTAAACTGTATGATGAAACTGTATATTCAAACGGAATGTGATAAAACAATATTCAGACTCATCTGATAATTACAATATTAACTATTAAGAGAATACAAACTTTCCGAGTGCAAAAGATTAAGAATGGATCCAAGTTTGTATAGTGTGCGTGAAAACAGTCATATGTTTGTAATGTATTGGGTTGGTAGAAAACTAATGTCGGTTTTCAAACGTTATCTTTAAATACACATGTTGAGAATGGGAATAACTTTTTTTAATCGAAATAAGTTCCATTACAATTTACACACTTTTCCCAACGAGAAACAAGTTTTTTAATAATTCTTAATTTCTTAGATGATATAAGAAAACATACCAATTAAAATGAACGGCTATCTTAAAATTAAGCGCCAAAGTTTGAAAACTCGAAAACCGACATTAATTTCTTACCAACCTAATAATAGGACTTGCCCATTCATCGCTTATAAATCATAGAACGCACGCATGGCTCATAGTGTTCGGAAATTTTGTTAATACGTCAATACGTTCCATTAAAAAGTAGAATTTGGAAAATATATTAGAGTGAAAAGTGTACGTAGGCGAAGCAACAGAAAGAAACTTGTTCATGTATGCTGTCGCTGGCCATCTTCTTGCATCACAGTACTAAAGCTGCCATTGAGTATTATAAGTAAAATATCTTATACACCAATGATTTTCCAACATAAGCATCTTCATACTTTTATGTAGGAAACGAGTACCTGCTTCGATTTATGTATTCTAATATATATGATCCTTCCTAAAAAAGAAACCAAGTTGATTTTCATGTCATCTGTGCGTTCACATAGAAAAACTTTTTTACATCAGATACTCTGCCTTTCGTCTCCATTTAATTTTCGCCTATGACATTTTTTACAATCATTCACATTGTCGAAAATATCTGAATAGACTTATTTAAGTAGAACAGTCTGTATATGTATATCGGGAAGGTTTCAAAACCAAAGACGCAATTACTCTCTCAACGACCAATTTACCACGTCCCATCGCGACAGTCATGTTTACCTATCTCTAACTCTATACGTGCAATATTCGAAACCGTCCGGAAAAATCACCGGCAGCGGCTATTTTTGCTACTAACAGGCGCAGGCTCATGCTGACCGCAATTTTATGCAAAACACAAAATAAAACGACTGTAAACGAGATGTAACACAGTGTAACTAACGAACAGATCATGAATATAGACAAAATTACATATAACATATACACTATATAGAATATACAGAACGTTGAAAATGTAAAAGGAAAAAAAGAAACGATGCAGCGATAGTATAAACAAGACAAAGAATGAATACACAGAGGGAGAGAAAGAGCTACAATCGGAATCCAGGTGAATATGGATCCATCACCGAATTTACCTGTCATTCCTCGACGCTTCCCGGCCTCGACTCCGTTCTTAATATTGAAGCTGACTGTTCTGGCCGGTGTGACACAACCGTTCGCCGTTTTCGTCGTGGCGCACCACGATACTTTGTTCTCCCGGCGAGCGAGCTCGCTTACCTTCTCGTTAGACCTGCGTAGGATTGTCTTACCAGTATGAAGATCAAAAGGCCCATCCACCACCGTTGTGATGATCGTTCCCGAATTAGCTTTCGGGAACACATAAGTCCCATTGGCAATCTCCTTGCCGGAGTTCAACGACCTCGCCGGGGCTTTTGAGGTCTTTATTATCAGGGCGGTTGACCTGACCACCTTTGGACTCTTTTCGAGGGCATTAATACGCTGTCTGACGACGTTATCGATGTCACGGCCGACTAATTCCTCTGAGCCTATCACTATTTTCTGACTGTACAACGGTTGCGGTCGGTTCAGCGTGCTCTTTGGGAATTTCAGTTTAACTTTCGCACGATTTGTGGTGGTGTTGGAGGTGGTGGTAGTAGTAGTAGTAGAAGTAGTAGAAGTAGTAGTAGTAGTAGTAGTAGTGGTAGTGGTGGTGGTGTGGGTGGCACTCACATGCGTATCTTTTTCGTCTACGGCTAAAGGAACAGAAGAGAAAAAGAAAAAAACAAATCAACGGTCTAAGAAGCCAAAGAAGCTGCGGTCCTGGTTGGGCTGGGGGTAGTTCTGTACACGTTAACGGGTTGCCGGCAGTTATGTGTTTTTCTCTTTGCCGTATTTGCACGGGGATTATGTTTTTCATCGAATCGGCATTACCCCTTTTTCGTTTCTACTTTGTCTTCCAAAGTCTTTCTCCTTATTTCATTAACCCTTTGATGACTACGGACGCATATATATGGTCTGAGAAATAATCTGATTATAGTTCATCGGGGCATGTATACACGATTAGAAGGGAAATATTGAAATATAACAATTGACATACAATTCTGCAAATAGTAATTTTTAATTCGTATACATTAACATTCTAACTATCTCATAAAAAAGTGGTTTCTGATCGCCAAATAAATGATTATCTCTCAAAACTCAAAAAATTCTCCGTCAGCAAAGGGTTAATTTATAGAATTAATTAATGATTTATTTGGAAAAAGGTGAATGTCTTTGTAATATACGGAAGAAACGAAGGTACTCAAGAAACATAACTCAGAGCTACCGGTCGAAATAAAATAACTAGGTGCGGAAAGGGTTCGTCTTTCTGAAAGTTATCTTGCTTCGTCGTTTCTTTGTAGTTTTCACTAACTGACTGGATTTTTAGATAGCGTGGTCTCGTGACTGAAAAAACTACAAATTTTACTTTGGTGTCGTAAATTTTTGATGTAATTGAGATTTAACGCTGCGCATAAACAGGTCAACAACTTTGTTAATTAAGATTATTCTGGATAAACACATTCAAAATTCCAAATCAATAATAAATTAAATTTACTATTGTGCTTCGACTCACGAATTTATTTATTCTAAAGCTCAAATTATGTCATCACAACTAAAATTATTATCCTCCATTATTAGCAATTCCTGCTAAAAATGTCTAAAAATATATTTATTTACCACTGAATAAATTCCCTATAAAACAAACTAATAAGAAAAATTGTCAAATTGTACCGTTATAACGTTTACTAAAAAAATTCCGAATACTTTTAGCACTGCAAAAAAATAGCCAAAGTCCACTGAAAGGTGATACGTGTGAGTTTATCCTCATAGTGCATTAAAAAATGATAGCAGAATATGCAGTTACAAATTATTTGTTTCTAATAATAAGCAACGTCTTTGGGCATCATTGCGTATCCTGAGCATCAGCGATGACCTTACCAATTGATTTCACGGGTCCTAAATTCGAACGATGTGCCAATCGAACATTATTGCCTTCCGGGTACAAGGCTTTTAGTGTGAAGGGGAGTAAAAAATACAGTAATAATAAGAAAAGAGGGTACAACAAGCATTCAGACACTCTTCGATGAATGTGAATGTAATATAGAACCACATAAAATATATACAACCTTATAAAACTATGTATTGCGTTTTTCACGGTAAACAACTTTTTCTTTCCTTTGGAAAAATAGTAACAAACATCTATCAAATATTTACAAAATAAATTAACGCTTATTGCACATGCCAAAACGTTCAAAAATGCACAGGTTATTGTGATTGATGATGCTAATATGGTGCCGCAAAACTTAAACGTGTTATTTAACAAACATTTGTAGCCGTGACTTTCATGATGCTTCGTAAAACATTTATTACAGTAGTCTTTGTATTATTAAATGAAATTCTTACGTATAATTTCAATTCGCGTAATAATTCAAACCTGATTTTTAAGTTTTTCAAGAATGCGTTATGAAGGATAAATACTGAAATGTCACATCAATTATTAGGCTCCTGCATAAGTTCATCCCGCTTAGTGGCTTAATCGTAATCTGTTACTAAGTTTCAACATATAATATTTATATCTCTTTGAAAAAGGTATGTCTCCACGAACGCTGTGCAACAGAATTTATCTTTATGTACCTAGATTTTGTGAGTTTTACCAGACTCTCAATGATCGAGAAAATAACAAACATTTTCGCCTTATTTTCTTTCTTTACTTCTGAAGCTCGACACAGATATAAATAAAGATGTGCATTGTGTATGGAGAGGAAGTTATTGACCATTCTATGTGCCGTAAGTAATTCAGGCAATTTCGGGAAGAAAATTTCTATCTTGACAATGCGCTACGGATAATCGAACTGATAACGTAATTCAAGCTTTCGTTGAAAATTACGGGCATCGAATAATGGAAGAAATTGGAGAAATATTCAATCGATCGACGCTATCAATCGATCAACGATGTTAATTTATCAACCATTTTCTGGTGATTGCGGCAAATGTAATGGTTCCATCCCAATCAAACATTGCCGAATGGAATGGCAGTTAAAACATAACATACAGTTAAATTCTAAGTTCTTGCTGAAATTACCGTGGCAATTAAAATCAGATTCATAAAAATAAAGAAACGAATTAGGTTGGTCAGCAATTTTCCGTTGACGGCGCTGTAAAGCATAAAAATTGGATGAACTTATGCATCGACCTAATAAGTAATAACAGAATACATAAAAGCAAATATATCTTTGAATGATAATACTCTTTCATGTGAGTAGCACATTAAACTCTATAGTTCTTCAGAGTAGTATGTAAAATGCAATTCATTTCTTTTTATAATGTGGCTTAATTTTTGTAGCATCACAGTTTCAGAAGATTCTTCGGAGGGTGTTTCGCCTATTTTTTGCTAAAAAATCAGGAGACTCTAGGACTAAAACTGCGAAAAAATATTATTTGAACGTACGATCATAAATACTTCGTTACAAAATTATAACATACTATGAACTTATATGTTAATGCTTTCTCGTCTGACCGATTTCACACGGAAATCAAATAGTCATTTTGAATGCAGTTCTATTAGAACAGTATAAGTTTTTTTTAGAATAAATACAGCGTTGACATCGTTGAAAAGTTGAATATATTATAATATTAGGTGTATGCAAAAGTTTCAACTTTTTGTTAATTTTCTTTTATTTCTACATAATGTAAGTATTGCAATCGTCTTGAAACAGTTGCTTGATCCACTCCTATCTGTTCTTCAAGTTGTTTTTACTTTTCCAATACAGTAGAGTCCCGTATAACGCGAATTCATATAACGCTTCGAAAAAATTGCGACTAGTTCTCATACAACGCGATAAAACGTTTCGTATAACACGCAAGATAAATTCAACATTTTTATATAGTTTCTGATTTTTTGGTTTAGACAAGCTAATGTATACACTTACCTGTTGTTCATTACTATCTATTGTTAAAAAATAATAATTCAGAGCTATACATTTTCTTCTCAACTTTTCAGGTATTTTATTTATTTCAGGACGCATGGCTGAAATATATATTCTTCTTATAAAAATATTATTATAACGTATACAATACGTTTTTTTTATTATTAAGTCACATGTATTCTGTGATGAACCAAACAAGTTAGTTACGTGTAACACTGACAGTCTGTTCGCAATGAAGTAATATTTCAAACTGAACCACATCTCATCAGCAATATGCAATAATCGTGGTAACGTCTATAATTTTCCGTTTGCAACAGTGACGGTTTGATGTTGCGTCGAAACGTTCGGCACCGATTTATCTCGCGGCCCTTGATCACCTTCAGAGCGGCAACTCTGCGCTTATTTACAGTTTGTCCCATATAACGCGATTTCCTATAACGCGAACGTACCCCCCGCGTTGTACGGGAGTCTACTGTAGATCGTCTGTCAATAAGACCTTCAACTTATCAGTATAACTTGATAGTAAATTTCGTGGCCTTCCAGAACGTGGTTGGTCACTCACGTCAAAATTACCGTCTTTAAAACGGCGAAACCAATATTTACACGTATTATGATATACAGTACCTTCCCCAAGTAGTAAAAAAATTGACTAACATGCTTCAGCGACGTTTTTTCCTTGCTGGAACTCATATCGAATGGAGTGAATATGCAGTTTTTCGTCGATTATTGTGCTCGCCGTTGTTTTGTGAGGTTGGGATCAACAGTCGATCAGGAATTTCGCGTTGTACATAGATCAATATCAACACAACAAATACACAGAAAGTAGAAAAATTCTATTGGCCTAAATTCTAGAAGAGAAGACTAAAACTTTTCCATACACCTAATATATCAGCGTATGAATTTCTTTCGGTTTTGTTGCCGTTTCAGAAAAGGTGTTACTTTGGTACATTAATTTATGTTCGGTAATTGGTACCAATTTTGTTATAAACCTTGCAATACAGCATTTATAAATGTATGGGTACGTAATAACTTTTTCATGTTTTTAGTCATACTATCTAACGGTAATATGATAACGGTATTTTTTAACGTACAAACCCTAAAACACCCTGCTTTTATTTCTAACATGTTCAAGTGAAATGATAAAATTAACAATTTTGAATTTTGTATTTTTAAAGGATTATATGTATCTATATTATTATCGAAAAATCACAGTTTTGATTTGTCAGAAAGATACATAAACATTTCCATATGAAAAGGTTAGTTTACCCTCTTTCGAAAAAGTTTCATAGAAATAATTCCCTTCAAATTACGAAGCCTTAACCCGAAAAGCGAAATATTCATGCAATCGAAGTTGCGTACTGCTTTGAAAACGAATCAAAACGAACCTGTACTTGCAAGTATTTAACAACGGTTACGAGTGATTTGATTACCATTTTTTGATGTCATAATTTACTTTTTCGTTCGAGAGTATTAGCAATGAGCCTGTAGCAATGAATATATAATATATGGGCACTTTGTGAAAATTAAGCTTATTCTGACTCGGTAACCTAAAATGGTTTCCAGTTATAACAATATTTCAGCAGGAAAATATTTTGTTTAGTCTGAAACGCTAACGAATTCGTATTTAGCTATACATGCGTGTACAAGTGCATTGCATCGTGGCGCACGATGATTTTTCATAAGAATGATGTCAGTTATTTTATTACCTGTATCTATGGTGAATTGATTCATCAACTAAGACGTATATAATTGTTATTTTTATAAAATATAAATGAAGTACGAATCGCGATAACATCATATTATCTGTTAACACGTAAGAGTTGTTATTTTGTTTTGTAATTTGAAGAAACTAAACATTGGTCATTTTTAGCTTGGAATTAGTAATTCCGAATAATTTTCTACGTATTATAAGTAATTGAATAATGATATTTTTTATTAAATGTATGTTTTTTGAAGAACTGTCATTGGACAATAAGAACGGCAAGTTTTAGCTGATAAAGTAACAAAGTTAAATACTTTTCGTTTCTCTCTATTTTTAAAATGCAATTCCTTTTATAATTGCCTAATTGTGTTATGTTACTGTATTAACGAAGAGAAAAAACATTTAAAAAATTTCATTTCCGACTTTAGTTAATTCGTACCACAGATCAAAGTTTAATATCTAAATGATTTCACTTATTTTCGTCAAAAGCATCAACCTTGCTTTCTTTCTTTTTCTATTGAAAAGCTAGAGACAATTTTTCAAAGAGCCTCTACTGAATACTATCTCAACTTTTTACACAACTCTTCTTATGTTAGAATCAAATACCCGTTTGTGCGACTATATTAGCATAAAACTGCTAGCGGATCTCTGAACCTTTGCAGTAAATAAATTAATAATTTATCACTGTCTGTTTTGATATCATCTCCAAACATACACTCTATCCATTTAACAGAAATAGATTTCCTTCATTTTCGTTTACCTTAAAAATATTTCTCCCCACAGAATGAATAATTTGTATAAACACCAAAAAGAAAGTGATAAGAAAAAAAATGTAAAACCATGGTATTAATAAATTCCAACGTACCTTCGCTTGTTGAAAATGATGTAAATATAATTTTAAAGGAAGGAAAAAATATTCCTGCAGGATAAGGTAATTCTCTACGGAATATTGGACGAATGCTTTAAGGTCTGAAAGAATTTCGCTCGGTAACCGTGCGTCACGTGCCAGAAATACAGGATCGAGGACGTATGGGATAAAAAAAAACTAAATTCAACGGCTCGAAAATCGTAAAAGGCTACGGCGAGTCGGACATAAACTGACCGTTGTTTCTCCTGGCATGAATCTCTTGGTCCTCGGATACGGTCTCCAGGAGGGGTAAGGTATTGTCTGGACAATAGGGCGAACTGAACGGCACCCCTGTTCCACCCTCTGACATCCCTGTGCCGTCCAGGCCTGCACTATGACAGCTACGTGGTAGACTGGAATATCCTGGAAAGCACATAGTATGGATTCTTCATTTTTTATCTGATTTTGACAAGGTATCGTAATTAATTGATAACCTTTTGTTGGATACATTGCTTATGACTGTATATTATTAAGGTTTCCAATACTAGACCTACCGGTGTTATATCTATTATATTTAAACATATTGAATATGTACTTTGGAAGAACGTAAGTCAAGAGATGAAAAAGATGAGCAATTGAGTAATTAGGTTTTATATGATATACGTGGAATATTTACTACATGGCTTTCCTATCAATTAGAGGAACTTCTAGAAAAAAATTGGAACCGGTCATTTTGACCGCCTTGGTAGTTATAGTAGGAAAACTGTATCTAGCACTCATTGTCAGTTGGACGTTAATTCGTTTCCGGTACCAACTTGGTTTTGGCTATCAAGTGGGAGTGTATGTATGCACACAGGTATTTCTACAGCTCCATAAGTTTATAGCTTTGCAGTCCGAATTATTTTTGTAATTTCCGATCGGCTAAGTGAAACTAATTTCGTAAAATTTTGTAGCGTTAATTATTCATTTATATCCAATGGTAATAACGACAGGGTACTTTAGTGCGGCACAGGTACAATAGGTATCTAGATGAAGGTACAAATTATTAAAAAATTCCAAAATTAAAATTGTGTCCGTACGATACTAATAATAACAGAGAGCTATGCCAAGCATGTGACTGCAGAGGATAAAAATCAAATTATAAGAGAATATTCATTATGAAATTCAAATTTCTAATGTTTCAAGACAGTGTAGTTGTATTTTGTTATTATTTATAATAGCCGATTAATGGCTTATTAGTGAGCAAGCATTGTTAAACGAAAAACTTATTTAAGTTTCTGAAAAATAAATTATTAAGGTCTGTAAATAATTAAATCATCGCACTTTGAATAACATTTCCCATTTATCCGCAACTGAATGAAATTAATTTCACGAAGTTTCTTACCACTGATTTTTTATTTTTAATTAACGTCAAAAATGTTTGTACAGGCATTGAGCAATATTTAGGTGAATACAGAAAATCATTATTAAACTTCATAGTTACAATTGAGCCTATCAAAAATCAGCAGAACGCGATAAACAGAATATATTGCATATGAGGAGATGATAAACGAGAGACGTTGAGATTTTATTTAATTATTCGTATTGAAATATTATTAATTCTAAAAGAAAAAAAGGGTCACATTTTATCCCCTCACACATAAAAGAGCTCCTCAGCAACCGCAGCATATGAATTAAAAATTAAAAAACGAAGCAGGCACAAATCAAAGAAACTATTTTGCTAACAATAAGATCGACTCGTGGCACCCATCAAATATAAATGGTCTATTAGGAAAATTGTTGTACAGTTGTCTACAGTACAATTTATACAAACTTTAGAATTAGTCACTATCCTTAAACTTTGGAATTAGTGTCCACCTTAACGGTGCATTTCCTTTTTGAAAGTTAAAAATATAGATTTTTCTTTTTTTGCATTTTCTCGAAGGAAATATATTTGAGACTATCTGTGTCAATGGATATGCCGGAATTCGTATAAATTACGTAGATACACATATTTAAGAATCAGCGTTGTAGCCTTGCCTACAACTGCATCGTTAGGTTTAACCACGTTTTTCTCAGAACGATGTTTTCGGAAATAGCTGACACGATATCTCATGATCAAGTTGTTCGATTAAGTGAAATCTGATTATGTTCTAAACCAGACTTTTCGCTCTCGCCGGAACCGAAATCTTTAAGTTATCTTAAGTTTTTCTAATCTTTTTATTATCTTAAAGCTGAAAAAATAAGCGGAAACAGTCAATTTTAACTTTAAATTGTCGCAATTTTTTTAAACAGTGAGATATTACATTCAATTTGGCATGGGTTATAACCGCATTCATACTCAAGAAAATGGCACCTCGTGTTTTTGTGCCAACCTACTACAACGGCCGGTATTATGACAGCCATCACGACATGTTCTTTAAAAATTGCCTTCTTCAATAATGCGCGTACCTGCTACAATCTTATATATTTTGACTTAAAAAAATATGTAATGTAATTAACATATTACGTAAATATATGCCTAAAAGATTAATACAATGCAGGGTTCTGATTTTACAAAATAATTCAAGAAGAAGATCTAAAAAGTAGCACGTAAAACGGGAATATCCCGTTTTTACTGTTTAACTTTGTTTCCGTAGGCCCAAAAAATTATCATTGCATTCAAATAGTAACAAATAGATAAATTGAAAAGCTGTGTATTTTTTATGGCATTTTCATCTTCGGGGATATAAGCTGTAATTTTATTTACAACGCAGTTGCTTCGACACTAGAACTGCCAGTATTAAATATGTTATATTAAATATATTAAATAAGTATTTAGGAAAAACGGGAGTCAACAGGTAGAAGTGGTAATCGATTCAGTAGTTTATATTTTACAAGAGTTTGTAGTTCTCTAGCGTTAAAATACCAAATGAATATTTAATTGCGCTTATTAGTGCGTGAATATCTTTACTTACGATTACCTCCTATATGACAGGATTTTCACGTAACACTCCTATTTTTCTTTTTAAACTTTGATTTCTGGTATAAAATTCCTTTTGTAATCCATAGACTGAACAACAAATTTTACGCGAGTACTTTAAAATTTAGTAAAATCAAAATTCTTTTTGCGTTGTGGTTTATAATATTGACATCTATTCCGCGCCAAGTTCTGCAAGATACTCAATGAAAACTAAGAGAACAGTTAACGAGAAAGCAACCAAAATACATTTCTGTAAACACACTTGAGAAGAACCAAACTCAGCGAACAGAACGGGCTATTGAATTTCGTTGAATTTCGCAAAAAATACTGACGTAACAATAGAACAGTAACGCTGGAATTAAGTAAGCTACATAACATACTGTATATAAAAGTGAAATTTATTTTTCCGTTGCACTTAACACAAAAGACACTTCAGTATAAATTGGTTACATTAGCCACGAATTCCACGCGATCGTATTTGGTTTTTGGTTTCGACGATGCCAAAAAAGACAGTTGACATTGCGATCTTCAGAATGATCGACATAACTACGAGTATCTGTATAATTTAATTTTTCTTTAATGAAGTTTATTATTCTTGGTTGAATTATTTCCAAAAAAATTACTGCCTCCTTCTTAAACCAATCTATAGTAAATTAACATTGTCAGAATAGAGGATCTTTACTTCATTTCTTCTTTTAACTTCTTAAACTAGGTATATCTACTGAATGATTATAGAGAATGATCAGATAAATTGATGGGTTCATTTGCAGTTCCATTTAAAAAAAATGAAGTTGATCTTGAGATATAATTCTCTACTCGACCTCCAAAAAGCTATATACACCCTATAGCGGCCCTTTTTATATTAAAGTGACTATTGTTAAAACATTTTTATAACTTTAATCCCCCGCGAGATATTAATTTTTTTCAAACGGTCTATATAATTCGTCATATCAATAAAGCAAAATCATATGAAGTTTTCTACAAGTAATTGTGTGTTTGAAAAACTAAGTTGATCATATTTGATATAAAAGTTTTTTTCTATATACAAAATATTTGCGAAGAATGTGTCTCTTGACCTACCTCCAAGTATTCGATCCCTCGTCTTTACTTTCAACATAATTTTCAAATCGGCCCATGATTTTAAAAATAACGGTAAATTCTGATGGATTAATACTTTATATAGATAAATTGCGTAGCACTGAAGTGCGTGAAGAACATTTCCGTTGTTATTATCGTCTTCATATTCAATTCTTTTTGAGGTGATATCAGTGTCCTCATTGTAAAATTTTTATATTAACTCTTTCACTCCTGAAAGCACCGTATGGCGCTTAGAAAAATGGTGTTTGTGGTACTACAGGAGCCTATAGACGCTCAAAAATGTTGCTTTCATAGTACTGAAGGCACCTTAATAGATTATTAGATATATTGTAAAAATCATTAATGTTAACATTAAATTCTTAGTATATACATTAACAATTCAAGTTTTGGATGTTTTGAAAGTATGGAATTCAGTGTTTTGATTATTTGAACATATTTTGCTTAAAAATGCACTTGTTACGGAAAGCTTCACCGTTCTCACGTTAGTGCACGTCGCGACTGAATTCCTACCGTACGGCACAACCGGTGCGTCTCAAAGACGGTCGTAGTCAAAGGGTTAAAGAACAATTGAAGAGTACTTTATCATAAATCGTCCATCGTGATATTAATCCCTTGCCGTACGATTTCTTTTGTGACTGCTTCCGCAATAGTTCAGAATTAAATTGGGAAAATAAGAGTTGAAAAGTTATTCTTGATATATCGTATAATTTAACGTAATATTAATATTATAGAAATAATTTTCTCGTGCCGTGTCTCACTGATATTTTCAATTTGATGGGTTTTGCAAAACTTGAAAATTGCCTATCCAATTTGCCGCATCTTGAGTGTCACTCGTTATTGAATGACAAGGGGTTAACATGAAAACGCCACGTTTCAAAAAAGTGTATGGCGTAGTTTAAAGAATCAATCATGATATCCCATTATCGTGAAGTCGCATTTCTATTTTGAGATCGTGCAACATGCATTTACATTTTTTCTTCTTTTCTGAAGTATGCATAACAATCGCTTTGATAGCCTGTTCCAAGCTGCCCATTTTGTAAACGAGATTCTCAGATGTTCATTTTGTTCGTTACTCCCCAGAGAGATTTTTGGCGGCATTATGCAGTGGAATGTTGCATCATGGATGTAATGTTGCGTGTAATAAAAGAGATAACTCATTTCGCCGAGGGAAGTTATAGTAGCACGATGTAAGCGATAAATTATCAGAGAAATATATGATGCTTGTTGGTCATGGCTTTGTATTTATCGTTTCCTATTTCCTTTTGAAAGCTTTTCCACTACGGTGCATGCACTTCTGAAATAACCTTCTTTCTGCCTGAACTTATTGATTCTCATAGATTTTGGATTTCGTTAATTACTGATGCTTATTTCTAAATAGAGAAAAGCTAGCTTATTCGAGTAAAGTATTTGAATACAATGAAATCGTGCGGCATTCTATTTTTTATAATATAATATCTCCCAAAAATTGTTTTAAAACTTTGTTTAAAATAGCATTTAATATTAAATTAGCTTTACACATTTATTACTTTGTGTGACAATATTACCTTTAATCGCACACAATCCCAATTTTTTATAACATTTAACAATTAGTTACATCAAAGCTCATTAGGAGATTTTAATAATAGCAATCTAAGAATATAATGAATGTCAATTAATAATATTACGGCAAAAGTTTACGACTTGCAAAAATGATTTTGTAATATCCAACAGAGTTCAAATACATACATAGTTGTGTCAGAGAATAGAAACGTACGTATATGGTGTATTTTCTTTTAGTCATAAGTCAAATGATTTTCTTTAACGGTACTGAGGTTTTAATTTTATCAATAAATTTATTTATGCGATACTGAAATGACTTACTACGTAACATTTCATTTAAAAACAACTGGTAATTTCTGTATCTATTTTAACGCTATGCTGTCTGGTGACACCACGTTGATGTCATTCGAAAATATGAGGAGAAATGCCGGTGACACCACGTTGGTGCCACGCTAAAATTTTAAGACAGTGCCTATTATAACGCAAAGGTGTCGCGGCTATCTCACAATCGCAAGTTGTTGCAAAGTATCCCTTCTATTCTATACAGGCTGCAATACGCTACATGTCCTCGAAATTTCGTGAAAATTGCGGGACAGAATTATAACTTATTGTGATTAGTAAAACGTGACATTTTATGATTTCTCGACAAATTCGAAAAGCGACGGCGACAAGCGAAGAGATCTACACGAATTCCACCGGCGTCAGGCAAAAGCATCTTGATTTATCGCGTGGACGGCATAGTGTTAACATAATGAACATTGTAATTGAAAAATAGCATTACCAGTTATTCCAATACTAATGTTTATTTTACCAATATAAAATCCTACATAAAACATCTTTCATGCATTCCGTTTATCGTAAAATAATTGTAACACATTAATCATGTCATAAGCCAGATTATTTCTATAATTCCAGAATCCTATGATCGTCGGAGTCTTCGGATTAAAAAAGATTTGAATAAATTAAAAAGGATTTATATATCAGAGCAATCACTGATTACTTTCTTTTACAGACTCTAATGTATACATTAAGCCACAGCCATTCTGTGTCCATTATATTGAAGCCAATAAATCCTAAAATCCTTTGCTTTAAATTAAAAACAGTAATCTGATAAATTGAATTGTGTCAAGCGTTCAACCAAGGATGAAAAATTAAAGTTAATGTCTTGGAAATCTATAAATCTGACGATCTATTATAACTGGAAGCAAACAAATTTTATTGTGCACGGATAGAATTTTTCAATTTCGAACGATTGATGATTTTGATATTTACGTGCTTCCATGCTGTTGCACTTTTTCTACTTGCTCTCACTATGTCAGTCAACTTGAAAATTTGTTAATGAGTAAACTAGTTGACGAATATTTTAGTATGTAATGTTGAAACATTCTCTGATTCTGAAGCGGACAATATTTCTTAGTTTGTTAATTGCCTTTCTATCGAAATAAATTGAGTTGCAGTAACAATTGATGTATAAAAGACACGGTGAATATAAATTGTTATTTAATGATTAATAATGGTCACGTGCAAATGAACTGCATATCCAAGAGTTATGTTTAACATAAATCATCATACGCCTTCAGAATTAAATTTAACTTATCTGAAGCAGGTTACAGAATGATAAATGTGATTCACGTCATGTATGTATGTACACAGAGGGCGTGAAAATTGCTTTCCAGGATGATTTTGCATTTGCTGAACATATGCTTTTGGTATTCTACATTATTATTCCGGTATCGTTGCGTTAATAAATGCAAGAAATTGAAGCACATTGCTTGTCAAGGAAATTGCAAGAAATTACCACTGCAACGTTTGGAAATTGCATATGTATGTTATTTCAACTATCTGGAAGAGAGGATGATCAAAGATTGACTAAGAAATTATACAATTTTAGATAATTATGAGCTATATAAATACTTTCTTTTCTAATGCCCAACACAACATATGTATATGAATTTCGGATTCCTGTAATTTTATCTTTACAGCGTTATAATTTTATTGCCAAGCGATATCATTTTTTGCTTTCTCTACATGCTTATCAAATAGTTAATGAAGCATATATTTAAAATGATTATCCTCTTGTTCGGGTATTTCTTGTATCTGTTATTAATGGCAGTACAATCATTTAATTTCAGAAAATGTAAAGATAAAAAATCAGAGTATTGTATATTATCTATATAAACAAGGTATTGTTATAAGAATGTTCAAAGTTATCAGTTAAAACCCATACTAATCAGAGTTACAATATAATGTATAAAAAGAAGAAATACGACTACGACTAAATTACATATATCAGAAACTGCACGATTAAATCAAGTTATTAGTAATCATGTTTAAGCCCCTTTTAAACGAATAACTTAACTAATTTACATTAACGCCACCTCTGGCTTGTCTACTGATAATGAGTGCAAGTCGATTTAAAAGACCCTTAACAACGAATTGCAACAATGATGCATTCAGCTTGATGCAAACGAGATTTCTCCAACAGGCACAGAATGCATCTTCCTAATTGGCCGAATCACGAACGCACGAGGCTATGAAACACCTCATGCAGAAACAAAGGTTGTGCATTTGGCCATGTCTGAATGCACTAATGAAGCTACCAATCGGGAGGCTGACCACAAAGCTAGTTACGTTCGACGTGCAAATTGAACTTATCAAGAACAATGTGCTCGATTGCTTTTAGTTAAACGTTTATCGCATAGATTTTAACTTTCCCTGGAATACACAAGTGCGAAACAAGAAATTTGACGAGACAATGTCTCCATTATGATGAGAGCAGGGCAGATGTGTCCGGTTTATTTAATTCTATCTGGAAACCATTGGTTTGGTCGATTTTGTCGAAAAGGAGAAAGATAAAAGAAGAAAAGGAGCACAAGGGTCAGTATGAAGCAAACGTTGCCAGGAATAGCAGCTAAGTCCAGGTCAATAACGTAACAATAAAAACAGAATTATAGAAAAGTCAATAAAGAGCTACTTGTTGTTATAACAGGTTTTTCAATGTGATATTTTAGGGACAACTTCAATTACTTGTATGCTCTTGATGAATGTACCATCGATAGCTACTTTTGTTAGGTTGTAGACAGTCTAGTAATAACTAGTAATAACTAGTAACAAATATCTACAATTCTATTTTTTTCATATACAATTCTTGCATTTGTTTACTCTAGTGCTTGGAATCGAAAACTGTTTTGTAACCATTCAGCCCCTTTATTACTAGAAGGCTGCTATTTATTGAGCAAGTATTTTTTACAGTTTTTGGCCACAGTTTTTCATAATTATAATAACGTATCGGTATATATGCAGCATATTACTTTAACGGCCCACAGTATAATCAATTTCAATATACTTTTAGTATTTGTGGCCAGTCTCTTGGAGACAGAAACATTTGTTGATAGACTGCATTCTTATATATCGATATTTTATTATCAATGCTGACAAATTATTATATTAATAGAAGTTTTAAATAAAAGTTTCTGCTTATTTACAGTTCTTCTTTACTGCTGATAAATCCTTTCGATTAACTAAAAAGCAATACCTATTTATTTCAACAGTCCGAAATGCTACTTTTATTTGGGGGAAGGCTCACAGTTTTATTTTATTTCGGAGTCCGTAATAAAGAAATTATAAGAAAAAATTTCTAGAGACGATTGAGAGAAATTTAATCATGGACCCAATAATTAGAAGTTCCTAAAATTTTCGTTGGTACTGCGAAATTAACCGTTTGAGTCCCAGGCAGCGCGATCGCGCTATTGAGATTTTATGTCGAGAAAACCCAGCACATTTCGAGCATTGTGGACAACTGACGGTGCGATACCGATTGTCGAAGTCGCGCGCTCAGATTTACTGATGCAAGTAGATCACACAGCTCCTTTAAATGTAAATAGTACATTTTACAATACGTAGAATAATATTACAATAATGCAATAATACATTATAAAACTAAAATTTTTATTTAATTGTTATCTTCTCAATCATTTTTATCGAACAAAACTTGAAATATTTACAAATTTTACAGTATGCATATGTAATAATACAAATGCATTTTATAAAATAACGAATTACAAATTAACAATATTTTTGTGTTATGAACGAACAATTTAAATGGAGAGTAACACTTATAATTTGTAACGTCGGTGTTTATCAAAACATATTGGATGAATGCCTTTTTTACATCGCACGCAAGTTAAATGTGCTCTTTTTATTGCATTTTTGGTGCTGCAGAGTACGCATTGTCGATATAAAATAAACAAAGCACTATCGCGCCGCTTGGTGTTTCTCGACATAAAATAAAACAAGCGCTATCGCGCTGCTTGGGTCTTTTCGTACTCATTTAGAGAAAGCGCGGTTGCGCTGTTTGGGATTCTTCGACAGTGTTCTTTCAATACCCCCTGGGACTCAAACGGTTAAAATCTAATAATATATGTAATGATCACTGTATTATAATTCGGAGTGCTTCATGAAACCAGGCCACCTGAATATTTTCTTTATTAATGACGGTACGAAAATCGTCCCTGATGTAACTCACAATCAGACTGACGCTTCAGTCTTCATGAAGAGAGGAATCGGCTGGAAGAACTTTTTTTTCGTATAATTTTTTAATGCAGTTTTCAAGTCATTCGTATTCGGTATTAAATTCCGTCAACGTACGTTCCATATTAAATTAGAAGTTTTAGAATCGAAGGTCATTTGAAGTTCACATTATAAGCATATCAGAATGTATTTCTTCATTCGTTATAAAACGCAATAGAAAGAGATATACATTTCCTACATCAAATTTTACGAAGAACTTAAAAACACATTTAAAAAAGTGATATTTTAAAAGAGATAGTTCTTCCACTCGATTCATCTTCTCAAACAAACATGTTACATCAGGAACGATTTTCATACTATCGCTATTAAAGAAGATATTCAGGTGGCCTGGTTTTCGTAAAAACCCTTGTACAAAAAAAAGGTTCAACCTTTATCAGGCCCGGAGGTCTCATTTAACCAAAATGGAGATTTAATTAGATTCAATTCAAGATAATGTACTCAATGAATACATATTATTCTCAATAAAGTCAGTATGAGGAATTGTTTTCTAATAAAATATAAACTAGGAATTAAAAAAGATCCTAGGGACTTCACTGTGATTTTTGTATGAAGCGGAAGAAGGTTAAGACCGAGATTTGTAACTACATACAGCCCTTGGAGATTGTGTGCATGAAATCGTGTCGCGTACATCGCCCATGCATCCTATGGTAATAAAAGAATATTGTGCTTTACTAACGTATTTCAACGAGATCCTGACTGGGAGTGCTCGGCGTGGCTGGTACACTGCTGGCTTTTCTTCTCAAACACGTCGTTTGACATCGCTGGATAGGTGGTTCCTCTTTCCGAAGTGGTCCCGTTTCCTCCAGGACCTCCTTCTCCGTTCTTCCGGTGTACTTGAATTTAGTACCCCAGGAGAAGATTGATCCACCGCTTACAACTGGTGCGTCCGACGCTCTGGGCAATCTGGGAAAAGAGAATTGCCAGTCAGTATGCATCGTTCACTTGAATCTTACACCTGTTGTATTTCACGACAGGATGCTAAAACGAGTTTTGCATACGCTGATGGTTCAAAGATATCTGTTAAATGTTCACTGGGAAAGAAATATTGTACTTGAAGTATGGAATTATCGGAAATGCAATACATTTTCAACATTCATAGACAGTTTTGAATGAAAAATGTCGGGTTTAAATTGGTAATGATTGAACTGCAGGTTCTATGCATTTATGGAAAACATAAAATCGTAAGAATGTACTGAATGGATATAATATAAAGAAATACATATGATATTCGGGTTGTGGTACTCGTTATAATACAATATTTAATGGATCAAGCTAATCTCTTGTTAGCTTCTTCCACTTATTGTTAATAACGTTCAAGAATATTGAAATGTGCATAAATACCCGCACTACAACATTGTGTAAAATGCGTTTTATGGGTCTAAAATTATCCCTCAAAGTTTGTGCACCTTCTAGATGTTTTAATATGATAATCCAAAACTGAATGATAAGAAATAATTTTTAAACAAAAATGACATCAATTCGCGATTTATTTCACGAATTCGCAATTTGACAACATATTCAAAGCAATAAATATTTTTAATATTTAATTTTCTTGCGTTACTAAAGTATTTTTTGTTTTCATGGAATAACGTGATTGTGCAGAGTATGATTAAGAACAGTACAAAACGGATACAACTGATTTTTCACAATTTTAGAGACTTTCTAGCGATGTCAAAGTAACCCTAAAGTAATTTTCAACTTCTGCATCATTTAGTCGGCTGCTCGATCTTGGTATTATTGTTCACGTAACTTCAACATTCTTTCTCATTTTTCTAATTTCATCAACTATATTTCTTAAATATCATGAACTTCTATATTTAGATACACATCTCACATTCGCAGCACTCTATGCAATACAAGTTGTAAAACGTCCAAATTATGAGAACACTCTCAGATAACTTCTAAAATTCCAAACTTCAGAAACGCTGATTCGGTCGCAAAGTTTCTAGCACAAATGAAGGAACGTTAGTTATGTTCTCTGTTTGAGTTCGACTCTATTGAAATTTCGAAAATCATTCGCCATATATGAAGTACATTCATCGACGATATCAGAAAAGACAACAGGGTATAAATTTTCAAAGTAGACTTCAACTGCAATTAAAGTTTTATAAACATCGGTCTTGCGAAACTTAGTAATGGATCAAATTTATTTGAATTCAAAAGATTGTTTTACGTATTCGATCGATTGTATCAGATATATAAATCCAGAAAAAGAATTTTTGCGAATATCAACTATAAGGGTAGTTTTTCCATTGATATCGTTCGTTTCTCATTGATTACATTGCGCATTTCTGTTCAGTTGTAGAAAATTTGAAATTGCAGAACTACAGAAAGCATATATAGGGTAAAATATATACAGGGTGGTCCACGTAACTTGTGCACCTCGAATAACTTTTAAAGTATGCGTTGCACAAAAGAATGTTATATACAAAAGTTACATGGTTTAGAAGGGTACACTATGTAGTGTGTTAATTTTTTTATATGTGGAGGCGTTTCGGAGATTTGAAGGTCAACTTTGTTTTTTTAAATGGAATGATATGTTTTTTTATTCATCATGAAATAGTACGTTTCAAGACGAGTTCAATGACCTATGACTCAAGTTCATTCAAGGTAAAACTTGCTTGAATATTAAGTAACTGTAATTCAAAGTATGTCGTGTTTGGTATCATTTTAATCAGAAAAATCTCACAAATACGTTAGCACAGGTTTAAAAAAAATCGAAAATGAAAACGGCCGATCCTCCCGATTTTTCTGATTAAAATGATACCAAACACCACATACTTTGAATTATAGTTACTTAATATTCAAGCAAGTTTGACCTTGAATGACCTTGAGCCATAGGTCATTGAACTCGTCTGAAAACGTGCTATTTCATGGTTAATAAAAAAACATATCATTCCATTTAAAAAAACAAAGTTGACCTTCAAATATCCGAAACGCCTCCACCTATAAAAAAAATTAACACACTACATAGTGTACCCTTTTAAACTATGTAACTTTTGTATATAACATTCTTTCGTGCAACGCATACTTTAAAAGTTATTCGAGGTGCACACGTTGTGTGGACCACCCTGTATAATATCCAAAGTATGGCATTTGTGATATAATATCGAATGCGACCAAACTTTGCCAAATAGTCTTTACTTACTTTTTGTTCCTTTAATCACATTCACAAAAATTATAATTGACATGAATATTCATAGCTTACTTATTAAAAATTGAACGTATGAATACGGCAGTGTAAACAGTTTGGATCAAGAGTTTCATTATCGTCATTGCTGCTTGACTATGAGAACAAAAAAATATTAAATTTCTTATCGCTATAGTCATTTCTTCTCATCCTTTTTTCATCACTATACTTTATGATTTTATTCTAAAGCAAATATAAATGTTTAATTATATAAGAAGTGAGTATAATTCGTATCTACAAATTAACAGCCCAATCTTTCTTCTTTATTTGCTAGTTTGTCTATATGCGCTTTCTTTGTGACATCATTTTCTATTAACATGTGAAGTAAACACTGGGAATTTAATTAATTCGAAACTAAAAGTTTTTTTTATTGCGAATGTTTCGCAAGGAGTGGATGAATGAGATAGAGTAACAGAGAAGGTAACACTGATGCCTAGGGATACGAATAGAAAGTATGTTTAAGAAAATGACAGAAACAAGAGAAGTAGCTCATAAATTATAACAGAAGCGAGCGAATTTTGTACGTGCGTAGTGTTTAGTTGATAGAACTTATTTTTTATAATGCCGAATATATTTATATTCTAAGTCATACAAAAATTAATTACCAAGAAATAAAATAATATTTAATTATAGTGCCCAAGCGTTGAATAAACATATATGTAAAACGAAACGTATGGTTCAATACCACTGATATTTATGCAAATAAATCAATTATTGCCGGAACGCTCACATCCGAATAACGAGTATCGGAAAAGTCAATAAATCATCGGAAAAAGCAGTGTTGGCGTTTGCGACGAGCAGCGTTGAAATTCTGTCAAATATTTACGCAGGGAGCATTTGCAAATTGCAGGTTTCTGGTTATTTTCGTTCTTTCCATCATAACTATAATTTATAGAATATCGTTCCTACAATCTTGCACTATGTTATTTTGGTGTTAGTGGTGAACTTGTAAATTTCTGGCGCCCAACAATTGGCATCCAATTAAACAGAATTTATTTTTTTTCAACTTCCTTTCGTGGCGCATTTGTAATATCACCATTTTATTCTTGAAATAAAGAAGTATTTTTTGCACAACCTTCAGTTCCTTTTCAAACTTTTTAATACGTTTTATTCTTAAAATAATTTCATATAAATTCAAGAATCGCAGTTGCTGAAATGACACGCTAAGTTACTTTACTATTTACTATAAAATGATGTTTCAAAAAATCGAATCGGATACATAAAATGTATCCAAAAATATGAAAACAAAACACTTCGCGTGTCGTTCACATGACGACATAACGAATGTGCGGCTTTTTCGGCCCGTGGCGCGTTAGAATCGAAAATGACGCGTGAACGAGGGATGTCTCTATCTGTCTAGCGAATCACGTCAAAACACTTGCCACGCTCCATCAGGTCGTTTGCGCCTGGTAGTATTTAGTAGGTTTACTAACAGTAGGATAGTTCGACAATTGTTGGCCGACATCTTTATCGTGATCATTTTCTGTATTTCGCCACGTCCATATTTAACAATTGTCTTTAAATCCAAAAACATTTAATAATCATTAATGGTACACATTTTATAATGCTACTCATAATAATCCTTTGATTTATTTATATAACACCGCCGTCATATTCTGGAACATTCTTTACGCATTATATTATAAAATTCCGTTCTGAAGACGAATATCGCAAACCATAAAAAATAAGGCAATTTCGGTTGTTGCAAATGACGGCAACGCAAAATGCCAGGAAATCTGCCCTCTGAGTAGGGAGGGCACGAGTGTCATGGCCCTCTAAAGGGCAAGAAAGCGCGACTCAGGTTAGCCAAATCTTCGACAATATTAAAAAATCAGTAATCCTAATCGATCGACCTTTCGCGCACTTTAAACGTCAGATATCGGCCGAGCGTCTTCGCAGCCCTCAAACGCGTAAAATCTGTCACTTTTGTCTTGGCTGTCGTGAGGTGCTTTGACGTTAGTCTGAGGGTTTGACATTAAGTGTAGTTTATCCGAGAATATGTCAAGGACACCGACACGGTAACAGACTTAAACCCCTCGTAAAAGAACGGTTGTATATTAAGTGTAGATTATCCGCGAACATCTCACAATCAGTGTAGTTACGCGATAATGAACTTAACACCATCGGAAAAATCATCGGAAAAAACATCGGAAAATGTCGAAAAACAGCAAAAACCGTCTTAAAAGCATAACTTTATCATCGCCGTGAATTCTATATTTAAATTAAAGCAGCACAGGCAGTGACATAGAAGCGCAATCGTTCCATAATCATTCTTTGTTTTCTGCATTTGGATAAGTGATCTCGTATGGCAGGCAAGCCGCTTATTTGATCGCCGCATCTGTCCTGGGAAGAACTCCGCCTGCTACTCCTTCCCGTATGATCGAGAGCACGCTGATTGACTTGCCTTTCACTTGCCAGTCGCGAACCTATTGGCACGAGCGTGCTGGTGCATTGGGGCGATATTCATATCTAACTACTCGTACTGGAAAGACATGCCACGCGCATCGATCACGGAAATCAAAACGACGTGCGTAGCACATCGACTAAAGTTATTTGTCGAAGAACAGTTTCAGATCGCACCACGTCGCGTGTAGTGTAAAACAAAAGTATTATTAGTGAAAAAGTATGCCCACATATAGCTCTGGAACGCTTCTTGGCAGCTGAGGGGTAATTTGCTCTGATTCGCCCGACGGATAGGGACATCCCTCTCCCTCACGCATTTTCGATTGTGACGCGCTATTGGCAGAAACAGCTACACACACAAATCAAATTGCGTGACAAAGAGAAAAGCGACAGCCGTGAAACTGAGTGCGACAGCACGAAGTCGAGCGTGAAAGTCGAAGCATTGGCGTACGCACGAGATTTTTACAATCAGGACAGGTAGATACCGATGTTATCGACTTGCATAGACTATCATTTTTCAGTATCGGTAAAACAGATTTCGGTCCGACAATTTGGAATATTCATACACGTGAAAGTACGGCAATGCTACGACTATGCAAAATGATACGTCACGAGGCTGGGCGTCACAATTCCAGGAAATAAGAGGACAGCACACGCGGGCTATAGGGAGGGGGTAGGCGGTGCGAGAGCAATCTCCCCTTCCGTCTCAGCTGCCAAGAAAGCGTTCCAGAGCTATACCAAGGCGGCTGCGGCGGTAACAATGTATTCTTTGACGCGAGAAGGCCTTGCGTTCTGCTGTCTCGGAGTTTTTAACTATTTGCGCCAGAAATTCATTTGCACATGCGCGTGCTAGAACGCACACTATATTGCGTCGTAATGCGTCACGTAGTACATAATCGAATTTGACCAAAACCATCGCCAGAAGTCCAAAAACATTAAAATCTATTAATCGTATTTGATATAAGAAATATCTGAGCATACTTTTTCACTAATAATACTTTTGTTTTGCCCTACACGCAACGTGGTGCGATCTGAATCTGTTCTTCAACAGATAACCTTAGTCGATTGTTTTGATTTCCGTGATCGACACGCGTGGCATGTCTTTCCAGCGCGAGTCCTCTTTCAAGGACACATCGACGATCAAATAAGCGGCTTGCCTGTCGTATGGGATTAAGCGCTCTACGATCCCACAAAAATTAACCGGAAAAGAACGACTAACTTAGGTTATCTTCCAGCACACGCACTAGCACGCACTAATGCGCATCCACATATACTCGCATGAAACCTACTGCTACCAACGCCGCAAAGGGGTCGGTTTCGCCGAAATTCTGGTCAAAAACCTTAACTGTAGCGGAGCAAAAATACGCCCCTGAAGCTCACAGATGTAGTTTCAAACCTCGCATCTTAACTCTCTTAATTGTTCACACATTTCTTAAAAAAACTAGCAGTCGCGCATTGTCGTCTGTTTATGACTTAAAAATCAATGCGCTTTATGGGCCTATTGTCATCAATACTTCTTCAGGAAAAGTTTTGTCCTGCAAGAAGTATTGACCGGGGACTTTTCCCCCACGCGAGCTGGGTTTCACCGGTTCCGCCGATCGGCAAGGGAGGCTCACAGCCTATGGGCAAAGGGCGATTTCTTTGCCCACCAATGGCAAAATTAATATTCGTTAACTATAAGAGTCTCCCAATCAGCAGCTTTCCCGCTTCGCAGCAGTGACCGCTCCCGCCAAATCATGACGGAAGCGCGCCTTTACGCGCTTTAGCAAATTAGTCTTCTACAAAAGTTGAACCGAACAACATCTAGCGCTCTCAATAGAAGCTCCGTCCGCGAGAATAAGAGCCGGACGTAATCTTAATCTTTAGCATCATATCGATCAGGACATTGGTCCTTCCAACCGGATAGAAGTCAGTGTTCTATCCAGCTACTGTAGAAATTGTAAATAAATTGATTAGAGTAAGGCAAGTCGGCCTTCATTCAATTCTTTCTACAACAAATTCACAATACCTCCGTGCGTGGCTCAAATCGGGTGAGCCTGTTTTAATTATACGCTCACTCCAGAGGTGTCGTCAGGAAAACACGAGCAGGCATAACTCGTGAGACGTATGTACGTCCGTTACATTAACGTATTTCGATTTAGACGAAAATTGACACATTAGAATTATTTGGGTTGCTGGTCACAAATCCGTCGTAAAAATTTCCAAAAGCAAAATGGCAGATTTAGTGTGGGGGGACACGTGAATCGAAAAATGGTTGGTTGCACTTTCCAAGTTCATTTTACTACCACATTTGATCTCGTATGACCCCTTTCATGATAGCATGTGGAAATCGTCTCAATATCGGCTATCACACAGCGATAAAGAAAGCATAGCAGTCTATTTAAAAAAATAGTACAGACCTTGAAATCTCCTCTATATGTATGCCTCCACGTACTCAAAAAATATTTGTGTCAAAATGTTTCCCTGCATACCGTGTAAGTTTTGCATATAACTTGTTTTCATATTATTACAAATAACGGAAATTTCAAGGTGAACAGAGATAACGCCCCACCCTGTATATGTAATATACTACATCTAGGACCCGCCAGGGTTACTTATCCGCCCCTTCGACGTGAATGTTAGTACGAAATGCACCTTCAGTCCGCCGAAACGAAAGACTGCACCCGGTATGAGGTACGGGGTAAGAGGAGAGTGTCGCTCGCACCGCCTACCTAGATCATATCGGCCCTGGAAATCTGAGATCGATTAATGACAACCGAAAACGCAACACTTCCTTCGTCGTTCCCATGACGACGCAACGAATATGCAGCTTTGTCGGCCAGTCACGCGTTAGAATCGAAAATGACGTCAGAACCAGGGATGTTTCTATCCGTCAGGCGAATCAGAACAAACCAAAGGCAAGGGGCAATCTTACGTTTTGGCAGACTGTAGAACTCTTTGTATCCTGACATACGCCCACGATATATGTAGGGATTTGTACGTGAGCGGATAGTGTGTGGTGAAAGATTATCGAGAGAAGTCGCGAAAGTTAAAGAAAACGGAACAGATGAAAGAACGCGTGTAAGAATGAGAGAGTGCATACGTGAACGAATGAAGATCAGTCGGAGCCGAACGATTGAAAAAGCGAGAAGTGTTGCTGAGTGACAATTGTATTGAGTCATTCCTTTTTACCGTTCATCTCATACGTCAGCACCACCCATTCCTACATATATTGTATTTTCCCGCATGTCAAGTTAATTATATTGTATTATTGTCATATGTAATAATATTATAAAAAAGAACGAAAATGATGTATAACATAATCCTTACATATATTTCATGTAAAACGCTAAAACGAGGAAAAATTCATTACAGATCCAACCATGTGTCTTGCACAAATACAGAGTTACTGTTTGCAATATATTTTACATATTTCAAATACTACTGATAATTAAGTAACGTTATTTATACATTTACTATGTAGTCTTAAAAATCGAATTTTTTCATTTCATGTAATATATATCTTTTAAGAAGTAAGATAAATCGTATATAATATTCCTTACTCTAGAAATAAGATTTTAACAAACACCGTCACAACACAAGCGTTTTCGCAATGAAAAAATATCCAGTGTGACATTTACCTCAATAGTTCAAAACAGTAATCTTGCTAAATCTCAGAAACATACGGTACTACGTTTCCTTCGTTCATTTCCGATATTACATGACGTTATGGAACACTCGTAGTAAGGAATTGATAAAAATTGTATCGCGAACGGACTGCATCTTCGATAATCAAGCGAGGTACGAAGATTTATGCGCTCATAAATTTTCTTATCCGACGAATCGGTAACACGTTCTCATGATCAATGTAGTAGCGTCGAACGTGATCTGGGCATTATACAATTTTATGGAAATATTATAGAATATTTAGTGAATAAAGAGTACAAATAAGTCAAAGAAATATTAGTTGACATAATGCATAGACACAAAGACATTGAAGTTTTCGAAACAGATTTCTACGCCAATACATTTCCCTGAAAAATATGATGTCTTCTTAGATTGTTGAAACTCATTTATTTCTCTTAAATCATATTTTCTTTTGGACATTTCTAGAAAAATTCCTAGATTTTGTAATAATTTTTGTAACACATTTGTCGAAATGTTAATAGATACATATAATTTAATATGTATAATTATTACTAAGCCAACTAATTTAAATGGACCTTAAGAGATTATCCTTAGAGATCCTTAGAATTTATTTTCGAAAAATTATCCATTACAGGTACACTTCCTTTCCACCAAAATTATTATAACAGTGACTGATCCATTTTTCGCTGCATGTTTCCAAATTAAGCTTACAACTGTTTGAAACTTCTAAAAGATTCATTCAATCTCAACAACGTTAGAACTGCCTACGGTTTGCTGTAAGAAGATAAACTGTGTAACGAGTGATACTTGTGCAGACACGAATTTCTAATTGTAAGTTTTATGTACGTGAAGACGAGTAACATTCTCAGAATAGATAAAAAGGGAAGTTTCAAGAATTCAGACTCCTAATGTTCGAGAAGAGTGACAAAGCGCAACATTTGTTCGCAAAGTGTGACAATAAGAACTGACGAGGCGTTTGAAAACGTGATTGATGATGTTACACACTTAAATGAACATAAGAAACATGCGGCTGTGCTACCATTCACGATACAATATTAAAGATTGTAAAGAACTATTAAGTGGCATGTACCATTAGATACGCATTTTGTATCAATAAACGGAAACAATAATTACTTTAGCAAAAATCGATAGGACTGATTTCTCCGATCTCAAATTGTTAATAATCTAAAATCATCATATAATGTAATACATTTTCCACTGAAAATATTTCCGTTTGTACAGTTCGTTGTCCTTCAATATTTTAACTGAATAATTTATGTTTACAGTCTACTATTAACTTAACTTGCTGACAATTTGTTTTTAGTAAACTTATTTGACAGTTTCAGCATTATACAAAATATCTGTTACTATTGAGTTTATCGGAAAGTTTTGTTAGATGTTCCATTTAAAATTCTGCATAAGGCAAAGTTCTACCAACTGTGGTACGGAATTTTGGCCACCATTTATTTTCTGACGCTTGTCAACGTGCACTTATTGTTAGTGCACTTCGAACAAATATTCAGCTGCATTCTTTTCGACAGGGATTAAAGGTGGACCAAAGAAACGAAATTCCTATTAGACACTGCATCTTAAGGGAATTCAAAAAAGGATATGACGAGTCAGTCGCTCATCAAAATTTCTGTTTTCAGGTAATGCTTGCCATTTGAGCGTCCCTGTCAGCGCTGGTTTGATAAATTCAGGAAAGGTTATTTCAGCTTAGAGGTTTAGCATCGGTGGCACTCATTAGTAGACCTTCGGTCATTGATGACGGTGTCCTACACCTGTTAACCGGGTAGGACGTAATATTTCGTCATACCAGGAAGACAACTCTAATGCGTATGACGATGTTTTTCGCCGTGGCAATTTTTAAATATGGTATGTTGAACGCATTACGTTTTACGTTATTCTCTTCTATTAAATTCTAGCGTGGTACTTTAGGTGTGATAATATTATTTCTCACTGCGAAGAAAAAAGTCTCCAGTTTGAAACGAGTTGAACAAAAGTTAATTCTCCGGTTAATAGGTTAAGAACATAATGAACAAAAACCCTTTTTCCACCTGAGAGTGCAACAAACCGTAACAAATCACATTTGTCATCTAGGATGGCTGCAATGGAAATCCCACAGAACTTTCCAGTGGACACAATATTTAATCTGCGAAAATAAGGTAGTTTCTCTTTTTAGAAGTCACTGTACGATATCTTGGAAAAAGAAGTGCAGAAAGTAAAAGATTTGATGACCTTGATCCTTCATATTTTGTAAGGTAGTTGTACAAGGGAAAGGAAACTTCGACGCTAAAAATTTCAGAAATTTTTCAATAGAATTAAGAAACGATCATTTCGAGTGTCTGAAACACCTAGCGTTAATAGCCCAAACAGTAAGTTTATACGAATTTCAGTACACTTCGATGTACGCGCTTGCTCAGTTATATTTTGTTATTTGTTACATCTTTGTTAATCTTTGTGTTTCCGCGCATATGTTTGTTCATTATCGTTACAATAAACCAACACAACCAAATCGTGGAGTGCAAAGTTTATTACTGAGAAAAGTGAAAAAATCAGACTTCGACGACTTAATTGCCCAACTAGTTAGACAACGAATCTAACCTTTGGGCAAATGAAACACTAGTCAACATTGTGCTATTTCATTCAAGGTGTTTTTTTAGCTCGTAGAATTCGTCAGACCTCTCTGAAGTTATTTCCGTTTGGCTTTATCCTAAAAGACAAGGCGTGCTATACTTGGTGTACTTAGACTTTCAAGTTCGTTTCGAAAGTTTACGATACTGTTAATTCTTAAGAAGGAGCAATAGTGCATTAGAAACTTTCGTGTAATTCTAGGTGCCTTTGCGCACCTATACTTTTAGTTCGACAATGACTCATGTTGCAAAGTTAAGTACAGGGATCATCGACCCTTTCAGCATTTTTTCCCCAAAGGAGGAGAATTATGTTCTTCGTAACTACTAGTTTTTAACACATCATGTTTAACTTCCCTTGCAGAAAAAATTAATCAGGGACTAATTCATATGTAATGAACGAATATTTAATCACTTCTCGCGAAGCCATTATTTATGTTTCTTCTTTCGGTCTGCAGTAGACAATTTTCGTGCGTGTAAAATAGTCCGTAATACAAAAAAATTGACAAAGGAAAAAGTTTTAATGAATTTCTAGGAGTTCATGGGCTTCCGTCTCAACTTTTTTTGCTACACCGACGAGCGTTTTTCCGCACTTGTGATTACTAAACGACAAACAGAAAAAGTATTCTTTTTTGTCAGTGAATGTTCATTGGTAGACTTTCACCAAAGCAGACGTATTAAAAATCATTGACGATTGGTCGTTGCGATCGAAATAATCTCATATATTTCGTCTTTTTTTATTAATATAAGTTGCGATTTGCTCTGCTAGTTTACTTATTTTGATGATTTAATTCTTAGAAAATAATTATGACGTTCATTTTGATTCGCGTAACATTGCGCTCTCTTCTATAAATTTCTTCTTATTATTAATTGCCTTAAGTTTTTAGAAGTAAAAACTGATAACGAAGAAGAAAACGTTTCAACGTATCTAAATATTATTTTTCTTGATTAAAAACTTGACTGACAAAATAATTTACGTTCCAAAATAATTCTTTACTTCTTCAGAAAAACATACTTTTTCAAGTTATGACACTTTCTTCAGAGGTGTGCGATATAATGCAACAATGGAAGGAGAAAATATAAAGAATTAAGGGTGGGAAAGTGTCAATTCTCCTTGGTATTAACCAGATACATTACTATTGAATTTTCTTTCTTGCATATTAATATTCACGGAAAATGATTCATTCAATGAATTAATAATGTTACTTAATCTTGTGTGCTTCGATACACTGGATAAATGGCTCGGAAGAATTGCACTAATTTAATCCTTCAATCTTGTAAGATAGAATTAGGAATTCAAACGACTTATAGCATTATAAAGAATAATTGTTATAAATAAGATAATAATTTTTATTAGTAAAACATAGTCATTTAAAATAATTTAAAATAACATATCTCAGATCTATGGTTCAATTTGTGGACATATTTTCTAGTTTTATGAAATATGACAACATTTTAGTGCATCAAAAGTATTACGTACAATTAAACATTTCTAAATAAGATGTATTTCTTAGACTGAATTTTATTATTAATATTTAAAATAATGTACTATCGTCTATTTAATTTCCAGGCACGACAAAAGATTCTGTTTATAAAATAGTAAGAGCAAAAGTTTCTCAACTTTTTGTAAATGAGAATTTTGAATTTTAGAAGAATGAAATTTATAAATTATCTTCACGGATGATTAACTCCATGTGAAGATACTCAGGTATATGATGAATGAAGTTATTTTAAATTGTATATTTTTATAAAGTGCATGTAGTTTTATCAGTTTCAGGCGCTAATAATTCGTTCTGCAATTTCAAGGAATAGTGTAGCTTTTATAAAAAATTCTGATCTGTCACTCCCAGTTTATTATCAATTCTGATAAGACTAAAAATTTTAAAAAATTCCGAAGGGTGTTGTACTTTAAAACTTATAAAAGCATCTTCATATCAAAAGGAAGGCAGAACATTTCTGTAGGGATACTTGTATTGATGGTAATGACAGTCGGGTTTATACTAACGTTTATTAACTTTAAAAAAATATAACAGGCACACAAAATGAAATAACAAAAATAACGAATACGTTCCACAGTCAATCAATGGCGTTCTCAATCTCTCTCTTTGCACGCTTTCCTTGCCGTCTTCTCCAACTCCACTGTCTTTTGTTTTCTCCATTCCCTACTCCGCACCATCCTTTCTCGCTCTCTGTCCATCAAACACTCTCATTCACTCGCTCATTCGCTCTGCATTACCACATTTATTATATTCCATGAGTTCTATTTTTATCGCTGTTCTCTTTTATAATCAGCCATAAAAGAATAAAATTCGTGTGACCGATTCTTAATCACGTGAGGATGCTTCAATTCTTCCAATCCTCGAAAAGCGCCGCACTTGGGTGACAAATATCCTTCCTGATTTCACGATCCATTGAAACTATGACACTTTTCACCATTTTATGATCCATTGGAACCTGGGAACCGAGTTCGCTGTAATCTGAATTCTAAGCCTGTAAAAAAAGATCTATGAAATATGAGTCCAAAAACCTATTTATTTTTTGCAACCACTGTGAATCTGTCACATTGAAATCGCTCAATTATGATTTACGAGAAATTTTATATTACAAGTTTAAGACAAATCCGGCTTCTAACACGTTCGGCGCCCAGCACGATTCGGCTGAGTTTCTCGCGGGGCCCAAATCTGACTGCCGCAGAATGGAACGAATCGACAATCTCGGTGGAAAAAAATAATAACTCGAAAACCATTGATTTTAGAGAAAAATGTTATATACAAAAAGTTTCATAGTATCGTGGAGAGAATATCGGTGCAATATTAACTTTTTTATTTGTTATATTTCTTCAATGTTATTTAAAGGTCAACTTCATTTTTTATACGAAAATCTATATCTTTCTTTTCAGATTTTCATTCTACAGAAGAAATAAAGAAACTTTTGTATAAGTAATTTTCATGTTGGACCTGTTTGACTGTCTCCCTAACTTTCGGCAGGTATAACAAAGAAGGGGGCAGGTAGACGCACGAAATCTTTGCAGAAATTACTTGTATATAGTCTAAGGAATATATCTGGGTAGTTTCAACCCGGTATCTTGCGGTACTTTTGTGTTATTCAATTTTTAAATGAACCGTGTACCGCAGAGAATATGATTCCCTTCCACCCAGATTACCCAGCTCACTCCTCTTTGCTTGTAAAGTAACAATAAGAGCAATTAAGAAATAAAAGTGATTTTTAATATTTTTATTTTGTATGTCCCATATTTATATTTCAGTGTTTATTCCATTAAATTCCCTTTAAAAATCCAACTGAAAATCCTATTTAACTTGAACAAGAAGAGCGTCACCCATATTTGGGTGACGGGGCCCCCACGGAAGCATACCCGTCACCCAGATATGGGTGACGCGGCGCCAAACGTGTTAAATTAGTTAAGGTTATTTAAGCAAATAAGTTTAGACTAAAAGTGTTATCTACAAGGGATGCCAAAACTGTTAGTTATTCGTTGTAAGAGATCGCAATTATTCAAATGCACTTATATCTCGTTCCCTCCTAAATGAATTCGCTGTTGCGAACTAATTTGCGTAACGTAACGCTTCCGATGGCAACATCTGCAAGGGACGATGTGATAAAAAGCATGTGTCCAGCTGCAATCACATTTCGTGGTCTTCCAGCTTTAGGAAGATCCTGATCACGTTTACTCCTACATTGTTTGGACCCCGGCCAACTGGCCGTTTCAGTGTGAACTATGAATTTAATGATAGATCATTTTCATGCGGTGCTACTTCTGCACAAAAATTTTGTAAACTGCTATTGGATCTAATATGAATATTTCGAATTGATTTAAAGTAAGTGTCTGAACCTTTATGAGCTGTTATTGAAAATACATAATCCAATTCAGAAAGTATCGATAATCAGTTTACTGATAGAGCTACATTCACAGACTAACGAACTATACTTTCCCAATGTTCACTCACAATTAGTACTAAAACTGACTATGAACCACATGCTGTGCAAGTAATTATAGCAGTGGTCTGAGTTATTTATTTTTCGTTGGGGGATGTTTAGAGTTTTGTTTCTGAGTGCGCATTGAGTTCTGTGTAATGGGATTAATATCAACTTTGATAAACAGATCGACAGCTCCATTATTTATACAAAGCCATTCAATTTTTTCGAATTTAAACCATTTCCATTAACTATGGCACAGATTAGAACACAATGCTCCAAGTTTTTCTCTTGAACAATTGGAATTTCTAAAATGATGTCAATAACTACCTGTGTTCTCGCATATTAAATAAAAGACAGTTTTTATAGTTATTTTATTCATTTGCTTGGCGTTTATCAATATTTCCTGTTATCATTATTTTTATTAAATATCCGTGTTATAAGTGGTCTCAGTACTTCACTAAATATTGCAAAACTGTTCAATATCTTGATTAAAATATTTTTGAATAGGATAATATGTTAGTATTTCCAATGGATGGTCGGTATTTATAATAAAGTATCAGTATGTAATAGTATAAGCTGCCAATAAATATTATTGCTATTAAAGAATGGGTTCAACTTCTGAAAAATATATTGACATTAGTTATTTGAAGTATTAGATATTATTTAATGTAAATCATAACCTAAAAGTAGTAAAATGCCGCATTGTTTTAATATCTTATATTATATACGAATATTGTATTAGAAATACTAACAATTTGTTAACTTCTTATGGGCTTCATGCCGGACCATAGATAACATAAGTTTCTTTTATCACAAATATTTTATTGATGTAATTTGGGCTTTGAAATTTAGTAATCATTTTGCATGTTTAACTTCAGAGTTACAATAAAAATAACTCTTATAATAGTTGTACTTATTTACTATCGTCGTACACAAACAAATATCTAACAACAGAGAGTCACGAAATTAATTCCAATTAACTACAACAGATTGTGTTGGAGAGTTGAATCTGGCGCGAAACGACAAACGAACCAAGGCATTGGAATATTGTAGTAGGCCTTGTCTGTGATGCTTTTTGTTATAACGATCAATAATTATTCTACTCCTGTTTCCTTATGTTAATCATCAAATATATTTAACTATGTTTTTACATGTTTAATATAGAAGTGTATACTTTATTTATCTTCTTACGCTAATTGTAAGCTCGATATACGGACTTCTACAGATTGGACAAATTTTCTTAACCTTAGATAACTATAAACAGTGATTAAAAATGTTAAGAAATACTATCCCTATAAATATTGGACATTTGAAAATAATACTGATATAAATAGTGAAGAATAACTAATAACTAAATACCAACAAATTATTCAAAATATTTATAAAAATTAGTTAGAATAGTATTTCTGCAAGTAATATTGGCAAAATTGAAAATGTGGATAGAAAATAGTAAATGATACTGTCTTAATAAATTGCATCTATCGGTTTTTATAAATATAACAAATTTAGGCGTGCTATATTATCTTATCGCGGAATGTATAATATGTGTTCCCAAGAGTGCTTTAAAATCGAAATTAATTTCCCCACAGGCACAATAATCACTAACCTACGTTCCTGCTCTCACTCTTAATTCTTCACATTTGCCTGCACTTTCTTTATAACTCTAGAATTTAAGTAATTCAGAGTTTAAAGTACCGATATTAATTATCTAGAAATGTAGAACGATGCAGAGAAATTTATACGTAATGGCGCGTTCAAGTTTTCGCACAGTGCATTTACAGAATTGGAAACGAAATATATACATATGCATGGGCAAATATTTCTCATTAAACTCTATTTATTACTTGCAATTAAATTATTTTTACGCTTGCATAGGTGCAGAAGTCAATAATGATTTTTACGAGATCGCAATTTGCTAAAAGATTTCCTAAAGATATAATACAAACGTAGGGATTTTGTGATATTTAAAGAAAAATAAAGCTGCGTAACGCAACAATAACATTTCATGTTTATTTAATTTAGTCGCGAAAGAGACAGTGTGCGGAGAAGTTATGTATGTGCAGAACGGCAGCATAACCTCGCGTTGTATGATGTTATGTGTTTTATGCTTTATTTTTAATATTTGATATTTACGTTTTCTTTGTTTAATTGTTAAATAAATAGCTCTGTACATTACCGATGAGGAAGATCAGTTTACTATAAACTGTATTTTTGAATTCGTTAATTGCTCGCAGATCAATGGAATTTGTTCTCTAAAAATGCTGTAACTTTGTTAATGAAATCGGATTTAACTTGGTACTTTCTTTCTTTGTTGTTACATTTTTCATCGCAACAGTATACACTTTAATATATCGGGTCGGTACATAACCTCGTGCTGTTTTTTTCAAATGTGAAAATTTATTTACAAATGTGTAGTATGAATTAATTTTCAACATTCCCCCACTTTTTTATTACCACTTCCCAATGTTCCAGTAATTACTCAATTCGTAATTGCCGAAACAATTGACACAAATTTTTACACGAAAAAGGTCCTTGCTGAATATAATTGGTTGACAAAAGTTCGATTCATCGGTTGTTGAACATTTTTTTGGACCACAATTAAGTTTACGGAATAACAAATATAGAGGACTTAATTTTTATTGACCAAGTTTTATACTTTTGAACAATTAATTGCTACACGATTGTTGCAGAACGAGGAAATATAGACTTTCAAAAAGACGGAAAATGAAGACTAACAGTTGACGTATAACACACAGCTAACAGACAATAACTGCATAATATAAATAATATGAAATGAATGTTGCACGAATTTATAGAATTCAATGCGTTTCAGAAAAGACCCTTGTTCATTTGCAGCTAATTAATTCAAGCCAAAAATATCCCAAGATGTTATTTATTCCGTCCGAATAAAAATTTATAGAATTTGTAATAATATATTTATTAATATATTCTATATTTATTAACAATATAGAAAACTCAAAATAGTAATTAAATACTGCACGCGATATCATCCCCGATATGATTCCAGTGCCTCGTTGAAATTTTCATTGCTATAAAACGAGCAAAAGGGATCAGCTTTCATGAGAGGTTGCCTACACTTTCAACCGCATCCAATCACTTATCCAGATACAGGAACATTTCTGAAAACGTCTACGTGAAGCATGAATGCAAATGTGCGTCAGTGGAGGTCCCATAAGGGAGGAAAAATTTAAGCCGAATGTCGGATGAAAGGTAAATGTAACCCAACCGACAAAACCCTCGACCTCTTTTAACGCAGACGGACGATCGACTGCAGGTGCATTCGGTTTCTATGCACCGCAAACGTGCTACTTCGACAATGCATTCAGCTTTCTCGCTTTATCCTAGTCTCAATTTTCGTGTTCATATGAGTTCTCTTTCACTGTGACCGTCTGAGCTACGGACGTTACCTTGCACATACTTTTTCCAGAAATTTTTTTATAAATTTAAATAAATCAACGATTTATAACCACAAATTGGGTTGGTAGAATTAATGATGCTAGGTGTTTAACTGCTACAGAACGTACATGACAATGCTTAGCCTTTATTCATCTGCAGTCCTCGATAATTATAGAAGAAAACCGATGTTGGGTACATTTACAATTTTAAATGTGCATATTTCAATGTCTATAGTCGTGAAGGGTTAAAGTTATTATTCGACCATGTACACTCACACCTGTTTTTGTGCGATTTTTTAGTTATGCGATTTTTTGTGCGGTATATGAAAATTTCAATCAAATTGAAACATAATTGACCAAGTTATCAATAAATAAGTACATAGTAGGTTTGATTGGCCATATTTTTCGATTTTTAATATGTAGTTCCTCACATTGCATAAGTATTGCGTTAGTCGATTACATTGTATGGTATTGAACTCTATACATATCTTCAAGTGACGAAAGCGATTTTGTACCAGTTTACCACAAGAAAATTCGCGTTTTGTCAGACTACGAAGGATTATACGTTTTGAGAAGTTTTGTATGTGTAAAATAAGTAAATATTTAAATAAACTATTTAAAAATGTTCGCATGTGTATTTTCTAAATCAGATTCCAAGTAACTACCAAGCCTCGTGTTTTGATTTTGTTTAAAAAAACAATTCCTAGTTATTTCGTAAGCTTTGAGTTATTTTCTACGTGAGACTTTTTTTATGCGGTCCCTATTCACCGCACAAAAAAAATACTTTTTAATTGTGTTGCGAAAACTATCTCTTATAGCTACTCGTGAAGTTTTGTGCGACTTTTTTTTATGCGTTTTCTTTTATGCGGTCCCTATCCACCGCACAAAAACAGGTTTGAGTGTAGTTGCACAATTTTGTTCCATTTTAATATTTCTAGCTTTATCAGCTATAACAATTTCACCTGGAGTGTACTTTTAGAGAGTTTTCAGCCAGTAAACATACTATATCAGTTGATTGACTTTGAACATTTGCAACCCTGAAGGCTAGAATACTATTAGCATTTATAGAATAGCCCTCAAATGTCGCACTCGTCTTTATCGACTGCGCATCGTCGTCGTCATCGCATCTTCTCCGAACGTCTACAACACCTAGGCCGTCTTTAGTTTACGTCTTAAAATCGTCTTATCCCCGTGGTGGTCAGTGCGTGACCCGTTCGTTCGTCTTTGAAAAACTTCGTTTTTGCGCTAGTTGATCGTCTCTGATTTTTTTTCTAGTCGTCGTCGGGATCGTTGCGGTAGCTGTAACTCCTATCCCGGACGAGCCCCCAATTTGTAGGATCGTGAAAAATAAAGAGAGGCGCGCGGTAACCACCCCCGTCTAAGCAGCGGTCTCGGCCTGCCGTTGCTTAACACGGAGATCTTCTGAGTCGGCGCGGTTCCACTGCGCCAGCGTCCTCTCCCTGGCGTCAATTCTTCTTCACGTCCTTTTCTCCTAAGTTTTTTATAGGAGTGTACCAATCCGATCCCACATATACAGGGTGGTCCACATAACTTGTACATACACATCGAATAACTTTTAAAGTATGCGTTGCACGAAAGAATGTTATATACAAAAGTTACATGGTTCAAAAGGGTACACTATGTGGTGCGTTTATTTTTTTTATAGGTGGAGGCGTTTCGGAGATTTGAAGGTCAACTTTGTTTTTTTAAATGGAATGATATGTTTTTTTATTAACCATGAAACAGCACGTTTTCAGACGAGTTCAATGACCTATGACTCAAGGTCATTCAAGGTCAAACTTGGGGGATATTGCAGAAAAGGTGTGCTCGTTTTACTTGTACTTCAGTTTGCGCCTACGAACTTTCACACCAAAACAATAACATGTTTTCAATATCAGTATTAATTAGGGAAACATCAACGTCTTAGCGTTTTCGTTTGGCGAGTTAATAAATACACCAGTATTAATGCTACGACTCTCGATGACAATTAACGTCGTTGCCATCCGCCATATCCTCTATGAAGATGTTGCAGCGGCATGCGGCAAAAATGCATCGATTGCGAAGGCTCTGCCGTGCCGCTACAAACTCATTATCAATGAAATGAAAACAAACGTATTTATTTATTACTGTGCTCTTCTGCACGACAGTCAGTTTACTTTCATTACTATTCGTGTTAAGGTATCCTCCGCTGAACGATAGTACTTAAGTATAGTGGTGAGAATGGAAATGTATTAAAATTGTTTTGATATGTTCAATAATTTACACAAAGAATTGTTAATTGCATTGAAGTAAGAGGTAATCATTTTGAATACATACTATATTACAAATGAAACGAGCACACCTTTTCTGCAATATCCCCCCAAGTTTGACCTTGAATGACCTTGAGTCATAGGTCGTTGAACTCGTCTGAAAACGTACTATTTCATGGTTAATAAAAAAACATATCATTCCATTTAAAAAAACAAAGTTGACCTTCAAATCTCCGAAACGCCTCCACCTATAAAAAAAGTAAACGCACCACATAGTGTACCCTTTTGAACCATGTAACTTTTGTATATAACATTCTTTCGTGCAACGCATACTTTAAAAGTTATACGAGGTGCACAAGTTACGTGGACCACCCAGTATAACAACACACCAAATTGTTAATGAACTCTTACAGAATTTATTTTTTAACGCGGTTTTTCACCAACGATTCAACGGCAAAGGGCATCGATACAGTGGAATACACCTACAGAGAATACCAATTTCAAAAAAGAGCGCATTGGTACAGTACGACATAGGTAATGTGGAAACCTATTAACACTTTGCAAGCGGGAGACTAGACAGGATTGTAAAGTATATCGCCAAGGCGGCCGAGGCGGTAACATTCTTTAACGTGAGAAAGCCTGGCGTTCTGCTGCCGCGAAGTTTTTAAAATATAATTGTCGGCCCCACACGCCACCACGCCTATGCCAGTGGGTCCGGCCGTGACGCCGGCAGGGACAGTGAATCAGTGACATTTCGGCTGTGTGTATGAGCGAAGTAAGCGGCGTGTCTCCAAGGGCCGCTCTGGCGTGCAAAATTTCTGCACCTCTGATCTAGGGAGTTAAGTGGTATCTATACAGTTCAAAAAGTCTGTTGAACCCCTTGCCCTACGATTTATTTTGTGACTGCCTTCGCAATAATTGAAAATTAAATTGCTGAAATGAAAATATGTTAGTCATTTCTGATATATCTTAGAATTGAAAGCAATATTAATAACATAGGAATACTATTATCGTCTCGTGTTCCACTGATATTCTCAATTTGATCATTTTTGAGAAGCTTCAAAATTTCCTGTTCCATAAGCCGCATCACGAGTGTCACTCGTTGTCGTAGGGCAAAGGGTTAAAGTAGATGATTTGGTCGATTTATATACAGGCTGTCTCAGCCGATTTTGACATCTGGATTTTCTCGCTATTGTTGCTCATAGTGAAAAATGTTTCACAGGAGACTTGAATGGTATCGAATGGGACATATTCTGTTGTTATTAGTTTTTTAGGGAGTAGACGCGTTAAGGTCATATGAAGATCAACCTTGTATTGTAAATGCAACTAAATCTATATAAAAAAGTACTGATGTATGTATGTCAAAAAGTTAGTAGTGTAAGAGATATTTCAATTTAAATAATTCTAAAATTCGTACTGACTTTAGCATTTATTTACAGGTACTGTTCAACATAACGACCATTTGCATCATAGTATTTTCTAAATAGATGACGTAACGATAGTCCTACGTTATTTAATGTATCGACTGATATTTTGGAACATTCAGCGATAATATGCTGAAAAAAGTTATAGAAGATGTTAAAATCGGCTGAGACACCCTGTATACTGTACTGAAAATATTGATGAATATCGCCAATATCGGACAATTTATTTGGAAAAAGAGAAACTTATTTCCGACAATAAGTTTTTTTTAACTAAAGTCTAATAAACTGTATAATTACTATATTCCTCCGTCTAAGCACAAAGTTACTATGTGACTGTTACAAAAGTCGAGAGTGAAATCAATTTGGCTTTTCCAAATAATTCGTGAGCGTTACTGTTCGCGCGCTAAATCTTCTAAAGTGTCTGTTCTTAAATCATCACAAAAACATAGGGGCGCAGTAAACTCGTCGTAAGAGGAATAGCAAACTCTTACTGGTTTAAGAAATTTTCTTTAAGCAGCCCTAACTGGGTGGGTAGTTACTTCACTTCCTTATTTTCCATCGGAAAATACCAGGAAATGTCTTTTCCCAGGAAAGTACAAAGAGGGCATTATTTATGAAACAAAAATTATATTGCAAATCAATATATGACGATGTGACACCATCCTAAATACTACATAAGAAAATAAGTTAAAGGAATTCTAAAACCTTTCAACCTTCCCTTCCAACTTTTTTCTTACAAAAATGATTTATTTTCCTGCTATTGTTCAAAAACTGCCGTATCATAATACTCGGATCCTGCTAAACACTAGAATTACCATAAGTTCTTTGCAAATTTTACGTATGTAATATCATTACCCTGAAGTTAGATGGAAACATCAAAGGCATCCTGTAATGCAAATTTAATAATTTTTCCGTGAAAATTGAATCGATTCGGGAAGCCATGGACGTTATGATCGTCGATGGAGTTGCGATATTGGCACATTTAACAGTTACAATGGCTCGATTGGCTCAATATTCTCCGCATCGAAAGCACTGATCGACTGTATCGGACAGAGGAATACGTGGTTGCAGGTATCCAATTAAAATGCCGCATATATCCGTAATGGTTCATTGCGTATCGTCCGGCGGCAATACACGGTGAAATCGAATTCATGCATCCGTGAGTGTCACGTACGGTAATGAACATCAAGAAAGATCATCGGTACAAACCATTGTGTGTTAATTTCTTGTGTAATCATCAGAGAATGACTTCCCTGGATGGAAATCAATCATTATTTTCGTTAAGCCTTTTCGTTATAGAAAAGTCCGAAAGAATTTCCTCACTTGTTAGCGGAACAAAATAACAATTACTCAATGTGCAGATAAAAAATAAGTGAAAAACTGCAAAATAACATTATTGCCAGTTGATAATAAGCTGTTTTATAATAGTTAAATACCCGAAGTGCTTCAGTGATGCTCGACACTCACGAGAGACATTAGAAAATTGGAAAAATAAAAAATTCAAGAAACTTGCTGATCAAGTAGAAGCGGGTAATTGAAACCTATGTTGTTTGTTAGTATCATAATCTTATTTTAGAAAGTTAAGCGAATCCTTGAAAGACAGCAAAATTTTGTTAATAGCGACGTGGTATATTTCGAGAATAATGAGACATATTGAAGAGAACTTAATCACAGATCATATCGCTTTTTGTAAATGGTACAAATTTATTTTAAACATTTTTGAACGATTGAGCGTGACGGTGATTAAAAAAATGTAAGTTTTTAAAATAAAGACAGTAGTTTTTGAAAGTCAGACAGTCGGGGTTCTGTCTCTGAAAGAAAACTAAATTGTGAACATCACAAGACTAACGGAAACCCTGCAAACTATCCCACCTTTATAGAGAATTTTCCTATTTAAATTTACAAACTGTATGACACTTGTTCATATCCAATCAACGAATTGTTGACTTCTATCGATATACTTCTATCATTAATCTTCGTGTTATTAAATTTAAACAATTGGTATGACAAACAGAACGTTAATATTAGATCTAGCAAAGTAATCGAAATAACTGGTTCCTAATTTGTAAAATAATTAATAAAATCTCTAGCAATGCAATTTCTGACATTTTCTACGTCTGTCTTAAAAAATATAAATGACTCAATCGATCCATTTTATTTCCTCCTTATTCTTTTTCTTCTAACATAAGATATTTATCAAATGTGTGTAAATATTTCGGATTAATTATTGGTAGTTCTAGGATTAAATGAAAAAAATCGTACAGCAAAGTTAAAAATGGTCCCGAGTTGAGCAGCATTAAGGATGCATACTTTCAGACTTCTTTAACATGCAACACGTGGTTTATGAAACGAGTGTACAGCATAAATGTATCATACATATATGTATCTAACGTAAAATTCAACAGATATTATATCCGGGAAATCAATGAATCCCACAACATTGATTTTCATTGAAGTTCGTGTCATGCAGCACTATTTGAAATGTGGAACGGAAGGGGATGTTTTGTCGATGCAAATGTATCTGCAGTACTGGCAGGGTGTAACATCGTTGCTATTCGTACTAACAAATTACGTGCAACAGATGGAAATGAGTGACACACAAAATGTTGTGTGTAAAGCTCTGAAAGCTTCAGGAAAGCTGGCTTAATGCTCTTATATTCCCCCTTTAAATTTATTGTACTGCATGTAGATCATCACGGCACAGTTTAATTTGTAATATAGCTTAGAGTCTATTTAACTAGTTTGATACTGTCTGTGCCATACCGTATGCAACTGTAGGATCGACAATAAAATAACATAAATTTCCTTCGAGTAGTTGAATTAAATTTTAATATAACACGATAATGGTCACAAATAATACTCGATAATTTACGCTTGAAAATACTGTAGTTTCGGCAGCGTAACCCAACAAAGACAGACAAACCTCCGGCTCGAAAGCCGCCTTTTTATATCCATAAATACAAAGCGAGTTGCTCCCCCTTTCCACTGCCTTAACAATGCCTCGCCTGGTTTACGCTACCTCTACACTTCACGTGATGACTAGTCAAATTATTATTGTCTATGACAGTACTCAGGCCAGGCGTTTGCCATTAAGCCATTTGCATCACAGTTCTAAACACGTAGACGAAACATAGTATCGCATATTTTCACGCACAATAGTTGAACAGTTGGAAAGAACGGAATATTCCGCGGCTGGTAGAGCTGGGGAACCGTTTCTTGGCAGCTGAAGCGGAAGGGGAGATTGCTCTCGCACCGCCTATCCCCGCCATGTCGGTCCTGGAAACCTCAGTTCGACGAATGACAACCGAAAATAAAACACTACTTTCGTCGTTCACATGACGACGCAGCGAATGTGCCGGTCTCTCTTGCCAATAGCGCGTCAAAATCGAAAATGCGTGAGGGAGAGGGACGTCCCTATCCGTCGGGCGAATCAGAGCAAATTACCCCTCAGCTGCCAAGTAAATATTCCATTAGTATAATAAGTTATTATCGCCGTGCGCGTATTATTCCGCGTACTGATGTAAATGGGTTAACACGTTGAATGCCACGTTGACACTGAACTTTCCGTTCAGGCCGCGTCAGTCACCACTGACTGACACAACTTTTTGTTCAGGCCGCGACAGTCACCGATGACTGACAGTGTAAAATATGATATAAATATCTTGCACTGCGATAAGAAACAATGGCCCTAATATGTTTAAACACCTGCATCGAGTAAATTCTAATTTGCTAGTAATGCGCTTCACATTGCTGTACCACGGTACCAGCGCGCTTCTAAGCAGCGCGCGTGGCCTGACGGGGATTTCCTTATAAAATCGCGTGGCACTTAACGTGTTAAAGGCAGATCCTCGGACCGGTATCGCCCGAGCGGCAACCGACAAAATCGTCTACAGAACAAAAGCGAGTTCGAAACGAAGCGGAAAATCTTTCGTTTGTGATGGAGCATGATATTTTGTTCAAAATATTCTAAATAACTAATTGTAAGTAAACATTCTGACGCTTCTTTTCGTCAGGTATATCTGATGGGACGATTCCCTAATAATAAGTGTCGCGTGGCGGACAACGTGTCAAGAGTCTCGTATCTTTTGTAGTTTAATGTTTGTCTCGTCAAGACAAGAAGAAGTTTCTTTTTGCATCTAGCTTTTTTAGCATTCTGTTTTCATCTTACTAATTTATACTAGAATCACGATTTCAGTATTACATTGTAAACATCTTGGATGGCGTTCAATGTTTAATAAATGATTAGAAGTGCGAAAGTGAATTAGATTTGAAAAAATTCGGGGAATGCATATCTATGATATCAATAATATATACAGTATCTAAAATATGACACTCTTTGTAATGTTAGGCGAGTGAAATGAATATTTGATTAGGTTTTATTTCCTTAGCTAGGTTCACAATATTTTTAATGTATATTAAAATTCGCGGTCTAATAATGAAAAATATTTACGTAATACAATTTAGCGACTTTGGCGTTTTTCAATCATTGAACTGGACGCAGTTATAAAGAAATGCAGATTGAAGTATATGTGAAAAGTACAAAACCCTCTCGAAAATTGTATTATGCGTTCGATGACGTTCTACATGCGGTAATAAGTTGGACGAGTGTTTATAATAGAAGTTCCGAAGGCACTTCAGGATGTAAAACAACATCTATTGAATTTCTCAATAATAAAATACTTAAGTGCCGCTTATATTCCTTTATCAATGAGCCATTCGTTTTTTTTAATTGTATTGTACATATTGATTTTTCTTTCAATTTAGTTAAAGCAATTGCGAATCGCGCCGAAAATTTGTACGTGATGTATTTGTTAATATATATGCATTCAATATCAAAAATGGAATAATGAAAATTAAAAATTCTTAATTTATAAAATATCAGACTGCTAAGGATATACAGAATGGTATGAGATTAAATACAAAATTTTTAGTCATTCCAGTCTCATGAAAATCATACTAATTGTAAGTTTCATGTCCTAATATCCAAAATCTAATATAATACAATCAATTCTGTTTTTACACGAACTTCTTTTCCACGATTTTGATTTAACACGAATTAGAAAAAACATTTAATTCTGTTTTTACACCACTTATTTTGATTTAACACGATCGACCCAAATTCTAAGAAGAAAGTTTTGCTTTACTGTGGCCTAGCTAAAACACAAACACAACGATTAATTACTGAATTCGTTCTTAAATCCACTGAAATATGGGCACCACAGAAGGCTAATCTTCATTTTTTTCAAAAGATTACAGAAAGAATTTCACCAATGAAGCACGAAGAGGATACCCAAAACATTTCTAGTGATAGCTGTAACATTGCAGTCTTACGCAAACGTATGCGTTTATTGTCAGAAACTGACAACCAAAAAATCTTTTTATGTGTAACTCATATTATTTTGCCTAATTTTTGTGTTCATGAATTAGGGACATGTTTTTTTCCTTTTCAAATGATAATTTACTTTGTATGATACATGTGCAATGTTTATGAAATGAAGTGTTTAAGAGTCTAACACGAAAACTCATGGTTTATTGTTTTTTCTGCTGATCTCTTAGGACTGGAACCAATCTTCTATTTTTCCACAGATGCAATATATTTTTACATGAATTTTTTTCAATCGTATTCTTCGGGAACGTATCTATCGTTGTTGATTGTACGTCTCGTTCGATTTCTCGAATTTTGAATATTCCTCAGTCGAGGGTCAGTTGTTCCTCAGTTGAGGATTGGAAGACAACTAATTTGTGAGGGAGAATCCTTCGTCGATTCTCCCTCCTTCCGATGGCGCTGAGCTCACGGAAGTCATCTTGAGCGCCATCGGAAGTCACACGGAAAATTAATGAATATAAATTTTACCGCGTGGACGGTTTTGGCGGGAGTGTTCGCGAGCCCCCTCTTGCCCCCCCCCCCAGCCGCGGGACCGAATAGTATTCGGTCTAGGGGCTGGGGCCCGTGGGTGGCGAAAGAGGCGAAAGAGCCGACAAGGACATCTTTTGTGTTTCTTTCCGAAGGAACAGCTGACTGTCTCACTTACTAAGCGAAAATTCAATCGCGGAGGCCCAATTAAAAGTCGATTTGCGGGAGAACGGTTCACTTCTGACCCATGGTTCTTCTCAGACATTTTACCTACGTAACAAGACGAATAAGATGGCCCAGCCCAAAAAAATCGATTACCCTTCCGCGAATTTTGCGGCAGGTTATTTTCACAAATCTCCATCCAATCCGAGGTCTAGAACAACCCCCCGAAGCCATGACAAAACCTTTTGAAAAACCCTGTACATAGAGCTGGGGAACCGTTTCTTGGCAGCTGAGACGGCAGGGGAGATTGCTCTCGCACCGCCTATCCCCTCTCTATAGCCCTACGTGTGCCGTCCCGTTATTTCTTGGAATTGTAGCGCTCAGCCTCGTAACGTATCATTTTGCATAGTCGTAGCATTGCCGTACTTTCACGTATATGAATATTCCAAATTGTCGGACCGAAATCTGTTTTACCGATACTGAAAAATGATAGTCAATGCAAGTCGATAACATCGGTATCTACCTATCCTGATTGTAAAAATCTCGTGCGTACGCCAATGCTTCGACTTTCACGCTGGACTTCATGCTGTCGCACTCAGTTTCACGGCTGTCGCTTTCTTTCTTTGTCACGCAATCTGATTTGTGTGCGTAGCTGTTTCTGCCAATAGCGCGTCACAATGGAAAATGCGTGAGGGAGAGGGATGTCCCTATCCGTCGGGCGAATCAGAGCAAATTACCCCTCAGCTGCCAAGTAAATATTCCATCAGTATACCGTTTGGCTACGACAAAGAAGGCGCGCGGTATGAGGCACGGGGTAAGGGGAGAGTGTCGCTCGCACCGCCTATCCCCACCATATCGGTCCTGGAAATCTGTGATCGACTAATGACAACCGAAAACAAAACATTTCTTTCGTCGTTCCCATGACGACGCAACAAATGTGCGGCTCTTTAATTCAGTTACGTGTTAGAATCGAAAATGACGTCAGAAAGAGGGATGTCTCTATCCGTTAGGCGAATCAGAACAAACCAGAGGCCGGGGGACTTCTTTTAGATATTTGGGCTGTAAAGCTCGCAAAAATTGAGATGGTTCGCGGAATGAGGCACGGGGTAAGGGGGGAGTATCGCTGGTACCGCCTATTCCCACCTTATCGGTACTGGAAACCTGAAGATCGGCCAATAACAAACAAAAACAAAACACTTCTTTCATCGTTCACATAACGACGTAACGAATATGCGTCTTTTTCTGCCAGTAGAGCGTTAGAATGGAAAATTACGTGCAAACGAGGTCTCTATCCGCCAGGCCAATCGGAGCAAAATATAATATATACCAGCGGACATCTCAATTTTTGCCGGCTACATGTGTAAACAATACTACATGTCTTACGCGTGAACAAAGACACTATATATCTGACATTAATTAGTATTTGCTTTATTATCTCATCTAGACGAAACTCATCTATAGCGGTATTTTAATTGAAATGTGTCACAATTTCACACAAGTAGGAACAATTATGTAATAAGAAACTTTTAAAATTTCGACCCAACTAAGCCCCAAACTTTCGTTTTTTTCCAAACATTTACATACTTCTACGGCACCACATAAACAATTATTTAATACTCCCATCAAATTGGACTTGATTAAATCATATTAAACATTTATAGCGAAATTTTGATTAAAATATATTGAAACTCCATACAAGTTAGACAAATTCTATAATGGGAAATTTTCAAATTTTCAAACCAACTGAATCTCAAATCTTCGTGATTTGAAATATTTGCACTTTTTTACGACTCCATATAAAAAATAATTCAATGCTTACTGCGAAGCAGTGAAACGGCTTAACTACATTCATCCATCAAATTGGACTTAATTGAATCATATCACACATAACTATAAATTGTAATAATTCCTGACAGACAAATTACTAAACGACAGATACCAAGATCATATTGCAAGCTCATTTCCACGAATCTTTACATTTTAATATTGGTGAAGGAACTTTCTTGCGTACGTATTTATCCAAGATACAGTATAAGCAGACGATAGTCGGGTGTGTTCGTACAGCCAATCGTACAAAGAGCTTAAAAAGCTCCGATCAACGGTGTCGGAACATTGAAAGCATTCTAGCTTAATAACGGCGTACTTACGTGAAAAACAACATTTGTTCGATGGCGCATCTCCATACATGGCGGCAGTTCGATCCCGTGGGACACTTAAATCCAACGGTGTGCTTTTTCTGAAAATTGCGGGGAAAACGTTGCACTAAGACATCTACACTATGAATGTCGAATCGATAAACTACGGCTACGTAGTTACAAGTAATTGCGATTGAAAATAAAATTACTTTAGACAAATCCTAGTTCTGTTACCGCATTGTAATATCCCTTGAAACGACAGAGTCACTTTTTCAGAATATTGTTGCAGGCAAAATTCCATTCTTTACTTTTACATAAATGTCTGTAATATATGTCTTTGAAAATATGGGAAATTATTTAAATAATGGATGAATGCTTCTGGTAATATTATTTTCTTTGTTAAGGAAGATCGAAAGAAAGTTTTATATAAAAAAATATTTCGGGCTTATGTATTTTAAATATTTCATGTCATGTCATAAAGCATTTAGTGTAGATGAAAATAGTGAATGAAATAAACTGAATACAGGCAACGTAATTATGTAATATCTTCTTTGAAATAGCATTACATATTGCACGGGAATGGGGGATCTACCTTATTGTTCAAATGTATGAAAGCGTCTGACATTTTTCTTCTATGCTTTAATGTCATACTGAATTTCAGAATATACCCTTTCAAATATTGTTCGTCTTTAATTTCTTCAGTTTGGCATACAAAAATTCGAGTGATATTTCTAGTAATAATAATTTTTTGTGAATAATCATTCCAATTTTAATGACATACAATAATCTGTGTCAACTAAGGTATTAAAAAATTTATCAATTTGTCTATATGAAGGATGCTATTGTATCTTACAGTGCTTGCACAAACGTAATTGTATAAATGCATAGTAAGAACTTGTAACTGGTAAGAAAATTGAAGCATGTTGATTTATTTAGTTCAACATTCTTTTTTTTTATTATCCGGATTACTGTGCCTGCACAGCTTGCCGATAGAAAACAGAATAGAAAAATATTCTTTACGATGCATAATATTAGACATTGATACAGGAAGAAGAAACTCGAGATATTCAAGAAGTGGACCTCTCAATAAACATTCTGCTTACCACATAAAAGAATTTTTCAAATAATTCTAACTTCTTGAAGGATGGAATAACAAGAAATTATAATTAGTTATTTAAATTGATATTGGCATTATATTCTGTACAGTACGTACGAAACCGCAACAACAGTAATTTTCCTATTTTCGTCGTTGTGGAAACAAGTCTTTTAATTAATATTAATTAGATTTACGACCGGCAACGTTATGTTACAGCAAAGTATGGAGGAACGGCTGTTTACGACTATCGAACTTCTGCGCATACAGTTTCCGTTCCGCTGCAACTAATTAAACAATGAATACGGAATGAAGACTAATTGATTTGATACGCTAACGTATTAACAACAGAACCTTACGATACAAATAAAGTTAAAACGCGAAAATCTGTGTAGAAGTGTAACAATTGCAAGCGCATTGCTCACTGAATTTCATATTATTAATTTGCGTGTTAATCTCGACATTGCAAAGAGTCATCAACGAACCTTTAATTAATAAGCAGCGAGCTAATCAATATTGCCGATATCAAGGTAATTTACTATTTTTATTGTCCATTTCCACGGTGGCGGAAGATGACAAAATAGCACAGATGTCAGATTAATGTGTACGACTTCGTAATTGGAAGAATTTGCATTATTTTAGTGCACTACATAGTTCAGAAAATTTATCAAATATTTTAAGATCATCAATATTTTTAACTCGAATTAAAATGAACTTTTATTCACATGTCAAATAATATACGTTATTATAAGGATTTAGTGAATATAAAGACATGAAAAAACTGTATTTTCAAGCACTGAAACAAAAAAATGTATGCATCGAAAAAATTGAGGGACAATACTTTTTTCGAATTATTATTAAATTTTAAAATAAGATTTTGATTTATTTCGGTAACATAATGTTTATTTTGTAATTATCTCATGTATCAATTATGTGTTGTTATATATGCAATAATGTTACTTCAGAAGAGATATACTTCATTTCATTTTACAGTAAAAATATGTTGCTTAGATGCAATTTATTTCATTCAATTAATTAGAAATACGATATATGTACAGACATGTGCCATTTCATTGAATTAAAAATCGTAAATTGACGTAGAGTTGTTTAAAAATTATGGTCGCTGAATTTTGAAATGTTTTCGTATAAAAAATCCATACATTTCTTTTTTTGGAAACAAGTCGTTTTGTAGGGAACTATATGAGATGCAGAGTTCTGTGATAGTTTTACATAATTCGATAATGAAGATTGTTGCTTTCTTGATTTAAAATAAAAAGATTGTAATATGTACATCACGAACTTTTTATAACTTATGAATTGTATAGTAGAAATTGGTAATACTTCTTCATTATGCCCACATGACTTTGACGTAAAAGGTAATCTCTTAATTATTTAGTTACACAATTCAAACCCTTTGTCGCGCTCATCCACTGCCGCAGATACGGAATCGTACTTAACCATAAAAGTCTAAATAATTATGAGTTACAAGTCGCGTCAATTGTACGTGAAGCTTCTTTCACCAGTAATAACCACCAAAGAAATGATAAATTAACGAATTCCTGCAACTTGTATCCGAACAATTTTTCATTACATACTCGTTCAAACGTTGAGAGGATTCTCTCATTACGAAATCAAACTTATCACGCGTAATAAACCTGTCCCCGATGTAATATCACTTTCATGAATAATTTTAATATTTTTCAATAACAAGTTTAAAATGTAGTCCTTCAAACCAAACGTAATTATATCATGGCTATCTGAACTCCGAGACAACCAGCCGCAACAAAAGGAGTGAAACTCATTCAAATATCACGGACAGTGGATGATCGCTAAACGTCACACACGTGATACCCCGGAAAATCTCAACGATCGTAAGTTACAGAATGTTACGTTAAATTAAAAAAAAGAAAAAAACGACACATTTCTCATCAGTGAAGGTGAAGAAACATTGAGTTACCAGTTTAAGGAACTTCATGCGACTCCTTCGTTTCATGGAGATAGTATCTGGCCACAACAGCACTACTCGCAGCTTCTAACAATAACAGTACGATTATCTCGTGAGCCCGACTAACTGATTCACTAAGGATTCTATGATCGTCCTGTATTACGTGACGATCGGTCTACCACGAATTTCGACTATGCTAAGAAACACGAACAACCCGTGCAACTGCGACCAAACGACTCACCTTTGTCCTCACGTCCTGGATAGGGCCAGCAGTAGAAAATAACGAGATTACTTGACTCGTAACGATATCGAGCGTACGATATATGTGCGTGTGGATGTATATACAATGTGTCTCACGTAATGCATCAAGGGTCTCGAAAATATCTATGCAGCGGAATGATCGAGGAAATTTTTAGGGTGTATTTCATAATTTTTTTGCAAAATAATAAGTTTCGATTGTGTTGAGTATTGCAGAGGAAATGTATATGAGGTGATTGTAAACGTTCTCTATGTTGGTTTGATAGAAATTTTCTTGGGGAAATATTTTGGAGAGTATTTTTAATCTTACCGTTATTATTGATGACTTTTTATAATCGTTGGGTCAATTTTGTTATTTTATCTGGATTTTTAGCGAATTACAAAATGACTTTACACTATGCTTTATGTATTATGAAAGAGTTACAAACTGTCGCTGAGAAATTGTGTGGAAATGGGCGGAACACATGATGAGGTAATTACGTGTTTCTCAAAGGGAGGGATAGCCATATGACACCTTGGAGATTCCAGGAGGAATTGAAATATGCATATGATAGAGAAGAAAAAAAGATATGAGAAGAAATACAGTTAATAAAAAAATTTGTTTTACAAGTAAGACGTTTAAAATAGTATTCCCTTCTTGTCATAAAACAGTCGGTCGGGGGAAAGACACGAAGACGGAAAAAGATTGAGATACTATTATTTAATGGATCTTAATCTTGCGGATATGAAGAATGGGTAACAATCTTTTGTTTCAATTATTTCAATTTTTGTATCGTTAACGTTGCAGAACAAGACCGAATTTCTTATAATAAAAAAAAAGATATCTTGAACGACTAATACAATAAGGGTTACGAGCGATATGTATATTCTAACTAATATACATACACAGTGTAATATTTTTCCATTAATTATATTTTATAGGCTGTTTTTTCCATTTATTATGCAAATGGAAGTAAAGTAAAAGTCAAATTTTTTCAATCACCTAATAAATATAACACTGTCGGACACATTTTATCAGAAAAATGAAGAGAGAGAGTTACATATGGATTAAATGATTATTGAGCATAAAATTTTATTTTTTATATTACTAGTGAATTGTAATAAAAATAATGATACTTCAGAGGATAAAATAACGGTGTACTTCAAATAATGTTACATGTTGAGAAACCGAAAACAGTTTTGTAATTAAATTTTTCATTTAACCCTTTCACTACGAAGAACGTAGGCTTTTTTCTTTTTTCTTTCGATACAGTGCAACCTTGATTAAAAACTTTGGAACCATAATGTCGATTGTGGATATTGAAATTGATATTTTCGGTAAAGCTTAGAATTCCCACTAAATCACTTGAAGTAAAAAGCATTATTAAACATTCAACGGCTACGACAACTATTTATTTATACTTATTTTTCTATTTATTTAAGTTTGGATGAATGATTATGGTTGTGTACAGACGAAATGACAGATATGGTAGACTTGCACAAACACTTAGCAGCGACTGACCACAGTTTTAGACTGACAAAGTAGCGAAAGGATTAAAAGGGGTCAATTATTTATGGAAAAGGTACGTATATATTTATACACGGATGGTTTTTCATTTGCCAGTAGAATAAGGTGTAGAATAGTGTTAGATCTTCGTGGAAGAGTAAGTCGAAAGTGTAGAGTAACCTTTATTTGTATATACATTCTCCTTCGATAAATAATTGTCTCCAACTGCTTTGAAACTTGAAATGAAATAAATAATTATCTTATTTCTATCTTAGCACAGAGTTTTTTGTCTTGCTAAAGCATCTTTGATTACTGATTCTTAAGTTATGTATTTATTCTAATTTAGTATTGTGCTTATGTGATCACACTTAACTTTGTATCGATATTTCTTTCACTCTTCTGCGCTGATTTTCATACACTTTTTCCTATTCTGTGTTACTATGCATTCCTGTATGTCTATCCTCCCCCCCCCCCTCTCTCTCTCTCTCTCTCCGTATATTTCTGTGACTTTCTAACTGCAAAATGCTCTGCTACTTTTCACTCCTTGATTTAATGACTTACGAGATACCGAAATGGCGTAGGAAAAGGACAACATCCAAACAAATGGTGTGAATTAAAATAATCGAAGAATATGAATATACATAAAGATGTGTCCAAATTGTATGAATACGTATGAAAATATGAATGTCAACAGTACCGAATCTCGAGGGGTGTTAATTAGCGTAAGATGCTACTAGAGAATGTCTATCTCACATCTAATAAAATAGTATACAAGTATATTTTTTAATAAGAAGAGGTGACAAATTTAGTAGTGAAACATAATCAAATAATTAGTAGATTTAGCCAAGGTAAATATAATGATGAAATAAAACATGAGTTGAGGAGGGTCTGTTTACTGGGAAGGCTTTAGTCGAAAAATAAGGGATTTCATCAGTAAAAAAATGAAAACAAAGAAAAATAAATATGGCCGAGAGAAATAAAGTTGGAAAGTTATAAAAGATAAAACAGAGCTTAGAATTCACTTCCGAAATATGAATGGATTTATCTAAGGAGACTCATAGGCATATAGAAAAAAGATTCAATCTCTCCAGTTTGAAATTGTATGACAGTTGTTTAAATTATTGCTTTTAAAATTACAAAGGTTTTATACTTTGAAATGGTCATGCAACTACTGCACAAAAGAGGTCACATTCGTAAATTAGAGAAGATTTTATCTCCTTGAAAGATTTAGCAAATTCAGTTAAAAAAAGAACATTCAAGTATATAGAAAAAACAACATGTAATCAGACACTACATCCATATACCAGTATACCACGCCAGCGTGAAGTACTTATAATTCTCTAGTATATTTAATAGAAATGTATTCTTTTAAATTTAAAAAAAAAACTGAAATATGTATTAAAAGTTAACATCTTTTCTAAGATGTTATGAACATTGAAAATTTTATTTCATTCGTTGCTTCTATATGAGGAGTTTCGACATTTGTCAGTGTAAACTATGATTGTTTGTTCGGTTCAGTTAAGTGACCATAAATGTTTAAAATGAATTTTTTATCAGTAATTCTATGTATACGGGAAGTGTGAATGTGTTACGTGAAATTTCATAATAAAATCATTTTCAATATTACTCTGAAGAATGGCATACTTTCATTCGTAATGCACGTCCAATTTAGAGAGAAGAAGATAAAAAGCAGAAAGGTATTATAAATTTTTGTATTTTAGAAACCTATGTCATTTACTAAGAAATGCAAAAGTAAAAGAGTTTAAAGTACTGCATTAATTACAATACTTCAATGTGTAATTTTAATTCAATTAATATAGTATTTTCTAAGTATCTCCGTGAATAATTATTGCAACCTTTTTTTAAAGGTGGATATATTTTCAACGTTCACGTCAAGATTAATTATCTGAACAGAGAAATATGATGTTTTATAGCGTTTAATAGAATATAAACGAGCAATTATGAACGGAAAGACAAATATGAAATGTCGTTAAAAATATGAAATGTTCATAAAAATCTGAGTATACCTTTTTCTTTTTTATCTCAGCTTACAACCCACTCAATGAACAAACATTTTCGTGAAATAAGCGATTTTAATATAAACTATAATTACTTATTTATGACGCGATATATTATTCTATGTTAAAAAAATGTATCAAAAATAATTCTAATTTTCGAAAAACTTTGCTATTTCCGATTCAAGAATAGGAAACATAAGTGATATGAAATATATTACTTTTTTTGTTGCCACGTTTCTCAATAAACATTAACGACTGCTGTAACAACGATTGATAATGAGTATTATATACTCATTAATTATGCAAAAAGCACAGCTGACGATAATCAACTGTGAAAAAATTATTGAAAAATAATTCTGTAAAAAAGTCACGGACTGTAATCGATATAATTATAACTATACTGCCAATATTTGAGCAAACAGTTTTTATGAACAGAATAAAAGTCACAAAACTAAAGCAGGAATTCATTTTTTAAATACTTCAACTATTTATATAATATTTTATATTACACGCTGGATACTTTATAGTTTTAAACATTCTACTGATTTATAAAAATTTACAGTATAATCACAGCATTTAAAAGCGACTAAATCACTGAAGAATGCTTTTAATAGGAATCTAGATTTCTCCCGAAATTCTTGTCTGTTTTATTTAAAAAACAAGCAAAACATTTTTCCCTATTTACTTCTGAAACAATTTTAACTTGTCTTCATAAACGAATTGAAATTACTATCTTTTTATAGCATTACAATGCTGTACGTATAGATAACTTAATTAAGATGAAAATATTCATCAACTACTTCAACGTCGAAACATAGAATGCCGATTAAAAATTAAGTAACTGATGACTATTATCTCTAATATACAAAATAAAGCAAACAGCAGCGTAAGAAAAACTGATATTAACAAACTATATTTAAAATATGTTCAATTAAGTAAAAATGTCTAATAAAACTCTATCTTCGTTATATTCAATCATTTACATTAATGCTCATTATGGAAGGGACATCCTCGACGAGAAAATACATAAACGCCTTACTCTCTTCTTAAACATTAAAATACAAGAAGAATCATAAAAAAGGAATTGTGCAGGAACGTGCAATACTCGAAACCAGTGAAAAAGGATAAAACATAACACAAAGTAGCTTTACTCCTTCGCGAAAAATGTAATCCTATTGCGAATCTATAGCGCGCAAAACTATTGGATTATTTTTAATCGAGGAAACCCTCTACCGAATAGACACAAATGGCAATGTCATCTATTTACTCGCGTTTCAATTATCACCGATGGAATCTTTCTTCATGAATAATCTAATTAAAACTTGTCTGAAATAATTCTCCTGTCTACGTAGACCAACGTTTACACAAACTAGTAAGTTAAGTCCCGCTATCGGAATAGGAGTAGGCGTCATTTTCGTGTCAATGTCGCTGCGCTTTACACGACTGAAAGACTCGTGGAATTTCTAATCCTATAACTGGCGTACAGTTAACGGGTCAAGGCTGACCCGTATCGATCGTGTCAAGGAATTGGTCGAAGCCCTGATTGTTATTATCCATATAATTCTTTAATTATGGGATTCCGTATCTCTATGTATTTTAGTACTAAAACTACCAAGACGGTCGAAATGACGGGTTCCGAACTTTTTCGAAAAATTCTTTAAATTGACACGGGAGCCAGCAAATATTCTACTTCTATTTTATAAAACCTAAATTACTTAATTGATCATCTTTTTCACTTCTTGATTCATCCTTTTTCATATTACTTATTCAGCATATCTAAATATAATAAATATAACGCCGGCAGTTCTAATTTTAAGTAGGAGTCTCAGGATATGTCCCCTTGGATATGTTTCCTGTAACTGCACTATTGTTTGAATAAAGGTTTCGGTACACTAAACGTTCTGTATCAATAAACGTAGATGTAGATTTAGGCTAAACTCATTGTTAGATAATCTTTATTTTTAATTTCACACTATTACATTCTACATTTCTAATTTCAGAATGACGACGATAATTTGTGTGACTTTGATAACGCGATGTTTTGTATTGTTCTTTTAAAAAACTGTAATATTAGCACTACGCACTCGCGTGATAAGGTAAATTAACTGGTTAAACGTCGATGGTGTTGTCATTTATATCGAAGTAAAACTTTTAGTATTAGAAACTGAGTATGACTGGAAATTGGTTATTATTTTACAATTTAAATTGATGTATTATACTGTTATATTGTCAAAGTATTCATTACATTTTTACCTCACTAATTATATTGACGTAATACTATTTAATACTATAGTATGTTAGAGAGGAATGTCTTAATGTCATCCTTTAATCCTTTCGCAGCGATGCGCGACTATGGTCATTTTTATGAAACTCTGTTCACATACAAGAGTCGAGTATAGTTGCTTTGTCATAAAACAACATTCATATGGAAATAGAAGTGCAATACTGTATGCGACGTTTGCATAAATTGTAAAAGTGGTTTGAGGTGTCGATTTAAAAAATGAAAGAGGGCTAACGTAGTGGCGGGCTAGAGTCCGAAAATGATGAGAAAAGTAGTTGGAACGCAGCCGCTCAGAAGTAAAAACCGGTATATCATTGCATTATACCATACTTTCGTTTTTTAAATAAAAAATTGTAATAATTTTATCAATAAAAATTGAGTTTTCATGCCCTTCAATACGCGCTGCATATGTGTGTGAGTTGTTTATTTTGAAAGTGGCATAGGTCGTTTCACCGTAATGATTAATGCTTCTTTTTAATAACTATACGAACTTATTTATACTGACAAAAATATAAGTATCGAAGATGACAAGTACAAGGAAATCTTTTCGAAAATTGGCATCAATATGTTTGAACACATTAAAACGCAAACCCTAAATATCTCGGTTTACAAAAACCGTGCCTTATGTCACTTTCAAAATAAGCGGCTTACATAAACATGTGCACTGCAGGCGATAATAACGGCTTTTTAGGAAACATTGTTCATATACATATCTTTTATATTGCTCATATAAATACATATGGACTGCATATGTGAAATATCGTTTTTCATTTTCTGTAAGTACGTATATGAAATTATTATTTTTTACAGAAATAAAAATGTAAAAAACATACACCGCTGGTGAAGTTCCATGTCGAATTAGTTCAAGGAATTTTGAAATGATGCTATCAAGCAAGAACCAATAACAAACTTAATAAATATCATCGACTGAACCCCATGCATTTTGTAATTTACCAGAAAGTAATGGCTATAAGGCACGCCTTAACTGTTATATTTTTATAAATGACAATAGGACCAGTAAACATTCGTCGCCAAATATGCAACGCATAGTAAACACGTTTTTTGAAAATCTTCATACAGAATAGTATTATCATAAAGTAATTATTGAATATCATATTGTTATTATGACTACTTCTGTATACAGTATTTACGGATTTAATGATACCATGTTTCTAAATTAATTGAATTTACAATTATTAACGTTATATCTACAAACATTAATCTAGACGTTTAATGAAAGGTAAGTTTACTAGAACATTAGGAATATTTTGTTTTAAAGAAAACCTTTGTCCCTTTCAAACGGCATTGTTAAAGTGACTCTTCCAGGCGTAAAAACTTAACTTCAAACACTGGAGACTTTTCGCGCGCAATATGTAAGTACACTTTTGGCTCGGCATCTCCTTCAGCGATGGCGTTCCGACGCGGAGGACCGTCGCGACGCGTCGTAGCGAAAGGGTTAAAAAGTTCACGAAATTTTCCCGGATTTATTAACGTTGGTACACTGTTGATTGCCAATCAACGTATTAAATATAACTGACTAGTTATCTAACGAATTTATTATATCATATAAGACTCACATTTAATAAATTGTCTTTTTTTCTGAAACGTGAAAATAAAATATTTTCTTAGGTCAGGTTCCTCCCCCACTACTTTGAAATTTCAAATTTAATTTTCACATTTACTGCTATAATACATCACACTGGCAACATTCCGTATATGTACGTACTAAATAATGAAATACTTTTAGAAACGTTCTTACCTCACTTATCGTTAAATGTACAATAAACATTTTTCCTTCGTAGTTGATCTTCTGAACCTCCGGCCAGCGGAAATGATGCGTTTTCCGTGATCCTTGAAACGTCAGGATTCCACAGTGATTAATACCCAGATAGAGCTGGACGCCTTTGTGGTCCTGAAAATTGAAAACGCAGAATTTTGTTAGACTGACAGTGATAAAAATTCAGATTATAAATGCTGCTATAAGAAACTACGATTACATATCCGAAGTTACTATATGCGTCGCGATATAAATAACGTAGATGGTATATCGACAAATACTGTAGATATGCAAATTGATAAATATTTTATTACGTGTTGCATGCTATCACTATGTTTTATGATAGCCCTTTAATATAGTACAGTTTATTATAAAAACTTTTAATACAGGCACATTTTAGGGACTTTTAACCCTCTTACACTCTGTAAACGACAACACACGCCAGGCGCTCGAAGACACCAACCAATCGTGTGTCCAAAACGAAATTCATTCGATTAGATCGAATTTTCGCATATTATTTTCATGGCCTCGGCGTGTAGGGGTAGGTTCCGAAAAGGTGGACGCAGCCGCTCGGGAATACAATGGAACACACATTTGATTCAAAACTCAGATTTTATATTACCAAATATATTACAATGATATATGGTCAATACAAATGGCCGCAACGTAGAAATACAATCGCTCGGCGACGCGAATATAATAATCAAATATAAAACAATGAGAAAGGCATATGACTGTAAGGTGCTCGGACGTGGTCACATGAATATTGTTCGATCCACGATCGACAATAAACACGCCACTAACTAATCGAGTCCAAGTAACTGGATTTTCCAGTATTCAAATCCATCGACAGGATCACTCCCGCTATGTGGAAGGATCAGAATCGATGCTTAGCCTCGATAGTCCCGAAGCCGCTTACGTGTAGCCCAATAATCAAAATATAGTAATAATCAACGTACGCGCCGAGCGATTGCCGCACGTCCGTTCTCTACGAGCGCCCGTGGTCAAGTGACTCTCGTTCGGAGCAGGCGCGCCAATGTTGACAATGGTCCACCTTGCTATTCGCCGTCTACGGTCGACGGCTCGCGTTGGCAACAACTCCGCGAGTGAAATTTCATCAAATCTCCGTCTCTATATGCTATATAATGTTTGATTTCTTTTTAATATGTCATAACTTGATTTATAGTTTTAGTGAAATATAGAAAATAGATTACAAATAACAGTAATTAAAGCGTAAAGAGAAAGTGGGTGAAATGTCACTCGAGGATGTTTTGTGTAACTATTTTAGACGAGCGCATGAGGGTTGATGAGTACAGTTTGAACAGGGTGTATAGTGATCGCACGATATTTTATTCTTTAATCGTATGCCATTTTGTCTAGGACTTATGACTTTTTTATGTGATATACAGAGAAGCAACTTGGGTCTATTAATTGGAAATCTAAGTCCTCGACTTTTAGCCATGACGATTATTATTTCAGTGACTTATAAGTGCCTCGAAATAGAAATGTCCTGCTCTAGTATGGGACGGTCACCATCCAAATCGATACAAAAAAAACAAAAAAGAACGTAAAAAGTCAAAATAATTGACATGAATCAAATCGATTCAGACTAAAGAATAGACAAGGTTACATCAGCTTAGATCCCGTGAGGAATAACTGAAGGTAGAACATCAGTTGGGTAAGGAAATGTTCAAAAGGATAGTAGTCGTGTTGCCTGGAAGGGTATCGAGTTTCATATAATGTATTGTAGGAACGGTTGATCAGTGCGGTTCGATGACCACACTTTGGAAGCAAAACTAGAGTACTTGTCCTACAGGAGGTCGGCCCATGTTGTCTTTCGACGGGCGTTACCTTGTAGTGTACAGTCTCTTTGTTTTTTTGTGATATTCTACTTACAATAAAGGACCTAATAAACTAAATCCCACATTATTTAAAATCATTTTTAATTTATTGTTTAAGTAGTTTAATATTGTAGCACACATGCACTAACAATCGTTATCAAAGGTCAGGAGTGACTAGGTCCCGATAGGCAAGTCCAAACGTACAGCTAGGGCCCGTCCTCTCAAACCGCGCGACCCATTCGATCGCTAAAGCTGTACTGTGCTATACTGGCTTGCTGAGGTGGCCCGCGGAACGCTGAGCATGCGCAGCACACCCCGCGTACTGACAATGAGATCTCATTGCTCCATAGATAATTTTGCAAATTTCGATTATTACAACAATCCTTGTCAATAATTGTTTATTAGAAATGACATTATTATTTCGTAGCGTGTTTCTACTTAATTTTAATAAATTTTGTAGTGAATAGAAATTATAGAAGTGAAGTTGCGTCTGTTTATAATTGAAGATTTACTTTTTAAAGCTTATAAATATTTGATTTTTAATGTAGTACTTTTATTTGATTAATAAATGATATATGTACGATTAGTGCGAGAACATTGCGGGGATGACTGCAGACATAAGTGTGGGGGGGGGGGAGGAGTGGGGTGCAGAGCCTTCGGAGGAAAGTGGTTGCCCGGAAAGACCCAGTGTCAATTGACTAACCGAGTGTGGTTTTAGAAACAGCGAGAGAATATTTAGCGTAATGTGAGCAGCGACAGCGTTTTTCAGAATACCGTTTTGTGTAATTGTGTTTAGTGTGTTTTATATTTTATATTTTTATCTATTATAATAAACATTTTATTATAACTCTACACATATTTGCAACTGGTTTGGATGAATCTTAAACGGCTTGGGTTACGTTATTGAAGTATTTATAAGCTTTGAAAGGAACATCGTTAATTATAAACCGACGTAATGTCAGTCCTATAGTTTCTATTTCATTTTCCATTTATGAAAAAAAAACGAAGGTAAGATTTATCGCGAACACCCCATATAAGATATTTCTTATTCATTGTTTGAAGCTAAATCTTGTTGTATTAATTAAATTAAAGAGAGAAACACAGTAAATTGTAAGAGTGTTAGTGCCTGATGTGAACCTGCATTCGGATCATAGCATGTATGCCGTCGCCGCTGCGACGACCGGCTCGCGTGGTTCCGTTGCCGCAACGACGAAAGGCGCTTTTTATAAACGAGAGACACAGTCGATTACGGAAAGCAAAAGTGAACGGATTGGTTTATGTATTAAGAAATAATTAGTTTATGTGTTTTATGTAATAGTTTATTCTTTGTGGTTTTCTGAATTGTGTTTTATGTATCAGCGTCTATTTCTTGTGTTAATTTGCCATTGTTAAATAATTATTAAATTCGTTTGTGTTATTCGTTCCGTTTTACTCCCTTACAAAATGAAAGAGGGGTTTTAGTGTATATGCGTGAGCGATAGGCCAACGAAGTCCCACACTATCCGCAAAATAACACATTTGCGGGGTGTGCGCGAAGCATTTCCCCTTTATAAAAAAAAAGAAGTTTTTTCTGCCACCACGAGATTCAACGACGTTCAGGGCCCGTGGAACTATTATGTGTTGCTACGGCCCTGACGAGCACAGTTCGGCGAGCGATGGTGTCATAGCGGGAAAACGGTTGGCGCACATTGTTGACGGACATTTTCTTAAATTGTGACAAAACAAAATAGTTGTGATATTTTTCACCGATAACTTTTTCTTCAGAAATGTTCACATGAATCCAATAATTTAACGTAATGAGCAACGCCCAAAATGCCCCCATTTTTATGAATATTTTCTAATTTACCCTAAAAACTAAACGTCAATGAAAAAATTTAATAGCAGGAGGCGATAGGGCAGTCGTTTTTATTGGGGAAAGCATGAAACAAATTTGCAGCAGAAATTTTGTTTTCGGCTGAGAAATTAAAATAGTTCCGCAAGACATTTAGTTTCGTCTGCTCACAAGACCCAAGACTCAAGACTAAACTCTTTCCCCGCAGCTAGAAGAAGTCGCGTCCGTCCGTTAGGGACGAAACAGAAAAACAAAGAAGATAGATGTCGTCATTTGTCTGCAATGGTCGTCGCATTTTCAATTGTTTATATCTTCAGCTTTGAACACACAAAAGTGTAATAAATAGTAATCTAAGTTAAAAGACTACATACTTTTCGGAACAGAACTTAAATTACATGTTAATTGTTAGAGGGGATTAAAACGGTAATAAAAGGTCGTTTGGAAAAATAAAAAATTGTAAACATATCCCAAATAAGTGAAGATAACAATATATACAAACAAATGCCATTCTCACCTACCGTTAAGTAACAATTGTCGAAAATGTCTGAGGCATGATACAAGCGTGTAAAAGCAATGTACGGAAATTGCAACTTTGAGGGCTGTTAATTAATTATTGCAGATTATTATTTGGAATAATTTTTACATTTTCTGTTTATATAGACATTCTACTATTGATTTACAATAAAATTTTATACATATGGACCATTACGAAAATTGACTTTTGTCCAGCTAGATCGGCCAAATTACACACTGTGGGGGGGGGGGGGGGGGGTTGGATACTCTAGCAGGTATGTGTATCTTACATGAGGTGTGAGCATTAATAATAATAATAACAACGACGCTAACAAGAACAATAACAATGATGGTGTTGATGAGTGTCTGACGCAGTCAGATATGATGCGCATTGTGTCGGTTAGGATTCGGGCGTAATATCTAACATATTTTAATCCTATTTAAAAAGGAAGTTTATCCCGTCACGATTTGATTTACATTTTAGTTTCTATACTAAGCATTAATTTTTGGACGAAATAAAAAAAATTCGGTGTATATACAAGTTAACATGCAACTTTTTCTATCTCTTTTACTGTGTAATCTCAGCGGGAAACAATAATTCATCTTTATATTGTAACGCAAACAATATTTCGAGTTAGGAGACAATTTTTTCTGCATGTTCGCTTTTCGGCAATAAGTACATACTTGAAAAGCGAAATTTCTTCTCCAGTAATGAAATACAATAGCAGTTCTCACACATTTAGAAAAAACACTTATTTTACCGTGTAATTATGACGGAAAATAATAGTCGATCCTCATATCGTAACAAAATTAAATTTTATAACATGCTGAGTTGATAGAGTAAGATTTTCTGCATTCGTTTCTTTTTTATATTTTTAAATTTCATGCGTACATAAGAATTAAAAATTCTTTTGTAAGTAAATAGATTAAAACTTATAAAAAATACATTTAACCCTTTGCGGACGGAAACATTTTTGAATATTGAGAGATAATCATTTATTTAGCGATCGAAAACCATCTTTTTATCTGAAAGTCATAATGTTAATGTAAAGAAGTTAGAAATAACTATTTGCGTAATGATACTTCAACGGTTATATTTCAATTTCCAACTCTAACCGTGTATACATGCACCGATAAACTCTAATCAAAATTTTTTCTCGTACCACATATATGCGTCTGCCGTCCTCAAAGTGTTAAACGTTAATTGTAACGCGACACACAATTGTTTATTCAGAATAGGGAGAAAAATATGTCGAAGCCAAATCATTCTTAGCATTAACGTCTCGAAATAGTACTTTCGTGAAGTACAAAGTCGAAAAATGTCAGTTTAATGACACAACCTAAATCATTGTATGCAAAGTAAAATAATCGTATAAAAGTCAAAGCAAGATATTTTGGAACGAGAAATTCCTGAATTTATCTCCGCCACAGAGTCGACTTGATTTTGGGCGTCTATTAAAAGTTTCCCTTTGGAGGGAATCAATTCAGAGACATACAGTCTACCTCCCGTAATAATTCCAGCCTAAAATATCGTTTTCCAGTGGAAAGAAAACTTTCATCCGTAGGTTCATAATTTAAAAGTTTGGTATCTGTCAAATCCGATCTTGATATATAAAATCGTTGTATATCAAGTGAAGCACACAGTTATCCTAAGTAACTTGACATCATTTTACTGTGCATGTAACCAACTTTGAGCATTCAACTTTTTCTTTGGGGGTACAGTTCATTTACTATAATAACTTGTATTGAAGATAATAAATGAAGTATGTTCTAACAAATAAAATTATATACGAAAACCGATGTTCGTTAAGCATTTATTTTGCGCGGAATGTTGTATAGAGTTCGTCAACAATTTGTTGGTTTATTACTCAAATTACTTTTATATAATTTAAACTAAGTACATACGTTGGAAATAACGTGAAACATCGTGGGAATTTTTAATCATCCAACTTTAAAGTCAAGTACGTAAGGCGAAAAACATGTATTTGGGAAAACCTCTAAATATTGTTGTAATAATGGACATTCAAACAGTAACCAATAGTAAAGCACTCCACAACAAATAACAAATTTTACAAAATTATTAATTGCTCTAACAGCATATTCTTTTAACTGAAATATCTCTTCTTCAATATAAGAAATACAAGTTTAAAAGATTAAAACATTCTTTATTAAGCAACTAACCATAGCTATAATTCCGACATCCAAATAAACTTCCCATCATTGGTCGAGGTTTATTTTTCCCGATTTTTTTCCTCGAGACAAAACTGGCCCAAATGAGTTGTTTACCTTAAGTATATGTTAAAGCGGCACTACTATGTTATATAATCATTGTGATTGAAAACATGTATATATACTCTCGTGCGTAAGGGCATTTGTATTTATGTGAATAAAGTTATTGTTATTATTATTATCTCTGTGATTTCGCGCTGTTACGATTAATTGCTTTTATGCATTGATTTTTTGCGTCTAGATGGTTGCTAATTCAAGTATTGTGCCTCTCATTGGTCTCAATAAACATTCTAGATTACGTAGAAATTGTTACAAATCCATTCCCGGACATGATTTTCTCTACCTATCTCTACGTTATATTGTAGTTTAGCCCCTTGCTACACAATAGTTTTCTCTTTGCCAGATCGTTTTCGATCTACGTGTGTCATACGCACCCACTGAATTGTCGAAATAACAACGTAATACCTGATTTTAGCCACATATTACATGCTAACATAAAAATGGTTTGATTGTTTTGGGTCTGAATTATTTTCTCAATTTTTTATCTCCTCTAGAAATTAATGCAGTCAAGTGTTTTACATTTGGTTAGGCGTCATCATCCATATGCAAAGATATTATGAAATTCCGAAACTAAAATAAAGTGGGAAAATGAAGTACTATGAAAAGTCACGTTGAGTATGGGTCGCCAAAGTACCGCAAATGTTTAATGGTGTGTCATATTGCATTTTTCGGCTTGTCAACTTCTGGAATTCCAAATTCTTTCATTTCATTTTTACTACATGGCTCAGGCTCGCCGTTACAAAGCAAAGCAGGAAAAGACTACCATGTCAATTTAATTTTCATAATATAATCAGCAAGTACCAAACGCGTAAAAAGATAAATGAAAACTATACATTCAAATGAATTGCCCACAGTTTCGTTCAAGGACTGCTTTAAGCACGTTGAACATCTTATTTTCCATTTTTCTAGAAGTATATAAGAAACCAATAACGTTAAAAAAAGAAGATGAAAAAGGAAGTGATAGTAGTTGGCTAGACTGTGGCGTCTAATAAAGACTTTCGCGTCTGCGAAATCTAACAATTCCATTCGATTTATGACATATCAGAGTACACAATATTCTTAGAGATGTACAATCTCAAACTTAATACATTTATAATGTGATGTTTCCGCGACGGAACTAAACTTATGTTTTTGATGTACTATAAACGTATGATTCCTTTACTTCCCTATTGGTAGCTAATTGACATGCTTTAAATCTAAAAATATGTCAGTTGCATTTTTTTATTTATCACTTTACAGCTGTTATGAAAAAAAAATGGAATCCACGCATTTCTTGTTGTCCTAAGGAAATAGCTAAAAAGTTGGCTTAGGTTCCCTACTTTTTTTTGTAAATAAAGTCGGAAGCTTTCTGAACAAAAGCCGCTAGGTTTTAGCTGCTTTCTTTTAACCTTTCGAGTTATTCGCAAGAGTTGGTAGCGCGCGTCGTTTGTATGGCAGCGCATTTATGAGCAGAGGACGGGAGAATCGAAATCCACTTATTGATATATTGTATCCGCTATTTTGTTTTTGGAAATTTTGAGTTCGCATTATGACCAGCGACCCGAAAAGTATACACAAGTCCGCTATTTGAATCCACCATTTTGTTTTTTGAAATTTTTAGCTCAGATTCGTAATCAGTGGCTCATGTGCACCTAATATGTCAATTTTCGGCTAAATTGGAGGTGCTTTGAGGTTTTGGCCACGATTTCAGCGAAATCGATCACTGTGCGTCGGTCGGTAGCGTCACTTCGTTTTCTTCATTAGCACTAACTGTTATCAGTACATTCTTTTGTTATCAGTATAAACTTTATTATAATGTATAAGCTCATTTATATATACACCTATCGCCCGATTTACATGGAAGTTAAGTTCCTTAGAAATCCGTGTAAATTGAAATCGTGAATTTTTATACGTAAAACTGCGTAAATCCATAACAAATTAAACCGTGTAATATTTAGTCATCTATTTCAATGTTAATCCTTTGTGGGCGGAGACATTTTTGAATATTGAGAGATAACCATTTACTTTGCGATCCAAGCCACCTTTTTATCAGTAAGTTATGCTGTTAATGTATATACATTATAAATTGCTATTCGTTTAATCATATTTCAACGGTCCTATTTCAATTTTTCAACTCTAACTGTGTATACAAGCAGCGATAAACTATAATTAAATTTTTTCTCAGACCACATATATGCGTCAGTAGTCCTCAAAGGGTTAAATAGAAATAACAAAAAACAATTTTTTTTAAAAATCCGTTATTTTAAAAACCGTGTAAAAGCGAAATCGCGTAAATCGGGGGATAGGTGTATTAAAGTGTCATGACGGTAATCTGCGATATAAATTATTGATTCTCATAATCCAGCAAAGTATTTAAAGAATAATTTCTAACTATAAACTGCAAAACAAAATGTGGAAATACATTTCCCAGAAAACTTGAGTAAAACTGATTAATGTGAAGCTCGTAAGGGCGCAGAGCAGTTCATATTTGAGACTCTTGACAGGGAAATTAAATGTCACGTTTATAAACAGAATTTAAGCTTTCCGCAGAGATGGTCGGCTGTTGACTCGCGTTTCGGCGCAGTGTAACGTCAAATCAGACGTGTGTTGACGATAATTTCCGTAGTGTAACCCCGGTATCGCGTAATACGATTACACCGGCTTGCAGTATCCCACAATGTCCCATTAATCAGCTTCAATAAACCAACGAATTGCTTTTTCAACTGTACTCAATTTAACGGAGACAGTAAGGGTGAAAATTCTAAAATGAGTAGTATTCTCTATAGCGCTCAAAATACCACTTCGATTAATTCTGTAATGGGTTCTAAAGTGTTTTTTAATTGAGTAATGTTTCGAAGCTCTTGTTGTATTAGCTTCCAAGTTATCAGTATAAAAATGTCGTAGAGACACTTGTCGAGAAATAATAACAGCCTTATTTATCTTTTTAATGTTATTGTAGAGCAGAGTCAAGTTGACCTTTCTAGTTTATTTAGAACTGTGCTGTTTTCTATAAGAGTCTCTTATTAGTAGACGGGGTTTTTGGAGTTGAAAAAATGAAAAAAAAATAACACTTCATTTAATTTTACAAATATTTTTCCATGCTGGTGAACTAGATTTAAAGAACAATGTCAATTTACTATTAAATATAGCATGTAACTTTTCTGGGAAAATATATTATTAAGAGGCATGAAATTTAATAATAAATGTCACAATTTTTCTAAATACAACTTTATATTATATCCTGACGTATCTCTTTAACTTTATATGTTATAAATCAAATAAGGCTGTGTACATATTAATATTATATAATATTCATATTCTCACAAACATTTACACTGTCCAAATTTTACTGTTGAAATATTAGTGAATCATAAATGAATTGACATTGTTATACAATTAACAATAAAATGTGACATGTTTCAATAGCGCTTTTGAAATCTTCCGTCATATTATTGTAATTTTCAGTATTATCATTAATATATATTTATTGCTATACTATTAATAGTCTATAAAACGAAGCAATATGAAAACTACCTTAAGCAAGGAAAGGGTAGTTAAATGTCTTTTATAATATCTGAAAGACATCAAGTACCTTTTAATGATTCAGTTGCAAATCAGGAACAATAGTAAGTTCAACTGACACTTAGCATACACAATCACAGATATTCCATTAATGTACATAATTTATATACATAACACTTTATTATATAAGTAATTCAGCTTCATTGTTCCAGAATCTAGGTCTTAAATGAGTATAGCTCTTTAGTAAATAAAATTTAGAAAAATCATTTACCAGGATTGTCTACTATTGTTATTCTTTTTTGCAATCACACTGATCAGTATAGATATGCGTGATGCATCTGCCAAGTGATGCATCTACCAAGGATATCTGCATATCCATATCTAAAATGATAATTAAAACACAGAAGTTTCAAATTACTATGTTACGTAAATTTTTCAAGTATCACCTATTTGTTTTTGCTATATTCGATTTTAACGACTTAGATCAGATTATAATACCAAGATCTTACAGTTTTACACGAAAGAAATTTCACGGAAATTATAAAGATTTAAACTCGGGCACACTAATTACGTTTTACTTTGCATGAATTTAATTTCAACTTAATAATATTTAACCAACCTGATCTTTCCTAACCCAATATCACCGATCGTGAAATATTTCGGGAAACGTAATTAACGTTTACAGTTATCACTTGGCGTAATAAGCGTAGCCTTAACTTTAGCAATTATTACCTTTTGATTACGTACTGCAATCGCTATGTTCTAAATAAGAGTACATACTGAAAACTCGTGCTTAGAAATATCATGTGATACAATCTTCATGTTTCCGAATGTATTATCTCAATACATCTGCTTCACGAAAAATGCGCTTTTTGCTGGTATAAAAGTATTGACGACTGTACGCGATTTGTGCTTCGTGTTCAAAAGTGCAGAAAATTGATGATCGCATCTGCAAGCGGTCGTACCGTTTCGGCGGTCTTCGCCAACCACTGCACAATGGAACGAATCGACAATCAAGGTGGAAAAAAATAACTCAAGAATCATTCATTTTACAAAAAAATGTTGTATACAAAAGTTTCATAGTATCGTAGAGAGAATATCGGTGCAATATTAATTTCTTATTTATTATATTTCTTCAATGTAATTTAAAGGTCAACATCATTTTTTATAGGAAAATATATATCTTTCTTTGCAGATTTACATTCTACAGACGAAATAAAGAAACTTTTGTACAACTCATTTTCTTGTTGGATTTTATGTTAAAAAGATATTTAATGAAAAAGGGACTAGTAAAGCCATTTTCGAAAGGCAGACTGTCTCGCAAAATTTCGACAGGTATAACGAAGAAGAGCACAGGTAGAAGCACGAAATCTTTGCGGTAATTACTTCTATATAGTCTAAGGAATATATCTGGGAAGTTTCAACCCGGTACCTTTCGGCACTTTTTAGTTATTCAATGTTTAAGTGAAACGCGCGCTCCATTGAGGCGCGACAGCCATCCTGTGTTACATAAACTTTAGGAAGGCATACCAACAAACGGAGCAGATAGGCGCAGCCAATTTTTGTAGGAATCACTTCTATATAATTTAAAATAAATACGTGCAAAGTTTCCAGACGGTACTTTGAGGTACTATATAAGTTTTTCAATTGACTAATGGTGATAAACTGTACAATAGATAACAAGTCTCACAAAATTCTTAATTGCTCTAATAGCATTTTCTTTTGAGTGAAAGATTTATACGTTTTTGCGCTGTTGAAATTCGCTGTTTTTAAGCGTTGATTTTTGCACTTACAATTAGATGATTGCAAAATCAATTATTATTCCTATCACTGGTATCAGCAAACATTCTAGATTATGATAAAATTATTAAAACTCCATTCCCTGACTTGATATTCTTCCGCCTAGATTACCCATTTTGTTCCACTGTGCATCGCCTCAGTGACCGTCGCTTTTTCTTAAATAGTTATTATATATATAATAGTCGCTTTTTCTTAAACTCGAGACACGGATAGCGTTAATTCGCCAACAAATTGTACAACTTTGTAGAAGTTATTTTTATCTTGGCAACTTTCCTTCTGGATGACAGTAACCTTTTCTTCTACATTTTCGGAATGATATTAAAATCTTAATGATAAATAGTACAGTCTAAAGGTCTGCTTTCATCTGTGCATAATTCATCTACGATCCTGCTGTGGTTCAATACCGCATCGGAGCAAATTTTTTTAATTGTGGAAACTTTTTAGATTTGTATATTCACGTAAAAACACCAATTGTCATAAAAATTCCTACTTGCCAACAGAATTTTAAAAAGCACACTTTTTTTGTTTCCATACTTTGGCCATGTTTTAACAAAGACTGAATATATAATTTTATAAAATTCATCCGGTTGTTAATATTTTGACAAATAAAACTGTTACTTCTTTTCTCAATTTTACTAATAAAAGGGCTCGCGAAATTTTCAGTCAAATAATTCTTTGTTATACTCTACGTTTGCCGAATCTATAAGTTTTGAAAGAATCCTTCGTCGTAGCACAGACTGACTATCACTGAATCACTTTTCCTTCCTAAATTTCCATTGAAGTACCAAAAATTTCATCGGTAGTTCATCTTTACGTATCCTGCAATTGGAATATTCAGATTTCAAAGAAAATGCTTATGTGCTGTATCACTTTTCCCCTCGAAAAGCTCGGTCTCTGATGCATTTGAATTCGATGAAATTCAGTGTGAACGGTTTAAGTCAGAACACTGCGAAGCGATTTGATTAAAGCTCTTCTGACGGATGACAATCCGTCCATCAGATCGAATATTCTGAAAGTCAAATCCACGTACGAACGTGATATCATACGTTATATGCCCTACATATTTTACAAAACTGCGAGTTTATTCTGGTCTTTTAAAACTGTCAAAAACTCGGGAGATTAAAACTGAGGTTTGAATTTAATTGATGAGTTGAAGAACGATATCAACATAATAAACAATCAAATTTTGAGGTACCACGAAGAATTGTTAGATTTCGCATACCATCAAACCTAGTGATTTTTACATGTATTTATTCGAATAGTATTTTCCAAGATTTTTCGTTGAATTATCACATACATACATCCCTTCGACAAAGTTCGGATGTAATCATCCTAATTTTCCCATTGTCGAAAATGCGTGAGGGAGAGGGATATCCCTATCCGTCGGGCGAATCAGAGCAAATTACCCCTCAAGTGCCTTGTTTCTGGTACCTCAGTATATGTAAAGTTCTCTGTCTGTTCGATGCGTCGTCGATGGTCCGAAGAATGGAATGCCTTACCTAGAGACTTCTTTTGTTTTATATAGATAAGCTGGTGGCGCTTCTTCTGTGCGCGATATGTGACGAGTGTGAACCACGTGCTGTATAATCCAAATATATTATCTCTTATAAAGAAATCCTCTGTTTAATTACGCAAATTCCATCAATTACAGAAAGCAATATAAAATTCTGGTGTTAAGGCCGGAGTAACAATTATCAGCATTGTAGTGACTTTCATTGCTAAAATTTTCGAAAGTAATTCTATAAAAGATGATGAAATATCTCGTTGAAGAGAAATATGAAAATCCAAGGAATTACAATTCTAAAAAATGCATAAATGCATGCACGTAGGAATGAGTCTCGACGAGAGGGGTGGTTTTCTTTGTTATAGTCGCGCAGAAAATGTACCAGCAGGGGTGAGTCACAAACATTTTGCTTGATGTCATAAAATTACACTTTTCTCAATGCGATATTTGATGTGTATCATTCTGAAGGATTGTTAACTGTTTAATGTCCACTCCATAAACTTGATATTTATTATGCGGGAACGGCAACGTGGCACCTGAGACGGAAGGGGAGATTGCTCTCGCACCGCCTATCCCCACCATGTCGGTCCTGGAAACCTCAGATCGACGAATGACAACCGAAAATAAAACACTATTTTCGTCGTTCACATGACGAAGCAACGAATGTGCCGGTCTCTCTTGCCAATAGCGCGTCACAATCGCAAATGCGTGAGGGAGAGGGATGTCCCTATCCGTCGGGCGAATCAGAGCAAATTACCCCTCAGATGCCAAGTAAATTTTCCACCAGAATAACAATTGGCCATTTACATTCCACCGCGGCCCTGTGATATCTCGGATATGTAGTTGGAAGAAGTAGACGGTGCTCCTCGAAAAACGGCTCCGGTGTGACAAACTCGTGCACCCCTTGTTTAGGCAATGCTTCAATATTTATATGAACAAGTGAGATACGTGATAGAAAGTGAGTGCCGCAACGTGGTCGATTTCGCCGAAATCCTGGCCAAAAGGCCAACAAATTTTTTTGCGGTTTTCAAAATCTAGTAATTGCGTTTGATTTATAACACATCAGAACATCTTTTTCCGCTAATAATAATTTTTTGCACAACACTCTTAGACATATGCGATCTCGAAGTTGGCACTTGAAAAAAAAAAAAATTTGATGCGTATTTTTTTACCGGCAACCATCCACTCGGAAGGGGTGAAAATACCCCTCATAGTTGTGGGTATAAAACGCATTTTTGAACATATCTCGGTAACCAGTCGTCATACAAATGTATATTTTTTTCAAATTGTGTGTTCTTCAACACAGAATTTAACCGCGTAAGGAAAGTTGCATAAAAATTATTTGTTTAAAAAATATATTGAAAAATTGTTTCTTTTGTTAACATTTCCTAGCAAACATTTTCTCCCAATCGAATTTTCACGTCGGAATCGAAAATATGTTTTCGATGTGATATCAAAATACGATCCCCTTTTTCAGCATTGGTAGCTATCTGTCATGCTTTAAATTTATAAATATCTTCTGTTACAATTTTTTTATTTAACATTACATTTTACAACTGTGATGGTACATAATGTAAGACCTATGAATTTTTTTCTCCTCTTAAGGAAATACTTGTGAGTAACCCAAGATTCCATGGTGACTTTTTTTTAAAATAAACTTTGAAGCTTCTCGAAGGAGGACTCGTTGAGTTTTGTTGCTACTTTTTGCTACTCCACGAGTGATTACTATTTGTTTGTCGCGCGCTTCTTCCGCGAGGAAACGCATTTATGGCATAGGGCCGAGATATCGGGTTCAACTTATTGCTAGTTTGCATTCACCAGTTTGTTTTTGAAAATTTTTAAGCTCACGTTTGTGAACAGCAACCCAAGAAACATTAGAATACTAACTTTTGCGCGGAACAAACAATTTTTTGATACACATGTCTGCCATGTTGACTCCGCCATTTTATTTTTGGAAATTTTCACTTCATATTCGTAATCAGCGACCCAAATAATCCTAATGTGTACATTTTCGTCTAAATCGAAGTACGTTTTGAGGTTTTGGCCAGGATTTCGACGAAATCGACCACTGTGCGCTACCCGAAATCCTAGAATGGATGTGTTTAGGGATCGGGCCTCGAAGTATAGAGGTTCGTGTAAAGGCGTAAACGCGGGATGAAAATTCAGAAGACGATTGGGAGAGCTGTCGTTTGGGAGACGATTGAATTTATTGTTAGTGAGAACGATTTTTGTGAAGCATTTATTATTAGTGTTATATTCCTTTCATTTATCCTTTTCTGCAATAAACATAGTTTTTCTTTCTCTTACGCCTTTTTATCTTCCTTTCTTTGTTCTTCCCTTAACACTTTGGCACCGGGACGTTTGGAACCGCGTTTACGTGGGTACGTGCGATTTCGTGTCCTTCCTTGTAATTGCGTTACGAATTATTATTCTTCTTACGTATCATCTAACACGACATTTCTGAAGAGAAATCGAAGCATTGATATCGTCTTACAACTTTATATACGGAGAAATATACGAAGATATTGATCGACCGAAGTGTTAATAAAAATTCTACGTACATATAACTCCCGCTCGGCTTTAGTTTTCGAGATATTGACGAAAAACTACTGCTACTACTACATTAAAGTTTGCCTATACGTGCATGTTCGTGGCAACCTATGAATCAGCATGTGCGACCGCTTATCTACTGTTTCTGCGGCGCTCCGCAAAGAGTCTATGTAACGGGTGAACTTGTTGAAGAGATACCTCATAAGGACAGACAAAAAATGTATTCCAATGTTTTGTTACGTACGGCCCTGAACCTTTTATTTTTCATCTGATACCAGTCGACCGTTAGAAAATTTACGTAAAGATGTAAACCGAAGGGGTCTGGCTGTACAGGATCACTGTCCGAGCAATCAGTATAAACAAACTACTATCCCCTATAATCCTGGCAAGATATATTCCATGCTGTCTTGGTCCCCTAATATCCCTTCCACTCATTTTTCCGCAGTTTTTCCCAAAATCGAGCCCTATATAAGCGAGCCATTTTTTGACTCCAGGGGTCCAGTATTCTTTAGAACGTCACGCTGTTACTTAGGGTACAGAAATTTCAAAGTCACGACTTCCACATACGTTGACTATTGTAAGTATAAAACGTGGAAACCCCCGCGAACCGACGCGTGAATTTCAGCTAAGTTTAAATTTAAGAATCATCTATTGTAATTGCATTATGAACCGCTTTTGATTATAACTAGTAATATACGTTTACATTCACGTTGTGACATTTCAAACGTTTTAGTTATTTTCATTTTACTTCCTTAATCTTCGTGTAACACAGCAACGATCTCCCTTATTCACTCTTACCGCTCGGGGTGAATAAGATTTTTAAAATTAAAGTTACGGGTGTTTCGTTGGAAGAGAAAGAGTCTACGGGTTGCAACAATTTCCAATTCCCTTATACCAGCTAGTGGCGGTACCCCCGTATCCTTTGGTACGGGACTGATCCGCTATACTAGCGCGAAAGTACCGCGAGGTGCCTTCCGTTATTAACGGGCATACGGCGACCCTATAGTTAGCCTATAGGTTAGTCCGGTCCCCGGATACAATTCCCTGGATATTATTCCCCAACTCGTTGCAATCCTTAACTCTCGCAATTAAAAATTACATTAACGCATTCGGTCTCGTTCTGTCACTCGCCGGCTTAGTCGGGCCGTTTGACGGAAGCCCTCTTTTAAAACTATGCCTAACCAACACTAACTTATCTTTACGTTACACGCACGTAAATTAAACCAATCCGTTCGAGGGCACACACCCTGTTATACACACCTCACTCCGGGTACTTGCTCCTGAAGAGTCTGATTTAACAAGGGAACGTATCGAAGTCGAACACGCCGATTTTGATGAAATTTATGTGACAGAAAGTTCTCAAAAAAATATTTGACGCGTATTTTTTTATCGGCAGCCGTCCACTCTGAAGGGGTGAAAATACCCCTCAAAGTTGTGGGTAAAAAAACGCATTTGTGAGCATATCTCGGTAACCAGTCGTCATACAAATGTATATTTTTTTCAAATTGTGTGTTTTTGAACACAGAATTTAACTGCGTAAGGAAAGTTGCATGAAAATTATTTGTTTAAAAAATATATTGAAAAATTGTTTCTCTTGTTAGCATTTCCTAGCAAACATTTTCTCCCAATCGAATAAATTTATGTACGCAAACTATGGCCCAAACTAGTGGATACGTGTTTTTGGAATTTTTTGATTTGTGACGATAACGGTTATTATTTGGCGTTTAACTTTTTCTCGCTATGTGCGGGACTATCCGGCCGAAACGGACTTCTTTCACAGCAAACCTGATTTTATGACGGAGACTAGTATTCTAAAGACTAGTATTCTTAAACATCAAATCGTGGAATGCCTATGCCGCGGCGTAGGCATTTGTAGAAAGAGTATGTGCACGAACGTTCACGTATAGGCAAAATTCAATGTAGTAGTAGCAGAAGTTTTTCACCAATACCTCGGAAACTAAAGTCGAATGGAGGTTATATGCATAGGAAGAAAAATGCTTAGAATCGTGATCCTGAGAACATATCCAAAAGTCATTGAAATCGATAAAGTGGGTCCTTTTCCAGATAATTACTCTGTATTTAAATTTAATAAATATATAACTACAACGAAATTTAAGAAAAATAGTAATGAGATCTAATGTCGTCCCCACTACCGGAGACAGTAGTTATAGAAACCACAATTTGGTCACCATGACCATTATCTATCAAAGTAGTCCTAATTTCTTTCAATAATGTAGATAATTCCGCAGAGTAGAATCGTCAACATCTTAATGTTACAGAGTGTCCACTAACTTGTGAAGAATATACATATTTATCCCTAGGTTCATCAAAAGACACCAGGCACGGTGCTAACAGGATAAAACGCATCGCCGGAAATAAGGAGAAGCGCCATTAGCGTCACGAAAGGAAACGGTGGAGAGAAACAAGACCGCTGCTGGTCACGCCATAGAATCATTAAGACGATCCAAGTGTATTTCTAGGCATGGCTGTTGACGTACACATCATTCAAGGCGAAATGAAATTTAAGCAAGCACTTTTTCGTGTAGCCCATTTGTTTCTCCTTCCGTTGATAATCGCACAGAGATAAGGAACAGAACGTAATCCGAATAGATTCTAATAAATCGTGGAATCATACAGATTGGCATCTGATCTGAAAAATTAGTCTCGGTGTCCAATTTTTGAGACTTAGATTGGTGATATTGTGTGTATCTTATGTGGGATTTACAAGATTTATAAAAGTCGAGAGGAAAGGCAAAACGTTTAGGAATATGTCGAACTTATCGAAACAAGTAAAAATTGTTAGCAAATATAAGTAAAGGAATAATAAAATAGTCAGATATTAATCATAAATGTACAATGAAACTGATGTGCTTCTCTTCTGGCTGAAGCCTCCGTAAGATGTAACGATAGGAAATAGGGTACTTGGATGGAAAAAAATATTTAAATGGACGGACATGAATTCTCATCTGAAAATTGATCCTAACCTTCTAATTATCGTTGGCCTGTTTACGTAGTAAAAATTCTCAAACTGCAAAATATTTCCACATGAAAAAGACTACACTGGCCTGAACATTTGATCTGACAATCAGATAACCCCTATAATGCCTGTCCAGCTGAGTTAATTTTTGAACCTCAATTATCAGCACGTACAAATAGTCAATTGTAAATCGAAGTTCGAGTTTCGACATTACAAATTCTCTGGTAATAAATATTATAAACAGTCCATTCACACTATCTTATTGCTGTATCATTACTGTTTTCCCCACGGCCAAATAATAATAATATCTTACAACATCGAAATGAACGTTCCAAACAATTATAAAACGATCTCAATGTTCTAAACCGTAGTTTTGTTGGTCTTAACCTGTTAACCGGGTAGGACGTAATATTTCGTCATACCAGGAAGACAACTCTAATGCGTATGACGATGATTTTCGTCCTGGCAATTTTTAAATATGGTATGTTGAACGCATTACGTTTTACGTTATTCTTTTCCATTAAATTCTGGCGTGGTACTTTAGGTGTGATAATATTATTTCTCACTGCGAAGAAGAAAGTCTCCAGTTTGAAACGAGTTGAACAAAAGTTAATTCCCCGGTTAACAGGTTAAACATTTTTAATATCATCTCCCCAATTTGGTTCAATTGCATTAAATGCGTTTCTTCATTCATGCGAAATAAAGCACATGTCCTAGCAATTTTGCGTCTGTGCAGCTGCCCGGAATAAATAAATTAAAATTGCGAGCTCCAGCGTATCTTGTGAAACGATTTTCGATTTGAGCGAACATGGAACAAGCACTCTTCGCTAGCTCGGATTCGAGTTGTTTTATTAATATTATTCATTTCTCGGGCGTGGAAACGATATGGCGCAAAAACCGGGGAAACAACCGTAGAGATGCTGAATGTTCAGTCAGTAATCCCTACGTTTATGCACTCGACCTCGTTCGAAGCATTGCTTGAGAGAGAGAGCGAGAGAGAGAGGACAGAGAGAAAGGGAGAAAGGGCCACAGCAATTGCTTGCGATGCTCTTGTTTTTCACTATTCACACTACGTCGCAGTAGCAACCGAAAAAAGTGGATACTTATCGATGGTCCGATTCGATAAATCATCCGCTAGAATAATCACGACTGCAGATTCCACATCGATGAATTCATGCTTCGACAAAAAATATCGGACTCATAAATTCAGAATTCTATAGAAATTATCTTTTTATAGAAGTTCAGACTCGCTGCATTTATAATAAAAATTCAATTGAATTCTAAGATTTGACAGTTGTAGGAAATTTAAAGTGCTTACATTGTGTGTAGTATATTATGCCATTTTTAGATAATAACAATACGGATTTTATGAGTTAACGTATTCGATGATTTGAAATTCTTTATATTAATATTATAACAATTAAAATATCATGATTGAATATTAACAGGAAAAGTATTAACGTGGTGAACCGTTTAAGTTACTGTTGCGATTGAAAAGTAGGTTCAATCCTTAGACGCCCTTGCATTTAGAGTTAATTATTTATATCAGCCTTCAATGTTAATCTCTCTAGTTAATTAAATTAGTCTCATTGTTAATTAAAGTAGACACGAAGAAGGCTTGAAAGTGTTAGATAAATGAGAAGAACGTAGTAACCAAAAGGTGTAAAAAGAACATGCCGAGTAACTCTGTAATAGTATAAAGAAGCCTGACTAACACCACATGCAAAAATAAATCAGAAAAAATAATAACACCTTTTCGCAAGTCAAATATGAATTGAACACGTTGTTTGCGAGAAACGTTTAAACGCGTCTTTCGCATACTGTTAGTAGAGAGCAGGAGACGCTTAAAGCTCGTTGTACATAAAATAAATATTCGGCGCCAGCCGTGGTGAGGCGTAGTAGAAAAATGGAGTAGTTTTCGATTTATTGCGATTTTACTGAATGACAAAATTCCCGCGAAATTCACGAAAAAACGCCCGCTGCACGCGTAAGTCCGCGGCGAAATATACCCGCAGGCCTGTGTTAAAAAATGAATAATCATGTCGTGGAAACAGCGATCATGACTTGAAACTTGTAAATGCCAGAGCTGTATACTCGATGCATTTTTTAATTATTTTTTCTTGTAGCCGCAAATTTACACAAGAAAATTTTATTTTTGAAATCTACTTTAGCATGTTGAATGAGCATGATCGATCATACCACGTATATTTCGTACAAATGTGGCTATGTAGACTGAAAAATATAGTAAAAAATAGGCGACGCGATTGTTCTAAAGTTTACCATTCGCATTAAATCTCCTTATATAATATTAACGTAACATTATAGAATTCGAAATTAGTTAATCTGACCTTGACAGGATGTGGATCGACGGCGTACGTGTCCAATTGCGAGGCTAACCTAAGGAAGTGGGTTTCCGCCTGTTCTGGTGTGAATCCTTTCAGCTGAGTTTGGTGCAGCTCCATCGCCTTCTCCTCGATGGTCTCGGTTTGTTTAAGCAGCAGTTTGTGCTCGGAAATGTAATTCCCTTCGTGAATTTCAGGATCATAGTCTCCTAATTCACCTGACATCAAAAAATGGACCAATGTTAAATTTTTCCGGCATTAAAAATGCCATTCAAGGGAGATGATTTTTCTGCGAACTTTAAACGATAAGTTATTGTTATCCGATATTATGAAGGGAGGAAAATTTCACAATAGATGATTATAGAGTTGATGTTGTGATCTGTTTTAATTTAGTTTCAAAGTATCGTCATGCATGAAGCCGTAATTATAAGTTCGTAAATGTAATGATCAGGGTGTAGAAGGATTATAAAGTATAAAATAACGAAACGAAACATGTACATTATGTTAATATTAGAAGCAAACAGAGTGATTTATTACGATCATGGCAAAGTTTAGCACCTAATGGGGGTAGCCATTTTCAGTAATATATAAATGCAAATACATTTACATAAATATTCAGGTACAGTACTACTCTGCTCGTACAATTATCTGTGACGGTATAGTTTAACTATTATTTTTCTTATGAGCATAATCTACCAATTATCGCAGACTAAAAACATATAAATAATTTTTTCCCAATTATAATATTTAATTCTAAAACAGTTTTCAAATAAAAGTTTGTCAGATCTAATTTTAAATTTCTTGCTGTTTTACAGGACTTTGAGTCTAATTTATCTCGTGATACTTTTTTATTTCTCTTCTACCATAGGTCTTCCAATCATTATCCCTTAAAATCTGAAAATATTTTGTTTTCCCATATAAACTGAAGATTTGACAACGGAAAACGGTTAATAATTGCTACTACGAACATCCTCATATTTATATTCGATATTCTTTTTATCTGTTTTGACCAAATATTTAATTTCCGCACTATAATAATTCCTTTTCTTCAATCGTCGAAATTTAGTTTCCCTTATCTTAGCACTAGATTTACGGGCGTGAAATCTTTTGAATTGCAATGTATCAGATAAGGACTTTGAAAAAGGAGAGATCAAGCGGCAAAAATGGTAATTCGTTAAGTCATTATTGTATTATAAAATACACGTGAAATATTTACTGTGCAGCGTCCCTATAAATTTGAGAAATGTTTGTAAGACAATTAGAGACCCGTCAATTTGACGGCTTCCGTAAATCTAGTGTTAAATTCGGCCATTAATGAAGTTATTCATTTTACAGAACCTCCGAATGTTATATGTAAAAAAATACTTTCCATTTGAAAGTTTACTAAGGTTGATATATTGAAAATATTTTAATCTAAAATTCACGGAAAATTCTAACTGATCTATAAAGTTACGTTTGTTTGATTAAACGTTTTACGCTTGACGTTCGATATACGGGGTTTCAGCAAGCATGTGATTTCCGGTATGTCAAATAAACGAGAAATCGAGCTTCAACAAAGTCCCTAGATCAGATACTTCTAATACACACTGTCAGAAGCACGAACATTGGACGGAAGTTTCTCGGAAACCTTTGATGTCCGGTTATTTGTATCGTTCCTCCGTATTAGTGTTAGTTATTATGTAGTGCCCAACCTCTTCAAGTGGCTATTCAAGCGATCATCCGGCAAATACTGAATGCACCTTAATTGCAATCCTTGCAGGTTCTGTTTTGCAATATTAAATGAACATATTTTCAACGTTTCGCAGCAAAAATACAAATAGAAGAATTAGAAAGTAGCTGAAATCATTCTAATCGCTCATCCTAAAGAGTAAAAATATTATAATTTGGAGCGGAAATTGTGATATAATTAGTAAAATATAGGTTTATGATGGTTAGGACTATGTTCCAGCACTTTTCCCTAATAATGATCTTTTTAATGTAAGGGATTTATGTACGGATAGAACCAAAATTGAAACGCTAGTAAAAGAGCGTAGAATAGTTGAAAGTACACTTTGACAGTCTTCTTTTACTGTAATAACTGTAAAAATTAGTGCAAAAAATTGGGATTGAAAGTATCGTAATATTTTTTCCGGCGTATTTTCCTAATATTATTCTTCGTGATGCGATAGATATATGGTCAACTTTTGTAATTGTTATAGGAATTAACTAAAAAATAAAGCTAAAATTTCTAACTACCCAATGGAAATTAACAAAATTATTGTTAGAAAACCTTATTTTAAAGCTAGCGCATAAGCGCTGTGGCGCACCCTACCAATAAGAAAAATCGATATGTTGAGCGATATACTTTCTTCCTGTCTATATTTTTTCGCTATATAACCGTTATCTTTCCTCTGTGAGTATTTTAAATAAACTTATTCAACACTAATTATAACTGTACCTGTGTATTAAATATATCAATTATGAATGTGCAATATTTTATATCGTTCTTCAACTTCTTATAAAATATTACAAACCGACAATGCGATTGTATACTTCGTACTGATTTTATTTATTGTCGATTGCGAATCTTTTTCTAATTTCGGAGACGACGCGGCTTGTTCTGGACTGAATAACCATGTAAAACATGTAATGAATAAAAACTTAAAATTAATTGCATCCAATGCTGACTCATTTACCTTTGCATATTGTTCCCTCACAATTAGATCAATGTTTTATTTAATATTTGTTTGACGTTCTTTATCTACACGTAACAACTACTGATGTCATAAAAGGGTTATAAAAGGAGACTACATGGGGTGATGTAACGCTTAATGGCTATAAGGCACATAAGATAGGTGGATAACGGCACGCAACACTAAAACTACGAATTCCATTAAAATTAGTTACACAGTTACGTAGATCGAGTATCAAGAAAATTATACACTTAATGTCCGAATAGCAGGGAAGGATATATCTTTTGTTGTAAGTGATTTTAAGTTTAATTATGCTACACATTTATTCACTTTCAGGACTACTTTTCTGTAACAATTTTTATTAAAAATAATCGACTCGTGTGCCGAAAACTATGAAAGTGTCTCATAAAAATAACACTGTTATTCACTTCGAGATAGTTGGAATTATGTTTTGTCATGCACATTAAGTTCTGCGCAATGAAACAGCTATCAACTGTGTTGAACAGAAGAATTTATCAGTTCTTAAATAGTTCAGTTTAAAAAAGTAGGTTGCCCATACTGAAATAGGTATTAGCGCAATATAAAATAAATGATTAGCACGATTTTTCAAATTATTAACAGATTATTTTTATTTCCACCAGCCCGTATCTAACTAATTTTACGGATCCATAGAGTCTTCTGTTTAGAAAGGAAAGCTATATGTCAGCCACTAGTAGTTACAGTCAACCCTCTGATAATTCAGTGTTTCAAAAATACCGTTTCGATATAGCTCGCAATAATAATTATAACGGGACCCCCATAAAGTGACACGTTTAAAACAACCCAGGACAAATTAATTGTGTCACACGATGTTTAGCCTAACAGACTATTAATGCGTATAGGTTGGTATTATACATTTTCAAAACAGATTATTAATGCATTTTAGATGGATATCTATATAACTAATATAATACAATAACAAACATAGGTTGTATCATCGTTGACACAATTCTCACTATGATATATTTTCCCTCCTTCCGCAATATTAAAATGCATTACTAATTGCTAAAATATTCCGTGTTGTTAATGTGATACAGTACAGTAACAAAAAAAATGGAAAAATTCCGGATCAATCCAGGAATTTTCATCCTGGGGAGAAAATTTCAGTCATGATCATCCCGAGGAGAAACAGACACGATCACCCTGGGGAGGAAACTTCAGTAATGATCAAAAATTTGAACACAATTGAAGTCATGTTGGAAAATGATTTATTTCATATATGTATATTGTTACGTATGGAGCACCCGACGGATCTCATATTTGCTGTTACTACGACTACAACTTGCTTCAATGGTTATAAATATTGATTTACCACCGAGATTCTGCAGTCGGACATTTTTCCGTAAGAACGTATTGTAATTCGTTAAATAAACATTGTCCATTCTTATATAAAACTTCTGTTATGTTTACCTGCAAAAGGATTCTACGTAAACCGCGAGCATCAATAATTCCATATTGTAAAGACCCTACGTAAAATGTCAATATCAACATAGTAAAAAGACGCAGAATATGAAAGAACCAGGGAACAGTTCCCTGGCGTAGTTCCCATTGAATTTACAATGCCAAGGTCACGCAGAAGTAGTCTACGGAGAATAGGGAGTTTTTGCAATCGATAGTCTCGATATCCGACGTTTACGGAAGGTGAATGGTCTAGAAACGGATGGTCGACGAACGATGATTCAGTAATTCCAGTCACAATCGGATAGAATAGAAAGTGACAGCTGATTGGCCTATCTGACGGGAAGGACTGAGTAATGAGATCGCCGGGTAGGAAATGAAGGGTGGAATCGACCGGGATAACAGGTGCCTAGTTGACTGTATGAAGGAAAATCGCGAAAAATACTAGGGAACTTTCCGTCACGTTCTATTTTGTTCGCGGAGCTTTCACCATTCCCTTATCACGTCGTACATTACACAAATTAGTTCAGTTTTGGTCGTAGAATTATTTATATGCGTGCAATTGATTTTTTCGACATTATTTGGACATTAATGCTCGTTGCAGTTTTAATTCAGTATAATTTAATTTAATCTATTTAGCGAGTAAACCCGTGGATAACGTATTATTTAGTCAATAAAGTAATTTGTTATAATCGTACGTATTTGATGTGTTATCACAAACACGTTTTATTTATTATCAGCAGATATAGAACATGCAGCTGCAATGTTCGATTCAAATTCGAAGAAGTTTAACGCGTCCGTTTTTATGTCCACCCGCAATTGTCATTACATTCTCTTTTAGAATCTCAGTTCTTCAAGAATGTGAAAGGCGCAGGGATAAAGTTCAATAAAAATGGTTAACGCGTTTAACCGTTTGCGGACGGAGACTTTTTTACATATTAGAAAATAATAATTCGTTCGGCGATCGAAAGCTCTTTTTTCGTCAGAAATCCAGAAGGTTAAGCTACAAAAACTGTAAATTACTATTTGCTCCATCATATTTCAACAATTATATTTCAATATTTCGACTTTAACAGTGTGTATATATACACACATATATATATATATATATAAAATATCAATAAAATATGATAATATTGCATCTTTGAGCAAATATATGTGTCAGTAGTACTCAAAAGATTTTAATGCCATCGAAGATCGACGCTCTATTTGGATGTTTTACTTTCAATTTTAGGTGCTGATATCTTGGACTTTTATATTGTTTTTGAAAAGAGAATTAAAGTAATCTTAATATAATCCAGAAATAGAAAATTTCGCATAACAAGTCCTTGTAATACCACTTTTCGTCCGATATTTCTAGGAAAGATATACTCTTCGAATCACGTAGCAGTTAGCAATTTAAACATCAAATGTCATGCTGTTGATAATTTTACGAAATGAAACGCACTTTTTTACGCCATAGCGACTTTTTTATTACATTTCGGTGCTTCCAGCTATTTCATACGGAGGAACTAAGTAGCTAGAATTACACTGCCGGCCAAAGGTATTAGGACATCTGCTACATATGCACGAAATCGGAAATTGATTGTGGAGTGAACATATTCACTGTTCCTATTTTCAGGTTTTGATTAAAACATATTCGCAACTACAAGTATTTACGACATCCTTGGTTAATTTATTTTATTACTGGTTTTTTGATAACAGTCTGTATTATATTTTTACCGAGCAACTTTCAGGTTCTGCTGCGTGTGGCTTCTCGTATCACATCCTCTGTAAATGGATACAAATATTCATAAAAATGTTAAAAAAAATCTGTTTGGAATGAAGTTTCAACCGATACCCTTAAAAAATTAACGTCCAGAAAGCTTGTGAAAGCCGCCATGAAGAGAAGACGTGGTTATATCGAAGAAAACAAAATATAATATCATTTAATTTTTTGCATTATAAACCTGTTACAGCACTTGATGCATGTTTGCCTTGAAATATATAATACTAAATAAAACAAAATTAGTTAAAATCATACAAAAATGTGTGTAGATTTATGTTCACATTTATTCCATCCAAAGTAAGCGTCCTAATACTTATGGCAGTGTAACTGAGCGCCAAAAATTTACCAGACAGTTTCGACAGCTAGAAAGTTTTAAAAAATTTAAAGCTTTTCCCAAACGTAGCCTCACGTGACGCAAATGTGTGAACAATTTGTTTCTTGCTGACCTCTTCAAGAGATCTCGACTTGTAATATTACGTGAAAAACTGTTTACGCTACAGCGTATAACATAATAAACAACAGAGCTTTGAATTCAACCATTTGTATATTTTATATAGTTATAAAAGTATTCACGGCAAATTTAATGAATTCTTTGCAGGTGTTTACACCCCTAGGATCGTTTCTCACCAGAAAAGAAGCTGTTCAGTTATTAATATCGTATGTACATACTATATTTGTGCCAAATTTCAAAATTTCTTTTAACTTTTCAGTAGAGCCCCCGTTACAAATTTGATCTGCATTGTGTGTGCGAATGTCTGGAACAGCTTGTTACCGACCTCTTTAAAATTAATTTGCACTGATCAATGATTTAGCAGCTTAATGCTTCGCAAACTACCCATGGTTTCCAAGTGCTATGTAACACAATCGAAGATCGATAATGTTTGAACCCCAGAAACGACACTGATGGACGATGACCATGATAGGTCAATGTTGTCACGCTTGGCAGGAATCTCTGAGTTATAGAATTCGTGATGCGCGGATAAAGGAATGAATTAAGCGGAAGAATATGCGAAATGAGAGGATGGGGAATTTGAACTTTATTTAAAGGTCACATATGAAGCACGTGTATATATCGGTTAGTAAAGTTTCCCTCTCAAGGGTGTAATGATAAATAAAAGTAGATGATAAAAGGGGAATGATATATAAACATGTCTTCAAAACTAAATGGGAACAATTTACGAGGAAGTAGACTTATTTAGTGTTAATCATTTTTTATATACTCCAAAAAAATAGAATAAACTGAAGAAGGGAAGAAGAATGCGTTATGGCGCTTCAATTATGACTGAACTGATAATATTTATGCAAATTTAAATATTTACGAATAGAACCAATATACTTTGGGTATATTTTAATACAAATACTCTGGATATTTTGTATAAACTTTTCATATTATACGAATTTTTTTCATTCTTGCATTTCTTTTTTACGAATAAGTAGAGCAATTTTTCGATTCTATATTACTGTAAAATTCATCATTGCACTAACGTAAAATGTTAGGTTTACTTAACGTAAATTTGGAGGGTGAACGTCCAAGGCAAAGAAGTAGAAAAGGTATATCGGGATAAGGAGGTTAAACGTGCCATTGAAATGAATTCACTTGTTGATATGTTATTCAATAGGTGACCATAAAAAAACATTGTAAACCAAATTTCAGTTTGAAACTTTAATCGAGGGCAACAGTTAGTTATGGGATAAATTCGAAACACCAGTTTTTGCCCTATTTTTCCTACTTAATTAGGTGTACAAATTTCTGAAAAATTCTGCCACTTCTCAACATGGCAGCATGATGATTTTTTCAGATTTTCCCGTTGCAATAGTCATAATCAATTCTATTTCAGTAATCGATAGTCTTTTGAAATGTTTTACAAATATTTTTATGGACTACAAACATATAAAATCTGAATAAATATCGGTTTATTGGAATATACGAAAATATATGTTATATATTAAAGGTACATACATAATATTATTACAACATCATGATAAGTTGCAACGAAGGGGAGGAAAGAAGTATTTCTCCCTTTCTGAAGACTATAACCTTTGTATTTATCGCTTTGTCAATCACACTTGGATCATCTGAAATGGAAAATGAGTTGAAAGAAAAGTTTCAGACCTAAGTGTGTCGCAGAAATCAATTTTTCATTTTCCGGCAGTTTCACCATACCAAAAATATCTGGAGAAATTAAAGCATAACAAATACAATGTCAGGTAGCTGCCGTAAAAATGTAAAAGTTGTACTTTTGTACTTGGAAGATTTCAATACGAAAGCTACATTTTTTGCAATTTTATTTTGGTTTTCAATTTCTTGCGCGTAAAACTTGCAATGGAATAATGTGAAGAAATCCCTAACATGTGCTGTCATCTCTAGAATGTGCGAAAACTTTTTCAAAATTTGGACACCACATTAAGTAGGAAAAATGGTGCAGAAGCTCATTTCTCGAATTTACCCCTCAACTACCCTGGCGGTCAAAATATCGGATTTAAATGTGGTGCATAAAATTGGTTGAAGGGCACTTTTGACTCCCTTATCTTGCTAGACTCTTTAAAATATATTGTTCATGAATTATAATAAAAATATTTAAATTCAAACATATACCACAATTTCGTATTTGCCTTTTTTACATAGATAATCACCATGCAATTTTATAAAAAGACGCCGGACATTTCTTACTAAATTTCTAACTCTACCAAGATCAGCAACTGCAGCTAGAGAATGAGAAGAAATGGCGAAGAAAAATAGCAAACTTCTTACATTTATTTCGTGCACGGATAATTCTTTATAACACGACTCTCCGTCCCCATTTCTTCGCAAAGTCATTTCCTTCATACGGAAAATTCTTTGTCAAACGGCTTTTCGCCTTTGTTATGTGCACGAATTATTTCTTACTAAATTGTTCATACAAGTTTGTTCATTTTCATCTTGTTGTGAAGTGAAATGATATTGTTAGAAAGTGTACGATTTTTTTATTAAATTCTTATAGATATTAATTTAAGTCGGTTTAAATATGTTTTGGCTGTTGAAATTCTATTATCAGCAATGGAATTCGTACAAAATACAATGTGAATCGATCTTTATATTTTAATTTCAAATTACTGTCATAGAAATATAATGTCACATTTAGATTATCTGTTTAACAAGATGAAGGATTATATTAAAGGATTGCTTACTAAAAAGCACAGCGTTATATCCATACCTTTCAACTTTAATTTAATATGATAATTATTTTAACCCTTTGCACTCCGTGCCTTTTCCGCGCGGCGCACCAGCAACTCCAGACGTTTCGCAGCCCTTTTGACGCATTTCTTACCAGTGACTTAAAATCATTACACACACAAATGAATGTATAAAATTTTTATATTTTAACATTTTATATATCTCTACACCTTTACAAACATAATTCCTTAAATTTTAGTCTCTATAATTTTTCTGTGTGTGATATTTCATGAAACAATTCCCAAGATGCATGCCCGGCTTGTCGGGGCAGGTATTACAATAATATGTGGTCTGGTCTGATGCCTTTTTCCGGGTTTATTTCTCTCAGAACAAACTTTGCAGTCCTTCCTAACTCCTGTTAGAATATTGTGGGGCTTACCATTCAAACGGATATTTTCGGAATGCGAGGTTGAATTCGAGGCTCGATCGTGTGGCTGTCGAAAATCTCCAGTCAATTCGTGGACTAATGTTTTCAAATGTTTCAAATGATTAAGTGGCTGTTCGCTTTTCTGCTGTGTAATGGCTTTGTATAAAATATATGAATTTATTAGACAAATTTCCAAGCCCCACTCAGTTACCGTAGCAAACCAAGTGGTGAGCGAGAGTCACCTCTGGAGTTGCGGCATCAAACCACATGGTGAATAAGAGTCACCACTGGAGTGCAAAGGGTTAATAGAAGTATCCATCTTCGATTTGTAGAAAAAGAGTGAACGAAATATGCACTACTGTAACTTTTATGAATATGAAAATAATTGTTTAATTAATGACTAAGGAACATATTTACCTTATGCTCCTGTAGAACTACTCTAACATAGCCAAAAAGTATTCGTTCGCAATGAGGTCAAAAAGCGGCCACTTTTTTAACATTCTCTTTCATTTTCCGCCGACCTTCCTGTCTATCCATACGACTGCAGCGTTTTTCTCTTTGACATCACAACGATGAAGTTAAGCACAAAGCGAGTTCACCAAGTAAAATAAATAGACTTTTATTTACTTTGTCAATTTTTTCAACTTTTTCTATTAGTATTTATAATAAAGTAGCGGTGCAGGATACGAATGGCTAGTATTACAAACCTTATCACTGCAATCGACAGTCTAACTGCCAAACGGAAGTTAGCAAAATACAAGTTAATTTTTCTTTTTATATTATTTTAGATCGATACAACATTTATATTTATTTTTCTCTCTAGAAAAATAGTAAAATGTACTTAAAATTCGATAAGAAACATGTTATAATATTCTTGAAGTGATAAGGCTTAATTAAAATTCCTGTAAATGTATTGATTTGTCAGTATATATTTTCAATAAACAGTCAGTATTTATACAATACAATGCCAATATCAATGGATTAGTGAAATGTACCAAAAATTAAATATTTAAGCTAATAAATATATTATCCAGTTAAATGCGGAATTTATTTTAAAATGCCTCACAGGATGCGGAATTAAAATCAAGCAGCGGCGTGTATACACGTCGAACGCAATGCAAATGATTCTATTATACATTTTATGGTAAAAGGAAAACAAAACGTGGGAAGATTATATTTTTATTCGATAAGAAATTTACAATTTACTATTAAAAAGGTTAATGCAGTAGAGCTTTGGATCGACGTGTATACACATCGAACGCAGTTAACTGGTTAAATTGAGTATTTAATAGGAAGCAGGATAATGCAACTTTATAATAATAAAGTGTGTCATCATGTAGAGTTCGTAATAGACTATGTCTTCTATTACATACTTCTTATTATAAATGCAGCGAATTTATTAAAAATACTGACCAAAAGTCTAAAAGAATACCGTCCCAATAAACAATGGCTCAATAAGTAGTTGTTGGAATTCTACTATAATTCAAAAGAGCACGCCACATACGTCAATTGTGTTTGTTTGCCGACATGTTTGTTTGCGATCGCCTCCTGTTAGCGACCCCTACTTCCGTTTCCGTTATATCCAGTCAGTCACATGTAAACGCAATTGTATCAGCCATGTGTATCTATTTTGAATTAAATATAAAGGTCGCTGAATTAAAGCATCCTACAGTAATTTTACCTTCGGCAATAAAACTTTGTCACTAATAATCACAGAAATGTGTACATCTTCTATTTTATTCTATTGTTACTAATTGTAAGTTGCGAGACATTTCAGTTGTCATAAATGTGGAACAACAGATTCTATGGCCTGACATCCTCGGATACGGACGGGTTGTAAAATCTCAGCGCTAAATAAAAGTTATATTTGTTTCTAAATAGTGTTGATTCCTTCACAATGGGTAAACTGCGGATTTGTATGCACTTATGGCAAATTTAAAACTGTTAAAATACAGAAAAAGCATGTAATATAAAAGTATCTGAAATATCCAAAAAACGGTATTCGTTGTTACAGTTAGCGAGTGAAAAAGTTATCTATTTAGATTCTTCTTTGTTAGTTGCGTTTATCAAACATTAAATTTGCATCAATATTCGCAGTGTAATAACGAGTAATAATGCTCCGTAAACGCGTAACAATATCTTTTTAAAAAAGAGGAATAGAAATTGTAAAACTTTCGTGATGTTTACAACTTCAACGAATCACTGCATGTACTGCATAATATGTACTCCATATCACTATAAGCACGTTATTTGTACAGTTCTTTGTATAGTTTAAGATAAATAGCCCTGAAAATTCTATCATGCAAAACACGATGATACAAACGTGATGAAGTTTTTGGAAAAATGGTTTTACTGATTTAAAGAATTGTGAAGATATAATAAAGTAAAGCTGTTTTAAATATAAACGCAAAAATAAGAATACAAAATAAAATATGATGTGCTCTCTGCGGCTGTGACTTTGGAACTGAGGACGAAGGTTCGACAGCACGAGGAGCGGCTCTGCTTCAGTGTAAACAAATTTGAAAACCGCCGTTATCGCCTCCTCATACAGCCATTGAGCGTTACATCGTTGTACTTCAACAAAACGAACCCTGATTCGCCGAGCTCAACTTCACCCTAGAATCATTGCCTACAAACTTCCAGCTAACACTGCAAAATTCGTGTTAGATCCCTTCGAACTACCACTACTCCTCCAATCCTAATAAATACTTATTCTCAGCGGAGACTAGCTTTTATCAAAAAGATGTCTGTCGTTCATTTCTGAGCTATCGACCAAACAGCAATAACCAACGGAACTCGAATTATAGTGTTGTAACGTACCGATCCTTCGACGTTAGGATTAATCAATATCTTTGTAAACACAAATATTTTGTACATCAACGTCGTGACTCGACCCTTCACATCCTCGAATCACCGTTTCAAGTCCACAAATCTTATTTTCTATTTTGACCCTTCGCCTCCCAAACTCCGTCTTCCTCCTCTCACTCTATTCCCTAAAATCCTTAAAACCCTGCGTCCCTTTCTGTCGAGGTTCAATCAATCAATCGTTCAATGATTCTAAATTCATTATATACGCAATTCTAGATTATCCTTCTTGAAGACTTCCGAACCGAAACTCTGACGCGTCACGACGTAACCGAATAAATCGCCATAATACTAGTTCTCAGTTTTGAGTGAATCTCCCCTGCAAAAAGCAGTCCTCCCGCAGCTGTGCATTATGGTGTTCGTGTACGAAAGTTAGTATAAAATAAAGCCCGTTATTTAAAACTATCGATGAAATCCAAGACATCATGTTGTAATGTTCCGACCGTCTTATCCATTACTGATATACAGGGTGGTCCACGCAACGTGTGCCCCGTTATAACTTCCAAAATATGCGTTGCATGAAAGAATGTTATATACAAAAGTTACATGGTTTAAAAGGGTACACTAAGCAGTGCGTTAATTTTTTTTATAGGTGGAGGCGTTTCGGAGGTTTGGAGGTCAACTTTGTTTTTTTAAATAGAGTGATATGTTCTTTTATTCACCATGAAATAGTACATTTCAAGACGAGTTCAATGACCTATGACTCAAGATCATTCAAGATCAAACTTGCAGAGATATTGCAGAAAAGGTGTGTTCGTTTTACTTGTATATAACATTGTTTCGTGCAACGCATATTTTGGAAGTTATAACGGTGCACACGTTGCGTGAACCACCGTGTATAAGTTACGATTAGTCAATATCTTGTAAGCACAAATATTTTGTTCCGCGATGATGCCGTGACTCGATCCTCACTTACCACTATCCTTACTCATCCCCGAGTCACTGTTCCAAGTCCAAAATCCTACTTCCAATTCAACCCTTCGCCTCCCAACACTCCGTCATTTTTTTCCCAAGCTTTCCCTAAAGTCTTTAAAACCCTTCGTCTCTTCCCGCCGACTCACATAATTCTACTCAACGCTCAATTCGCTTAATTCCACCGAAACTCATAATTCTATTCTATATCATTAATCTTACTCCATACCGTCTTGCTGCACGAATGTGTCTACATCCGAATATATCATATTGAAAAGTAAAAGTTCTCTTGTTTGGTATCCCCGGAAAACGCGAAACTGTAATTTCGCATTACAATGTAATTCATATAACGCCAAGCATATTTATAACATTATACCGAGGGTATTCACATTTTACAACGTTTACGCATAGGCTGCATTTTGGCAGTATACGCGATTATCAAATTTCAGGCGGAAAGTAAAAGAAAAAGACAACTTACTTTGCACGATGCACGCTGCCAGCAGCGCTGCCTCGCCTGGACTGCAGTAAAGACGTCCGTGAAGAAGGTCCCTCTTGAGCTGCTGGTAAACTTGATATCTAGTAATTTCTTCCTTCAGCCTTAGAGGATCCGGCGGATAGAATTTCACGCGAAAGCTAAACAGAATCGGGTCCATGTCTGGAACACAGTCACGGTGAGAAGCGGGACGCATATATGTATATATAGATATATGTTTTTGCCTACGATTATGAGGGATACATGGATGCTTAATCCCTTGAGAACAAGAACCTTTTTCAGTGTGAGGAAATAAGTATTCGTTTGGCGATCAAGAGCCGCAGAGGCAATTGATTGAAGTGAACAAATTATAAATTACAATTCCCGTGGTATACTTTAACGATGGCTCAACGCCGGTCACGTATGAGTTCATCGATAAATTATGATAAAGTTATTTCTTCGAGCGCATATATGCATTCATAGTACTCAAAGGATTAATGAATTCGTTTTTAAAGGATACCAGAGTATCCTTTAAAACAGTCCCAGTCAAAGATTTCTCTGCGAGTATTTTACGCCGCGACAACTTTTTTGATTATTGCAGCAAAAAGCCTGTACACTGGAAAGTGGATTACATGTTCCAAATCGTCTTATAGATGTTTCTGAAATTACGGAACGAAGAACTAAACAGGGGACATTTAATTATTGCTTCCGTAATTGCGGCAATTAAATTTTGATGAATTGAATAGTCCACCGTGCATAAATTATAACATGCTAAACACAGCTCGTTAACAGGATTAAATATTAATGTGGTCATTCAATTTTTCATTGTAAACAGCATTTTAATTAATTTACATGCAAATATAAACACAAATTTAGACTCTTGCACATAGGCATTCAAAAGACTGTCAATATACAAGAAAGTATGTTTAAAGTAATATTTAAAGGGGGAAAGGGTAAGACACATTTTTTCTTGCGAGTTTTATTCTAATAATATGAGTGGAAGGGCAAAATTCACAGTTGTTTAATAAAAACCAAATTGAATGTAACCTCTAGTTTGGTAAAGAGAAGCTCACAATTTACGTACGATCCTAATATTATTAACAAAATTTATCAAGCAATGTGAATTAAATATGATTTATTATTACAGTAGAGCCTCTCCTATCCGGAATAACAGAGAGGAAAAAGTAGCCGCATAACAGAATTTTCGAATGATAGAACAATCACGGTTTTTGTGTTAAACTTAATGTAGTCAAATAGAAATTAACAAAACTGAAAATGTCAATTTGTGACTCAAATGTGACTGTAGTCACTTTTAAAGTCTATTAAAGTCTGCTCTACACGTTTCTGCAGCAGTTCTATCAGCTGAAAATATTTCTCCGCAAATATCTAATCGTCGGTTACTATGACATGCCTTGAATTATGTTAACCATCCATTGCTGCCTCTGAAATTTAGGTCTCTGTTTAGTTACTAGTTATTAGTTATCCGTTTCAGATAATAGGTGTTCGGATAAGGGAGGCTGTACTGTATTAATAAATCTTGGTAATCTATTGCCAAGAGAAATTTATTTTTCTGTCATTCACTAATGTATGTTAACAGTATAATCTTTTAATTCCGTACATTTCCTTTTATAATATATTATATTATAGCTAAACATTTTCATGCATTTTAGAAAAGATTTTCCGATTATTTATTTTACGATGTGTCAGAACGATGTATAATTTCAATATCCATCTGTACACGCAAATTGCATTCGATCTCAAGTACCGCAAGTAGAAACAGACTAAAAGCATCAAACACAGAGAAGTAATTGCAGCCGCTCGAGTTTGTCTGACTATTTTACTATATTCAAGTAGTTGGCGGAGAATATTCTAAATGTATATGCCGCTTTCTTGTTCTATTTAGCTTCTCCACTGAGAACAAAAGTTATAATTTAGAATATGTCACGATCATTATAAGAGAACTATTACGTGCAAGCAGTTTCGAAAGTAAGTAAGAAGACTTTAATCGTGTAATTTACACATTGGAGATATAGGAAAGTGGAAACGGAAATACTTTCCGCGAGTTAAGAATACAGTTTCTTTAAATTTCTCGACAATGTCTGTTAAATTTAGACTTACAAGCATCGTTATAGTTTCCTTGTTACTAAAAATGGGCAAATGAATGAACGAATTTGCCGAAAATAGAAGTCAAGATATATTGTGGTGAATACGAGGCTAACCAGATTTCGTGTCGGTGATTAAATCGACATCTTGGAAAGGAATGATAAATGTTTGCATGAAAGGGCTATGCTATTTTCGTATGTTGCCGAGACCATCATAATGAGTAGTGTTCTAAAACATTTAATAGAGGATTGCTGAATATCAAGATGTTATAATATGAAAAGAAATTAATCAGATGTAGATTGAACTAATCCAAATTCATTTCTGACTAAATTCTGGCAATTCAGATTTCTTTTATAATTCTAGTAAATAGAGACGGACAATGGGTACAAATGTTTGTCAACTTCACGGTAGACCTTGCTTTCAGTATGAATAATCATTTTATAAATATAGTTTACAGTTTTATTTATGGATATTAAAAAAGAATATTCTATGATCGAACGTTTCCAGACACGGATTTGTTGTGCGCCCTTAATATGAAATAAATTGTATATTTTTAATACTTTCGTTGGCTCTTTAATGATAATAAACAGAAGTCCACAAACGTAGAATAGGCGTAACAATATTTAAAAATAAATACAAACAACCTACCTAAGGTCTTGTACATAAGTTACAAATACACCATATATTTTCAAAACATTTATCTACCTTTACTGTTTGATTGCTATAGAAAGAATGACGATGCAGTCCGGTTACTTTTTGACCACCCATACATCGTTTAACACTAGAACTACCGGCGTTATATCTATCATATTTAAATATACTGAATAAGTATGTAAATATTAAAAATAAACTCTGAACTTAAACTTTAGCCCTTTGCAGTCCTATGTCGAGCTGTACTCGACATAGCTTTTCACCTCATTTTATTTTCTAACGATTTAATATCTACTTTTCAAATTCATAATGATTTTGTAATATCACCTAAATATCCGCTAGCACCTATAGTTATTGCTGTCATTAAATTAAATTAATAACCAACGACAGAAAATGTCGAGCAATTAATTTGATTTAGCTCGCCACAAACTTAAAAAAATAATTCAGACCGCAAAGGGTTAGTGTACTTAACAGCATACACAATAAGTACTTAAACTTTCCTTTGAAAAATGAAAAAAATGAAGTAATTCAGGTTTTATAAGTTAAAACAGGAATATTTACTGTATGGCTCCTCTATAAATTTTGGATATTTTTACGAAAAAATTCTGAACCAGTCATATTGATCGCCTCGGTAGTTTTAGTGTTAAAAGCTGCTGGTACCTGATACTAGAAATAAATTTTGCAAATTTTGTGCCGTTATCGCACACATAGTGTTGGAATAACGCGCCAATCAAGAAATCCTTTTTGTTCTGTTAAAATTCAACAAGAAACTTTCCGTCATTGTTTTGCCGGATTGGATTCGGAAGTGCAAAACGCGCGGACATACTCGTCCGCACTTACGAGCAATTGGATTACAGTTTTCCAAAAGAAGTACAATTTCCTTTGTCGTTGGTTCATTACTGCTGTGACTTCGAGACCGCTGAATCAAAGCTACATCTGTCCAAGTCTACGGGAATAGGACAGTGGGTCGCTTGAGTCTGAAAGTTTCATGTGACATCGACCCACTGTAATTTAGTATAGAAGCAAAGAGGGAAGACGATCGAAGCCTCGGTCACAGCTGTACGATGTTATTTACTACCGATTTTACATGCACTTTCTGGACTTGGAAGCGTATGATTAACTTACATCTGTTACGAGTGTAATATAATAATCTAGTTCTGAGGATAAACAGAATGATTCCTTATTATAGAATAATTCAATTGTCTTTTTGAAAATTTTGCATCATTTCGGTTGAATATGAAAGTGCAAAAATGGAAATCAAACCACAGAAAGGAATATAGGACTTTTACCTCACTCAGGTAATGGTGGTCGATGAACCCGTTGCTACAAGAATCTGATAACAGAACTGAATGTACCATAAAGTTCTTGAAATTTTCAAGGACCTAATGTTATCTCTGGCTGCAAAAGTCGTGGCTAATGACATTTGTTCTCCGTTCTAAATAGCTATACTAGATAGATCCAAGTAAGTTAGAATAAGTCACATCAATAGTTCATAATCTCCAAAAGTATATTTGTACTATCTTGGGAACCATAGCTTCAAATAGTCTCCAAATAGCTTTTGACAAATAGAATTTCTGCTCATAGAAGTCGGCAAATTTTCGCTTATTATTAGGTCTAAATCCACACTTCTCATACAACGGAACGTCTGATTATATACATTCATGATTTAACACTAGATTTACGGGAGTGAAATCTGTTACACTGCAGTATATTAAATAAAGACTTTGGAAAAAGAGGGATCAATCAGCAGGAAGCAAAGCTGATGATTCGTTAAGTAAATTTTCTATTGTAAAATACACGTGAAATATCTACTGTACTACTTCTCTGTATATTTGAGAAATGCTTATAAAAAAAGTATGAACCCGTTAATTTGACGGCTTCCGTAAACCTAGTGTTAAGGAGTAATAATCCAGTGGAACGAAAGTTGCAGAACCAGCCTGCCTACATATTTCCTGGCCGTTCAAAATGTAGGATCGCCAAACAGATAAGAAGAGTTTTGCCCTGTGGGGTTTTCCCAAACGATTGACTAAAATGCCACACCCGTACTATGATCCATTGACAATGAGTCTCACGTGAAAACCTACGGGGAATCCTTGGAATGAGCATGGCCCGGTAGATGCTGTTGCTTGTCATCAATTTCCGCGGGGATTACACAACTGTAGGTATTAGTCGACTGATGTACTTTTATCGATGGATCGAACATCATCGAACGCCGAATAAGTCCCAGTGATAGATGAGAGTAGTCATACGCTTATAATTGTGAAAGTATCATTTTTACTTTCTATCTATGTATTGGGTTGTTCGGAAAGTAATTTCGTTTTTCCCAGCAGAGGACATAATTTTATTTATTCACAGTCAACTTCGCACTTAAGTAGCATTGTCATTATATACTCTGTTAGCTGATATAGCAAGACTTCTTTGTGAAAAAATTCCTTTGATTCTGCACAATAGTTTTTGTTTGGGGCCCTATAAAATATGGAAGATTGAAAGCAACATTTTCGGCATATTTTACTTTTTTACTATCGAAAAGGTGTAAATGCTGCTCAAACAAGAAAAAAATTATTAGATGTGCATGGAGAAGATGTATTAACAGAACGCCAGTGCCAAAACTGGTTTGCAAAATTTCGTTCCGGCAATTTTGATGTTTGAGATGCGCCACGTTCTGAAGGCCAGGTGAAGCTGATGAAGACGAAATAAAGGCATTGATTAATGCAAACCGCCGAATAACAACTCGTGAGATCGCTGAGAGATTAAATTCATCGAATACGACTGTTCATAATCACGTGAAACGTCTTGGTTTAATTTCAAAACTCGACATATGGGTTCCACATGTCCTTACAGAAAGAAATTTGCTCCGGCGCATTGACGTCTGTGATTTGCTTCTCAAACGTCAAGAAAATGATCCATTTCTGAAGCGAATCATCACTAGGGATGAGAAATGGGTTGGATTACTACTTGTTTCGGTCTCTACAAAATTTTGTAGACGGCAAAACCTTTTCTTCAAATGATGACGGCAAAAATGGCTTAGATCAGTTTTTTGTCAGCAAAGATCAAAAGTTTTCTGAGCGTGGAATCATGCTCCTGGCACAAAGATGGCAAAAGGTATTGGATCAAAATGGAGAATATATAATTCAATAAAATATTTATATACTATAAGAAAATCGTCTTTCATTTTCACCAACGAAAACGAAATTACTTTCCGAAGAACCCAATATATTCTGCTCAAAGTTCTACTGAATGATGCTTGATATGAGTAACCCTACCCAATATCAGCTTGACATATACAGTAGCGGACAAAAAGTTACTAATTTATATGTATATAGTGGACGAAAATGTTAACACTAATATCAATTTAAATGTATAATATGTATTGTTTATATATTTTGATAGAGAATTCAATTCTATACAACCTCGTGAATACTGGATTTGTTGAACTAAGAAACTATAATTGCACATCATGTTTAACAAAAGGGACATAGTTTTAAAGTCGATAAAAAAGTTACCACTTTTCTATTTCCACATATTCGGGTTACATCTTTGTGCTGTACGGTACTGTTTTTTGGGGGGATAGACGTTTAATAGGTTACATTAGCTATTATAAAATGTCTCGTGGAAAGAAAATTGATCCCCAAATGCGTACTTTAATAGTTCGATTACGCGATAAGAAGTGTTACACATTTCAGCAAATTGCTGATTATGTAAAGATGGATAAAGGGTCAATACGGCACATTTATCGTCGTACGAGAAACCCATTGTTTACGTAGAACCGTGGTCGGCCAAGGAAAACTAATGAAAGTTTAATTGTGATATTTTATTCTCGCCAAAGATGAATATTACAATTCTGTTCATGCTTTTAATGGAGTTTCTGTAAAACCGATCTTCAAAACGGGTCGAATCAAAGTAAGAAAATCTGTAGAAAATCCAAAGTTCACAACCCCAAAAAGCCGTACCCTAGTGTCGGCTGATGTTAGTACACTTATCCCCCGATTTACACGGAAGATAGATTCCTTAGTAAACCGTGTAAATCGCAATCGTGAATTTTGATGAAACGTGTATAATTCAATCATCTATTTCAACGTTAACCCTTTGCGGACGGAGACGTTTTCGAATATTGAGAGATAACCGTTTGTTCGTTGGTTTGTTGCCGATGCCGGCTCGTCCGAAATGGCTCCGAAATCGGAGGACTGTGATGATGTCCCAAGGACGCGTCGTTCCGATATTCGGAGTCGATGTTCTCTCGGGCGTGTATTTTGTTGAGATCGGGATAATAAGTCTAGATCTCGTCGCAGTCACGTTTAGTCACTGCGACTAGTTTTTTATTGTGTAAATATATGTTTATTCAAAATTCAAAACTAATTGGAGGTAACAAAAATACTGGGTATGGTAACAGTCGTAACGATATGATTGAGAAGACGAAGTGAAAATGGAAGTGATCGCCGGGGTGCGGTTACTCGTATTTATCTGTTCCGTTGTTGAGTGTGTGCGTTGTGTATGTATAAATGTTTTATTATGTAATTGCATAGAACTGTTTGGAATATTCTTGGAGGGGTGGAAAATGCGTGTAATGTTTGTTTAATTGGTATGTGTATCGAAATGTTTGGAAAGTTCTATGCATGGTTGTGTGAATATGTGTATGGTTGTATGCTATTGTACGTGTAGCGTGGTTGTCAAATGTTTCAGCTGAGTTCGACGACCCTGGCTCTGCCAAGAAATATCGATCGAAAACAGCTGATGATGTATATATGTGTTTGGTGTGATACATAAAGGAAAATGAAAAGAATTTTGTTGGAATCAGATAAATACGAATAAATTTGAGATTATTACCCTTTCCAGGGTAGTAAGAAATTACTACCCTTTCGAGGGTAGTAACACCGTTTATTTTGTGATCAAAAACCACCTTTTTATCAACAAGTTAGGCTATTAATGTATATACATTATAAATTACTATTTGTTTAATCATATTTCAACGATTGTATTTCAATTTTTCAACTCTAACTGTGCATATCAGCAGCGATAAATTATATTTAATTTTTTTCTCAAGCCACACATATGCATACTAGTCTTCAAAGAGTTAAAAGGAAATAACTATTAGATTAGTGCATATGAAATGTCGAATTAGGTCTATACACGACATTTTGGCCATATTTTGCAAATAGGTAGCCGTAAAATTAATAATTTTATAGTTGAAACAGGTTAGTTGATCTATACGCTCAATATTGAGTGTATTTTTTTTGGAAGACTCCTAATTTTTATAAAAAAATATACTTTTTTGTGCAACATGAGTATTAGTGAAATACGTGTAGTAATCCGATATGAATTTAAACATGGTAATAACGTTGCTGCTGGAAGTCTTAACATAAACAGAGTATATGGGAGGTAATTGTTACTAAAAAAAATCGTATAATATTGGTTTAAAAAGTTTCACCACGTGGTAAATCAACAACCGTATGCCACAATGCTGTCCTAATCTATAGATGGAAAGCTGAACTTCCTTTTTTCCAAGGCGATGAAAGCATTACTACTGACAGATACTGTAAAAAAATTGAACAAATGCGTGTAGAATTGAAAAGACTGCGTTCGGTTTCGATTAATCGGCAGGGACCTACTTTATTGCACGACAACGCAACACCATATCCGTCAAAAGTGAGCACAACAACATTTCGTGAATTGAAATATAAAATTTTACGGTAGCCACCTGATCCACCTGATCTTCCTTTAACGGATTGTCACATTTTTAAACTCTTAGATCACTTCATTACAGAAAAAAAAATTAATAATGAAGGTGGCCTTAAAAAAGTCGCCTCGAATTTCATTGTTTCAAAAAACTCAGATTATATTAAAAATCTTATAAAAGCCCTTGTGGATCTTTCGCAGAAGTGTATTGATGTCGATGGAAGTTATTTTGTTTTATAAACATTCATTTTCCAAAAACTATGGTATTTTAATTTCGCCGTATACAATCCGACATTTCATATGCAACCAACCTAATAAAAGCAAATTTTTTTAAAAATCCGTTATTTTAGAAACCGTGTAAAAGCCAAATCGTATAAATAAAGTGCCATGTAAATCGGTGGATAGGTGTATTCGAACGGTTCAACGGTGACTAGCAGAGAATGGACTACATGGACGGATTGCTGCTAAAAAGCCGTTTGCATCGAGAAAAAAAATATGAAAAAAAGGACGGAATTTGCACGTCAACACCTTGCATGATCCGAGACTGATTGGGCAAAAGTTCTCTTTAGCGATTAATCAAAATTGAATTTAGTACATAACGATGGGATTAAATTCGTGCAGCATCTAAGCAACGAAAGATTTAACAGCCGTTCTGCCATTACTACTTTTAAGCATGGAGAGAAGACTATAATGGTGTGGGGGGGCATTTACTATCTCAGGATTAGGCCCTATCCATAGAATAAATGGTGTAATGGACCAATATCAATATTGTAATACTTTATAAACTGTCATGAAGCCACATGCTAACCGGACTATGCCTGCTGAATGGATATTCCAGCAGGATAATAACCGAATGCATACAGAAAAGTCCGGAAAAGGATGGTATTCTGACAGTAATATGCGGGTAATGAACTGGCCATTGCAATCGCCAGACTTGAACCCCATCGAGGATTTATTGGGCACAATTAAGCGTGCACGTAATGGGTAGAAATTCACCAAAAAAGATCATCTTTTCACGGCTGTCAAAATGCTTGGAATAATCTTCCTGTTGGGTTTAGGTATTTATTTAACGTATTGTAACAGAGTTGTAACCGTTTACTATAAGTTTCCCGAGAACGAACTAGCGGTAACAATACAAGCACATGTCAACGAATGCTAGTTGTCAGAGCAGGTAGGATCGCATTGATGTCCTGAGACGAGTGCGCCTCCGACAGGGCGCGAGACTGCAATCTTTCCAACACTTCCTACGGACCTCATTAAAAAGTTAATTCATTCAATGCCTAATAGATGCAGGGCTGTCTTAACACTAGAACTACCAAACCAGTCAAAATGACTGGTACACAATTTTTTCCAAAAATTCTCCAAATTTATAGAAGAGTCTTATAATAAATATTCTCTGTCCATCTTAAAAAACATAAATCGCCGAATCTATTATCTTTCCCGCCTCTCGATTCTTCCTTTTTCAAAGTACTTATTTAATATTTTAAAATATGATAGTTTTAACGCCGGTAGTTCTAGTGTTAAAAGTTAAAGATGCGCCCACAAAATACTAGGTTTTTTATTGCGTTTCGAATGTGGTAACTTTTTTGTCGGCATTAAAAATGTTCCGTATTTGAATAATTTGAAATAAAATCTTTGTTTCTAATTAAATACTGTGGGAATTTTATAAAACTCGCACGGATCTTTCTAGATTCTTCTGGAGACATCGAGCGGAAGACAAAAGACAGACGGAAGACGAACGTGGACTGCACGCGGTCGAGAAGAGGCAGAGTCGACGAATGCCACGTTAGAGGGACACGTTGATAGACGAGTAGAAGGAAAGCCATATAGACGTAATAGACGAGTAGACGTAGTAGACGCATAGACGAAAAGGCGTACAGACAATTAGACGATTAGAGGATTAGACGAATATATGAGTAGACGAATAGACCTATAACATATAGACGCATAGCTGTGCAGACGATTAGACGAGAATAACAAGTAGACGAATAGACGCGACTATACAGACGGTTTTACAATACATATATTAGTAACCGTAAGAGTGCTGTGTGTGTGTGCGCGTTCAAGTTATTTCCGTAATTTTGTGTTTCCATTCGTGTTTTATATTATTAATGTGTATTTGTAATAAATATCCTGCAGTACATTCAATTTTAATCTGGTTTATATGTTAGAGAGGTTAAGAGAATAAGAAGATACGGCCGGTATCATTTAATCGTCTTTAATGACTATAAAGTTACACTTATATCGAAAATGCCTCATGCTTGCATCTCACCACGGCTTTACCACTTTGCGACAGACTCGTTGATGGTCGGCCCCGATCGGGCCCGGTCGGCCATCCCTCAGTCCCGTAGCGACACGGAACGTCTCCCGTTCCAACATTATATAATCCTCAATCCTCTTACAAATTATATTATTAAATATATATTGAAGAGATTTGCTCTTCTCGCTTTCCGGGTATATATGTTGGGATACTAGTATTGATTGTAACGACAGTCGGGTTTATACTAACGTTTATTAACTTTAATAAAATATAACAGGCACACAAAATGAAATAACAAAAAATACGAATACGTTCCACACTCAAGCAATGGCGTTCTCAATCTCTCTCTGCACGCTTTCCTTGCCGTCTTCTCCAACTCCACTGTCTTTTGTTTTTTCCATTCCCTACTCCGCACCATGCTTTCTCGCTCTCTGTCCATCAAACACTCTCATTCACTCGCTCATTCGCTCTGCATTACCACATATATATGAACTTCCGGTATCGTGTCTGATGTACAGTTTATTCTACTCTTGTGTAACTCGATGATTAGTTCACGGGTGTCAAATCCCAGAACACTGTGTATCGTTTCTGTTAGTATTAGTTATATAATAAAAGGTTGTAACATGGCAAAAGGCTTTGATTATATTAAATCCCAACATATATTAAGCATACATTGAAGTTTTAATTTTTGACGTTGAAGAATAACAAAAATACAAGTAATAGAAGAGGTGGTAATTTTTTTGTCCGCTACTGTAGATGTGCTTTAACTTGATATTTGACTGGCTTTAACTTGACGCCGCGGTAGAGTGATATTGTTTCTACTCGTGGTCGGCAATCGTCGTTCGAGTTACCGAAACTTGGTCTTTGTATTTAATTATTATGGTTCGAAGGACCACCCTCGTAATGAGGGAAAAATTGTATGTAAAATTTGTAACAACAACCACACTTTATTATCGCGAACGTATGCACTAACGTCGCGTTTGATCTGGCGGACTCTAATTGTTACACTGAGCAAATGGGGATGTATTATCCCCGGAGATGCAATATCTCCTTTAGATTCAATATCTATGCGAGATTCAATATCTCTATCTATATCTGTATATCTTATATCGGTATCAGTATCTGTATCTATATTGGTATCTTATATATATATATATCTGTATCTAACTTGTCGCGCTCTGCGACGCTTAATTTATAAATTTTCTAATGGGCGTTACCGTCTTCCCCCAACTCCCTTCTCCAAGGCCCGGAGCACTGGGACTTGTGGGTGGGAGACGTCAACGCCCCCATCTAAGGGATGGAAACGACTCCCTGGCGCCCCTATTCAAGGGTGGAGGGGACACCAACTCCCCTACTGAAGGGGTGGAAGGGACATTGGCAACGCCGCAGATTTCCGAGGCACGGTCTTTCCCGTGACCATCAGGTATTCCAGGAAGACCGGACAATTTCCCGGAAATACATCTGCGACGCACGTGCAAATAGCGCGGGCAGGCAACGAGCGCCTAGAAACTTTGCCAATGTCCCTGATTTACTATACGGCCATATTTAAAGATGCAAAAAAGATAAAAATAATTTCAAACTCGTGACCGAGGAATATCCTATCGGTCCGTATAATAAACCTTCCAGCTGTCGATGGCCTGTGCCTGAACAGATATAATAACATGTAACACTACTTAGCCTTCAGAAGATGAAATTATCCATTGGAAAGGCTGCTTATTTGAATTTTAGAGTTTACTGTGGGCGTAACTTGACAAATATGAAATTTTCGAAACGTTTCTTGCAGCTGTTTTGTAAATCTGGTGAAACGACACAAGTTTTATTTGATCATTGTTTCAATATTCATCATTACTCTCGAAATTTTTTACTAGCAATTTTATATTCTTTTAAGGGGTGAGTTCATCCTCTATAGCTCAATGAGGGGACAAACGAGAGAAAGTTGTTATTTTCGGTCTTACCTTTTAGAATGTGTTGAACCACAAGAAACATGGTATCTGATATATCACCTGAGAAATGGTTGCGCTTTAACCCCTTACCTTACGATTTCTATTTTGTCAGCGTGCGTAATACCCCAGAATTAATTCCAGAAATAAAAATTTCTCTCCGATCTTTAACATTTGGCACAACTGACTGCAATATTAATATTATAGAAATAATTTTACCGTCCCGTGATCGCCTGATATTTTCAATTTAATAGTTATTGGAAAACTTCAAAATTTCGTATTCCGTTTATCGCCTCACGTGTGTCACACGTTATTGTAAGCTCAATCCTCTATTGAACTTTCTTGAACGTAATAGTAATGTAGAATATTTATTATAAATATCAAGTAAAAAAAAATAAGATATGAGTGGAAACATAAAATTTTAGAAGGAAAAGAAACTGTGCACCCACACACACATTCTTACATTTATTATAATATATTGCACGTTCGTCCCCCTAGTCGTATCTATCCGTCTATTTACGATTCTCGTTTAGTCGTTTGTATTATAGATACGTCTATGCGACGATCCGTAATACGTCCAACCGTCTACAACGTCTACTCGTCTACAACGTCTACTCGTCTACAACGTCTACTCGTCTACAACATCTACCCGTCTACAACGTCTACTCGTCTACAACGTCTACTCGTCTACAACGTCTACTCGGCTACAACGTCTACTCGGCTACAACGTCTACTCGTCTACAACGTCTACTCGGCTACAACGTCTACTCGTCTACAACGTCTACTCGGCTACAACGTCTACTCGTCTACAACGTCTACTCGTCTACTACGTCTCCTCGTCTACTACGTCTACTCGTCTACTACGTCCACTCGTCTACTACGTCCACTCGTCTACTACGTCTACTCGTCCACTACGTCCACTCGTCTACTACGTCTACTCGTTTATTACGTTTATATGCTTGTGCGCCTATTCGCCTACCCACGTGTACGTCTATCGCGGCTTTCATCATTCATTCCCTCTTCTCGAAGGCGTGCAGTTTCGGTCGTCTTTTGTTTTACCCCGGATCTTTCTAGCAGAATCTAGAAAGATCCGCGCAGGTTTTATAATATTCCCATAGTATGATAACATTAAGCTGTTTAAATTGGCAAACGATTCTCAACACCTCCTCTAAGACCTGAAAAAATCTACTATTTTTCTAAGATGGCTCGCTAATTTCCTTCTGATTCGCTATCATCCTGATTTTTTAATGAGCGCCTAGACAGGTACTCGACATCATGGAAGGTATCCCCAAGAGTTACCGTTGTGTTTATTATGAGCGTAGGTTAATTTCCGATCATGTACCTGCACCGTGATACTTCGGAACCTATTTACTAACTTTAATTACGGTATAGACGCGAGGCTTTAATGCGATCGGTAATTCACCTGATAACCACAATGCCAGTATATGGTACGCTCTTTAGCCGTATAATGCCCTTTTATGACATTGTATAAGCTGTATTACAATAAAAGTACAAGACCAGAATAAATGTATGTAGCTTCTGAAAGATGTTGATTTTGTTGTCAAATATCGTTTAATGATGGGGATACAGTCAAAGTTGGATAAACCGTTCGAGGAAAGTTACAAGATTATATTTATACCACTGCTGAGTACGTTTTTTATGCGAAAAAACTTTAATATGCGAAAATGGTATTTAAAAAAATAAAGATTATTACATTAAAACTTGGATATTTAATATTCATCTTTTGTGAATTTCTGTGTTTAACGGTCTGATAAACTGAAAAAACCTTTTCCGTGATTTTGATGCAGAAATATATGGAACTTCGTGCGAAGAAAGTAATGCGTTGCGTGTAAAATTATCTCCTTCGATGTGAATGAAATTATTTCACGCCGTTCTTAAACGATAATCGATATGTAATATTAATAATGTTGACACAGAAAGTAATGTTTATTTTCAGATAACTTTCACCGGCTAAAAATACTAGAAGTTAGCTACGAAAATTTCTGAATTGTAATGCACAACTTTAAAATAATTTTCTAGCTTTGATTCGTTGGAGAAAATTTCATTATAGATTGAAACCAATTCTTTACAGAAACAGTAGATATTTCTTTAATAAATCGATAGTTTATCATGATTTTTAATGTTTTAAACTTACAAAAAAAACTAATTACTCATTTAAAATAATGGGTGAAGTAAAAAGTTTTGAGCGTTTTTTGTTAGATGGCTTTAGTGAGCCATATCTCACAATGTATACGTTGCATCATGTCATTCTATACTGTGACTTAAAGGCAAGATAACGCTTTAAAAAAAGTTCTCTGACAGTCTTGTGTTTTGTGAAGCCAGTTGTTTGTTAGAGCGTATCAAAATGGAGGTAACGAAAGAGAAGATTCGATACATTCTGCAATACCACTACGATCAAGGGGAAAAAGCCGAGCAGGCAGCCAAAAAAATTTGTGCTGTTTATGGACCCAAAACAGTATCGAATGCAACAGCAAAGCGGTGGTTCCAACGCTTCCGTTCTGGTAATATGGACGTCGAAGATGAGACACGCTCTAGTAGGCCTATCGTTGAAAATGTCGATAAAATCATGGAAATCGTCGAGTCAGACCGGCATGCGAGCACTTATTCCATTGCCCAGGAACTGAAGATTAGCCAGAAAAGCGTTTGGAACCATTTGCATAAGGCTGGTCTCAAAAAGAAGCTCGATATATGGGTGCCACACGAACTGACGCAAAAGAACCTTTTAGAGCGAGTTGATGCCTGCGATTCTTTGCTGAAGCGTCACGAAATGGACCCATTTTTGAAGCGGATGGTGACTGGCGATGAAAAATGGGTCACATACGAGAATGACAGGCGAAAAAAATCGTGGTCCAAGCGCGGTGAGACGGCCCAAACGATCGCCAAGCCCGGATTAACGACCAAGAAGGTTTTGCTATGTGTTTGGTGGGATTGGAAGGGAATCCTGCACTATGAGCTGCTCCCATCGGGCCAGTCACTCAATTCAGGCCTATATTGTGAACAACTGACCAGATTGAAGCAGGCGATCAATGAGAAGCGACCAGAATTGTCCAATCGGAAGGGTGTTGTCTTCCATCAAGACAACGCCAGGCCGCACACATCTTTAACGACACGCCAAAAGCTCCGAGAGTTTGGATGGGAGGTTATATCGCACCCGCCGTATAGCCCAGACTTGGCACCAAACGATTATCACCTTTTTAGACATTTACAACATTTTCTTGCTGGCAAAAAACTGGCCTCAAGAGAGGCTTGTGAAAGTGAGCTGGTCGAGTTTTTTAACAATAGGGACGAAGACTTCTTCAATCGCGGAATTATGAAATTGCCTTCAAAATGGGAAAAAGTTATTGAACAAAACGGCGCTTATTTGATTTAATTCCGAAAATTCTAAGTTTGTTAATTTTATCATCAAAATAAAGAGAAAAAACGCTCAGAACTTTTTACTTCACCCATTATTTTAATTATAAATGTCTTGTATTAGATGTAGAAAGAAGATTTTTTTGACTTTCGATCGGCTTGAAACCAGCGGATTTTTATCCTAAAGGTATATAAGAAAAGTGGCACATTGTGACAAATAATAATTTTAAGTGTTTTAACGACTAACCTGTTACATCTTCTTTCAGATAAGATTTTAATTTGACCAATGTCCGAGACAATTTATTACTACGCCTAACATTTAACCCTTTGGTACCCAGGGTGCCTATGGTTACCTGTTGCTAAACTTTATTTTAGCTAATAAGGACAAATAATCAAGTGCTTCCGAATTCCAGGGTGAATGGCTATAATCACCTTTGATAGCGGGAAGGTTAAACAGAATACTACTTCCCAGTAACATCGAAAATCAAATTAAAAAATATACTTATAACTTTTGTTGTCCTTAAAGAACATAAAGTTGTAGATTAGAAGTAAATGGGTTGCTGCTTTTATCTTGGAAGCCAGTTCAAATAAGTTCTTAAAATCGTCTTCGTTGCAACGCATGTTTGTAACACGCAGGTGATATAGGCGGGTTGCAGGATTCTTTATAAAAGTCTCATTGTCAGACTTTCGTCGTGACTATTCGAACGAAGTTAATTAGCCGAGGCGCAGCCATGTTTAATTCGTTGTTAGCTGACTCACGGTCGAATCGATACTAATTAATTTATCAAAATTTCAAGGCGCGCCTCCACGTTCGTTCAGTGGAGATGGAGGAGGGGGGACGGGGGATGTTTCTGATTGGTCCTTATTACAGAAACATTCGGATTGGCGGGTCTGTTTGTTTAATACGTATTTTTCGGCTTCAACTGATATGTTTAATTCGCCTATGACCTACTGTTTTAGGTGGGTTCTGGCCCATCGAGGCTGTGATATGCGTATCACAAAGGAAAAATTTGTCAGGGACGACAGGGAATTTGATCTTGGGCTCATAGATTGGGAATGCGAGCCTTTACCACGTTACGCACCATAGTCCTTATTGGCGGGCCATAGCTACACCTTCACAAACGCGAATTATTGGAAATTTGGAGTTTTAATCCGTCGCCCTACGATTTCTTTTGTGACTCCTTCCGCAATAGAAGAAAATTAAATTTCTAAAATAACAATATGTCAGTGATTCCTGATATATCTTAGAATTTAGAGCAATATTAATGTAGGATCGTGAAAAAGAAGGAGAGGCGCGGTAACCCATCCAAGCAATGGTCACCGCCTGCGTTGCTTAACTCGGGAGATCTCCTGGGTCGGCGCGGTTCCACTGCGCCAGCGTCCTCTCCCTGGCGTCACTTCTTCTTCACGTCCTTTTCTCCTAAGATCTTTTTAGGAGTGCACCGCCCCGATCCCACACTCGGCCATCCTGAGAATGACATTTGCCCTCAAATGTCGGCAACTTCGGAATCTTTAATTCGACTTTTATCGGCGGCGCATCCTCGTTCGTCACTTGTCGAACGTCCACACACCTAGGCCCAACTTTAATGTGACTCACACACAATACAACTTTCCGCTTGGTGCCTAGTGTATGACCGTTCATATCTCTCAACTTTCGCAATTGCGCTCGCCGATTTCTTTTCTCCACTTCATACCGACTTCCAGCGTCGTGAGGATCGTTGCGGTAGCTGTACCTCCTATCCCGGAGGGGCCCCCAATTTGTAGGATCGTGAAAAAGAAGGAGAGGCGCGGTAACCCATCCAAGCAATGGTCACCGCCTGCGTTGCTTAACTCGGGAGATCTCCTGGGTCGGCGCGGTTCCACTGCGCCAGCGTCCTCTCCCTGGCGTCACTTCTTCTTCACGTCCTTTTCTCCTAAGATCTTTTTAGGAGTGCACCGCCCCGATCCCACATTAATAACATAGGATTACTATTATCGTGTCGTGTTTCACTGATATTTTCAACTTGATAATTTTTGTGAAGCTTCAAAATTTTCTGTTCTATCAATCGCATCACGAATGTCAATCGTTGTTGTAGGGCAAAGGGTTAAGGAGTCCTTTAACACTATTCCTACCGACAATTCACGTATACCTTTTCCTACCGCAACCGGTGAATTTGTCAAATGATAATTTTTTCCCAGAAAATGAACAGTAGAAAAAGAAGTGAATATTGAAAAATGTATTATAATGTGAATGTATTATACGTATATTTAAGGAAAAATCATGCAGTTTAAAGGCGATTCAATTACGTTGTATATAGGAAATTCTAATCGAAGTTTTAAAAACGGTCATTTGACCGGTCGTGGTAGGAATAGTGTTAAGCTGTTTATGACGAGTACTATCGGTGGTCAGCGACATCGAAAGTTTAGCGATCCCCTCACCACGTATTTCGTTACACTATCCAATAAGACATTGGGTACGATAAGCCATGAGCATCGACCGTCTCTATAGATTATAAATTCCCTACGATGATCAGGATTCGAAGAACTGTAAAAGGTTACCCAATAAAAAAGATTGAATTGTGTCGGCATCGCTGACTGAATAGAGCTCAAAAGTTCTTGTGCAAATTCGTTAAATAAAATTACAGCTATAAGAAAAATCTTTTTAATTTCGGCACTTGCAACATAATATTTAAGAATACAATGCATAAGTATTTTCAGCAGAAAAATGTTATTTGTCCCGAATTTGGTGTTCTGTCCCAGTAGACCGATATGGTTGGTTTCAACCACGCTGTACCGCAACTTTCATTAAAGCATGCGAAATGTACCCCTATTAGTTAAATGTGTACATACGAAATAAGCATATTAGCCTTTGAAACGTTGCACTCTAACTACACAAAGGGCCACCTGATCCTCCACGAATTAAGCTCAATTTTCCTCGAGTCATGGCACGTAAATTAGTTCTTTTTGTAAAATACATAACTATACTACAAGCGGTACCTAAGAACAAATTCTTTCTAAGGAAACGTGCGCAAATTTGTTAAATGTTAAATGCGACTAAACATAGAAGATAAGGAATGTCTATGGAAAATTCGTTAGCAAGGATAATATTTAGATGATATAAATATTACCCTTTTGAAATCTCGTGGAATTTTTTTGACGACCAATTTGATACATTCCGACGGTAATAAAAGACCAAGTAATTTTTACTTGATACCATTATTGAAATATACTATCAGCATTATCCTACGATTTTAAAAAAATAAACCTAAATTCTAGGTAAAAAATAAATCTTCTTTCTATCTAAATAAATCAAAATTATCTAAAACTACGTATAACTGTGATTTAAGAGAATGATAAAAATATTCCGCAATCATTTACGTTAATATGGGTTCTTTCTTCATCATAAATACATTGAACGTATTAATGGAGAACGAGCTGTGTTTATGCCGCCTACATTTTGCCGATGTTATTGCTTTTCCCTCAATAAAAATATACGACAAACAGCAGTGCATTGTTAGATGTTTTACACAATAACAGTAATTACAAATATTGTAACAATTTTAGATTAAATGAGAGAAAGAGTCAAATTTCACAGCATAAATTACTTAATTATTTATCTAAACCTGTTTAAAGGTACTAAATAATTATCTTAGAAAAAAGTGACACAAAAGAGGAAAAAACTTGTTGATCGTGATTATTAAAATTTGTTAAAACAGATTACGAGAATTAAGAAACGTTGCATCGTTATAAATTTTATGAATTTTTTGAACGTACTGCATCGTTCTAGACTTCAGTAATTCTTAGAAGAAATTAGCAAAAAAATGTTCATAAAAAAAGTAACAAGTCCAGGATGAAAAATAAAAACGAAAATTGTAAACAATATAAACGAAGCTGCACTGTAATTCGTATATTTTTAAGAAACGTATGTATTAAATTGCATACCAACCTTTTACTTGTTTGATCGCCGTTTTCGCTAAATCCAGCCAGTGCTGAAACAAAAAAATACCGAATATAATACTGCAAAGTATACAATGGAAAATTACTTGTAAACAAATATTTTTCATTGGTAATACTTAAGTAAGAAATATGTCTTGCACAAAAATAATGTCATGTTTATGTATTATAATAAAAATAGAATTCTTTGAAGAACAGAGAAAGTTTTCGCAGAAAGCTGATTGTGTCAATGCCAAGGTAATTAGATATCGTCATATAGTAGAAGGAAACTTGAAGAAGAATAGACATATCTTGCACATAACTCTATTTTAGTATACAATCTTTAACCCCTTGCCTTACAATAACGAGTGACATTCGTAATGCAATAAATGGGGTAGGAAATTTTCAAGTTTTGCAAAACCTATGAAATTGAAAATGTTAATAAGACGCAACGCGATAAAATTATTTCTATAATACTACGTTAAATTATACAATATATCAAGAATTAATGATCAATCTTTACTTTAGCAATTTAGAGCTGAATTATTGCAGATGCAGTTACATTATAAGTCGTAGGGCAAGGGGTTAACGGTGGCCAAACAGTTCTTCGTAACTGTTTTCGTTATTGCATATTTTTTATTGTAGCTTTCCATTCATCATGAATTTTACTAATTCTTTATGTCAATTACATCTGACGGTGCAATCTAAGGAGGACTGCAATTGTAGGCATTCAAAAATACTATAGTAAGCCATACAAAAATATTAAGTAAAGCAAAAAGGACGGCGTTGTGTTTATCTGTCGAGTGTGACTCATTAATTAATTATTAAAATCTGGTCGTCAGTCTATCACAGCAGAGGTCTACTTTGCGCGATTACAAGGAATAAATGTTATGTATTTCTTTTTGTAAATAAATTTGTTCGCAGTGTAAGAAAAAGCGACATTTCTTTTTACTTTACCTAACATCAATGCATATGTGCTTGCATAGCACCGATAACATTCATTTTAGCATTAATACTCATTATGTTAAAACATAAGTTAGTTTATGATTCCTCCACGTTATTTTTTCATCGTGATCATCATTCAAGCATGCAGCCCCAAGAAACCTGCACTCTGCACTTGTGAAAGAATGGGAATGAAAATGACAAATGACGCTTAGAAAAATGAAAGAGAGAATGCACTTCCGACAGGAGAATTTTCAAAATGATGAAGTGTTAAGGAAATTTGAAGGATATGACCGTCGCCATCGGGAGATATTCAGAGAAATGGGAAATGGATTCGCAGATTTCTAACAAGATTATAATTATTAGAATTGGAATTCAGAGATTCAAGGAAAATCGGAATAAGATTGTAACATTAATTAAATATTACTGTGGGAATTTTATAAAACCCGTGCGGATTTTTCTAGATTCTTCTAAAGAGATCCAGCGTAAGGCAAAAGACAGACGAAAGACGAACGTGGACCGCGCGCGGTCGAGAAGACGCAGAGGCGACGAACGTCACGATAGACGGGCACGTTGGCAGACGAGTAGAAGAAAGTCCATATAGACGTAATAGACGAGTGGACGTAGTAGATGCATAGACCAATAGACAATTAGAGAATAGACGAGTAGCCGAATAAACGAATAGACGAATAGACGTTGTTAAGTGAATAAACACGGCCCTGTATTTTGCGTCTCGGATAGAGACAAAAGACGATCGCGAAGGTTCGCTCGCGTTGCAAACGCCACGTTTTTAGTCAGATCCTCTCACGACGACCAGAGAATAGCACGTGCGACCACTCGCATCTATTTTTATTTTTATGTTCTATTATCCACTGCGATCCTTGTATTATTTAATAAATATACTCACGATTAATAAAGTGAATTTGTTTGGTTACAAGTGACATACAATTATTCGATCTGCACATACAAAACAGACGTACAGACGATTAGACGAGAGTAACAAGTAGACGAGTAGACGTGACTAGATCGACGACTGCATATTTATTAACCTTTTGAGCTCTAAGGACACATATACGCGTCTGGCGAAAGCCATCGGCGTGGACTAAGGACGCATATTTGCGTCTGGCGAAAGCCGTTGGTGTAGACCAGTGGTCGGCAAAGTGCGGCTCCGGAGCCGCATGTGGCTCTTTGGCTCCTTAAGGACGTTGTCGTGGTACAATATCGTCAATAGTTTTTGGATCATGTGCGTGGTAAGAGTATAGGAGCGAGTAGCGATATGAACGATCACCTTTGTTTCAATACTGTACCCGTGACAACATACTCATACAAATCTCATATATATGTATACACAAACACTATGAAACATATTCACGTCTCGCAATTTGGCAACGTCGCTTATGCCGCACGGTTGGACATACTGGGCTTGTATACTGGATACAGCGCTTCAGTGTATACAGACTCAATGTATGTACAGTATAGCGTTGCCAAGTTGTTTCTGTTCGATTTTCCCGCGTGTGCTTTTTTCCACAATTTTTAATTTTTGCATTATTATAACTCAATAACGGGACGGTCAATATATTTGTTTTTTTTTTGTCTAATTCAGAACAAAAACATTTATGAATTGTTAGTTTTTTGAAAGTTTCTGACTGTTAGTTTTTTTATTAGAATTAATAAAGTGGTAGAACTACTACATAGCGCATATACTCTCCATGCTAATGACCCGAACTTTAATTAAGTTTATCTCGAATTAGAGGCGGTCAATCGATTTAAAATTTTAAGGATAATTGTATTATAATGTCCTCAATGAGTATTCTAAAATTTAGAATTTTCTGACACTATGCCCATCGCACGACAACTACCTTAAGTGCGGCTCTGGCACAAATATCCACGGAAGGCGCAATAATATTTTCATTTAAAAAAAAAAACTTGGTAAGAAAAAAGTTACATCTTATTTTGATAAATTAAAATTCTTCTATAAATCGAGAACATGTATAATTTTTTGTTTAAGTTAAAAGATAGATAGGTAATTAAAATTTTATATTGTTGTAAAAATACGTAACGAACATCGAGTTTAACATTGAGTTTAAGGAGTTGCAAGCACATTGTTCGCATTACTAAATATTTATTAAGTATGAAATTTAGTTTTATTTAGTGTACTACTTATTTACTGTAATAAAAGTTTACTAAACAAGCAGATTTGACTCCCATTTTTTTTTAAAATTGTTGTAATATTCATATTTGGCTCTTTGGCTAATAAGTTTGCCGACCACTGGTGTAGACTAAGGACGCATATTTGCGTCTATCGACTTTTGTGTAAAATGAATACAGATGCATTCCTTAGCAATGATTATTGTGTCGCATAGGCAACGCATAAATTGTAGCAGTTCGTTAAGGAGAGACACGCGATATGAATGCAAAAAATGCGATGTTGGTTTATGCATCAATCGATGTATCGAAGTTTTTCACATCCAATTAAATTGTTAATTTCTGTTATATTTTTTATATTTATTTCTTCAGTCTATTGGAAATTTTAATGTTTATAATAAACAATTACACAAAAATAACGCTTTTTAATTATTTAATCTCGTGCAAAAGGATTACTATAACTTATTACTATTTATTTGCGCCTTGAATAGTTAATCAAGAGAGTGCAGAGATAAGATCTCTTCACAGAAGAGATAAAGAAACTTTTGTATAAGTTATTTTCTTGTTGGACTTTATGTTGAAAAGATATTTAATGAAAAAAAGCCTACTAAAGCCTTTTTCGACAGGCGGACTGTCTTGCAAACTTTCGGCAGGTATAACAAAGAAGAGCACAAGTAGACGCACGAAATCTTTGCAGAAATTATTTTTATTGATGTGACGGTGTGGTCCATTCGCTACAGGGGGGCAACTGGATCGCAGTTTTTTGCGCCATCCACCGTTATAAAAGGCAACTGTAACCTAAATTGGTCATAGTTGGGCACGTGGCGACGGGAGAGCATATAATTGGCTGAAGTCATGAAGAGCGTAGACCTTTCTTCTTTTAAGCGATTCATATTTTTATAATTGGTGTTAATATAAGTTAGAATTAAGTGTAATGTATAATGAAGAGGAGAATTACAGGTGGGAAATGTGAGATAGTGTTATTTTATGCTGCTTGCCTCTTTTGTCTTTCGCAAACGTAAAAACTATATAATCTAAGGAATATAGCTGGAAAGTTTCAACCTAATACCTTTCGGCACTTTTTTGTTAACACGTTCGGCACGGTGTGGCATAACGCTGATGCCTCACTGGCTGTCTTACTTAAAAACGGTGAGGTATAAACATGATGCCCCATAATTTAACTAACTAAAGATTGATAAAACTGGATTGAAATGTTTGAAACTATGTAAAATATTTATTATAAATTTTTGCAGATGAAACACTACCAAAATAGTTCGCAGCCCTTAGTGAAAAGAAATCTGCTCTACACCCGTGCTTAACGTGTTAATGTAAACTACAATAGTGTGAGATGAGAAACGAAGGATTACTGAGTGAGGGAGTGAAAGAGATGTGTGAGTGAGATAGCGCGAGAAACAAAAGCGTTTCGGCAGACGGACGAAAGAAAGAACAGAACGAACGAAAGGAGAGTGTAACGCGAGACGCGAGCGGGATAGAACGTAGAGAGCGATCCTTATTCCTTATTCTCTCTTACTCTATCTCTCACCCTCCCTACCACCTAACAATAGTACGAATAATTTCCTGCACTACATGTGTTGAAGATGATAGAAGATAAAAAAAAAGGAAAAGATTATATGCAAACTGTACATTTTTTTCACACTCACAAAACTGCTTAAAAAAGGTGTTCCAGTTACTTTGACTTTTAGCTCTTTGAAAAAAGGAGTTGACATATATATGCGTGCTCTTGGTTAACAAAGTGGTCTGACAATAAATGATATAATTCTATTAAATATATAAACAATAATAAATGGTAAACAAATTAAAAAATATTTTTGTACTATAAAATAAAATATCTCAGGGAATAATGACCGCAGTTAATAAAATAATTAATTTGTTGTATATACATTGCAAATTCGTACCAGCGCATCTGACTTATTGTTAGTTCACTGTCGTAATTAAAATGAACTGAATTCTGTTCAACGACACAACAATGAACACTATCTAACGGTTTAATTTTGACAATTTCCAAAAGATTGTTTCAGATTACGATAGTGTGACAGAATGTAATGCAAAATAATTGATATACTCGGTTTTTTCAGATTCTTGACTTACACCACTTTCATAATCAGGAGCACATACATAAGTGTGCAAATATGTATATTTTCAATATTACAATATTAAGTTCAACATGTACACAAAATTTGATAACTTTTGAACTTCTGGATCCTCTAAAATCCTTTATCAGTTTACACAGTATTAAGTTTCCAGGTATACTCAACGTTTACTTTGCAGTTTGACGTTATTCTTCCTGTTCCAGTGATTTCGTCGCCTTATATTCCTTCAATGTATTTTCTTTCAATTTCGATGAATCCCCGGTATAATTCTATTCCTGAATCTATTCTTTTATCGTGCTCTAAATCTTGAGTAAAGCTTCTTTAGGTATACGAGTCACCTTTTCATTTTCTCACCTTGAATGTGATCCGAAACTCAAGCTGAATGGAAACGGGGACGTTCTTAAAATGAAGAATGACCTTTTTTTTATGTCTAACCGACCTCATACCTGAATAACATCTATGATTTCTATGAAATAGGATTTACTTTACGTTTATCTTCCGGCATCTTTAAGATGGCAGGGTTCTTCGTGCTCAAATAAAACGGACGAAGGATTTGCTCGCAAATAGTAGAAGATGTAACACGCTTTGGAAAGGCCTTCATCCGTAGCAATAGATGTTGAACGAACCGATATATTGTACCAACCTTGTTACTTTAAACATCGAAGCGTATATGCAGAGTACCGCGGAATAACACGTATAAATTGGCACGAGGTGATTTCTGATAAAAAAATAAAAACCAAATACCGAATAAATTTTTTTAATTCAAGTATTACTTTTCGAGAAAATCGAGTTTGAAAATTCAAGTTATGAATACATGATGTAAATAAATAAATTTTTGGGACTTTTATTACGCAGCTAACTTCTCTGTCAAAGAGCATTTAGCTGCATAATAATAATTTTTTAAAAAAAATTAATGTTCCCTAATTACCCAGATATCGCAAGAAATGTATTTTCAACCCTCAACTTTAAGGTGTATTTTCACCGCTCGGTATGGACGATGGCCGATAAAAAAAAGTACGTATCAAGTATTTTTTCGAGAACTATATCTCACGTAATTTTCATAAAAATTACCGTCCACGCGTTCGATATGTTACCTTTTCAGCTGCACCAGTATATGTACGCATCGGATTTTCAAACTCGATATTCTCGAAAACTAAGCGTTCAATTAAAGAATTTCATTCTGAATTTTGTTCTTATTTTCTCATAAGGGATCACCACGCACATGCTTGCACATGTTATTCCGCTGCACACTGTACATATTGCACTAAATGTCCATGGGCTGGAAATAACTATTCCAAAATAACGGAAAATTCACGTAATATAGGTATTTTGTAAAAAGTTCAACATGGTATTTAACCTTCAACGATCACAGTAATTTTTCTGATCTGTCCATAAGTAACCGAATTTAACTTGTTAGTATTCTCTACAGTTTGACACCTGTTTATTTTTTCTTTGACGATAACAGCTACTGCAGGAATTGCAGAACATACCTGTTAAATGTATAAAATGGTAATTAAATCCCAAAACGAGAATTACGTTGATAGAAATTTAGTGAATAACAGAAAGATATTGGTCGACTGTTCAACCTAAGAAAACAAAAATCGAACCGTAATCTCTTTTTCTCAGAACATAATTTTATGGTGTATTATATTCGGTTCTTTGCCTGAACTTAAGATAACGCACGCAATTTCGTGTCTGTCAAAAAGCAGACAACTTCTACGACTCTTTTATCTAGAATCTGAAATTCCTTCACTCCGAATTTTCTAACAAGTGTTAAAATTTGCACTTTCCAATGGAATAACGTGAATAGTAAAATTATTCTGTTAGAGATTCTATAACAGATAGAATACAGTGTATAGAATTGATCGATAAAAGACAGATATTAGAAATAAAACAAACCAACACATGACATAGCGTTACAAGTGACCAAAGAGGTTTTTAAAAACATACAGAATGTTTGGATAGAATATTGACAAATAAAACAAATAAATATGCGAGAACGTTATAAACAGCCGTCGAATCGATTGTATTTCGGCAGCACATTTGCTATTTTAAGTATTTTTATTCTCTCTCTTTGTCTTACAATAAGAGTCATTATATTTAATATCATTCACAGGAATGCAGTTAAAACTAATTTCGCAATTACAAGGCATTTATGTACAATTTTCATATCAGGAAATAAAATTCGGTTTCTAAATATAATCTAAAAAATGAATCTTCCATATTATATCATTGTAAACGATTTTATCCATAAATCTGTTTTTCTTTTGTATTCGTCAGTTTGAATTAAACGGTGTTTTCGGCTAGGATCTACAATTTCATGTGGGTTTCGAGCCAACATGCCATCTATATTTTCATGATGCCAGAACAACTATTAGTCAATTCAAAGTGATCACATTGAATTAATTTTCAGAAGTTAGAAGAAACGATAAGATTTACACTTAACGATTTTAACTCTTTGCAGTTCTATGTCTAACTGTTAGATAGGGTCGCGCCGCGCAGAAAACAGAAAACAGAAAACTGCACATTTGCTATTTGAACAGGTTTTATTTAAGTAACAAAAAAAAAGGAGAAAAGACTTTAATACAATATCGCTTCGTACTATATCGGCCACGTTTACTTTCTACGCTCCGAACAACTGAACGCTTCCGTCCTCGCACGCAATCCCAAAACAGTTGAACAAATCAAGCGGGAAACGTTGAATTCGAGATTCGGCGAGTTATCTCTTTTTAACACTAACCATACCCGACATAGTTTTTTGCTGTTTTTCATTCTCCATTGACGTAAGTTTAAATACAGTATTTTACAATGATTTTGCATCCTCACTTATTAATATTATCGGATGAAAATTATTCATCCGGGACCACAAATTCCATAAAACTAATTTAACTGGGCTGACGAAAAAGTAAAAAAGTAATTTCGATCGCACAGGGTTCAGAATATAAACATGATCAATCTCTAAGAGTAGAGTAGTTGCACGAAAAATCTGATGTCTCAGTTTTCAAAGTGAAGTGCAAGCAAATTTAACACGTTGAGCTCGGCGTCGGTCCCTGTGGGCCGACAGTGGACTTTTCGTTTGGACAGCGTTGGTCCCTGGAACCGACAGTATCAAAATTAAAAAATAAATGTGGTAATTTCAATGAAATTTATTGAAACATTCTAAACAAAGATATGGTTTGCTTTTGCATGTGTTACAAAATGTGACGACTTTTTTAGTCAAATGTCTAGCTGTCTTGCGTCCGAATAGCCTTGAATTTTTCTCATAACATCCCGAACAATATCTTCGGATTTTGTGAAAATCTCCTTCTTTTTTTCGTAATTGATGAATACTTCTTTTCTCAATATGCACAGGAATTTCCTCATCTGATTCATCTTCAGTCTAGCAATCTCAAATTTCGCCCAGGCGCTCGTCGTTAAGTGTTCGCCCGCTGCCGACTGAACGGAAAGGACACAGCAATATCTGCGCCGGGCTCAACGTGTTAACAAAAAAGCCGAACGACAGAGTATCTAAAAAGTACTTACACGAAAATCGATAGATTTCTTCAACTCCTATAAACACGTATCGCTTAATAGGTTTGAAAGCCTTGGTATATGAATTGTATGATTACGAAAATTTCTACACGTTGATGTGACACATACATTTTTGTACTGTAGCATATGTTTAACACTATTCCTACCGACACTTCACGTATACCTTTTCCTACCGCAGCCGGTGAATTTGTCAAATGATAATTTTTTCCCAGAAAATGAACAGTAAAAAAAGAAGTGAATATTGAAAAATGTATTATAATGTGAATGTATTATACGTATATTTGAGGAAAAATCGTGAAGTTTAAAGGCGATTCAATTACATTGTATATAGGAAATTCTAAACGAAATTTTAAAAACGGTAATTTGACCGGTCGTGGTAGGAATAGTGTTAAGCATTCTGCAAAGAATGACCAGATTAACTAGATTAATCTTTCGAAGCCCTATCTCGAGTGTAGCCTGATCTAGCTTTCCACTGTAATTAATATTATCGCCATCATCTGCTATCAGTAATTAATGAATAGCAAAGATTTTCCTGAAATTGATTTCATTTAGTAAACAAAGAAATGTAAAAATACTTAGGATTGAAAAGGGTTAAAGTTGCAAGGTCATGTCAAAGGGATCTTCCGAGAATAAAGAGAATGTCTGAAATGTTCCGAATGTAATTACTAATAGCTACTCTTTATTTGATAGCATTTAAGAAGCGACATATAATTTGCAAATGTCTCATAAAGGTAATGGCATAGATATCGACGAGATGTTTGACGAAACATCAAGCCAATGTAACATATATTGTTACGAATTATATGTTACGAAATTCTGTCCCCTCTATGTGATATCGATTGTTAGAGGGATAGCTGCGAGATGCGCTTGTTAATAATAACATGTTAGAGAGTTGTCCGTAAGCTATGAGATCCATCGAACGTGTACAAATATAATTGCTATTTTTATAAGCCCTAAGTTAATTTATTTTGCGGCACGGCAACAATACTTGTTCGGCAGTGTAATCTCTTTTAAATCTAGAATCGATAAGGCACACCTGAACATCGATGAGCAACTATCAAAGTAAATATTGATCTCTTATGGTCACGATGGCATAATAGAAAATCGTTGTGTAAGATTAGGTCAGTCGTCTGTAGGTAAGTACTTTTCTTATTCAATTCATTTGAAATTGATAAGTTTATTTATGTCGTTAACGATCAATTTTTTAATTTATTCTGCAATATTGCTACACTGGAATAGATATCTATATATTTACTTCGGGTCTTTTAATATCCGCCGATTATACTGTTACGTATTTGCGGTGTATTTTTAGATATTTTACAGAAACGTATGTCAACTATACTTTTACGATAATGTTAAGCATGTGTTCTACATCAAAGCATTATCGTACAATAAGAGAATAATTTTGTCATATTTTTTGTAGCACATGACACTATTTGTATTGAAGTTACAACGGATATTATTTCTACTGAGTGCTCTATCATATATTAAGTAACCAAAATATTTTTCTTACTGATAAGACTAATATTTTATCGTTTATAATATTATAATTCTATGATGATATTAGGCTTTTGAAGTTAAAAGTTTGTCGGTTTGTAAATTTATCCGTAGAAATTATTGTAGCAATGCGTTTACAGTGTGCAATTGCACCATGTACATATAATACATTAGAAGGCAAATGATTGACGCCGAAAAATTGTCGAAGAACTGAATTTTTCACAAGATAATATTTATGATGTTCAACTGAAGAGAAAACTTCGTTAGTTCCTAGTATTCACTGTACGTATGTAATAATGAAATATTATTAAAAACGTTAGTTTCTTAATTCTTTGACGACTAATATTCAAAGTATTTTTATAACGCAAAAATGGATGTTTGACGAATAAAATTACTTTATGCAAGAAACACAGGCGTTGTTCCTTTAATTTCACAACCAACAAAACTGCTTTAATTACCTAACATATTTAATATGTATAAATGAATTTAAGACACGAAAATAGTGCTCAATTTTTGCTTTCATTCCTTCAAATTCTTTTGATCTTCCAAAAATTGCACAAAATGGCATAACCGTTTAAATGAATTATTAAGCCTTTAAAATTTAACTTTAAATTACAATCAGCACAACTTTCATCAGAAATTGATTATTGTTCCACTTATTTTTGTCTTTAAAATTTAACAATTGTTTTTTTATCTGCATCTAAACATTCATCAGTACCTCTATAACTATCATCGAATAAAAGTTAATAATAAACGTAAAAAAAATGTCACGAAATGTATTTCTCTTGAATGATAGGAAAATTGTAAAAATACTTTAAAACCACACAGTTTAACATTAAAATTGATGTAAGAAAACTTTAATAACTGCTTTTAATAATTACAATTTCCATATGTGCTACAAGATTCAAAGGCTACCTCCAGACTTACAAATTCTTTTTATACAAATGAAGGATTTTGTGAAGTTAAGATGCGCCAGAGAAAAACCAGGAGACGTGCTGGAGCGAGAATGCGGTGAATTAATTTTTGAAGAAGTCGACGATGGAACGTCTGCGGACGTCCGGGCGGACAATATTGATTTTTCCGGGCCTTAAAGAGAGGTCTTAAACTCACGTGAACCTGTTTTGCGCTCTAATAACACCAAGGGATGTAAGAGGAAGTAGTATGCCTTAATCGTGAAATTTTACTGGGGATTGAAGAATATTTTGCTATACAATTTATTGATGGATTTTCTTAACACTAGAACTACAGGCGTTAAATCTATCATATTTCAAAATGTTAAATAAGTACTTTGAAGAAGGAGGAATCAAGAGGCGGAAAAGATTCTCGATTCGGTGATTTATGTTTTTTAAGATGGACATAGAATATTTATTCTAAGACTCTTCTATAAATGTGGAGAATTTTTGGAAAGAATTGTGTACCAGTCATTTTGACTGGTTTGGTTGTTCTAGTGTTAAAAGCGGCAAAAATTTCAGTGTAAATGAAAACTGAGTCACACAAGATATTTTCAGTAAAATTTGGACCCATTTTGGCTCACTGTGTTCATTCTTTTTTTTTTGTTGAAATTTAAATAAAAATAGTAGCACATATTGAATTATGCCTGGTGTATGCAGCACACGAGTACTAAATTTTTGTGAAAGGTTTATATTCGTAAAAGGTATAGTATCACCCAAAGTTCTTGTATAAAATTGGACTCCACAAATCTTTGAAAATTGCATCGTCAGGTTGACGAGAAAATTTCGGTAATCCTAAATTGTAGTTACAATGCCCTTAAACTGCAATATCACTCAAAAGTAAGAATTGAATTTATACTTCCTTGTCAGCAATTTATTTAGATTACAAAATTTTTTGAATCACTTTGTAAATTTTTTTACAATGACTCTAAACTACTTAAATTTGTTACCGGTAAAAGTGTTATAAACACCTAATTCTGTAAGCTCAACGATAGCTTCTTGCCGACAATCTGTTTAAAGAATTCTTGAATATTATTTCACTCGCAAATTAAAAAAATATACGAGTTCTTTAAGTTTGCATCCTGTGTAAATGTTTGCGCCAAAGAAGTAATTTAAACGCTGATACTGTAGTATCGTGCACAATAAGAGAGTCCAAGAATGATTTTATGTACCAGACGAAAATCGCGTAAAATTGTGTTTTAGTCCAAATAATTTACAATTTATTCAGTAATCCGATAATTAAAGTAATAAAAGCTGTGTTGCATAACAATCGGGTAGATCGACAATGAGGTCCAAAAAGTATCTAGTCCTTTGCGAAGGATCCTTCCTCTTATATTAGGTAAAGCGAAAAGAATTTTTGTTTACAAAGCGAAAAATTTATTTACGAAAAAGATATATAATATTTATTTCTTCTAATAGCTGACAATAGACCTCGGCTGTGACAGACTGACCAGATTTTAATAACTCATAATGAATCACATCCGAAATATCCCACCAGACACATAAAAAGAAACATTGCTTTTCGCTTTATCTAATATGTGCCGGTGGTTATGACAGTGATCTAGTCGTAAATTAAGAATGTGAAAAATTGAACTTGTTACGTCGCGTTCGACAGACTGATGGCTACATCGACAATATTAATCGCGAAATGTTTGCAACGCGGTTAATTTTGACAGTGAAATGGGGAAAATAAATTGCATATATTTACTATCGGCACAGTTATAGAATGAACAACGAAATAAACGTAAATGAACTGAATGTTAATGCGGTGGAAGCAAAATTCTGAATGATACCGTGTGAAATCACGGTGCATCAGAGTCACAGTTCGTCATTAAAATGACATTTGCAAAAAGAGGCCGAGTCGTCATTCTGGGCGTTCTTATACGGTTCGTTTCAAGGGTTGGATGGTTAAAAAACGAAGGAAGGACGACCTTAACGGTAGAAAAGATGCAGGAAAATTGTCTGCATACCCATGGCCTGAGCGACCAAGTTCCTAGACGCGCATGTCAATTGTTTATGACAGTACCTGTTGACCGGAAAGATACGAGAAGTCTTCTAGCCTTGGGTGTGTTCTGATTTGCCTGGCGGATAGAGACATCCCTCGTTCTGACGTTATTTTCCATTATAACTCGTTATTGACCAAAAGAGCCGCACATTCGTTGCGTTGTCATGTGAACGACGAAAGGAGTGTTTTGTTTTCGGTTGTCATCAGTCGATCTCAGGTTTCGAGGACCGATATGGTGGGGATAGGCGGTGCGAGCGACATTCTCCCCTTTCCCCGTGCCTTATACCGCGCGCCTTCTTTGCCGTAGTCAAACGGTAGGTATAATGCTGGAACGCTAACTTGGCAGGTGAGGGGTAATTTGCTCTGATTCGTCGGACGGATAGGGACATCCCTCTCCCTCACGCATTTTCGATTGTGACGCGCTATTGGCCGAGAGACCCGTACATTCGTTACGTCGTCATGTGAACGACGAAAGGAGTGTTTTATTTTCGATTGTCATTCGTCGATCTCAGGTTTCCAAGACCGACATGGCGGAGATAGGCCGTGCGAGAGCAATCTCCCCTTCCGTCTCAGCTGCCTTCTTTCCGTTCCTCCACTTTCCCGTGGGCAATATAAGAGAAGGCGGGCAGAAGAAATGCGAATGGAATGCTGTTCTGATTCGTCAGACAGCAAGAGTCACCCCTCTACTCACATGTATTTTCGACTCTAACGCGCTATTTTCCGAAGGGGTCGCATATTTAAATCGGATTGAATGACGAAGAGAGTGAATGACTGGTATCGAAACTGATTGTGACTGAGAGAGCGCGAAGTGAAAGGCGAAAGTCAAAGCATCGATGTAGTGCACGCGATGCACAGGTGCACTGATTGACACAATATCATGGAAATACAATTTTCTGAAACATGTATTTTAGACCGTCGCTCAAACGCGGTCGCGCGTAACGTACTGGATGTTCGGTAAAGAATCTTGGTCGGCAGGAAAGGATGCCGGGTTTTCAGGACTTTTAACCCTTTGCGCACGGGGGCCTTTTTGAATATTGAGTAATATGCACTTCTTTGGCGATCAAAAACCACCTTTTTATCAGAAAGTCCGAGTGTTAATGTGTAGAAGTTCTAAATTACTATTCGCGTAATCATATTGCAACGGTTATATTACAATTTTTTAATTCTAACCGCGTATGCTTGCATCGATAAAGTATAATCAGAATTTTTCTCAGGCCACATATATGCGCCCGTAGTACTCAAAGGGTTAAAGGAAGGAGTGCGCGCAATGACTGTGCTTGGGAGTTTAAGGTTTAAGATAGAAAATAAGATTTTTGGACTTTTGAGCAGTGATGCAAGGATGAGTTTGATATTGGTGAGTAACGCTCGAGCCACGGCATCGCGTCGTCAGCGTTGTCGGCGTACAAAATAGTTGTGTTGAACATACAATTATCTTATACTAATAATAGACGAGAGGGTCGGTACATTACATTCGCCTGACAAAATTTTTCCTTTTTTATTGGGTCGCTCCTAAAACAGTTTGCCCATCACTAGTATAGGTTATAGAAAAGATGTTTCCAACAAAAGTTTTATAACCTCCAGCCGAGCAGATTGAAACTACGACATGGTTTCATGATCATATGGCAAACTATGGATACCGGTGTTTAGTACGTGGGTATTTTTGAAATAAGGAGCAGTTTCAATTTCTGTTTTATACAAAAAGGTAAGTCGGACCTCGATGACTTTTTAATATGTTGTAAACTGTCTTATTTGACACTGTATGCTAAGAAGTTAGTAACAAAAAAGTTTCTTCGAAGTAAAGTTAACCCAAACCCTTTACTGATTATAATTGCAAAAGATCTGAACGTAAGCTCATTAGTTTGTGGTCTAAACCGTTATCTTCGCAGCATGCATAACACTGTTTCTCTATTTATGTTACCAATAATGCTGTTTGAACGTAAACAACAGAAAAATTACAAAATTTTATGAAGTTCATTATAGACTTCCAAACCGATGTACAACTTGTACTGCGTCGAAATTTTATTCAGAACCTTATGTAACCGAAATTGAATATGAATGGAGATTAGCAGGCGGCGGAACTTTTCGAAAGTACAAAACAAAGTTAGGTGCTAGAGATACACTTGACTGAATTGCTCGCACTAGTTGGTATGTTTATTCTACGAAGAAATTAGATGAACACGGATGAATACCCGAACAAGTATCGTCTTATCGATCGCTCTTAACTCGAGGACCCTTTGCTCGAAGTCGTATTGTTTTTCAACCGTGACAGAAGATAAATGATTATGGGTGATTTACAATGTCAGTTATGAAGTTCCCACATCTGGTCGTACAGTAAAAGCTGGATAAGTGCACGAAAAGTTTCGCTGGATAAATACAACACGACTATCCCCTCCACATAGGGGGATCCCCCTTGGCGAACCTCGACGCTCGACGAGGGAGCAGTGTAACATGATACCGCCCGAATGTATCGGTGAGGCAATACTAATTGGAGGGTCCGCCGTTTTCATTTTCGGTCTTTTTCGGTCATTTTTTTTTAAACCTTTGCTAACGTATTTCTGAGATTTTTCTGATTAAAATGATACCAAACACGACATAGTTTGAATTATATTTACTTAAAATTTAATATATTTGCTTACCACTTACATAATTTAAACATTTCGTGTTTGGTATCATTTTAATCAGAAAAATCTCAAAAACACATTGGGAAAAGTTAAATTCAGAAAAGTTACTAAATAAAAAAGTTTATTGTTGCATTAGCAATGCGTCGCTTTGTTTGCTTGCTCTCTCTGTCTCTTCTACTGTCTGTTCTTATCTACGTTCGCGCTCGACTGGAGCCGCCGAATGTAAACACCGATTCGCCACCTCTACTTCATAAGAACGACATCGGTCGCGACCTTTGCATTTAAGCCTTACGACGGTGTCGAAATTATGCTTCATTTATCCAAATGGGTGGCGATTCAGTGTTTTCATGCGGCTCCAGCTGAATGCGAATTCCTAAGAGCGACATTCGGTCTCACGACTTGAGCATTTAAACCTTGCGAAGGGTTCGATTATGCTGCATTTATCTCGCCGAGATGTTGCATTTATCCAACCGGGTGTCAATTCAAAGTTTCATGCTGCTCCAGCTGACCGCGAATTTAATCTAAATCTACGGCAGCGCGATGTCCCAATCAAAACTGCGAATTCCTAAGAGCGACATTCGATCACGGCATGAGCATTTAAACCCTGGGAAGTTGTCAATTATGCTGGATTTATCCTGATGAAGTAACACCGCATCGACACCCAGTTGGATAAATGCAACATCACGGCGGGATAAATGCAGTATAATTGACCCCTTCGCAAGGTTTAAATGCTCAGGTCGCGACCGAATGTCGCTCTTAGGAATTCGCAGTTTTGGTTGGGACACTGTGCCGCCGTAGATTTAGATTAAATTCGCGGTCAGCTGGAGCAGCATGAAACTTTGAATTGACACCCGGTTGGATAAATGCAACATCTCGGCGAGATAAATGCAGCATAATCGACCCCTTCGCAAGGTTTAAATGCTCAAGTCGTGACCGAATGTCGCTCTTAGGAATTCGCATTCAGCTGGAGCCGCATGAAAACACTGAATCGCCACCCATTTGGATAAATGAAGCATAATTTCGACACCGTCGTAAGGCTTAAATGCAAAGGTCGCGACCGATGTCGTTCTTATGAAGTAGAGGTGGCGAATCGGTGTTTACATTCGGCGGCTCCAGTCGAGCGCGAACTTAGATAAGGACAGCCAGTAGAAGAGACAGAGAGAGCAAGCAAACAAAGCGACGCATTGCTAATGCAACAATAAACTTTTTTATTTAGTAACTTTTCTGAATTTAACTTTTCCCAATGTGTTTTTGAGATTTTTCTGATTAAAATGATACCAAACACGAAATGTGTAAATTATGTAAGTGGTAAGCAAATATATTAAATTGAAAGTAAATATAATTCAAACTATGTCGTGTTTGGTATCATTTTAATCAGAAAAATCTCACAAATACGTTAGCAAAGGTTTAAAAAAAAATGACCGAAAAAGACCGAAAATGAAAACGGCGGACCCTCTAGTTAGTATTGCCTCACCGATACATTCGGGTGGTATCATGTTACACACTGGTCCCTCTATAGCTATAGCTCTCCTGTAGCTTGGGCCTCTCTGTCTCTTCTACTGTCTGTCCTTTTCTTTGTTCGCGCTTGGCTGGAGCCGTGATGTAAACAAGAATTCGGCACCGCTACTTCATAAGAGATGCGCTTGAGCCCCGAACTGTGTCGTATTTATCCAGCTTTTACTGTACTCTTTATTTTCTCAGGGAATCATATCTTCCGTATTGTTGCATGGTAATCGATATTTATTTATTACTTGAACGGTTTCGTCAGTTTTATTGAAAACGTATAATTAACGCGAAGCCTCTAAATCAACGAAGTATAAGGTAATATCAGATGAATACTCATTTGTAAATATGAAATATTCCATTGAAAGTGAAATGAAACGACTGTATTCCTGGGATACACAAAGAATGCGAGTTTGATTTGTCAAACGGCAAGAGTCATGCCTCCGTTCGCACGTATTTTGAATTCTAACACGCTATGTATTGAGTCACATATTCAAATCGGAACTAACAAGGGAACATGTCGAACCCGTACACGCTGATTTTTATGAAACTTACATGAGAGGTAGTCCTTGAAAAAATATATGACACGTATTTTTTGTATCACCCCTTCTTTGTACCGAAGGGGTGATGATGCATTTTGAAGGGCTGAAACTGTATTTTTTGGATTATCTTGGTAACTAGAGAATATAAATAATTTTTTTCTAAATTATGCATTTTTCAACTGAGAATTTACTTGAATAAGAAAAGTTGCTACGAAGAATGCTAGTGTTTGAGATATAACGATCATCGTTGTGAAAGAAGTCCGTTTCGGTCGGAGTTTTGTGCAACCCGAGAGAATATTAAACACCAAATGATAATTGTTAGCGGCAGAAACCAAAAAATTCCAAAAACATGAATCTATTGATTTGGATTATAGATTATATTGGTTCTTAGGGCTTTAAATAAAAACACTTTGTTTATAAGCTAATGGAATAGACTAAGACTTTATTATCTAAATATATGAAGAGGGTATGTCTTCTCTCTAATAAGGCAACATTCCGAAGTGTAAATCACCGATTTTTATGAAATTTTAGTATGATATAGTTTTCGCGAAAATATTCGACACGTATTTTTTTTATCGGCAATCGTCAACGTTGAAGGGGTTAAACCGCCCTCAAACTTGGAGTTGCGAAACTTATTTTATCAAATATCTCGGAAACTGTTAGAAATATGGAAATTTTGTACAGAATGAAAATTAACACTTTTTGATGGCGAATCCGATGGTGTAAACATTTTTTAAAAAATCCGTTTGTTTAAATAATATGGTAAAAAATATAATTGTAAATACAATAATTTTTTTTTGTAACATAAATATCGAATTCCTAATTTATCCGTATTTCATGTTTGACAATATAGTTTGCACAAACAAATATTCAAGAAAATGCATTGACATGTAACTGAAGTAATAATGAAAAAAATTGTATTTTCTAACATATTATTTAAACGAACGGAGTTTTTAAAAAAATGTTTAGACCATCGGATTCGCCATCAAAAGGCGTTAATTTTCACTGCCTACAAAATTTCCGTATCTCTAATAGTTTCCGAGATATTCGATAAATAGGTTTCGCAACCCCAAGTGCGAGGGCGGTTTTCACCCCTTTAACGTGGACGATTGTCGGTAAAAAAATATGTGCCGAATATTTTCACGAAAACTATATCATACTAAAATTTCATAAAAATCGGGGATTTACACTTCGGGATGTTCCCTTGTAAGAGTGAAAGTCACAGAGTGAGGGTCCAAAAGAATTTAGCAAAGAATTTTCGGTTTTAACATAAAACAGGCTGCATAGCTACACAGCTGCAACCTCTTGCGCATTCCAAGAAGAAAATATAGCACTTGATTTTTGTATGTTCAAAATATACTATGTTCGTTGAAACATAGAAAACAAACAGCGTATGTGCACAAAATTAATTCAATAGCGGAAGAATGTTTATCAGGAAAAAATAAGTGAAAAATTCAAATTTTTAATGTATTATCTAAATAAATAATTTCTCTGAATTTTGTTTTCATGTAGCTAAATTCTCTGTTAAAGTACATACAATTAAAATATTTTGTTGTATCCTCTACTTACCGAGATATCCCAAAAATGCATGTTCGACCTTCAACTTTGAGGGGTAATTTCACCCCATCAATATTGACGATGGTCGATAAAAACAGTACGTGCCAAATAATTATCGATAACTCCATCTCACGTAAGTTTCATCAAACTCGCCATGCACGGATTCGATATGTTCCCTTACAAGTGAGAGATGCCCCTGTACCGTCCCGTTTCTTTTCTTTGTCTATCCTCACAATATACAGTCAGCCAACAGTTAGTTCTAGTTTCATTTTTTTTGTCATTATTTTATAGGAACTCTTGAAATCATTAAAAATAATTTTATAATGTACTAAACATAATATCTTTCCTCTTGTATTTATAAAATTTTATTTCATAACAGTATGCATCATAACTCGGTACGCTGAGAATACAATTTTCATAAAACGCAGGACGAATCAAACTGATTTATATTTTACTTACTTCTGAGTTTCTCTTAATGTGTTTTCCATATAACGCGGTACGAATTAAGTTGCGTGTTAAGTTTAATTAATCAAAACTGCGAATTCCTAAGAGCGACATTCGATCACGACATGAGCATTTTAACCTTGGGAAGTTGTTAATTATGCTGGATTTATCCCGATGAAGTAACACCGCATCGACACCCAGTTGGATAAATGCAACATCACGGCGGGATAAATGCAGTATAATTGACCCCTTCGCAAGGTTGAAATCCTCAGGTCGTGACCGAATGTCGCTCTTATGAATCCGCAGTTTTGTTTGGGACACCGCGCTGCCGTAGATTTAGATTAAATTCGCGATCAGCTGGAGCAGCATGAATCTTTGAATTGACACCCGGTTGGATAAATACAACATCTCGGCAAAATAAATATAGCATAATCGACCCTTTAGCAAGATTTAAATGCTAAAGTCGCGACCGAAAAAACTTTGTCTATCACTGTATTACAAGGTTATTACGATCAGCAGGACCTCAAAACTAAATATATACATATAATTACAATACTAAAATATATACATATGATTTGATATAACAACGAAAAATTATTCATTCATTTAGTCGATCTTACATTCCGATCTGTTTAAATAATAAAGATGTTCACGTTTTACAACTGCTGAAAACGTTAATATATCTGGTACTGCCATAGGACGTGAGCATCCATTTTGGACTGTTAGCCGTGGACGTGAACATCACGTCCGTGTACGTTAAGCGGTTAAAAAATCCTTGTTAGATATTTATTGTTAGACGGGACTGAAACTGGAATTATAGAGAACCTATTTATCCTTGGGCCAACCAAACAAACGTGTATTGTCACGTTTAGCAACATTTAGGAAAAGTGAAAATAACGTTTTAATAAAAGTTTACTTTAAATGTAATTCGTCTCAGAAGAGGTTAAACAGTCGCTGGCTTTGAATGGCAGACTTTGCAACATCCTGCTTACTCAGCAGGCTCAGTCCTCAGAGACTATTATCTTTTACGTTCACTTTGAAACGCTTATGGGCGTTGAGGCGCAATAAAAAATGACGAGCCTCATTGTCGCGAAATTAACATACTTTGTTTGAAACAGTTAATGTACCGCTCCGCTCTAGTACCCCTCTTCTATATCGCAAACGTACGTTATATTCTTTCGGCGTAAAACTCAGAATTCTGACTGAACATGCGGTTCATGTAACAGTAAGTACCTAACAACTGTCAGGTAGAAATTTAACGTTATTAATTCAATTCCATCGTGATGTTTGCAAAGTAAACAAATAAGCTTTAGTCAAAGATTTTGCGACATCATGTACCGTCACTAGTGTTTCACAATTTTTCAGTTTTGAAGGGTTTCTCAAGAAGTTCGAAAATGTTACGGTTGGAATACTTATTGCAGAATCATCACAGCCGCGTAACATTTGAATCTAGTAATTTCTGAGACATAGATAGCTACTCAGTTGATGAACGTGATAAAATTAACAATAGATAAATAATAAAAATCGAAATATGATCGATAAACACAATGCAGAACTTGTCTTATTTTATTGTTATCTATTTTTGCGGTGAGGTGTTCGTCTTTTGTTTTACATTCCACAATCTCTGTTATGCTTTCTCCGTCTGCGGAGCTTTATTGCATAATTCACAGTTATATCATATACATTATATTATCACTACTTCACCATTTTTTATAACACAGTAAACTATCAGTGCCGCTTCCATACTTGGATTTGACAAACTTGAATAACAAGATTATATTAATGAATGCAACTATCAACTGGACACTTCAACGCCATTAAACATTTCCTTTCAGGTGCACGTGGAATCTCTCGTTTATTCATCGTTTATTTCAGGAAGAAATTGTTCATGATTATTTACATACAATAAATGCTTCATATTTTGGTAGAATAAGCAGTATAATATTTCAATTAATCCCTGTTGCACATAATAACAAAAAGTACTGTGTCCAAATATTAAATTGAGTAGCTATTTATGTGACTGAGTCATTGAAAATTGTATTTTTCGTATTCGCTCAATGAAATGCAATTGTTCGTCGTTTAAATAACATTGGACTTTGTGTATAATCCCATCAAATATCACCAATAACCACCAAATTTTATTCTATATTTTTCGTTTTATATCGAATTCTTTCATTTAATTCAAAGTCCAGTAAAAGGAATGTAGTTCACAATGGTACACGATACCCCATTACTACTTAAAACCTGATGACCAAACCCTGCATCACATTTATTTTCGTGACTGATAGGTTGGATTACATCTATGAGTAGAATCGCATGACGAAGAGAGTGAACGCATAGACGCGTTACAGACCGAAAAAGACGCACTTTCGTTACGTTGTCATGTGAACGACGAAAGAAGTGTTTTGTTTTCCGTTGTCATTCGTCGATCTCAGGTTTCCAGGACAGGCTTGGTGGGGACAGGCGGTGCAAGCGACACTCTCCACTTATTCTGGTGGAAAATTGTCTTGGCACCTCAGGGGTAATTTGCTCTGATTCGCCCGACGGATAGGGACATCCCTCACCCTCACGCATTTTCGATTGCGACGCGCTATTGGCAGAAACAGCTACGCACACAAATCACATTGCGTGACAAAGAGAGAAAGCGACAGCCGTGAAACTGAGTGCGACAGCACGAAGTCGAGCGTGAATGTCGAAGCATTGGCGTACGCACGAGATTTTTACAATCAGGATAGGTAGATACCGATGTTATCGACTTGCATAGACCATCATTTTTCAGATCGGTAAATCAGATTTCGGTCCGACAATTTGGAATATTAACACTATGACGTCCGGCGACACCACAGTGGTGACTTTCACAAAGTATCGCTCGGCGGCCGGAGACACCACAGTGGTGATCTTCGCAAAGTATCGCAAGACGGCTGGCGACACCACAGTGGTGACCTTTGCTTCGTATCATTTAACACTAGATTTACGGGCGTTAAATCGGTCACACTTAAATATATTAAATAAGAGCTTTGAAAAAAGAGGGATCAACGGGGAAAGACGAAGATCGGTTAAGTAATTTGTATATTATAAGATACAAGTGAAATATTGACTGTACCACGTCTCTATGAATTTGGAAACCGTTTTAAAAAAAGTAGGAATCCGTCAATTTGACGGCTTCCGTAAATCTAGTGTTAAAAGAGAAATACTAAGTATGTACCGAAGAAAATGTAATTAAAAAAATATATATTTCAAAAAAATTTTACATTTATTTACATATGTACATTTTCATAAGAATAGGTGAGGCGGATTGAAAACTCGTGAGAACTACCGATGAGATTAGAAAAACTTGAAATTTATCGTCTCCCAATAACCTCAAAAACAGCCGGCGACAAGCGAAATAACAGAGTTAGTGGTGCCGGCGCCAAGCGAAGAATTGTTTAAAAACAGTGCGGCCGGCAAAGTGTTAATATACGTGAAAGTACGACTATGCAAAATGATACGTCCCGAGGCTGAGCGCCACAATTCCAGGAAATAAGAGGACGGCACACGCGGGCTATAGGGAGGGGGTAGGCGGTGCGAGAGCATTCTCCCCTTCCGTCTCAGGTGCTACGATGCCCTTCCAGCATAATACACCGTGTCTCATACCGAGACTCTCTGGGCTCTGCAAACAGTAGATGTCATAGGCAAAAACGAATGTTGCGCATCGTATGAGGTCGGGGTAAGAGGAGAGTGCCGCTCGCACCGCCTATCCCCACCATATCGGCCCTGGAAATCTGAGATCGACTAATGACAGCCGAAAACGCAACACTTTTTTTGTTGCTCCCATGAAGACCCAACGAATGTGCGGCTTTATTGGCCAGTCACATGTGAGAATCAAAATGACGTCAGAACGAGGGATGTCTCTATCCGTCAGGCGAATCAGAATAAACCAGAGGCCATCTTTCGTTCTTGCGGGCTGTGTGTGAGATCAAGTAGAATAGGACGATGGCTCCGAATCATTAGTGTAACCTTATTCAGACGACTTTTGAACCACTAAGTATATCATATATTGCACTGTTCAAAGCACGTTTTCGGTGTACAGGGTGTATGAGAATTATTTGTCACAGCGTACCAGATACTGTTCTAGCCGAGGCGACAGCAACTGTTTTCGGCTGCGGGTAACAATCAGCAAAATTGTGACTATGAACAAGACGTTACGGGTCAATGGTATTTTCATTTTAAAACAGTGTTTTAGTGTATAATAAGGTAAATTTTATTGAGAAAGTAATTATAAGATACTTTGAAAATATAAAAAATCAATACTATAATTGTAATTGCTATAAAAATAAATATGATTGTCAAGTTTTAGTTCATTAATTTATGAACTTCATTCATAAACGTTCACGCGGCGGTAACAATGTATTATTCGGCGAGAGAACACCTGGCGCTTCGCTACTGCAGTCTTTTAATAAAATTTTGAGACTGTAAAAATCGCTGATGCACTAAATGTATCTCCTTGTAGACTTTGTCGGGTTTGCCCGGCTACAGGCGTAAAACGCACGAGAAATAACCTGACAGCAAAGTGTTAATATTATTTTTTATATTTTCTCAAAGTGTTCGCTTCCTGTTTATGTTTTATCATTTACTTTTATATATTATAGTGTATTTGTGGAATTCAAGTAGATCATTTGAAATTATCAAATGAGTCACTTGGTGACCCACGGGTAATGGGTTGCCGACATCTGTTCTAGACCTTTGGATCGGTGGACATTTGCAAAAATAATCCACCGCAAAATTCTTAAAAGAGTTGCAAATTAAAATCAAATTTTTCTTATTAGCTCATCGCATTCGTTTCGTTGCGTAGGTAATATTAAGTGTATAAATAAGTTCGATGCCTTTTCATCATATAATCGACGTTTATTTATAAAAAGAAGGAATGCAGTTTACGTGCACCACTGTTCTTATTTGGAGTCGCATGTATCAACAAGTGGGATTGAAAGCCTTAAATATCGTAAATAATATTATAGCAGTGTCGTGATTAAATGCTGAATTACAACTGAGTTAAGATAATGCTTTCTTTTTACAACGCTAAAGGAAACATGTTTTCTCATAGAACAATCTGCCGTTAACATAAGAAAAACCCCATCTTCTCATGGAACGTGACCGGAGATTAAATTAGGTGACGAATCCCCGGAAGGATTTGCCAAAATAAAGCCAACGACGATGTTGCATGATAAAACGTTGGAGGGCGAGATTCCATAACGCCAAAATACAATTTACTTTACAACGAAAAGCGCCGGATCAGTATTCGTTATAAGCAAGAACAGTTGGATTACATGTCAGTGCAGTATCTGCGATGGTGAGACAAAAAAGTTCTTTCGTCTTAAACATTTTAAAAGGAAGCCGAAATTATGAGGGCGCATATGAGACCTTGCTGTTCTCCGAACTCCGCCGGTGCAGCAACGTGATTTTTTCTGCTCCGTAAAGAAAGAAACGAAACGAGCGAGCGTCTCGACGCTCGACTTTGCTGCCTTTGAGTGCACTTCAATGCTCTTCTAAAGCGCCTAGTTCTCTGTAGCTCGAGAAAAATTGCGCGCAAAAATTGCATCTGTAATGCACTCGTTGATGCAGCCATTGTAGGTGGACAATCTAGACTGTATCTTTCGTCGTACAAATTTGAACCATTTTAAGGAAGTTCGAAGATAAAGAAGAATCTTAGAATCTCTAAGAAATAAAAGAAAGAGATTTCATTTTAACTAAACCTCTAGAGGAAGCAGTTTAAAAAAAATACAAAAATTATAATAACGAATTTTTTTTAATAAAGTTATATCAATATACAATATCATTTTCTGGAAGTTAAGTAAATAGGAATGAAGATTTCATACACTGGGGGAGTAAGAAAGAAGCAAGAGTGGCATTATCGTCAACGGAAAGCGGAATTGAATCTGTGCTGGAAGGAGTAGAAGAAGACATAGACAACGGTTTGGGCACTGGAATAACAATAATTGTAAAGTGTGATGACTTAAATGCAGTGAGGTTACCAAAAGGGGCGAAATTATAAAACAAATTCTAAACTGTTACATAGGAAATGTTATTATATCAGAGAAGCTGTGATAAATCAGAATTTAGGAATATTGCATGTATCGAGTAAGGAGATAACTGTAGGTTGTTTGACAAAATCTTTGAGCGTTTGAAAATGTGAAGAAAATTTTGAAAACTAGAAATCAACAGAAACAAGGGGGGTAAGTGTGTGAAGTTTTTTTTATTATGAATGCTTGATATCAAATGAATGAGTGATAGAGAAAAAAATAACAGTGACACCTAGAAATGAGAGCATAAAGTGTGTATAAAAAATAACAAATGAGTAATTGTTTATTTATGACCCGTGAGTAAGTGAACGAATGTCCATGGTTTTTAATTGTATAATTTATCTTATTAAATATTTTCAACACCAAGACCGGTGCCTAGATGTCCTCGTACAATCTCTCTTTGCTTTTCGCAAGGACTCCGATTCGTCCTTAGGGAACCTTATTAACAAAGCCCCAACATGCCGATTCTTCCTCCCATTATCACACACTTTTTGGAGCATCAACAGTGGCAGAATAATATCGAAATGGGAAGACAAGGAATGTTTCTTGTCAGTCAGAAATTGACATTCTCATCATTCACACCTCAATTTCAATCAGTCTTTGTTGTCCATACTCGCTAGAGGTCATATTTGTTATTTGTTAAAAAGGCAGGGTGCAGTGGATATAACAATGGGTGCACTACAGTTATAATGTGGCTTATTCCTTAATACTATTAATAATTTATGGGTTATTATAAATTAAGATCAGCATGGATACTTTTATCTACACAGGTTGCACATTAATAAAGTAGAAAGATAAGCTGAAGTGCCTGTGATACCAGGCCTTACGATTAGACGTATACAGTACATAATAGGAATCGCCAAGCGCAAAACGGGAACAGCAAACGGCTTCAATTTGTTATATTTTGATATAGTGTTCAGTGTTCCGTGTACACTCGTCGCTGTTAACCCTTTGCGCTCCGAATTATTTTACTAAGTTTCTGTCAGATAAGCAAATATAGTATCAGAAAATTGTCTACCGTTGATTAGTCATTTTTACTTGATACCAGGAACAATTTTAGGTACCGCAGGATATTTATGTTAAGATGCAAAATTATTGTTGTTTTCGAAAAGTCGATAATTAGTAGATGAAACGTTAAGAGCCATAGAAAGCTGTGTCGACTGTAGCTCGACATAGGAGTGCAAAGGGTTAAAATAAAATCACTCAACCAATTTCGGAATGCATGAAATTTATTTCGAAAGGAGCGGCGTAATTAGGCTTCGACAACTTAATTGTTCGACGAGTCATCTTGCTTTTTCTTGACAGCAACACAATTTACCAGAAATCAATATCATAATATGTACTCTATTTCCGTTGAGGTAGTTTTTACATTGTTAGTATATACGCAGAGCATATACTGAGGGACCAGAAATGAGGCGCTTGAGGGGTAATTTGCTCTGTTTCGCCCAGCGGATATGGACATCCATCCCTCTCCCTCATGCATTTTCGATTTTGACACGCTATTGGCAAGAGAGACCCGCACATTCATTGCATCGTCATATGAACGACGAAAGGAGTGTTTTATTTTCGGCTGTCATTCGTCGATCTCAGGTTTTCAAGACCGCCAATAGGCGGTGCGAGAGCAATCTCCCCTTCCGTCCCAAGTGACTAGTTTCTGGTCCCTCACTTTACCGTCCGTCGCACAGTGGAGTATTTGGCTCGAAAATGCGGGAAAAAGTCGGTTTCAAAAATTTTACGTAATTTGAAATTTTTTTACTGTCCGAAGTTGTTGAATATGTGGACAACAAAGCTTTACCACGATGTTACAAATACATCATGCATTTAGTAAGGATTTTTATATGTTTAAAAGAAATTATGTAATTTCTTGTGTTATGGATACATTTTAAGCAAGTACGTGATACAATTCCAAACAGTTTTTACTTTTTGATCAACGATATTTATGTAATTATTAATATTTGCAGATATCTAATAACTCAGTAATTATTTTACCATGATAAAGTTTCATTAACGATTTTGTTATAGTTCTGAGTGAGTCCCGATGCTCTTTTTGGTCTCATTACGTTCGTTAAAGATTAGTGATTATAAGCCAACAAAGTTTGATTCCGGATATGTCCGGATTGGAATTTTATAACTAATTTAGTACTAAGCAAAACATTATCTGAGGAAGAAATTTCTGATGCATTTTCGGATGAAGATTAACGGTTAGAATTTAAAAATGTTCGTTTATATATACATATATATATATATATACATGTATATATATATACATATATATATATATATACATATATATATATATAAACATAATACATATTCCCTTACTACAAATTTTGGAAATAATAATTTGCATCATTTGAATACAATTTATGTGTAAAATTCATTTTTCAGGTTTTCGGTGCAAATATACCACCATGGTTTCTTGATGATCTGAGGAAAAAATGTTGGAAAAAATTTTTTTTTCTGCGAAAAATCAATTTTTTTAATTTTTTAAATGTTAAAACATATTTTTGATGTTGTAATGTTATAGTTGATGTTAAGATGAATCTAACGACCTATTATATTATAACGTTGAGCCTATAAATATCTGTAAAATAGTTTTTTCCGCTTTTTCGGGCCAAATACCCCACTGTGCGCCGGCACACGCTCGACGGCGGACCTCACGTGAAAAATAAAGCGCCGCACATAACATTAGTAATCATTTAACCAGTTAACTGCGGAATTTATTTTAAAATCTCTCACAGGATGGGGAATTAAAATTAAGCAGCGGAGTGTATACACGTCGAACTCAATGCAAATGCTCCTGATATAAATTTGACGGTAAAGGGAAAACAAAGCGTGGAAATATTATATTTTTATTCGATAAGAAATTTACCATTTACTGTTGAAAGGGTTAACGCAGTAGAGCTCTGGATGGACGTGTATACACGTCGAACGCAGTTAACTGGTTAAAGTCAAAATCGAAAAACAAACCGAATTTCTGGTAAAAACAATAGAGTTTACGTTCGTTCCGAACTCTCATCTGGAATGCTTTTTCGTGTCTCTAATTATTTTAATGATGTCACCCGTGAGTTACCCGAAATGAAGCGTCATCTACATTCAATTTACCTCTTGAAGTACTTTCTTCTTTTTATTAACGAAACCAACACAAGATTTATAAATATACATATTTATGAAATAACAGCATGGATTGTAGATTACATTTGATTGCTATTATTATTAAGACTTTTTGCGGTATAATTAAAACTATAGTTTCAAGAGGTTTTTATGAATTTCCAATACCAAGAAACTGATCCTTAAAACGTGAACTCCTCATGTTCCTCCGTTCTGAATCGTTGAAGTACATCTCAAAATCTTATTCAACCGTCTATACTCCCTCGCAATTTTAATTTAATGCTTAATATGGCTGTGTTTCTATTCTCTGCTATAAATGATTGAATTTTGCCAAGTATATTTTCGTCCTTCGCAACTACAATCTATACGGTAAAATCCATCCCAATAATTTGTCTGTTACTAAAAGTTCTATTAATATTTTTTATCGTATTGCTACGTCCGTAACAAAGCTTATTCTATCTCCCATGAACATTCAGGGACAAATTCCATAATTTAAGAGCGAGTAACAGGAATGAAACCCAAAACGTTCTTTGTTAACAGTGGGGTGACACGAGAAAGTATGCTTCATGCGTTAAGATCGTAAAATGAGTCGAAGGAGTAGACCAAACTATGGTATGGCGAAAGGCGGTTGGCGACAAACCGATCTCACGGTCACTTTTCTCATCCCCTCGATGAGAATATGTTCTGAGAATAAGATCAGAGGTGCTGATTGTCCCTGCCTCAAAATTCAAACGCTGCAAGATGATTTCGAGTCTCGTCTTCCGACTCATGACCCAATAAAAATTCAAAACGTCCGTAATTTTAAACCGTAGAGTGGGGATGCGAAAGGGATATAAGACCCTTGGAAACTCGGGCGCGTACACACCTTTTTTCGTTTTAGTTAGAGCCTTTTCGTTATAGTTAATTCTTCAGTAGTTGATTGGAATATTTCGTTCATTCATTATTAACACTAGAACTACTAGGGCAGTCAAAATGACTGGTGTTGATTACTTATAAATATTTTCCAAATTTATAGAGAATCCATAGAATAGATATTTTGCGTCCATGTTATAAAACAGAAATTTCTGAATCACGAACTGTATCTCCGAAGGTTGGCATCAACTCCGTTAAAATAAAAGTAAGTTTTTTCATATTTTACATTCCGGCTATCAACCTTTCCCACCTTTAACCTTTATTACCTTTATTTATCTTCAACCTCACTTTGCGCAACCTCGCGTTCTTGGGTTCGGTCCCGTATAAAGAGATTCGGTTCTCTGACCAAAAAGGACCAGCGGTCTTTTCCGTCGGAATTGTTCGTAAATTGACTTACATCACTGACCACAGTTTTCCACGGAATCTTTGCCGGTTTCTCGTCTGTTAGTCTTAAATTCGTTTCGAACGTAATAGTATTTAAAAATGTACTCTAGAGTAATTAATTTTTGGGAACGATAAAAGTTCGAGTTATAGAAGATTTAACTGTTGTAAGATATAGCAATATTTTTGTAGCTCTTTCCAGTCCTAAGTAGGATATGGCTCGATGTAACTTTCCATTACAGTTAACTTCCCGCCGCTTTAATTTGAACTTCGGTATCTGAAAACGACTTTATATCTTCACCCAAATATCGCCGAATACCTGTAGCTACTGATGAGTAGCTGATTGAACCAACGATAGAGAATTTCACGAAATAAATTTCAGATATGTGATAAGGGATGGAGAAAATACTTCAAACTCCAAAGAGAAAAAATATCACATGATATTTTAACATTACCCAGAGTTTACACGTTTGCATGTACATCTTTCTGAATCTCCATTACATCCATTGTATTCCCGAATCCTAATTAAGTTCAGTTTATTTAACTTGTAAATAGATCTACAAGGAATCTCTTGACTTGTATTTCAAGGCACAAATATTTCTAAATCTCCTAGATTTACACCGACCGCCTAAGAATAACGATTGCAATGGAGTTCATCGTACAGTACGTTGATCAACATGATCGTGTTACGAGTTTAACAGCCGCCAGTATATTTGATGTGTACTGAAATCTTTTAAGTTATTTCAGAACACGATGTTAAGATTAGATCTACCAAGGCAGCTAAAATGACTTCTCAATTTCTATGAAAGATTCACAAAGTTTCTAAACCTGCTACCCTTTAGTTTTTCTGTATCTAAAAGTTTGGGTTGAGAGGTTTACACTTAGGTCCTTAACTTAATAAATTGCACGCCGGCTAAATATCAGCCGCCAAATTTGTTATATTTAATAATGTTGCCATTTAAATCAATATCAGATTTAATTTCGTTAAGTGATGCACAATTTAAACGCAGTAATACTGTCTTTATTGCCCACTTTACCGTTTCCTTCAAGACAGAACAATATGACAGATATTGATCGACCAAATCTACAATCAAGTATTTGAAATCCCGCATTATCGCGGGACCGGCGTACAATGTGTTAAAATAAGCTGTTACATTGTTCAAGTTTCTTTTACACATTATTACTTTTCTTTTAATATATTTACTTATTACATCTAAACATATTGAATTATGGTAATTTCCGGTAGTCTTATTGTTAGTGTTAAAACGTAAGATCATAAAATCGAGGTATGACGCTGTGAAATATAAATGCGATAATTATGCGATGATCTCATGAGTCATAATAAATGGAATTATTTAAGATCAGGCACGGGTCATCGTTTTTTACCCATTATCGTCGGTTGTACTTGATTGAATACAGGTAATTTTGGTAAGCAAGAATGAAGGAATATTCCAGGCGGATAAAATGAGCAAAACTTTATGTAACAACAGATCATAATAATAATCCCCCTGAAGGAAATAAAATCATCCCTATTGTTCATACTTTCTCTCATTTTGTGCTATTGTGTATTTTCGTCTTATATGCAGCTAAATTCTCTGTTAAAGGGCACACAATTTGAAAAGAAAATTATTTTTTTATGTCATCTAGATACCGAGATATTCCAAAAAATGCATTTTCAATCCTCAACTTTGAGCGGGTATTTACCCTCTTCAATATGGACGATAGCCGATTAAAAAAAATATGTGCAAATATTTTTTCAAGAACTAGCTCTCACGTAAGTTTCATCAAAATCTCCGAGTAAGGGTTCGATATGTGCCCTTGTGGGTTTAACACAAGCAGATCAAACTCGCGGCCCACAACGACTGTCTTTGTGGCCCGTCAAGACAGAAATGTCAAGTGTCAGAAAAAAAACATTAATTTTGTCGTTATACTTGTTCTTTTTTATTTTCGAAATAAGCCTATATTCCTATAAAAATTGAAGTTTTCATTTTTTTCGGCCCAGATAAACTTAGACATGGTTTATTTGGCCCGTGTTAGCCTTTGAGTTTGACATGCTTGGTTTAACACGCTGAACGCCATGAGGGTCACCAGTGACCGACGCTTTTAAATTCAATGAAATTTCATATGGCTTTTAAATTGCAATATTTACATATTTTCTGATACATTCAATATTTAAATATTGGCATGAAAAAGGTAAAGTTCTGCTAACTACATATTTATTTGTGCCTTTAAACTTTTTGCTTTTTAAAAGATGTGATTATAATAAAAAAAGTTTACTTCAGTAAAAATGATAAAACTCGCTAAATATCAGTGGCGTTCAACGTGTTAACTGTGAATAGCTAAGGTCCACAGGTATGTCCTTATATACGGTACTGGGCCTGCCTGATCGGAGGTGGCATTTCATAAAGTTGGAATGAGAAGATGGGTTTTTCTTGAAAGTTAGAGAAAGTTGCAAGTACTGAGGAATTTTCAGAGATATTAACACTAGAACTACCGGCATTAAGTCTGTTATATTTAAATATATTAAGGGGTTACGCCACCATGGCGCCCGGAAAAATAGGTATAAAAATAAACACTTTTTTTGACGCAGCCGTTAAGTATATAAAATGTTCTTTAGTTTACACACATATATAGTAGTTTTATGAACAATTTGCTATGTTAATGATTAAAAAATGTTAAAAAATGACGGAGATATGAGGCGATAAGTAGGACTCTCTTTTGAAAACCCTTACTCACGGTGTATGTACATGATTTCTCTGTTAGGCATTGTTTGAAATATAAAAAATTGTTGTTTTCTTATTTATAAGGGTAATAGCTAAAATGTGACGTAGGGAAAATTTTTTAAAAACTTTTTTGTAGAAATAACAGCTATTTGAAAAAAGAATTCGTATTTGCATCGAGATGTTGAGTTTAAAAACTGTATAACTTTTGAACATGGCATCCAATCAAAAAAATCCTACGTCACCTTTTAGAGAATATTATAAACAACAATTGTTGTAAATTTTAACCAAATCGGTTGAGTAGATATTGAGATATCGTGTACACCGATTTGAAAAATGTAGTTTCGAGAAAAACGCAAGAGTCCCGCTACGGCAGGTCCTAATTGTAAGATTCATGATTTCTTACTCCGGCGCGCTCACTGCTAATTGCTATAACATTGGTAATAGTTTGAATTTTGAAATGGTTAAACGCTTAAAATTTTCCTAAAAATATAAGCAATTCATCTAGCCAAAAAAAAATCGATTTTTTGAAAATCTCAAGGTGGCGTAACCCCTTAAATAAGTACTTTGGAAAGAGTGGTATCAAACGGTGGAGAAGATGATTGATTCAGTTATTTATGTTTTATAAGATGAGCGTAGAATATGTACTCTATGGTTCCCCGGTAAATTTAGATAATTTTTGTAACAAATGAGAAACCAGTCACTTTGACTGGCTTGGTAGTTCTAGTGTTGAGCAACGCGATTTTTTGTATGTGTTCAGTAGATCGTTCGGAAAGGACACCGATAAGAGAATGTCACGGTTTGACGGGCATGACAAAGAAATTCTCCGCCGATTGTAACTCTTGGTTTTTATGAGGGTCTCCGAAAAGTATCAGGCAGTAGGTAACAGTACTTGGGCAGGCTAGTCTACTGGGAGTAAGGGGATGGGAAGGGAGTTTCATTACAGTATTAATGTAGTCAACTTGCGTGACGAACGTTTTATGATGTATTCCGAGCAGCGCACTATTGCACGGATACAACAGCCAATACGATGACGAAAAATCTTACGTCACTGTCGCGTAACACACAACGGATGGTATAACGCGTTATTTTCATTTGAACACGCAATGAAAGATCAAAAGCGAAATCCGTAATAAACGTGATGTCACCTCGGAGGAACGATAGGTATCATTAATATTTTGGGGGAACATTTATACGTGCTAGCTTAATTTATCCCATGTTTTCTACATGATTCTCAACGCCCATGTTTGTAACTAGGGATTGCAATACCGGTATACCGGGATACCGAATACCGGTATTTTGAGTCATTTGTACAATTTTGTAATACCGGTATTCACAAGTTTAAATACCGTTTTTTCGGTATTTACTAGAAATTTGTTAAATTGCCTCCACTATATGTTTAGGTGCAAATCAGCAATTGTGCTATGCTCATGGAATTAAATTAGGAGTAATAGATGTATTATACGAAAAAAATAAAGAACAGAAGAACCCAAGTACTGTGGATACAGAAACTTCTGATTCCGACTTTGAAGAGAGTGAGAGTGAGAGTGATACTGACAATGAAAATAATGACAATGTAATTGTTGAAGAAGATATTGCTAATGAGAATGAAATATTAACACATCAAGAATTGCTTCCTATAATTAATAAAGTTCGAAAAATTGTTAAGATATTTAAACGTTCCCCTAGAAAAATGCCTTATTACAAAAATATATACTAACTGATAATAAAACATATGTTAATATTAGATTATAAACACGTTGGAAGAGTTTACTCCTAATGATGGAACGATTTTTGAAACTGAAAAATCCTATCCAAAAAGCAATAATCGACTTAAACCTGCAAATTAATTTTTCCGATAGTGAATTCGACTTAATGTCCAGAACTGTATTAGCTCTACTTCCAATAAAACTGGCTGTGGAAGCATTATGTTGGAGAGATTCTAATTTATTAACAGCTAATGCAACAATAAATTTCATGCTGCAATCACTGAAAGAACAGCACACATCACTATCTGAAGAATTATATATCACAATGAACAATCGCACAGAAGAAAGGCATACCGAAATAGAAAATGTCTTACGGTATTTACATAATTATAATGATTTTAGAAATGAAAATGAAAAAAAAAGAAAAGAGACTAACCAATTCAAATTTGACCAAGTTTATAGTAAATTTTCTTAAAATTTTTTACCCACAAACCTATCCACATTCAGAAGAGTTCTGTGTTTTCTTTCTTTTTCTAAAATTCCTACTACCGGTATTAAAACCGGTATTCCGGTATTAAGATCTAAAAAATACCGAATACCGGTATTGAACTTTTGTTCCGATATTGCAATCCCTATTTGTAACGTTTGTAATACGATGTGAAGATACTCATGTATATTTCTGTGTGTGTGAACATATGTGATGACATATTTGAGATGACATTGACATCTCTCGAGGGACATTCCAGAAACTTTGAATGTTAAATGAATTAATTGATTTGTACATCAATTTATGCATTCGTTTACGTTTTTATATAATGAGTGAACGGTAAGAAGCAGGTTAGTTTTCAAGTAAAACGAGCAATGAAGATAATCTATACAAAAATATATAAAACTTTGTACGTTACGTTCCTTTTCTTCTTATTTTACTGAAACAGATTTGAACGGTATACTCTTCAAATAGCCTTCCGGGAACACCTGACTTGTTAACACCCGAGAAGAATGAATTTGTTGGAACACTTAAGCAAATTTCTCCGAAAAGATATTTAATACGGGTATCGAAGGAAAATAAGTGAAGTTTAGTTGTCTGCTTAGGATAAATCAAAGTGTAACAAATTCATAATTGATGTATAGCGAATTGTTGAAGCAGTTCGATGGTCTCGAACGCGGATACGTTTTACAGTTTATTACGTACGTACGTAAACAGTTTATTTGTAGAAGGTTTCACTTAGTTTAAGATCACGAAGCCCGAAATATACATAACAGAGCGACACAAGTGAACCCTGATTCCCCAAGTCCGAAAATCTCACCCTTGACTTCATCAATCTCACTTCAAAATTCATATTGAATCCCTGCAAATCCCACTACTCTGAAAACCCTTAGAAATATGCGGTTTGACCGGAGACAACACTCTAATATTCTTCAATCTATAGTAAACCTTTCTAGAACTCGGTTCAGAGCACTTCGACAAAACTACGACTACCAACAAGAACAGAAATAGAACATTACTCTAAGATTGCGTGTTAGTAGAAAATACAGTTACTTATTCAAACTAATATCGAAGTCCAACAAAAGAAATGCGAATCATCGCTCGTCAATTGTTTCTTACGATTCAAGCGGATCCTTCTTCTTGGTCCGACGCTTAGCCCTTTGCGCTCCGAGTTATATTACTAACTTTTCGTCAGATAAGCAAATATAATCTCGGAAAAATGTCTACCGTTGATTATTTATTTTTACTTAATACTAGGAACAATTGTAGGTACCACGAGATATTTATGTTAAGATACAAAGTTATTGTTGATTTCGAAAAGTCGATAATTGTTAAATGAAATGCTAAACGCCATAGAAAGCTGTGGCGAGTGTAGCTCGACATAGGAGTGCAAAGGGCTAAGACACAAGGCCGCGCGACGCATTGTCTCGACTTTGCTCTTCATCCGAACCTCGTGTATTCACGTGTGCATTATTTTCTGACTTGAACTACAAGTACTTCTACTGCCCTCGTTCATACGATATTACGATGGATGATTGATAAAAAATGATTAAGTGTTGCAAAACTGCCGTTCAATGATATAAAAAGAATACAAATTTTTCGTCTTTACTGCGCAGTGGCCTAAGGCGCCATGTTCTGCTCGATGCTTTTGTCGCGCTATCACCAAGTTACCCGCAAACCGACGCACAGTGGAACGAATCAACAATCTAGGTGGAAGAAAAATAACTCGAGAACCAATCATTTTAGAGAAAAATGTTATATTCAAAAGATTCACAGTATCGTTGGGAGGATATCGGTGCAATATTTATTTTTTATTTATTATATTTCTTCAATGTTATTTAAAGGTCAACTTCATTTTTTATATGGAATTCTATATTTTTCTTTGCAGATTTTCATTCTGAAGAAGAAATACAGACACTTTTGTAGAAGTCATTTTCTTGTTGGACTTTATGTTAAAATTCATGAAAGAAAAGACATAAAACATGGCACATATGAGCCGTTTATTTTGAAACTGGCATAAGTCATTTTCTTTTTAAATCAAGGAATTTAGGTTTTGGGTTTGAACGCGTTTAACTTACACTGGTCTACAAAAGTTGAACTTCTTTTTTTACACCTTATACAGGGTGGTCCACGTAACGTGTGCACCTCGAATAACTTTTAAAGTATGCGTTGCACGAAAGAATGTTATATACAAAAGTTACATGGTTCAAAAGGGTACACTATGTGGTGCATTTATTTTTTTATAGGTGGAGGCGTTTCGGAGATTTGAAGGTTAACTTTGTTTTTTTAAATGGAATGACATGTTTTTGTATTAACCATGAAATAGTACGTTTTCAGACGAGTTCAACGACCTATGACTCAAGGTCATCCAAGGTCAAACTTGCAGGGATATTGCAGAAAAGGTGTGCTCGTTTCATGTGTAATATAGTATGTATTCAAAATGATTACCTCTTACTTCAATGCACTTAACAATTCTTTGTGTAAATGATTAAACATATCAAAACAATTTTAATACATTTCCATTCTCACCACTATACTTAAGTACTATCGTTTAGCGGAGGATACCTTAACACGAATAGTAATGAAAGTAAACTGACTGTCGTGCAGAAGAGCACAGTAATAAATAAATACGTTTATTTTCATTTCGTTGATAATAACTTTGTAGCGGCACGGCAGGACTTCGTAATCAATGCATTTTTGCCGCATGCCGCTGCAACATCTCCATAGAGGATCTGGCGGATGGCAACGACGTTAATTGTCATCGAGAGCCGTAGCATTAATACTGGTGTATTTATTAACTCGCCAAACGAAGACGCTAAGACTTTGATGTTGCCCTAATTAATGCTGATATTGAAAACATGTTATTGTTTTGGTGTGAAAGTTCGTAGGCGCAAACTGAAGTACAAGTAAAACGAGCACACCTTTTCTGCAATATCCCTCCAAGTTTGAACTTGAATAACCTTGAGTCATAGGTCATTGAACTCGTCTGAAAACGTGCTATTTCATGGTTAATAAAAAAACATATCATTCCATTTAAAAAAACAAAGTTGACCTTCAAATCTCCGAAACGCCTCCACCTATAAAAAAAATAAACGCACCACATAGTGTACGCTTCTGAACTATGTAACTTTTGTATATAACATTCTTTCCTGCAACGCATACTTTAAAAGTTATTCGAGGTGCACAAGTTACGTAAACCACCCTGTATAGTTCCTAGGTTTTTAATTTATCTGTAGTATCGTCAATTTTGTAACGATAAGATGTAAACAGTTAGTTTTGTAGGATGTGATATAGTATAGTATAGTCAGGTAAGATTAATAGATCCAAGAAAAAATATTTTAAAAAATTTTGGAGGAGAAGAAAACCACATGAGGCGAAATTGTGAGTCGTGTAATGTCAGTCATCTCCAAAACTAACCATTCTCGAAACTCCCGAACACTCTTCCTTATTTGTCTTTTTTTCTAATTTATATACCAGTTAAATTAAATATTCGATAGATAAATTAAAGTATATAAGCAAAATGCAGATCTATTATAAAAAAATATCCACAAACGAACCAATGCAATTGACAAGTTCAGCACTCATAACACAAACGGCAAAGAATTTAATTTATCTCAGCGAACGAACTTACCCTTTGTCTACAATGATCGGCGTAACGAAGTCCAAAGTAATCTGTTTCCAAGATGTTGAGTTGCTTGCATACATATTCAAGGATGTATCTCCCTTTGTGCTGAGGCTGTAACAAAAATAGAGATTTTTAAATATTCATTTTGTAAAGATTAATAGAATTTAACAAATGTTAAATAGTTTATTTTTATTTGCATCAATTTCAATAATGGAATTTCCATTATCATATGTGTGATCCGGGATTAGCCATAATAGGTAGTTATCCTCATTCTTTGGATCTACTTGAATGATGAAATTTTTGAAAAAAGATAGAATTATCTCTTATGGTTTCAATTATCTGTCGCATCATAAAATCAGATGTACGGTATCATATTGAAGAGTATCAACAATGTCGTTTCAAATAACAAAATAAATTGTGTTTACAATTATTTTATTGCGAGGAAGGTTTTCGAGGTATGGCTACTAAGTTATTGTAGGTCACGACGTAAACGGAGGTGCATGAGGGAATGAAAAGATGGATGTAGGTACATACATATTGTGCATTATCATAAACTCACAAAGAGCTATACAGGATTACTTTATTTATATGAATATTTTTATTCATTCTGAACAATCAAAGACGATAAAACTGCAAAAATAAGTAATATAACGAGTACAGAAATATCCCATCGCTGTATATATTATTAATACAAATTTATAGTATTAAGTTTTTGTTAACGTTTGAAAAATGTTTGTAAACTACAGCTTGACGGAAGTTTTTCTATACGATATATAACATTTGTGACAGAATAACGTATGCAGCTTTAAAAATTGATTTTTCCATTGGATGCAATGCAAAGCAAGGAGTCCAATTACTGACAAAAATTGAAAAAAAAAATTGTTTGCAATGTTGGCCAGAAGGAAGAATGCAAGTTATACATTACTGTTTTACTGTATCTTGTACAGTTTCGTAAGTGTTCACGATAATATGAGACGTTTAAGTTTAATGAGATAATAGAAAGTAATATTTCTATGGGGAAATGTTCACACCCCTAGAACTGTTAATCAGCAGGGTAAATAAATGGTTACATTATTACAAAGCATCACGCGAATAGTAATTGTGCGAAATTTAATTTATTTTTAAAATTTTTTAAGTTCTAAACTTCTCTTGCAAGTTAATCTGACAGCACGTAAAACATTTCCAAACCGTTCGCAATATATTTCCAATAAGTCTGAAAAAGTTTCACCTGATATCCGAAAGAAAAACAAAATTTAATGATTTTTAAAAATTTCCCATATAAATCTTCATTTTACAAGGATTGATTCATTACTGTTACTTCTAACGCAAAAAGTACGGAAGCTTCTTTGCAAGAATCTACATTTCCAAGCAGCTTGCATTTTGGCACGACAAGATTCATTCCTGTATTCTCGCGAAACGACCGACTGCCCTATTTGTATTCTCTCACCCGAAAGTCTCGCAAAACATAGCGGTTGCAGAGGATGTGCGAAACACCGGAAGTCTGATAAAAGAAGGCGGAGTTCCGGCTGCTAGAAAATCTCACGATTTCGTAACTGTATATCGTACGTCGTGCTATGCCGCGATTGCTCTATTAATATCAGCCAGATTCCACATTAATGTTGCATCATACATGCCAGATACGGTTTTATAGACATTTTCCTACGACAATTAAATCGTTCGCGAGCCAAAGTATGCATCTCCCTTTTTCTGACCGGTTCATTTCGAAGAAAGTGTAAATAGGACCGGAATTTCTTTGTCTGTGCTTCTTCTCATCTCTGCGCTGTACGAAAGGTTTCTATGCCTGTATTTTCTGAATAAATTGCATTCGTTAAGACACGCTTTCATTTTACCCGAGTAACGCGATACCTTCAAAATTGTAATTAGACGTATGTATGTATAGTCGTTCCAAGTCATTCTAACATTCTACTTCGGTGAACATATCCTTTTGCATTGATTGTCTATTTATGCCAATTACTTTGAAACTGGCATAAGTCAGTTTATCATAACGAAAATGGTGATTTTTAATCACTATACGAAATCATTTATACCGACAAAAATATTTGAAATATTTACTGAAAATTGACAACAATATTTTTAAACAAGTTAAAACATAAACCTTACCTATCTCGATTTAAAAGGAAAGTGACTTATACCCCTTTCAAAATGAACGGCTCATTTTACCTATAGACCCCTTGACACTGTCGGAATTAAATATTGTTGAAGTACACCTATCCTCCGATTTACACGGAAGATAGATTCCTTAAAAAACCGTGTAAATCGAAATCGTGAATTTTGATACGTAAAACGGCGGAAATCGAAAACAAACTAAAACGTGTATAATTTAGTCATCTATTTCAACGTTAACCCTTTGCGGGCGGAGGCATCTTTGAATATTGAGAGGTAACCATTTATTTTGCGATCCAAAATCACCTTTTTGTCAGCAAGATAGGCTGTTAATGTATATACATTATAAATTACTATTTGTTTAATCATATTTCAACGGTTGTATTTCAATTTTTCAATTCTAACTGTGTATACAAGCAGCGATAAAGTGTAATTAAAATTTTTCTCAGACCACATATATGCGTCGCTAGTCCTCAAAGGGTTAAATACATATAACTAAAAGCAAATTTTTTTAAAAATCCCTTATGTTAAAAACCGTGTACAAGCGAAATCGTGGAAATAAAGTACCGTGTAAATCGGTGGATAGGTGTATTGAACTCCGTCCGTTTGGTATAGTGTTCTATTATTAAAAGATAAGGATTGTATGCACTATCCACAAGCTGAAATGGCACAGAGAAAAAAGGAACCGTCTAATATTAGACTGACTGAGTTGTTTCAGCGTCCAGTTGCACCCCTATTATTACCTATATGGATAAGTTGTCATTGTTCACTGAGATGATCATGTACAAAAGTCCAATACGTAAAAAAGGGCGTTAAGAGCTTAAATCAAACGGTTGTGAGAGAGGATTTAGAACACGTAGACCATTTTGTACCTTTGCATTGCTTCAGCTTGCAGAAAGTGCGCGAACTTTTTATCGTCCAATCCTACCTATGATACATTAAGCGCTGAACACTTACACAGCGCATTCAGTAATGATTTCAATAATTATTGAAATAAAATTTATATGTTACTTGCTATTTACTCTCGCATTTTATTGCAGATCTTATTAGTTGAATAACAATGTATATGAAAAATAAATTATTTGTTTTTGCATACCGGTGATTCCCATGGCATTCAGCGTGTTAAAGAATCGAGGATAAATGGTATGGTCATGACAATGTCAGATGATTCAATAATAGATGTCTATTAATCTATTATACACATAGGAAAAATTAGTATTTGGTATTTCGTATTATAATTTGAAGTTGTTGTATGGAAATAATTTATTTCGGAAATAAAATCTGTAGGAATTTATTTTCATTACTTTTTCCGAAGAAATAAATTAAACCTTTCTTTTTTTGCAGTAACTATTTGCTCGGTTAAGCGTAATTCTCATTTAAAAAAAATACTGTCCAACAATGACCGATGCACTGAAACATTAACGTTTGAAGAAGAAGAGGAATTTCAATCTGTTTTTCAATATACTATCGTGTGTCATATATGTGTAGATATACCAGATGCTCCGCCCAAATTCATTTTTCATGTATGTACATGAATTAAAAAAATTCATTTGTATCAATCCGAAAACATGTTAACGAAATTTAATGATTTAAAATGATATGATACGACTCAAGCATAATTCAAAGAATAGAATTAACCTTATTATTTTTAAAATACTTTTATTATTCATAAAAAAAACAATCATTCACGACTAATATAAATTGAGTCGCTCAGAAGCCAATGCGGTTAATTTCATTTTTTTGTATATTATTTGACTTCTGTAAATTTTAATAGAATAAACTTCATTCTAATAAAATTTACAAAAATCAGAAAATATAAAAAAAAATGGACTTAACCACATTGGCTTCTGAGCGACTCAATTATTAAACAAATTTAAAATATACAATTGCCCTAAACCTCTGACGAACAAAAGAGCATAGAAATCAAATTCCCCAAAAAATTCGATCTTTAAAACATTTTTGATCAATTTCCCCAACCCCACGGGTAACGAAACAGAATATTAACATTTCAAAACCATTTCCACAACTAACAACGGTAGTACATACTACCAATCCAAAGGTTGTATTTACCAAACCAATTTCAAAGTTAACGCATTCACCGATCCAAAATGACACCGCGTAAACAAAAGTGTATAAAATTTTAAATAATAACTTTCAAAATTGACGGAGAAAAATTACAAAAAAAAAACAATTTTTCACTCTCATTCCCTGGATGAAGAAATCTTTTTTTTTCATGGTGGAATGGTAAATACGATTTCATATTCCGTGACCGCGCTGCTTCTGTCAGGAGTGATCTTTACGGTTCTATCCAACAGAAGGATGCCTCAGCCTGGGAGATCGGCCTGTTTTAGACGGATACATGTAGGAGAGCTGTGAAGAAATATTGCGGAGGCGTTTCGAACATTGATTTACGGCTCGTCGTCCTCGAATCGTGCTGGAAATTCCGAGAGCGCTCGGCGCCGAAGGCGACGAGGAAGATGTTACTTTTCACGGAAACTCATGAAGAGACAAATGGATCGTCCCCGGACAGTGAAATGAATTGGGGAGGAGGAGAAATGTAATAACGGAAGTAAAGGTAGAGAGAAAGTTGAATTGAACTATGATGGAATAGAAAAGCGAACGAACGTGCTGAAAGGTTGGGTAACGCTTTTCAGATGATATTACTATCAATTGTATAGCACTAGGCTTTTATTGGATTTACGAATTTTTGTTTATTTATCGATGAAAGCGTGAGGGAAGTTATTGACAACTTTAATTGGTATGAGATAATTTTGGAATAGGAAACTATTGTCTCTATGGAGAGGTAAATTAAACCGTGAAATAAATTTTGTAGACCCAGGTGTTCTATTATAAATGTTCGTACATGGCACGTCAAATGACTATTGAAAGACTTTAAATCTAAACAATCTAATATATCACAGTTCTTATATCATAAATGAAAATAATATTACGAATTATCGACTTTCCTTCGTATGTTAGCGATATGTATGTGCTTAGCTACCAGAGTAACTTCATGCTAATGAATTTTGATAAAACCCGCCGATCTTTCTACAAAAAATAATTTTCTAAATATAGTTCCTCTTTTTTTAAAGTATAATATTACCGTTGTGCAATTAAATCACGTTATAAATAACACAACATTAACAATAATATAGCATTTTTGTAATAGATGCGAAATTAATAAAGCGTCCAAAATTAATTTTGAAACAATTAATTTAATTCTACGAACTGATAATTCGTCTTTAGTGATGAAGTGCCAGGGAGGAAATTATGAATGATAAAAAAGAATACGGCCAATTTAGTAATCCTTGATTAAGAATATTCACCGTTTATAACTCGAATTATTTGAGTTTTGAAAATTTATTAAATGATTATACATTGGAAAATTTTAGTGATGAAATTCCAAGTGATAGATACATTTTTCTTTGACATATTTCATTGTAAAGAGAGTTTACAAGATTTGAGATGGGAAAATGAATGAAAAATGATGTTAGAAAACAAGAACAGGATGTGTAATACTTTACTTTAAATTCACGGGAATTTATAGATCTTTTGTTAGATGTAAGAATAAACAATGTTTATCTAGAGTTAAGAATAACCATCTACATTAATTTACAGGTCAAAATTTCTACAAATAATCTATCGTTATTGCCAGAATATTGGACCATATTATCACATATTAACTTACATTTTATTTACATGAAGAGAAATCCGTTCTTTAATAGAAACAAAGTGTTGAGGAAACATATTGAAACGCGACGACGAACAATATGAGGCAGATATAAAAAGTCTCTGCATAAATGCATAAGTAGTTTCTGTATTCATTACCGACTATTTAAATGGGATAACATGGTTTAAATGCCAAGGATTTTAAAGCACCGCGCCAACTTTCTCGGTGTTATGGGCAAAACGTTATTCTACTGTCATCGCCAATGACACTCATTACAGTGTATCATTCTGGAAAAATGAATAAGAGTATTGAAACTTTGATTGTTCAGTGTAATTATAAAAGGAGATCGACGTTTTAGAAATTGAGACTTACAACCGCTCGTGTGGAAAACATAAAATATTTTGGTATATTTTATATTATATCATGTAAATTTAGAAATCCTAAACATAGAATTAATGCTTAAATAACACCGTTAAGATATTTATACATGAGATAGGACATTCAAAGACAAATTGAATAATTAAGTGCACTATACTCGCGCAGGTTACCGAAAATCGTACATGCGAAATTTTCTTCCATTTTGTTGAGATCATTGGGAAATGCTGTTTTGTTTAACACTATTTCTACCATGGTTTTGTGTATACCTATTTCAACCGAAAGGTGTCTTTAGACACCTTTGCGCTTGAACGCAAACATCTTGGGAGTAACTCTCAACAACTAATTTCTAGCAAATATTTTTTCTAAAATCAGTTAATTAATTCAACATTGTAACATTATTAACTAAAACACAGCGTTATAAATGAAATATATGTACACATACACAACGTATGTAATGCAAATATCTTTGGAGTAATTGTTATAAACTAATTTCTGTCGAATATTTTTTCTTTTATCAGTTAATTAATTCAATATTGTCACATTATTAACTACAAAACAGCGTTATAAATTAAATATATGTACATATATGTATATACACAGCGTGTTCACCCTAATGCGATGCACTATATTTCGCCCACTTCCAGCTATCTGATAAAAAAAAGTTTGGAAGAAGAATTGTAGGATGTAGAGTGTATTATAGCTATCAGAAAAAAAAATCGAGAACGGTTTGGTCTTAGGGCGGAATTGAGGTTTTCTATATGGGAACACATATTCTTTTCTTTTAATCTCATTTTCACCCCGAAAACAAGCGGTTTTTGAAATGTTGTTACTGTTATCTATTGTATACTACATACCCTACAATTCTGGTTCCAAACTTTTTTTTATGAGATAGCTGGGAGTGGGTCAAAAATAGTGCGTTGCATTAGAGTGAACACGCTGTGTATATATATGTACATGCATTTCCTTTATAACGCTGTTTTTTTAGTTAATAATGCTACAATGTTGAATTATTTTTAACCGATAAAAGAAAAGATATTGGACAGAAATTAGTTTTTAACAATTATTCCCAAGATATTTGCGTTTAAGTGCACAGGTGTCAAAAGACACCTTATGGTATAAATAGGTATACTACGTACGTATTTTAGATATAGAAAAAGATGGGAGAAATCAGATTCCGCGTAATTAATTTATCTGCCATTATTGGAAAAGTGAAAATTTCATTTGAGGAAAAACGGTTAAACTAGTGATAGTAATTTTAAGCGAAAATTTCAAAGGTGTCTTTTGACACCTTTTGGTAGAAATAGTGTTAATCCTCATGACAATACTCAACGATTTACAAACAGTCTGGGTTGTCCTGATGAGAATCTTTGCAAGCGAAATATTTTTATAACACTTCCTTTTGTTCTTTAACCAATTTGTATCCACAAGCGGAATAAACCGCAGACAACGAGTGCCAATTATCTCCAGCCGCGGAATATTCCGCCCTAGGCAACCATTGAACTTTGCGTGGTAATACACAGTATTATGGGCCGACTATCAATTAAACGTCTCACAAGGGAACATCCCGAGGTGTAACTCACCGATTTTGATGAAATTTTAGTATGATATACTCCTCGCGGAAATATTTGACACGTATTTTTTTTTATCGGCAATCGTCCACGTTAAAGGGGTGAAAACCACCCCCAAAGTTCGGATAACGAAAACTGTTTTATCGAATATCTCGGAAACTATTAGTGATACGAAATTTTCCTAAGGAGTGAAAATTAAAGTATTTCAATCACGAATCCAATGCTATAAACATTTTTTTAAAAAACCCGTTTGTTTAAACAATATGTTAAAAAATACTTTTTTTTTCATAATATTTTCAATTAAAATTCTTTCAATTTTCTTAAATAATAGTTTGTATACACTATATAGTCAAACAAAAAATACGGATCAATCAACTATGTATATACGACGGGAAAACTTGACAAGTTCATCAAGCGTAAGAATTGAAAATGCAATAACTTTTTTTGTAACACAAATATGAAACTTCTAATTGATCCGTATTTTTTGTTTGACTATATAGTGTATACAAACTATTATTTAAGAAAATTGAAAGAATTTTAATTGAAAATATTATGAAAAAAAAAGTATTTTTTAACATATTGTTTAAACAAACGGGTTTTTTAAAAAAATGTTTATAGCATTGGATTCGTGATTGAAATACTTTAATTTTCACTCCTTAGGAAAATTTCGTATCACTAATAGTTTCCGAGATATTCGATAAAACAGTTTTCGTTATCCGAACTTTGGGGGTGGTTTTCACCCCTTTAACGTGGACGATTGCCGATAAATGAAAGTAGATATTAAATATTTCCACGAAAAGCACCTTATACTATAGTTTCATAAGAATTGGTGAGTTACACCTCGGGATAGTCATTTATGATATCAATGTGAATCCGCCGACAGGCCAAATAAATTAATTAATTCTCGGGAGGTATGCGTTATATATTTACTATTTTCGGACGTTACATGCTTGAATTGATTACAGGGATGCTTTAGAATGCTCGTGGTGTAAGAAAATATTGGTTATAAGAATAACAATGAATACCATTATTACAATAATTGTTACAAATTATTAATTAATCAATCAAATTTTTTTAATTTATATAAAGACGATATGTGTGTCTGGCAATAAAATCTGGCCTTTTAAAGCAGACATACATGTATATACGAAGGCATAACTTAACAAGAACGTAAGAGATAAAATTAAAAATGCAATAACTTTTTTTACAAACAAAATTTCAAATTTCCATTTTATCCGTATTTTGTGTTTCGGTATATGGTATTCTCAGAAAAATATTCAAGAAAATTTATTGGAATTTGACTTACAAAATCATTAAAAAAGTTGTATTTTTAAGCATATTATTTAAACAAACGAGTTTAAAAAAAATATATTTATATCATTAGATTTGTGGTCGAAATACGTTAATTTTCTCTCTTTACGAAATTTTCGTATCTCTAATAGTTTTCCAGATATTCAATAAATAAGTTTCAGGGTGCCAACTTTGAGGGTGTTTTTCACCCCTTTAACGTGGACGATTGCCGATAAAAAAAAATACGTGTCAAATATTTCCGCGAGGAGTATATCATACTAAAATTTCATCAAAATCGGTGAGTTACACCTCGGGATATTCCCTTGTCAGATGAATGATGCTGGTAAAACGTATTCAGAGCTGTAGTTCAGATGGGTTCACCTTCATCCGTCCCTTAAAAAAAGTCACACTAAAGTCCCTGAGGTCTTTCTTGACCCCTAGTCCATTTTTTATGAAAAAACAAGATTATGTTTACCTTTTCTATCTAATAACTTTATTGCGAGTATTTTGTATTCGCTCTGTACAAACCGAGCAATTTCATATCTAGTAATTACGGGTTTTAAGTGAATTATGTTTGTTGATGCCGGTCAATCATGTTGTGGAAAAGGGTTAGAAAACCTATGGATTTAATCTAACACAAAACGATTTCTTGATCTTTCGAAAAGACAATTGTACCAGTGTTTCTGATGTTATATTGTCATCGCCACTGTCATAAGACTCTTCATCAATTTCCACAACGTGTGAAGCATTTGAAAAAGCACTGACATCTGACGAGAATTCTAGGGCAACTTCATTTATTTCTTCTTCATAGTCACCACTGTGACAGTTTTTGCAAATTTAGACCTAATAAATATCGGTTTAGTGATCTGATTTAACTTGAAATCTCCCTTACAGTATTTTCCCGGAAAGTATGAAAATCCCCGTTCCCGTCGATTATCGTTTCTCAGGAACGGCACACGCTCTCTTGCTACACAATGCTGCAAGGATGGAAGAAATCAAGCCAAAAATATGGACGGAAAGTCCTAGGGCTCTTCGTAGGAAAAGTGATTTGTGATAGTCCCCGAATTTTGTAAACTTTTACAAACTAATATGCTAACTAAATAACCCGGAATTGGATACAGCTAAAAATGCGAAACTTATATCTAATTATAAGATTTAATGCTACAAGAGAAAAAAGATAAAAAAAAGTCCGGTTACTGAAAAAAACATGTCTTTCTTTACAAAAAAGTGATACATATAAAGTTTAGAGTTATTAATGAAAGAATCTAGATTTTGATAAAAAAGGCCCCAAGGACGGATGAAGGTTAATAAATGCGATACTTTCGTACCTACATATACGTTACAATTGTTTATCCAAACACAATTTTAATATCTGATAATTGTAATCACATGCTTGTTGTATACTGACATTTTATATCATTTGCCTATACTGATGTTATCCGGTTTCCTGTCTATACTTATTGTTAGTTTACATAAGTGAAAATATCATACCTAGTTTATATACTGGCACAAATTATAATAATTATAAATTATTTCCATTATGTAAAAAAAATTATAGTACATGTGTCATAAACTATAATGAATATTCAGAAGTTCTTTAAAATGCCATGATAGACAAATACTACCTCTGATATTCAGTGACATAATGCATTTCCGGTATTGACATCAGGGTTATCTCTTTCGCCATTAAAAGAATGACTATAGTCACCCATTAATCAAGTATGCACCATTTGATTATTCCGTCAGACGATAAAGTAATTATAGAGTATCTCCGTTTTCTGAAGTCTGAATATTCTCATATTAAAATAGAGCGTTTAAAGAAGATGATCGAACAGTTCGTCGATAAGCGCCGTATATGTTCAAATCAATGCGGCTATTCTATGAGGATTGCAAATATTCATTTGCTTTTTTGCACGATATGAACTGTGACTCAAGGCTTGCGTTTTTTACTATGCCTGATAAGAAAGGTCATTCAATAAAAGCAACAAAAAATGCGATACGTGGAGGCGAACAGCTAAAACGTTGGATGGATTTCTAACTATTTATAAAGGAGTGATGTTGAAAAGATATAAATTTAGATCTATAGTTTAAAAGTCCAAAATGTTATTTTCGTCGCTACTATAAACTTCGTAATGAACATTGATATAGTGAATTGGTGCACAAAGAATATGTGAATGAAGGAACAATGTTACATTAATTATATTCAAGATTCATCAATTATTCAAGAAACTATGTGAATGTAAAGGTAGGCGATATTCTACCGTTCCTGAGGAAGATAAAATAACTCCGGAAACGCTTCAGTCGGATCAAGTACTATCACAGAAGGAACTCATTTTCAACAATTTTTGAAAGTAACTATCAAATAATCCTACAATGCTCTATCGCAGCAAACTGTGTTTGTATCCTGAAAAGCCAAAGATTTTGGACATTTATTTGATAACCGTTTTTTCTCTGACGAAGAATAAAGTGCGATAACAAAGTTTGATCACATCTCGCATATGAAAAACAGAGAAAAAGAATCTTCTAATAATGATAACGTCATTCTAATAGTGATGAGGATTGGAGCTGTTCCGAAACGAGCACCACTTCGTCTTCGCGAGGGAAGGTATTAACTCGCGAATACTAGATGTAAATGTTTATACAGGGTGGGGCATTTTGGCCGGCACGATCCCCAGACCTGACACCTCTCGATTTTTATTTCTGGGGAAAATTAAAGGCAGAAGTGTACCGCGAAAAACCAACTACCAAACTTGACATGCAAGAACGTATAAGAAGAGCTTGCTCTGTAATAATAGATACAAATGAAATTTGCCAGGTAGTGTCATCAGTATTGCAACGATTTAGACTATGTATCCATGTTCAAAGTCGCCATTTTGAACACTTGCAGTAGCAGTATCAAAGTATCCAAGTATTCGAAAAGTACTCTGAGACAATTTATTTTCTATTGCAGTTGACTTTGGGTGACCTTGAATGACCTTCATAATAGGTCATTGTATTCGCCTTGAAACGCTCTATCAGACTATACGTAAGAAATCATACCATTCCATTTAAAAAAACAGAATTGACCTTCATATCTCATTGACGCTTCCACCTACAGAAAAATTGGTAATACCAGATTATGAGCTCCCCGATACCAAGTAAGTTTGGTCTACTGCATTTTTTCTTATCTTCAAAAACAAGCGAGTTATTCAGGTGACCTGTTCAAAATGCCCCACCCTGTATATATTTTGATACTTGTCGCTTTTATTAGTCTTTATGTGCTTGGTGAAAGGTTTGTTAAGAAGTGTCGTGTGAGAGTGTTTTAGGGAAAGTCGTCGGTGCGGAAAATGAGGGGAAGTTAGGAGTGGGAGACAGGGACCTTTGTAAGTGGGGATGAGGTCTGTGAGGAGAGGGATGGGCCCTTAGAGTGGTCGGTGGGTATGCTGCGTGTATGTGTATCTGTTTATGTGTATGTGTGTATGTATACTTTACATGAGGTGCGAGAATTAATAGTAACAATAATAACACTAGTAATAGTAATAGCAATAACAATAATAACAACAATAATAATAATAATATAATAATAATAATGATGATGATGAGAGATATACTGCGGGGTGTATCGGTTGGGGTTAGGACGTAACAGAGCCATTGCCCAGTTGAGCACCCTAATCCGAAACTTCGTAGCTATAATAACCTCCATATAATTTCTGGAATTTAATTAATATTTAATACCGACCCATTTTAAACAGTCGAGACAACAGTTTTACAAGCTCATCATTCGATCACGAAAAAATGCTACACTAAAGTCACACAAAAAAAAAGAGGAAGTAGACACAATTTTCATAACATGATCTCCAAATGCATCCGCAGAGTGAAGTAGCAGGAAGAAAAATGAATTCGTAGGCAACCTGATATCTCATGCAGCAGAGTCGTGTTACATTATAATCGTCTGAGACACGCAAACCTGTAGCACCTAAGCACATTTATTAACGGCAGAACGTAACGAAGTGTGCGGCTAGCGTTCAGAATAAACCTCAACGACCACGGTCCCCGTGGCGTGTGTTTTGTGCATCAACGACGATTATGTAAACATCGAGGCGACTTGACCATGACCTCAGCATATGCTGAATGAAATCGCTATAATTACTGACCGCAATTGCTCGATAATTACTGCAGGAATACTCGAGCTGAGGGAAGTCACAAGGAAACTATGCTTCGGAGAATTATATCACTCGGTTTTGTTTTGTGACAATTCAATGTCTAAATATTACACAAGTCACGATATACAAGTTGACGATAATATTACTTATGAACCAGCAATAGTACTTCCTGATTAAAAAGTATCGTTCTAATTTGTTGAGGCGAAGATTGCCTTTCGTCATTGTTTCAAAACTCTCCGGTCAAGTTAGGTCTCCTGCGGTCTCCTGCCCTCTGGGCTTGGTAAAGCGACCTGAATGACAATAGGCTTCACGTGCAAATCAGATCCTCAGTCTAGGATGGGAGAAATCTTACATTCCATACTCACGACGTTAGTTATAAATTGACAAATTTCACCCTTTAACTTAGGAACCACGGCTGCTTACTTTCTAGGAGAAGCTCCACGTAGAGTTATCTTTTGGTGAAGATGGTGATTCGGCCTTCAGGGAAAGCTAAAACTCAGGCAGGGACAGTCAAAAAATTGTTGATGCAATGAGAAACGGCAAGGCCCAACATTTTCCGTCCTTCTACCACCGTTACATCTTTCAGAATGATGAACGATGGAAGGAAAATGCTTGAAACGGCGAATGAGATAATTTTCTAATTCATTCGAGTTCGAGCACTCGGGTCAAACAAATTCAAATTAATTATTCCACCAGTTGAAAACTACATTCTCTTACAAACCGTCTAACATACTCATTCAAACGACTTACTTTCAACCAAGAGCATTCTAACTTTTGTTATCATTAAGTATTCTTTGTTTAATAAATCTATTTAAATCTATCGAGGATTGTGGAGTTATTTTTGGGAGAAAACCACAACCAGACCCTACGTTTAATCACGTCAGAGTCGTCAACATAATCATTATCATATCTAATGGAGTCATAAAAGTATCTGCGTACATGTTACTTGTGAGATAAAAATAGTTAATCATCAGTGAGATCCTGATATTCGAATGATTGCTGACGATTGATACAGTATCTTTAGTTTTTAAGAGCACTGAATCAATGTTTTCAAAGAAGGGCAAAAGTGGTCGGAAAGTGATCGATTTATGAAAATCTTCGAATAAATAGTAGAAAATCAAAGAAATTAAGTTATTATAATGTGAGATGTGTAAAAAAAAAATAGAAAATAATCACTTTGCTGTCTTTAGTATCTGCTGTGCTAGTATGTTATATATTACATAAAATTTGCAGAATATTTAGTCAGAAGTATCTAATCATAAAATTCATTGCAATATCTAATCGTGCGAATGTATCAATTGTTGGGTCATATTAAAATTCTCTTTAACGAAGATTCAATATAAAAGATTAGAATACTGAAATTTTTATTATTAATGTAATACCAGAAAGGAGGGTAAACACCGAATATATTGCAAAATAAATAAGCTAAAAATATGTAACAGCTCTATATTGACTACATAATTAAAGTAGTTTGTGAAAGGGAATTAGATAACATGTAAATTGAGCCAAGAAAGTGTAAGTAGAATTTGCTAAAGCAGCTATCAATGCGAATGTAAGTCTGATAACGGTAGGAAAGGATATCAAATAAAATGATCCCATTATCGCGAGGTCATGTAAACTTCCTATTCAACTATATAATTTAAAAATGATAATCGAGATACAGATATATTTCAGCTTTCAGCAAAGGATAAATTGTTATATTACCTTTATTATTGCATACAACTGGGCATAAAGTAAAATTTTACTTGTAATAAGTTCAAAGCATAGACTCCAAAATTCTGCTTAACATCCTAACAAACGGAAAAGAAAAAGTCGTTTTCCGTTATAAAAAAAAACAAAAAAATTGTTCTTTATACATTCTACCTTCGAAGAAAAGAAGCCCAGAAAATATTTCCCTTTTTCATATGCATTTTCAACAAATGCATCGCAATATAAGGAAGTGATATAGCGCCAATGTGAAAAGCCGCAAAAACTTCCCTCGTGTAAAAAACATTTTTAATTTCGCTTTCCACTCCATAATTCCGCCCTCGCATTTTCATCGATTCAATACAATCCAGTCTCTGCAATCTACAGGTTGTCCTCTCGTTCCCGTCTTCAAGATCCAATACGATCAATACTTCCTGTCATACCTCTTTGATCATACCGATAGAGAAAAAAAATGGTTGCAAGCGAAGGCAATCTAGTTTAATAATATTGAACCGGAAATGTCTCCACTGAGACATCTTCCCACATATGTAATGTAAGTGCTGCCCTCTATCTCTAATTATAAGGGCCCCTCGATATATTTCGATACGAATGAGATAGTCATTCTCCTTGCGCTATTTAGGGCAAAATATAAATTCAAATCGATATCAGTAATTGATATGGTGCAAAAAAACTTTTTACGATTGTGGTGAGACACCCGGTATAGGAACGTCTAGGTATGTATTATAGGTGGGCAGATATACACATGTGCCCGGAAAGGTCTATCGACCCACGAATACATGAGCGAATTCGTAATATTCAATGAAAAGTGCATTTTAGCAGAGAAACTTGGTAACACAGTATTTCGCGAGACTTTACAAGTTTAAATAAGTTAAATTTGCAATTAATTCGTTCCATTGTTTCTTCTGTCTTTTCGTTTCAGCTCTTTTTTCATATTATTATTGCTGGTTGAAATTCTGGTTCCTACTTTTCTTGCACGTTTAATATTTTTATTCATACTTTCGGATATTATGTTACGAGTGTAATATCGATTGCAATTATTATACACACTCACCATCACACAATGTAAATGAAATGAAATTTATTTTACATTTCAATTAAAGTTGGTATTTACATTTATTATTAATTATATTTTTCATTTAATTTGTCGAGTTGAAGATGAATAAGTTTTTTCAAATTCGTGCAAATATTGTAATTTAATTTGTTCTCCAGCACCATTTAGAACGGCAGTAATTACTATTACACTGTCAAACTTCTCTCATTATCGGCATGTTGAACACTGAAATCATCTGTTTTTTCTATCACTACTTTCATACAATCTGGAGCAGATAATTATTTCATAGGATATCGTTCGGTATAAAATAGGGGATCAGTTTCTATTTCTAAACTAAAGTCTTGCAACTTTTATCTTGCTATTCACAAATTGTTGTATATACATTTTCTTTTTCTTACATAATTTGATTCAATACACAACTTTACCAAAATGAATAGAATTTTATGCAACCAACTAGTAGTTTTTTCTTTTCACATGTCGATTTTAATTGTCTTTAATTATCTTATCGACTTTAATTATCTCTCAGAAATTGTGACATTCGATATCTGACTATTTAGTTTAGAATTCGAGTTTTTAACTCTACAACCACTCCAGTATGCTGTTCTGATAATCCAATTTAATTCACTTTAAGCCGTAGACTGCTTGAAATACGCTGATCAAATCGATATTATAATTAAAAAAATTTATTGGCATTACAGCAAGGAGCAAAGTAGATAAGTGTTTAACATTATGAAATTATATTCTCTTACTTTAAGTTTTTGGAAAAATGTATTACTTACCGTATCGCTCAATACAATGACGCATACTTCACGCATTATAATTAAAGTCACATTGACAACTTTAATTTGGAAATAATGGAAATTAATAGGAACACGTTCGCAGAATTGCAACGTTCTTTTCCAGGAAATACATAAACGCAATCGTGCGGAAGCGAGGGTCCAGTTTGATCAGAAATAAATCTAATTTCGCGTCAGTTGAAATCGTACGTGCTCCGACAATGAATCAACAACTAAATTATATGTTGTGTTTGAAATAATTCAGTTGTTCCGAATACCCCTGTTCGGTTATCGTCTTATTATTCTCTCTTCGTCCGGAAACTCCACTGGGGCCATTAGTCTTTCTGACCCAATCTTTAAGTCCCTCACATCAGAAACAAGTCGCCGAATCAGTTATCGTCTGAAATCGGAAACACGTTCTGAAGCGTAAAATTCACCAAATATCTCAAATTCTCCTATTTTATTCTGAGCTTCTGAAAAACATACGCCCGCTGTCAACAGAATAAAATGGAGCGGAAATAGATAGTTGCATAATATTGTTACGAATTGTTGGCCTATCTCTTAGATTATATCGATTGCTAATGTCTGGCGGCAAGATGTGCGCACAGGCCGAATGTGATATTATTATGGGGAAAATACAAACCGATGCGTTTATAAATATTGCGTCAGTTCATTCTGCCGCACGCTAGTTACCAAAAGCGTAACAATAAAAATATTATTTCTTATTCATAATCAATTATTTGATGATAGATTAATTTCACTAACTTCGCCTTATAGCTATGTTGCGGAGGAAAAATACGCCCCTGAAGCTTACAGATGTAGCTTCCAATCTCGCATCTTAACTTTCTTAATTGTTCACACATTTCTTAGAAAAACTAGCAGACGCGCATTGTCGTCTATTTATGACTTAAAAATCAATGCGCTTTATGGGCCTATTGTCGTCAATACTTCTTCGGGAAAAGTTTTGTCCTGCAAGAAGTATTGACCGGGGATTTTTCCCCCACGCGAGCTGGGTTTTTTCCGGTTCCGCTGATCGGCAAGGGAGGCTCTTAGCCAATGGGCAAAGGGCGATTTCTTTGCCCACCAATGGCAAAATTAATATTCGTTAACTATAAGAGTCTCCCAATCAGCAGCTTTCCCGCTTCGCAGCAATGACCGCCCCCGCCAAATCATGACGGAAGCGCGTCTTTACGCGCTTTAACAAATTAGTCCTCTACAAAAATCGAACCGAACAACATCTAGCGCTCTCGATAGAAGCTCCGACCGCGAGAATAACATCCGGACGTATTCTTAATCTTTAGCATTATATCGATCAGGACGTTGGTCCTTCCAACCGGATAGAAGTCAGTGTTCTATCCAGCTACTGTAGAAAGTGTAAAGAAATTGATTAGAGTAAGGCAAGTCGGCCTTCATTCAATTCTTTCTACAACAAATTCGCAATACCTCCGTGCGTGGCTCAAATCGGGTGAGCCTGTTTTAATTATGCGCTCACTCCAGAGGTGTCGTCTGAAAAAACACGAGCAGGCATAACTCGTGAGACGTACATCCGTAACAGGCTACTTTGTCAGAAACTTGACCTAAAGCGATGGAATGAAAGCATTCATTTTTACAAATAAGATTAAATAATTCCGATACAACATGATATTTGTAACGATGCCGATTATAAATTACCGATATATAAAATAATATACAGTAAAGCCTCTCTTATCCGAACACCTAATATCCACATGTTCTGTCATCCGGATATTCTGTTATCCGTAGAACCGATTCGTTAGGATGTATACATAAATTATATTGTAGTATGTATACTTGCCCGTATACAGGGTGGTCCACCTAAGTAAGGCCACCTAAATATCTCCTTTGATTGTGGGGATACAAAAAATGTTTTGTATGCTATTTGAATGGTTTGGAAAAACCATTCTATAGCAAAAAAATTTTTTTTTCTAGTGTAATTTTTTTTGGAATTTACAAGATTATCGATGTTTTTTTGCGTATAATTGTATAATTTTTTTTTATTGCATCGTGTAGCTGATGTAAAAATACGTTCAGATATGTACATTACATGACCTTGAAGTGACCTTGGAGTTTAAAAATTAAATGGAAGCGAAAAAATTTTGACTATCGATACTTTAGAGACAAAGACGTCGTTCGGGAATCTATAAGACTAAATAAACATGTTCACTGTAGGATATGGTGGTGAAATGAAAAGAAGATGATGTATAGTATTTAACCCCTTGCCTTACGATTTCTATTTTGACAGCCCGCGTAATACCCCAGAATTAATTCCAGAAATCAAAATTTCTCTCTGATCTTTAACATTTGGCACAACCGACTGCAATATTAATATTATAGAATTAATTTTACCGTCTCGTGACCGACTGATATTTTCAATTTGATAGTTATCGGAAAACTTCAAAATTTTGTATTCCATTTATCGACTCACGTGTGTCACACGTTATTGTAAGTTAAGGGGTTAATAATGTAAATAAAATAAAAGTATTTATTAGTGATTAATAATATGAGAGAAATACTGACAATAATAACACTCCATGTAAGGGATCGAGGAGAACTGCTCCCTCGGTTCTTTCTGCAGCCACTCGAGCTCGCAGAAACAAATGGGGATCGCACTCACACATGCATACACATCCATATACACTCAACAGACATACACTCACGCGATACTACATCCCTATCGCACTACGAATGACTTTTAAACATTTAATTTTTAAACTCAAAAGTCATTTCAAGGTCATGTAATGTACATATCTGAACGTATTTTTACATCAGCTACACGATGCAATAAAAAATATTATGCAATTATACGCAAAAAAACATCGATAACGTTGTAAATTCCGAAAAAAATTACCCTAGAAAAAAAACATTAGTTGCAATAGAATGGTTTTTTCAAACCATTCAAATAGCATACAAAATATTTTTTGTACCCCCACAATGAGAGGAGATATTTAGGTGGCCTTACTTAGGTGGACCACCCTGTATATTCGTTCGCTTGAGCGAATCATAATCACAATTTACTGTGAAGCTAACAGCGGAGCGTATCATAATGACGACTAAACAAAAGCGTTTAGTGTTATCTACTGAAACAAAATACGAAACAAACAGCTCGGCAATGGTGAAAGTGCAACGAAATTAGCGAGTAAACATGATGTGATTGAAAATTATGTGCAACATGTAGACTCCTCAGATGCTAGTACCAGCAAAAAAATCATAATGAATCCAAAAAATAAAGGTGCAGACAATATATTCCAATGATGTCGGCTGCAAAAAGGCATACCAATATCGATATCGGATTTGACTTATTGTTATTTTGCATTCACCAGTTTGTTTTTGGACATTTTTAAGTACACATTTGTGAACAGCAACCCAAGAAACATTAGAATACTAACTTTTGCGCGGAACCAACAATTTTTTGATACACATGCCCGCCATGTTGAATCCGCAATATTATTTTTGGAAATTTTGTCTTTAGATTCGTAATCAGCGACCCAAATAATCCTAATGTGTAAATTTTTGTCTAAACCGAAATCGTTTTGAGGTTTTGGCCAGGATTTCGACGAAATCGACCACTGAGCACCGCCTGCTTCGCGCTTTGTTTTACTTTCAACCCTAGATTCGATGCAACCTTCAGTATCTTATGGAACTTTGTTTTTCCATACTCTACTTTCCTAAATTGCAGATTTTATTTTATATATATTTTACTTTCGACTTTGAAAAATACTTCTACTTCCTTTTTTATATTTCGAATTGAAAATTATACAGCTTATTTGTAACACTACACGCAATTTATTTCGCGAATAACGAACAAACTAGGTATTTCTTAATTATTATTATAAAATAATAAGAGTTCGATATTTAACACTAGGACTACTAAGGCAGTCAAACGGCTGATTCCTCTTTTTTTTTATAAAAATTCTTAAAGTTTATAGCGGGGGCCATGCAGGACATACTTCACGTCCATTTTATAAAACATAAATTACTGAATTAATTGTCTTTTCAAACTTTGGGTTCCTCGTTTTTCAAAGTACTTATTTAATATATTTATATATAATAGATTTAACACCGGTAGGTCTTGTGTTAAAGAATTGTTAAATGTTAAATGACCTTTCACGTAAAGTTAATTTTTACAAAGAAAACGTAATAGACTCTTATAAATGACAAGCAAATTATTTTATTTTCATCAGATGAGTTACGGGCGTAACAGCGTGACAGCAAATTATTATATAATCACAGGTTGCTATATTTTTAATTGATTTTATATGGAAAGAACTGATTTTAGAGTCTATGGTGATTAGATAATTGTAATTTCTCCTCGGGAATGATGGATATCTTTTAATTGTCGAATATTTTTTTCTATTATTTATGTATTGAATTAACCTATTTAAGTGTATCTTAATTGCTTATATTAAATCAACAAGAGAGCGATTTTCCATATTTGTAGAACTAGTTAACACTATAACTAAACTCTCCACTGCCATACACGTATACAACAAAGAATATAATTCTGAATATAAAAATAGTTTTCAGGATTATGTAATTAATAATTCGATCTGGTAGACATTCGTGTTCTGATTTTCATGTTAAACACGCTTTCCTTTGCTATTTCTCAATCTGGCGCCGGAATGTCTTTTTCGTCGTTTCGCTTCCACTAAATTAAAGTGCACGTTTCAGTGTTTCCATTCCAATGCATTGGTGTGAAATTCCAAGATACAAATTGCATTGTTTTGTTCATGTTATTAAGCAACTATGGCCAACATAAGCGTTAGCGTTTTATTGAAACAGTTCAAGAGGTTTTATATTAAAGAACGTGAATTTCTAAAATTGGAATGTATAACATTTCTTTCTTATGAATCAAAATTGCATTTTACGAATACACAGTATCTATATCAGGCAAGCCGTTTATTTGATCGCTCGATCAAGTAAACGGCTTGTCAGATCTATATGATACAATTTCGAATTACATTTTCTTCTTACAGGACTTTTGTTTCAGATGAAAATGTAGGCAGATTTTCTTTGTTGTAACACTAGATCTTCCTTTTTTTAACTTTAATATATTGCTGATTGGGCTTTGCAACAATGCGAACAAATTACAAAAACGTTATTAAAAAGAACATATTTTTGCGTAAAGGAAAGGACGGATTTAAGGTGAACTTCTTAGTCCGTTTTAAATATGTTTTATTTCGGCACATCCCTTACTGTGAGATTTTTTGTTTCAACCGCCGCTCTTCGCATGCATACTCATTCGCTTGGTCTCTCTGACTTTCACGCAGATACATATATTCTTAAAACATCAAAATCTCTCTAGCTCGCCGTACACTGTTATTCTTTCTAACGTTCTCATTCAGGCAGTCTAAACTTGCAGTCTAAACTTCCATTCATCCAGGCATTCTTATTATTCTCACTCATACATTATAACAGCCGTACAATATGGTAAAACCAGCGCCGGCAAAAACAGAGATGCCCTCTGACAAGTGTGTTGTTCTGATTCGCCTGACGAATACAGACATCCCTCATTCGCACGTCATTTTCGATTCTAACGCGCTACTGGCCGAAAAAGACGCACATTCGTTGTGTGGTCATGTGAACGACGAAAGAAGTGTTTTTTTTTCGGTTGTTATTGGCCGATCTTCAGATTTCGAGGACCGATATGGTGGAGATAGATAGGCGGTGCGAGCGACACTCTCTTCTTATTCCGTGTCTCATACCGCGACCCATCTCAATTTCTGCGAGCAGTAGTTTAATGTAAGACTGACAATTAAGATTATTCCTCTTTTTCGAAGACTTCTAATTCAAAATTAATTTGCAATACATACTACAGAAGTTATTGGTTAACACCTTGAATACCGTGGGTGTCGCCGGCGACGAGCGGTGGTCAATACAATGAAATTTCTTGTGATTTTTAAATGTAAATATCTACGAATTTGCTGCCATATTGAATCTTTACCTTTAACACTTTTGATCTACGAAGATGTGATTGTAATAGAAATAACTTCACTTTGGTAGAGATGACACTAGCAAAATACATGCCATTCATTGGCATTCAAATACGTGTCATTCGAAGTGTTAAATAAGGTTTAATCTATTAAAATAAAATAAAAATTACCGAAAGTATTGAAATTGAAACTAATTAACGTGGAACGTTCTTTATTATCTTTTTCTGATAAAATTAATAGTTAGGGATGAAGGAATGGCTCCCTTTCATCCTAAAAGTGGAAGATCACGAAAGATTCCATGACACTATGTTCATTATATTTATCTTTCCAAGCAAGATTCGCCCAGCTTTTGTAGAACGACGAGGAATGAACAATTATATGTAGCTTTTCCTTAAAAATTCATTACCTTGTTTGAAGTTTAACGAGGTATGTGTACAAAGATAGTTGAAGGTTGGAAGCTCGCCGCTGAATTTTCAAAGACTGACGGTAACGGTTCCACAAACTTTGAATCTTTCATTCTCATTTTTATTTGCCTGGAGCGTTTTGATCTGATTCGCCAGACGGTTAGAAACATCCCTCGTTCACACGTCATTCTCAATTCCATCGCGCCACTGGTCGAAAAACGCACATTTGTTGCGTCGTCAAGAGAACGACGAAAAGAGTGTTTTGTTTTCGGTGGTTATTAGTCGATCACAGGTTTCCAGGATCGATATGGTGGGGATAAACGTTGCGAGCGACAGTCTCCGCTTACTGTTGTGTAATACCGGAAGCCATCAAGTTGTTTGCGACCGGTATTACATAGGACAAATTTCCCAGAAGTAAGAAGGATTTGAACTTGGATCCACTTTTTCGAGTCTAATTGTAAGCCATTACCATAACGGTCCCTCCGAGATTTCTTTCCAGCGCCGTGCAATACATTCATGTGCCGCACAATTCCTGCACATACACCTCTCTCGCATTTACACAGAAGATCGATTCCTCAGAATATCGTGTAAATCGTAATCGTGTAGAAATATGGTATTAGCAAACATGTTTAGTTTCTTTCTTAACACTAGAACTACCAGCGTTAAATCTGTTATATTTAAATATATTAAATAAGTATTTTGAAAAAAGGGGAATTCAGAGGTGGAAAAGATGATCGATTCGGTAATTTATGTTTTATAAGATGGACGCAGAATATATATTCTATGACTCTTCTATAAACTTGGAGAATTTTTGGAAAAAATTGTGTACCAGTCATTTTGACTGGTTTGGTTGTTCTAGTGTTAAATCCGCTATTTTGAAATCAGTGTAAAAGCGACATCGTGTGAATAAAGTGCCGTGTAAATCGGGGGATAGCTATATTATCCATCCGATGCTCGAGAATCACCTAATTTTAGCAACCCGCACATCTCTGCAACTATAACTTAACATAACACCCATTACGCGCCGTTTAACAATGTACTTCGCGGATTATAAATATGCGCCCCAGCTATGACACCGTAAATCTTCTAGATTGGTCAACAGATTTATGACGTACATTTGAAAAGTCTTATACGTAACTAACTCAAGTGCTTAACGCTTTCTAAAATTGAAGGTTGGAAGCTACTTGGAGAGCTCGTTCGAACTTCTAAATGTACCATTTGCCATGTTCTTGACACCATGCTGTAAATCTGCTACTGTCAATATCATAATATCCAAAGTTCCAGCAGTTACTTTGGATATATAGAAACTGTCCGGTGCATTTTATGCAGAAAAAAAGGACAGAATTCATTTTTCTTGTCACAATTTCTAGCTGATATCATTGTTTTGACTCGCGGTCGGCTTACGTCGATCGAGTTTTCTCGGATTATTTTATTTAAATGTGGAGCACGAAGGACCACCTCCCATAGGGAGGAACAAATTACTTCAATTAAATTGTGGGTTGAATTATTTAATTTATGCTTCCGCCGAAGTGACTTTATAACTTATACATAGTGCGGAAAGAAAATATAAATATGCTTCAACCTCTTACTTCAAAAACCAACCGAATATAGATGAGTTCGCACGTTAGTTCCTATTTTTATAAATTTTGTTTTGGGGCGTTGCCGCCTCCCAAAATTCCCTGACCAATTCCTTTAGACATTGGGACTTGTTAGGTGGGGGACGTCAACGCCCCCGTTCAAGGGTGGAAGGGACATTGGCAACGCCGTAGAATTTGTTTGTACCCGGCTTTCCCTTAACCATGGGTGGCATTTACAGGCTACGCCGGAAATTTCCCAAGTGGCGCACCACTTGGGCCCACATAAATCTTCGAGGCATCTTGCCAATGTCCCTGGCTTACTACACGGCTATTGTTACTAAGAAACAAAAGGAAAAAGACGAAATACGAGTAACTCAAACTCGAGTCACCGAGGAGTTCTTTACCGGCCGTATAAGTCTTTCCAGATGTCAAGGGCCTATGCCCCACAATCATAGCAACTCGCTTTTCTTATGTTGTACAAAGTGATTCTAATAGCACTATAGGGAGAGAGAATACGTAAGGTGGACGACGAGTCGTTTGTATTGTCCTGTCACCCTGCCTTCCAGTTACATCAACGACTTGTCAAGTGTTTCCAGTGACCTACAGTTGCGCACACACGCGAGCAAAACGTAGTAGGTACGGAACACGTAATGCCAAAGTGCAGAAACGGCTACTAACCTATACGCATTGCCAGTTGTTTCGACAGTAGTTACGCAAAATGGGAGCAACGATGCGTATCTGTCGTGCGTTAACAACGGGGATCCTGAATTAGGTATTTCTAGGAGACCGTCGAGACATTTGTTACATTGACTTTAACAGTTACCGCAGGGACACTTGCAACTTTGTGGTGTCTTGGAACAGAGTGATATGTTTCGCTGGAAGTACTCTATTTGTGAAGGACAAATATATCAGAGAACAAATGATAATGTTAGATGTATTAGGTTGGAAACTATGAAACGGGCGTTGAATAAGAATAAAAAACAAAAAGCGCTATTTTTCACATTATTTATTATATTCAATCGAAATAACTTCCATTGGCATCTACGACTTTCTGCCAGCGATTGGACAAGTCATATATGACTTTTTGAAAGAAATCTTTCTTTTTAGAGTTAATAAAGAATTCAAAGACTTTTATAATATAATTTCGGTTATTGTATTTCTTTTCTCTTAAAAATAATTCATAATTACGAAAAAGGTAATAATCGGTGGGTGAAATATCGGGTGAATATGGAGGATGTGGCAAAATTTCATATTGTAGAAAAGTTAATTTGTCAACAGTAATTGAAGCTTTATGTGGCCGTGCGTTATCATGCAGTAATATTGCGCCGTGCGGATTGAGCAGGGGGCTCGTTGGCGATACTTAAATTGCCAGAACGAAATTTTTGGAACCAATATCGAGGATTTTTTTCAATAGCGGATCCATCTCCGAATGCGCAATTAATGTTTCTCGAAGCTTGAGCTGCGATATGATTCAATTTGAACTCGTACAAGAAAAGTAGATGTAAATCGCGTTTTGTTTCCATTTGGTTTCGGAGTTAAAATAATATAAAAATGGGATACAAACACGAAAAAATTTGACGAAATGAGTAAGAAGAATACCTTTGAACTTTATAAATAAAAATATCGAGCGCACGTTACAATGAACCTCTCTCAGTCGCAGCTGAACACAGACTAAACAAAAACGCCCGTTTCATAGTTTCCAATCTAATAATTTCATAGGATTATATGTATGGGAAGAATGACTTTGAAAGCCTATTACTATGTATGGATTAAAATGTGTTCAGAAAGTGATTGTTGCTAATTTTTAACAATTCCTTATCCTGATGCTGATGGTTCTTGGTTTTGCTTGTTACTATCACTGTTAGCTACCTTGATTATTAAATGGAGGGGAAAAGAAAAAGTTGGAGCCGAAAAAGGATCGACTGATGGACAAATAATAACAGAGAAAATGTCAAATCTATAGATGCAGTTTCCTGATAAAATATCTGTATAAAGAACTGTATGAAGAATACCGTCAGGAAGTGAATTAGTTATGAACTTTAATTGTTTTTTCTGCAAGTGAATGCTCAGATTTCGGTGAAGACGCCATATTTTCCTAAATGGAGCCTGATAATTTTTAATTCACTTCGCCGTATCGCTTATTATTTCCTTCAAAATTGTACCAAATTATTTAAAGCAACATATTCCGTATGATTATTGCAGTACTGTTCCAAATTTTCAGTACTGCTCCAACTGACGACTGAGATGTTTACAAAAATTATAGATATTCTTAGTTATAAATAAGCTGACTAACAGTACTCTGTAAAAGTATCTCCTCGTTTACATGTGCAATTTGTGCTGATACATTGTAAAATTTAATTAACTCGAGTATCTATTTCAGTGCTTGCAAATTAGGCATTGTTTCGCGCAACTACATACAAATGAAGGGGTAGTCTGCTATGGATTATCGAAGAAGCTGTTGAATTAATTAGTTCCATCTTATGAAAATTATTGCGTATAAAATTTGTTAACTAAACAGCAATTAGTTTCACTAAGACTTCGATATTATAACTAATTAATCGATGGAGTTAACATATAAATAAAATTAAAGAAACAATATCTTTTTACTCAGACACTATTATTAATCTTAATGTAAGCAAATATTACAATATAATTATTTCAGTAAACTTATACAAATATAACTCTTTAAAAACCTTTTACATTTAGTTCTTTGAATTAAATTATGAAGAATTCACGAAGTGTAAGAATTTGTTTGCATGAATTTTCTCGTTAAATCAGCAGTGAAAAGAATTGGCAACAAAAATTCAAAGCTTTTCAAGATTGTCTGAGCAGTTTCTAATACAAGATATTAACAATTATGAAAATGGAGGCTATATTATATAACTAAAGGCCCACATTACAGAAAAATTTTGATTTTGACGACAATTTTGCTTCAACACCAACATAATTTGTTACCCGATCTATCCGCATTGGTAAACTAAGAATATTATTTCGTGTGTACTATGATTTCTAAAATCATCAAGCTCACAATATTCTGCAAAATAATATTTTGGTTTTCTACAAACTGCTCGACACTATTTTAGAATTACACGTAAATGATAATAAACACTTGTTAATGCTTCAATTATTTACTTCATCAATTGTCATATATGTAATCTAACAAAACAGAACTGCAAACACGCATTAATACTTTTCTTATAACTATGTAACAACACATTTATAGACTTTTTATTAAATAACATTTTATTCTTATTCTCATCTACAAAAACCGTTGACGAAAATTGTTAAACTCTACGACACCTTGTATACCTTAAACAAAATTTTTATTTCCCGCTTAAAATCTTCCTTCGAAACCCAGAGATAATTTTCTTTCCACCGACAAAAGATTCTTACGCCCAACTATTTAATTTAACGATGAGCCAAGCGGAAATTTTCTACCACTATTTCAGTCCGTTCAATGTGCATCCAGTCGCACATGTAACTTTAAACATCATTGTAACACACGCACCTACGTGTATACGTAGAAAGAATCACGTTAGTATGTTGGCTATGTTTCATACAAAGTGCTGTGTAATAGCTGAATCGAGGTATAGTCATCACGTATTAATGCGAGGGAATTCACATTGTCTGCCAGTTAGTTATTCGTGCCAGGTCAACGGGGAACTTACCAGCGTAAGTTTTTAGTTGAAAATCGTCGATATCAAGGATAGCAGCTTACTGACCCTGCACTTGCAGACATCGTGGCACTTATGCTCGTGCTATACATATTGCGGAGGATCAATTGATGTTCAACTTCATTTGCGGAAATTATTATTTCCAACGACTTTTTTTTTGTTCAAGGAGATAGAACTTGCCGTGCATAGAAACAAATACCAGTTTCTTATTTATGATAAAGCTCTTAAGGCACTGATAACTTAGGGTTATTATCGAGAGAAAGAAATAAAAGTTTTAAACGAGTATACACAAGTGAAAGTACCTGTTAAGCGCAAAATCTTTTGCTTTGAAGAAGGTTAAAGTTTCAGTGGCGGGTTTCTTTGTAAAAAGAATTTTAAAACTTTTTAATAAAGCATTTTAATATCCTATTGTCATTACTGCGATAATTTTCTGAACATTAAATTTAATAATTAGAATTAGTAAAATATATATTTTAGATGAAAGATCAGTGAATGGAAATTCTGATGTCAAATAATTCTGCATTAAATTAGAATAGATAGTTTTCTAAGTATCATTTTACAACGACTGAAGAAAAAGGCTCGGAAAAGGAATGGGAGCCTACACACATTATCAATATTGGTTGAATACGTTGCATGTCATGTGATAAAGCAAGAAACGAATCACGTCAAAATTGGGTGTACAGAAAAATAACGTGAAAGCAATTGTTCCAGATTCGTGTTCGGCTATAATGTTAAATTTTAATAAAACAGGAAATACAAAATTCGTTAACACGTTGAGTGCCGCGTCAGCCTTCGGTGGCTGACACTGGACTTTCCGTTCAGGCCGCGTCCGTCACCGGTGGCTGACAGCGTGCAACATAGCGCATCTAAGCGGCGCGCGTGGCCTGGCGGGGACTTCCTTCAAAATCGGCGTGGCACCCAACGTGTTAAACACTACATTTACGGGCGTTAAATCTATTATACTTAAATATATGAAATAAATACTTTGAAAACAGAGGGATCAACCGGCAAAGAAGGTGATCGGTTAGGTAATTTATGTATTATAAGATACATGTGAAATATCTACTGTACCGCTTCTCTATAAATTTAAGAACTGTTTCTAAAACAAAAAAGAATCCCTCAATTTGACGGCTTCCGTGGATCTAGTGTTAAACTTGTAGTGTTTAGAAACGACCATATTTTAAGTTTTTACGTTTAGAATCTTCTAAATCATAACATACATACATCCCCCATAGTTTAACGCGGGACTTGGTATTAAAAAGCTGTTCGCCTCACGCGTACGCGGAGGAGGGCTGCCTACCTCCAACCGCACGTCTTTCGTATAGCTAGCAAAAATAGTGAAGTCTCGCGGTATCAGGTACGGGGTAAGGGGTGACTGTCGCGGTTCTTGGACCCATCTAAACCCATCGAAAAAAATCGAAGCCAGATAAAAAAACCCATCTAAATGAGGAATGTAAATTCCTCATGTAAAAAAAAGGTCAGTGATGGATTGTCCAGAGGGATCATGGTCAGGTATGGACATGGCAAATCCAAGGTACCTGAGCCAAGGGAAGGAAAACCATTACAAAACCGCCTCAAGGGCCTGTCCAGAGTTGCTACTGGTCAGGCGCGTACATGGCAAATCCGAGATCACCTGAGCGAGGGGAACGGAAAACCATCTCAAAAACCGTCCCAGGGGCCTGATCAAGGGATTCTAGTCAGGTACGGGTTTGGTGAACCCGGAATTACCCGAACCTACTTGGATGGAGAGCCCTCGTAACTCTAACCTGAGCTCTCCAGGGGCCTGTTTAGCTTGCTGTCAGGTACGGGTTTGGCGAACCCGGGGTACCCAAGCCAAGGGGTGGAAAATCCCCTTAGGGGGTTTTACAAGGGTGGGAGATATTTATTTTCACACCTCAAGTCAGCTGAGCCAAACGGGGTGGCGCCCCGGAGCACGTGCTCATGGGAACGGGTTGGGCCTTTACTAATTGTAAGACACGGCCCGGGAGGGTGGAGGAACGGCGGACACGGTTTCAAGTTGAGCCTTGCCTCGCTTGAAATTTCGTCCACGTCTCCTCTAATATTATGGGCCACGTTGGGCGAGGAGTCAACGAGGTATTGCAGCCATGAGGGCAGCAGTCTGCACGTATGGTTACTCCATATTGCCGCGGGAGGTCACTGGAAGTACCGCTAGTTTGGATCCCAGGGGCCTCCCATATGCGACATGCGAAGAACATGCAATGAGGTTTTAGGTTAAAGGGTATAGTGCGACACAACTGAGTTGGCTTGCGGAAAAAATGTGAAATAAAGGACGAAGAGAGAGAAAGTTGCGGATGGAGAAAGGGAAAGTTCGCGATTTGGGCGGCGACTGTGAGGACATTGGCGTATGCACAAGGTTTAGAATATCACTATAGTAAGAGTTGGATAAATTCCAGCATAATTTTTATCCTTAAATTGGATTAGACACACTCTCATCTGGTCCGGGCTGCATTATGTTACACTGCTCCTTCGTCAATCGTCGCGTGTCGCCATACCCCCCCCCCCCCCCCCGCCCCCCGCGAAGGGGATAGCTTCGCGGCAATGCTACGACTATGAGGACTATTTACTTTAGGAGGCTGAGTTGGGGACCCCAGAGGCAAAATGGCACGAATAAGCGATTGAAAGTGAGTGGCTCCACCGCTCAGACGCCAAGTTAATTGTGTCACACTATAGAAATCTCGACACTACACGCGACCTCCTCGGGGTGACGTGTGTCTTTTAAAATAATAGTATAAACATTTTCAATTTCAGTGTTTTAAGATAATTCGTTTAACAAGGTGTTCCTTTTTTGTATATGCAAAATATAATTGTGAGAATTTAAATGACAGATAAGCATTAACTTCACTTCATCGAATCGATAGATCGCGGTTCTAACCAGATTATGAGCAACTTTCAGGAATGCAGTCACCACTTCATTCATCGTATTAGTATCACAGAATTTTTATAATAACATTTTTCCAGTCCTTATTGAGTTCTATAAGAGATTATATTAACCTGCCAAATTTTTATTCTTTTTTTGCCCCCTCCTAAAAAAGTTTGCCTATCACCGGGATAGGTTGACTGACCAATCTTAATGGTATGTCCAACCAGTGCCTTTGTGCCAGTGGTACATATTGACAGATTATATGAGCCATTTATTTTAAAAGTGTTATAAGTCACTTTCTTTTTAAATCGAGGTATTTAGGATTTGCGTTTCAACGTGTTTAAAAATATTGGTGCCAATTTTCGAGAAGGCGTACTTCCACTTGTTATCTTGAATACTTATATCTTTATCAGTACAAATAATTTCGTATAGTCATTGAAAAATCAACCGTTCTTCACTACGATGAAGTGACTTATGCCACTTTCAAAATAAACGACTCATATTATAATACATTGATATTTTAATATTAATACCAATAACTTATTAAAAAATACTGGAAAATTATTGTATTTACAGATATTTTGTTAAAATATTAACAGTTTTTGTATTAATCACTGCCATGCTGTCCACATGTATTTTCTACTGATTTAAATACCGATTAAATAGATTGAACTGATTCATAATACATTCCCTTTATGCAGGTTTACATATGATAAAATGAAAACGATTGAATGGCGATTATTAAGACCGATTAGCTGTGTTAATAATAAAATGCAACGTTGCGTTAATAAAATACAGCGGAGTATATTAACAATGTAATTTTAATAAACTAACGACTCAATTATGCGAATAATCTATGTAATTCCAATTACCCATTACGTAATGCACTGGGCCACTTAAATATTCATATTCATTAATATCCATAAAATGAAAAGTTCGATTTAAAGAAATTCCATGCTTCAAATTTTATTTTTGCTTTTATGCATTCGTAAACCTTTAAATTTCCGCTGCGCAGTTGATTCAGGTTTCAATACGCGTAAAATGCGAAAATATAACGAAAAGAACGCTGCACTATAAATTCGTAAATTACCGAAACGTATCATGCTAGATAAAATGGTATACGATAATAAAGTCTTACGTAATACCGTGTACGCCATGAAAAGGACTGTCTGTATGGCACAATGGCACCACGATGTCTGCTAGAATTTTGTATTAACTCCATACTCACTTCGATTTTGCATCAAGTGCGTAACTTTATCGATGCAATTTATCGATTGGAAACGACTCTATCGTAATGTAAAAATTTAATATTGTTTTTCATAATTATAAAATAATTTGATATCATGATTAGAGTATTGTGTAAATTTCTTTGCAATGCGATTTTTAGTTCGAATTTATTTGTGGAAACGATTTGAAGTTTCTACTTCACGGCAAAATAATACAATTAGAGCAAATTTATTAAACAAATGTATCTCATTGTATACATCTTCTTTCATGTTCAACGAGTTTCTATTTCGTGCAACTCCCTTTTCCACAGAGACCAATTGGGTTTACTCGCAAATTTATTATATTCGCGTGTATAAACAACTCAAGCGTATGCACAATTTATTTTTTCAATTACTCTCACTTTTTATAAGAAAATAACTATTGGTAATAAAAAACGAAATGGATAACTGGGCCATTTTAGATTTATTCCAAACGAGATTAAACTAACAATTAGCTTATTGTAAAGCTGACAGGCGACGCATAAATATTGATGTCTCCTACAGTCTTCGTAGCAGATTAACTGTTTCATAAAATGTTATAAATATTTGCTTGTAATATTCATTTATTTCTCTAATTGAAAATTATTTCTAACTCTATTATATTATATACCAATAATTATTTGCGTTATCAATTTATTTTTCTATTTCTAAAAATCGCTCATTATTTGGAGCACTCTCCCGTCCAATTAAAATCGTTAGATTGCAAGCATTGAAAAGCATCGTGCACTTCGGTCGATACGTACACGTAAGTGCAATCGTTTTTCCAGAGTGCTTCACAGAATGAAGCAGAAAAGTCGATCGATCGCGTGATAACAAGCAGTACGGAAGAAAAAAAACGTATAACGTTAAATGTATTTTCAGACAGTAGTCTACGGATTGTGGCTATTACTGCTTATATCCAGAAATTCGATAATGAGCATGTTTTAAAGATATCGATTTCGCGGATTCTACCCTGGTGACCCTGCACTTCCGGAGAACGACAGTGCTATATAGTAGACGCTAAAGTATAAAAAGCAGGCCTACAGTCTAACGACCAACTTGCTTGAAACTTTTGTTCTACATCTTTTTTCCTATCATTTACTTTAGCTGCTATAGTTATTTTGTTTTGAATTTGCAATCACACATGGATTGTGGACATTTTTTTATGATATTTACAGAGTGAAACATGTTTGTATTGAGGTTAATTTTCTTTGGCCGTTTTTACAAAAGTTCAAATTTGCATATACATCAGCAGCCTAATTATGATATAGACAACGATGTGGACATGTTTCTGAAGAAAATTTCTTAAAGTGAATGGTGGAGATCCATTAACTAGGGGTACAATCCTTTGTTTGTGCACCATTATAATGCAATTTACATTACACAGTCGTTATTTTCGGTTAAACAATTTTTCAATTAATATATATCCCTCTACCGTTTTAACAAACGACTGACGCATGAATTGCTGTAAAGATCGCCGTTAACCAACAATTTCTGGTTGTCAAATCATATTCACACTATTTTAAAGAATTATTTTCTTTCTCGTTGACTGGCTTTAAGAAATTCTGAAATTAACCCCCTATTACGTCTTGTGACTTCGACTTAATGCGTCATATACAGGGTGAGTCTTCTAACATGACGACTTCAAATAACTCGTAAGTTATTCATTGTGCGAAAAAATGTTTCAAACAAAAGTTGCATAGTATCTAGGGGGACATACAGTGCTCTAATCTGTTTTTTATTGCCTTACTTTTTTATTGAGACATTAGGGTGACCTTCAGTTTTTTAAATGAAATGTCTAATACTTTTGTTTGAATTCGGATAAATCATGAAATTTTCCGTAAAAAAGTATTATACAAAGAACAATTACTGACAAGGAAGGTATTCGAACTGCAACTCACGGATTCGAATAAAATTTTGTGGGTTTGTAGAGTGATCCAAGACAAGAAAAATGGTATACTCCATTCGTGCCCAATCGCCCTTTAAGGGCATGAAATTTAACCTCAAAGTGAAATCGACACTTGCACTTCCTCGCTTATATCTCCTAAAGTACAAAAGATAGAAAAAAATGTTTTAGGTAAAAGTTTAACGGTAAAAGGAGCGCTATAAATTTGCATTAACAAATTTTTAAAAACAACTTTCCTTCTTGAAAAAAAAATTTTTTTTTGCGTTATTTCAAACAATTTTGAAATCTTTTTGCTAATGAAAAATGTGGCATTTTTTATTCTGAATTCAACCATAACAATATTTTTATTATACACCGCTAGGATTACAGAGATACACGACAAAACGTACTCCCTAGCGCGCGGTACCGCGCAATACCGCGCTAACAACATATAGAGTTACATATTAAGAATGCTCATTTTCGTTGCAGGACATAACTATGTGACGAAGATGGGTGTGGTAACATAAAAATCGCAAATTATGAAATATTACATAAAGATTAATGACTTATAATACAGATCGTACTATATCCCATATATACATACATAAATATTTTTTAGACGCTTATTTAACATTTTATTACATTGTAACCACACGCGATTACATGTACTTTACTCGACATAGTTTTCGCAAAGTGAAAAAAACGAAATACTATCTTCATTAAAAAAGTGATCTACACACAGATACTTTTTGCACCAAGCACATCTTATAATAGCAGGCTTATCACATAATTCACAACGTGGTAGTTTATCTGCTCAGGAAATTTAAAACAGAAATCTACCGGATTTTCAAACCGTTGTGGTAACCTTTCCTCTAGGTATCCACTTTTATACCAAGAGTATTTAAATAATTCTCTGAATCTCGGGGAAGACAATTGGTTGTGGGTGAGTGATTGCAATTTGATGATGTTATTTCGTAGATGTAAATTTATATTAATATCGTACAGCAAAACTCGATCGGAAAAGGTTCTAACAAAGTTTTTCCATATCCGGAAACCAAAAACGTCCAACGGTTGTATCAAACCTGTTGTCCCTTTCGGTATAGTTAACGTAATAAGTTGCTTGCCACTCGGAATACTTTGCTGAAACGTGGACGGACAATGACCACTCCACGAATCAATTAATAGTACACTTCGAGGCCCAGTCTTTGGTAAAAAGACTTCTGCGAGCCAAGTGTTGAAATGGTGTGATGTTAACTTCCCAGATTTGGAAGCAGTGACAAACACATTATCCGATCTGAATCGGACAATTCAGTGCAAAGTTCATAAGATAAGGGGATAATGATTAATCGAATATATGCGAAAACAGACCAACAATGGTAGTTGAGAGAAAGAAGAATTAATAAAAAAGAAATGATATCGTTAAATGTAATAAAATGGTCTGTTTTCGCAAATGTTCAATTAATCATTATCTCGTTATCTTATGAACTTTGCACTGATAAATATCCAGTCTCCTTATAAATACCCAGTCTTCGGGTCTGGAATTCATTGTCAGTGTTACTGGAACTCGTTCAACTGCACGTGGCGTTAGCTTTGGATAAAATGGTGTACATAAATCCGACAAACGTTATTAATCTACTAATAGCAATGCTTCACATAACCAGTATTCCACCATCTCCAATTAATCATCGGGAGGTCGAACTCTCGGAGATCATACACAGAATGATAAGTGAGAGTATCACTGAAGATTCATTTACGGCCGACTACGTTATGACCCTGGAATATGAAGATCCAACAAGACCTCAAGAATGTGAATTCGTTCCTGATGAAGGCATTCAGGAAGACGAAGAATATGGTAACAACGAATTTGATGACAGTTGCATCCCAGGCGAAAGTGGTAATGTAGACCTCAGCTATAAAACTCGCGCAGTTGAGTTCTGGAGAAGCGGCAAGAAAATGCGTAGGACTCTCGATAGCGTGCAGCACAAATTTCGAAAAGTAAAATCGATTAACCAGTTATATCAATGGGAAGAAGCGTTGGCAAGAGGCGGTACACACAGGGATAAAATTATGTCAATCGCGAAATTTGTGCTGGACAAATTTGAAGCTGCTACTGATCGAGGCTCCTTTGTGCACAATACGGATTTAAAGCATTGGGCGCTAGAAGCAAAGGAGGACGTCAATCTGCCAGGATTTAAAGCTAGCCACCAGTGGGTCGTGAATTTCAAGAGAGCGCACAACATCGTTTCGAGGAAGGTTACGAAATTCGTAAGTCGTTCCGCAAGCCGAAACAAGCAAAGTGTACAATTGGCAGCCACCGAATTCGTAGACCAGGTGAAACCGTATATCGCAACGTACGAACCGAATAATGTATACAATGCCGATGAGAGTGGATTTAATTTGGAAATTCATTCTGGCCGTACGTTATCGTATCGTGGTACAAAGACCGTAGAAGCAGCCGTGCAGTCAATATCCTCAACCACTCACAGTTATACGATTCTCCCTACCATTTCCGCGAGCGGTCAGTTACTGTCACCTTTGTTCATAGTATTAAAAGAACCAAGTGGAGAATTTGGACCTAGGGTAGAAGGAAACTTATTCAGATCGGATAATGTATTTGTCACTGCTTCCAAATCTGGGAAGTTAACATCACACCATTTCAACACTTGGCTCGCAGAAGTCTTTTTACCAAAGACTGGGCCTCGAAGTGTACTATTAATTGATTCGTGGAGTGGTCATTGTCCGTCCACGTTTCAGCAAAGTATTCCGAGTGGCAAGCAACTTATTACGTTAACTATACCGAAAGGGACAACAGGTTTGATACAACCGTTGGACGTTTTTGGTTTCCGGATATGGAAAAACTTTGTTAGAACCTTTTCCGATCGAGTTTTGCTGTACGATATTAATATAAATTTACATCTACGAAATAACATCATCAAATTGCAATCACTCACCCACAACCAATTGTCTTCCCCGAGATTCAGAGAATTATTTAAATACTCTTGGTATAAAAGTGGATACCTAGAGGAAAGGTTACCACAACGGTTTGAAAATCCGGCAGATTTCTGTTTTAAATTTCCTGAAGCAGATAAACTACCACGTTGTGAATTATGTGATAAGCCTGCTATTATAAGATGTGCTTGGTGCAAAAAGTATCTGTGTGTAGATCACTTTTTTAATGAAGATAGTATTTCGTTTTTTTCACTTTGCGAAAACTATGTCGAGTGAAGTACATGTAATCGCGTGTGGTTACAATGTAATAAAATGTTAAATAAGCGTCTAAAAAATATTTATGTATGTATATATGGGATATAGTACGATCTGTATTATAAGTCATTAATCTTTATGTAATATTTCATAATTTGCGATTTTTATGTTACCACACCCATCTTCGTCACATAGTTATGTCCTGCAACGAAAATGAGCATTCTTAATATGTAACTCTATATGTTGTTAGCGCGGTATTGCGCGGTACCGCGCGCTAGGGAGTACGTTTTGTCGTGTATCTCTGTAATCCTAGCGGTGTATAATAAAAATATTGTTATGGTTGAATTCAGAATAAAAAATGCCACATTTTTCATTAGCAAAAAGATTTCAAAATTGTTTGAAATAACGCAAAAAAAATTTTTTTTTTCAAGAAGGAAAGTTGTTTTTAAAAATTTGTTAATGCAAATTTATAGCGCTCCTTTTACCGTTAAACTTTTACCTAAAACATTTTTTTCTATCTTTTGTACTTTAGGAGATATAAGCGAGGAAGTGCAAGTGTCGATTTCACTTTGAGGTTAAATTTCATGCCCTTAAAGGGCGATTGGGCACGAATGGAGTATACCATTTTTCTTGTCTTGGATCACTCTACAAACCCACAAAATTTTATTCGAATCCGTGAGTTGCAGTTCGAATACCTTCCTTGTGAGATACTTCCACCAGCACCATACCAAAGAATCTTGATTCATCGCGCGGACGGCATAGCGTTAAGAATCACGTTGACTACGCGTATTGCATAATAGAAGATTATTAATTTGAAGATATCTCAGTAATTATTCATTTCAAGTCCCGCTTTGTATAATACTTTTTTACGCAAAATTTGATGATTTATCCGAATTCGAAAAAAGATATTAGACATTCCATTTAAAAAATTGAAGGTGGCCCTAATATCTCAATAAAAAAGTAAGGTAATAAAAAACAGATTAGAGCACTGCATGTCCCCCTAGATACCACGTAACTTTTGTTTGAAACATTTTTTCGTGCAACGAATACATTACGAGTTATTTGAGGTCATCATGTTAGGAGACTCACCCTGTATAAGTATCTTCATTTTTTCTCAAAAACTATTCAATTTTGTTAACTATTATAACTTTAACTCTAACTGTACCGACGCTTTATGAATAATCATCCTCAGCATAACAGATGTTTCAAACAGTTACGAAATAACGTTAATACTTTTCCGAAAGAACTGCAGGAGATTATTAACCTTAAAAGACAAAACAGTGCAGGAAGCAGTTTTTATTTCATAATAGAAAAAATTACATATTTTCATTCCGTTGAACCGGCCATTTGACCCAGCATAGTGCGGTTAGTGTTAAATCCTCAAAACCTTCCGTGTAATAAAATGTTGCTAAATGGAATGAACGGTCAAATGACCGGTTCAACGGAGTGAAAAATTGTAATTTTTTCTATTATTAAATGCAGGCTGCTTTCTGTGTTCTTTCTAATATTAAATTGACAATTTCCTTGCATATCATTTGGAAAAATATCATCGATATTTTATAAACAGTCAAATGATTGACCCCGATTGGAATAGATACGTAAAGCGCCGGTACAGTTAGTGTTTATTGTTGTTTAACATGCTGTTATTAATATTTACTAAATAATTAAATATTTACTAAGTAAATATACATTTACTATTGGTTAAATAAGTTTAAAACATAATAAAAGTTCAAGTTATAGAGGGCCAAACTTGAATCCTTGGCAGTCACTTTTTGGAAACACGGTTTTCGTTATAACTTGGCAGGTCTGTTGATGACTCCCTAATGCGATTAAACATTGAGCCTAGTTGGGATGAACTCCCGAGAGTAAACTTCAAAATCCTCGTTGGATTAAAATTAATGTACTGAACTGAACTTTAACGCTTATATTAATAACAAGAAGTTAAAGTGCTCTCTTGATTGATTGACGGTTTGGCATGATTAATCTGAAAAATCTCGCCGTTGCCTTGAATATTGGAACAATAATAAAAAACAATAAACTCATCAGCAATGCCACACTTTAGATTATTGACGTGCTGACAGAGTTTTATACATTTATGATGAATTCAGCGACATTTACTCCGTTAGAAAGAGAGAAAGTTAGAGGTGAAACAATTTTTAATTACTTTGTGTTTATTTATTTTGGCGAATAAGTTGTAGCACGTTGGCTCTCACGTTAGTCTCTCGTGCCTGACGGTGCATTGTAGCATTAACTCGTATTTAACCAGATATAGGTAGTCTAGTTTTGTAATTTTGTCTCCGACAAAAGAAATAAAACTACACTTAAAGCAAGCAGTACAATCTAGCAGCCTACCAGAAAGTTCTGTCCGTTTTTTGGATTAAAAGAAAATAGTACATTCGTACTAATGTATATAATAAATATTGATAAATGTTTTTTAAATGTATTGTTTACTTTTCATTCAACGGCGGACAAAACTTTACGGTAGACTAAATACGTTCAGCTGTACACGATATAGCTCCCCGTCGTAACTTTCTATCGCTTTAATTCCAACAGAAGTGATTTTAGGTTTTCACATAATCTTTCCCGATTACCTGTTAATATTATCGAATAAAAAATAATTTGCTAGAGACTTTCACAGCATTTATTCCACTTAGTCGATGAAAACTTAACCCTTTCAACACTGAATTTTATTTCTTCAGAAAATGACTAATTTTTATCCCAGCAGTAAATATTGTCATATAAACAAAATAATATATGGAAATAAATGGTACAATGATAACATGAAAATTATATGATAATGTTTGGGATATAAAATATCCCAGTAGTGTTGTAAGGGTTGATAAATGCTTCAGTCTGCTGATACGTATACTTATTAAATATAAAGCGCAATCAAAAATATTTTCCAATTGTTTCAAGCTCATTGTAACAATATCAACGACAAATATTTCAGTAATGTATAAATTTATACTTCGATTCATTTCAATATGTGACCATGAAGTCAGATACGAACATAATAATTTAAAAATAGCTAAACGACCTTCGAGGGTAACAAAACGAGTCGCTCAAGCAACCCAACAATTTCGCAGAAGGCACTCATTAATTCGAACGAATGGGAGAATACTTGAACTGATAGCAGAGTGACCCTCTACTTGAGAACACACCAAAGTCTGACGGCTCTAATGGAAAATGACCCGACGAATTAATTAACACTCTGGATGCCGGCACTTCAGGTGAGAAACAGGAAGAATAATGAGGGGCGAAGAAAAGCTGCTCAACCCCATTCTGACCACGACAATGACTGGATTCGTTTTCGACTTTCCACAGCTCTATTTATTACCTTATTTGTAACCACCCTTTGCGGCGACACTTACTGATATTTAGTGTTTCTGTGTTAACAGAATCGCATTGGGTTGTGAGCCACTCACGTTACATTCAACAGGGATTCCATATTATACAATGTAGGGAAAATTACGGTGGTATACCTATTATTATTTTTAATTCTTGTTGATATCACTGTATGATTTTTGGTATAGTATCTACTAGGCGCAAGAAAATATTCGTGCAGTTTTCTTTTTAGCAATGAATATCAATTAGAATTAAGTTAGAAATTCGCAAAGAGTTTCGATGTGATAAATCTGTGAGGATGATTATTTTTATTAACAGAAATGAATGAGAAGTTTAAAGTTAATAAAATCAAAGGGGGTGTGTGTAAAGATGAATGTTTCTATTAACAAGAATGAATGAGAGAAGACATCTATTGAGAGAATGAAAGATTATAAAAACGAAGCATGAGTGTAGTGTGAAGGTTGTTCAGGTTTTGCGTGCATACGAAAACATGGTGATACGTTTATGAGTTGTAACAAAAATTTATTGTATATTATATGTTAATTAGTATATGAATGTGTTAATTAATTAAAAAACCCCATCCGCTGAGTCCACAGCCAGAAAGAGACTGCAGTCACTGAGCTTCCATAAAATATTGTACAAATCAATACTGCACCGTTTAACAGAGGAGAACAAGCGCCAGTACTTCTTTTGCACGAGGAAGCATGGTCACACGTTGCACCTACGGTTCGACAGAAAATAACAAAAGTCGGAAGGGAAATTTTACCCCAACCTCCTTACAGTCCTGATGTGTTCCTTTCAGATTATGATCTATTTTTGTCTTCATCGAAGTTCATTGCCAATAAGAATTTTAAAAGCGATGCCAATGTCAAAACGGCAATCAATTTATTTATTATTTTTTTTTTAAATAAACCTCCAGATTTTTACAAGAAATTGATATATAAATTTGTGGAACACTGGAAAAGTGCCATAGGAATCAATGTTGATTATATCGTAAAATAAAATATTGGTTTTAATATAATTAATATAGTTTAAATAATTGGTTTAATAAAACTTCTAACGAAATTGCGGTTGAACGGGCATAACTTTTAAGAATTTGACATTCTAATTTAGTGAATAGAAGTTTAAATAAAATTAAACTTCTTATGGAAAATTATGTTTAATATTTGTACAAATGTAGATAGAATATTGTGTAATGGTTTAAAACAAGTTTGCTTCCTTGTTTTGTTTCATTATGTTACCGTCTTATCGTTTAATGATCGTCGTGCAAACTGAATCAGAAGAAGATGAGATTTGAAAACAAAAATAAGAAAAGGAGAAAAAAGCTACAAATAGAAAAAATAACATATAAAATGTGCTTATGTTACTTGCAGGTTACAAAACCGCAAATATTGCAAATCGATCAATCGCCAGATAAAAATAAATAAAGACGCCTTTTGCGATAACGAATAAATGCATGTTTAAATGTAGAATTAAAAACTTTGCCTCTTCCTGTTCTTATCTACAGTTGTAAAACTTTTCTTCAGACTTTTCCGCAATACGTAAAGTCAGCTCACTCACTTTTTCAAGAATCATTAATTTATATACACTCGTTTTGTAATAATTTATGGCACACCGCTTTTTCTACCTTCTGTTATAAGTCTCTTTATATCCTTCTAGATAAAACGGAATTCAAGAAACTATGCGATAGCATTGCTTAAACAAGAAATAAACGTTCCTCGTTTCAATATTTTTTATTATGAAATTTAAAAAATATAACAAGAAGGAACGATCAGAAATATTATTTAATTATAATGAAGAAAAATCTGGGATTTGCATCAGAGAAAAGGATCCCCCTTTTGCTCTCATCGATTTTCACTTCAATATTGTCTCTTATCAATTTTGTAAATTTCATTTAACCATTTCCATTCGAAGTGTAACTCTCAAGAACCACTGATGCCCTACTTCAATAATCACAGCTATATTATTTCTGAACTAAATAAGGATTCTTAAACGAGTTGAAGATTACTACGTACATACCGTTATCATATTTTAATATACGACTCTTAGAAGCACGTAGACAAACATACACCGAGAATAAGTGGAAGTTATTGGTTCACAGTCACACTAAATATGGGATTGATAAGAGTTAATAATTCCATTTTTTATGGAGTTATTAAAAACCTGGTGCCCTTTTAAACCCATTCCAACAATTTCGGGGCTCGTCCGGGATAGGAGGTAGAGCTACCGCAACGATCGCGCAGACGACTGGAAAAAAAATCAAAGACGATCGACGAGCGCAAAAACGAAGTTTTTCAAAGTCGAATGAACGGGTCACGCAGTAGGCACCACGACGATAAAACGATTAGGACGTAAAGACGACCTAGGTGTGTGGACGTTCGGAGAAGATGCGACGACGACGGCAATGCGCAGTCGATAAAGACGAGTGCGACATTTGAAGGCATATGCCATTTGTCAGGATGGCCGAGTGTGGAATCGGGACGGTGCACTCCTATATAAACTTACAATTAGGAGAAAAGGACGTGAAGAATGTAAGAAAATGTAGAATGCATGGACTCTGCTTGATCGACACATGCCCATGCATTGTTTTGTTTGGCGTTGTGCAGCAGTCTCCTTCACGCCGCCATGCAATATGCCCGTGTTATAAGCATTTATATATTAAATATAATAATTAAAGTGTGATAATAAAACGACGAGGCTTTTATTATCCCGAAAACTTCTGTCAAAGAAGAATTAAGATCAGAGAGAGGCCGCTGGCGCAGTAGCACCGCGCCGACCCAAGAGATATCCGTGTTAAGCAACGCAGGCCGAGTACCGCTGCGTGGATGGGTTGCCGCGCGCCTTTCTTTTTCACGATCCTACATTTATTTCATAAAGGCAAATTTATTTGTAAAAATATTGGATTAAATTTTAATGTATGAATCCACGCGCTTGAGATCAAATTTTCCAGCCGATTTGTCGAACTAGCGTTGTTCCTTAGCATCGTACACCAAAGTGAAAGAAAGTTTGAAGTCTTTTCCTTAACTATAAAGACGGCGAAGTGTTGGACAATAGAATTTCAGAAACTTTCTCCGTCATAAGAGCTCGCGACCACGCCGGATAATGAGAAAATTGTTAATCAAGAACTATAGAGGGGACTTTATAGCAGGCGTTACGATATTCGATACACTTAATTAAATGTTATTAAGCAGATTTGAGATCTGTCGGCGTCAGATCTCCGATGTCGGAAGACATTATTTAACATTTCGGATGAAAATTAATTGGCTTAAATTGACCAATCATGGAAACACTGTCAATGGAAATTCATAATCCGATGGGCCAAGTAATTCGATCTTTAGGCGTAATCTATAATCACCCTTCGATTATATAATTCTTCCGTTGCTAGTAGAACCTAATTAACGATATCACTGTAACGCAAAACATATTACACACGTCGAATGAACTTACAACTTGAAATTATAAAAGATAAAATTGTAAAATTGTTCATACACTGCACGCATTTCAGGTTATTACGTGTTTTATCCTACGTTTCTTCATATTTTACGTATTTTACGTACAATTGAAGTAATTGCGGAAATACATAACGAAAGCAACTTTTGAAATAGAGATAAATTACTATTTTCCGTATCTATTTACAATTATCATCCTAATTTCTATAAATGATTCTACTTGATAATGCATTTGGAATTATAACGTGACATATTGTACAAAATTAGTGCGAAATGTACACCTAACTTATCGCATGATACAAATGCTCGTTATAATGCTTGTTTTTATTGAGAAGACAAAGAGATGATTCAACTAATTATTCCTGATTTTCACAGCAATTGCAATTTCTTCTGTTATAAGATCGATCAGAATCTTAGAATGTGATTAAACTAATGCATGTGAAATTATTACTCGAAATGTATAATGTAGGCGTATAATTTTCTAACAAAGTTTCACCATATTATCATTAAATAGAGGTTTCACCGGCAGCCTATCATTTTTCCGATTTCTAGATAATCGTGTACGGCGAAGAATCTTTGCACTACAAATCAGGGTATCGAAAGCATCAATTTACTCGCCTTACCTAAGAAATTCTGTTTTTAATTTTGCCATCTGCATAAAAAATATTATACATTTTGATCCAAATTACGTTAATTCTATATGCATTTCTTTTATCAAATCACAGATACTGACTACTACAACTTGACGATCACTGTATTCTTTTAAGAGCAGGAAACGTTAGAGATAGCCGCATCAGTTCAAAGTTTCTCGAACGTTCAAACTTCGGAATTATCAAAAGTAAATTTTGAAGAAAGGATACAGCTGGATAAGGAGGTCAAAAGTGCTGTTGAACCGATTACAATGGGCGAGTTGTCATTCGGTAGGTAATCGCAAAAAAAACTACTGTATATCGAATTTGAACCCTGTATCTTGACTGGGAGTGTAGTTATGGGGAAAATTAAGAAACCGGTTTTTACCCTTTTTTCCCGGTTTATTGAGGTGCCAAAAATTCGAAAAAATTCTGGCACATTTCATATGCGAAAATACATGTTTGAGATTTTTTTTAGATTTTTCCATTAGACAGTCTAAATGCAAGAAATGAAAATCCGAAAAAAATCGGAAAAATGTCGATCTTGCATGGAAATCTTCCGAGCACAACTTCTTCCTTTTTACAGTAACAATCTGATATCATGATTGTTATGCTCAATTTTTTCAGACTTTTCGGTTTGGTGCGCCATAGTGGAAAAAATTAAAAAACATTTCTGCGTCGCATTTCCCGCTGAAACGCGATCAGTATTTGTTATTTTTACATTCTATTGATACACTACGTTCATGTTACAATTTTCAATGTTTCTGCATTCGAAGCAGTTACGGTTAATGAAGAGAAGTCAGTTAATTAAATCAATTGAAAATTATATACAGTAATCCCCCCTATAACACGGTATTCTTATAACGCGTTTTCATATTACGCGATTTCACACCTCGTATAACACGTGTTTTCCCGGTCAAGATACAGGTTGGAAATTTGATACACAACGGTTTTTTCGATTACCTACCGAATGACGCCTCGCCCATTGTAATTGGTTCAAAGGCACTTTTGAAACCCTTATCCGGCTATACCCTTTCTCTATTTCTTCTTTCTTTTCGAAAATGATTATAAACCGTTAAAGTCAACGTGTACAACATCTACAGACAATCAGGCGTTTCAAATCAACCGATCAGTACAAAATTTACTTAAACCTGCAAATTTCGTAGTCATGAAATCTGATTAACTGTTTTTTAAAAACAGATTTTACCGTGTTATAGTTTGAACGCAACCGAATGATATATAGGGGAATAGTGAATATTACTTTAATTAGAGGTTTTAAAAGCAGACAAAACACAACGTCTTTACATAATTGGCAGATTTATTGATATATATTAGGAACAAAAGAATGTACGAGAAATCGTTGCAAGTAACCGTTCCATCGATAATATTTTATCCCCCCCCCCCCCCCCCGCCCCGGCCCCTCAAACCGAAATGATTAAACAAGTCTTAAACAAAATTCTTCTCATGTAGAAAGTACCATTAAGAAAAATAATGTAAAGCAGCTCGTCGCTAACAACAAATGATACTTTAATATCCGTGTTTAAATAAAGACAAACAAACGACGCACAAAGGGTATCAGGTCCTTTGTATTACACCACGAAAGCCTCAATTCGGTCAAAACAGATTGGGCGCATTGTGGAGGGTTAATAAAGAGGAAAGATTCGTTCCTCGAAGCATCGGAGACACTGGGTCGCCATAATAATCGCGAATAGAAGGAAAAGCTCCGGGCTTCTTTTTTACGAATAGTAAGAAGACGCAATCTCGTCGTGGATGAGGAGACGAATTTTCAAAGATGCTGCAAACGCAAATTGTACGACGCCGGGAGGGAAAAAATCAACAACGAGCAGCATCGAGCATGACTGAGAAGGAAGATCGTCCTCACTGGTGATTTTCCATTGATTTCCTTGAAAAGTATTTCTTTATGCGACAAATATATTGCGAAATGATCCGGGTAACAAAGAAGCCACGAACTCAACGAGGAAAGACAGCCTTGATGGAACCTCATAAAGATTCAGCGTTGCGAATATACACGCTCATACATATATTAGGTGTGCAAATAAGTCCTTTCCTCTACTTTTTCAACGGTCATAACTTCCATCTGAATCCGAGTTACTACTTCACCGTGGTGTCATCTAAAAGAACGTTCATTTGGCTTTCAAAAGTGTGCCCGCGGATTGTTTTACTAGGTAACACACCAACGCTGCAGTATTAAATAACATGGCTTGTGAGAAGTATCAGTTAAAACAATGCTGAAATGGTTTGTGCGGTGTTGAAAGGGAACACTGTAACATACAGAACGTGTGAGAAATAGTACCGGAGGCTTAAAAACTAAAATTTCAATTTAGAAGACTACTATCGCTTAAGTGCTTCAAAAAACTTTGGTGACCACAAGTTGGAGGAATTGCTGGATGATAATACAATCCAATCGCAAGAACAACTTGCAGAAATGTTGAAAATCACCACAGACGCAGTGTCTATGGTTAACAATAAAATCTCAAATTCGTAAAAAAAGGGGCGAAGAACTTATATGCACAATTAATACATGATCATTGCATTTTTTAGATTTTTCTTAATACAACATATTTTTCTTATATGTTTATTATGTTGTTAATTTTGCTTATTCTATTAATCATTCATCATTCGAGCACATTTTTCAAGAAAAGGAAACACTCGATAGGATGCGAAATATAATAAAAAGTAACTGTTTTCCCACCAATTTTCACGGTGAATTTTGATAAAAAAGTTCTAAATTATATAAGGAACATTTTCCTTGGTGTGAAGATTAGCTTTGACGATGATAATTCAAAGTGTCAATTATCAATACGATGTTAACTAATGATTTAATTATCCTATATCCTTACATTTCAGAAAGAAACACAATCGGATCTCGACAACTTGAATTTCGAGAGAAGTAAAAAATCATTGTTTTCATTCAAAGTTCATATAATTTAATACTTATTGCCAATAGCATTGCAGCGAAAATAATTGCAATTTACTCAAAGTAAAAATTGGAAACGATTAGTGGAAAATATTATGTAGTAAGTTATTGCTTTAATTTTTTCCAATCACTTGAATTCATGATCCAAGCATATGAGCTGTTGGAGATAAATAAATCACGATGCAAAAGCCGGTAATCCGATGGAATCGCTTTAATTATTTCTACAATTAAATTTTCAACTGTACGTTCTGAACTGAAGTTCTGAATTTTAGTTAACACTAAACCTACCATGGCGGTCAAATGACCGCTTTCTGATTTTTTTCTCAAACATTCCCCAAATAGATTGGGCAGCCATTCAGTAAATATTTTAGGTCTATCGTATAAAACAAACATTACTTAACCGACCATCTTTTTCACCTCTTCAAATCTCATTTTCTAAAGTACATATTTCGTATATTACAATATAGCAGATATAAAGCCGGCAGGTTTAGTGTTAACCTATTTGCATCATAAGGAAAACTGAAGAATAATACTCCCATCGTCAATTTTCCTCTTATCATATTTAACACTAACAATACCATGCGTGATAAAATGACCGGTTCAATGAAAAGAAAATATGTAATTCTTTAAATTTTTAACTGAAAGCTGTTTTCTGCGCTGTTTCCTGTATTAAATTAACGATCTCCTGCTTTTTTCCGGATAAATATTAACGCTGTTTCATAACTGATCAAATGACCAGCTACAAAAAAATAGATATACATAGTGCTAGTACGTTTAGCATTAAGTATAGTAAAATTTAAAAAAGTAAAGAAGGAGAGAAATATTGGGCTGCCAAAATATTTTTTTGACCCGCTTCTAAAAAAGGTTGTCCACCACAGATCTACCATCTAGATTTTTTATAGCAGAACGTCAGAGAATACAAGATTTGTCCTGTTAAAAACGTTTTCAAGCCACTTGGCTATAGTAGGCAAACTACGGATTTCACAATCAGAGCTACTCTGTGCAGCTACCAAACCAATACCGGATTTCATTGGATCTTTTTCTAAAGTTTCACGCTGTTAAATTTCCTATTATTTGTTGTTGCGTACGCCCCTGAAGTTTTTCACGAAATGGTTGATAATTCCAACTGGCGCCAGCCAGGCGCCCAGCTAAAGTTAAGAGACAAAGAGTAACCAGGCTGAATAGGGCTCTATTGTTTGATCGACATTCATAGACAGCTTTTTCAATTTGAAACCCGATGCACCGGTTAATTTACATCCACGCTGGTGAAAATTTTCACTCGTGTCTTTCAACACCTCTATCCCCATTCAGGACCTACCTCCTCCACTCTATTTTTTCACTGCTCTTTCGAACAACGGCCCTAAGCAGGCAATTTTTTGTCTCTCTGGATTAGTTTTCCTGAAGACCACTACGCTGACAGTCAGTACGTCGAAAATTACAATAAAGACAAACTTTTTCGGCTCGACTAGCAATAAGTACACTGTAAGTATTTGTAAGTATTGAACATCCCCGTGATCCGACTAGTAAACGATAGTTTTAACTTAGGTTATTATACTTTGTTTAACAAGCAATTTTGTACAATTTCAACATAGAATATATTGTAATAGTTTTCTTGCTTCCAATTCGAATTATTTCAAAAAACATTCCTTCATCGACGATCTTACACGGGGCAGGGGGCCCAAAATTTACTGTTACCGCTCAGAATAAATTCAATATTTAATAATCAATATCGCAAGCAGTTCATACACGTTCAGTTTGTGGATATTTCTCCCCATTCCTTTTACCAGCTGGCGATACATCGCGATAGTAACCTCTTGTTCTCTGGGAAGAGTCCGATCCATTAGACTAGCGTGAAGAGTCTTTACCACTTCGTTATTAACCCTTTGCAATCCTATGTCGAGCTCTACTCGACATAGCTTTTAACTTCATTTTATTTTCTAATGATTTAATATCGACTTTCCAATTTCTTAATGATTTTCTAATATCACCTAAATATCCGTCACTACTTACAGTTATTGATATCATTAAAAAATAATGAATAATCAACGATAGAAAATGTTGTGAAATTAATTTCATTTAGCTCACTACAAAACTGACGATATAATTCGGACCACAAAGGGTTAACCCTTTGCCCTACAACAACGAGTGACACTCATGATGCGGTTGATGGAACAGGAAATTTCGGAGCTTCTCAAAAATTATCAAATTGAAAATATCAGTGGAACACGACACGATAACATTATTTCTGCGTTATTAATAATGCGTTAGATTCTAAAATATATCAGGAATCACTAACATCTTTTTATTTTAGCTTTTATTTTAGTTAGTTTTTGTTTTAGTCATTATCTTATGTTTTTATTTATAAAGTAATCGTAGGGCAAGGGGTTAACAGGCATACGGCGACCCTATAGTTCTGCTATAAGCCAGTTCGGTCCCTGGCTTTATTACCAGCTAGTGGTGGTACCCCGTTGTTTTCCGGTAGGGGCCTGATCCATTAGACTAGCACGAAGTACCTTTGCTACTTCATTATTCACAGGCATACAGCTACCCTACAGTTCAGCTATAGGCCAGTCTGGTGCCTAGATCCTTATTTTCCTATTCTCGAAACTAACGTAACTGGATATAAAACCGTACCCTTAAATTGCTATGCTCACCGAACGCCAGCATGTGACATTGAAAATACCATTTGAAATAATATTTTCTACGGTTCTTAAATATTCAAAAATATATGGGAAGTGTTATACAGGGTGGTCCACGTAACTTGTGCACCTCGAATAACTATTAAAGTATGCGTTGCACGAAAGAATGTTATATACAAAAGTTACATGGTTCAAAAGGGTACACTATGTGGTGCGTTCATTTTTTTTATAGGTGGAGGCGTTTCGGAGATTTGAAGGTCCACTTTGTTTTTTTAAATGGAATGATATGTTTTTTTATTAACCATGAAATAGCACGTTTTCAGACGAGTTCAATGACCTATAACTCAAGGTCATTCAAGGTCAAACTTGCTTGAATATTAAGTAAGTGATTGTAAGAATTAGTAAGTAAGAATTCAAAGTATGTCGTGTTTGGGATCATTTTAAATCAGAAAAATCGGGAGGATCGGCCGTTTTCATTTTCGATTTTTTTTAAACCTTTGCTGACGTATTTGTGAGAGTTTTCTGATTAAAAGGATACCAAACACAACATACTTTGAATTATAGTTACTTAATATTCAAGCAAGTTTGACCTTGAACGAGCTTGAGTCATAGGTCATTTAACTCGTCTTGAAACGTACTATTTCATGACGAATAAAAAAACATATCATTCCATTTAAAAAAACAAAGTTGACCTTCAAATCTAGGAAACGCCTCCACCTATAAAAAAAATAAACGCACCACATAGTGTACCCTTTTAAACCATGTAACTTTTGTATATAATATTCTTTCGTGCAACGCATACTTTAAAAGTTATTCGAGGTGCACAAGTTACGTGGACCACCCTGTATATGGCTACCTTTGCCGCAATATGCCCCCAGCCTTGTTACCAAGGCTCGTCTACGTTTTGAAAAATTAGTTCAACTTTTTATTTCTCCGTAACATTATAATTTCAAGTTAACAATATAATTGGAGTATATTTGTGAAATAACTTTTCTAATTTTACAGATGTTTTGTTGTATATTTAATTACAGGAAAAGATGGAAAATTTGAATTACGAACGCTTAAAAGAACACCAAAAACATTTTTCGTGTCGATATAATTAAAATCTTCCCAAGTGAAACTTCAATGTCATTGTAATGTTTGGCAAAGAAATATTCTACCTTTTAAAAAGCTTGAAAGGGACGGTATTTCAGGTTAAAACAATATTGTACTGCTGACGAGACGTGCAGAAATGTATTGTGTGAGATGTAAGGAATGAAGAAAGAATGTTCTAACAAGTTTTTTAAGAAACATTTACTTACAACCTTTTTACGTAGATGATTACGAAACGTCCATTCAAATACTTAATCCTCAAGAAATTGTCATCAAGCCAGAAAAGATAAGATACTAGCAGTGTATAAAAACGGGAAAAAGAAATTAGAAGCACCTAAGCGAAGCTAGTCAGAAAAAACACGATACTAACAGTATGCAAAAGACGAAAACTAATAGCAAATGTCTAATTAGAATTAGTTGGGAAACCTAACAAACCAATACACTTAAACCTGTTTTGTACGCTGGATAGGGACCGCATAAAAGAAAACGCATTAAAAAAATCGCACAAAACTTCACGACTAGCTATAAGAGATAGTTTTCGCAACACAATTAAAAAATTTTTTTTTGTGCGGTGCATAGGGACCGCATAAAAAAAGTCTCGCGTAGAAAATAACCCAAAGCTTACGAAATAACTAGGAATTGTTTTTTTAAACAAAATCAAGACACGAGGCTTGGTAGCTACTTGGAATCTGATTTAGAAAATGCACATGCGAACATTTTTAAATATTTTATTTAAATATTTACTTATTTTTCATATACAAAACTTTTCAAAACGTATAACCATTATCCTTCGTAGTCTGACAATACGCGAACTTTCTTGTGGTAAACTGGTACAAAATCGCTTTCGTCACTTGAAGATAAGTACAAAGTTCAATAACATAAATGTAATCGGCTAACGCAATACTTATGTAATGTGATGAACTGCAAATTAAAAATCGAAATATATGGCCAATCAAACCAACTATGTACTTATTTATTGATAACTTCGTCAATTATGTTCCAATTTGATTGAAATTTTCATATACCGCACAAAACAAATCGCACAAAAAAAGACCGCGCAAAGACAGGTTTGATTGTACTACCTAAAAGCAGAAAATAATTTAAATGTACGTAAGCAAAATTAACCAGAAACAGTACGATATTAATAGTATACAAAAGCAAAACAACTAATATAAAATGTCTAATTAAAATTAGTTAGGAAATAAAATGAAAATATCTAATTGACGTCTACCAGAAGTGGTTACACGCTATTAATGTACAATAACAGAAAACAAATTGAGAAGATATAATCAAAGTTAGCTTCGAGTGGTACGAAGATAACAATTTATACCAGCAAAAAACTGGTAAACCATAATTGGCACATCCTGCATTAAGTCGGATAGTCACGCAAGTGCTTTAATCTTCTCACTGGTGCGTAACATTCTGTTTAATAAATGCGCTGTATCTGTTACGAAATCCAACAAATTATAGGTAAATAAACCGAGATTTAGTGCAGTCAATTATAAACACGTGGCAGCAGACATACACAGCATTTCCACCTTTCTATACAAATTAGCAGAAATGTTCTTTTGAACGCACAATTTAAGTTCCGCCCTGGAGAACAATAATATTGTAACTCTTTCGCTCCGAGAGCCGTATATACACGCTCATACATATATATTGTAGAAACGGAATTTTTCCTACGCGTAAATAGTATTAATTTCTAGAATTAGTGAGTGTGGATGGATTGTAAATAAGCGAGAGTGGATGTTTAGAGTACGTGATTTGGACGGCGACGGATGTCACGGCTAGCATGAATATTTAGTCTATAGATAAAGAGAAAATGAGTGAGTGCAACAGAGAACGCATGCTGTGAGAAAGAGTGTCGAGGGTGGATGCGAGCGTGAATTTCGGAAAGAGTCAGTTGAGTTCAGAACACGGAGTTGAGTTGAGATATACAGAGTGGAGAGTTTTACAGAGTGAGAGTCATAGCGTGAGTGGAGAGAACATTAGAGATAAATTCAGAGTTAGAGTTATTTAGTATTATTTAAGAGTCTTGTATTTTTATATAGTTAATAAAGTTAATCATTTGTTTTAATTACATGCGTTCAGTTAAGTTTCTAGGCTACGGTATTGTTAATTAATTCTAAGGGAATCTGTTCCGTTTATTCGAAGACGAGCATCGATAGTCTTTGGTTGCTCGTCTGAGATTAAACCAGAATAGGACCCTATAATATTGGGTTGGCAACTAAGTGATTGCGGATTTTGTATAAGAAGGAATTTCCTTAAGCTGATGAGGGACCCATAAATCGAGTTTTTTAACACAGTGAAGCTGTTTTAATGTTTTTTTTGAATGCATATATGCGATACATTGAGTTTCTCTGCAATCTCACGTGTTGTGGTATGACGATCTGAGTCGGTAATAGCCTTGATATGACTCTCGTCGACTGCGACTGGACGGCCAGATCGTTGCGCATTTTGAAGTGAAAAATCAGTCGAAAAAAATTTGGCAAACCAATTTTGACACTGCCTATCTTTCAAGGCTTTTTTCCATATACGGTACATAACTTCTTGCATGCTTGGATTGCGTTCCTGCCTTTTCGGAAATACAAGAAATATGTCTGAAATGCGCGTTTTGTTCTTCCATCTTCCCAAACGAAACTAAATAACTCATCGATACGATTTTTTTTACTAATGAAAGGTGGAAGTCCAAACTACAAAAAACTATAGATTAGGTGCTTTGAACATGTTGACGAAACAAAAAAAGTGCTAAAACCATCTATCGTCGAAATCCGCAATCACTTAGTTGCCAACCCAATATTTAAATTCTTCCCCATTTTCTACGAAAAATGCTAAATGTTGCTAAATATTGATCAACAATATGTAGGCGATTTCTGACAGTGGTGGTCGGTCCACGTAGTTGTTTACTTTTCGAACAATGCCTGGTTCGAGTACAGTCTTAAAAAGTAAGAATATGTCTGTTTAACACTTCCGGTTAACGCTGCCGGTGGCACTTTTGGTACACATCTGCTGGAGTCGCACTGACCGGCTGCTATATTTGATCCATTTGCATCAGTAAGCGAAATAATACGCGCACAAGGAAGTTAGCTCTTCACCATCCGCGGAATATTCCGCTCTCTACAATTGTTAAACGATTGCGCGCAGAAAAGCACGGCACTTTGAGTTGTCCGCCGTATTTACAGCTGTGTTGCAAATGGGTTAACACCAGAACTACCAAACCAGTCAAAATGACTGGTACACAATTTTTTCCAAAAATTCTCCAAGTTTATAGAGGAGTCTTAGAATAAATATTCTTCGTCCATCTTAAAAACCATAAATCACCGAATCGATTATCTTTTCCGCCTCTTGATTCCTCCTTTTTCAAAATATTTATTTAATATTTTGAAATATGATACATTTAACGCCGGTAGTTCTAGTGTTAAGTGCTTAGTGCTGATGGCAATTTCCGTCAACGTCACTCGACATACACGAACGCGACAGAAGTTTCCGTCAGAGGTGTTACATGCGGCCCTGAATCTTTTATTTTTCATCTGATACCAGTCGACCAATCAGAAAATTTAAGAAAAGATGTAAACACGAAGGAGTCTCGCTGTACATGACCACTGTCCGAGCAATTAGTATAAACAAACAACGATCTCCTGCAATCCTGTCAAGATTTATTCCATACGGCCTTGGTACCCTAATCTCTCTTCCAGAACCTTACCACCTCCACCCATTCTTCCGTAGTTTATCCCAAAACCGAGCCTTATATAAGCGAGACATTTTTAGACTCCTCGTGTCCAGTATCCCTTAGAACGTCACGCTGTTACTTAGTGTACAGAAATTTCAAAGTCTACGACTTTCGCATCGTTTAACGATTGTAAGTACAAGACGTGGAAACCCCGCGAACCAAAGCGTGAATTTCGTCTAAGTTTAAATTTAAGAATCATTCATTGTAATTGCATTCTGAACAACTATTGATTATAACTTTTAATATATGTTTCTATTCACATTTGTGACATTCAAACGTTTTAGTTATTTCATTTTACTTCCTTAATCTTCGTGTAACAGAGCAACGATCTCCCTTATTTACTCTTACCGCTCGGGCCAAATAAGATATTTTAAAAACTAAAGTTATGGGTGATCGTTAGAAGAGAAGGAGTCTACTGGTTGCAACGAAACTTCCATTTCTTTATACTAGCTAGTGGCGGTACCCCCGTATCTTTGGTACGGGACTGATCTGCTATACTAACGCGAAAATACCGTAAGGTTTTTCATTATTAACGGGCATACGGCGACACTATACTTAGCCTATAGGTTAGTAGGATATAATTCCGCGACTCGTTGCAATCCTTAACTCTCGCAAGTAAAATTGCATTAACGCATTCGGTCTCGTTCTGCCACTCCTCAGCACGTAACAGAGGTATCAAACGTGTTAACACATGTAACTAAGTGTAGTCCAGGCAATATACTCTTAGCGCGCCGAAAAAGCGGGGGCAAGTTGTACTGTATTTTTGGTTGTAAAGGCAACCCCCCGAGTCGCCAGTGAGCCTTTGCCCGGTTGCGCTGACGAAATAACATTGAACTGTACTGCCGCGTGGTTGTATGTGGACTTTCTATCACTCACTGTTAATTAATTAAGTATGTGTTATGCAAAATTCGTTGAGTTGAATCTCTCGAGAATGGGAGCCCTGCCTTCTTTTCTATGTATTCTACAACTATAATACATTGACAGATTGGTGTAAAGCCTATTTGCACAAAACAAACGAGGACTGTGCTATTATGCTGGAACGGTAAGAAGGCAGCTGAGACGGAAGGGGAGATTGCTCTAGTACCGCCTATCCCCGCCATGTCGGTCCTGGAAAACTAAGATCGACGAATGACAACCGAATATAAAACACTACTTTCGTCGTTCACATGACGACGCAACGAATGGCGGGTCTCTCTTGTCAATAGCGCGTCAAAATCGAAAACGCGTGAGGGAGAGGGATGTCCCTATCCGTCGGGCGAATCAGAGCAAATTCCCCCTCAGCTGCCAACTTACCGTTCCAGCATAATACCTCGCCGAACGGCGTACGCAACAGTACTCCCATTTGCTCTACCAACTAGCGAAACATTCGTTCGTTCGAATGCCAAGTTACGTTCGAAGAGCTGGCGATGGAAAAACCGAGAATACCTATGCGACCGTTTTCCGCAGGAGAGTACTTAGCAACGAGCCTAGAGCACAAGTTCATGTGCAACGAAACGTCGTACATACGTTTCCGCTCTGGTCACGTGCACACGGGGACCCACTCGTAGGGGGCTCCGGCATTGTGCGACAATGCCCATTTATTCTGGCTAGGATACCTCGAAAGACGCCATCTTTCGCGCTTCCAGCAAAATGCAAAAACAAAAAGCAAAAGCAAAAGCTGACAGCTCCCTAGGGATCGCAAAACACACAATTTGTAACTTGTCTAATCATTTATTCGGAGTACCAACGAATAATGATTTTTCGGAGCAGGATCGAATTTCTCCGTCTATCTATACCCGTTTTCACTTAGCATGCGCTATAGAACATCCATGCCCTAGTACTGGGGCCAACTAGAATACATCGACAAGTTGACTATCATAAAACAATTAGATAACTACGGTCCGACAACTGAAAGATGGCTAGGGAACGGCGGTACCTCTCGTTTTCAACTGCCTATTACCGGCATTTCGTTTCTGGAATCGCCAAACCCAGCCTCACAAAGTAAACGACTACCCGGAGTGTTTTTACTTTAGGAGACTAGGTTTGGGAATCCCAAAAACGAAATGGCGGGAATAGGCGTTTGAAAACGAGAGGTTCCACCGCCCCTTAGCCATCTTTCAATTGTCGGTCTGTACGGGCCTCAACAATTCTGATGGCGAGCGGCAAATGTTCGGGCCTGATTCGCCAAACGGATAGATATATCCCTCGTTCACACGTATTTTCAATTCAAACGCGTTACTCGCCGAAAATGGCACACATTCAAATCCGAATGCACGACGAACAGAATGAATTATCCGCATTAAGGTCTCTGCCCACTACAACGTATCATACTATGACCGTACTAGGAACGTATCAGACATGAAAAGCAACACACTATGAAAATAATATATATATATGAAAAACAACCGACGGTGCTGGTCGGTGACGGAACGGTCTAGTGGGCATAGTCTCATATTTTTCAATACAAAGAATATTTTTTTACCCGACACGTTCCTATTACGGTCATAGTATGATACGTTGTAGTGGGCAGAGACCTTTAATGTAAGTGAGAGAACTCTGTGTGAAAAACGAAGGAAGTGTTCTGTTTTTGGTTGTTATTGGCCGACCTTAAGGTTTCCAGGAACGGTATGGCGGAAATAGATGGTGCGAGCGACACGTCTTTCTTGCCGCATTGATCTACCGCACGCCATCAGGCTTGTTGCCGTCTGTATCGACAGAAGTAGGTATTTCTATTTTAATATTTTTATTTCCTTTTCATTAGTGCGTCACGTTATCAACATTTTGTTGCATTGAAAATAAGCATACTTTTTCAACAGTTGCTCGAAGTAAAAGGATTAACCGTTTGAGTGCCACACGTTTTTGCTGTTTCCCCGTCCAACAGTGCCAAGGAGCGCTTTTTCGCTTGCCGTATTCCCCATCCAAAAATGCCAAGCGGCGCGATAGCGCTTGTCTTATTCTCCGATTAAAAATGCCAAGAAGCGCTATTGCGCTGTTTTCTGCTCTTTTTTCTGTACATTTTAATAACATTTGCATCCAAATGTTACATTGAAATTAAAATTCGTCCTTTTATCAGCTGTCTCATTACTTTATTTTTATCTAAAACGGAATGGTAGTCGTACAGTCGCGCATCGGCTTCTGCCGAGCGTGTGCCGGTTGTCGGCATCGCAACCTAGAGCGCTGGCACTTTTCGAGCGAAACGGAAGAAGCGCAAAATCGCTCCTTGGCACTCAAATGGTTAAGTATGTTTATAATGAATCAGGAGATACGGGAGGTACTGAAATGAGCTCAGAAAACAACTGTCAGCTGTTATCAGCTCTTGTTCGTTACAACACCTTCGTGAGCAAATGTATAAAAGTAAAATACGCGAATGTGTTTGGTGGAAGGGTTACAATTGATTAGTGACGGACGAAAGAAACAAAATTTTCGATAACCTCCTACTTTATAACCCTGGTCAGTACTTCAAGGAATAGATTAGAAATGAAAGGCGTTAAAATGAAATTGCCGAAAAAATGTATTGAATGCAGTAAATATGCTGTTTTCAATATAAATTCATGAAACAAGATGTGTAATAATGCATTTATAATTTATACTACCCTAACCGTGCTTATAAATTAGGAGGATACAGAACTTCCTTCTGCCTTCCCGAATAACATAATTGTCAACATTTAAAGCGTCTACTATTGTAACAGTAGGACTTTCTTATTTTTCTCATTAATATAATTATGTAGTTCATATTTTACTCTGTGTATTACATAAATCTCTAATATTTAGAAATTTGCAGAACTTAATTCACTCGCTAAATTATTTTATTAACAAACATATTATTAATATGCGTATATAGCGAAGTATTTGCAATTTAATGAGACTGTATTTAGCGCTAGTTTAATACAGAGGAAACGTGTTATATTATTATGTAAATTTGAATATTTATAAATATACATTATACCGCACCTTTTACATCCCTCTTTGCAGTCCTACAATACTGCAGCAGAATAATGCATTTAAGTATTCAGAATTATTGCCACTTTCGAACTTAATGGCAATTATTTTAAGTGAAAATAACTTCACATTATATTAAACAGTTAATAAGAAAACTGCAGCTCGCTGATGCACTTACGAGATTGTGAAACGACGTAATCGGTTTTTTCGATACGATTCTGCAAAAAGTACCCATGTCCAACAAGTGGTGCAATCAACTGTTCTTTGTAATTGAAAGCTTTAATACTTAGCATTTGTAGAAGTCCGTATATATATCTTAGCGTGAAAAGATAAATAAAGTATACACTTGACTCAAAGAAACATGTAAAACTGTATTTAAATATATTTTATGAACGACATAACGAAACGAAGATTATTGATTTAATACACATAACAAAAGCATCACAGACAAGGCCTACTACAATATTTCAGTGCCTTGCTTCTTTTGTCGTTCGCGCCAGATTCAACTCTCCAACACTTCCCCTTGAAACTGGTACGATCTTTTAATTTTGCGTTATTCCCAGGGCTTTGGTGAATTCTTTATGTTTTGGACCTGGCAGAGCTTTAGTTAGAACATCTGCCGTCATTCTATCCGTTGAAAGATATTCTAATTCAATTTCTCCGTCTTTAATCGAATCTCGAATGAAATGATGTCGAATATCGATATGTTTCGTCCTAGTATGAAAAACTGGATTTTTTGTTAAATAAAGAGCACCCTGATTATCTCCTGAAATTGAAATTTTTGACAAATGATTAATTTTCAATTCTCGAAGAAAACTTTGAATGTATATAGCTTCTTTGATAGCTTCTGATAAGCTAACGTATTCCGCTTCAGTTGAAGATAAAGCTACGGTCCTTTGTTTCGTAGACGACCAAGATATTGCAGTTTCACCTAGACAAAATACATAACCGCTATAAGATTTACGGTCTTTAATACAATTTCCCCAATCTGAATCTGCAAAACCCTTAATGAAAATTTGATTCTTTAAAATAAGTTAATCCATATTCCAGTGTTCCTTGCAGATATCGAAGTACTCGCTTTGCTGCTTGCCAGTGAGTTTTATTATAATTATTTTGAAACTGACTGTGAAAGCTTACTGAATAAGCTATGTCTGGTCTTGTAGCAGTTGCCAAATAATTTAAAGCTCCCATTAATTCTCTATAAGGGATATTTTGAGCTTCATTTGTATCTTCATCAGTTTGTACTTCATTTAAAATTGTACCAGTACTCATTGGAGTAGATGCAGGTTTACATTCGTTCATTCCGAAACGGTTTAAAATATCTAAAATATAACCACTTTGATTTATTGTTATTTTGTTTTCCTCTTGTTTAACTTCAATTCCTAAGCAATATTTTAAATTTCCAAGGTCTTTTACATTAAATATTCTTCTCAGACTATCCTTAATATATTTACATAGTTCAGTGCTTCTTGAAAATATAAGTACGTCATCAACGTATATTAATACATATGCACTATCTTCCCCTCGTTTGATAGTATAAACGCATGGATCGGATACAGTAGCTTTTAATCCCAGTTTCCGAAGCTCACTATCAAACGTTTCGTGCCATTGTCTACCTGACTGTTTTAGTCCATATAGAGATTTCTTCAACTTGCAGACTTTGTTTCCTTCTTTTAGTTGCGTTAACATTTTCTTGGCATTCAATTTCAAAACTTTATTTTTGTCTTCCTTCAAGACTATTCTTCCTAACATTTCTTCCAATAGTTTTGGTTGTTCCATATACAATTCTTCATTTAATCGACCGTTTAGATAAGCGGTTGTAATGTCTAGCTGATGTATGTTCATATCATATTTAGCAGCTAAAGCTATGAGAAGACGTAAAGAACTTAACCTTGCTACTGGTGCAAATGTGTCGTGATAATCTATGCCTGGACGCTGCGAAAAACCCTGTGCAACGACGCGTGCTTTTCGCCTTTCAATCTCACCGTTTGCGAGATATTTATTCCTGAGTATGGTTCTGCAACCAATGACATCTCTATTTTTAGGTCTATCTACAATTTCGAATGTTTCATGCTCTAACAGACTTCGCATCTCAGCTTCTATAGCATTCTTCCATTCTTCGGCTTGTGCATCATACATAGCTTGCTTCCAAGAGATTTCCGCTAATTGAGCATTTTCAGTATTTGAAATTTGATACTGCTTTCTTGGACGACCTGGTTTACCAGTGTATATTTTTGAAGGTCTGCCACGTCCCCTGTTTGACTGTGGCACATCTAGTCTTGTACTGATTTCTTCATTTTGAGGTACACTGTCCGTTTCTTCATGTTCCGATACATTATCTATATTCATTTCATCATGTTCCGATACATTATCTGTCTCTCTGTTTTCTTCTACTTGTGGAATACATTTATTTAAGCATTGCCGATTAATGTTAATGTCCATAATATTTTGTTCTTCTATTTCATCTTCTTCTGATTCATTAAAACAATTATTCGGTATGAATTCTTGAAATAATCGTTGCTCCATGAATTCGTTGACAAACTTAACATCACGAGCAGCAACCAATTTTTGCTCTTGAGGCAGCCACACTCTGTAAGCTTTAGATTGATTATCATAACCAGTGAAAATGCATTCCTTACCACGAGGCTGGAACTTCCCCTTGTTCGGCAATTTGTCCAATATAAATCCTTTTTCACCAAAAGTTCGAAAGTGATGAACTCTAGGACATCTTCCTAGCCACAATTCAAAAGGTGTTTGTCGCTCCAGGCTTCTCGACGTACATCGATTTCGAATATAATTTGCGGTTTGTATTGCTTCCGCCCAAAACGATTCTTGCAAATTCGATGTAATCAGCATACACCTCGCCATTTCCGTTAAAGTACGATTTTTTCTTTCTGCAATCCCGTTCTGTTGTGGTGTATATGGTACAGTAACTCTTCTTTTAATTCCTTGCTTTCTCAGGAAATCGTCAAAATCCCGGTTAATAAATTCCTTTCCATTGTCTGATTGTAAATTTTTAATTTTATGCCCGGTTTGCTTTTCAGCTAACGCTTTATATTCCTGAAAAACTTGAAAAGCATCACTCTTATTTCGGAGAAACCTTACTTCACACCAACGGGAATAATCATCTATAAATGTAATAAAATATTTCGCTTTTCCTTTAGATTCTATGCGAATTGGTCCACATATATCAGTGTGTATTATCTCCAGTAACGATCTGCTTCTTTCTAATTTTCTTGAAAATGGAAGAGCAGTAATTTTTCCTTTTAGACATGATGAACATGTTAACATCTTCTCGTTACCTTTGAGTTGAATTCCTATAACAGATTCATTTTTTGCCACATCCAATAAAGTTTTCCTGTTAAGATGGCCAAATCTTTTGTGCCAAATTTGTATATCTGATTTTTCGACAGTTGTTACATTAGCTTCTTGTTTCCTTTCCTTTAAATAATATAAATCACCAATTCTATCGCCTATTAATTTCGTTCGACCAAGTTTATCTAATATCGATACAGAATCCTTTTTAAATAATACGTTAAAATTTCTATCAGTTAGTTTTGATACGGATATAAGATTAGTACGAAGTTCAGGTACATATGATGTATTTTCTAAACACAAATCGACCAAATTAACACCGTTAGTAGTAGGTATGATTACCTTACCCTTTGCCTTTATTTCAGTCGATGTATTATTTGCGAGCTTTAACCTTTCTAAATTTGTGGTTCCAACTTCAATCATAACATCAAAATCCTTGCAAAGATGTGATGTACATCCACTGTCAATACACCATCTTTCATTATACGTACCATTCTGAACTTGCAACGTGGTTTCTTCTTTGTAAGCCATCGAGCACATCGTTTCTGATTGTGAGAATTTTGCTTGGTCTCTCATAGGGCAATTTCTTATTGTGTGTCCTTGTTTGTTACATTTGTAACATCGATATTTAAAATTACTATAATCCTTTGGTTTTGAATCGCCGATGCTAGAATGTGATTCATTTTTATTAGATTTCCAATTAGATTTAAATTCACCTGTCTTCCAATTCGACTTCGGCTTAAAATGCTTTCTCTGATTTTTATTGCTATATAAAACAGCTTCAGAGTTGTTTACTGCAGTCTGACTTCTTCTTCTTGCACGGCTTTCATCCAAAATTTTTACACGCAATGTTTCTGGATCAGGTAATATATCACGAGATTGTATTGCACACCTAAAGTTGTCATAACTATTTGGTAAACTTTGTAACAGCATGATGCTTTGCAATTCTTCGTTTATATCCAATGACAACTCAGATAACTTGTCAACAATAGTAAAAAATTGATTTACATGCTCTTGAATATCACATCCTTCTTCAAACCGATGTGCTGACAATTGGTTCCATAATGACGCTTTCCTCGCTGGTCCTTTCGATGCGTAGGCTGACTCTAGTTTTAACCAAACATCCCGCGAAGTGTCACAATTTCTAATTAATTTTAGTACAGGAGAACTAATTGATAATATTAGATCGGCTTTAGCAATTAAATCTTCCTCGATCCAATTTTCAACAGCTGCTTGCGATACCGCGTCATTTTCGATTATCGCTGGTTTCTTTTTCGATCCATTAACGTAAGCCCAGCCCTTACTTTTTATTAAAAGAGCGCTTACCTTCGTTCTCCATGTATCATAATTACTCCTTGTGAGCATTTCTATTCGCATATTTGTATTACACGCTTCCATACTTCTTTTTAAGTTATTTTTTTTTTATATTTCTTCTTTTTTTAAACTGAACTTCGATTTTTTTTATTTATTTAATTCCACCCATTTATCTTTCTTCTGGGCCCATAACCTGTAGAAGTCCGTATATATATCTTAGCGTGAAAAGATAAATAAAGTATACACTTGACTCAAAGAAACATGTAAAACTGTATTTAAATATATTTTATGAACGACATAACGAAACGAAGATTATTGATTTAATACACATAACAAAAGCATCACAGACAAGGCCTACTACAATATTTCAGTGCCTTGCTTTTTTTGTCGTTCGCGCCAGATTCAACTCTCCAACAGCATTAATACTACAAAAGGCGAAACGAAACAAATTACACATTTATAATGACGTAAAACTTACGTGAACCAATATAAAAATAAATTATACAATGCGCCAAATTGTTTCTGCGAAGCTGTATTGATATATTTCATAAATAAAAATTAGAAGATCTTATGTAAACATAGACTACTGGATACTTGCTTAAAGATTATAATAAAAATTGCTTTTTTATAATTGTTTGACTAAGCAAATAGAAATTTATTTCTTGTTTGAATTTCTATCGAGCAAAAATGCAATTTACGCTATAGCGTAATATTTTTATTTTTCAGATCTCATTATAATTTCACTTCAAAATGTTGCTCGGTATTGAGACTGTAGAATTAGATATCTATAGAAAACCAAATCTAAACGATTCGAATAGATATCAGCTACGTGGTCTTACGCTAGGTATTTCTTATTTTCGGTATAATCTTATAATAAAGAATTTGAAAACCTATGATCATGCATTTTCCTTTTTATATTTTTCTTATGCAATATTGTCATTAAGTCTTGCAGAAAGAACTGAGACACTGTGTAAATACTTGAAAATTGGAAAAGAAATACTGGAAAATTCTTTCTATTACCGAAGAATTTAGAATACATTCCGGCTGTTCCAGAAAATCTAATTTACCTATCATTCGTGTCAAACTCATAGACAACAGTTTGTTACTTCCACAATTTACCTATGACCGACGGGGATAATCCGACCCGACGGGGTATTCCTAACTCTAGCTGTTATCTGCAAGCGTCCTTTGCATCCCTGCCGCAAGCTTCTTTCCTCATCCCCACTTTGCAATACCGTTCCATCACTTCCCTAACAACTGACTAACATTTCAATAACCAATCAAAATAGTTCACAATTTTCCCACCCCTGCATGCATTCTGCGAAGCAACTTATGTAACTTTCAGCAAAATCAATTTGGTAGCATATTTGAATTAAACGAGAGTTTAAAAAAGTGAAGATATTACTTGCAGAATCGTGGTATTTCAGAGTAATCGAACTTATCATTCGATAAAAATTGATTAGAGTTGAAGCACAATGCAAGTTCAATATTAGTGATTTTCGAAAGATATTATAATTGAACTGTAATTGTTTACAGCGGCACACTGAGATAGAAAATAGCACAAAAAGCAATATTCTATATCACTTTACTGATGGGACAATGTCTCTCGCAGATACAGAGTAAGGTAAAAGCATCAGCAGTTGACCAGTTAAGAGATTTTTTTTGCGTAAATAGTACTAACTGGTTACATTTTTATCGGATATAGAGTCTTTCAGGGTGAAGATGCTCTTTGAACTTCCTATACGATGTAACACAGCATACTGTTTTCTAAAAAGTTATATTACACAAATTTAATATATATTTTAAAAATTCAGTAATTGCGTAAGAAGTTGATCGTTTTTGAAAATGGGAGAACTAGTAATTGACCATATATTAATTAGTAGTTGACCACTTATACTAAAACCAAAAGCAATCACTTTAATATCCCTTATTTACATCAATTAGAAGAAATAACGAGCAAAAGGGTAAATACAAATAAACAGAAGTTAATTTCTGAAAGTTAATAAAAAATAAAGTTAATTAATTCCATGTTGAATCTATTTCAGGTGCAGAGTTAATATTTCGCGTTTTACTCGCTTTGATAGGGTCGCTAATGAAAAAGTACATTTTCCGATTCGTAATCTAATATATCAGGAGTTTCTGGCCATTCCCACAATCGCTCATGCTTCTGCATAGAAGATATAGTTGCTTTAGTGTGAGCAGCAGCAACGACTTTTCCAGGAAAATATTCACCTTCATAAAAAAATATGACATGTTCATTAACATATTTTTCAACAGCAAGCCATTTCATGCTGTCCATTATTTTTCTGCATTCCGATATATTTTCTTCAGTAAGCCCCGCTTTATCCTCACTATCTACACAATCGAGAATTTCACAGCTAGTGTCTGAATTCTTAGATAAATATTGTAAAACTTTCTTTTTATTTCTTTTTTCTTTTTTCATGGATACAATGGATGGCATTCTTTGTTTTGTTTTTGTTGATTTTAATAATATTACATAGTGGAATCTAAATGATGTCAATAATTGACCGCAGGTTGAGCTAATAGTTGACCATGCGGTCATCTACTAAAACACATTATACTATAAAAGTGGGCATTCGGTTCCTTGTTTTTAATAAAATTATATGTAAAATAGATATAATATAATTAGTTTATAAAATTGATTAATTTGTGTTGGTAATTGACCGTGACTGTCTAGAAATAATCAGAATGATATGATTCAGTGGTTGACCCGTCAGTCCATTAAGTTTTTGATACTGGGATAAGAAAAACAGTGTGTTTTGTAAATATAAAATTTAATGGCAATTAAAATAGCGAAAGTTTCAGACATAAAGAGTCAAAATGACAATATGAGGGAATATGACTGACACTATCAATATTAATCGTCTGTAGTTACAATAAACCATCGTATCCAAGGAAAAACATACTAGCATCGCGCGGGTAGACGACGTAGCACATCTATTGCACTTCTTTTGGAAAACCATTACTTTAAAAAAGCTTATTTTTCACGTTTTGGTGAAAACTGGTAAATTTCTGATACAAGTACAATTACTGGTGCCTTTACCTTACACTCAATTCTGTTTTCACACGAACTTCTTTTACACGAATTTGATTTAACACAAATTAGAAGAAACAATTAATTCTCTTTTTACACGACCTATTTTGATTTAACACGATCGACCGAAGTTCGAAGAAGGCAATTTTGATTTACTGTGGCCTAGCCAAAATACAAACACAACGATTAATTACTGTATTCGTTCTTAAATTTGCTGAAGCATCGGCACTACAGGAGACTAGTCCTAATTTTGTTCAAGGGATTATAGAAAGAATTTCACCAATGGAGCACAAAAACGATAACCAAGACGTTTCTAGTGATAGCAGTAATATTGCAGTCTTACGCAAACGTACGCGTTTATTATCAGAAAGTGACAACGAATAAAATCTTTTCATGTGTAACGTAGATTACTTTGCCTAATTTTTGTGTTCATGAATTAGTGACATTTTTTTTCCTTTCCAAACGATAATTTACTTTGTATGATACATGTGCAATCTTTATGAAATAAAATGTTTAATTGTAAGATCCTAACATGAAAACTCATGGTTTGTTGTATTATTTTAGGACACGAACCAATCTTCTATTTTCCCATAGATGCAATATATTTTTTTAAACGAATGTTTTTTACACGTATTCTTCGGGAACGTATCTATCGTGTAAAAACGGAATCAGGTGTGTAGCTGATCCTTCGCAAAACACTGCGTTATCTTCCATAAATGATATCAATCTGATATACGAATCACAACTATGGGCATATGGAAACACATATTTAGAAAAGCTGGCAAGGCTTATTGAGACGTAAAAACCGTAAATGTTGTAAAAGTAAGAATTGCATGTACATTACATGTAGATTACTTTGATGCAATCTCGTTTGCCTGCTCGTTCTCCGCAAACATTGTAATCAACTTTTAATCTACATCTCCATGTACAATCTTCTAGTGCTGTGTCGAATATGCAAACCCAGCCGACCTATCAGAGGAAACAGTTATTTCGTTTATATGTTTTCTTTTCGTTTTTATATTTTTCGTATTTAACTGTTGCGGTCGCTTCGCCTAGTACCTGCAATTTTATATACTGTGGGTGTAGAAAGTATTCGTACACCGACTAATTTCGAATAATATATTATGAAATTGTAGTTTATTAACTAATTTTTTATAAACAACGAGTGTGTACATATTCTCGGAAGTCTCTATAACAGACACAGTGTAAAAAATATTAATTAGTTGAATAATTTGCAAAGTTATTAAGAAAAAAAATAAATATTGTCCGAAATATAAGGGCAATAATTATTCGTACAGCTACTGCATTGTTTAAAAGTCATTAGAAATTCATGAGGAAAGCGTGAAAATTAAATTTATTTGACAATGAAAAAGTAAAATAAACAGTTGACTAATATTTAGTAGGATTTCCTTTTGATTTTATAATTGCTGCGACTCTTCTGGGCATTGAAGTTACTAATTTTGCTGTTACGCTGGACGGGATTCCATTCTTCCATAAGAGTATTTTTTAAGCCTTCTTTAGAGGATATGTGATGTTTATTAATGTGACGTTCCAAGTAGTCCCATAGGTGTTCGATGGGATTCACATCAGGAGATTGCGGTGGAGCTTCTATATATGCTGGCTTATGATATAATATCCATATTCTCGCATTGTACGCCGTATGCACGATCATTATCGTGCATAAAGATAATATTATCTTTAATGCCCATTTTTTCTGCACTGGAAGAAAGATTCCGATTCAAAACGTCAATATAAACCTGGTGGTCAAACTCGTTGTTTATAAAAAAGTAGTTAATAAACTACAATTTCACAATATATAATTCGAAATTAGTCGGTGTACGAATACTTTCTACACCCACTGTACGTTATCACATAGGGTAAATCCCCAGAGATGACGAGGATTTAAACTCTAGTCCACAAATGCGGTGTCCGAGCCTTTGACTTCATATCCACATTGAGGTCTGTTCACATGTCCAAGTTCAATTTTGTAAACACACTATAAATATATCATTTTTGCCATGTTAAAGCTACCAGTTTAAACCCACTTTTTACCGTGCTGTGCGAACATTGTCGTTAATGTTTCGCTCGGTCGTACGAATTCGTATTGTAAAATACCACAACACACACAACACATACAACACACACACATGAGAGACTTTTTTTCGAAAGTGTATCGCGATCTATCTACCAAAATCCTGACATACGAAACATTCAAATTTGTTACTTGCGTACTAATAAGTGACAATGGACAAGGGGATTGTATGTTGAATTTGCCTCCTGTCATCTGTATCGATCAAAAATAGCTTCGCAATCGACTTGTTTGCCACCCCTGTTACAGAGGGTCTACTGTCCCTTTTGAACTCTTCTTCATCAAAATTTATAGTTCTAAATATTTATGTTTCAATTTTAATATTACATTAAACTGTAAAGATAATCTTGAAACTGGATTTCATGCAGAAACAGTATCTCTGCAGTGAATGTGTTTTACGCAACATTTTAATGAATACGTTCTCAATACTTAACCCTTTGAGCACTACGGACACATATATCTGGTCTGTGAAAAATTCTGATCATACTTCATCCATGCAAGTATACGCGGTTAGAGTTAAAAAATTATAATATAACCGTTGCAATATGATTGCGCAAATAGTAATTTATAACATCTATACATTAACACTATGACTCTCTGACAAAAAGGTGGTTTTTGAGGGCCAAAGAAGTGCTTATTTCTCAATATTCAAAAAAGTTTCCGTACGCAAAGGGTTAAATAGAAAGAAAACGGAAGATGTGACCAAGCTATTTAAGTATTACTAGGAGCTGATAATTTGACAAGATGTTTCGATAAGGTGTTTCGACTCATGGCTGGCTTTCATCAATCAAGCTTTAAAAAATTTACACGCGTTGTGTCAACACTTTAAATTTAGAACTCGAAGTATCGCCCTCGGTGTTAGAAGGACAGAACATTTTTTGATAATACTACCAATACATTTTAGACGATAACACATGCTAACTGACAGCACTATACAATCGATGACGTTCATGATATGCCAAAAACTACAATTTTATTTTCAGATATGTCAAACAGTGGATTTTAAACATGTATTCTTCTTTGATTCGCCAATTTAGTTCCAATCACGTTGTTCTGTACACACGGATATTAAGTTAGCAGTCGCCACAATTTTTCACGCACCTCCCTTAACTTGATAAACCATGCTTTGAACAAAAATTCATTAATATTCTATTAGGTTGGTAAGAAATTAATGTCGGTATTCGAGTTTTCAAACTTTGGCGCTTAATTTTGAGATAGCCGTTCATTTTAATCAGTTTGTCTTCTTATATCAGTTTAGGAAAAAAAATGATTAAAGAACTTGTTTCCCGTTGGGAAAAATGTGTAAATTGTAATGGAACTTATTTTGATTAAAAAAAGTTATTCCCATTCTCAACATGTGTATTTAAAGATAAAGTTTGAGAACCGACATTAATTTCCTACCAACCTAATATTACCCACAAATGACAAAAATAAAAATCGGTAAATAGCCTTGCGTAACTTTTTCTACATGCTGTTGCAACTCACAGTCGGACATATTATATGTAGCGATATATTCATTTAACAATTCCTTGACACGATCTTAATCTTTCACTAAAAAAAATAATACCTCCGTAATTTTTACTTCTGTAATCATTTCTATAGCCTTAACAATGTAAGTCTCTGAAAAGCATAGCGATCCAGTGAACACCCTGTACATACATATAACATATCGACATACTGGTAACTTCGAAGACTTGGAACCACAATAACGTGACATTTCTATAATAGAAGTTCCGAATAAAGTGGAAGGATTCAAGGAGCGTAGCTCTGAAACGTCGTTGAAAATCGGGCTCCATTATGTACGATCGTTCTATAACTATCGAACTACAACGATACACGCATACTCCGTGAATGTTAATGGTTGATCGACGATTTCTCTCAGCGCTAGATTTACTATGTGCCAAAACCGGATAATGCGATACGAATCCAAGATTTATGAATCCATTACGGTATGCTCGACGTGCAATGTCATGTCCCGAACAGAAAATTCTATGCTGGAAATCATTCGTACCTTTTTGCAGTGCGTAACAAGAGCTATCAAATGGAGGGACTTTAATCCAGAGAAAGAAAATATTGTTGGAACCAAGTAACGGCTTGAAAAGAGGCTGCGAAGTGCAAAATGTCTGGCATAGAACAGATACTGAGAGGATTTACGAGCTGTTCATAATTTTGCGTAACAAAAAGTAATGTTTGAAGTCTCAACTAGCATTTAATGCCCGTCCGTGTATTCGATATGATGAGAAGGCAAGGAACCGAGGTTCTTGACCTTTTTGGAGAACCTCCATCCTTACGTCGTTGATGCATATTATTGCGGAGAATGAATTCACATGCCAAAGAAAGTATTCACCGGAGGATCTACTGGAGATCAAACTTCGGTCACCTAAATTTCTTAGGAATATGCAGAAAGAGCTTTCTCGGCGTTATACGGATGTTAAAAACTATGTGCGGAGCATTTGCGTAACTCGGTAATGATACAGATACTCCCATTTTTTTATCACGCAATTTGGTCATAGGTTTAAGTCACGTAGGTCCGCTTCGAAAAGCACTAGTTTTGAGAAGTGGTAATTTGTTGTAAACACACTTAATCGCATACCAAGCTGAAAAGGCAAAGAGATTTTAATTTTCTTTAGAAAATTTATTGTCTCTTCAGTTCTCACTAGTGAATGACGCGCCTTAAACTTTGGTAAGAATTTTAAGACCACCCTGGTGTAATGTCTCGCCAGGGTTGCCCGTGAAAAATGTTAACACATTGTTGACCGGCAATTTTACGTAAACGTTAACAGAAGAAGTTTTCCGTAATTGAGTATGAAATTGAAGAATCTAAATACACTTCAATATACTTTATTTATACATAATGAATTTAGATGAAACTTTGTACATATCTGCTATATATTATATTTTATGCATATTATATTGTAGGATTTCTTAATAATACGATAAATGTTTATTTAATAATAATAATAATACAAATAAAATAAAGTAAAACACAGACAAACAAGAACAAAACTAGGATAAATAATATCTGTCCACACAGGATTCTAATGACTAAAAATATAACACAAAGTACATCCACTGAGGATTCCAAGCACACAGTATATAACACACAGTGTATCCACACAGGATTCTAGCGACAGAGTGCAACACACAGTGTATCCACACAGGATCGCAAACACAGAGTGCCTCGATGCGGCGAGTGCCTCGTTGCCTCTCGAAAAACAAAGTGCGATCGGCACTCACATTCACACATACGTTTCATATATTCTAATACATTCGCATCCCACAATATATTTTAGTAATTTTTTGCTGTGGTAAAATCGAAATAGCTAATGCAAGTGCAAACAAGAGTCAACTCGCGAGCGGTCAACAATGTGTAAACACATTGCGTACGGGTGACGAGATATCTCGTATATAGTAAACCAACCGTCATGGAGGGCTTACGAGATACATATCTCGTTTGCCATTTTTTGTATATGCACCTATGTATCGACCACTGAAGAAATTAAGAATAAATTGAGTTGTACTAAGGTGACGTAAACATGAATATTCTTATGACAAATTCTTGTTGAAATAAATGCATATCGAATTTTCGAAAGGGTACAAAATAATCGGATATACAAGTTGTAAATTGCAGGAACAGAAAGAAGGCAGCTGAGACGGAAAGGGAGATTGCTCTCGCACCGCCTATCCCCGCCATGTCGGTCCTGGCAATCTCGTCCTATCCGTCGGGCGAATCAGAGCAAATTATCCCTCAGCTGCCAAGTTAGCGTTCCAGCATTATACCACGTCTCTAGAGCGCTTAAATCTGCGGGCCCTGCAAACGGGTTGAAATAGTAGAGCGCCGTACGTAATGTGTTAACGCCACGGACCTTTTTTAAACGGTTCTCGGTAGTCCCTCTTCTTGGGCTTGCAGGTGGGGGAAATTCCGTTACACCACCACCCCTGCAGGAAATAGGGAAGAGGGATGGCCCAAGGCATTGGAAGGATGGCCTCTTATCATTTTAAAACCCAATCATTGCATTTTGTATCTCTTCCCACGACGACATTTGTGCGACTTTTAGCTCGTGCGAAGGATATATAAGGACAGAACCTTTTCACAATTGACAAATCCTTTTGAATCTCTTTGAGTATCAGTTGCATCAGTCATTTCATTTCTCGGAAGTTAATACAAAATAATTGTATATAAATGTTTGCCACAGAATCAACTCTCAAATATTCAGAGGAGTAGGAACCAGCAAAAACACAATCATAACAGTTATACATTCCACTCAAATCCAAGTAGAGCTCTTCAACAACTTTCACATTCAAGTTACAGCCGAAGTATAGTAACTTAAAATATCGAATATACTTTTATGGGCAATGTTATTTATGGAGCTAAGGAATCTACAAAACTTGCTCTGTTGCAAAAGGAAACATATCCTGTACACTCAAATTCTGATCCTAATTTACTTGTAATTCTATGATTTTAAATTAATTAAAAGGGCAACTAACCAAAAGACAAAAGTAATCGAAAATATCTCGACGATATAGAACAGTAAGAACTTTGGGATACTTGCTGGGAAATATTTATATAAGTAAAATTCCAACAATAGAACAAATTTAACATATTTGAGACAATGACCCAACACGTGTGCCACGCTATATCGCAGGCAACACACGAGTTGGCGTGCGGAAAGAATGCGGGTCTGATTCGTCAGACGGTAAGAGACATCCATCGCTCACACGTATAGTCCCACAAATGAAAGATGGCTAGGGAGCCTCTCGTTTTCAACCAACTATTACTGTCATTTCCTTTTCGAATTCCCAAATCCAGTCTCCTAAAGTAAACACTCTGCATAGTCGTTTACTTTAGGAAGCTGGGTTTGGAGATTCCACAAACGGAACGGCGGAAATAGGCGGTTGGAAACGAGAGATCTCACAGTATATTTTCTATCTTCTTTCCTTGTACATATATAACATCTTCCTTGCTTAGATGTGGATAGTGGTATTGTAGAGGGGCGGATTTTCAAAAGAGAGGATTGGTAAAACTTCGGCCACAACTCAAGATAAAATAACAAATAACAATGTATTAAAGAGGTTACAACTAATTAACAAAACAAAACAACACGACAACTCAAACTCCTCTCAACTACAACGCAACAGAACTACAACTCAACTACTAAACTCGTCTCACTCTTCAACGTACTCTATCCACGACTCTGCACGACTCTCTACGGCTCTGGACACTACTCTACACAACACTCTACTTGTGCCTTAACCTACGCTTTCTTATATTCTACCCGTTCATCCTTCTCACACAACTTTTTACTCTCTCGCACTCGCACTCGCATTCGCACTCACTAAGCTAGAATATTCGGGCCTTGGGGGAGAGAACGGTCGGCCTGCTGACCTGAGCAGGACCCAACCCCCGCTTTCGCCCTCGCAGCCCTTCGTCATCCTTAAAGCGGAACTATCAATATTTTCCGGCTCTACAGTATTGACGTTGTGCAGTTAACAAAAGACATAACAAAAGGGAACTTCTTTATGATAATGGTATCCCTACTGACGCCATAAATGATTACAGGAAAAATCAGTGTTACCAGTAATTCGGTTTGTTAATATTAGAAAAACAAATTACATGGGGTGATTTTTAACCCATGATACCTCTCAAGAGTTAATATTAACTATGTTTATTACTACCTTTTGACACACATAAATAGTACGTCGACTAAGAATTCTCATTTAATTGTTATAAGATCATAAACATAAACAGAATTTGCTGTCATGAATCGCTTCTCTCAATTAACACAATTAGTTTGTCTTTTCACTTTGAACAAGAAGCATGGCTACGAAGAAGAGCGTGTTATCATTGTGCGCGCGAAATGAAATTATTTCATTATATAAAAGTGATGAAAATTATCGAACGATCGGTAACTCTTTAAATTTAAATTCCTCGACAGAGAGAAATGTCGTAAAGAATTTTAGGCAACTGATTGTGTAGAGAACAAACAACGATCAAGTTGTCCGGAAGTACTTACAACTAGAGAACGAAGAGACATGGTCAAAGAAGAAGTAAACAATCCGTTCGCAGAGGTCAAAAGTTTAGCTGTTGGACATCCCAACAAATTCGAGAAAAGAAGTTAGTGCTCAAACATTTCGAAATACTTTACATTCGGCGGAAATAAATGGATAGAGCAGCGAGAAAAGAAACGTTCATAAATCAGAAGAATTATAGTAAACATACTACACTATTATAGTAACTCCAGAAATGGTAATTATATTATTATAGTAAACAGACTATTTACGTTTGTCAAAAGACACCAATAAACAGTTCATATTACCAGGTTACTTTACTGTTTAAAGATATTGCAAGAAAATTGGGCATGCCAATACTTTTTTTACCAACTGTAATACCGGCAAAGCTCCCGTTCTGGCAATCAAAAGAGTTTCACAGTTCGGAATTTATTTCTGATACGCCTCTAAAAATCCGCATGTCTATGAAACCGCGTAAGTTGAGGACTTACTGTATTGCCATCGTCATCATAATATTAATACCCTTATTACTGCCCTTATTGTAATCATCAAATTGCAAAAAACATCACATCGACGTCCCTCCAAGGCGAAAGCCTTTATCAGCCCAAATCCAAGTCATCCTTTTTCCCTTAAAACCTATTTTATCTGACACCACCACTATTCAACCATTCAACGAAAAACTTCTAAATAAGAAACAATGGAAGCATAGCTTGCCTACGTTTATCTACAAATCCGCTACATTGCGGGTCCATGTCGTAACACAATATACATGAATATTATTGTAGGAATTTGATAAGTGTGTGAACGGTAGTATGAGACGAATGTGAGACGATTGAATGAGAAAGTGATATGTGACAAAAAATGGATGAAAGGAGAACGAATGGGAGAAGGATCGAGGAGTAGAGAAGAATGAAGTGTGGTGACGAACGGTAACGGTGGCATTAGTAAAGAAGACAGAATATAGACGAGACGAAATGACGATTAATGACGAATACCTGATAACTACTATGTAGAGATGGTATACCTCGCAAAAATAGAGAAGTCTCACGGTATGAGGTACCGGGTAATGGAGAGAGTGTCGCTCGCACCGACTATCCCCACCATGTCAGTCCTGGAAACCTGAGATCGGCGAAGGACAACCGAAAACAAAACACTCCTTTCGTCGTTCACATCACGACGCAACGATGTGCAGCTCTTTCGGCCAATAACGCGTGAGAATCGAAAATGACATCAGAACCAGGGATGTCTATCCGCCAGGCGAATTAGAACAAACCACAGGCCAGAAGACTTCTCTATTTTTGCGAGGTGTAAGTGACTGAACCCCTACAAACTGAACGACATAGGTGCAAGCGGACTGGGCCTAGAGATCCACATTATCCCCTTCACTTTGGACGCAATGCAGAGGGATAAATCTTTGGTATTCGCGGAGGTATATGAAAGAGCAATATAAATTGAATTCCAGGTACACGAGTTTTCAAGATCCTATTATTTTCCTAAATATTTTATTATCCTTTTTCAATTTTAATATTCTTTAAACATTAAAACATATTTTTATTATGTTAATAAATATTAATCCTTATTATCCTGAGCCGATCATTAAGCCAATGCGTTTGAGCGGTCGCTTTTTATCACTCTATCTCTTTCTGTACAGTTGCTTCACGTTTACGACTTGTAGATGTGACTGACTGAGCCAATCTTGACGAAAAGTAACAAATACGTGTGACGGGGGGGGCGAGTTTGATTGGAAGGCAACTTACCATCTCTGCATAGTACTTTATATATTTTGTTATACGTTTCAATAAACACGACAAAAATTAGGTAATCCACTTCAGTAGAAATTCCTGTATTAGAAATAATATATACCTAAAATATTCGTCGGTACGATGTCAAAGTACCAAGCTGTACTTCTCTTTCGATGTCTCAAAAGTATGCTAACCGAGGACAAAGCATAGATTGTACAAAGACTACCCTCGTCAACGTCAGAAGATTCAGAGCCTGTGCTACTTAGGGGGTGAGAGCGGGTCTGCTCGAGTTCGAGGGAAAAATCCGTTTAACATTTTCCAGGTAGCGAATCATCGTTACCAAAGAAATACACAATACGGTAGTGCGACGGTAAATTTTTCTAAAATCTGTACAATTAAATTTACAAACCGCATTCGCACTCTTTAACAATTCCGATTAACTAGCAGTTAAAGGGTTCTTCTCCTGTTCTTCTTGCGAAATGCTTTTATTGTTTTGTAATAAATATTATTCTGTACTTATACGAATGATAAAGACAAATAAAACTCTTATAAGGTTTCTAGTCATTAAAGACATTTCATTTCCAATTTATTTAAACTCCATTATGTATCTTTATATGTAAAAATAGACATAAAAGAAAAAATGTTACTGACCCTCCACGGACTCGAACCCGGCTCCTACGACGCGAAACACCGATCCGTTGCTGCTACGCTAAACCCATTACGTGTAATTGTTTGCTACAGAACTGAATTTAACGAGTGAATTGCATCTTCAATTGCAAATATCTAGAAAATGATTGAGTAGTGGCCCCTATAACCATATATCTTCATCAACAGGGAAACTAAATCTACCATCCTACAAAATTTGAACTAAATCCGTGACCTAAAGACCTTGCACTTTCCTTGTTAGCCGAAATTCACGCGTCGGGTCGCGGGGATTTCCACGTCTTGTACTTATAATAGTCAAACGATGCAAAAGTCGTGGACTTTGAATTTTCTGTACACTAAGTAACAGCGTGACGTTCTAAGGAATACTGTACCCGAGGAGTCAAAATATGTCTCGCTTATATAGGGCTCGGTTTTGGGAAAAACTACGGAAAAATGAGTGGAGGTGGTAGGATTCTGGTAGGGAGATTAGGACACCAAGGCGACATGGGCAAAATTTTGCCAGGATTGTAGGGGATCGTAGTTTATTTATACTTGTTGCTCGGACAGTGGCCCTGTGCAGCGAGACCCCTTCGTGTTTACATATTTCGTCAATTTGCCAAGTGGCCGACTGGTATCAGATGAAAAATAATTAAAATCAAGTTTGAGGGCCATATGTAACATTATAAATATGTTTAAAATGAAAATAATATTTTTTTCGGTTGACATTTAATTTTGAAGATAAGTTAGTCTTTATTTCTTAGCAGTTCTTATATTTTATGGATACGTATCAGCAACTCTGAGCAATATCAAACTTACTTACAAATTAAAATCAATAATCGTTATTAACCCAGAAGTTACAATTGCCCTTTTAAAAGGCACCCGAATAGTTATAGTTATCCTTTAAAAAGGACACCTTCTAGTTCACAAACGGAAAATTAAACTTTGTAATAGACTTTTTTAAAAATATTTCAGCAAATAGCATAGGATATACTGACAAATTAGAAAGTTCAAGAAAAAGATGTTTCAGTAACATCTGGTGCAGACAGCATATCTTCCCGAAAAGAGTGCGTTGAACGTTAAAGGTTAATATTTGTTAGGTTGTACATCCATTGTCATAATTAAAAGTAAGACCGTCATTTGACGACTATGAAAATAGAACAAGAATGATAGAAAAAATCCTAATCATTTAAAAATATATCGAATAATACAGCGTGTTGCATAAATATACCAAACCTCCATATTTTTAATAATTTCTGCTTTTGATAGGAAATTATGGTCAGTATCCTTCAATTACTAATATGTAATGCATAAATAATAAGTTATACAAACAAAAAATGCCATTGTGACAATACTGCAATACTGGCGAAACGTGGGATGTTTTACAACTCTCAACGCGGCTTAAACCCGAAAATTCAAAACCATTGTCCAATTACGCCTTTTAGTTACATATTCAGCAATAACACTTTTTGAACAATTTATTTGCTCCACAATAAAACCATAACCGTTGCCGTCCATGCGAAAAGCAACGGTCATTGCTTTTTCTTTCTCTGATAATTCTTTTCCGCGAGGTATTTCACTTTCTAACCTTTATAACAGAATCTTACAAGACTTACAATTACACACAAGAAATACGAAAAAGATTAAGACAACATAATGAATATGTTTTCTGATAATGCACGGTTGATGCCATCATAAAATAATCATTAAAGGTTGGCATATTTATGAAACGTCTGAAAATCAGCTTTTATGCGATCCAACTTACAATTAGTATTTACATTAAAAAGCCAAATTTATGTTGTATAACTTATTTTTTGCGCGCTACGAATTAGTATTTGAAGAATATTCGCCGTAATTTTCCACCGAAAGCTTAGATTATTAGAAATATGGGGGGTTGGTATATTTATGCAACGCATACACCAACTATTTTGTAAACAGTCAACAATAAAGTCAATCCATCAAAATAAATATTAAAAGTCGGTTTTTTCAGAGGCGAAATCGGACAAAGAAATTCCATTCTTCATTTTTTAAATATATTTTCTCTTAAAACCACCTCCTATCAGACCGTCTCATATGACAGCCTACATAAAAAAAGTTTCCCTTGCAAAAAGAACTCCTTGCTCCATTAATTTGTAATTCTACAGGTCATCCAGGAATGACCTCTTCAACCGAAAATGCCCTTTTAATCCTGTACACATGTACACTTACAAGCACTCTGGGCAGTACAGTAATTGCAGCGTAATAGCATGAAATTGGACAGCATTTCCTTGAAGAGGGTATTTTTCGCCCCGGCACATACTTTACACCGGCGCGCTGCAGCGTTGAGGTGTTGCATGTAAGAAAGTCCGGCAACTATTGAATTTCTACCGATCCTTTAAGTAGATAAGTCTGCTCTTTATGGAGTACTTGGTGCGTTTATTTAGTCGATGCAACTGGTCGCAATAATTATCGAGCATGTTGAGCGGAGATAAGGAGGTGCGGAAAGAGACAAGGAACATTGTATTCCTCAAAACTGACATACCAATGTTTCATTCCGAATACCTTCCATAGAAGGTTTACATCTTGCCAAATAAATATTGAGAATTATTTAATGAGACACAAAATATTAGTCTAATCACAGAAATTTAATTTGCCGTCTTCAAAATGGGCTCCGTTTGATGCGATACACTTATATCAAGGAATAATCCAGTCCTCCAAATACGTCTTGCAGGGACTTTCCGGTATGACCTTGAGCTTCTTCTGCGAATTTTGTATTATAGCTTCAATGGACTCAAAACATTTTGAGACTAATTTAATCAAGAATTGTAAGGAAGCTGATCGACAGAAAAAGTCTACGTGAAAATAAAGTACAATGATACAAGCTTAAAGCAAAAAAAACTTTTTTCATACCCTTTACGCGGACTTTTTAAATGGACAAATCCCGGTATTTATTTGACAAATTGTGTAAGTAATGCGAGGGTGTGAATAATAAGTTTATAATATAACTAGTATATTATAGTTATAAGTAGGGTATAATCGTCAGTTTATTAACCTGTTAACCGGGGAATTAACTTTTGTTCAACTCGTTTCAAACTGGAGACTTTTTTCTTCGCAGTGAGAAATAATATTATCACACCTAAAGTACCACGCTAGAATTTAATAGAAAAGAATAACGTAAAACGTAATGCGTTCAACATACCATATTTAAAAATTGCCACGACGAAGAACATCGTCATACGCATTAGAGTTGTCTTCCTGGTATGACGAAATATTACGTCAGTATGGTGGAAACTGTGACCATAAAATTTGTTACGAACGTAGGTAAAAAAACAATGACCTGGGCTGGGTGTGAAATTTCACAAACTTTAATTCAACAACAAACATTGATTAACAGCGTGACAGACGGTCGGAATAGCAAACGCGCGGCAATACAACACAATGTGCCTTCGGCAGCGTAACCAGGCAAAGACTCTCTTTCTCCCGGCTTGGGGCGCCTTCTTAACCCAAAAATACAATACAGCATCCCTCCGATTTTCCGACGCCGAAAGGATATTTTGCCTGGACTACGCTACCCTTGGTGCACATGTTTTTCTAAACGCTTCCTTACTTTCCTACTAAAACCTTACTCGAACTAGACATCGCTCGGCAAACAAACAAGAAGCTGGTACGAGCACCGCGATCAAAAAATACCTATACGTGTATGAGAGGAAATAATTTGAAATATTTTTATTCTTGCAAATTACCATGTTAATTAATTAAGTAATTTACGATAGTCTTCAATATTGCGCTAATCTAAATTTTTCTACAATGCATTTGTTAATAACCTGCAGCTGGGAGTTCGGTTATCTACTAATTGTAAGAAAATAGTAAATACGAAAAATGACTGATGCAGAATCAAAGAAGTTTTAACAACTTTGCCAAAATAAGTAAAGTGAAAGTATTTTCTATATGGAAACAAGAGGGAGAATAATTTGAAATATTCTTATACCTCCATTTTAGCCTGTTAATTATTTACGTAACTTCGTAAATTCGTCTACAATGCATTTGTTAGATAGTCTGAAGCTAGCATTTCGATTATACGCTAAGAAGATAGTAAACACTAATTACCAATGTTGCATTAGATCAACCATAAGTTCGTACCTCTTACATTACGTTTTTTAATCACACAGCGATACAAGGACTTATTGTTAGATAACTAAACTTTTATTCTTCAGTATAGTCTATAGAAGGCATTCGAGAACGACAGGGCGCTGAATTATCATGATTTTATATTTAATACTAGAGCAAACATGGCATTCAAAATGGCTGATTCCTAACTTTCTATAAAAATTCTGCAAATTTAAAGGGGAGCCATACAGTAGATATTCCCCGTCTATCTTATAAAGCGTACATAACTGAATTTACAAATTTTTTTTCCTCTTCATTCTTCTTACTCTAAAGTATTCATTTAATATTATTGAATATAATAGAATTAACCCCGGTAGTTCAACCGTTAATACCCGATAAAATTGTAAGCCAAATATGCATCCACTTTCGTCATCTCATGCTGTATGAGTTTCGTAAAGGGAATACGACCATAAATGCAGCAAATACCATTCACACCATTTGTAAAGCGATTTTCCACTTTTGCATCGGAATGTGCTTCCATCAATTTTTCAAGGGACATATTAATCTGAAAGATTCAGAAGCAAGAAAATTAAGCCACGAGTTGGATGTCCCATTGTGGAAGGCGAAGACAGATTTTTAATCTGATGGGCGAAATATGTGGGGTGTCAGTGCAAAAAATATCGCAAATGCTAAATATGTCAAGGCTGTGTGTATACAGGCATTTAAATTAAATGGAGTGGCGCCAAACCTGGATGTGCGCAATGCAAATTGATCGCGAGGCAAAAAAATTATTAGACTTTGTTTGGAAAATCATCTCGCAGGCACTTTCTCTTACAACCCTCTTTCACTCTCTCTCTCTCACGCACACGCTCCTTCATTTCTCGCTCTCTCTCTCTCTCTCTCTCTCTCTCTTTCTCCCTCGCTCGCTCGCTCGCCCACTCACACTTATCCTACAATTCAGAATGTTTTTATATCTGCAAATTGTTAGATTATTTCGCAATGTCGGTTCTTATTTTCCCTCAAATTTACACACGTATTTGAACCGTTATATTTGAAAGTGTACAATACCCTTTCTTCTTATGTAGACATATTTGAGAGTTCGTGCAAAAGCTTTAACGCTATAACATGTAACAGTCGAAACTTTTTGGACGGAATCATAAGGATATTTCATTCTATTCACTTTGCCATTTGAGATACGAAAAGAAGCCACCTACGTTTAGCTTATACTGACTTAAACACACTTTCCTCAAAAATGGACTTATACCACTTTCAAAAATAACGGCTCATTTATTTCTCACAAATCTAAATTCGTCGTGAATGCATTCTTTAAATCGCCTGAATCCAACATTTCGATCATCCTCTATAAAGGCAATAAATACAACTTATTATTCTTGCGAAGTTGAAAAAGCCGACTGCAGAAACACGACTTATGTACTTCATGGGTAGAAATAACCCTTTCATCATTAGAAGCACGCAATACGATATCCGTATGTGAAGAGTACGTACACTCAGTTATCGAAATTTTTTCGATTTACAATTAGCGGAAGACCAACGTTATCTTTCGATTGAATAATCAAATGTTACTATCATCTCGTTACTTAGTCGTAAGACTTAAAATTTTAAGGTAGATAATATGTTATTACTAACAGAATTTTAATTATTATTAAATTACACATGTTACTCGCGTAACAACTTCACTTTCCAGTTTGACACGGACGTGGTGAAAGGTTCAAAAAGGGCAGTAGTGCTGCTGGTAATCAAACGTACTTGCCCACTAAAATGATGAACAGGTCTTCACTGTAAAATAGCGCAAATACTGGGAGAAATTTTTTTCAGAATGAGGAAAAACCTATCACATGACAATCAAGTCAATCGTCATATCGTTAACTCGATGTCAAAGATCAATCTTTCATCGTAAAATACAAATACTGCAATTTAGTTCTTCATACTTTTCGGTTTAGAGGTCATAGCCCTAACAATAAGATCGTGTGATTAGAATTTTGTCCGTCGAACAATCGCTACCAGCCAATAATTCTTTTAGAATTCTTTACTTCGATAATCGCAGTACGTATTCGTATCAACTACGATTTTCATATTAATTTATTTTCAGACGGTCAGTCCTCCAAGGCACAAATCAGCAAATTCGTTAATAATAAAACCATTAAGTTCAATCATATCATAGAAATAAAATCACCCAAGTACGTTACTTGTATAATTAAGTAGTTGGTTAAGGTGCATGACACCTTGCTCAAATTATCAATAATTTACGTAGCGGTGTCCAACAACCACTGTTACCCGGAGGCAATCATAGAATATTAATTTGCCATACAATGGCGTATCTTACACGTTCAACATGGGGGATGTTGTAGAGAGGATCACGTACATGTCATAAATCAGGGTGAAGCCGTTTGTTGATCAGCAATGTATACCCTCGGGGTATCCTACCATCCAATCCTTGTTGTTTTATATTTTAAATGTTCGTAATGTCCGAACGGAATTGAGGATCAGAAAATTCTAAAAGTTGGGATGTTTTCTGGACCGATGAAATATTGAAAATGACTCAACGTTTTCTATGGGATATACAACGTATAGTAATCTTATTTGTGTGCAACGAATTTTCGAAATGATACAATTTTTAGATACGTATTTCAATGCATACATAGTTTATAATTAATAACTTCTTCTTTATAGAATATTTATGTGCAAAATTATCAAAGAGATTCCAGTTGGTGTTGGGATAGCTGAGAGGACAATCAACGAAAAATTTTTTTTCTATTGTTTAGATAAAGTATAACTATCAATTGACTATTGATCAACGCTTCGATGCTTCAGGTATTCGACTATTATAAAACAAAGAATTACCGGTTAGAACTAGGCATTTCCATTCTGAAAATTTTTACGCCAGTTCTACCGCTGTGTATATATGAACGTTCTGTTTCATCGAAAATAAGTTCACTTTTCAAGAAATCCATACGCGATAAAGAATTAAATATATTTGTATTAGATTTATAGACGAAAGAAAGACAGGGACCTGGAAAAATATTGTAACGATTGGCTCTGATTGACTGCACCTCGTTATACCCTCGTTATTAGGTGGACACACACCGAAGAAGAAAACACACCCCATTTGTTTACTGGTCAAACGGTCACATCTACTTATTTAAATTATAATAACATGTAACGGACGAAGCGAACTCAGATTCATTTTGCTTCATATTCAGATTGCCATCTTTTCAGATTGCCACAGTACAACTCTCGTCCTTCATACAGAGTGCAACCGAATAACTTATATGTACAAATGAGCAAGAGTTGGTTCCTTATGAAAAATAAGAACAAAACGCAGGAATAAAATTTGTTCATTTAAGGCTTAGTTTTCGAGAAAATCAAGTTTGAAAATCTATTGAGTACGTGTGCTGATACAGCTAATAAGTTACGGTTCACTAAGAAACGTATAACGCGTACCGTTTCTGTAAAAAATGTCTACACAACATTTAAAAGTTGGTGAGCATCTTTGCCTCGTTCTTCGATCAGAAACCCTTCCTCCGTTAGAACGGAACTCTTTGTAATAACGAGCAGTAGAAAATCATTACAGGCACCCAAAGCTCGGATCATATCAAAGTTTTGCCTATTCGTGTACAGGAGTGGCCAACTTCTGTGTATATGTATGTGATCGATTTTTTTTCGTAAAAATGTTTCGCGGTCTATCTACAAAAATCCTAAAATTTAACATATTCAAACTTGTGCTTATGTACTAGTAAATAACAATTGGGAAGGGGGTTGCGTATTAACACTTGCGTATTAACTACCAAACCAGTCAAAATGACTGGTACACAATTTCTTCCAAAAATTCTCCAAGTTTATAGAAGAGTCATAGAGTAGATATTCTACGTCCATCTCATAAAATATAAACTACCGAATCGATCATCATTTCCACCTCTTAATTCTATTTTTTCAAACTACTTATTTAATACATTTAAATATAACAGATTTAACGCCGGTAGTTCTAGTGTTAATGTCGTCTCTTGTCGACTGTAATCAATCAAAACTTGCTTCGCGATCGACTTGTTGGCCACTCTTGGTGTGCATGATCGTTGGATAGATCAACGAAAACAAAATGCTTAGGCAAATACCATATCACAGGATGCCCCAGATCTGAAGAAGTCTCTCTCGTGTTTACAAATACGATTCGCGTTATACGTTGCTCGATGAACCGTAACTTACAATTAGTTGTAATAGCATACGTACGCATCGGATTTTCAAACTCGATATCCTAGAAAGCTAAGCTTAAATGAACAGTTTTTTCCCATATTCTGTTTTTATTTTTTCAGAAGGCCACACCCTGCATGTACAGTATGTTAAAAACGTAGGATCCGATACACGAGTCGTTTCATGTAAAAGTGGTACTAGTCAAAAGTCTTAATTACTAGACAATGAGACATGACGCCAAGTTTCAGCAAAATGCAATAACATTAAAGAGTGTTACATCTTTTTCACGTATGCCACTGTAAAGTTATACACGGATCCCCCGATTTACGCGGTACTTACTTTACACGGTTTTTAAAACACGGGATTTTAAAAAAAAATTGCTTTTAGTTATTCCTATTTAACCCTTTGAGGACTAGCGGCGCATATATGTGGTCTGAAAAAAAAATTAATTATACTTTATCGCTGGGTGTATACACAGTTAGAGTTAAAAAATTGAAATATGAGCTGTTATTTTTGAAAGTGGTATAAGTCCACTTTTTAAAAAAATCAGTTAACGGTAATTTTAGTAAGATATAGACACCTTCTCTCTATATTTATAATCACACATTCAATGGTGTACGATTTTTTATAAAGTAATCAAAAGAATTTTGGCTATAAAATGTTATCACAAAAATCTTTTATTTGAAAGTGGAATAAGTCCATTTCTAATAACTATAATTAAAACAACTTTCTTTTTGCAATTATTATTGATTATTATGACTTCAGTGTACACTGCGCTTTAGCAGTGTCAACAAGAACAACATTGTTAACAAGATAACCGTATTATTCCTCTGATGAAATGGTGAGAAGTTATTTCACTGATTTTGTTTAGTTTTCTTTCGCAATTCCGACTGTTTGGTTAGTGTTTCTTATACTAATAGATTGCAGTGTGAGTATTATTTAAATATAATTGTTATTAAAGCAGAAAATCGAAGTTTTAGATAAATAATATAGGATCCTATTCTAATTTAATCTTATTGTTAGAAGAGCGACCAAAGATTATCGGTACTCGTCTTCGAATAAACCGAACAGATTCCCTTAGAATTAATTAACAATATCGTAACCTAGAAACTAAACTGAACGCGTGTAATTAAAACAAATGACTAACTTTATTAAATATATAAAAATACAAAACTCTTAACAATACTAAAATAACTCTAAAGATCTCTCCACTCACGCTATAACTCTCACTCTCTGTATTCTCCACTCAACTCCGTATCCTCAACTCAACTGGCGCTTCCCAAATTCACGTTCGCATCCACCCTCGATACTCTTTCTCACAGCATGCATTCTTCGTCTTTCTCACAGCATGCTTTCTCTGTTGCACTCACTCATTTTCTCTTTATCTATAGACTAAAGATTCATGCTAGCCCTGACATCCGTCGCCTTCCAAATCAGGTACTCTAAACATCCACTCTCGCTTATATACAATCCATCCACACTAACTAATTCTAAAAATTAATACTGTTCATGAGTGTAAGAAACTCCGTTTCTACAATAATATTAAATACAGTTGTTACAATGAGTTCACATGCCTATGAAAAAGACGATAATATGTCAATTTGGTCTGATAGTGATGTTGGTAAGTAAGAGTAACAACATTTTTCGCAGGAATATTGCAACCTTTTTTTTACAGAAATAAGACCCATGAATATTAGAAAAAGAAGACGAATTTATGAATCGGATCAGGAAAGCAGTTTGTGCAATATTGATTCAAGATTGCTACAAGCTAAGAAGAGAATTAGAATTTTGGAATTAAGTGATTCAACGAGTGACGAAGACGACGTTACTAATTTTCGATCAAATTATGAAAATAATGATCAGAAGACTAGGAAAAGTAAAAGAAATAAAGGCGAAAAATATTATACAAAAACTGGAAATATTATTCTTGCTAAGAAATTCGAAAATAAGGATTGCAAATGTTTGAAAGTGTGCAAGAATCGTATTACAGAGAGTGATCGAATATCCCTTTTTAATTTATTTTGGAAAATGGGAAATTTTAACAGACAAAATACATTCTTGTGTGCATCTACTCAACGTACGTCAATAAAAAGAAGACGAGCTAGAAATTTAAAGGCTAACTGTGAAGGGGAAATAAGTGTAAAATATAATTTTTTTTATTTTTAGTTATCTTGACAAAGGAATTTACATTTTATTTATATCGTCTTTTTAATATGACTGAAATTAAACCTTAATAAACTTGGTGATTCATGTGTTTAAATGTCTTCGTTTTAATTATAATTTTTTACATTAAAAAATCCATTTCAGTGAAGCTAATGTCTATACAAATATGGATTTAAATTTCCTCTTGACTTTATTTCTTATAATATGTTATTTTTGAAAGTGGTATAAGTCCATTTGGAGCTAAAAAATCGTTTATTTTTTTGAATATTTTCAATAATTATTATTTCAGAATAAAATTTAAAAGGTGTATAGTGTTAAAAACATCACTCGAATTGATTAACGTTTGCCAATATTTTTAAATTAATTCAAATGCAAACCCTTAAATATCTCGAGACATGAAAAAATTGACTTATACCACTTTCAAAAATAACACCTCATATGATTAAAGAAATAGTAATTTATAATGTATGATACCGACTGTTGGATACCGACCTAATTCTATAAGATAGAACGCCAAATATCTTCAAACGTGATGCAGGGCCCAAACGGAAATCTTATTTAATTGTTATCACTTTCCCTACAAAACATATTGTTAGATACCGACCTAATTCTATAAGATAGAACGCCAAATATCTTCAAACGTGATGCAGGATCCAAACGGAAATCTTATTTAATTGTTATCGCTTTCCCTACAAAACATATTGTTAGATACCGACCTAATTCTATAAGATAGAATGCCAAATATCTTCAAACGTGATGCAGGATCCAAACGGAAATCTTATTTATTTGTTATCGCTTTCCCTGCAAAACATATTTTAAAGACCTTTAGTCTTGACAAGAGTCACAGGGAAAGCGGCCGCTCTTTGGAATCCTAATCACGAGAAGTGGGGGTTATCCGAACCTCCCACCACGCTGTTTCGGAGCCCTTCAAACCTCGGCTCATTTCCAAAATATGATCAATTGTCTTGAATCGCTGACAGTCGGTATCTTGCGACGACGTTAACCTCTACTTGTAAAAACTCCAAATGCGAAAGTAATTCTTCGTTTAATAAAACTGTTGTAAAACTTCTCACGGAATACAACAGTACATTAACAGCCGAACTTGGTGATGAAAAGGTGGTTTTGGATCACAAAATAAATGGTTATCTCTCAATATTCAAAAATGTCTCCGTCCGCAAAGGGTTAACGTTGAGATAGATGAATTATAAACGTTTTACTTTGTTTTCTAAGGAACCTATCTTCCGTGTAAATCGGGGGATAGGTGTACTGTAACGTAGTAATATCGGTTTTGCCCGTGAGTCTAGATATCCCTATGCCATAGAAAACTTACAGAATACATAGCACTATTTACTCTTTCGATTCATTTATGATTTTAATTAAATGTAACGCTTAATATCGTAAGTGATTAACATGTAGTAAACATAGCACAGATCTTTATATTTATATATGTTCAACACGTATTCCTTCAATTTCGATATAAAGATCATATTTCCAAACACAGTTATGAAAAAGAAAACGTAATATTTTCCAAACGTCTATCATAGTTATGTATTATCCAAGCAAAGGGAATCAATTTTGGTTAATAACTGCAACATGTTAACATGTCAAGTGCCACGCCGGTCCCTAGGGATTGGTGCTACACTTTCCTTTTAGTCCATAGTTAATTTTTCGTTAACGTTATCGCTGATCAATGAAAATCAGGAGTTGAATTTCGATTTAAGCCACGCTTTCGCGCCTCTCCAAGCGACAATTAACGGTTTTAAGTAGGAAATATGAAATTTGATAAAAAATTAATGTAAATTATTAAAACAGTTTAAAATAAAGATACGGATGATACGGATAAAATACTGGCGTGATGTTTAAGATGTTAATTGTATATTTATCAACATACTCTCAGCCACTCCAGTATCCGGTGACCAATGTCAGTCATCCAATTAGGTTTAATTAAAGATTCCACAATTCTTATCCAATATGTTAAATCTTTCATAAAAAGAATTAAGGACGATCTGCGAACCACAGAAGAATTAGTAATTTCATGTAATGAAATTTATTAATTCCACTTTTCGTGAGATATTTCTTGAAAAGATTATAAAACTGCATTGTAAAATTCCATGTGTGCAAACGCGATTGTTGCAAGCAGTCGGGTAAAAGGAAAATCAGGTGGAGAATTTTCGTGAAATTAATGGAGATGGGTTTACAGCGAAAACAGACGCACACATGTCCAGTGGATTTTTTGAATGTGCCATAATTTTGTAGACTCTGAACTTAACAAAAAACGGGAGTCAGACACGAACTTTTTTAATGGTGCAACAACAAGTTTTTTGCCACGGTCCATGAAGTGTTCGATTTGTAATAAAAATACTGTAAGTTGGTATTCGTTGAATTATACTACTTTAACCTCTTCAGGGCTGAATTTTTTATAGTAAAACAAATCAATTTTGTTAGTCTTTTATTGCGCTTTGTTTATTTTATATCGATAACAATGCAGGCAGTACAAAAGTGGAAAAACAATATATATATACATTAAAAAATACTGTTCACACAAGTGGCCGTTCAGAATTAGTGGTCAATTATGAATGAAAAGTTCCATATATACTTTTAATGATATGCTAATGCTAACGATTCATGATTTTAATCATATTAATGATTTTTCAGTGCAATACTTTCAAAGCAGTGATCATAAAATATAATGTAGAATAAAACGCTATCAGCGCTGATGTTTGGAAAGATTTTCTTTTCCTATTGATCAGCGGTTCTACATTGAATTAATTCTCTGAGAGATTTTAATTTGTTTTTTCATTCGGAATAATTTTAACTGAAAATAACTAAACGTACATATATAGGGTGTTAAAAAAACCATTCAATATTTATATAGTATATAGGATACACTGTACTGAGCAAAAAAGCTTTAGTAAACATAGGTCGAAAGGTTAACCGTTTCTGAGATTTAAACATTTTTGTTTGTTATTATCATAATTGACTTACTACTGAAGTTGGTGAAGTTGGTGAAGTTTTTGAAACGGTATGTGAGAGGGAACCCTTCGTTTGGGAAATGTTTCCACGTAAAGACGTCGTGCAGCTAAAACACTTCCATTAGCACGGCCATACATAAAATGCATATCTGCCATTTCTTCATTCGACTGAACACTGACATTTTCACGATACTTTGTAACTGTGTAATATCTACAATCACCGATCCACAACTGACTGATTTTCAATGAAATCTACTGTCGGAACTTGAATAAGAACATTCAGAACGTGGTTTATAAACGCTAAAGTAAACATCGCATACAATGAAAGCAAGTAAGTCAATCATGATACTAGCAAACAAAAATGTTTATATCTCAGCAACGGTTGACCTTTCGACCTATGTTTACTAAAGCATTTTACTCAATCCAGCGTATCATATATATCATATAAATATTAAATTTTTTGTTGAACACCCTGTATCTGCCAATGCCCCTGAAGAGGTCAAAATTACTTTCATGTAGCAATCTCTCTGATATTTAACATACCGAAATTAAACAATAATTCGCTCATATTAAAGCATATTTCCCACAATTGCAGTATGTAATTAGTATGTACAAAGAATAACTGTAGAGTATAGGTAGTACAATAAACACGGTGAATGCGATCGCTATTTTGCTAATCTCTTCATTTCTATTGAAGTGAAACTTTTTCTTTTAAAGTCACATCGTTACAAAGCAGAAATTTTAAAGATATAACGAGATACATAGACAACATGAGTTTACCTTTTTGAGACCATCTCGTAAATATCATCTGAGTTAACAAATTCGTAAACATTGCAATTTAAAAGCCATATGAAATTTCATTGAATTCAATAGCGCGGGTCATCGGTGACCCTCATGGCATTCAACGTGATAACAAAATCGTAAATCTAAATTAAAAAATACTTTTTGAATTCATTCAATCTTCTAAGTTTAAAATCTAGTAGAAGCCATGCGCATTCGCGTGCGAATTAATTTTCCATTAGGGTTGAAGTAAATCGACGTCATAAAAACCCTCGACAGAAGATAAACTGTTATCATTTCCCCTCCTGAATTATAATGTGAGAAGAATGCAACAAGCCGAAAAATTCCTTTAATTTTTGAATTGTTGGAAAATATTCACAACCGTGAATGGCACCTCATAATAAGACACATTTAAATAAGAAAGCATCTTGCAATTAGGAAGTAATCAAAATATCTTTCTGTCAAATAGTGATTAAAAATTACAGGAACTTCATCATGAAATCGATGTTAACACTAGAACTACCGTGGCAGTCAAAATGACTGGGTCTTAATTTTTTATAGAAATTTTCTTACGCTATAGGAAAACCATACATTAGATATTCCATGCCTATCTTATAAAATATGAATTACTGTATTGATAATTTTGTTTACCTCTTGATTTCTCTTTTTCCAATGTACTGATTATGATGGAGTTCAATATAATGGATTTAGCGCCGGTGGTTCTAGTGTTAAAGTAAGACAAAGCCAATGTTAAATGTACAACAATACTGTATTATGTATCCGTAGAAATGTAAATAAATCGGTCAAACAACTTTCAAGAAGTCCTACGTCTATGTTTACTCCATTTTGACTATATTTTAATTCATCCTTCAACTTGAATATCATTTCAAACCTTGTCTTAGCAACTGTGCATGACAAACTCTATTAACGTATCTATGCTCGACACGATAAAATAGTTGGCATGTCAGAAAATAATTACTGCTTGCTGCAAAGGACTGTATCAAAATAATTATCCTTCGCTGGTATTCTTTACAGAAGTCAAAAAGTTATTACTGTTCGTAGGGACGAATTTCATGTTAATTATCCTTCAATGCTATTCCTTATAACAATCATGAAATTATTACTATTTGCAAAGATGTATTTCACCTATGTAACTATACTTTATTTTGATTAACCGCAAAACATCAGAAAAACATTATTTTTGTGAGCAGATTTCGCGTACATAACACTGGTCTACAAGATTGGCCCTTTTTTTGCCCAAAGAACATTTATGCTTTTTGTTTTTGATTTGTGGCGCTGAATACGAAAATGAAGTCCGTTTGTCTCCATCAGACTCCATTTCGAGAAAATCGGTCTTGAAAAAAATGCAAATTTTCAACTTTCAGAATTTTTTGTGTTGCAACCGTAAAAGTTATTTATGTTTCTTTTGCACGAAATGATACTGCAAACCCTCCCAAATATAACGATCCATATTACTTTAATGTTACGAACATTTAAAAACGTTTATACAAATAGTCTCAGGCAAAACGACGCCCAAAATGCCCCAACTTTTGTGGATATTTTTCTATCTCTCTTAAAAACTAGACGCTCAGGAGGAATTCTATTAAAAAGAGGCGATAGAACAGACATTTTTCTTGAGGAAATCATAATTGAAAGTTGCAACACAAGTTTTGTTTTTGACTGAGAAATTAAAATAGCTCCGCAAGACACAAGGTATTGCCAGTGATTCTCAGCGCAACCGTTCCACCCGCGCTACTATTATGATATGTAAATTGCTTTACAAGTACATTTATTGTTTATGAGTTATTTCACGACGATAATGTTACATTAAACAGAGAAGTATATTTGTAAAATTTCATGACATAAATCAGCAATATTGTCAAATTGCATTCTCAAGTTCAAGATTATACGACTTGTTAAATATAAAAGTGTTTTACACAAAAAACCTACATGATGGAGACAAACAGATTACATATCTCAATTCAGCACAAAAATATTATTAGAATTACATATTAAAGCTTTTATGCCAAAAGAAGTACTTTATTTCTCTTCTAGTCAATTTTCGTTAACCCTTTGCGGTCCTATTTCGTTCAAACAAAGTGTGTAATCGCACTCAAAACAAAACTACTAAAACCTTAGTAAGAATTATATATACCTCAGAAACGTATTGATTCTTTGCTTTGCTGGCTGAGAATAGACATACGATGGGAACGGTGAACGTGCTTTGGTGGCTGAGAGCAGACGTACGACCGCTAACTAAGGGTTGATACCACTGTAAGGATGAATTACCAAGTAGCCCACAAAAAGAGACGTATTTGGTGATTCTGAATCTCGCCTGCGAAAGTACTGTACACGCAATAATAGCTGAAAATATAGCTCAACCCGATCACGGAGCACTGATTACTCGTCGGTGGTCGAGAGAAAACTGATATCGAGGAGAACATCGAAACGACTTGTTATTGCTAGAGGACCAACGAGACGAATACCTGAAAGGTGTGATCGCCAAGACCGCCGAGTATGTTTTTTTTTTTATAAAATTTCGTTTATTGAGCGTGACAGATAATACAATGAGAGGCCAGATAAACGGCGGGCTATTTTAACGATATGAGATACATGAAACATGGCAGCAACGGCTGCAACTCGAGTCATAAAATCTCTTTGTATGACAATGAATTGGTTGCGCTGGAGGATGTAATGATACAGTTTTAGTGTGTATATTATGAAGATGGTATGATTGTCAGAAAAAAGAAAGGTGCGACGCTTATGCAAAAACTGACAAACGGACCGCCGAGTATGTTTTGACAACACGCGGAGGTCGTCGTACTCGTCGGTTGGCGAAGTAAAAATAATGCTCTCGGTGCTGGTATAGTTAATCGTAATATTGTATGTACATGCAATTGAACAATATTGTTTATTAATATGACCAAATGTTAAAAATATAGTACTTTGTTTAATGAAGCATTATTATCACAAAGTATCTCATAAACAATAAATGTATCTGTAAGTACTGCAAGCTACATCTGATATTAGCGCGGGTGAGACGGCTGCGCTGAAAACCACTGGCAGTAGCTTGTGTCTTGCTGAGACATTTTAATTTGTTAGCTGAAAACAAAACTCGTGTTGGAAATTTCAGTTATGGTTTCCCAAAGAAAACTGTCTGCTCTATCGCTTCCTGCTATTGGAATTCTTTTTGGGCGTCTGATTTTTAAGATAAATGGGAAAATATCCACAAAAGTTGAGGCACTTTAAGCGTTGTTATCCCTTTGACCATTGTTTACACATGTTTAAATATTTATAACATTAAAGTAATTTGCATCGTTATATTCGGAACGGTTTATAGAAACATTTCATGAAAAAAAAAAATTTTGCAGTTAAAACGCAAAAAAATTTGAAAGTTGAAAATTTGTATTTTCTTTCAAAACTGATTTTCTCCAAAATGGATTCTGATGGAGACAAACGGACACAAAATCTATAAGAATCAGCATAAATATACTTTGCGAAAAAGACTTGTTAACTAGTTTAATCATTCTTCGCAGTTTTTCTTCAAAAAAGTCAGAAAAACATTATTCCAAGAATATATGCCACATAAGAAACTATTCGTTATAAAAGTCAGAAAATAATTGTTACATATTTGCAGGATTACATTTCATCCACATAATTATACTTTGATATTATTTAACTCAAGAGTCGAAAAAAGTTTATCATTTATAGAGATAAATTTCATTGAAATAATTATCATTCATTGTTCAAAGGAAACGTCGTAAGCAAAGCCGTAAAATAGTTGCCATTAACAAAAATGTACACAAAATAATTATCATTAATGAGGAAATGTTTCACGTACATAATTATAATTTGCTGTTACTCATAACAAAAGTGGCGAAATAATTATTACGTTCGACGATAGACGTCATATGAATAATTATCCTTCATTGTTATTCATTGAAAAAAAAATAGCTAAAGTGCAAATAACTAAGAGTCTCGCAAGGAATCAATTACCAAACTTCTTTGGGTCGAGCCGAAAATGGCGTACACGCACGTGTAACGCGCGAAAAGAAAGCTGATCGATTTTAGAAAACAAACGTCACAGTTGTCAGTAAGTGCACGTGGTCCTGCGACGTGACGAGGGTTCCGCATTACTTTCCTGACATACACGCACGTATGGGCACTGGTACGCACGTAGATAAGACATCGGAACAAAGTGTGCATTTCCATAAAAGTTCCGCTGTCTTCTGGTTAAAATAACACGCTCTGAACACGATAGCGCTCCGAAATTACATAACTTCGCGGCAGCGTGAGATCAAAACGGGCGAGTCGACATTGTGAAAGGTCTCTCCAGTCAAAAACGTTGCACCAACAGCAACATCTCGTCCGTCCTATCGTGGTATGCTTACGAGAAGCGTATAATTGGCAGGGAGGCAAGTAATTCAACCGAAACTATTATTCTAGCCGGCAGGAAGCAACCCCTTCCAATATGTCGTAAGCATTGTATTCGAAACACGAATTCGAAATAAAGAACGATCGACTCTACGATGCACATAGAGAGGAAACATTGGTAGCGGAGATAAAAGCTAGAGGCACGTTTTTGACAGTTGGGACAGTCATGCGGGTCGTTTTCTGGAATCGATCCAAACGGTGGTTTCGTAAAGTACAGGTACGTGTATATGTAAACGTCAAAAAAGATACCGGGGGAAGATTGTAATTTTGAGTTCATAATTGTGTAAACGCTCGGCAGGTTCTATCGAACGATCGTTACCAGCAAAAAAGGGGTAAAAACGCGTATACGAGCATCGATGAGACTCATCGCGTGCGGCATCGTTTCTTCCCTTTAATGGATTTGATGAGAGAATGTCTTACCTGAAAGTCACAGTGGATAATTTCGGCGTCATCCAAAAGTCGTATAGTGGCGCGATGCACCACGGTAACGTCGCTCTTGCTGCCGAACTTCAACATTTCTGCCCTCAAGTCGCCACCCGAATTATCCCCCCGGCCCTCATCGTCCCTTGCCCCACAGCACCACACACTGCCCGTTGATTACTCTCAATCCGCGTCGTCGGTGTCGTAGACGGTGATAAACGTCGCTGACACGCGACTCTCCTTCGAATTTTTCGACGAGTTGACACGGCGCACGACGGCACGGTACAGTGAACGACGACACATCACCGTAGCAGAACACCAAGCTCTCTGTCAACCGGTCCCATCCACTGGCTCGCCACTACAGTGATGCCATATTTACAACGCGGCGCACCGAAAGCGATGTTGCCACGCAAGGAGACCTACTACGATTGCGTAATATGATTGGTCCGTGGCTCGGTTTACGGCGGGAACTTTGAAAGCCACGCTCTAAATGTCAATCGACTTTCTAGTTGTACTCGTGAGCGGTGAATGTAAGAAAGCGTATCAATGGATACGTTACTTTACGTTATGTAGGTGATAGTACGATTGTATCGTATTGTTACCTTGTTGTACTTATTTTCCTTTGACCGTAACTAATTGATAGTTCAAACAGTGTATGATGGGATTTCTAAAGAAATTTTTCTTAGTATTATTAAAGTGAATTTGGATTTTCAGGGAAAAAGTGGGTACAAGTAAAAATTTAGCAAAGTATATACAAAGTATATACTTTATTTGATATAGAACTGAGTGACAATTTGGTACTTAACACTTAACGGACGGGCCCCGTAGATTTACGTTTTTCCATTCTGACTTCCTAGGACGGGCCACGTAGATCTACGTTTTTGCATGAATATTTAGTATGCTGCATTAGGGTGCCCGGAAACTAGGAAAGACAGAGCAGATTCGACCCGTCCGTTAAGTGTTAATGTACCAACGAATTTCATTTTTAACGGAAAGGTATTAAACGTTGTTGAGCGCCCTCCCAAAAATATGAGTTGTTTAGCTTGAAAGTCTTCCCTTATATACAGTGTCGGTTACAACGAACACAATTCCCATTACACGTATCGACTTCCAGGAAAGCAGTCTCTACCTTCGCCTTCGTACCGTGTCATGATCGCACCGTTTCTAAAAGTCGTTCTTATCGAGAACGAGTATTGCAGTTTTGTACGGAATGGTAAGATTCGGAGACTACTCGATAGATAGCGTAATGCACAATGACTAGTGACTGAGAAGGGTAAGAAAATCGAAATGGTGGGGGTGAGCCCGGGGCATTGAACAAAGGTTGACTGCGTTGGGCAGCCAGCCGGCGGCGCATTCACGATTCAAACATGGCAGCGGCTACCAGCGTTGTCGTGCTCGACAGGGGCAACAATACCACCTGCACCATTAATTTACACGGTGTGTGCGCGCGTGCAAATAACTTGAAACGATCAGACCTGTGAGCGGCCGTCAAATTGTCAGGTTTACCAGGATCTCCAGAAAATAATGTGCGAAAACACATCGAGTTAATATCTTTGTGCAAACCGCTTTTATCTTGAGAGGCTATGTTCCACATCGTGGGCTATCACTTGAAAAAAAATGAATGAAAAACGGCAGACCGGCAAGAAGAATTGAACCGGCACTGTATTAGACGGACAGGGCGCCGCTCCCAGGTCGGGCTCGTGATTCTGTATGTTAATTGAGAAGATGAAGTGTGTGCGCGCCTTTACTCGAGCCTAACCTACAGTTTTTGTGCAGTTCTCATACGTGCGTTACGGGTTCACGTGTATCGGGAGGCGGAGCATCGTAAGACTGACTGAACGTGTCTTTCTATGCTCTTTCACGTGTGCTCATTATTGGATCTAGTCTTTGAAAGCTTTGAGAAAATCGTGACATCATCGTTGTAAACTAGCCGCGAATTTCTTTTAAATTTATACCACGAATGACAGTTGCGTGAGAAGCGCACACGGCAGTCAAATTGAATCGAATGAGAATCCCAATTAGGGGAATTATACTTTCATGTTCACGCGTCCGATTGACATCACGAAGAATGTCGCATTTAGATTCTCATCAAAATTTTCCCTTTTCCAGGAGCGACCGTGGTATCCTGGCGAGTGAACAATCAGGAACAGCTGTTCGTTAGGTAAGTCCACCACTTCTTTTCATTTTCACTGACATTCGACAGTTCGTACTTTCTTATTGCGTTTACGCAGATTCAAGCGCTCGAACTGCATACGTATTTATATAAATACTAAAGCTAATGGCAATTAACAACTCGATTAAAATAAACATATAGCATGTTTCTTGAATATTGAATTAATATTGTCGTCGTATAGCATTAAATACAAATTATTTAAGTTTCAAACATCTTCATTGAATCTCACGTTAACGCTAAAATATAACTTCGTGCCATTTTTGATCTTACAACAAACTTGCGATAATTTCATTTACAACGATATTTGTAGAATAAAAGATAAAAGTTTAAAGAGTATAATCTACCTAATAAACAAAATAAAAGCAAAAACAGGTTTTCAAGAGTTTGTACTGTATATTAAATTTATACGACGCTGCACCATAAAGAGATAATTATGCAATGTAACTTACAAGATCAAGTATATCGTTTTGCGAGAGTAAAATCGGTGGTTTCACCGTATTCGCAAATTTCCGTTCAAAAGGCTACTTTCCTGGTTATGCTGCGAATATTATTCTTAAAAAATAAAATATACACTATATTTTTTATACAAATTTTACGCGATATAAGTAATATTAATAATAATACGTTATTTCCGATACTCTGTTTCCAATACATTAGTACCACCACTTTCAGACACTCAATTGTTTTTACATTGCTTTTTTTTAATTCTTTTAATTGTATGAATATTATGTGTTGTTCCTACAATAAAACTGAGAATCGGTGGAGTACTATATTCGATGTAATTACTCAAAATAAGTTACATTATTACTAAAGAAATACAACATTAACGCGTTAGCGTACATTCTAAAGTTTCAATACTTCATCTATTTCTCCATTATATATTACATCAATGCAAATTAAAACGTCATTAATAATGCATACACTAGGGTTGTATGATTCTGGTTTTGTCTTTTTGAATTCCCCCCCCCCCCCCCAAACATGTAAGCCCCACTCCAAAAATAAGGCTAGCGCGTTTCCTCGGTGCAGAATTAATATAAGAACGGGTCTTATTTTCGGGGAAACACAGTAGACACGTTTACCATTTCAAAGTAATTAAAATTTGTTTCTTGGAATCTGTATCCATAGCTATCGAAAGATCATGCAGTGTGTCAAACATAAGCTGTTAACATCGATACATGCAGATCTCGGGTTATTGTTAACCCTCAATAGTCCGAATTTTATTTTGTTTCTGAAGAGTCGGTACACGATAACATATTGATAAATGTTTGAAATAGGATTTTAAATAGTAGCTTTCACTTGATTTCTAAGCATTTAATTTGTAACGAAGTTTGTGACTTTGAAACATTATATTTCAATAACTTTTGAAGGTAAAAAATGAGTAACAAATGGAAACACAAATGTACCTTATGTTCTCTTAAAGACACAAGGGTCCATAGGGGACTAGTAGACGCGTCATTTTCACAAATCCAAACCTTCGAACAATCTTCTTCGATCGGCATATCCAGTGTCCGTTCGTAACAATACGTCCGCGCGATCGGACAGTCGAATACATTGCTGTATACTACGGCTTATTAGCTTCCCGATGAAATAAACACGGGATATGCATAGTTGACATTATTCGCGATAATACGCGCCGAAGGGAGATACCGAAAGCTAAGACATGCGTGCACACCTGCTGAGAAAGAACCGCGTAAAAGCGCGGTGCCCGTGACGATCGTTTTAAAAGCGGCAGCCCGGGAGCAGACGATGAAAAAACTGACGAAGCGAAGGCAAGGGCGCTCTGGACCAGTACATACCTTATACACAAGGTTCAGGGCCCCTCGGCAGTTGCCAGTCATCGGTCCTTCCGACTCTAAAGGCGCTGTCGGGACCACCTGTCCTCTCCCCTCGTCCCAAATGCGAGCTAATTTTCTTGAAAACAAGAACCGCCTGGTCGGCAATCGAAGGCCTCGGCTCTCTCTCTCTCTCTCTCTCTCTCTCTTTCTCTCTCTCTCTTTCTCTCTTCCCTCCCTCCCTCCCTCTCGTTTTTACTCTCCCCATCTATCAATCTCTCTCCTCCTCTCAATATATACGTGGAATTCAAATGGTAGCGAGAACTTCCGTAACGGAGACGCTTAACAAACACGCTCGTAATTTACTCCAATTTCCCTGGAAGGGGCTATAAAAGTTATGTTGGTATGTGTCCGGCGATACGAATCTCGTCGAGTGACGCGTGGAACGTGACTTTCTGCTGCTCTTACATACGTCCTGCCGCGGCAAATCGCTTTTGTGGAAATTGAGAATGCAATGTTATACCGATTCGTTGGTACCTGCCATTTAATGCTTCCCACGTTTCGATGGATGACTTTGTTTGGACTGAAAGCTAATTTCATGATAAGTACTGTGTAGATGGGTGAAGTAAAACGTTATTGAGATTCGATATATATGCCGTAATCGGTTTAGTTCGTATATACCTCCAGGACGTTTCAAGTTTTTTCATGCCGAACGGCGTCAGGTTATCCTGCAACTAAAAGTAAAAAAAAATATATGAAAGTGAAGTTGTAAATGTTTTTGCATGGAGTGACTACAAAATATCAAGTTAATTTTGGTGCTTCGTAGTTTTAAGTTTGTAATAAACCATTTAAGTCATACGTTTGTAGAAAATGTCTCCTTTATGTTTACCAATAGAATTGCCGGTGTTAAATCTATTGTATCTAAATATATTAAATATTTTGACGAAAGAGAAATTAAGAGATGAAAATGATCGATTCAGTAATTTGTGTTTTATAAGATAAATGAGGGATATCTACAGTACGGCTCTCCTATAGATTTGGAGGATTATTCTAACAAATTAGGAAGCAGTCATTTTGACTTTTTTCGTAGTTCTACCGTTAATTTGACGATATAAATCTGCAAGCATCCTGTACAGGTATACGGAGCTTTGGTTTTAAACGAATCAAATAACGCTTAGAAATAAATGAGACTGGCTTTACGAATTTATAGAGTGTTTCGTAATGCAAGACTAACCAGCAATCTTAAATGAAATAAAATCTGTACTACAGAGGACACCAGAATATAATACCATTATATATTTTGATGCAAGCAGAATTTTGAGAAGCGCTAGGAATAAAGCTTGTCCAGTTTAATGAAACCTGTACAATCATACAATAGTTATTCTACTTTTGCAAAATTCATTTTTCTTTTGTTTTCCACATTGCCAGTAAAATCTTTCTTACTGGTGTATTATGGAAGCATCCATTAGATGACACAATTTACAAAAATTAATATTAAATATGTTATAATACAACTAATAATAATATAAATCCCTTTTTATAATTTTATAAATAATATAAGTGCTTTTTTATGTTTCTTACCGTATGTAAAGCCGAAATGACAAGCAGCGTTTCGTTTTGTTCAATTTTACAAGAACTGTAATTTTTGTTTCAAACCGAAACTGCGTGATGGCTAATGAACTGAAAATTGTTTGACAATTTGTATCGTGAAAATGCGCGCAACATCTATAAATTCATATGTTTCCAATATATTAGTTCAATAAATTAATTTAACATACATCGTTGTTAGCTACGGCTAAATTGTACCGTAAAATATATATTATATAATATGATGCAAATTGTATTTTATATATTTGTATATGTCGGCAACAGAAAATATCTTCTCAAAATTAAAAATTTTTGTTAATGTTTTATGAAGTATTGATATTTTTTTATAATAACATGAAGTAACTTACAGTTAAGGAGCGTAATAAATAGAGTAATTGCTATAAAACATAGCTATAGCTGCTAGTTTCGTCATGTAAAATCGAACGCAGGAAGCAAGTTAGCATTGAAAAATAAAATTATGTTCTCTGCCCCGAGGGAACATATACTTTTTCCATTATATACGGTATACCGAAGGTTATCTATATTTATCTGTACGGAGATCGAATCTAATCAGCTTTCATAAATGAAACGTTAAATCAGCGAACGGCTTTCTAATGAAATTTCGAAGAGTCACGTTTCCCGAACGGAAACAGCCTATCTCGAAAAACAGAAAAGTTTTCTATCATCGTAAATGTAAATCATCGTTCGCATTTATAATTTCAGATATGAGTATTTTATTGAGTGTCTAAACGAGTATTTCATGTTGCGACAATAGCGATTTAATTACATCGTTCATAAAAAATCTTACGCATTTTTGTTTATATTATACACAAATGTAACGACATAATTAACATATAATTATTACAAGCCTTCTACACGGCGGCAAAATTACAATTTTGGTACCCTTCCAATATGTGATCGACCGTCATGGTTTTATTTACTACTGCCCAACATTGATCTGATATCATATTATGTGTTTTCTAAGTTAATAAAGGAGTCTAAAGGGTTGCAAAATATTTCTTAACAAAGTTAAACAATGATACTATTTATCAAAAGAATACGTAACGATTAAAAGAATTTACATTATGTACTTCGAAGTGCTGCATTAAACTCAAATCAATTGAGTAAAATTACAACTTCTCATATATTTACATACTAAAGAAACAGAGTAAAAAATGACAAAAAATGTAAAAAAATATGATTTTAATAACGACAAGTAGCTTTTATATCATTTAAAAAATCATTAAATAAATCTAGAGATTGTTTTCTCATTATTCAATAGCGGTATGAAAGGCAAATCATATATCGAAATGAAAAAGGCGCTGTAGATCACATGTTGAAAGAATACTATAAAATCTGAAAACCTGAAAAGCACCCTTCTAAAACAGTATAAAAGCTTAAAAAAGGTATTTATAATAAAAAGTAGTCGTATTAAGAAACTTACATCGTTCATTATCGAACTTACATCATTGCCAATTGAATTTCTCACTCAATTTATGATTCTTCCCATAAAGCCTGTACATTACTACCGAAATAATTTCCATTACCGTAGAAAAAGAAAATTTATTCTCGTTATATGAGATCATGTCTCGACGTTGTGCCCTGAATTTTGACGACTGGCCACATACCATCCATGGCAGGGCCACGTGAAACAAGCAGATGTCTCGCTTCTTACGACCTGACCGTCACGGGTGCTCTTATACAGTTTTCTCGTCTACGTCCAACATCTGTGGACAAGGATTCCAAAAACAGAAACTAAATAACTCAGGCACATTCCTCGTCAGGAGACCGTGAAACCTGAGTTCGACTAACACAATCAAAGATTCCGTGTTATTGTTAGGTTTTGCTCGAACAATTTCGGCCTGACTTCTGTGAGTAGATTGAGAAGTGGGCGCACGGAAATCACTGAAATATTTTGTTTTCTGCATGAGAAATTAAATGCGCTTTGTGAAGTTTGTCAAAGCAATTATAAAAAGATGATTTCGTTTTGGAGCGTACTATGGATATTTATGCGAATAAGCATTCATTGGAACAGAATTACAGAGATGAAACTTAAACGGAGATTTGTTTCACTCGTTAAATATTAGATTTTATAGTTTCAATTTTCTACAATATACATCTATGAAAACACGCAGTCTGGTTATAACATTGATACAATAATCAGTCATGTGGGGTCCAACTTAATTTTCCATTCTAGTATCATTTCCTTAAGCTTAATTTTTTAATATCGTCTACTTTTCAATATTTACTGCTTTGTGAAAGCGTAGTAATTACAAATATATATGGATACTTCGGGTAAATGTACAAAATAGTTTGAAGAACTCAAAGTTGAAATTTGCAGAAAATTATCGGATTGATGACTGAAAGATATAACGACAGATTTTTACAAAACTTCCAATCATTTAGAATATAATACAAGATCAAGCGTTCCTGAAATTCTGAACAATTACAAAGACAATCTGAAATTGAAGTTTCTGACTTTAAATATCATCCAAACTGTGTCAGACTGACAAAATTTCATTGGCACTCACAGAGACACCGCATCGGATTGCTATAAACACATTGTCAGAAGTCATGGCTAAACTTCAAATCGATCGAATCCTTTCCACGATCCGCACACCGAAGCATGTATAACGCCCTACTGCAACCACAGTCCAACTGACGTAATTTATCGTCCTATCGTTGCAGCTATTTTACCTGAGCGTATTGCGGTGTTAAAAATGTAAAGAGAAAATGGCACGAAGAAAGAATTGCTCTTGGCAGATATGCTGTATTGGCGAGCTGCGAAAGGGTGTCTTCCGCCCGATTGTGCCCCGGAATTGTTCCGAAAATCGTAGGCACATTATAAGCCATGCAACCCCTTTCGATGGAACGAAGACACTAGGGTGACCTAACTGTTCCTCGGCTATGGTTAGAAGGCAGACGAGGAGAAGCCGAATGAGCGAGAGAGACAAATATGAATAGATAGGACGAACGGGTGAAAGGGGTGCGGGTATACGAATGCACGATTCATCTCGACGAAGGGGTGGGACGATGATTAAGGGTCCCTCGTCTATCCTCACCACGCCTAAAGACGGTGCACAAACACCAATGTTCGGCGCAATCTCGCCGTACGTTCATTATAGTCGACCTACACGCGTTCGTTATAGGCATGCCGTTGGAACCAACGCACACGCGCAAATAACTTATACTGGAAAGTGATACACGCACTTTGAGGGTGCACGTTGGCTAACATAACATATAGGGTAGGGCAATAATTACGGGCGGAAATTTTGTGGAAGTTTGTGATTAACCTGACGGTTTTTAACTTCTGCTTTTTATAGATTTATATGTGAAGTATTTATTACTATTTTGAACAAACGGCACGATTTGTAGCTGCAATTTAATTTTATCGTTTGACATTTTAGATTAGGATATGAAAGATTTTCAGATGATATAAATACGTTGATGGTCTTAGAATTTTTATTCAAGCTTTTCAAACATTTATTCACTCTTCGTAGTAGTGTTTCGTATTTATTTTCTGAATCTTGACGCAGGTGAATGTCCTTTCTGCACGTGCTTACGTTTTGAAGTGAAACTGAAGGTAATAATTAAGTGTCTTAAATGTACAAGTTACGAATTGAAAGTTGATATTCTTTCGTAATTGCATGTATCTTCTAATTATTAATTATGAATTGTAATTTATAAATTATAAATTGTAAGTAATACGTGAAACATATTTACATATATTATTTTGAGAGAGAAAAGGGTTAGAAAGATAAAGGGAAAAAGGGGTGAAAGAAACGATATTAAATATTAAAAATTACTTGAGGATACTCCACACTATTTTAGTTATTGCTTCACCCTGTATATTCAGATGAGTTAGTTGTGAAAGCAGGCACAGTTGTAGACTCTTATACATGCACAAACGAGACTCGAAGGGAAAACGTTGTTAATGGTTGCCGGCAGGGTTCGACCATGAAATTTCATCTCCACTTTGGATTAGAGGTTCTCTTCGGCTCCTGATCCTGAAGTCCGAAAGAAGAATTCGTCCTGTCCCTGTAACGATACACCCTACACTCGAAAAACACTTCGGATAAATATGAAAGGACACGAAATCCTTTGATCTTGAATCCGATAATTGCACTTGACAAACAATATTAAATACCTGTTTGAGCGTGAACTTAAAATTCTCAAAATACCTGACAAAATATAGATGTACATCATATTGCATTTATATGTAACAGTTCTTTCAAATTTTAATGAGATACGTGTACGTGCAAGAACGTGTACTTTATCTCGATAATATAACAAATTTGTAATAAAATAGAAAATTATCTCTGTTTTTTTTTTTAAATTTAGCTATATCAATTTTTACATAAGCAGACGCAAGAATTTTAAACCATAATGCAGTTTTTAAATTGGATTAAAAATACTTTTACATGTATACCAATATATTTTTTCGTGTACATTGTTTTGTTGTCGTTTACATTGCAAAGGGCATTTATACGTGAATTCATTTTTATTATAAAAAAATGAATGGAACCCGTATGGAATCTGGTGCAATTTTAAAAACAATGATTGACGGGCTGAAAGAAAGTCAACGATGTAAAATAATATTCTTTTTACTCAGGCTTTATTTTCAGCAGAGTTAATTTCGATTCTTTCGTGCCCGCTTCAATCAGCGTAGAGCTATTATTTTACGAATCACTATTTATACTCAAGTTTGTATGTGTTTTCAAATGTATTTTATATTTTATTGAACCTTAGAAACCGCAAATTTTTATACGCTATATAAACAAGTATAATAGCTATCGAAAAAATCGTTGCACAAACTGATGTATAATAGATCGCGTATTCAGTGAACAATTTCGAACTGATTTGATTGGAAACAAAACCTTCTACGAAAGAATATTCTACCCCATTTTTGTCTTATTTTTACGGGGAATTATATGATTTATGCTTTTACAGTTACTACAGACGAATAATATTTACGTATTTTTATTTTAACATTCCGAATTATTTTTCATAGGTAACAAATGCACAGAGTTACTTTTGCAAACGGGTAATACAACTTGTCAAAGATTAAGAAAATAATAGTTTTTTTATCTATAAGGTAATATTTGTAACGAATAAAAAAACTTGGTGAATTAGAGTGGGTAGTTAGCTTTAGGAAAAATATTCGTATGTCGAAATGTTTCATTGCATTTCGTTATATATTGAAGTAGATTACAACTATTTTCCTACTGTGATATATTTACAATATTAATCTTCCGCACGTTTAATTTGTTGTTATTTTAGGTTCATGAAAAGAAAGCGAAATAATTGAAGTCAAAATGAATTTACCTTTTTTGCAACTTTTCAGTCGTACAGTGTTAGGCCTTTTATGGCAAAGTAATAAAGCATCGTTATCGACCATGAACTCTATTCGCAAGACATTTATCGAGCTAATTATAATTATGCTGTGAAAAATTATTATTATTACCTAATTATTATTACCTAATAATTATTACCTTTGGTAAGCACAGGAGTCTCAGTGTCGTTGCAAATCACCATGTATATTTACTTTTAGAGGAAATCCCGCAATATAAATTAATTAACACTGAAATTGAAAACACCGATTACCGCGTCGTTTATCAGTGAGCTAATCCATATCTAAACCAAAAATATCAATATTTTAATCTCTTAATATTAATTTTTTAATCGTAATCTCTTAATTTTAATCTCTTAATATCAAGTTTCCGATTAAGAAAATTAAGACATTCTTATAATTATCAAGAAATTGATAATATTTTATAATTGGACGTTTAAAAAGGTATATCTGGGAAACTAACTTTACCGAATTCGTTGTGGTAATTAACGGATTAAATCCTAAACTTTCAGGTCAGAGATATCTTTTATTGTTATTATAAATCGCAGAATTACGAATAGAAGACAAAGTATTGCGTCGTTCAGACTCTGAGGTCACGAGACCAAAGATACACGCTTATTAATCATCCAATATCTCTGCAGTGCGCTAACTCCGAATCTGTAATGCTAAAAGATTACCTTTGGACAGTTTCTTCTATCAAGAATAATACATTGATAAAATCCTTACAAAATAAACGGAAGTTTCAACTATTCATCAATACCGCACAAAATCTACACGCTCTTTAACAGTCTGATAATGAGTACCGATTTAATTAACTCTTCCGCTATCAATAGCAGACATATGTATCCTGCACTGAATATTTATCAGAAGTTTTTTTTTAATCTAATTATAAAGCATATGAGCACAAATCAATTTGAATATAAAAGTATAAAATTGGGATTGAGACGGTTAAACAAATTTTGCATGCAGTTAGTGCAAAGATAAATAAATGTTAGTGCAAAATTGTTAGAGATTTTCAAGCCTCAAGAAATAGTTTGGAAATTTCGTAATTTTCACATCTGAATTTAGGGCTTTTAAAAATTCTTATAGCTTTCATATTATGTTAAGTCTTTGCGGTCCGAATTGTTTTCAGTTTTTCGTCACGTAAGTGAAATTAATTTTTCAAAATTCCTGACTCTTAATTATTAATTTATTTCGAAGAAATAACATTACGTTAACTCTTTGCAGTCCGAATTACTTCCAGTTTTTCCATAGCTAAGTAAAATTAATTTCCTAAAATTCTCTACCGTTGATTTATTTCGATGAAAACATAGAATTATCGTCAGATTCCAAATGCGATCGTTTCTACGCATGCATTCTTTTACCGTGCAAATAAATTTCGCGAAAATAGCGCTGCTACGAAGACAGCTCGAAGACACTTTACGGAAAGCCGTGAACGATTGAAAAAGTACAATAGATGAAGGACAGAGCAAACGGGAAGGAAAATAGAGAAAGAGCACTAATGATGCTGCGCCAGCCGTCGTCTCAACTTCTTGCTACTCGAAGCGTGGATTTGCACGGGAATACAGCGAAAGGAAAGGCGAAGACAGGCTATCGCAGCGCAGGTAATGCTGACGTATGTCGCGAATCGTTTAAAATGATTGTTTCTCATAGTATTTAAAGTCTGAAAGAGTATCTGAAAAATTACTAAGTATTTCTGTTCGTCTTTATATTGACATTTATCTCGAAGGCGTCGACAATTACTTATGGTAAAAGAGGGAGACAATTATACTCGTTATTGTAATTTAGAATTTTTTTATCGACTTTCATTTTATAAAGTTAACTTAACAACATTTCTGCGATTTTCTGTTATTTTATTATATAAGTAAAACTTGTACCTTAACTCGTTCGTTCCGGTGGACGTTCATAAACGGCATACAAAATGGTTCTTCTCTAACAGAGTATTATAATCTATATTATTGGGTAAGAGGGTATTATAACTTTCCCACATTTTTTTACACAAGATATTACTTGAAACGGAGTATTAAGGAACACAAAAAACTTCAAATATTTGTCTATCAACTAGAAACATTTTTACTTGGAACTTTTGCTTTTCTTTCATCTATCCGCTAGCCGAATCATTGATATTCCGTTTGTCATCAAACATGTGCGTGTTTGCAGAAGTCTATCAAAATGAAAGACTCTGAATAATTAAAGAAAACTTTTTCTTCGAAAATAACTGCATCTTCAAATTATCACTAAAACCAGTGGTTAGTACGTTCCCGACTATATTGAGAAAATCGTGAATGTTATCGTTTAAAAGTCACCAAAAATTTCAGTGAATTCAGTAACGTTGGTAATCGCAATTTTTGATTGCTCTCTTAGATTTCCGCCATATTTGAAAAGATAATTTAATATTCTAAGAAAATTGTAGTGATGCGCGGTAGCTTTCAATGTACATCGTAAAGGAATTGTGATAGCAGATAAATATCAATAATTAATATTAATATCGCTGTACTTGTGCAAAATGTTTGCACATTATAACTGTACCAGTGTTGTTAAATTTTAATTTCCCTGGAAATTGTACAAAACATAACGGTCACATATCTTCATCGCAATAACATTTATTTGTTATTCAAATTCTCTTAAAATATCTGAAAAATTCGAAGAATGTTATTTTCATTTGGCATTTATGTAACAAATATCGTCTGCGTGAAATTTCATTATTCAACAGAAAAGAAAAATTAAAATATTTGCCGAGTGCATGTGCACTCAATCTGATTTATTGGAATTTGCTACACCAACGTTACTTTCGTTGACCTTTCCGGCCTGACGGGTTAGATAAGGATTCTTGAAATAATTCTGAGATACCTAAGATAAGGAGGATTGCGATAAGATATAAAGATACGAATCAGGAACTCCGTCTACAAATAAAAAAGTAAACAGCGATTTTCTTCTTCTCGAAAATACGCCAATTCAAGCAAACCATATTTATTCGTAGTGTATAATTTAGATTTATTTCTGCAATTAAAATTACCGTTTTTTATTCTACGAATAAAATTAATTAAATATATCTAGAAATAAGAAAGATGAGTTACATCGAGTTATTAAGCTTTTTAAATACGGAATGACTGGAAAAAAGCACATTTTTAAAACGTTTGATGCTATCTACTTTTTCTTTACATTCGATTAAAGTAGCAAGATTAAAAATAGAAATTTGATTAATAATACAGCAGCAAAGCTCTAACGCTGAAAGAGAAACCTCGCTACATCACTTCGATTTTATATGATTTTATATCACGATTTAAGAATTAATTTTGTCACGTTTATGATATTCTTGTGAGTAGCCTAATAAAAATTTAAGGGATCCCGAAATTACCAATTTCACTCTCAATAAACTTACGGTATTAATCAGTGAGTATAGCCCCTTATGAAATAACAACCTTAAAAGTACGCTATCTACGAAGGAAATATCATCCACATAATGGTTACCTGAAGAAAATCAGACAGTATTAACTCAATAAGCCATTTATTATAATTATATCCCTGATTTTAATATCCCCATATTGTAAGGTTCGCTATACACCAATTAAATATACAAGTAACTATTTTTTATTCGTAATGCTCCAAAAACATTTTTCAATTAATTAAGAAAATGAAAACAAGCATCCGAAATATTGCAGTACAAATTGTGGCGACATCGTTCGTTTCAAATAACTCATGTTTTATGAACAATTCATCAATCCTTAAACGAATGCATTATTCGTCCAGTCTCGTCGATAGAATGTCTGATCGAGTTGGCCGGAATAGAATCAGTGGAAATTTAGTGTCTATAAAAGGATGCGAGTTCAGTCCAGGTCCTGGACAATCACGATACCTGCGGGTGATAACCCGAACGATTCTCCCCACGTAGTTACGAGCCTGCGTTATTGTCGCTTGATATAGTCGATTCTTTTATCCCCCGTGGCTAGTCTCTGATGGTACCTTTACGAGCTAGATAGATCCTCTGTGAGCTTTCTAAGCGCTTATCTGACGTATAAAGCCACTACTTTCAGCCAAAACCAAAGGCTGTTCGGTGATGCTTCCGCATGAAACTTTTCACGAGAGCGCATCCTTACTACGTGTTTAAATATTAAAACGGTACACAAATTTTTCAGTTCTTTTAAATGGCGAATTATTTCCTTTATCATGTTCTTTTTTTATTATAGAAGTGTAATAGCGATGTTATTTTTCTGACAACGTCAGAGACAGTTGCAGAGTGAATGCTTTCTGTAGCTGGTGTGCTTTTATTTTAACTAACAGATCTATAGATGTTATACATTGTAGGAAGTAGTAGATTTTGCATTGCCATTTCGATGGTTACATTATTTCACTTATGCAGACATCATACACTTTATAACGAAGTAGATTTTGCATCTTCGCTTTCGAGCAGGAATAGCCAACAAGTGGAGTGCAAAGCGATTTTTGGTCGATCGCAGGAGACAGAAAATAATTTCAATATGCAATCTCTTTCCCATCGTCACTTATTAACCCCTTAACCTACGATTCACGTTCGAGAATTTTGGGCCCAAAACGTAAACAAGCTCACGCAGCCTTCGAGCCATTCGCACGATTCGAATTGTATCACACCATTGCAGATTATTAATTTTGTATTACTGATTTTTGTATAAATAAACTTTTTGTAATACTTGCAGCTACCACAATTATTACAGCAGGTTGTAATAACTTATCACATATTCCACAAATATGTATAACTTTAGGAGGGCGCCGCCGCTAATATTTATATTTGGCCCGATCATCTACTACGGGCTATGCCCGTAGTTGTAGGTTAAGGGGTTAATATCCAAACACAAGTTTGAATGCGTCAACCTTTTCGCTATGGGCGCTTTTTCCGGCGCGGTACTTCCGCTGAACGCCAAAGTGCGCCAAAAATGTGCACGCTGCGTGAGAAAGATCGTCAGCGGCTGCACTTACGCCTCACTGCAATAGAGTTGCTTTGACGGTATTTTTCGAAAAAAAGATCTTCCTTCTAATGCTACATGGTCAGCATCTTCTAATGCTCTTCTAATGCTCATCGTCTGAACAGTACGCTGCATTTTATGCAAAGCGACTAAAGTCGCCCGTAGTATGTCAGTGTCATTTTATGAAGACCGACTGTAATCGCCCTTAGTATGTCAGTCGCATTTTATGGAGACCAACTGCAGTCGCCCGTTGGAACCAAAAGGTTAAATGTCAGGATTTTGGTACATAGATCGCAACACATTTAAAAAAAAAGTCGATCATATGTATACAGAAGTGGACGACCCTTTGTCCAGTGGCAATGATTACGACAGCGTTTAAACTGACAGCTACGGGCTCGGACTTTTAACTAATAATTACGAATACCAATTCCTACAATGGAAAATATTTTGTACATTTATATCATAGCTTTGATAGTTTCGACTCCACATAAAAGTGTAAGCTGGTTGCAAATGAAATTGTAGCACTACTTCAAGTCAAAATGTGCAATAAGAAAAGTATTTCCATATGGTATAGTAGACAGGTATAGTAGACGGCTGAATCGATTCTTCACATGTTGACTGACTTCTTTGACCTTAAGGAGTAGCATTTATTTTTTATATTTTCTCCGTCTGAAAATATCACGGTATTAATGTACATTAAATATATCCAAGAATTTCGAGTTTGAAAAGTAGACATGGTATTGCTAGGACAATAGCAAATTATAAACCCTGTTATTCGAATTCATAACAAATTTTACATGCTGTGATTAGATTAATTATTGGTATTTTCATATAACACGAATAAAACGACATCAAAAGCTTTGTGGTATCAATTTCTCTAATACACAAAAGACATGCAAAGCAATCAGTGAATTGATATATTTACAATTTATGTTCAGAATAACTTAGAAAAGCTATTTTTTATATGATAGCATAGTTATTATAGATCGATAATTGTAATTGCAACGACGATGAGAACTCAGAGTCTTTACACGAAATAATTTTAACAGATTAGAAGTCAATGCAAATTTCTCTCCAAATTACTTAAAATACACGCTTTTCCTGCAACACCGTTTCGAAAATTAATTAATCATATTAGAAAATTCTGCATTTCAAGTTAATAAAAAATGCAATTTTAAAATCCCGTCAAATTCTAATACACATAACTCACACACAATCTAGAAACAATTAATTAACAGTAAAACTATCAAAGACTAATCAAAAGTGTTTAAACATATTAGTTAACTATTGTACAAGAAAAAGAATGAAGGGCTCAAGAAAATTTCTCTATTATTCTTCTCTCTAGGTATACTTCGAAAAAGAATATTAACACTAGAACTACCGGCGTTAAATCTATTATATTTCACTATATTAAATAAGCCCTTTGAATAATGAGGAATCGAGAGGCGGAAGAGATGATCGATTCAACGATTAATGTTTTTTAAGATGGACGTAGAATATTTACTCTATGACTCTTCTATAATCTTGCAGAATTTTTGGAAAAAATTGTGTACCAGTCATTTTGACTGGTTCGGTAGTTCTAGTGTTAAGAACCAATCATAGTGACTCTCTTAGCAATTTTAGTACAAAATTACTCGGAAAATCATGTATAATAACCATAAAGTACTATAGACAAGACGCCACAGCACAGATACATCCCCTCACATCGAATACAGTTTTTAAGCTGCGCGCGTTAAAAGGAAAGCAAAACCAACAATTCGACTTCGAACTAGACAATTCGAATTTCGATACAGATGGGATACTGATTCGATTCCACACATGGGACAGTCGGATGTTGAACCATGAGCAATACGCGCTCTACGGTGCTCTATAGAGGGAAAATAATGCTGTGGAACCTTCAGAGCAGAATCCAGTTGAATGGGAATGCTGTAGAATGCCAGCAAAAACCGCAGGCACTGGGATCATTAGTCTACGGGCGAGCCTATAACCCATCGCGGCCTTATACCGGGTGGAGCGAAACTCGAGCATGTAATCTTTGTTTGAAATGATTTTACGAATACTTTCGAGTATAACAAGAGTCTGAAATGTTCGATGAAACTTTAATGTGTCGTCGTGAAATATTTGTGGAATATTCGTTGCTCGTAGCTTAATGCGTACGCCTAATGAGGATAAAGCTTGAAGATGTTATTTAAATAAAAACATATTATAATAAAATCTTAGATGTTTGAATTGTCTACTACTTTTGTTGATGAGTGTTATAAATATTTGTTAATTTTTTAAGTAATATAAAATAATATGGCGGCTCTTTTTAAATAATTTAACGAAATTATTACCAGCAATTTTAAGAGCATTGATACAGAATGATGAATTTAAAAAACTTTCTTATGATACTGAAATAACTTTCTTGAAAGCTTTGTAGTAACAAATTCGGATATCTAATACTGTAATTCTGCTTCAAAAATGGTATTTCTAAGGACTCGATCAAATCTTGGCGTGTAATTCAACGCGTACGAGAAATGAGTTTTCCAGAATTTTATTGAAATAGTCGTAGTTACAATTAACTTGTCAGTATTGAAAATTTATGCTAATTTTGACGGTTAATATTACAAACGTTTCTACTATTCATCTGAAAAGATATTATGGCAAGGAAAACTTAAATTCCGATTACCATTTGGAAAATTGATTGTAACATGACTTCAGGTTTGACACTCGACACGATAATTAATTTAAGCGAATTTTTTCAAAATTGTTAATATTTATTAAGACTGTTACACTATGGTTGCACGTACAAAATTACTTGGAATCACATCATACAATTTAAGTGCAACGTCATAAAGTAATTAAAACCTTTGCTGCCATTAATACGTGGAAGCTTTTGATTCCTGAAACGTACCTACGTTTTGGTGTATAAATTATAGCACTTGAACTAAGTCTGCACTAATACGCATATATGTGATTAACGCATTCACATTAGTACATTTTAGTTGAACTTAATTAAAAATCATCTGCTATACTGATTAACGAAGTGCGACAGCTGAGCCTTTTATTTTGAAAGTGGTACAAATCACTTTACCGTAATGAAAAATGTTTCAGTGACTATTCGAAATTATCTATACTTACAAAAATATAAACTTCCAAGATACAAATGCAAGTAAATCTTCTCGAAAATGGGCATCAACATTTTTAAACACGATAAAGCGTAAACACTAAATATCTCGATTTAAAAAGAAAGTGACTTATGCCACTTTCAAAACAAACGGCTTAATTGGACAGTTAAAAAGAATTTGAAATTTTGTACGAATGTAGTACCTATGATGCTAATAACGAAATAAGTGATCTTTCCTGTTGAAAAACGTTCATAGACGTAAAAACTTATCCTCAAAAAATTGTTGATCTTTTATGTCATTCTGAACAATTATAAAACTGTAGAAAGTATAAAAAAAAGGAAAATTATAAATTACATTTTTACTTATGATTTGTATTATAGTTGTGACATATTTGGAACAATATTTATTTTAAAAAGTACAGGTACCTTTACTGTTGTTTTTCAATAATAACACCAAATACGAACATGTTTTATTTTCGGGTATCTTATCAACGATCCAATTTCTTCTCAATTTTGAACGTTTTCTATCTTGCATTTTGACACAAACACGCTTTAAGAACAACACAAGTTTCTTCACGGAAGAATGTCATTCCGTTTGAGTTACTCGAAAATATTAAAGGATTCACAGTGTTTTCACCGAAATGAACTCGTGCAAAAGATTACGCGTACATATTGTTACGCGTTCTGCGTGTTCGCGAAGTTCTATAATCATTAACAATGAACCAACACTATTTATAAAAATATGTAACTTTTATTACCAGCTCAAGAATCTTCTGTCCTAATATTTATCACATTTGACAAGCCTCGTAACTTACAATTAGTAGCATTAATTCTATTAAGTACTGCGTGCGTAACAATACGCAATTTCTCAAAGTCTGAGATTTACAAATGTACTAGACTATTTTTATTTTTCATAATACAATTTGTGAAATGTACGATTACACTCGACAACGAGAAGCTTGCATAAACGGTTCGGGGTCAATAACATGTTATTAAAGTAGCAATAGACAAAGGTGCAGTGAAAGTTGAAATGTGAAATGAAAGGAATAGAGATATTACATAAACAGTGATAAAATATTTGTTATACATATTTTCGTTTATTACATACAAATCTGCTACTATTAACGAATCTTACACTGTAAAGTGCGATGTAGAAAGCATTTCGTTGCTTATCTCCTGCTGAAGTTCTTATCACGGAAGAGGAAATAAGTCAGTTTTTTACTGGATTCCTTAATCCGTATTAAGGCTTCATAAACTGACTTCGGTTTGATTGTAAGGTATTCATACCTTCTGGTTCTGAAATAATGTCAATTTTTATAAAAAATCCTTTGAACGCAAATAATTCAATATGAATAAACTTCATCGAACAGAGAAGGAAAGGATGCTTTTTTAAATTTGAATTACAAGAATGATCAATGATGTTAACATTTTCTTATGTTGTATGTACTTAACTGTGCAAATATCATTACCTTTTCTATATGAATATGGTGCCAAGAATATGGTTTATTCGCAAATATAGTTGCGAATTGAAATAGCACATATGATTTCACATAGATAATTGAATATTTAGAGTTCTTATCTTATTGTTAGTGAACATTCAAATTTGTCTAAGTATTTCACTCACGTTAATGGAATATTAATTTTCCTATAATAAAACATACAAAGTTTAGTAGAAACTACGATTGCTCAGAAAAATAAATAATAAATTTTTTACTTATTAAACTGATTTTGATCTCTTTATTACATTAAATTAATTGTGTGTGATACTGTATACCAAATTTGAATTAAACTATATTTAATATAATTCACCAATCACTTTTGCTATTGATTTCCAACTTATCAAATCGTAAATGTCTTTATTTCCATACCTTGCTACTAGATCTCTTATTTCTATCGTTAGCATAAATAAAATCTCTATTGGCAACGTACTTACTTACAAATAATGTATCAATATATCGATAAGTCATTAACAAACAATTTCGTTCGTAAAGTGGTTCCAAGAAATATGATGAAGTTACATTGCTTATTAATAGTCGCTCATTAAGATCGATCAGTCTTATCAAATTTAACGTATAAATGTATATTACTTAACGATCTTACCTATTCTTAGTTTAGATTTCAAAGCAGTCAGACGCAAAGACCTTTGACGTGTTAGCGTAACCAACCATTTGCATAAGCGGTAGAGCGCGTGAGCTCTAATTAAGATTCTCTTGAAACGCAGAACTGCATACTTTTGACATGATCAAAGATCGACTTCATTTTCACACCGCATTACACGGATGCATGTAAAAAAAACGTAGCAAAAAAAGTAATAATTTCCATGTAAATTTTTTTGATGCTTAGGAAAATACTGATTGTAATAGTCACGCAGTAAGGTTGCTCGGTTGAAATCGCATAACCATAAAATAATAAACGATTGAACAGTTTTTTAACATTTTATGTTGAGGGGGTGAAAATACCCCTCAAGGATGAAAATCCATTTTTTTGGGATATCTCGGTAACTAGAAGACATAAAAAAATAATTCTTCTTAAATTGCGTGTTCTTCAACAGAGAATTTAGTTACCTGAGGAAAGTTGCACAAAAATTATTTATTTAAGTTACATATACAAAACATGAATTTTGAAACTCGATTTTCTCGAAAACTGAGCCTTCAACGAAAAAAATTTATTTCACATTTTATTCTTATATTTTTTTATGCAATCACCTCGTGCCCGCTTGTACATATAATTCGACCGCATCCTGTATACATATACTGCAATATTAGGGCACAGCATCAGTCGTCGGTAATCAATGTCATGATCAACATCGTAAATAATTTCTACAGGGAAAACACAGTTAAAAATATTCTATTTGCAATGTAATGTAGAATATTTATTACAAATATTTAGTAAAATAATTTATAAGTGGAAACAAATTTTTGAATAAACACAACGCACACATAGAGGCACATTTACATGTACTATAATGTATTACACGTTCATCCGTCTAGTCGTGTTTATTCGTCTAATTGCCCGTACTTACGTCTATGCGTCTATACGTTTATATATCTATTCGGCTATCCGCCTATTTGTCTGTACTCTATACCAGGCATCGACAACCCATGACCCGCGGGTCACCAAGTGACCCATTCGATAATTTCGAGATGATTGATCCACTTGTGTTCCCCCAATAAACTATAACATATAAAAATACATTATAAAACATAAACATAAAACGAATACTTTGAGAAAATATAAATAATAATATTAACAGTTTACTGTCAGGCTATCTTTCGCGCATCTTAAGCCCGTAGCTGGGAAAACCCAAGAAGTTTACGGTTTCTACAGTTTCAAACTTTGAATAAAAAAACCCGCGACAGTGTCGCGGGAGGCGTTCCTGCACCAAAGAATACATTGCAGCTGCCGCGTGAACATTTCTAAATAAAGTTCATAAATTAATGAACTAAAACTCGACAATTATATTTGTTTCTATAGTAATTACAATTAAAATATCGAATTTTTATATTTTAGAAGCATATTGTAATTATTTTTACAATCAAATTTATCTTGTTATTCACTAAAAATCTGTTTTAAAATGAAAATACCACTGACCCGAAACGCCTTCTTAACCGTTTGAGTCCCAAGCAGCGCGATCGCGCTGTTGAGATTTTATGTCGAGAAAACCCAGCACATTTCGAGCATTGTGGACAACTGACGGTGCGATACCGATTGTCGAAGTCACGCGCTCAGATTTACTGACGCAAGTACATCACACAGCTCCTTTGAATGTAAATAGTACATTTTACAATAGGTAGAATAATAATGCAATAATACATTACAAAATGAAAATTTTTATTTCATTGTTATCTTCTCAATCATTTTTATCGAACAAAACTTGAAATATTTATAAATTTTACAGTATGCATATGTAATAATACATATGCATTTTATAAAATAACGAATTACAAATTAACAATATTTTTGTGTTATGAACGAACAATTTAAATGGAGAGTAACACTTATAATTTGTAACGTCGGTGTTTATCAAAACATATTGGATGAATTCCTTTTTTACATCGCACGCAAATTAAATATGATCTTTTTATTGCATTTTTGGTGCTGCAGACTACGCATTGCCGATATAAAATAAACAAAGCGCTATCGCGCCGCTTGGTATTTCTCGACATAAAATAAAATAAGCGCTATCGCGCTGCTTGGGTCTTTTCGTACTCATTTAGAGAAAGCGCGGTTGCGCTGTTTGGGATTCTTCGACAGTGTTTTTCCAATACCCCCTGGGACTCAAACGATTAATAACCACATTTCGCTGATTTTGACCCGCTGCCGAAAAAGGTTGCAGGCACCCGCTCTATACATTTATGCGTTTATACAGCTACCAACGTGTCCGACTACCTTCTCTGGAGTAACTCTTTGCGTCTTCTCGAGCACGTGCGGTTCACTCCCGTCATGCGATCGTCTTTTGTTTGATTCTGGATTTTTTTAGATTCTTCTACAGAGGGAAACAAGCCTGATGGCGCGTGTTAAATCAGTGCGGCAAGGGAGACCTGTCGTTCGCACCACTTATTTCCGCCACATTGTTTCTGAAAACTCGACCGCTACAACCAAAAACAAAACACTTCTTTCGTCGTTTATTCCGCGTCCTCTCGCTTGCTTTGATGCGGATCATTAACACTAGAGCTATCGGCGTTAAATCTATCATATTTCAATATATTAAATAAGTACTTTGAAGAAGGAGGAATCCAGAGCCGGAAAGGACAACCGATTCGACGATTTATGTTTTTTGAGATGGACGTGGAATATTTATTCTATGACTCTTCTATAAACTTGGAGAATTTTTGGAAAAAATTTTTGGAAAAATGAGTGGCATTTTCGGCCAGTAGCGCATTAGAATTGAAAATACGTGTGAACGAGGGATGTCTCTATCAATTTAGCGAATCAGACACGAACACTTGCCGCGCGTCATCAGATTTGTTGCGGCCTGTAGAAATATTAGAACGAGTTTTATAAAATTCCCGCAATACTATAGATCTTATTTCGATATAAAATTTCAATTTCAAATACTTTTCGACACATAGGTATTAAAATATACGCACAACAAAATAATAGCTGTATTTTTAACTTTATATTGAGCAGGCCGGGTATATCGAGTTATACTCAATAAAGTCTTTCGTTGTTGTTTAATATTCTACCGAATTATTGTCGCTTTTAGAAATTGGCAGTGATGTTTCGTTTCTTCTCTTAACTGTATTCCAATACTATTACGAATTACTGACTTTTCCATTGTGTGTTATCGATCTGTATGCATTTAGCTATGATTTATTACTGTTAACGACACGGTTAAAGAGAAAGTTACGAGTGAACTTTGGTAGAGATCGATCGATCTTTCGGTAAAGACAAATTCTAAAAATATCGTAACGTAATTGTGTAACGCTACATTAACAATACTTGTAGCTATCATTTACATAACAAACATATGAGCCGTTATATTTGACAGTGGCCACGTCCCTGTATTCTTATGTTGATATACTTGAGAGTTCGTACAAAAGTTTTCATGCTATAATATGTAACAATTGAACCTTTTTGGACGAAATCACGAGGATCTTTCAGTCTCTTTACCTTGCAACTTGAAATGCGAAAAGATGGCACCTATGTTTAGCTAAAACTAACTTAAATACACTTTTTTGAAAAATCAGCTTATACCACGTTCAAAAATAACGGCACATGTATCACTGTGGCGAGTAAAAAGGTAAAGGTTCGGACTTCCAAGCAGTGTTGCAAATTAAATGTTGTTTATTGGTAAATTTGTTCTAATTTAATATTGAGTATATCATAACCTCGGTGACTCGGAACACATGGAAAACATTAGGGTTTAGGCGAAATCGTCATTGTAATTGAAGTACAAAAAATTCAAACAGAAAAGAAAAGTAAATAACCAACGATAAAGCATTTCAGGAAATTACTTACATTTAATTAGCGAAAAATTGAAAATAATAATTCAACCTGCAAACAATTAAAGATTAATTTAACCCTTCGCAAGGCGAATGAGTGTAAATCAGCTATCCCATTTCCTGCAAATGATCCTACATTCTTACGGAACGTCATAAAATCGGTATGCTTAAATTCTGAAGATTGCAAGATTGATCGGACAACGCGAATTGAATGAAATGTGACCCGCAGCAATCCCTCGATTAGTTTCACGAGTAGCCGCGTGTACAGAAACATTTTCTTTCGATTTAAGTAGGACACAATTATCCTGCACAACCAATGACCATCAATTCATCTGTACTTCCATTTCGTTCGCAATTTTTGCCATCATCGCGTCGGTCAGTTCTGCATCGTTATTCTAATTTCTGCGTTGCCCCGTTTATGAGGATTAATGAATTGTCATTTAGCAAAATTCAAATGTCCGGTCTGTCGGCGTGACAAGATTTGAAATCCCGGCGACGATGATGCCGAGGAACGTGACGGCATCACTCCTGAAGAATTCGCTCGTTCGCGGCCCACTCGTCCACTTAGGCCGACTTGTGCACCGGCGTGTAAACCGCAAAGAGCCGCCAAATCAGCTCGTTATCGCGGACTGCCAGTATAAACGCATTAAACTGTCCCTTTATGGCTCACTTGAAGTATTGCTTTGAATGTGCTAAATATTTTATTGCCTAGCCAAAAAAATTGTGCACTTTTTGAAATTAAAAACATGTCGGTTTGTTAATACTCATCGGCACTGATTCGGTATTTTTATATCGAATTTACCTTGAAGTGCAAGAGAAAGTACATAATGGAACTTTCGAAAACAATCGGCGATATTAAGCTGTTAAAATGACATAATTAAAAATTTAAACGCGGTAGAACTTGTTTAGTTACCTTGTACCTGTTAAAATATTTTCTTTTATTATTTATCGCCTGCACTTGTTTTATTTTGCTTTATTTATTTGAAGTCGTGTACAGCACTGTGGGTTGTTATTGTTTGTAGTTGAATCAAGTGAGATTGCATAAACAGATGTGATATGATGACATATTCAGTATTTGCATTAATATAAGATATGTATTATGCATGTCAGATGTTACCGAAGATGTATTCTGTGCCTTAATAATAACGGGATTAACTGAATGGGATTTCTATTCTTCAGGAACTTTAATAAGCGCTTAATCACCTCTTTTCTTTATTTATGATAGTCTTGAGGATAGTTTCGGATATAATATTGTTTTAATCCGTTTTGATGTTTTCAAAAGTAAGTTAATATATATTTCATGGTCATTTTCCTGCTGCGAATATTACATATTTAATCTTCTGTAACTCGAATTTTTTACATCAATGAAAAATTAAATAGAGCTTATTGAAAAATATTGATAATGTCATTTTAACTCTGCTGCTATCTTAGAACTTTGCTTCATCTGTTGACTTTTTACTTGACTTTTGCTTCACCTGTTGACTTATTAGCAGAAATGGATTAGCAATTATATTCGCTAAGCGAATTGTTAACAAAAACAGTAGAATGAAGTTTATTCTATAAGATTGGTGTCTGTCAAAGTGTATAACATTGCTTAATTGTAATTGTATTCATTAAAAAAGGTCTTAAAGATTGTTATTGCTCTCATAAAATGAATAACAGAATTTTTGTCGACTTGTTAACGTAAAAATATCCGTGGAATTTTATCAGAAATTTCTGGTGAACACTGGTCTTATAAAATTGATTTATAAGCTATTACTGATTTTTGTGTAATTTTAAGAATACATTAATTCTCTTCCGTCACCTATTCGGAAAAAGAACCAGAATACTGACATATTTATTAAATTGTAATTTTATCTTGGAATACAGCGTCGATCATCGGTTCAACAACGTGATAGTCATAGTTTTAGTTTATTTTTTTTTCTAGTTTCCTAGGGCTCTACCAGAAAAAGCATTTTTTGGGTTTAATATGACGCGTTAGTATTACACATGATAATACCTAAAACGTGTTTCGTTAGTTTCAATCTTAATGAACATGAACATCTGTGATGTTGAAATCGAATGAAACCATATGAATATTATAAAATGATTAAGATAATTGCATCATTTCAAAAAAGTGGAGTGCAATGTATTTTTCTGGTAAGGTCATCTCTTGAGTGATCATTAATTAGAAATAAATAACTTCTATTCTTCAGTACCGGTTATTGATTCTCATGTAAAGTACTTGATCTGTAATGACAAGTTTTTGCAATGTACTCCTGATTTTGAAATTTCGAAACGTCATTGTCCTTTCCTTCCAATGTAGTCAAACTTGTTATGCGTGCCGTTTTCCTTTTGAAACGCATTTTAGTTTCCCTTTGATTTTGTTTTCTGTTGCATTAATGTAAGTTTAAATAAAACTGATTAAGGGAACGAAATTGCTAAAAATTGGTATACCTAAATTACGTTCAAATAATATTTCATCATTGCGTAATTATTTTAATCTTCGAATTACTGTTATTGATGTTTGCATATTATTTATTGTAAAAAATATAATTACTCTCTCGTTGTTATGTCAATAATTGAGAGAAGTTTTCTTTGTTAAAAGGAGCAGTATAATGTACAAGTAGAACATTTCGAAAGCAGCGTAAAAAATTTCATTCTACATTTTCGTTAAAGCATGTTTTTTGACAAAACGAATATTTTTGTTTTAAAATAAAATCTCTTCTTAATTCTCGACAAATGTTTATTTCCGAATTCAATGCATATTCTTTAAATTTTACGGCTAATTTGTACCTTTTCTAACAGAACTAAAGTAAAACAAAAGTATGGGAAATTCCTCTCACTGCTATGAAATGATGGTTTGAAATCAATCAAATAACAAACTTACAGACTTTATACCAAAACTCTAATAAAAATGAAAATAAAAAGGTGTAACAGAGTCCTAGAAGCTCAATTAAATTCTCGGTCACGTGTAATTTCATATGCGAAATCTACATCAAAACAAATTCAAACCTTCCGTAATCCCGCATGAAGCGTCAACCTGCAATATCGACCATTCGAGAATCATCATCACTCTCAATCGCGGCTGCAAAACTTCAAAGTCCTCATAGTGTATCTCGAAGCTTACCAACTACAACTTTATCCCTCTCTGTCCAGTACGTCGACCGATGCCATTTGCCGTCAGATTTATGGGCATGACGACGTCGGAAAATTACGAGGGCAATACGATTTTTTGTTCGGAATATTCTCGTTTATCAGCGGCTGTTGGGTCCGTAGTTCTCTGCGGAGTTTCGGTATACCGAAGCCAGGGTCGAAGGCAGCTCTCTCTCTCTCTCTCTCTCTCTCGATCCGAGAGTAGAGGACGAACGAACTGGCCAAAGTCAGAGCCACCCTGGTGCAAACGTGTCCGACCTAGTATAAATAGGTTTGCTTCTTGCTGGCCTTAGTTAAACAAAGTTCCACAGAGCCAGGAAGCAACGCATGGGCGAGGCGGAGCCCGGGAACAGAGGGTTGCCAACCCTGCAGCCTCTGGTGGTACCAGAGCTATTGCTGCCTCTGCTGCTCTGATGCTGGTGCTGCTGCTGGCTGCTGTTCCCGCTGTTCCCGCTGCTGCCGTTGGAAACGGGGAAGCACAAAAACAGCTCCGTCGGAGCTTCGAGCGGGTACCTCCGACATCTACCGGGTGTACCGCGTTCGGCTGCATTCTGGAACGTGGTTGTGTTCTCTGAGTTTCAGAGGCTACCACAATAACGGGGGATGTCGGTTAATTTTGTTGCGCGTTCGTTGAATATTCATTGACGAGTGAGTTTTTTAGTGAATTCGAATTACTGCGGGAAATTTAATCGCGTGATGCATGCAACACTTGATTTATTGAGAAATGAGAGGAAAAAAGTTTTGATGTGGAAAATGCGGGTATGAATTCGGGATGGAGGCGGCTTTTTCCTTGACTTTAAAGGTATATAAGGTTGGGTGGGAATGGTAAGCGTTTAATTATTCTTAGTATACGGTGTAAACAAAGTACTTTAGAAAACTGAGAATAATATTTTACCATTTGTATTTAAATTACAAGGTCTAAATTCTAAGAAGGGCTGTACGAAGGTATACATTTCCGAACTCTATGAGGGTATTTAATTCTTTGTAGACTAAATAATTATTTCAACCTGTTACGAGTTCATTGAAGTTAATTTTAACAATATTCTCTATCGCTGGATATTATTTTTCTTCAGTAGCAGTAATTGTAAGTCTTGCAGGACACTTGATAGAGATAAACGAAGTAATTATGCAATCCCACAATCGAAATTATTTTAAGAAAAAATTAATTACAACAAAAACTTACATCGATTCCATCTCAATTGCAGATCGTAAAGTATTAAATTTCAAACTGGATGTGCTTCAGATAAACAGTTTTACTTTTTATCCACCCGGAAATTTATTTATGAATGCAGTTGATCCACGGACAATAAGTAAAATTCAATTCACATTCAAAAACAGAAATTAAATTATCTCGAACTGAAAAATATATGGCTTTCTATGTGTTCTTCTATGAATATCGACAGTTTTATGTCGGCTTATTTATGCGCGACTATCATCGGAGTAAAATAACTATCGAATAATATCTAGGAAATATCAGTAACTTAATGTAAATTAACTGATAACAGATAGGTAATGTAATTCAACCCACATAGAATAATGCATGTCAAATATCAATAGGTACTCAAAATAGCACATCATAAATGATATCTATGCTTTCACATCCTAAAAGTATCTTCATTCTGTTTACTCATATTCACATTCGCCTTTTCGAAAATGAAGATCAAAATTACACATTAATTTCGCCCATTTAAATGTAGTCACTTTTTTTTATTCATTATCAGGAAGAAAATTGCATCGTTCCATTTGTTACATTTGCATTAAATTATTTTCACCGTAAATTTTTGCTGTTTCCTTTGCCGGCGCCCTCCCCCCATCCCACTATAGCATGTAAATGAGGATTGGAAAGTAAGGTAAAATAACCCAGCTAATGAGGGTATAAGGTAAATCCATCATTTTTGCGCATGCTTGTTTGTTTATTCACGAGAATCATAAAACGACAACGTTTGTTTTCCACTTCAGTAATACAGTACGAAACAAACATTAATATTGTGACAACATATTAGAACAGTATCGATATACAAACAGACATCTAATTTTTTAAACTGTTTCAGGATAAACTGTCTCTGCTGCTTTTGCTTTAATTAATTAAAAAATTAAAAAATGCATTATGTCCAATTGCCTCTCAGGTTCTAAAGACACAGCAGTGGAAATAAGTATTACGGTGATCAGATGTTAGATAATTTTATGCCCCTCAAAAAAGAGAATAATTTCGCAAGTGATTTTTTTCCTGTTTGTTCATATAACAGAATGAGCCATACTTTGATTATGTTTCTATCGTTCGTAATAAAAAAGATATTAAAGAATCGGGAAATTGTAATGTTGTCGCGCTGCAGGTACACTACATTAGCCAAGAACAACGTTTCGCTGCAAAAGGGGTTACTTTTATCGGCTGCAAAATTTCATTTTTTGTCCATCGTGTTTTTACTTTGACCTATTAAATTCTGCAGGCTAAATTACTGTGATAAAGTTTTCACTTTAATTTCGAATTGAATCATGTATGATGCTATGTAAAATTACAGGGGAGTGCCGTTATTATACCCTTCTTTATTTAACGTACTTTAAACTTTGAAAATTATATTAACCCACTATAACTGCAATTTTTTATTCCAGGTTCTTAAAAAAGAACTGAAAAATTTAGGGAGGTGTACCGAATAATTTCCAACGAGCGACATGTAAATGCACATAAAAAATGGGTATTATTAAAATAAATCTTTATTCAAACGATTATGCAAATAAAATTGTCGCTATATTGACTGTGTCATTTTGTTTTAAATAACGTTGCTTTGATAGCAATTCATTTGGAAAATGAAAGTTTTATTCTAAACTCCCAGATTTCCGATTACCATTGATATATACCATAAGAACCCCGTGATATTTATATTCCAATGATCTTTTTTAATTGCACTGCACTTTATACTTTAAAAATAATGATCTTAATTTGCATTGTTCCTTGTAATAATGCAATAATGCATAACTACATAATTTCAGATAACTATTTAGAATCGTCATATAGACATAATTTATTTTTACAATAAAATAAAGTGGAATATACTTCCTTTGCCTTCATTTTGAAGTAAACTTAATTCTTACTTCAATCGCAGTAACGGCTTGGCCTCCGCTTGTCTATTCACCTGCCACTTTCATTTCAAATAAAAAGTGTCAAACCAGAATGTATATGTAGAATATAATGTTCTAACAAGAGTGATAAACCGGCGGTCCGCAAAATGTTCGTAAGTAACGAAGACGTTGAATTTTCCCCGATATTGAAATACGGTAATCATAATATATTATTCCAGCCGTATCAGAGATAGATGAAAATGCACTAATATTGTCAAAGTACGTAATAAATTTTTCGTAGTCTAGCCATTGCAAACTTCGTATATAGCTCGTTGCCATTCCTGTTCTAACTGAGCAAAACGCAAAAACTCTCGACTGCAGCAGAGCCTGAAATAGAGAACTTCAGCATGTACTGGGTGTCCTTACTCGCAGTTAGTCCTCTTAACGATGGGATCGTACACCGAGAAAGTAAAGAGAATGAGCATATAAGGGGGAAATATGACTGCGATTCGATAATCGCTGAAGTCATTAAATTCTAAACGATGCTTCTGGGGACAATTAAATGAACATTTAATACCCTAAGTGCCCTGACAATTACTCGCAATCGACGTTATTAAGTTCAATATTTTTTCGGAGATTTTAACGGTGATGTTCTCGATCTTTTAAATATATATTTGGTACAGAAATGTTAGTGTAAAATAAGTAAAATATGATTGAAAGTTATGATATGAAATAGTTATATGAAAGTTATGAAAGATATGAAAGTTAATGAATGAGCTACTAATTTTGATCATTAACGTTTTTATTCTGTAGCTAAACGGTTTCAATGTAAAATGTTCCTTTTCAATACATATCACGAGACAAGCAAAATACAAGTTGTTAATGTATGAATATTGCTATGCAACAATCATCGGCAGATATACCAGTATGAAAATTAAGTTTTATTAAATTCGTTCAAAATATTAACACTAGAATTGTCACCGATTAATGTCTGCTGTTTGTTGGGTCAGTATTTGTTAGCATTTATACTCGGAATGTTTAATAATTAATCAGTATTTATACCACACATGAGTACGTAACGTAAAGTAACAAAACAGTGTTGCAAACTTTATTATTTTTGCGAATGATTATCGTACCCTCGCCCAGATGAACAGTTCCGATAAATTTTTAGAACGTTCAATCAATTTCTTAGTGGTATCAGCATTTATTAAAGCTTATATTTTTATATATTGATAATTTATCACAATTACTCTTCACGTACTAAAAACGTTGATTAGAAATGTTAAAAGTCACTAATCAAATAACTGGAAGTGTTTATTAATCAGATATACAATGAATATTAATATTAATATTTTGTATTTTGATGTACAGATGAGTATGTAGGAGCAAGAAAAAAGAAAGGGCGGGGATTCACCATTTTGTAAAGTGTTTACATGTAAAGCCTTGGGTATTCAATAAAATTATTACGTTATACATTAAAATACTTTGTAAAACCATTAGAAATCAAACATTTTAACTGCCTTGGTAGATTAAATGGCGAATGCGCAACCATCAGATAATTAGCAAGATAGATGGCAAACTGGAATAGGAACAGAACCGTTTGATATTTACGTTTGAATTATACTCAATTAGTATTTTTTTACCTGGAAAGTGGAATCAAGGATAACTCTACTCGCACCTGCACCAACTATTGTCAGATGCATTTAATCCATACACAATCATAAATTATACGTTTAAACTATTTCTGTAAATAATACGTACTTGCAGAATATATCGTGGTACAAGTACAGTCGTTATTACTTAATTGTGCTTGGGCAATTAATAAAATCCGTTATATTCGAACAATTTGTCTTAACACTTTCTCATAAGAACAATGTTTCATTTTAGTGTGGATAATGTGGACAACATTTAAACGATCATTCGTCCTCCTTCTAACTTCCAATGACCCTACACAAATGACGGGGTTTGAAATTATTTCTATCAATCACGGCGAACAATCTCGTCATTACGTTTATACAATTCTCAACCAAGTTTCGACAAACGCAACTTATTTTCTGTGCATCATCGATAATTGCCAGAGTTTCCAAGGGCTCGACGCTAAAACGCCGCTGGTACCGGCGCTCGGTGGCCCAGATAACGAGAAGATAAATGCCGTGAGATTATATATCCTCAGTGAACTTTTTCTTCTATAACCACTGACTGATGTACCAAGAAGACATTATTACTTTCATAGAAACGACCGGACGTTGGTCTTCGACGACTTTCATTTTCACTTGTCTGCACATTGATTCATGGGATGGATTTTATTTTTTAAACTATCGTTATAAAGTCAACGGTGGAACCATGTTAGGTGACAGAAGTTAATTTTAACATATTACAGGCAACTCTACTGTAACGTGACACTTTGGAAATATGGTTTCGTTATGATGTCAAACGCAAAGTGCAGAAACTCTGGTATAACATTGGAGCTTGAGAGTATGGTTTCAATTTAACGTAGGTAACTTAACCGTTGAGAGCTAAAGGCAATTCTAAAAATGCATATAAATTGTGGAAAACTTCGCTTTATCTCACTATTTAACACAGTCTTCTTATTTGAGGATAGCTGCATGTTGCGGAGCAAAAATACGCTCCTGAAGCTCACAGATATAGCTTCCAACCTCGCATCTTACCTTTTTTAATATTTCACATATTTTCTTAGAAAAACTAGCAGTCGCGCATTGTCGTCTATTTATGACTTTAAAATCAATGCGCTTTATGGGCCTATTGTCGTCAGTACTTCTTCAGGAAAAGTTTTGTCCTGCAAGAAGTATTGACCGGGGACTTTTACCCCACGCGAGCTGGGTTTTTCCGGTTCCACCGATCGGCAGGGGAGACTCTTAGATAATGGGCAAAGGACGATTCCTTTGCCCACCAATGGCAAAATTAATATTCGTTAATAATAAGAGTCTCCCAATCATCAGCTTTCCCGCTTCGCAGCAGTGACCGCCCCCGCCAAATAATGACGGAAGCGCGTTCTCACGCGCTTCCAAAAATCAGTCTTCATCCAAAATCGAACCAAACAACATCTAGCGCTCTCGATAGAAGCTCTGTCTGCGAGATTAAGACCCGGACGTAATTTTAATATCTAACATCATCATATCACTCGGGACATTGGACCTTCGAGTCGAATCTAAGCAAGTTCGGACCGTAATATTGGTCCTTCGAATACGGATAGAAGTCAGTGTTCTATCCAACTAGTGTAGAAAGTGTAAATAAACTGACTGTAAGGCAAGTCGGCCTTCATTCAATTCATTTCTTTCTACAACATCACAATACCTCCGTGCGTGGCTCAAATCGGGTGAGCCTGTTTTAATTACACGCTCACTCCAGAGGTATCGTCTAAAAAACACGAGCAGGCATAACTCATCAAGACGTACATCCGTAACACTGCATATCTTTCTGAGCATACGGTATTGATCTTCTTTTCCACATTTCCGCTTTAGCTACTATTTAACAGGTTAACTGCTACTCGAATCCTTTGGAACTTCTTCGCTGGATATATCTGATGAAGGAATGTATTGCAACATTTAAATATGAGATGCTACTAACTTCTTGCGAATGTTAGTCTAAATCTTTTTCGACAAATACTCATTGTAAGAGAGTAGAACACCAGCATCTTTGTGTCGACTTATTGTTAGTGTCAACTGCCACTTAGGACTTATTGTTAGAATCACTGGGAATTGTTGTTCTGAGACTGCGTTGATGTCAGGTATCAGATAACCAAAGCTGTGGCATAGAGATATGTAACAATTTCTCAGTAACAATAAGGTCTTTAAGGTGGCCCTATTTTTTCTCCCATTATGTGAGAATCGGAGTCTTTAACCCCTTGGGTACCAATTTATTTGAAAAAATTCTTGCATTTGAAACGGATTTAATTTGCTGATGTGTGCAGCAGTATATAAAGGCAGTAGACTTTGTGTGAGAATACATTTCTTTGAGCGATATGATGTACATAAATTAGTAATTAGTATTGTAAATCGAATCTAAATGCATAAAAGAAGCAATATGAGAAAAAAACATTATTCAAGGGATCAAAAAAAAAATATATGCAAGAGATCACAAAAATCCATTCCTTGGGCAATTCTTCACTAGAACATCCACTATAACTACTCGATAAGCGTCTGGTGCGTCTTTGAAATCCTGATAACATTTCACTATCATCATTACTTTCTAGTTCACTATTGTTTTTGAAATTTTCATCTTGTAATTCACTATAATTATCATCATATTGCTGAAAGTCTTCACTTTCATTAAAATCTTCGTTATCACTTTCGTAAAATATATTACTTATTTCTGACATTTTGGGCAGTATATCACAAGCAAGGTTCACTGAAGCACTAGAAGTAACGTTCTCTTATAACTGTTAAAACTCAGTCTTGGCAGGAATAACATTATTCATGTTTAATTTAGTTCAAATTTTCATGACGAATTATACTCGTCATCCGTTTTTCAGGCAAAGCCAGTGCATGACGAAACTTAGTCGTCAAATGTACCCAAGGGGTTAACCCTTTGCACTCCTATGTCGAGCTACACTCGACACAGCTTTCTGTGGCACTTAACGTTGCATCTACTAATTATCGACTTTTCGAAATGAACAATAATTTTGCGTCTGAACATAAATATTCCGCGGTACCTGCAATTGTTCCACATATTAAAAAAAAATTAATAATCAACGTTAAAAAATTTTCCGAGGCTATATCTGCTTATCTGACGAAAAGTTAGAAAAATAATTCGGAGCACAAGGGGTTAGATTAATGCACAGCATAGTCCCAGAGTGTATCGTTTGCCATATCCTTCACTTGCTGTTAGTACATTGCTACTTTTTGACACTTCATCATAATGAAACACAAACATCTCCTTCTCTTTCGTAAGTACGATTTCCAAAGATGATATATTTTATATAATTTATCTAATATTGTTAAAATAGCGTTAAAAATATGTCAAACCAACATCACTGAAGTTCATATAATGGTAAAAGAAGATCTGAAAGAATTGAGTACGCAATGTAAAGATCATTGTGAAGCACGTTTTAATACGTTTTCACAGGAAGTGAAAAAATGTGATCGTACTATTTACTATTGAAAAGTTGATTTAAATTGTGATAGATTTGCCGCCACGGTGTAGCAAGGTGGTGGTGCATGCGTGATTGACGAAGTCCAGCGAAATGCGAACGAAATATTTCGAAAAAAACGGATGTCATTGAAAGTAACAATATATTTCTCAATAAAATATAGAATGCTAACTTACCATGAAATGTTCCACTTCAGTGCCGATTGAAAACAATATAAACGGATATGAAGCAATACAATGAAATACAGGCAACCAAGGGATCTTAACGTACCGCGAGTAAACGACGCAATAGCGTTCAATACCTTCCAGGTGTACACCCAGCCTCTTTCATTCCTGATCTATAATGTATTCATCAATATCTGTGAACACTTGCCTGATAAAAAGAAACAAAAATAAGACTAATAAGACTTATTAAAAATCATCGCTGCTGTTTGAGTTACTACCTATTATCAGAAATAAATTCACCCTGGCAGATATACGTAACAAAATAAGTGTCGCAGGTAATGATGAGTTCATGTAAATGGTGCCAATAATACATGTACTATTGAAGAACATCAATCGCGAGACGGGGTATGACCCTGTGACCGCGACGGAGATAAATTAGGCTATTAAAATCTGGATCTAATTGTAAGTTCGAAACACCGCTCGCGTTGAGAAGTTTTTCTACGCAATATTGTATATTACAATATACACACAGTAATCTCAGTGGTGTTAAGTCATCTAAAACTGTTAGTTTTCGGCAAAACGGTTGAAGTCGTTGAGTTTGTAAATTAAAAAAGTGAGAAAGGAGATGTACCGTAAGGAATGTTCAGGTAGTAGCAAACTATGACACATTCGTTTAAGTTCATTTATATATGTGTAATACATTTTATCCTGCGTGAAAAAAATGGGACACATATCATTTAATCGAATTATGTAGGGGATTTATCTATCTCTGCTTCTAGCACCTACGCTCTCATTTCTTGTTTTGTGAATTGTGCTAGTACCACTCTGCTAGTTTCCACTCAAATGCGTTAAGAAGTTAACTGTCGCGTTATCTGTGCAAATTTCTGAGTTAACTGGATCAAATGTGTATTGGCCTTAGCGTATGCAATGCGTTTCTCCAATATGCGAATACGTTGTTTCTTTTGAAAATATAAAAATGTAAAACATTTATTATCAGTTTAGAATCGTCCGATCTGTAAAGCAAGGACCTACATTGGTCGAAATAAATGTTAACTTCGATAATCTATGTATCTACAGGTCATATAAAAATTATTAACATATGACATGCTAAAAGTACCACATATGTATGTGTGCAAATTTTTGCGCCATGTGTGACATAAAAATCCCGTGCGCATCTGGAGGCTAGTTTATTTTTTATATGAAACATCAGTTTCCAATTAATGTTAAAGTTGTAGAACATTCTTTAAAAAATTATACTGGAAGATTGTTCTTCAAAAGTTAAATGTTATCGACTATTGCGGGAACAACGTCAGTAAATGTTTTTACATAAAAATGATCTTACCTATTGTATATATCATAGAAACTAAATAATATTAATAGTAGTCTTTATTCGCAATCTCACAGATAAGAAATTGGCATCGTTTACTTGATTCCAATTAATGCAGTCCTGTTTTAATTGTTAGTCTTTCGCCCCTACTACTCATTGATTTTTCTCGTCCTCATACTGCTATTTTGTACTTCCTGATTATGTCTCCGTTTACTGTTCTATCTTATCAATGTTTCTTAATATTGTTTTTGTAGAAGCTCATGTATGAGGCTTATTGTTAGTATTATTAGAACAATACGGTATACACTTCGATATTAAATAGTTAAAACATATTTAAATATATTTGATAAACATTACAAGGAAACAGTGAAAGGAAGAAGTACCGATCACTTAAAACAAAAGCATCATAGGCAAAACCTACTTTAAGGCCTCGGTTCTTTTGTCTTCGCGCGCCAAATTCTACTCCCAACAGTTTTCTCAAAGTATTAGATTTACACCTATATGTTTATTTATTTGCCATTATTAAAGAACCAGTGAATGTTTATAAAAATATTCAACGTATATTCCATGTTAACGATTTGCAACACGTCGGGGTCTAAAAATGTGGGACCACAGAATCACTTTTTTTAATATTTATAACAACTGACGACATTATAACAACTATAGAAATTTAAAAATTAAACATCATTACAAAGTCCACATGTTATTTAATTATACAATAAAACAAACAGCATTAGTATTGTATAAACGTGCATTCACCAAATACAGGACGAAATTTAATTAACTTTAACAAGAAACCGTTCGAGGAACTTGACCTGCGGGAAATCGATTAAATTCACGACAAACTCTAATAATCTACGGTTCAGTGACTCGTGGTTGAAACTGTACGCAATCAGGATTACGGGCCGACTTTTGGGCCCAGTTTTTCGTGATAATTCTCGGTCGGCCCTGAAACGAATGCTCGTCAGAATTTCACTGACCGATCGTAAATCGTACCGGCAGCAGATGGCCGAGCTGCTTCACCGTCAGCAAGTTAATGCACTTATAATGCGTGGCATCCGCTTCTCGCATTTTGCTGGATTTTTGCGCGAAATTTCGTGTTCCTTCAACCGTCTGATTACTCCGTGCAATGCCATAAAACCCATCTCGGACATTTTAAAGGAATTTTTCTGGTAATTAGGTATCGGATATTGTATGTAGTCAGTTTAATTCGGCATGAGCCGAAAATTGAAGGTATTGCAAAACCGAATGATCGGAATTCCATCTTTGGATTCTGTAACTTTCAAGTGTCCTTGCTGTTAGCAGGAATAACACAATGTTTTTGTTAAATCATGTAATGATGCTCGACATAGATTATTTTGAAGTTTTACTGATGGCATTAACTATGGGAAAAATTGTTGACTTCGTGTTGTCAACCCTTTAACTTACGAACTAAAAATCGAAGAGCTACCGTTTCCCGCCAATTTTCTTATTCTTTATTTTATTTATGCGCAAAATAACATTCAATAATTTTGTAAGAAAAACAAAAAAAAATATTTCGTTTTGCAAAAAAAGTCGGCCGGAGTTTGTATACTTCGCCAAAACGAAGTAACTCGGGCAACAAAGAAATCTCAATAACAACAATTATTTTAGGCATTATTTGCCATTGTGTTGTAGATTCTAAAGCATAGAATAATATAAAGAGGAAGGTAACATAAAACGGATATGTTCCGTTGTATTCGTATGTGAAACCAAAGTTCAAGTTTGCACGTTTTAATTCAGATCTGCAGAAAAAATTCTGTTTCGTGTACTCAAGCTGCTCCTCTCGCTATGAATTTATTTTGAAAATTATTACCCATAAAGTACTATTGAGTAACATTTGTTTCAACAAAATTTTAAAAATACGGTTTGTGTAAAAATTAATTCTACATAAAAAATATCTACTTATTACCCATTTTCAATTATTTTCTCTTAGAATAAAAAATCGCAATTCTTTTTTTAAATTCGTATTTGTTGTACTATTTTTTGTTGGGGACATATACATCCCATTAGTAGCGAAAGGTTTGACTCGGTTGAGTGCGTTAATAAACTGCATTTATTGTTTAAGTGTAAGCAGCAATCCAATTCGAGTAATAGGCGCCTTTAGATCGCTATGTAACGTCATTCAACTTTATTTAAATTTTCTTATATGGAATTGCCTGTAAAAAGTGTAGGTCAATAAAAAAAGATATTAATTGTGTCTTAGAAAACAAAGGGTATTTATGTGTCTTACAAGTCATGAAAACAAATAATAATAGACATAAAAAAGAGTGATCGAAAGAAAATAAAACATGTCATACAAATGATGAAAAACAATGTAAAAACAGACTTGCAATTAGCAAAGAAGCAAGTCGGAAATATTGTACACAATTTTTTCACTCGGTATTTCCTTCTTTTGAAAGTCGACTTTTAATATTCATCCGTCTTCTTCAAACGGATACCACCGATGTATAGGAAAACATAAACACTACTATGTCTATGAGTCAGTACTGTTGCATTGACTTTCAAAAGTAAAAATAGGCTACAATGGAATTTTGTGTTGAGACTTAATTGACTGCACGCCAACCTGCTAAGCATTACAAATTAATTTTCTCAAAATCTAAGTCTCAAAAGAAAAATTTATATTGTATATTATCAATTTATATTGTCACGCAGAATCACACCTTACCTGATTATATCGTAAATACATAGTTCATCCACCAAGATGGCATTCGTTATATTAAAGAAAATTACGCTCTATCTGTCTAAACGCATTTTTTACTTGACATTTTTCGTTACATTCACAATAACAAATAGAAAAATTTATATTTGCCAGTGATTCAGATGTTTTTGTTGGGTAAATACGATACAGCGATCATTATCCCGTGTTTCATTAGAATTTAAGATAGCTTCAATCCAACTGGCCATTGCACTTCCTGTAAAATCTTGTTTATGTTATTTAACACTATGTTTTTCAGTCTAACACAATTTCCGAGTTTGACGTTTTTACTCTGCGAACTTATTAGATTGAGTTGTACAATTAATGTGTTGGTAGGGTATGCACATTGTACATTAGCTTTAACATTTGTGAGGTTGCATATTAATCAGTATTGCGTAAAAACTTTTTCTAAATTACCGATACACTGCTGTGTCATGTATCGTTACACTCTCTATATAGAGGTGAAATTCTTATTAGACGGTCCGTATGATAAATTTAACATTTAATCTAATAATTGGGTGATATTAATAAGGATTAGTCATGATCACAAAATATAGCTGTGACCAACGTTTTAAGAATAAATATTCTTCATTTTTTCACTAAAAACTTAGTGGTGCTTATTTATACATATTAATATATAAATACATGTACAAAAACATATGCCTACTTTCAAACTTTTTTCTTTCTATGTTATTCAATCATTAAAAATAATAATTTAATTCATGCGATTTATATCTCTCCATTCATTTCTTGAATATCGTCATAAGTTTTAATATTGATACTTTTGTTTATAATAACAAACACATGGAGCTCGTGCAATGTTTTAGATATACAGATATTTCGACGTTCAATATCGATTTGTTATTTAATATTAATTGCACATAGTATTTTAATAAGTAATAGATAATCACTTTTTCGCTTCATCCCACAAATGTTATGTCATATGCGACGAAATTCTTCACTGAATATTCACAACTATCACCGCAATTATTTATTCAGTCATGGTTTGAGTTCTATTTCGAAGCGCATTCGAATTCTTTTAAATTCCCTGATCTAATTCCTCCCACAAATTCTCTATACTGGAGGATTGGACGGCCGAGAAGATGCACAGGACATTTTTGTACACTTACACGATAAATATTCTCTTACAACTTTTTATTTGTGTCTCACACAATTACCTCGATTAAATTTAATACTTTGTCATCTTTCATAAGCCATCAGGTAATTTAGTAAATTAATGAATCAAATTGACATTGTATTGTCACATTTCAAGAAGCTATCAAAATTGTTTGCAACTGTGATCAAAGACTTCGATCATTTACCATTGTATTATGTATGATCTTTGGTCACACAATGTATTTATATGAACATTTATATGGCCAATCTCTTGTAATCACGTATAATCGCAATTTTATCGAACAGGGCAATTAATATTTGGCACGATCAATCACCGTCAAAATTTACCTGATATGAAATCAAAAGTGACACGAAAATCGAATGAAAAAAAAAACACGATAAAATCGGCGAGAATCACGTCCTTCATTCGGTACATTCTATCATTTTGATAGAAATTCATCTTGAAAAACGTCCATTTTGCATAGCAATCGTGACACGATTGCAATTACGGTAACGCGTGAAACAAGAAACCTGTTTCTTGTGCGATCGATGTCAGTATCATTAGACGGTGAGAATATCTCATTGGTATCGTGAGATTGCGTTCAGCGTAACAAATTCACATAATTCCATTTCGATCGCTCCAATTCCAGTCCCAGATAAATCACAACTATAATCCTATTAAGTAATTTTCTGTCAACTCGAAAATGCCGAATCAGAATATAGTTACAATTTTTACATCTGTATAATTTGATCGAAAAATTCAATATCATCAAGCAGATACAGTGTATCTTCGTTGATTATACAGGGTGTTTTCTCTAACGCGACCCACACTTTTTCATCCACTTACCGCCATCTGACAAAAAAAAGGTTTAGGACAACAGTTGCAGGGTATGGAGTGTATTAAGTTGTTGGTCGATACACTACATCTTGGCCATATTATGTAAACAGTTAACCATAAAATTAATAACTTTATAGCTGAAACAGGTTATTTGGCCTATACGCTCAATATTAAGTATATATATATTTATTTTTTTTTTTTTGGAAACGCTTAATTTCTATAAAAACTGTACTTTTTTTGAAATATGCAATGCTAGTGACATACGCATAGTAATTTGATATGAATTTAAACTTAGTAATGGCGGTGGTCCTGTAAATTTTAACATAAACAGTGCACATACGGAGCAAATGTTAACAAAAATGATCGTCCAAAGTTAGTTTAAAAAAGTTTTATTCTGGAAATAAGTCGCTTCAAAATGGACCACGTGGTAAACCCTCAACCGTATGCGATAATGATGTCCTAAGCTATATGATTGAAGAAAATCCGGATCAGATCACTACAGAACTTGCAGATTCTATGAATATTAACCATAGTACTGTATTCCGAGGTTTGAATACCATCAATAAAGTTAAAAAAATGGATACGTGCATACCCCATGAATTGTCAGACCGGAATAAGTGACAACCTTTGAGCACATTTTCGGTACAGTTAATCAGAAACGAACGCGATTCATTTTTCGACCGTATTGTGACATGTGACAAAAAGTGGGTACTATTGGACAATTTTAAAAGATCTGCTAAATGATTAGACAAAAATTCAGTCCCGAAACATTCGCCAAAACCTCCTGTTTACCAACGGAAGATACTGATAACAATTTGGTGGACTATGTGTGGAATAGTGGGCTTTCCGTTTTTGCAAGGCAGTAAAAGCATCACTACTACCAGTTGATGTACAAAAATTGAAAATACTGCGTCCGATTTCAATTAATCGATAGGTGTCTACTTTACTGCATGACAACGCAAGACCGTATCCGTCAACAGTGGCCTCAAAAAAATTTAATGAGTTGAAATCTCAAATTTTACAGCACCCACCTTATTCGCCTCATCTTCCAGTAATGGATTATTACATTTTTAAACATTCAGTCCTCTTCATGGCAGACAAAATATCAATAATGAGGGTGACCTTAAAAGAATCGTCTCCAATCTCATTGAATCTAAAAACTCAGATTTTATTAAAAATCGTAGAACAGCCCCTGACGATCTTGGCAGAAGTATGTTGATAGCAATGGAAATCATTTTGATTTACATGCAAACATTCATTTTGCAATAACTGTGGCATTTTAATTTCTCTGTATAAAATCCGACATTTCATATGCACCAACCTAATACAATAGATGTCAGTAAAAAATAAAAAATTCAAGAACTGTTTCTTTCATGACGAAACCGAGGTTATCTTGGGTTTTACAAACAGTAACATATATTTTTTATTTTAATATATTGTAGAGGGCGTCGAGACAAATTCAAAACATATTCTAAAATGATATTTCTTTTAACATACTGTAAAAATTTCAACAGTTTCTTTCGAATTGTAACGATGGACTGGCGTCATCATCTGTTTATCTTAAGCCATGGAGAACACTGCAAGAGAGAGAGATACAATTTCACTACAATTAACTGACTAAGATATTAGTAAAAATGTCATTTAATATATGTTTTAAATTCGTTTTGAGGTCCTCTACAATATGGTAAAAAAATATTTTTCTATTTGTAAAACCCACGTGACCTCGATTTCTCCATGAAAACAAACTGTCTTCGAATTTTGTTTTACTGATATCTACTGCATACTCCATACCCCGCAACTCTTGTTCTAATTTTTTGTCAGATGGCTGAAAGGGGATGAAAAATAGTGCACCGCGTCACAGAAAACACCCTGTACATTATTTTGGAATCCTGGATTATTGTAACGCTTGGATTACTGAATATTAAGCACTTATTTCGATTTAGAGACAGGTGTTTCCTCTCAGCTGTTGTATATGAAGTTTGAAATGTTCTACAAAGTCATTTACTTTCTAACTTAATGGAAAATTATTGCGGTTACGAAGATGATGGGTTTGAGTTCTAATTAGTGGGTCCTTCCAAATTCTCTTAATCATTAAGCTGTTCTTTCTACTTTTACGTTGAATTTTATTTCCGTCTATAATCATATCAAATATATAAAAACAAAAATGAACAGACTGGTTTGTGGATTTGCGTTATCAATGAAAAATCAGTTTTTATTGATACATTTATTAATAGTTATAATGAATAAAAACTAATTTAAAACTGTACATTTTTGGTAAAATGATTACAGTAGTTGAAGACGAAGTACTGAAGAAAGAAAATTTGAATTTCACGCGATTCCTGAGTGAGAATAGTGGCGCGGCATTCACAGAGTATTTCACTTAACTGGCTTGTTTCGATATCTGTGCCGCTACTTTTCCAAATGCAAAAAGAGTGTGTCAAAGTAAAACTGTAATTGATATTTTCTATCGTCAAACTCGTTTTTATTAAATTTCCGATACTGAAGATTTCTTAAAAATAACATATCTTTATTATCGTAAGAAGAGAATATTTATTTGCTTGTATGTTATGCTTCGCAGTTATATCTGCAATAGATATGTCGCCTAAAACGTATAAAAAGATCAAGGACTACAGCAGGATATTAGTACAGTATTAATTTAATTTACAAAGAAACTGAAAAGTATTAAATTCTTATACTCTTTATTAAGCGGTTATTTTCATTGTTTTAAACCTTTCTGATACAGAAAACGTTTAAATATTCAGTCAGTTATCATTTTCGACACAAAAATTTCGAAAAAAGGTATTTTCGCCCATTTTCCCTACTGCACTGAGAACTATGCATTCCATTATATACAAATTTATCTCATTAACCATTCATAAAGTTGGGATTACCTTCTGATTTCCATTGCCAGAGTCGAAATGAATTTTTGAATTCGCAAACTACCAAAGAGTTTCCTTCAGATAATGAAGTTAGAAAACAAATCATACCGAAGTTATTCATAGGTGTCGTAGATGTCGACTTTGAAATGTTATGGCGAGTGGCTTCATATGCATGACACATCGATTCTCATAATATATACAATTTGTGGTTTATATACATATATAATTTGCGGTTTATACGTTGTTCATAAGTAGTTCGCGTGATTAGTTGCGAGCAATTCTATTGTTATAATTAAATGTAGGAAGGAAATAAAATAGAGGAAAAGTTTTCATCGCTGACAAGAATTAATTGATCATTTTTAATTGAAAACTATGGGCATTTCATTACAGGAATAGCTGTAATATAAATTTCGTTGTAGTGAAATATTAAAGAAATACCTTTAACCCGTTCGGTACCATTGGGACATATATAGCTCAAAGAAAGTTTAATAGCTACTGTTGAGACAAATGTTTACACAAAATGCATTCGACATCGCGGTTTTGGTATTTATACCACTTCACGGCCATTTCATAAGAACTTCTAAAAAATGTATGTTAATCGAAGTGAAGTCTCTAATAAGAATTGCTTCAGATTTCCTGCAAAAGTGGTCCCGAAAGGGTTAAAGTCGCGGTAGTTGAAACATGGGAAAAGTTGCTTGCAAACAGATATTGTGTTACATGTCGTTTTACTAACAATAAGTTTTTATATTTATATGTATGTTGAACGAATATCGATACCCATAATTTTTGAATATAGCTGGAAGTATACATTTTCACATCGTTTGAGTCGCTGTATTTTTATTGTATAGCTGCCTAAATAACGCGTTTAGTGACAGACGGATTGAGATATAATTATAAATCATAAAACGAGTGATTTGATAAAAAACACAAAAAACATGAATTCTGAATTTTAAATTATCCAAACCTCGATTTGTGTCATCAAGAATCTAATCAAAAGAGTTGTACCGAAAGCGCTGCAAAGTCACTATCAATATCCCTGTAAAATATCCATATAAAATTTTTATATTCCATATTTTCGATTTATTTATTCGCAAACAACCACAGTCTACATTGTCACAAATTATAGAACATCTTAAATAAGTGCAGCCGCAACTAACTCTTGTTGTAGAAGGTCTAATTACGTAAACATCGAAAATACGGCATCATTGCTCAGTGAGAGCAATTTAGTTACTCCCCTAAAGTTATGGCAGTGTATTATATAATTATTACAAAACTGCTCTAATTCAATGTTAAATATTTAAACTAACAATAAGTCCGTCTTTGTTCTTCCGTTGTAACCCGGCAGCAGAATTTTGTTGAAAGAAAACGATAGTACACTTTAATTTGGAGGGGTGGGGGCATTCCTGACGTGTAACAAATTGCATCGGTGCCCAATTTTCGTAAAAGTCTATGATAAATGATACACGAGGAATATTAATAAGCCATCGAGGATTTTAAGTACATACGTCGTATCGAGGGACACACTGTTCTTATTGCATCAGTCAATCTATAAGATAGAATCAAGAGATGTTTTAAGTTTTTCAAGTTATCGCCTCGCGAAAAGATATAGCAAAATGATTAATATCTCAAATTAACAGAAAATATGTGTATCTTGAAAACCCATGATTCATTACAGCGAAGAGAATCGTTGAATCGATCTGCCGATCGATGATAGACGTCGCTGCTCTCGGTTCAAGGCCTTTCTCATCGATTATACGATACGATAAGTGATTGCTATTCAAGAATTAATAATTGTAAGGAATTCTTTTCTCTCTCTTTTGCTTTCGATTCGACAAAATTACATCGGTAAATAGCCGCTTGTTTAGGATTCTATGCTCGATAATTTCTCACTAAGTCGTCTGCACTTTTCAGTGTGAAAATAGTTTCTAAACATGAAATCAACGTGGCATCGGAATTATTTTATAAAATATTTATTTTCCAATATATCATGATATGTGTTTAATTAATCAAGTAACGGAAAGAAGCAAATATGCGGAGAAACGTTGCCATTTTAAATAGTTTGTTAAACAGTTTTTATATATTTGTGCATAGACGTATTTGTTGTTGGAAACCAATGTACAGAGGCAATTAAAAAAAGTGTTAAATATTCTTCTTTCAGTTTTTATTGCGTAATACATGTCACATCAGTAAAATATACAAAACGGATGCATTACTCAGAATAAATCATATGAAAAAGTGTGTTACGGAAGTGTTTGTCTGATGTAACAAATTTCTGGATTTCACTTCCTGTAGTTGATTTATATTTTCTCGATGTAATACCACACCGTTGTAATAACCACATATTCTATTAAATTTGGCTCCAATTTAATATCTAAAAACGGTCTGTCTCTAATAAAAACCGGAATATTCAATTGTCCTTCATTCAAATCCTCAAATATTTCGTCATCTCGAATCGGATACTTATTTGCTTCTACTGCAATTAAATACATGAAGATTCAATTCCTCCTCAGTTGCAACAGGATATTCGATAATTCAATTTTACTATTATAGAAAGTCTTCTACAATTCTATTATTATTGTGCAAAATCATATTCGTATTCTCATCTAACAGTTTCTCATTCACTAATTAGTGATTCTGCATTATACTATTAAACAAAGCATTGCTTACTGCGACTGATATTGAAAACACATCATTTGTTAAATTCGTATTTACTTAAGACAAAAGTGAGAATCTCATAATGCACATAGTCACCTGTTATATGTATCATACTTATTTAAAAAACTTCTTTAACCCCTTGCACTACGATTTCTTCTGTAACTGAATGAGCAATAACTCAGAATTAATGGCTGAAATAGAAATTTATCACTGACTTTTGATATAACGTATAACTTAATGCAATGTTAATAGCATAGACATAATTTAATCGTCTGTTGACCTACTAATATTTTCAATTTAATAGGTTTTGGAAAACTTCAAAGTTGTCTGTTCCATTTTCCGTGCCACGAGTGTCACTCGTTATTGTAGGGCAAGGGATTAACGGTTTTAGTGCCAGGGGTTTTTAAGAATCCGTGTCGGATTGTGCCATGCAGCGCGATAACGCTTCGTTCATTTTTTGCGAGAAATGCCGATCGACGCGATCGCGCTGCTCTTTTTTTTGTATAAAAATAAATTCAATAAAAACAGCTTATTTATACAGGTGGTTGACGATTATTTGAAAAAAAAAATAGTAATTACGAGAGGAAACTCTGATATGACTCCCGACGAGCTACATTCGGAACCGAGCGCGTTGCGAATTGACGATCGTGACCAAACATCGCGACACAAGTACGCGAACAGCGCAATCGCGCTGCGTGGCGCTAAAACAGTTAAGACATATCTTCTGTTAAAATTAATTTTCGTAAGAAGCTAAGAGCGTAAAAGAATTGTATAACAATTTTCTCCGTTACAACGTTTCCTCTGTCAAAATACTTCAGGCAAGTAATTGTAGATTTAATGAAACCATAAGGTTGCAGACGCCATACTCAACATATTACATATTCATCGGTAATTTGCAATCGAATAAATATTACTTCTGGGAACTAGGCTAAACTAGCTATCGACTGTAACAGACTGCTATTTTTTGTGTGGAGTATAAATTGTCTGCAAAGTGTCTTTTATCTACGTCGACCTTCTTCACATATTGCCACATGCAAACATAGTATCTATAAAGAAGCAATCTTAATGAGAACGTGTGAGGAAATTTCTAATTAAATAAAATTAATATCGAGGTACAGAAGTTGATTAGCATTTAAGAAATTATTGTCACTTTGCATAATATCGCTTTAATGCAATTGAAACAACGTTAGCAAATTTCATTTCACGCAGACCCTTCCAGTTTAACATTTTAGACCCAAAATGTTTCATTTTGTTTAATTGAAATGTAATTATTGTGTTAATAAACTTATCAACTAACTTTTTTAATGCCCTTCTTCTAGAAAAATACAATCTTCCGTTTGCTTTTCTTTCATTCATTACAATGTTAATAATTAATTTGTCATTGACATTTCACAAAGGAAACTATATCATGAAATTGATAAATGATGTAATTTTGTAGTAGGTAATCGAATTACCAGCATACAGGGAAACGAATAAATTAATTATTCTCTGTTGCAAGAAGATTAAACACTTACATGATAGCTATTACAGTTAGATAATTATGATAAAGCGGAGTATAATGTAACAGTCTTTATTGAAACACAATATTTTGTTGCAGGTTAATTATGTGTAATAGATCGATTATTTACGGTTGTTATAAAAAGTTGTTATAATTCCATAGCTCAGCAAGAATAAATTACTAAGGGAACAACATTACGATGCCACTTCATAATGATACTATTTTTAAAACGGAAATGTGTGTTTTGTGAATAATAAGAGTAAATGTTTTATCTATTGTGACATTTTTTGTATAAAATGATACAAATGTTGCGATAATAAAAGAACAGACACATACAGTTAGCTGAAGTATTGTTGAGAAAAAAAAGATAATAATTTGGAAAAAGGAAGGAAATTTTGAAATCCTTAAATTTCACATATAATATCAGAATGAAATCTATACTTTTGTCAAAACTTAAAGATAAATAATAGCTCATTTCAATGATAATCATTATTGTACATTGCAAAGGTCATTGGCATTCATAAACTGTATTGGACTTTAAATAGCATGAAATTAAATGATTCCATAGGAATTTCTTTTTACGAGAAAACAAAAGCTGATAAACATTCATCATGAAGGTTTATTAATTATCTTGTATTACATTATACGTAACGTTAAGCGACACGTACGATTTCTAATAAAATGTAATCAAATTTATTTATTTGTGTAATAATCATGATTATAATTGATAGATACAGTTCCAGATAATCATGAATAATTTGAACCATAAATAATGTTAAAACATATTTGTGTAAATACATTGATTGTTGTGCAACCCAAATAACGCTAAAGTAAACATGCCTTCAAATAAAATATAATAAACTAAGTTTATACTTATAATAAGAAATAATCAGAATAATAATGAATTACACCCGTCAACGTTGGTCACAGGCATCTTGACCTTGGCCATACAAGAGACGCATAAATTGATGTGATACTTTATCAATCGAAATTTCATGTAAATTTGATTTTTGTAACTATTGCAACTTTACATTAACATTTACATGAATCTCTCAGTATCTGAAAAATCTGCAGGTAAAACCGTGTTATTAATTTCCCAACGGCCTAACGTCACGAGCGATGCCATTCTCAGATCTCGTTGGAGAAACGACAGCCTTCCCTTCTGATATTGAATAATGTCTCAACCGCAGAAGAGTCGCCATTATATGACGCAATTTAAGATTTTTTCGTTTGTAACACATAAATATACGACGGTGTGCAATTCGATTAACGGCACGCGTCAATCATACTTCAAGGTTTTTCTCAGACTGATTCGTTCTGTCATTCAATGAATACTGTTTAAAATTAGCGAAAGGCACCACGGAATATATTATATGATTTATCTTTTCACGATAAAACGTAATGATGAGCGGATGGGAAAATAATAAAGCTGTACATGCGTAAGAATTTATTATATATTCCCGCGGTTGAAATTGGCAATGGAAATACTCTGTGACGAGGCTTTTTTTAGGTTTTTATGCGTGAAAGGCGTTTGGAATTTACGTGACTAATGTGTTTACGTAAGCAAATAAAAATTTTGAAAATTATGTAGAGAATGTATCCTCTTACTTTCATTCATTTTATCAGCTTTCTATGAAGCAGTATTGGAAAAAATATTCAGTAATGCAGTAAAATATTGAATATTTTATTGCTAATCCAGATAGAAATTACAATGGATGGTAATTTCAGTTATATAAATTTGTATTATCATTAGTTCCCAGTAAATATTACTTTAAAATGTTTTTGAATAATATTGGGCACAAAGCTTTACTTATTTCACAACTTATTTATTCATAATTTTATTTAGAATTTTATATACACAGGTAAGACACAAACACAAAATGCACTCATTAATTATCTGGAAGAAAGCCTCGCACCTTTCGCACACGCTCTTTTTACTTTTTCAAAAAGTGATTATCATCTAGCAACACACGCTTCTTGAACATTCGGTAATTCTCGCATACTTACAAACACGCATCACGCTCGGCCTCAGGCAGCAATCACACTATGATAACATATTCTTCTGAACCTTCATCCTCGCGAACATTCTAGACTTACCGCTGGTGTTGGCAGTCCTACAATGATCAAAAAGCACTTATGGGAAACACTGTGAATTATAAATCCTACGTTTTCTAAGAGGAAAGAGATATTTCCCAACTAAATCATTTGCGGAATTGAATCTGCTTTTATTGCTATATTTAGAAATGTATAATGATTCAAATGCAAAAATTTGTTACGTTTTGTTCCAACGCATTCTACATTTTTGAAGAAGGAAACTGCATTTGTAGAAAAACCCTTGTGCACGAATACATATTGTTGGGTGCAGAGACAACTAAATGTGATATTTATTTAAGTATATAAACACCATAAATGCCAAGCCCGTTTGTTCATGAATTGCTTCTGGAGGAAACAAAAGATGTGTTTCTGTAATGTCCTTGCTATTTTCAAATACAATGTATCATAAAACTGAATATTTTAAAATTGCAAGTAAATTATGGCAGAATATTTTATATGTAATATTCTCGTCTTCTAACATAACAAACTTAACACTAAATTTACGAGCGTTAAATTCGTTGAATTTAGTACATTATATAAGTATTGTTGCGGCGAATGTTGCGGCGTGATATAATAAAACAACTAATCGTTTATAAAAATAACGATTCTATTCGAACAGGTCCAGCCAATCTGACAGCTCACAGACAACTCTCTGACATATTATTATAAATATTTACATCTCGTTGCTATCGCTCTAGCAATCGATAACATATAAAGGGGAGATAGTTTTGTTCCTCATAATAATACGTAAGAGTATTTACAAAAAGTCGGGTTACGCGCCAAAGAAGATGATCAGTTAAGTAATTTGTGTATTATAAGATACGCGTGAAATACCTACTGTTCTGCTTTTCTACAAATTTGAGAAATGTTTATGCAAAGGTAGGAACCTGTCAATTTGACGGCGTCCGTAGATTCGGTTTTGAAGTTCTGGATTTTATGTAGTACTGATTTTCATCCTGTATTGTAATAGTGAAAGTTCATCTTTTGCGCGGCTTGCTTTGTGGCGAACTGTTCTTGAAACTTTCTGTTCCCTTGATCATCTTTCAGAAAAAATGTTAATACCAACTAAGAAACTGAGAATGAAATGTAATTAAAAATGTAATATTAAGTCATACATGACAGAAAATAACAGCATCCATGGACAAAAGTAAAGAAATAAAAGCGGTATTGGGCGTATCAGTGATGTCATCCTTTTTTGCTACCAATAACTAATAAGGAAAAGAAAAATCACTATTAAAATGCATGCTACAGTATTTGGATTGATACGTAGAACTTTTTTTTAGAAACATATAGTGTTCTCCATAAGAACTCTTTAGTTTATATGTGGAGTATGAAAATATATTTTATAGATAGTGCATTAGCACACTCTGAAATCAAATAACAAATAGTAGGAGCAAGTGTATTACGTATTGTTAAACAAAATTTTTCTCCTATCTTTGCGAAAAGTTGGAGTAAATTAAATGAAACAAGCTTGTGAACAGAATTAAAGTTGGATTCTTCTTGAATCTCATATAACAAATCTTAATTCCTCAAAATTTTATTATAAAGATTCTGCTTCGTAAAATTCCTCCTACTCGTATTTCACACAGAATTGTCTACGTATTGTCACAGTTTTCTACAGATATCAATATATTTGCATTAATATATGCATGTATTTTTCAATTATTATCTACTACTTAATAGTTATCTGTCTTTTCTGCCAGTCGTCTTTGTTTAAATACGTCATCCGGCAGCCATAAAGTATTATATGTTTAAATTCATACGTATGCGATATTGAAAGAAAAAAAAACATAAAAGACATCGCTTTTCCAGTGAAGGGAAATCCTTATTTTACACGCACTTTCCAGAACAAGGAGGTGTACATTTGAACGACATAATTATCGTTGGGAAAGGCAAGTATGAAAAAGATTCTAGATAAACAGAAGGAAGCAATGCAGAACGCAAAATACCATTCAAGAAGTTGAAATGTTCAATCATGAAAATGTATGTATAAGTAATGAATAACACTCTGAAATACGTAATTAGCAGAGGCAAATATTTCTATGTTTTGTGTTAACTTTATACTATGAAGGGAATAAAGGGTAATAAAAGTAATATAAAGAGATTTTAGAACATCTCTGCAGCTAAATTATAATCATTTTTACCAATGGAATCTAATATGACCAAGTTTAGGATTTTGACAGACTTCTAGAACCGTATTTACTGCATTAATAAAAATACGGTGCACATTTCATTCCAACGGTATAAAACAACCTGTAAATAATTATTGATGTATTAAGAGACTTTGGAATTAATACCTTGAAATTTATATTCTGACATAATAAAGATAATTCAAATAAAGTTTCTTTCACTTTGCATCTGCCTTGTAAGTTAAATATTTAATATGAAAGTGACACCGTTTACAGTATAACAATTTGTCACTTAACTATAAAACATCGTCATAAAAGTGTAAAAAAAATTCGAAACAAATTAATCAGATTTGTTCCAATTGTTTTATTATTTGTACTATTTGTTTCTCTTTAACTTTGAAAATGATCTAGATAATTATACCTTATAAAACAAGAATGACCCAAGAGCCATCTCCATATTGATCTCATTAGTCAGAATAAATCGAAGTGATTAAATATTAAAAAATACGGGAATAATGCATTTATATTACAAGATTAATACATCTTATTCCAGTTATTACGTAACTAACGTAACACCATGCAGCTTCGTTTTTGTTCAATTAATTCAGCGATATTATTGAATTAATAACGAAATTAATCAAAGCGACGATGTGAATTATGCATTTAAAATCGATAATTACGTAGCGCATTGATATTGATTACATTGATATCGAATAAATTTAGAGTATCATCGAAGATTAATATAACAAGTTTGACCCAAGATAACTCGTTTACAATCTCCATGAGACGTTTGAAGAATTATAGAAGCACTTATATTATACATAGAATCAGAACTAAATTCCTCTTGAATCGCACATAGCAAAGTTAAACATTAATGAAATGTTTCTCTAGAAATTTAAACTTTGCATAAATAATATTGCTGTGTTACTAACAACATCACACGCAATGTCATACTGTAAATTACGATTATAGATTGCATCTGTTAACCGCAGCAATTATAGAACATATTATGCATCAAGTACTGAACGAGCACAATTTTAATTAGCTCCATAAGATTCGTATTCTGTTAGAAAAAGTAAATTGAACAGAAAAGTTTCTTATTTTATGTCTGTCCCACAATATAAACGTATTAATATGTAATTTTTTCCATTACAAAGCATCAGAGTCTGACATACTACAAAACTCAAACGCAGAGACGTTGTAGCTCTTCAAAATATTTAACATTTTTATGTATAATAAAAAGTATTCATTATATGCTCAAACCTTGACAAGCGGTGGTCGTAACGTTCCTGCAAGATCAATATTCTTTTACTTTCCTTTATGACGTGAAATATGACACGGTATATACATTCATTAATTAAACACCCGGACAAAGAAACGAACTCGCATTTTTATTAAATACCGAGCTCAACCAGGATAAATAGATCAGATAAGTGTTATAAAACGGTGCATCATGAATAACCACGACAAATTTCATATTTCTTTCATAATTGACATTCTTATTTCAAATTATTAATAAAGCATTAAAATATCTTTATTTTAACCCTTTGCACTCCGTTGCCGCCGCAGGGGCGACATTATAATAGAGGCTGATAGCTCCGTTGTTAGATAAATCCGGTGTATTTTTATATTTTTCTGTATTGTAAAACATAATTGTAAAATATATACGCTTCCTTTCTAATGATAAAGCAAGATTTTCAATTTTGTACAGATGTGTACTCTTACAGTGTAAATAATTCTGGAGTAGCTGGTAGCTCATAGTAAAAATTACTCGGAGTGCAAAGGGTTAAATCATAGAACATATTACCAATAGATACATAAATCAGTAAATCCAACAACGGATAGTACTACAATGGCAATCACCATCTGACTAAATCAAAGGAGTACCGTTTGTATCTCCTTCCTCTCTAACTGGAGTATTGTCAGCCATCGAGCTGTCTAAAAATTCCTAAATACTTATTGAAATGTATTCCATCCGCACCTACAACCTATAAAACAATAGCGAAACATCGGAACGCGTCATAGAAATCCAACGATTATAAGATTCGCTCCATTTACTCGAGTGCAGAGTACTCTGCAAAACCGGGCGTAACCGCATTGGGAATTGGGTGCCGTGCACGAGTACCAGTACGACCGGCACCATCACCAGCAACGGGGGATAGAAGAGCCAGTGGCAGTAGCAGTAGAAGCAGAAGCAGAAGCAGCAGCAGCAGAAGCAGCAGCTAGAAACGACGAGGAGGAGAGGTTGGAAACTGTGATGCCCGCAAAAAGCACGGCAGACAGCGCCGACCGTTTTTGCTTGGCGTCAGCCGCGTTCCTACCGCCGCGTCGTACTTCGTGGTGGTACATCGCTTCACTCTCTTTCTCTCTCTCCTCCCTTTTCCCGCACCTCCCTCCATCGTCCTTCTCTCTTTCTCCGCATACCCTGTATGCTCCTCGGGCGTCCTTCGTGTATCCTTTCTTCTGGAACCCTCTCTCTCTCTCTCCCTCTCACTCTTTCTTTCTTTATTCTTGCTTCTCTCCCTCTGCATGTTCCATTCGCCTCGGAATCGTGCAAACGGATAGGATTACCTCCACCTTCTACAGTTTACGCATCCAGGAAAATAGATTACACCAGCGGCCAGGAGAATACGACGACGTCCTTCGCGACGCATCGACGATGGATATACGTCTCAGAGTCGAGATTTTGTCATCAACTTGATTATCGGTCACCCTCGATCCCGGTCAGATGGAAGCAGAGAGGGTTTTTCAAACTACTTTGCGATGGTTAATGTTCTGCGACTGCTTTGCGGATTCGTTCCCCATTTTGCGGGATTTTGCAGCACTATTGATGGCGATTTCACCCGTACTCTGTCTGCCCGAGCAATTAAATGTCGATTGAGATCGAATCTCTGTCGGTGATTTTGGTGGCGCTTAAAGGGCTAATTACGGTTATGAATTCTGCAGAGTTTACGGGTGTTTGAAAACGTTAATGATTGTAACATCAAGAAAGGCGGAGTTTACTTTGAAAAAGAAATACATACGCTTCACAAATTTTGTAGTATTATGTTGTGAGATTCTTCCGTATAATTGCGAATCTAAAAATTACGCTTTTGTTATTTATTATTTTCGACTTTAATCCTTCACGATCTTATATCGTGGTAGGCATATAACCCACATAATTTTTTGTCATGAGTATTCTTGTACTTAATTAACTTCGTCTTTGGATTATAATAATTATTTTTCATATTCTATCGAAGTATTTTGCAACAGTTATAGCTATTATTATCGTTAAAGAAAAATAAATTCAACGGTAAACAATACTATCGAATTAGCCTCAATTTATTGACAACACACTAGTAATATTACTCGAGCAATAGAGTTAGTTACTATGGTCACTAACGATACAATTTTAGGTATATTTCGTGCAGTTCTACTTACATATGTTGTATACAAATATTAGAGAATTTGAACTCAATTCCATTATCTTCTGTGATTTTTTTTTCTTTAACTACTATGATCATTTTACTTAAGGTTCGTAGTTTTAGAATCTTTTGAATGATCTAAGCTACGATGCACATACATATTAGTAAAACTAATTTTACAAAAATATATCTGCAAGAAAATTTTCTGTGTGGTATTGCCTGCTCCAATTTGGATTCGCTTAACATTCTTTTCATAACACTCACAATCCCGTAGATGTGTTTTCACGAATTAAATTATTTTTCACGTATTCAAATATTTGTATTTATAAGATAAAAGAGAACGGATGTCAAATTTATATTAGGAACAAAATTCATCAACGATATTTCATAATTTGCGTAGACTGTATTAATTTCCACGGTTTTGATTAACGAACGGTGATTAAATACATGTAAACGCGTATCAAAAGTGAAGCTGATATGCTATGCTTCCAATCATATAAAATTATAATTCATGATTCTGATGGCATGCAACGAAAACTTTTAATAAATTTGAAAGTGTGGAATATTAGAATTATTATGCAGGAAGTCCTCTAATTGATAACTTGTGTGAAAGGTATAAAATATATTTTACTTGGAAAGAAGATCAATTAAAAATCGGTTAATCACTTCTCTCTGATGATGATTATATGATCGCGCCGCTAAATTGCGATATTTTGAATCATTTTGATTGCTTCTTAAATCTAGACACCCAGAAGTCTCAGAAGCTTCGGATATCGTGAAAGTTTGAAATCCCCTTAGAGATTCGAAAACTTCAGTCGATAAAACAAAAATCTACTCGCGTGTTATTTTTCCTCCTCACTTTACGTTCGCTTTTCCTTTCCCGTTTATGTATTTCTTTTTGCCTGCTGAAATTTTATTTCTTGCGCGAATTGTAAACATTTAAAAAAACATCAAACTGCCGATAATTCTCATGAAGATTAAAGAATCGGATTCCTTTAGACAGAACTTTGACGTACAAAACTGATTAAGTAAATTTTGACGAGCTTAATGTCGTTCACTAATGTTTTTATCGAATTAACGTGTTTTAAGCTCATTAAACATATAATTTTTTAACGATCATAAAAGCCTAAGAATAAATTCAATATTATACACGCTATTTTTTTAATATTTTCCTAAGGTAAATAATTATAACCTATTTCGAACGTAGAATTATTGTTCATTAAATAAAACATTTGACTATATTCAAAAAAATTTACTCGATCTGCGCATTCGGAGAATTAATTATATTGTCTCGTCTTGCGATACATCGATATCCTCTCAAAGTATCTTGAGATGGAAGTACTCTCATTAGTGTTTTAATTGATCCATCTTCAACCTACGAAGTGTAGATATATACTTTCATAGTCATTAATTTTAATTAAGCGAATATTAGAATATCATTGACAGGATATATGCATCAGTGAGTAATGAATTCTGAAAATAAATAATCATAGAATAGTGACATGTTAATTAATTCATTAGGGCAACGTAATATCTTTTTGTAATGTTAGTTGAAGATATCTGTTATCGATACATGTTATGCAACTACATATTTTGCATTGAGTCAGTAATAGTTACTCGAAAAATCGATTGCTTAATTATTTTATTTAATTAAAGACCTGGTAATTCCATGCAAAGAAATTTCTTATTATTATGGAAATATTATAGATTCTGCTTAATGATTTATTGTTAAGAATTTATATTATTATTATTCTATCTTTACTTTAGATATGGTTTGTCATTAACAAGGTCGACGCAGAGCTAACTTTATTTAAACTGTTTAACTGAATTGCAATATTTGTAGACTCTCGTAGGCCTTGCAACTTGAATATATAGTTTAAAAAATTCTAAGTTTCTCAAAATGTTGAAATCAAAGTCTCTCCAGAATGTTGAATTTTCCGTTTAATAACTGCATTATCGTACAGATGAACATCCACTCTAATTCTCTTCATCTAATTTAACGATTTTATGATAAAGTGTTTCATCAAAATATTAATCATTTCACGAAAATAAAATGAAACAATTTTTCTGATGTCATCAAACTTGCAAGCACAGTCATAAAAGATGGATGTTAACTTGCTGTATAATAAAGTATGAAAATTGTGAATGTCGAAGTAACGCCTATAATATGAAGAAATTGAAAATATTAAATGAGAAGCAATAATATAATTATAATATGTAGTATGTAGTAAAAATCAAAAAATATCCGTCCTTCGACAACAACTCGGCCATCCATTAATCATTCTTGTAACGACCATTCCAGAAAAACTCTCATCACTTAAACTAACCATCCAAGATGGTTCGTCCTGGATAGTCGATCGACAAACAATCGAGTCAGAATATCTCAAAGCAAATTCCAAACTTCCAAGCAATCCTGCCCGTGGTACGTTAACCTTTAACGCGGTAAACCTTAGGCACGTTTCACATATTTTGCCATGCATATTCAAATGACACCATTAAAAATACATTATCACACGATAAAAGTATTGAATCTTTGCGATCCAAATTATCTTTATATATTTTCGTGTGTTAAATAAAATGAACTCCATAGATATTCTTTACCGTTGATTATTCACCGTTATTCGAAGATAACAGTAACTGCAGAAATCGAAGTATATTTTATCAGTGAATGACGTATGTAACTAATAATTGTATAATTAATTATTACTTAATATATTACTTATAATTAATTATCACTTATAATTAACTATCACTCATTCACTCGATATCAAACATTCATAATAAAAATAACTTCATATATATTAAGGTGAAGACATAAAGTTAAAATTCAACATTAAAGTTTTGACAACAGAAACTTAAACTCTTGCCGTATGATTTATTTCGACTACCTGCGCAATAACTCAATATTAAGTTACTGAAACAAAAATTTATCAGTGATTCCTGATATATCGTATGCCTTAACATAACATTAATACCATGGCAATAATTTGATCGCGTGATGACCATTGGTATTTTCAATATAACATTTTTTGGAAAACTTCAAAATTGTTTACTCCATTTTCCGTGCCACATGTGCCACTCGTTATTACTCGCAAGGGGTTAACTTCAAGGGAAAGTTATACTGAATGTAGTTCGACACAGGACTGGAAATGGTCAAAATAAATGCAAACATTTGATAACACTTTAATAGTTTTGCAGCAAAATAATAACTGAATATTTTGTTAATACCTTAAATATGTTAATATCTTATCGAGACCGACAGAGTACTGGTTAAATAAATTAACTCCTTGGGGGGAAATGACTTGTGTGGACCACACAAAGACTCTGATAAACTTAAAATTCACGGACTACGTTCGTCTCATATTCCGCAACTCATTCTAATTGCACTGACCAACGTGAATTTTTACCCAAAGAATATTTATGCTGATCACGAAGACGAATACGAAGTTCGTTTGTCTCTATCAGACTTCATTTTTGAGAAAATCAGTTTTGAAAGAAGATGCAAATTTTCAACTTACGAATTTATTGTATTTTAGTCGTAACAATTGTTTAATTTTTTTTGCATAAAATAATTCTAAAAACACTCCCGAATATAAAGATACATATTACTTTATTGTTATAGGCATTTAAACATGTTTGAACAATGCTCGAAAGGGAAACGGCGCCCAAAATGCCTCAACTTTTGTGAATATTTTCCTATATATCTCAAAAACTAGACGCCCAGGAAGAATTCTGATAGGAGGCGATAAAGCAGACATTTTTCTTGAGAAAACCATAAATAAAAGTTTTGTTTTCGACTGAGAAATTAAAATAACTTTGCAAGACACAAGGTACCGGCAGTGATTCTCAGCGCAACCGTTTCACCGGCACTAAATTATGATATGTAGCCTGCTTTATAAGTACATTTATTGTTTCTGACTTATTTCACGACAATACTGCTACATTAAACAGAAAAGTATGTTTCTAACATTTCATCATATAAATAAGCACCATTCTTCAACTCCATTCTCAAGTTCAAGATTATGCGACTTATTAAATATAAAAATGCTTTCCACAAAAACCTACATGATGGAGAGAAACAGATTACATATCTGAAGTCAGCACTAAAAATACTATTAGAATTACATATTAAAGCTTTTGTCCGAAGAGAAATACTTGAATTCTCTTCTAGTACCTTTCAGTAACCCTTTGCGGTCGTATTTCATTAAAAACAAAGTGTGTAGTGAAGTATGTATCGTACTTCAAACAAAAGCACTAAAATCTAAGTAAGAATTATATACACCTTAGAAACGTGCTGATTCTTTGCTTTGGTGGCTGAGAACAGACAAATGACTGCTAACTGAGGGTTGACACCACTGCAGTATTGGGTGATTCTGAATCTCGTCGTTGAAAGTATTATACACGCACTAATAGGTGAAAATGCTAGAACCCGATCATGGAGCACTGATTACTCCTAGCCGCGGCGATGGAGGGCAAACTGATAACGAGGCGAACATCGAAACGACTTGTTATTGTTAGTGGACCAACGAGATGAACACCTGTAGGTTATGGCCGCTGAGACCCGCCGAGTACATTTTAGCAACACGCAGCGGTTGCGACCCGTCATCGTATTTCTTGGCCAGTGAAGTGGAAATAATTGCTCCCGTTGCTCGTAGAATTAATTTTAAAATTGTAAATGCAATTGAACAACATTGTTTATTTATATAACCAAATGTTGCAAATATAATACTTTGTTTAACACTAGAACAACCAAACCAGTCAAAATGACTGATACACAATTTTTTCCAAAAATTCTCCAAGTTTATAGAAGAGTCATAGAATATATATTCTGCGTCCATCTTATAAAACATAAATTGCCGAATCGATCATCTTTTCCACCTCTGAATTCCCCTTTTTCCAAAATACTTATTTAATATATTTAAATATAACAGATTTAACGCCGGTAGTTCTAGTGTTAATGTAGCGTTATTCTCAAAAAGTAACTCATAAACATAAAATGTATTTGTAAAGCAAGCTACGTATAATAACTCAGAAAGTCATAAAATAACTCATAAAGAATAAATGTATACATACTTGTAAAGCAAGCACGAGTGAAAAGGCTGATTTTGGGCGCCATTTTCGCTTTGAGCATGGTTCAAATATATTTAAAGATTTATAACATTAATAATACGCATCGTTATATTCGGAAGGGTTCATAGAATCATTCTATACCAAAAAATTTGAAGAACTCTTATGGTTAAAAATGAAGAATTCTGAAATTCGAAAATTTGAATTTTTCTTATAACTGATTTTCTCAAAAATGGAGTCTGAAGAAGACAAACGAGCTTCAAATTCGTGTTCAGCACCACAAAATCTATAAGAATCAGCATAAATATTGTTTGGGCAAAAAAAGACACTTCAATTTTCTAGACCAGTGTTGTAAGAATATATGTATAGTGCTTTTACCTATTCGATATATGTAAAATGATGCATGTAATTGTGTTACATAAATTTATGAGTTTAGATCAATACGAATTATTTTATTTTCTATCGTTTTCTGTTCATATTTAACATCTAATCAAGTTAAATATCATATTTTGGTTGGAAATCTTGGAATTAAATTTAAAGTAAGCATGTGGCATTGAATGTATTCCAAGTGACGCATTAAAGTCATACAATTCACTATTAATCCTGAATAACGTGAAATTTAATAAAATTTAGTTTCAAAATTTTTATTGGTAAGAGGCGTAACTGTATTTTCGTTGTGTATATTTTTTTATTTCTTGGTTTTATTTCATATTATTTTCTAATGGATTATTAAATGACAAGTAGTATAATTAATATTACTTTTAATCGGCTGTAGTTGCTACGGGTTGATGTTCAGCAATTTTAATTTTAATTTCATTCAACATTTGATCAACATTTTTTTTAATTTCATTCAACATTGAAAACGTCAAAATTTTTTACAATCTCGTTTAAATTATCATATTATCAACATTTTAATAATTTATTTCTGAAATAAAGTACCTCATCTCTTTACAATTTTTTTAATTTATTTATAATTATTTCACTGACTCCATTTAAATTTATTTTTTCACGTGGATTTGAATACTGACTTTGCTTTACCACAAGGCGATATCATTCTCTTCTCATTCCGACTGATTTTACTTTTCTCCAATTAAGTCCGTCGTCGATTTTGTATCAATTATTTTTTCAATACTGCTTGAACTAATTTGGAAATTATCTCCAAAACAATTATAATCGGAATATAGCCGTAAAAAAATTCTTTTTGTGGCTATGCAATAGCTAATGTTGAGACGATTTCAACGAGCTATCGTGGAAGGTCATGCGAAGTCAAATGTGGTAAATAGTAAAACGAACTTACTTATATTGCTACCAATTTAAGTTAATGTTATAAACTGCTGGGGTGTTGTTCACATTTCTAGTTACATTCTATGTACTGCTACAACATAAACATTGATACAAAACGATTCGTTTACGTAAAATTATAGAAGCAGATAGTTTTTTTCCGGAAACTGCATGCACGTGCCTGTCCAGCATCAGCTTGGTCTCCTGAGAGAGCCTATTGCTCCGATATGTCATTGCGTAGTAACGACTTCGTTTTCTACAAACTTGAGGGTCTATGAAATATAGTATGTGCTAGGATAATGAGTTCAGAGACGCTAAGACATGTTATGTGATGCAGTGATATGAAGACTGCAACATTGTATTGACGCAAACTGTCACCACTTCGAACATTTTCTGTAATGTAAGAAAGTTCATTTTACTACCACATTTCACCTTGCACTACCTTCCACGAGAGCTTGTTGAAATCCTCTCAACATCAGCTGTCACATAGCGATAAAAAACGTAGCATTCCATCTAAAAAAATAGAATTAACCTTGAAATCTCCTCTATGCCTCCACCCAAGCAAGACATCTCTATACCGTGCAAGTTTCGTACATAACAGTTTTTCATATTATTACAAATAACGGAAATATTCAAGGTGGACGGAAAAGCGTTCCACCCTGTATATAACACAATTAGACATTACAAAATTAAATTACACGAAATTACCTATTAGAAGAACTGTTATTTACACCGCCTTAATCCTTTCTATAAATTCTCAATAGTAACAATAAGATCTACAACGCTCATCTCTTGTTAATCCATTCGAAGGCGAATTACACACCGTGTGTGTAATCCACATTCTAGCCAAAAAGACACATTACACACACGGTGTGCAATGAAACCGGATATAAGCATCTTATTCGCTACTAGAGTCGTCTTCAAAATAATTCTTCGTCTCAAATGGATTAAATATATTGGGTTGTTCGGAAAGTAATTTCGTTTTCTTTGGTGAAAATGAAAGACGATTTTCTTATAGTATATAAATATTTTATTGAATTATATATTCTCCATTTCGATCCAATACCTTTAACCATCTTTCTGGCAGGATCATGATTCCACGCTCATAAAACTTTTGATCTTTGCTGAAAAAAAAACTGATCTAAGGCATTTTTGACGTCATCATTTGAAGAAAAGGTTTTGCCGTCTAAAAATTTTTGTAGAGACCGGAACAAGTAGTGATCCAACCCATTTCTCGTCCCTAGTGATAATTCGCTTAAAAAATGGATACTTTTCTTGACGAGTTTTGAAATTAAACCAAGGCATTTCACGTGACCATGAACGGTCGAATTCGATAAATTTTATCTCTCAGCGATCTCACGAATTGTTATTCGGCGGTTTGCATCAATCAATGCCTTTATTTTGTCTTCATCAACTTCAACTGGTCTTCCAGAACGTGGCGCATCTTCAACATCAAAATTGCCGAAACGAAATTTTGCAAACCATTTTTGGCACTGGCGCTCCGTCAATACATCTTTTTTATAGACATCGATTAATTTTTTTATTGCTTGAGCAGCATTTACACCTTTCCAATAGTAGAAAAGTAATATATGTCGAAAATGCTGCTTTCGACTTTCCATATGTGATGGGGCACCAAACAAAAACTATTGTGCAGAATCAAAGGAATTTTTTCATAAAGAAGCCTTGCTATATCATCTAACAAAATATATAATGATAATGCTGCTTAAGTGCGAAGTTGATTGCGAATAAATAAAATGATGTCCTCTGCTGGGAAAAATGAAATTACTTTCCGAACAACCCAATAGTTCAACGTTAGAATATAGTATCCTTCATTGTTAACAGACATGACAATCAACAGAAACGAATTTTTCGTCATACCGAAGTTTGCTACGGTTTTCCACGCCACGTCCTAATTGTCATAGCTCATTGTATTCTCTTGCATTGATTAAATCTCAATATCGACAATACAATCGTCATCGCGTGAACGAGCTCGATATTTCATATCGTGTCGTTACACACGTATTTCGATTTCGCGCCTTCTCCTCGCAACCTTGGACCTCGAGCCTCATGCTCCTTTTTAAGGACATCTCCGTGGCCCCTGACAGCCTTGACTAATGGTCGTCCTGTATCCACCCTCGGACTTTATACTTTTCTTCTCACACACGGACGCTCATGTATGAGCACACATGCTCAAACACACGTGCGCGAGGGCATTTAGAGAGAGAAAGAAGGAGAATCAAACGAGAAAGAAGAGTCAAAGAGACGATGAGAAACGAAGAGAAAAGGAACCGAGAGGACGTTCAGAGGAGAAGGAAGAAGAACGTAGATCTCTAGGAAAGAAAGGGGAAACGAATGAAAGTTCAAAAAGAAGAAAGGATTCGGAGCGGAAGAGAGATGGGAAAGAAAAAGAGAGACGTCAGGGAGGAAAAGTTGGAGAGAAAGCCGGAGACCTTTGTTACACGCACGCATACGAAGAAACGAATCGTTCTCTTCTTTCTTCGTGGATGCTATCTACTTCTCTAATGTTTTCACTGGCAATGAATAGAAGTAGTTTTCTCTCTCCTACGATTACAAGTGGACGAAAGTGCCGTGTATGGATTTCTGCGTTTACTGTCGTTTCGATCGGGGGTCGCTGTATACGATCGGGAAATTAGTTTCCGCCGGGGTTGAAGCAATTACAGGATCTCGGTTCTTTGCGTGTTTTAGGATTTAAATGATTGCCTTCACGATTTCCTCCTACCGAGAAACGATAGATCTAGGAAATAAAAATATGTCGCTTAGGATATTCATGTTCATACTGTTAAAGCTAGTAAGATGATTTTTGCAAAATTATTTGTTGCTTCGTTCTAATGTATAACAAAGAGGTAGACATAGGATGATTGGTACATACTGTGAACGTAAAAATCCTGGGAGATTAGAGTCATTTATTAATAACAAAATTTCTTCCCTAATATTCGTTGAAGTGAAATCTTTCGCATACAAGAAAATTGCAACTATGAAGCCAGTATTATAGTGCCGGAAAATATGAGTAGCTCCGCTTTAAGGATGACGAAGGGCTGCGAGGGCAAAAGCGGGGGGTGGGTCCTGCTCAGGTCAGCAGGCCGACCGTTTCCTCCCACAAGGCCCGAATATTCTAGAGTTGGTGAGTGCGAATGCGAGTGCGAATGTGAGTGCGAGTGCAAGTGCGAGAGAGTAAATAGTTGTGTGAGAAGGATGTACGGCTAGAATATAAGAAAGCGTAGTTTAACCGTTTGGCTGCTGACGTATTTTTTCGGACATATGCCAAAACTGCGGCACTAATTGCGCGTGTATGGGAAAAAATGTAAAACACTTTTCATACAATAAACTCACTTGTATTGCTTTGCAACAACAAAAATAAAAAAATACTAATTGTTTACATAAATTTGTTTTAATTAATTTTGTGAATAAAATTGGTAATAAGCACTAATTCAGTCAAATTAACACAAATAATTTCTTATAATTTTTCTTATATTTTTTTCACTGGACGCACAAATTCTAGTGTTTTGGAGCAGCATTATTACGCTCTCCGCAGTCTCGGCATCAAAAAAAAAACAGGAGCGCTATTACGCTCTTCGCATTTTTGGCGTAATATAAGAAGTGCGCGACAGCGCTCCTCAGCAGTCCAACGGTTAAGGGAGAAGGAAGAATCCATCCGAGAGTGCGTAGAAGAGTTGTGTCCAGAGTCCGTCGTAGAGCGTGTCGAGTTGTGGTAGTCGAGTTGTAGGAGTCGAGTTGTGTTGCATTGTCAGATTTTTACTGACTAAAAACAGTCCCCTTAGTTGAGAGTTGTCTCGTTGAAGTTATTGTTTTGTTAATTTAGTAATACATCGTTATTCGTTATTTGTTGAAGTCAAGTCGATTGTCTGTTATTATCTATTGAGCGAAACCCGAAGTTTCCAATCTCCTCTTCTGACCCCCTCCCCCCCTTCTACAGTATGATATTAAAAAATAATAATAGAAATAACACAGTTACTTTGTTAAAATCAAAGTCTATAAATGACTATGTAATGTCAATCTGGACTATTAAAAACTTTATTTAACATTGAAACAAATACTCAGCCGGTTTGCATAATTATCAAATTGGCTCATATGTTAGTAATATATACAAATGTTAATAGTAAGAATAATCAATTTATTAAGTGCTAATTGATTAACTAATTAATTAATTATTAAAGTATTAAAAAAAATAATTGTCCTTCTGCGTAAAATTTGTAAGAATCAATTTGTAATAACCTCCGAACTGATCGCTTCTATTTTTGTTCTAAAGTTTCGTTGAATATTTTTCTATTTTCTCCACTCCTTCTTGACAAAATTAAAATTTCTAATGACCAATAACACTTTAATAGTGTAAGTTTCTTTTCAGACACGGTATTAACAGTTTATTGGATATAAGCAGAGCAATATAAGAACGTTTAAATATACAACTCACGGCAGAATTTTTTTATTTCATCGACAAATCATGTATTTATTTACAATCTTTAGCGTAAGTTTTTGCAGTATTTTTAGCATTCCGTGAAAAAAATTAAAAAAAGGAAATTAGGTTATAACATATTGATAAAGCAATTATTAAAAACAGTAAGTAATGGAATATGTACTTTAAAATACCGGTGAAGCACTCACCACAACAAATAAGTAGGTTAAGAATTATGAGACTGTAAATTATGGATCATAAGTGCCTGTAAATCAACCATCAATTCAACGTTATACTTTCTGCATCGATGATCACTTATTAAATCTTTTTTGTCTGTGTCAATAGCTTCGAGCTCAAGAAAGTTTAATCATAATATTCTACGTTAACATAAAATAAATGGATCCATTGTTCTAATGTTTGCTTCTTTCGTCGAATATGAATAACCATTTGATGATAGACCTGTACGCTATATGAAAAAGTTTAAAATGATAAAGTATGTCATCAAATTCTAGTGAACATTAATTAATGAATATATGAATCTTTAATCAAGTAATAAAGATATTAAATGTTCACTTTACTGGGAAATCTGTCGAAACTAATTTGTCTTATAAGGAATTAGTTGCTATACAAAGACTTTGGATTTGGTTGCGTCAAATATGTTAATGTCATTCTAAAATTGAATTATGCGAAAAAAAAGGAATTTAAAAGATATGTAAAATTTACATAAAAGAGTATAGATAAAAACAAATCGTGTTATAGCGAATACAGGAGGATAGTAAATTCCATACATGTTAGTTTAACTCTTTATGGCACGGGAATTCAGAAAATAAAATGACCCATGTTGCACAGACCATTTTTTTTTTGATTGAATAAAGTTGGTTTATATTTATTAACAAAGTTATATAATAATATAAATTTTAGAGGTGGGACAAAAATGTCCCACCGTGCATCTTCATGCATCAAAGAGGTGGGACACTTTTAATCCCACCGTGCCTCAAAGAGTTAAAATAATAAATTTACACGTTTTCTGGTCGATGTAAAATATTTCATTACATTCACTGAAATTTCTCTTTGTTTCATTAACCATAAGGTTACATAATTAATTTCGATAACAAAAATATCGAAGAATATAATATTGCAACGTATTGACTTCTAATCGTCATTTTCTTATTGTTAGACATGACGTAAAGATATCCGGTAACTGAGAGCTTCAAAAATATTTGAAACCTCCATGCAATGCTACGTGCAACTAATACAAAGTTTAAAATTTTTCAGAACTTTCCAGTTATTGAATTTTTCAGCGTTAAGAGAAAAATGACTTTTCAATTTAATTAATATATGAACGCACAGACATGTCATTTCTATTTATACTTTAATTAGCAAAAAGCACATATTTACAGTCCAAAAGTTACAACGAAGAGTGTAGGCGGTTCTACGAATCGAATAGCAGCTCCCACGGTGTAGATCGATTTGCAATACGATTTATATATCCACGTAAAATGTTTTAATCCTTCCTCGTAAATTAGTTCAAAGAACCGATAAAACCGTCTCGGACTAGCATTTCAGAGGGTATGTATGTATAACAGAAAAGAATGCTGAAAAAAGAGGAACAATGAAGATTTATCACGTGCATACGTCGTTTGGTACTCAAGGAAAGGTTTCCGTAAATTCAAGGGAAAACGTATAAATTTATTATTCTAGGATAATGCGCTTAAAATTTATTAATGGCGTTGTGCCGCGCGTATTCCTGTTTATAGTTACATGTTTCAGTTATATTTTTTAATAATACCAAAACGATAACCATTTTCTGCTACTAAACCATTTCGTCTCTTTCCTTTAAACAAAAATTTGTTGGCGCAGTTCCGCAAATCTGTTTCGTTCAAATATTTATGTTAAAAAGATTACGGCACGTATTTAATATATATTTAGTCTCTTGGAAAATTTAACTTTGACAATCCGTTAAAAATATTCAATCCAGAATTCATTCCCGTATTTCAAAAAAATTATCTTTCATATCAGAACATACGGCTTCGGAAAGATTCAGTATTTTATCGAAAATGAAATGCTGCAGATAGCGATAGATGAAGCGTTCTCAACGTTATTTTTTAACGCAGTTTGTGTTTGTTTTCTAACCGGCGCCTGATCTTTTCTGTTTCAGTAAGCAGGCTGTATTCGACGGAAAGAAGGCCATTAGAGGAGGCATACCATTTGTCTTCCGTAAGTATAAAAGACACAATAAGGATAGTTCGTTGCAGTAATAGCTTTCTGCAAAAAAAGGTTGAATATATAGAAATAGCTATTTCGAAAAGGGAACTTTTAAGCGTAACGACTACCATCTTTCAATTACAAGACAATGTTATATAAATATTTTTTTATCGTACTAGGTAATCTTTTTTATATGGAATTATTTATTTATAATACTTGAAATTATTTATTCATGGTATATTTGTATTATTTATTATACATTAGCAAAAATGGTGAAACCTTTTATCTAAAATTATTAGAAACATGTATCATGGTAACGTGCAATACTTTTTGATATTCTTTTTAGATTATTAAAAATATCGACAAATCCGTATACTTCACGCGTGTAAAGATAAATAACGAACTCGAATTTTAAAAATGTACAGAGTAAGAAATCAATATTAACACTTTATCGACGGACTATTTGGTATTACGTTAAATTGAATATTGTCATTCCTTGTGTAAAATGCAAAATGTAAAATGTGTCTAACGAATACCTTGTGCAAGTAGCGCCACGGGTACATTTTTCATCTCACATTCAATTATCATTAAAATTTCTGTCGTGCTTGGGAAAAATACAAAACCTCCATAATGTGCCGTTACATAGAATTTTATCATGCAGCCACTCCAAAAAAGGATTTCCGTTCTCACATTACCAGATGCTGATAGTGATATGAATAGTAATGTTAACAGTAAAAAATGATTTTACAGTTTCTATGCATTGTCATTTCCCGTATTAAATGTGAGTAGCTGTAATTATATTCCCGTTAATGGAATGTTAGTCTTTACTGCTGCTATCAATAAAAAATTCATCTTTGTAAAAAGCAGGTTAAATATCTAGGTTTGTAAACATACCGCTTAACTGTTATAAAATGTCTCATAGTCCATTTTCATTCTCATTTAGCCGTTAACAGTAGACGGTTATAAAAAGACGCTTTTCAATACAACTGTTATTATTTACTTAAACTGTATATACGTATTCGTGAATGGAAATGTTTATAATAACCCAATAAATATTAGTGATACATGAAACCTTTTATAGCAATCGCACATGTTTTAAAGTCTATATTAGTTAAGCATGCTTGCGTATGTATCATAAACTTGCAAATAAAGTGAAATCAAACGTTTTAAGATTGCTTTATATCAAAACTAATATATATTATATGAGCCGTTTATTTTGAAAGTTGCATAAGCCACTTTCTTTTTGAATTGAGATATTTAGGGTTTACGTTTTAACCTGTCTTGAATACTTATTTTATTCTCAGCTTAAATAATTCTGTACAGTCATTGAAAAATCACCATTTCTCATTGCGGTAAAGTGATTTACGTCACTTTCAAAATAAACGGCTCATATGAGAGTTCCGTCAGAATTCCTTATATACAAAATTCTGAATCAACTAGATACTGGAACATGCTAAAGCTCGAAATAAACTTGAAACACTTCACATTAATTTAGTAAACACATAACATAATTTATTAATTAAATACATCAGGATTGAATATGATCGGGGCCTTCTGCCATTATACAAGCTTTTATAATATAACAAAAATCAATAGAAACAGTACACAAATCAGCATATGAACATTTCGGATTATACCAGGGCTGTGTCCTCAACAGAACACATAATAAATGTACTGTCGCATAGTAATTAACCGTCATCCGCTACATAAAAAAATCACACTAAAGCCCCTGGGCCTTTTCTGACCCATAGTCTATTTTCTATCAAAAAACAAGATTTTTTTACTTTCTGTATATAATAACTTTATTGAGAATAATATGTATTCACTACGTACAATTTATCTCGATTTGAGTAAAAAAATCCCAGGGACTGATGAACGTTAAAGACATTAACAGTAGATTTACGGATGATGATTATATACCTATTTTTACTGAAGTGAGCCAATTTGACTCATACAAGAAAATTTAAGTTTTTTGCAATGAAAATAGTTCCAAATCAATTTAAATGAAATATTTATTATTAAAAAATTCATTGAAAACATTTTTTCAAAAAGTGGATTTTATAAAATTATATTATCTCATCAAAAATGCTCCGTTCACACGCAATGCATAAACCGAATTGATCCCAGAAGTGGGTAGGTATAGCGAGGGACCAGAAATCAGGCACTTGGGACGGAAGGGGAGATTGCTCTCGCATCGCCTCTCCCCGCCATGTCGGTCCTGGAAACCTCAGATCGACGAATGACAACCGAAAATAAAACACTCCTTTCGTCGTTCACGTGACGGCGGAACGAATGTGCGGGTCTCTCTGCCAATAGCGTGTCAAAAATTACCCCTCAAGTGCCTTGTTTCTGGTTCCTTACTATAAGAAAGATAATGTAGCGGAGTAGCGAAAAGAAGTGAGGATGATTGTTTGTATACGAGGAGAGACAAATATAGAGGAGAAATAAATCTCGTGCGGCTTGTAAGCCGCAAGTTACCCAGGCCTAGGCCTGATGTAAGCTACTTTCATGTGTTGTGCGATTAACTGTTAAATCATTTTATGAGTCAAATTGACTCACAACTATAAAAATAGGTAGACCACATTCGATAATGCGAAATGAAGGGGTCTGCGGGGTAGAGGAATCAACATTTACATATATTTCATTACGTAACTAAAAACCAACATATGTTTTTAAAAAATAATATTTAAGTTTTATATATATATAGTAATCAAATTTTTAATGAGTCAAATTGGCTGAGTCCGTAAATCTAGTGTTAATACTTTACACAAGGAAAAGGGTTTACTTACACTATATCGAATTGAATCACAAAATCAAAATATTTAATCCGCTGGCGGGGAGAAATAATTTAACGCGTCAACCAAATTCACCTGCAAGTTATCAAACGACTGTTATCTTGATCCTGTTCAGCGCAATTCGGAGCATGGACATTCGGACCGCCCCACGGTTTCGCCAGAATCATTCGTTGGAACGTGGAGAAATCGCCGGAGCGATTACCCAGCGGTGACATCGAGGCAGTATTCTCGATAATGGACAGCGAATTCACACGGTCGATGTGGAACTACCCCTTTAGGTTAACGTACAGGCTAATCCTTCGAGAGAAGGAGCTGCACTTCAACATTGGCGTGTACAATCCCAGCAAGGACCATACGTTTAGCTTTAACTTGCTGTTGCACACTTACTTCAAGGTGCCCGATGTCAGGAGGTGCCAAATTACGGGACTGCATGGATGCACGTTCATCGATAAGGTAGACGATGCATATTATTAAAGAATTCACTTACGTTTTGCAAGTTGTGTTGTCCTAAGAACAATTTTTTTGGGTAAATCATATGATTTGAGTTGTGAATTAATGCTGATTAACCCTTTGACTACGGTAGACTTTGAGACGCACCGGTCCGACCACACGGGTAGAAATTCATTTACAATGTCCGCCGAGAACGGAAAACTTTTGGTTAGAGATGCGTTTTTGTAAAAAAATTTCAATAATCATAAATAAATTATAGATAATTGTAGATAAATTATTCAGAGCGCTTATATGCTCCCTCCATGTCAAAAATCAAACTGTATTGAGCGCTTATATGCGCCCTCCGTGTCAGAAAACTAAACTGTGTTGAGCGCTTATATGCGCTCTCCGTGTCACAGAAGCAAAATTTCTGAGCGCGGTTAATGGATATTATCACCATCAGAAAGTTGCTGAGGTGTAGATGCTAAACTGTAGGTAATGTTGTCAATAATGGACAGTCATTTCAGTAAAATATATAGTGTATATACTGATATTTATTTGTAATATTCATTCTTATTGTCGTGATGGCGCGCATCACGTTCTTACGTTACCAGCTACTGGAGAAAGTTTTGTTTTAAGACATCGGTCATGAATTTGTCAATAGCTTTGCTAAAAATATAATGTCGGCTATTTGAAGAATTTAATTGTTTGTATAGTATTATTTGCTCGTATATATTATTTTCTCATTATCATAGATATTTTGATTCACCCAGGCTGAAAATATAATGTTAAAGATTTCATTCAACGATTTACACCAAAGATTCCTTCTTATTTCACTGGAATTACTTAAAATTCATAAACAATAATATCACGACACTTTGTAATATCTTCAGAATTAAAAGACTACTTTAAATTAAGTAAAGCGCTATCGCATATGGAATTACTTCGACCTTTAATACTATCTTTTTGAAGTAAACGAGGAGAATCATCATGAATTTCAGAAATTTTCCAAAGAAATTGAGAATCACTCATTTTTTCTGTTTTCATAGATCAAGTGTGAAATGCTATTAATCCATATACAACACCATTAACTAAACGAAATCTTTAAAAATATATGCACCTCACCTAATTTTATTAATGACAAAATTTATTTTTCATACACATCATTTTCTCCATGTAAAATGCTTTCCATACCGAAATATTATGTTGGGACACATCCTCTTCATTACGCGAGGTATTATTACGTGCGCTAACAAATTCAGTGTTTTTTAGACGATGTTAACACTATTCCTACCACGACCGGTCAAATGGCCGTTTTTAAAATTTCGATTAGAATTTTCTATATAACGTAATTGAATCGCCTTTAAACTTCACGACTTTTCCTCAAATATACGTATAATACATTCACATTATAATACATTTTTCAATATTCACTTCTTTTTTTACTGTTCATTTTCTGGGAAAAAATTATCATTTGACAAATTCACCGGTTACGGTAGGAAAAGGTATACGTGAAGTGTCGGTAGGTAATAGTGTTAAAGCTTTATCTACAAACTAACTGTATAACATCATGAATAGAAATATTTTTCATTAGTTTTTATCACTCTTCCCATCTTTTCGTTAAATTGCAAAATTTCTCAGTACAGCCTGAGATACCTGGCTGAATTTCTATTCCGAATAATTTAAACGAGCGAAATCAAATTACGTCAAGCCAGAAAAATTATTAGACCCATTAACACGTTGAATGCCATGGGGGTCACCGGTGACCGGCGCTACTGAATTCAATGAAATTTCATGTGACTTTTAAATTGTAATATTTATGAATTTTCTAATACACTAAGTATTTCAATATTGGCGTTCAAAACGTTAAGTCATGCTGGCTATATATCTATTTGTGTCTTTAAAATTTCTGCTTTGTAAAGATGTGATTTTAATCGAAAAACATTCACTTCAATAGGAACGATGAAACTAGCGAAATACCGTGGCGTTCAACGTGTTAAAGGGCGAAAAGTTGGATTATGGTGCTCTCGGGCAAAGAGACACTGTCTCACAAAAAAGCTATCTGCCATCCGTATATTAAATATTGGAATATTGTTATACAACATTGTTAAGAAATATTGTAACTTGTAAATCCCAAATGTTAACGGTCACTACTTTGAAATTCTGCAAACCACGCGAAAATATTCAATTTTAAACCGAAGTTAGAATCGATGAAATGTAAAAGCACCAAACTTATTTCCACTCCTAATAGCATATTTGGAATCGCAGAACAATAGCACCATCATTAACGAAGTATCTTGTTCTTCGTTGACAGACAAGGGACAACCAAATCTTCCAAGAGGGTCGCGACGTGGTGACGGTAGGTGAATGGACCGACAGGATCTACCAGAACACACAGCCGGAACACATTATCACGAACGTAGTTTCCGGCAGGAAGATGCGTGTTCAGAAGTACAACTTCCCCGACACGGTGGTATGGAATCCCTGGCTGGAGAAGGCCCGCGATATACCGGACTTCGGCGATGATGAATTTCCGAATATGATATGCGTCGAAAGTGGACACGTTAGTAGTCCAGTGATACTACTTCCTGGGACAGCTTTCGAAGCCAGTCAGATTCTGCAGGTAAGTACTTTATTTGTTTTTTAAGATTCCCATTACTTTTGTTAGTCAAACTTGTCTCTTTATGATAAGACTGTAATGTTCAACTGCTTTGCAATCGGAAATGAAAGTTGAAACTATCATTTAATGCTTTCGCTGCAACACAGTGCAGAAAAGGTAACCGCTTGATGGCATACAAATATCAGAGGGTGACAACAAGATAAAAACTTTGTTAGGTCCTGTATTCATAGTTTAAACGGGCTGGATGAGACCTGGATAGTTAATACTAGGTCTATCGAGATAGTTGAAATATCAAAATATTTGGGTTTTAATATTGTTTTTAAATTGCTGGAATTTTTAATGCTATTTCGTAACTTCGTAAATTCAGTGGGGAAATGTAATATATCAACGAGGAAGCTAGACAACTGTAAATATGTATTTTCGCAGTGACTCTTAAAATCATATTTGCTCTAGTTTAACGAGCAATCATGTTTATGTTTCAATAAATAAGTATCTCTCATCATCATATTATAAGAATTAACAACTAATAATAATAATAATTGTAAATGAATCTATCGATGACGTACAACTTTGTTAAGAAAATCTTTATTTTCTACAATAATTTTACTTTGAATAATGTATGAATAATTACTCTAAAGTATTTAACCACTATCGTTTTGCAGTCCGATTAATTTTTTCTATTTGTTCTTCGTTAATTCAAACAAAATTAGTACTTCCCTCTACCGTTAAATATTTTTCCTTCTTTGACAATAACAGGAAGGTTAGCATTGCAAGATACTTCGAATAAATATATAAAATTGTTATCAAATCTCAAAATCAGAATTTATTTAACAAGAAATTAACTTTGACAAAAAATCACAACGATTGTAGATCGACATCAAAATTGCGTTACACCTTAATCTTTTAACAGAAAGGCATTACAATTTACATTTTTGTCAGTACACCTATCCCGCGATTTACACGGTACGTTATTTACACGAATTTTGAAATAAGGGATTTTTAAAAAAATTTGCTGTTAGTTATTTCTATTTAACCCTTTGAGGACTAACAACGCATATATGTGATCTGAGAAATAATTTAATTATGGTTTATCGCTGCTTGTATACACAGTTAGAGTTAAAAAAATGAAATACAACCGTTGAAATATGATTAAATAAATAGTAATTTATAATGTGTATACATTCACAGCCTAACTTGTTGATAAAAAGGTGGTTTTAGATCGCAAAATAAGTGGTTATGTCTTAGTATTCACAAATGTCTACGTCCGCAAGGGGTTAACGTTGAAATAGATGACTGAATTATACACCTCTTAGTTTGTTTTCGATTTACGCAGTTTTTCGTATCCACAATTTCGATTTACACGATTTTCTAAAGAACCTATCTTCCGTGTAAATCGAGGGATAGGTGTATATGGAAATCAGTTCCACGCATTATGTTCATAATGGTATACTATACCGTAATCTACATATCCTAAAATTGTTACTTTAAGTGAAAAAAAACGAGTAAAAACTTTACGGAACATTGGTACGGCTTATTCTTACTAGAAAAGCAACTTTCAGACAGGTGCACCGTAGAGAATCAAAGATCATTCCTGTAACAATGATAGGTTAACAGGTTATCATTAAAAGATAGACTTTCTACTGTCATTAGACTAAATATATGCACTTTGGACTAGCAGGAAATGAAAATGAAGCAATCCGAGCTATTATTAACTTAAAAAGAAGTGAAAAAAATGATTCGGTAAATTGGTACTGTGTCAAAAGTATGCTAATTAACATCTCCCTAGGCTGACATCGGCCTAATTTACAATTAAAGTTTTCCTTTCCTTTTACTTAAGTTGCAAAGCAACGCGTTACTTGTTCATTTTCCTTGCAGTACCACTTTCTCTCCATTGACTTTTATCAAAATTAATGACGTTCGATATTCCTTTGTAGGAACGAAGTTTCTAATGGAATGGCAGAAAGCTCTATCGAAAAAAGTTGTAATGAGATAATGTGCGTTCTAAATTGATACGAAGTAGTACTTTCGGAATATTAGATTTGAAAAACATTTTTCGGGTGAAATCTATTTTGCGGATATACGAAAGTGAATATACTGATTTGAATAATTTTCGAAATTTGAGTTCCGAAATAGATGTTATTTATTTGTTCTTAGCTCTTTGTCGTTCCAACAGTTTTACCAATTTATCGCCACCCAAGAGAAGCTAATTTCGTGAAGTTCTCTATCGTTAGTTAGTTGTTACTTTATCCGACTGATTTTTAATTAACGATAACGAAAATAATAAAAATTAATGAATACCTCGGCATTGGATGTCACGAAGATTTTCGGTGATCGACGTTGCTAAAGTTACTTCTGTTTCTTATACTATTCTAATAATAATATTAACATTCCCAAAATGCTGAAGTTAAAAAATTATTTGGATTATAATACTATCACATTCTTAAATACAAATGAGACAAGTACTGATTGAAAATTCAACACCTTTCATCACTAGCACTTCTGTAATAATACTTTTTAAACGATCAAAATTTTATTGAAATTACATGCTAAAAGAAACAAAATTTATTTGTCGTTCAGGGTATTAATATGTTTCTATATTAATACTGTTACAGTTTGCGCTTCCGAATGAAATATACTTGAATGTTTTACTTTACTTTTATCCAGTGAGTTAAAAACGGACAGAACGTATTAACAGATTATTGATAGATTAAAAACAAGTAAACAAATATACGAAGGAGCATTGCAAGTAAACGTCAAATCGATTATTTTTTATTCCCCCCCCCCCCACACAAATACGTACTCCTGAAATTTCGTTGTTTGTGAACATTCACTTTCACAGTTTATTTATTAGTATCCGCTTACTGCTTCTTTATTCAATTCTGTCCTACAAAAACATCATTGTGTCTTGATGTCCTCAGCCAGCACATATATTCTTCAACCTGTAGTATCTGAAGTACCAAAAGCGGTCCATTCGCGTAAACAGTTGTTAATTATACAAAAAAGATTCGCAGGAATCGGTTGGCATTTCGAATCTAATTTTCTACATTCATTCAGAAATATATAGAGAAATGATTTCCCTCGATAGTCTCAGTGGAGCGGGTAAGCTTAGAATTCGAAGGCAGTGCCCAGTTACGCGGTACAAGTTCATTATGCGCTGGGTTTATTTTCTGTTTTAGCGCTCTTTTGCCGCGGAGTTGCGAAAACATGAATATTCTCCTGGCTTAATGCGAGCGCTGGGAAACTCGAGCGGGTGCACATAACAGATCTGATCGATAAAGAGTACCATAATGTGTGCTCCTAAAGATGAAAGTTACACATTATACCGTTGTTTACGTTCAGGCGCCATTCTGTAAATATTACTTGCGAAATTGTTTCACCCTCTGAAAGGATTGACGTTTCGAGACTGACAACTAATAAGGCATAGTTGCGTGAATATTGCCTACTTTTAGGATACGATGATATATGATACCATGATATGATACCATTATTACTGCATGCAATATTTTCAAATATAATAATAGCGGCGTGTCGTCAAGTTGCAGTTGTAATTTGAAAAAAGTAGGTTTCTTGGTTCTACAGAATGAGAATGCTATTGCACTTGATTAAAGTAATGTTATTCTCCATACTAAATCATGATTCTCTTGAATTTTACTTTATGTTCTCTTTCGTGACTGTATGTGTCATGGTTCATAATTAAACTGTTGAAATAAATAACTGTTATTTTCTTTCTGACGTATCGTATACTGTAAAATCAAAATAACGAGATAAAAATTAATTAATGAGGCAGCAACGGTATTTTCTTTCGGAATTCCCAATTCTTTATTTGGTGTATAATATAACAATTGCTAATTACCGCTCTTTCTATCGGAAAATTGGTGTGTATTTGTTTATTGTAATGATAACAAAGACTATTTACACGGAACATAAAGATTTAACACATGACGTGACAAATAACAAAAAGTAAATAGTGTAAGAAGTGATGTAAAAGTATTGTTTTTGGGGACGCATATCTGGTCCCTTTATCAATTTTCCGAGCTGCTGTTGAATACCGACTCATCTTAAATATTTTTGTAAGAGATATTCCGGAGTGACTCTGATCTCAAAAAAGACGCACTGCTTATTTTCAGTCATTTATTGCTTTTCCTAAATATTTCAAAATTATCAAGAGACGTCATAGAAATAACATCCGTCTTTTCGGAATCACAAGGGTCAGAATTCCCTAACCTCCCACCACACTAATTTAGAGTCCTTAAAAGGGAGGCCTAAAGATCGTAGACGAGCCAGTTTTTAGTTTGCAATTCTATTACGGAGTCATACCGTCGGCCTGCGTCTCTTATTTCGTTTGCATCTGAAAAATCTTCGATTCTTTTCCTTATAATACAATTTTTGGACCCGTATCACGGAAACATCATTTTAAATTTGGTGTCAGAAGTGGAATTCCAACACTACCCTTCCTCCGTCGACATTGGTAAGGAGGAGGATGTTGGGCCCGTGATCAAATATTATTGATTCTGGCTGGGCTTCGTGAGTGGTTACCAAAAATACAGACCTTGCATTGGTTTTGCCAAAACCCAGCGAAGGCCCAGGCAGAGAGGGACCTTCGGTTCCAAGACTGATATAGCCCCGAGAAGATGCTAGATTTATGACCGATCTCATAATAGCAGCTCGTTTAACTAATTATTCATGAAATATAGGCTATAATTTTATAAAATCTTGGTGCTTCTAAATATGACACGTAATGAGCAAATCTTGCGATATATTGCATAATAAAAGACAAAAAACTCCCACTTTAAATCAAACAATCCTAATTTATCCTCGGTCGATACGCTTTGTAAAATTAAATAATAAATGCACAAATTTCTTGAAAATTGTAGTATGTCGTCCTTATCATAAGCTGGACCCCTGTATCTTTCACCCATTTAGCATGTGAACGTTCTGTTAGAGATACTTTCACGGAATCTTAATTATCCCCCGGGTCAAAAACCCTTGTAACGTAACTATTACACACTCCAACATAATACTGTGATAAATTGACAGTTTGACTGCGAAAAATCTATACATATACTCCTTCTATTTTATTTCTACGTACGAAAAGCGTAAATATACATTCTCAATAAAATTCAATCAATTCAGCATATATCTTTTGTAAGTGGTATTCCATCCGAGGAACTGTAATACGTTCCAACGCGTTTGAAATTGTAATTACCTCATTTTGACGATTCATTATATAGGGTCCTATTCTGATTTAATCTTAGACGAGCAACCAAAGACTATTGGTACTCGTCTTCGAAGAAACGGAACAGGTTCCCTTAGAACTAATTAACAAAACCGTAGCCTAGAAACTTAACTGAACGCGCGAAATTAAAACAAATGATTAACTTTATTAACTAAATAGAAATACAATACTCTTAACAATACTAAAATAACTCTAACTCTCTCCACTCACGCTATAACTCTCACTCTCTTAATCTCCACTCTGTATAACTCTGTATTCTCAACCCAACTCGACTCCACTAACTGACTCTTCCAAAAATCCACGCTCGCATCCACCCTCGATACTCTTTCTCACAGCATGCATTCTTCGTCTTTCTCACAGCATGCGTTCTCTGTTTCACTCACTCATTTCCTCTTTATCTATAGACTAAACATTCATGCTAGCCCTGACATCCGTCGCCTTCCAAATCACGTACTCTAAACATTCACTCTCGCTTATATACAAACCATCCACACTTACTTATTCCAAAATTAATATTATTTACGTGTAGAAAAATTCCGTTCCTACAATTAGTATTAACTTCTGCTGAATTCATTTGTCCAAGTCTCAGTATTTCACCCAAAGAAGTTCAAACGTAAGGTGCAAGAGCAAACGAGCGTCTATCAATCCTACGACACTTATGTTTCAGGTGATGTGAGTAGAGGGTGGACCGAGTTCGCATGTAACAACCGGAAGTGGTAGCAGTCCGTTACTTCCGGTCTCCTCTTCATCGGGAACCGTTTGGCCGACCGGTGCCGGATGGCTTTACATGCCACCGCCACCTCCACCGCCGCCACCTCCGCCACCACCGCCGCCGCCAGCATCTTCGACGCATCCGTCGCATCTCCACGCACACTGCATCACTCAGACTTGCACTATATGCTCTCTCAATCTCTAAATACCGACACTTTGGTACTCGGAGGAGTCGAAAGGACTGACACTTGCCGTTTCGTCAGCAACTCGTCGGTTACATGCACTTGATGATATACCGTCAGATTTGGTAACGAGAGTCCTATTAATTATTGAGAATTACGTTCTGCTGATGTTATCACCAGGGTGCAGCCATTGGTGATTGTTCTTAATGATTTTGCAATTTCACGTCGATAATTGATTCGCGTGGTAGATAGGTTTAGGAAGTAATTAACTGCTCAAATCGCGTCTTTTCAGCGTCCCTGTAATCTTTTCTTTAACTTGGAGATTTCGTTATTTAGACCTTCATGGGGCCGCTCAAGGGTCTTGTTTTTGACACGTTGAATACCGGCTGTATTTCACACGGTTCGCCATGTTTATTGAAATGAAACGTTGTTTATTAAAATCACATTTTTATAGGGTAGAAACATTCAAAGTAAAAAATATACGATTAAAAGTAATGACATATTTGGAAGTACTTTACTACTTATTTTACACTAGTATTTCAACATCGAATAGTATCGAAGATTCATAAATATTAGTGTTCAAGTGACACAAGAGATCTCTCTGAATTTAAACAAAGCCAGTCACCGATGAACACCACGTTCTTCAACGTGTTAATAATTCAATGCACAGAAACATTGCAGCATCAAGATCGAGCGATACGTTGCTGCTGCACAGAAGATAAATTAAAATTCTGATGCCTTTCAGTCTGAATGATTTATAACGTGAACAGTTCGCTATTAATTGTGCGTATAAATTGAAAAGAGGTAGAAGGTTAATTAGTTGCTTTTTACAGAAATATTCGTCGGAATGAATACATTTTCTTGTTTGATTTTAATAGTTCGTACTTTATCAGTTATTTATCGAATATTCATTTATTCAATTATCACATTTTAACGCCCCCCCCCCCCCCCAAACAGTCTGTGTGTAATACTCTGTGCAGGAAATGCAAAAAAACACTATTCTTCGTTTTACCCATTAAATAAAAATATTTGTATATTAACAAATACGACTGTTATAATTCTAAAGGAAATTAGTTAAAATAAAATACGAAATTTAAATCAACGAAATTAACATTACCGTTTATAAATAGTGCTAACTACTATTCTTTTAAACTTTTAAATCACAGCGTACACACAGATTAAATGTTTTTTGAACGAAGATCTATCATTGTTCCTGTTATTACAAATTGGAATTATTTCTATTTATATCTTTAAATCTATTGTTTCTTGTCTTAAATATTTTTGCACAATATAAAGCTGCATTAAATTTATTTGCCTGAAAACGTTACATACTATTAGAATGAACAGATTTATGAATTTTATTTTGCTAAAAGGTTTGTTTTATTACAGCTGGCAGAAACCTCAGTTGCAATTAAGCAAACTTCATAACGTATTCCCACATTCCGAAGTTTCGTTTCTTAGTTAAATTTTTAAGGAAAGTACGCGTGTCTCTTCGACTTGCCGCAATTCGACTTCCGATATTTTTTCTCGAACGGCAAGAAAATTTGATATATTAATATGTGATAAAGTATTTTCCCGTAGATGTTTTTTCAATTGACGCATACGCACATCATTATTGGTATTATTGCATGATTCAAGTAATTATTCGTGAAAATCATGTTTTAAAAATCGCCAGACGAAACGTAAGTTTCGCAGTACTGATTCTGTACGAAACAGACTCAATCTTTCATACTCGTTCAAACTTAATATGACGAGGCATCCGCAAAATGTAAATCGCATTTGGAAAAGAGGCAATATTTAATCGACACTTTTTTTATCTAACTAAAACTACCCCCTTTCTTTAAGTATCATCACTTTGACATTATGTTGCCTACAACCCCTTTTCTTTAAATATAAAGTGATGATATAATTTTAACTGTGTTTTTTCACTTTTATTTTAAAAATTATAAAAATCTGTATAGATACAAAAATATAAGGAATTTTTATCTCAAAGGATGTTAATAATTTTCTCAGGTTTGTCTACACTGCCGATCAAAAAAAGTTCATATCATTTGAAATTATTTTTGGCTCTTTATATTTGCTTAATTTATGATCTTCGTTTCTTCTTAAGCATACAATAGATGCTTTTTCAGATAGTAGATATTGACGAGTATATTAAGTAAAAGAAATATGCTCAGTGTTTACGCTAACGTCATATATATACAAACACTGTCTACTATTGAATACATTGGTAAATAATTAATAGGTAATGCGAGCAACGCGGAAAAGATTAAATCTCCGAAACTCAATTTCAGCAATGCTTCTTTAAAGCATCCATCTGTTCCCGAAATAACGTAGTCTGGTTATAATCGTGCGTTCATTTGCTATATCAAAGTGAGTTTCAGCCTGATTCTTTTACCTGTTTTTCGTTTCTTTACTTTACTTAACCCTTCAACTATGCCTTTTAGTCTGAGGTGCTTTCCTCAGAGCTCTAAGCCGGTACTATTCTTCGGTACTCATCTAACAAGGGAACTACGGGGTCTGCGACACTCCCATTTTCATAAAAGTTTGCATAAATATTTATTACACCTATCTTAGAAGATAGCTGTAATTCTATCTTAGAAGATAGCTGTAATTCGTCCGTGCCCGCTTTCAACTTCCCCTCCCCCCTTTTTTATCGAAACCGCCCTTCGTATACGTGCTTATAAGTGGAAAGCAATAAAAGATATCTAAAAATGGTTGAAATACAAGTTATACCGTTTCTTGAGATTTATAAAGCTGTGTGCAAATTTTTTAAAAGAATCATAGTTTTTGGAAAATTGAAGCCCTCCTCTTTGAAGAACTTTGTTTTTTTTAATCAATAAAAGCGGGTATTTATCACGAATTTAATGATGTATTAGAGTATACAATTGTTTTAACTATTCGGTGGCATTGGAAACAGCACTTCTTTTCCATCAGGAACAAGGTTTTGCAAAACATGTGGGCGATGTCAACTGCATGAATCTAGCAAGAGAACGCTTCTGGCTCCCACGTTTGTTAAAAATATTTCAGTAAACGAAGTTTTGAAGTGCTCGGAAGTTAATTTGCCAGATTTCGAAGCAGAAACGTGAACATTTATAGCACTGAATAATTTTTCTTTTACTCTTGGTCCGAATTGTCGGTTGAAATTGCAGTAAGTTGTATGGTACAGCTATGAGTGGTTGCTGACATCGACTGTATGACAGCTCCAACGGGTTTTCATCCCTTTGCAGCTAATATTCGGTCAGAACGAAGTTCTAAATTAAAACCACATTCGTCTGAATTAAATACACTTTCTGCGCCATAACTGTTAATATTCGGTCTCACAATTTTGATCAAATTATCGATAACTGTATCTATTTCTTGAGATTTTGCACGTTCTCGATAAGTTATAAATTTTATTACTTTATGCGAAACTATACCATGCAGTTTTTTAAATTAAAATGTCCACCATTACCCTTCGAAAATTATATTGTACTACTTTAACAGGTTTCCGTTAACCTAATGTACTTTTCCAAAATTCTCCCGCTTTCTTCTTATATTCCAAATCGACATCATCTTCTTTTACCTTTGGAATGCAAACGTCTTTTTCTTCTACAGCGTCACCGTCAGTATCCGTAGCATTAAATGCTGTACCACCAGCTTCTGCTTCTACCGGTCTTGACTCTTCAAAGTCTAAAGTTTCATCGTTTTTAGCAAAAAACGGTCGATCTTCAATTATTCTTGTTATGATGTCATGTGGTACTTCGCATAATGTAACTTCTTTATAATTGACTGGATACAGTGCAAACTGCATAAAATGAGATGTAGTCAGCAGTAAATTAATTACATTTACAGAATTAATATAAACCATTTTGCTACAGAGCACGACTCGAGAGGAACTTACTGTCACACGCTTTCTCGATACTAGCAAACAATAACTGCGTACGGTCTGCTCCACTCCATGTATATAACGTACGGTGAACGCACCTCAGTACAACCTGTTATACTAGTATAAGAAACTATCGTCAAGTGCACACATCGTTGCATGTTTTGAACGCGTTTAAAAATAATATGTCTATCTTTTAAAAAAATATATAAATGTAAACGACATGTAAAGGAAATGGCAAAATGGCTCTTACCAACGGTCTTGTTAACGTCGCAAGTATAAGCCGAATTAACAGTCAAAACAGTAAGAACACAAAACTTAAATTGATAACACCGACGGAGTAATCAGACCAATTGTGTACTCTAATACATCATTGATTTCGTAATAAATAGATGCTTTTATTGAGTAACAAAATTTTTTTTTTCATAAAGGAGGGGTGGCAGGGGCTGAAGGTACGGTTCAATTCTTTAAAGAGAATGTTTTTTTCAAAAAAACTTACCCGCAGCTTATAGGTCTCAAGAAACGTTATAACTTTGATTTCAACCATTTTTGGATATCTTTTGTTGTTTACGACTTATAAGCACGTATATAGAAAGGGCAGTTCGCATAAAATGGCTGATGTCCCCCTCAAAGTTAAAAATGGGCACAAACATATTACAATCTTCTAAGATAGATCTAATAAATATTTCTGCACAGTTTCATAAAAATCGGAGTGTATCAGTCTCCGATGTTTCCTTGTCAAGGACGTGAAGAAAAACGACGAGAGATAAGAGTAGTTCTAAAACAACGTAAATATTACAGTTGTCAATTCAAACTGTTTTAGGTTCTTTAACATACAGAAATTTGTGAAATAAATCCTAGAGAAAATTTCAATTCTTTCTTGCTCTTCATATGCAACTCGTGTTACATAATATACGCAATTCTTTCTAAAACTTTGCCATGCCTAAACAACGAATTATTGCAATATACTGGTGATACAGCTGCCATATATTTTTTCGCACCATTCGGCATCAAATAATTCTCGTGTTGTACGTACTTCCGATCTTATCGACCGTTAATCATCGATAAGATAATTACTTTCAAGAAATTAGCAAGAGATATAGTGGCTGAACTTTTATATGACAAAGTTGACTGTTTTATAATGCATCTAGTTAATATGACATGAAATCACCTTTTTGATAAATTGCGATATATAATCAATTGCTTTAATTATGTTAATTGATCTCTTTCTTTATGCACTGAATTCGTATCACCTCGCATTAAAAACAAATTTATTTAGATATTTTGAAAAAGAAAGTAATAAATACTTATATAAAAGTTAATGTTTCTGCTCTTGTAAAGATTTTCATAATCTACAAAATAAAAGTGAAAAATACGATCTTTTTTGTTTCTCAACATTTTCTTCGAGGAATACAATAGAAAATTATTACCACGTGCAAAAATTCTAAACATTTGATCGAAAAAGTTCTTTTTAACTTTGCAATGGTATGACGGTAGCATAAGACGAATTATTATCTGTTAAACTTTCACCATTGCAGATGAAAGACATACTTGTCTTTCGATTTTAGTTCCTCCAAAAACATACAGAGCTTTTTCAAACTCGACGTCGAACATTTCCCGGATGTTCCTCGCTAGCATGATGTTTATTCTATAATATTTTATCCGCCTAGAAAAATATATCCATCTCGTGGAAACCTTTATAAATTTATTGTCTAAGGGACCGCGCGGATTACAGTTTCTTCGAAATTAACTTTTTGTGCTCCTATGTCCAAGTATACATTCCACACTTTGCTGCTGCACCAACAGTTCTCTCAAATTACTTCATACTTCACAAGTTCGCAGTAATTTTATATTTCAAATGAATAATAGTTTAACGCCTGTAAATTTGAAATCAAATGAAAACGAAGAGAATTCTACAAAATTAATTGCAATAAACTTATAAGAACATAATAGACAAATAGATCACAAAGGGTTGATACAGATTATGATGAAAAAAAAAGATTTTTCTAAATATACACTTCGAAAGAGAATAAAAATTACAGAATATAATTGCCCAGTTTTCAAAGGACGTTGGCAAACGTCTCTGGAAAATTGAGAACATTCCATTGCAAGTATAAATAATGAAGTTACGTATACTTTCTAATTTACGACAGTCTTGCGTATAGTGTAATATTGAGAATTGAAGAAGTACTTCGAGACAACAATTACAAATCTGTTTTTACTATGTTCAGCTATCGTTATGCAGCTCTCCTACGAACAATACAGATATGGTGCTAATGTTACAAATATAACGTTTTAATGATAAGTGACTATGATAGTTAAGCTCAATCGGCATTTCTTCACCGATGCTGTACTTTCGGTATAAGAATGGAATGAAATAATGCCTCACACCCCACCTCATCCCCTTCCATTTTCCGTCAAATTTCTGAATTCAAATATGTGTCCTTCACGATTCAGCGTGCAAAAAAATACAAACAACAGTAACGCTACATCATCGAAATAAGTGTAAACAAATATTTATATCGTATGATATTAATTACAAATTACTTAGTGAAGATGAAAGAAAAGAAAACAATTTCATGTGCGTGCGAAATTTGTAAAGATATTATCATGTCGATGTTATATTCCCTAATTATCCTTGTAGCGACAGGAAACGATTTTAGAAAATATTTACACTTTGCCGCCCAGTCTTTAATATTCGAATCGTTGTTAAGAATTATAATGTATACGAGATATCTTAGTAATCTAATTGTACTATTTACAATTGACTTTTCGGAGATAGCTATTCCGTGGAAGTATGTGATGAATGTGGGACTCGATTTTTATAAGTGATAGTTCAAACTTCAAAATAAAATTTTTTAATCGAATTCTTTAACTCACATTGCATTTTTCGTGGTATGCATTTATTTGAAAATAGAAGTAGAACAAAAGTTTATTTTCATCAATTTACTTTCTTTTTTTATAAAAAATATTTGTGTATGAACATAATACATAATGTTCAAAAAAATGTATAAAGGGGAATAATTTCTAAGTCTAAAATAAAAGTAAATACGATGATACATGCATAGAAAAATGTTTATTTTAAGTACGAAACATTTTTTGATTTAACTGTGATTAAAAATTTGTTTAATATTTTCAATAAGCGCACAATCTACGATTGACGGTTACAGCCTAAAGACTTTACACATTTTCCTTCAAACAGAAAATTATAAAATTTGCAATTAGAAAAAGTTACTAATAAACACGTAAAGCATAAGAAAAATAAAAGTTTGCAAATAAATTCCTAAGATATTTCGTGCAAATAAGATTACCTTCGGATTTTTAGTCAAGGCTTTTAAAGGTCCGAGAGACTCGGTATATGGCGGATTATTAGATAAAGTTCGAAATATGTAATGAATACTAAATTGATGAACTGAGCCTTGAGTGGAAAACCGGATATGAATGTATCTTTTCTACATAGATATGTAAACGATACACATACGACGTTTCGCTGGTTATAACTTTTTCCTTAGATGCGTCTAATATAAGTGAATAAGTTTACTGGTGCTCAATTAGAACTATGTCTGGGAAAGTGGTTGAAGTCTGATTATAACTTTCAATTTTCGTAACCGGAAATTATGACCTTTCAGTGAAGGCACTATGAGAACATATGAGTTGATTACTGAATTCCTTTTTTGTGCAAATTAATTTTTCTTATGTGCTTAAAATTTCTGAATTCATAGGACGTCGTTCTCCTATTTCTTTAATTCAATTGCTTGTTTACCGAGAATAGTACTTACATTAAAAATGTAAGAGAAAAAAAAGACACTGAAGATAAAAAAAAATTATATTTCAGATGTTCTTATCGGTATCAAATACTTTTTATTCAAATATTAATTATAAACTTTTGGAGGAGTATTGAGAGAATTGTAATGAAAATTTCGATCAATTTCCCATTCGAAATAAGAGCATATTTTCAACGTTGCAGTGCCATTTTATCTGCATACAAATTTTGACCATATTGAGACCATCGAGACTTTTTCGATGAAAGTTTCGATCGAAACGTACGTTTCAACAACGAAAATATAACAGTCCTGTTGACTGCCTTTTAACTTGAACTTTTCTGTTTTTACGGAACACTTTTGTTGTAATGTTCCTATTTAATTCATTTTACGATAATGATGCATTTACGAGGACTATTAGCGGTCACGTAAAAACTATACACCTTATTTTAGTCGAATAAGATTTATACTCTTCGAGACAATTAGTTACAATATAATTTCGGTAGGCTCACCGGTTAAGGGAGTTCATGTAATTTCACATTCCTAATTTTGGAATCACGATTATGACATTCGAACACTTACGAATAATCATTCGATTTTATTGTCGTATAGGAATCATATTCCCAAAGAAATTCTGAGTTTGTACCAGAGAAAGACTGTAAAAAAAGTAAACTAATGAAAACATTTTTATCTTGGTGTTAGTCTTAACGTAGACGGAAATTTTATAGAAATCATATTACACATTCCATTCAGCAGTTTCTAACGATTCACGCGGTATTATAGCGTTGTTGTATAAATTCATCGAATTAACTTTAACGCGTAATGATATAATTAAATAAATGCTCAATATACAGTGTCGTTCCTTGCATATTAAAAATTCAAAGACAAGGAATTTTACGAATAATAGTGTGAAATCTTTCTGCTTCTAGATGTATTAGGAAGCTGAGATACAGCCTAGCAAAATTAAGATATGATTAACGAGATTATTCGTTTTAAACTAGAAGTAAATTAAATTGTTTTTGTTCATGAGAAAAGTATTTCATAAGGGTTTTGGTCATTAGAGGCTAGACAATATGTTCGTCGTATAATATAATGTACATTCTTATTTCTTCCCTTTCCCATGTTAACATTACGATTTGATCTTTCACTCTACCGACATCTATGATCTTACGACCCCAAATCCTCGATTAACTGAACGTTGTCATTTTGAATATTTATAATGAAAAAGTGACATTCTTTATCACGATTAATCATTATGTTAAAAGTGTATCTCTTTTTGGGAAAGTGCAATAAAAGTATGGGAAATAATTACACATCAAACTTTTCTGTGAGCATACATCCTATATATGTATTGTATTTGCAATAACCGTTAAGTTGAAATAGATATCAATTATGTGATGATAAAGTGTGATTACATAGGGAAATTAAACATTTCTATTTTTTTTTAATATTAAAATTGAACAATTTATTATGTGCCAAACAGAACGACAAAAGTACATGCCTTTCTTATATATTGTAATTTGTTAGATTTACTTACACGACATATTAAATAACTGAAGATTTCAATTTACAAATTGGAAATTAGTACTACAAATACCATTGTATTTAATTAATATCCTTAAATCTAAGTGAACCAGTCAAATGCGCATTTTCTTTGACCATTAAGTTGTAGGTAACGACAGTTTTATACACATTGACTATTACTGTTTTCATGAGCAACATGTAAATAACATGATCATACTGGCTAAGTCCTGCATTGTATCATACACTTGGATGCAGCCTGGAAATATTCTCTAAGAGTGAAAACATTGTGAACTCTTAATGCACTCGCGTTTAAGCATAACTCTCTGGTGCTTTACGATGAGGAATTTCCAAAACATATTAGTTCAGATTTGATGTTCCAGTTAGCACTGAAATTTACTTGCCCAGCCTAAAGAATTATCTCGCAGTCTGCTTACTCTTTTCTTCCGGTTCTTGTTTTTTGAGTTGTTTCTCCCTCATTCTTTCGGCATCACTAGAATAGCACAATAAACCTTACCTCTTAAAAATAATAAGAATTGTATTTCTTTGATGTCAGTGGAATAAATATTTCAGGAAAGCTTCTTTTTATATTACGTAACTCCCACAGACTCATATTTTATTAATATCATAATACGTACGAGCTTAGTATTTTTATGTTTTTGGTACAGGTACTGTACCGAGTATTCATCGAAGGCTAATGCAAAACAATTAAATATGAGTACATCTCCACATTCAATAGAAATTAATTAAGAATTCACTTTAAACATCATTCGTATGTAATTAAACTTTTAATGTAAATGTATATCTTTATTCGATGCTATACTATAAACAGGTAAGTAAAAATTCTTTAAATTCTATTTCTCTAATTTAGTGATCATTTGTTTGTAAGTAATGCAAATTTTGAGAAGAAAATATAAGCAAACAAGTTAGTTTATTTATTTATCCTTACCGTGCTTTGCGTTGTTCTAACGAGAGACCTCTGTTGCTATCTTGTTCCGCAGCTGTCTTTTTTACAGTTTTTTTCATATTTTTGGCTCGTGCTAATTCGCGCTGATTTCCGCCTATAATGTAAGGGAAAATATTTTTAAGTTACTCAAAGATGCTGTAGTGAAAAACAGTCATTTCTTCTTATTTTTAAATAAAAAAACTTGTACTACAAGTTACATTTTGAATAATACCAGAATTTAATTATGCAACACCACAAAAATGTTAAAGATAAATAAAAACATTTAATATTTCTATATTTTATGCATATACAAAAATAAGAATTTATTTATACAGAATTACTTTTCATTCATAATTGTGAAATGAGAATTTCTAAGTAGCTTTAAGTTAATTTCCTTCGAAATTAAAACATGAAATAAATTATAAATAAATATTCCTTTTAATATATGTTGCACACAACATAAAACAGTGCAAGTATTTACCGAATTATGTATTGAAAGTATTACACGTATGTGCGTGCACAGAGCCATTTTGGGAATTTTCTAGAACCACATTTCGATTCACAACATTGTAAATGAAAATTAATATATTAAAATTACAAAAGATATTAATTAACACACTTCCGTCATCAAAAATACAACAAACCCATAATATATGGCAAACAATAACAATAATATTGAATTTTAAAACCGCAGAAAAAGGGAAAATTTGAAGTAATCGTGTAAAGGAAAAAAGTAATTTTGAGGTTTATTGAAGATTGCCTTAAATACGTACATTTTCCTTTGTTTACATTCGAAATTTTGTTACGAACGGTACAGGAACTTCATAAAAGGCCGTCACTTCATACGAAGTTTAGTAAGAAATCATAATTCTGACCCGATTAAAGTTACTGACAAATGGCAGACGCGAATTCTACGCGCTTAAACTTTTTCACATAACATTACAATTGTTTACTGCATTTACTGCAAGATAGCGCTATTTATTTGAGAACTTACGGGTCATTTTTTGAGTTCTTGATCTCCGATAAACAAGTACTTAAAAATTTAGCCCTCAGTAAATGGTGCGAAGAAGCACGGCCGTATAACCTTGTCGACTCCGCGGTTGTAGACTAATTTCTTACTAAACCAAAATAAATCTCTCGCGTCGTCTCTGTCGACATTCATCGACTCCAGCACCATCTGTACATGATTTTCGTATGTTTGTTGGCCGATTCAAAAGGGAACACAAATAGTATGCCGTCATGATTGTCAACGTTATGTACGTTTTCCGCAATTGTTACTACAAAATGCATGTCTATGTACGTATTACAACTAAATTACTTATCTAAATGACGTATAGAATAGAACAACTATAATAATCATATTCAGAAAGTTAATATAATATATTACTGATTCTGTTATCAGGTAGTTTAAAGAAAGTCGATCTGTTAGAAGTTAGGGAAATCGACTTTGAGGTAGTTAGTAAACTGTGTTGAACATTTCGAATTCGAACGTCTATTGAACTATGTGTCAATATAACTTTGTAAAGTATTTACCTTTTATTCCGTCATTCGGAAACTACGTTTTTTAATTCCACCTTACTTCCAAAATAACCTTACTTGGTATAACGTACGGGTTTAGTATTTTAAAATATTATACTTTGAAACTGAACGTATCGTACAATTTTTCAGATCAAAAATAAATCTGCCTAACAGCTATTTTACGCTTCTCCTTTGAACAAAAAACAAACATTAAAGAACTCTCGAGAAACATCAAATAAAAGATTAATACAAACAATCATTTTATGTAATGATACTTTCATTATAAATGATATACCTTTTCGATGTGTGACCATTAATACATTTAACAAAAATTACTTTTTACTTATTAGTATAAAAAAATGAAAATAACGTAAAATTCCTAACTGAATTTCAGGATAAATACGATTAAAAAACGATGTGACAAAAATGGCATTTCTTTTATTCAAATATCATTTTTTATAAATTTTTGAAAACTCATGCGATTTATTATATCTAGAACATTACGGAAAGTTTAATAATTGAAAGGAAAGAATATACATTAATCTGTAAGATTTATTAAAAAATCATTGCGTTTTTTTGCAACCGAATAATGCCAAACTTATAAATGTGTCGTAAAAGTAACTAGTAAATTCACTAGTAAACTTATAATTATCTTTTCGATTTTAAAAACCATTAATTTGATATACATAACGAAAGAGCATAGTGAGTATTAAAAATATTAGGAATTAATATATTCTTTAAAGCAAATAAAAAAGCTTTTTCTGCATTAGAGAGGTATTCGGTGTGTTTAGGAACACGCATTCTTCTATATGTCGATTACTCGAATCGAAACAGATAGTCGCGGAAACCAATTTGTTTTAAAATGTGAATACACGATTAAAGGTTTTGTTAAATTTCAGATAACAAAAGCATTCATTTCGTATCGGTAATACAAGAAAGATTTAGTGAACAAGGTGTAACGTGATGTTAAACAATGAATAGCAGAGAAAGGAAGCGGTAAGTGTTTAAAAATGAAATTTAGAATATCACAAATATCGACGTCCGAAAGTACTCGTAGTACAGTAATCGAAGTAAAATAACATAAATTTATGTATAATTTTTTATTTCCCCTGATTGCAAAATAACTAATTAATTATTACTCACATAATTCATGCTATATTAGGCTAATATATTATTTCTTATTTTTAAATGAAATCTATAAAGAAATATTATACTCCCCTGTATTTGGAATTTTCATGATTTTAATCACGTTGTATGAAATAACATTTTTTATTTTTATTCTTATGAATCGAATATTCTGTTATAGAAATTAATTATTTATGTAAAATCATTGTGTATCATTATAATCATTGTCATAGATCGAAGAAAACGTAAATTTAAAAGAGAGAGCTTAAAGTAACTTATTAATAAAACTTAACAGGGACTATAATTTTTACCACTGTTTTCAAATAAAATACGATTTTTAACCTTAAAACAGAAAAGTTTCTCTTTCATGCGTATTTCAACTTTCACAGAAATATCAATTGCTGTTATTTTATTTTCATTTTAAATTTGTGATTAAGTTCAGGCATTAGCAAATCTTCTTAACAAACATTTTGTAATTTTAATGGGAGGAAAAAAAAGAGCTGAAGTCATATAGGAAAAGATTTCAATAAGGAAACCATAGGAAACAGTAGTTGCTTGTTACAGCATTGGAATACTCATTTCTTGTCGCTGCTATCATTTTGAAAAGAATGATAAGGATACAAATTTGTGTATTAAGTATAGATACTTTGTATTTTAGACTTATACAATAGCGCACATCTGTAGGTCACTTATACAATAATATCCCGAATATTCTAGAAATTTCAAGAATATTACTTTGGTGATAAATGTAATAAATCTCTATTATATAATAATAATGATGATGATAGCAAACAAAATCTTATTAATCATAATAATCTTACTATATAATACATACATCACATTTAAAGAGAAGCAAATCCATGTTTACAATGTAGTAGGCCCTTACAGAATTTTTCTCTCTTTTAATTCATGTGTTTAGATATACAGATCTGTCCTTCTACTGTACACACTACAGAAACGAGTTAAACATTTGCTCACAATATGATTAAACATTTCAATGTCATGCACGACTATTCATAATTTTTCATAGAAATTTTCACATATCATCTATATAAAAGTATGCATCTCTTTCAGAAGCTTTAAGGCACTAATTATAAATATAGTCTTCAAATTAATTGTGATCTTACAAAATGTCGAGCAAATTGCATTTACCATGGCAGAGTTGAAACTTAGGGGAACCAAATGGCATGGCAGATACCGATTAGATCTTTAACTCTTTGCGGTCCTATGCTACGTTTCAGAGAATGATTTAACTGTTCGATTTTACATGGATTAGTAATTATTACAGATAATACACTGGGTGATTGTATTGGGTTGGCAACTAAGTGATTGCAGATTTTGTATAAGAAGGAATTTCCTTAAGCTGATGAGGGTCCCGCAAATCAAGTTTTTTAACATAGCGAAGCCGTTTTAAATTTTTTTGAATGCATGTATGCGATACATTGAGCTTTTCTGCAATCTCAGGTTTTGTACTATGACGATCTGGATCGATAATAGCCTCGATATGACTCTCGTCAACTGTAACTGGACGGTCAGATCGTTGCGCATTTTGGAGTGAAAAATCAGCCGAAAGAAATTTGGCAAACCAATTTTGACACTACCTATCTTTCAAAGCTTCATTCCCATATATGGTACATAACTTCTCGTATACTTGGGATGCGTTACTGCCTTTTCGGAAATACAATACAATATGCCTGAAATGCGCGATTTGTTCTTCCAGTTTCAAAATGGGATAAAAACGAAACTAAAGAACTCATTGATACGATTTTTTTTACTAATGAAAGGTGGAAGTTTCAAACAACAAGAAAACTATAGATTAGGTGCTTTGAACATGTTGACGAAGCAAAAAAAATGCTAAAACCATCTATCGTCAAAATCCGCAATCACTTAGTTGCCAACCCAATAAAATATAAACCAGTATAATTGCAGTAATCAGAAGGCTACTAGTTCTTAAGTTGTCCATGCTCAATATCGAAATCTTCATACGCATCTAAAACTATGGGTCCTCCATGGAAGAATCTTAAGCATCAAAGCCAAAAAATATATAAACGAATTATACCCAACTAACAATAAATGTTGAGCACTGTATACTTTTCACAAATTACTCTACAAACTTTTAAATTAATGACAGGCCATGGTGGCAATGTCAACAGAGTTTCAGATTTTCGAATAGCTAACTCAATTTAAATATCTTCATCAACATCTTTCAGAAATTTCTTTTACCTGATACTGTGTAGATCATAGCGTGGGCGGTCCAAAGCCCATTTCAAATTTGAGATCCTTTACAAAATAACCGTAATATTTAAAGTGGTAAATACAAAAAAGCAACAATAACAGTTTCATGCCAAAAGCATTTCTAAAAATGATGCTGTGAGCATGTATTCTAATAGAGCTCATTGTCCTCGTTGCAACCACAAGCCCTAACAGACTGTTATTTTCACTTGAGTGTCTTTTTTTCTACCTCAAACAATGGTTTCATACAGAAATCAGTTGTTGCTCTGATCTGCTATCTACGTTCTGCATTGAACAATTATAACGATCGTATAACATGTGAAAAGAAACGAATTTCAAAATATTAATATCAGTTAATCGAGAACAAAGTCACGTTGGACCGCAGAGAGTTAATACCAAGGTCAATTTTAGTTTACACCTAATATAGCGAATTTTCATTGAAATTTAAATAAAGTATACGAAAGAACAGCGAATTTCAAAAATTTAATTTTTTATGCTTTTATAATATGTACTATAACAAGAATCTTTTTAATGGCCTAAGACACGACTGATATATCAGAACACCAGTATCGAAATTTAGTAACCCTTTAACAGCGGCATAGCGCAGAAATTAGTTATTGAGTGCATTATCATAATTTTTTAATTAGACGCGAAGTCAGTATCACATTGAATTAGGGAATTGATGTTCAGGGCGTTTCGAAATTATGTGTCATGGCTTGGAGGGGTTGTTCTACACCTCCGATTGGATGGAAATTTGTGAAAAAAACCTGCCGCAAAATTCGCGGAAGGGTAGCTGATTTTTTTGACTGGCTTATCGCATTCCTCTTGTTATGCAGGTAAAATGTCTGAGAGTAACCATGGGTCAGAAACGAGCCGTTCTCTCGCAAATTAACTTTTAATTGGGCCTCCACGATTTAAGTTTCGCTTAGTAAGTGGGACTACTATTTACAAAACGAAACAACGTTATCAATAAATGAAATTGTAAATATTATTGATCAATTACGGAAGTTCAATGAAAATAAACCACCTAAATATAATTCTTTTGATAAATTACACGACAGTAAATTGCAAACGTGGATTGGCTTAATAAAAAACGAATTACAAAACTTATCGATGAGTTCCACTTTTTCAAAACAGTAAAATTGATAATGTTTGGTGGTTTCTTGCTGATGCCGGCTCATCCGAGATGGCTCCGAAATCGGAGGACTATGATGCTGTCCCAAGGACGCATTGTTCCGATAATCAGAGTCGATGCTCTCTCGGGCGTGTATTATTTGTTGAGATCAAGATAATAAATCTCAATTTCGTCGCAGTCACGGTTAATCACTACGACTAGTTTTTAGTAGAGTAAATATATGTTTATTAAAAAATAATAACAAATTGGAGGCAAGAATACTGGGTATAACAATGAGGAATTGGTGAAGCAGTCGTGACGATATGAATAAGAAGTAATTCGCCGGGGTGCGGTTACTCGTATTTATCTGTTCCGTTGCTGAGTGTGTGCGATGTGTAGGTACAAATGTTTTACTATGTGATTGCATAGAACTGTTTGGACTTTTCTATGGAGGGGTGGAAAATGCGTGTAATGTTTGTTTAATTAGTATGTGTATCGAAATGTTTGGAAAGTTCTATGCATGGTTGTATGAATATGCGTATGGTTGTATGCTATTGTACGTGTAGCGCGGTTGTCAAACGTTTCAGCTGAGTTCGATGACCCTGGCTCTGCCAAGAAATATCGATCGAAAACAGCTGATGATGTATGTATGTGTTTGGTGTGATGCATAAATGAAAATGAAAAGAATTTTGTCGGAATCAGATAAATACGGCTAAATTAGAGATTATTACCCTTTCCAGGGTAGTAAGAAATTACTACCCTTTCGATACACTAAAATTTAACACATATTGATCGTTTACAAATTTGCTACAAAGAAAAATGGTAAATACAAGAAAATTCAGACAATTATTAACTACAAAATTATTAGAGCTTCCGGAAGATACAACAAAATCTTTTTGGAGTTACTCTCCAGCAATCGTTGAGAGAAGACGTGTTTACCATCGCTCGCGAGTGCCAAATAGAGTGTAGTACATATATTGTATACAAGTTCCTTGTGTAATTATCACACCGAATCGGTGTCGGTGTCGATGTACGTAATTGTGAAGCTGAACAAACGAAATCCTACGCATCAGCCACAGTAAATAGTACATTTCCTAGTAAGGAACAAGCTATCATCATTGAATCTGTAGAAGGTACTCCTTTGAAGGAATACGTACAAGATTTCAAGGAAAAAAATCGACCCTACTTGCACAGACAAATTATATTTATTTAAAGGTATCAAACTGTGGCAATTTATGTTACTTTTGCTACCAAATTTCTCAATGCAAATCCCACTATGCAAGTTGGATATTAACCCATTTGACTCGACCCGTAGTACCGTGAAATTCCACGCGCAGTATACTGGTGGAATATTTACTTGGCAGCTGAGGGGTAATTTGCTCTGATTCGCCCGAAGGATAGGGACATCCCTCTCCCTCACGCATTTTCGATTGTGACGCGCTATTGGCAGAAATAGCTGCGCACACAAATCAGATTGCGTGACAAAGAGAGAAAGCGACAGCCGTGAAACTGAGTGCGACAGCACGAAGTCGAGCGTGAAAGTCGAAGCATTGGCGTACGCACGAGATTTTTACAATCAGGATAGGTAGATACCGATGTTATCGACTTGCATAGACTATCATTTTTCAGTATCGGTAAATCAGATTTCGGTCCGACAATTTGGAATATTCATATACGTGAAAGTACGGCAATGCTACGACTATGCAAAATGATACGTCACGAGGCTGAGCGCCACAATTCCAGGAAATAAGAGGACGGCACACGCGGGCTATAGGGAGGGGGTAGGCGGTGCGAGAGCATTCTCCCCTTCCGTCTCAGTTGCCAAGTTACGGTTCCCCAGCTCTAGTTTAACAGTGTAGAGGGCGGAATATTCCGCGTACTGATGCAAATGGGTAAAAAAAGATGGGAAGTTTTCCATACCGCTGTACCTGAAAAAATAACTACAACTTTTCGAGGTGGGTTGAAATATATCTGCCCATGCATAAAAAGCCAAGCAAAAGGTGGGACAGTTTAACCCACGTACCCCAAAGAGTTACGCCACACCGGCCCCCAGGGACCGCCAGTTGATTTTTCGTTTACGTTAACGCCGATCAATGGAAATCGGGTTACAGCTTTTGATTTAAGCTATACTGTCGCGCCTGTCCAGGCCATAATTAATGGTTTTAAGTAGGAAATATAAAATTTTAACAATAGTGTCGTGGCGGTTAACGTGGTAATCAGTTTGTGTTGGAAAACGGAATAATCCGCAAAAATATTTACTCTGTATCCCCGAACGCAGAATAACCCGTGCAAAATAAAAATGCTTTTATTAAAAATTTTGTATTTATTAACATGTATCGCCGTGATTAGGGGCAGGTGAATACAATTGGTCCTATAATGCACATGTTACGTCCCGACGTCTAAATTTTTCTAAATTTTTGCTTTTTTTATTCTCTCATTCGAAGTCCGCATTATTGCTTAGGTATAATAACAAATTAACTGCGAAATAGAATTGTTTGAGATACTGCTTTGTTGCGCCGCATCGGAACCGTCCGACTGGTACTCCGTCATCGACGAGGATCAAGGTTGTTTTAAAGTATCGATTTTCGGCGCCTGACGCAGTCTCGTCTTCAGAGAAGTTTCCAGAAGCATAGAGAGAGATATCGGTCAGATGCCGGATGAGCTTCCAAATACTTTATGTATTGTAGGAGTTAACCCTTCGTTGTGCTCATCCATGCATCGACAATTAAGATCTAGTACCGATTTCCTCCAAGAGACGAGATTGCGTACCATAGATTTCAAAATTAGGCATACGTTCGTAGGATATGTATCGTGCGTTCTCTCTCAAGCTAAGATAAGATGTCACACACGCATCCGACAGAAAAGGCCGACGGACCGTCTCCGTTCCGACAAAGACAAACCGATTCGCGGGCCAAACGAAAGGGAGGATGCTTTGCTACGCGCTAAGATCGACCTTGCCTACGTTTCCAAACGATTACCCCACCATAAGGCCCATTATCGAAAGCCCGAAAGCGAGCTTGGCTCGTTACTTCTTCCTGAACAGTCGCGAGGTGCGTAGGAAAGGTCCGGAGTGGAATATTAAGCATAGATTATTCGCGTTAATTCATTCAGTGCCAACTACGAGATATCTCGTGGTTGTATTATAAGTTTGAATTAATAAGCTAGCAATAATGGGCAAGCGTGTATAGTAATTTTGAAACAAAAATGTTCTTCGTATCGTTACAAATGTTGAGATTAAATTTTTGATTAATTAAATACATGTTCTAAAAACATTCTGTCGTCATCTCAAATTTTAACATGCGAAGTAATATTTATTTAGTTTTCCTGACAATCAATGGGTTAATCTCATTACAGTCTCGCGACTAATAGACTTGACACTTCGTGAAAGCAGATAATACTCCCGATCGTCAAATCGCGAGGCGCGTAATCGATTGACCAAAGAAAAAGACTCAATAACATTTCGTTTTATTTTATATAACAGTGATATTTTTGTTATTTTAAAGAAATCGTCCGTCACTCCCGATCGTACAATCGCGAGGCGCGTGATCGGTGGTGATTCCGACTTAGCGTTTAAAATTATTATATTTCGTTCGTTTGTTTCCAATAATATATTTTAAATATTATAATCCAAAAAAATCCAATATTATATTATAAACGAATATTATAATATAATATTATATCCGTAGTAGTATCCGTAATTGTTTATAAGTGCACATGAAGTATTCGACTGTATACTAATATACTTTTCTGTCCAGCTTTAGAAATACTTTGAACACCGATAGATATTATAACATTGCTTTATTGAGATAAAAACGAGCATATAGACAATCACACGTTTCATTATCATAACATCAAAAATCGGGGTGAGTTTTAATTTTCTCATCTTTGTTCATTTAAATTTGATTGTTTGTAATTTAATGTTTATTTTATTTAAATGTTTATGGAGATTTATAATTGATTTTACAACATCAACCAAAGATAAGACAAAAATTATAACAACTTATTTCTATTAATAATTTTCTGTAAATAGGAAATTATTTCGGAATTCAACCGTTTGACGCCCATGAGTCGAAATCAGACGATTCCGTGGTGGTTTCACTACCATAAATGTGTAATAACACAATTTTGGAATTTCACATTAACATTTATATTGCACATTTAATTTTGATGGGATATAGATTCATTTTGATATCATTCAAATTTTGTTTATTCTTATTACAGTAAATTGTTTGCCCACTTTAATTTTATAGTCTTGGGACCTGTGTAGGACCTTGTAGATCGGTGCCCATCCGTTCTGTCTCTTTTAGCCATTTGGTTAGAAGAGATTCTTGATTTCATTTTTCCCTATATACTCAAAATTTCCCCATAGTTCGGGTCGCGTGAAATCATCGCCCGTCGGCATCCGCTCGACGACGGACGATGAGACCGTGCGTGCACGATTCAAACAATCCTTGCACTGCCGGTCGCGCGACGAAACCCCGTACGTAACACAAATAAGCTAAAAACAAATACTCGCTTTTATAAAAAAGCATACTTTTTCGACATGAGACACTTTTTTCGCAAATATGCGATGTTATTAATGGCTTTCTGTGTATTATTGTGATTCTTTCATATATTATAACTGTTGAAAACTACACAATTATTTGAACGAAATTATCATTGCAAAGGTTAAAAATGGTTGAAGTTGTTTGCAAGAATGTCCTGTAGTTACGAGGAAACTTCGTTTGAGAAAATGTAAAAATATTTTTATGGATTCAGATAAACGTAAAAATGCAATGACGATCATTTATATTGAGTAGTTATACCTGTACAATTACTCGATACTTGTACTTACTCACTACTCAATACTTCCGAATCTCGTTGCAATTCACAGAGAGGCCAGATAATTATGTCAAATAGATTCGAGCGCGAGAAAATAACGGTCTAACGCTACGCGCGTAACTCATACGCCTTTGAAATGAGTTTTGTTTTCTTGAACATACAGGGCCTGATTAATTAGACGTTCTTATATTTACACGTAAGATTAGTGATGTTCATTAACATCTTTAGATTAATTTCGTTACGCACCATTTTATTCGTAACAACGAAAAGTTTCTAACGAATCCAATGTTTATAAATGTTTAATTATATATCCGCAAAAATTATTTGTATATCTTTTTGATAAAATTAAATTAAAAGAATCAAGAAAATTGGTAATATTACAAAGAATCCCTTCAACACTAGAATAACCAACGATTTGATTTGATAACTAAATTCAAATAGTTTAACTATTTACAGCAGGCTCAATGGTTACTTGATCGCCAGAGCTGTCCTTCGAAGAGCTCCGCCTGCGTCCCCTTCCCGTGCGCTCGAGAGCTCGCTGATTGCTTCGCCTTTCACTTGCCAGGTTCGGACCTATTGCCACGCACGTGGTGGCGTATTAGGGCGACATTCGTATCTAACCGCTCGCGCTGGAAAGACATACCACGCACGTCGATCGCGGAAAACAAAACGACGCGCGTGGCACGTCGACCAAGATTATTTGTCGAAAGACAGTTTCAGATCGCAACACGTCGCGTGCAGGGTAAAACAAAAGTATTATTAGTGAAAAGTATGCTCTGATATGATTTAAATCAAATACAATTAATAGATTTTAATGTTTTTGGACTTCTGGCGATGATTTCGTGGAATTCAACAACTACATGACGCCTTACGGCGAAATATAATGCTTCGTTCTAGTACGCGCATCTATAAATTAATTTCTAGCGCAAACAGTTAAGAAACTTCGCGACAGCAGAACGCAAGGCCTATCGCGTTAAAGAATGCATTGTTGCGGGCGAGCATTATATTTCGCCGTAAGGCGTCACGTAGTGGTTGAATTCCACCAAATCATCGCCAGAAGTCCAAAAACATTAAAATCTATTAATTGTATTTGATTTAAATCATATCAGAGCATACTTTTCACTAATAATACTTTTGTTTTACCCTGCACGCGACGTGGTGCGATCTGAAACTGTCTTTCGACAAATAACCTTGGTCGACGTGCCACGCGCGTCATTTTGTTTTCCGCGATCGACGCGCGTGGCATGTCTTTCCAGCGCGAGCGGTTAGATACGAATGTCGCCCCAATACGCCACCACGCTCGCGCCAATAGATCCAAACCTGGCAAGTGAAAGGCAAATCAATCAGAGAGCTCTCGAGCGCACGGGAAGGAGAAGCAGGCGGAGCTCTTCCAAGGACAGCTCTGGCGATCAAGTAACCATTGAGCCTGATTTACAGCATGAACATGTCCATTACTTTTACTGTTATTAAAGGTAGAAAAAAAATAACTGACGCTTCTTGTATGATTTAGTGACGAATACATACCGATAATGAAAAATTCATGCTAAGGTCACTGTCAGTGCCACTTTAACACTAGAGCTGGCAAGTTAAAATGACTGGTTCCTCATCTTTCATAAAAATTCTCCAATTTTACAGGGGATTCCTACAGCAGATCTACGACGACCATCTTATAAAACTTAAATTACCGAATTAATCATCTTTTCCGCCTTTTGAGTTCTCTTTTCCTAAAGTACTTATTTAGTACATTTAACTATAATAGATTTAATACCGGTAGTTCTAGTGCTAATTGTAAGAGTATCGTAACTCTTTTGCAAATTAACGCACATATTTTACTTGCGAGGGTTTGTTGACAATAAGATAAGTTCAACGACCTGAAACCCCATGACCTTGATATGATCTTGAACAGTAAAAAATACACCAATTCGTATTCATATGCGCTTCTCAAATATTAACATTTTTCGGGACACAGTAACATACTGGGAATTCGTTATCAATAACTAGAATTCCCCGCTTTACTTGTACTGAAATCTGCTATTTTACAATATTTTTTATTTACAAAACTGTATTATTTGAACATTATCTTCTACAATTGCCGAAGTATTTCAAATAATTTACACTTCGTAAAAGTTGTTTTATAAGTGTTAATATCAAAATATTAGTATACAGCAAAGAGAAAAGAACAAAGTTGTGATTCGTATATCCTGTTTTTAATGACCTTGGAATGAATTTTTTATCATTCTTCAATTTACGTTCCGAAACCACATAATTTCCCATCAGTTATTTTCTTCCAACTTTAACACTATTCTTTTCTACCCTTCGACCCGTAATGTATTATGCTGGATCGGAATGAAGGCAGTTGAGGGGTGATTTGCTCTGATTCGCCCGACGGATAGGGACATCCCTCTCCCTCACGCATTTTCGATTTTGACGCGCTATTGGCAAGAGAGACCCGCACATTCGTTGCGTCGTCATGTGAACGACGAAAGTAGTGTTTTATTTTCGGTTGTCATTCGTCGATCACAGGTTTCCAGGACCGACATGCCGCGGATAGGCGGTACTAGAGCAATCTCCCCTTCCGTCTCAGCTGCCTTCTTTCCGTTCCCACACATTACCTCTAATGAATGTCACAAATTGTAACGAATCACCACATAGCATTTTCCTGCTACGTGAGCTCTCAGAATTGAATAAATCTAACTAAATAATTCAAGACTTTTAAAATCATCCACGAGGAAGTAATTTCGAATATATACCACGTAATATAATTGGGTGCGAAGTGAGAATGTGACGAATATTAATAAACATCACTGCACTTTAAAATGCACATGCACACACGTTCACTCCTATATTAATACGCGCGCAGCAACTCAGACGAGCGTTGACTCGTTTTTAAATTCACACGTTGAAAAAGCACCGACGTAGATATCAACTCGTTAATTGTACGATCGTGAGTCGTGTGTTTAAACATTATCTTAATTAAAAATCGCATAATTAGCAGTGTTTACAGATCGAGTTATCGTGAGACTAGTGACGATTTATTTAAGACGGTGTTAAATGCGATTCAAATGTGTGATCGATTGTTCAAACGAATAATAAAAACTGCATTTTTTTTTATCAATATTTTAATTCGCATGGAAAAAGGCATATTCCTATAGAAAACATATGTGTGAAGTGGTGCGAAGAATTGCACACTTCGAATACAAAATATTTCGTCACCTCTGTTCCTAAAACGGGGATCACAGGTTTGAAAACAATACGAAAGCGGCTACCTGTAATTGCGCGCGGTTTTAATACATTGCCTGCCGAAATTTCTGTAATTCTTCGTCAATTCGTGACAAGAGAGTTAAATAATGTTCGAAATTATTTATTCGCTATCGACGGCGTAGAAAAGAAATACGAGGCGTTTCATTATTATAATTTCCATCATAGCTACAGCAATCGAACTAATATGTACATTTCGTTCTAACGGCATTAAAAAGAGAGCACTTTAAAAGTAGTGTCGAATCTCGTACTTCGGCTTGGCAGTCAACGTATTACAAGTATGCATATACATATGTACGTATGTATACCGAAGTTTTCAAAAATTACAGAATATTTAAATCGCTTTTTCACACTGAATTTCAATGAATTCCAACTCGTCCACTGTTCTCGAAATTTATGCAAATTCGGACTATTTCTGTACAGAAATCACTGTGACGGTGCACGTTAGGAAGATAATCCGCATAAAGCAAGAGACTCAAAAGAAAATTCCATGCGGATGACGATGCCTAACAATATAAGATACGATGCAATACGTACGAAGCGATTACAATTACGATCTACTTTAATTATCATTAATCCTCTCCCTCCCCAACCCAGATATTAGCGATAGTATCATCATAGTTGTCCGTGCTATCGTTAGTCATCCTTAACTTTAATTAATCATATTATCTAACGCAACGTAAGGACGATTTTTTCTTTTTATATACCTTTGGTAAAAGACAACGACAACGTGGTACGGCAACTAATAACGAGCTACGAGTACTAATCCGTTAGTGAGCGAGGATGCGTGAATTAGGAAGAATCGTGCTTTACAGCGAAGCGTTGCTCCTTTTCTTTCTCTTTTTCTGCGGATAAAGTCTAGTGGGACATTGATTTAGATCAGCGATTTTCAATGTTCTTTACCTTTACCTTTATATACTTTTAACCCTTTAGCTACGAAAAGCCGTCGGTATATAACGTGAAAAAGGCGTCGAGTTCTTGAGAAGCCGCTGTACAGGGTAGGGCAATAACCATTTCCATCTTGGATATTGCCGTCATTTGTATTAATATGAAAAAATGTGATGTACAGAACCTGCACGGTATAGGGGAGTACATATTGTGATAGAAACATTTTTGCGTGGGTGGAGGCATAAAGGAGATTTCAAGATTATCTCTATTTCTTTAATGGAATGCTATGTTTTTGTTTATCGCGATGTGATAGACAACGTTGATACTACTTCAGCTAACTGTCACGCAAGTCATACAAGGTCAAATGTGGTAGTAAAATAAAATTTCTTACAATACTACCGATTCATGTTAATGTTACAAACTGCTGGGATGTTTACATTTCTAGCCACACGCCATGTAATCTTATAACAGATGCAATGTTGCAAGACCATGCGTGTACAGTAAAAGCTGGATAAGTGCACGAAAAGTTTCACTGGATAAATGGAACACGACTATCCCCTCCACATAGGGGGATCCCCCTTGGCGAACCTCGACGCTCGACGACGGAGCAGTGTAACATGATACCACCCGAATGTATCGGTGAGGCAATACTAATTGGAGGGTCAGCCGTTTTCATTTTTGATCCTTTTTTTTTAAACCTTTGCTAACGTATTTGTGAGATTTTTCCGATTAAAATGATACCAAACACGACATAGTTTGAATTATATTTACTTACTATTTAATATATTTGTTTACCATTTACATAATTTAAACATTTCGTGTTTGGTATCATTTTAATCAGAAAAATCTCAAAAACACATGGGGAAAAGTTACATTCAGAAAAGTTACTAAATAAAAAAGTTTATTGTTGCATTAGCAATGCGTCGGTTTGTTTGCTTGCTCTCTCTGCCTCTTCTACTGTCTATCTTTTTCTAAGTTCGCGCTCGGCTCGAGCCCTAATGTAAACTCAGATTCGGCACCGGTACTCGATAAGAGAACTGCTTTGCCCCCGAAATCTGTGCATTTATCGAGGTTTTACTGTACATAAATGTGAGGGTTTATGAAATACAGCATGTGATAAAATAATTCTGAGACGCTAAATATGTACAGCCGGCAACAGGATTTTTGGCACCACGATAGGTCCCAGGGGCAGGTGGGGCCTGTCGCTCGCACCCCTATTCCCGCCTTATCGTTCCTGAAAATCTCAAACCCGGCCAATAACAAAACACTTATTTCGTATTTCATTTAGTGTTCTCCCACTTGCTTTGATGCAAGTCATTTATTTTCTTCGACATGTATTCGGATTTGAAAATATGGCTCTTTTGGTAAATAGCGCATTAGAATGGAACGTACGTGTGAGTGGGGGATGATCTCCAGCCGTCTGGCGAATCAGACCCGCATTCCTTCCGCGTACCATCAGTCCTGTTGCTGGCTAAAGCTCGCAGAAACAGAGAAGTCTCGCGATATGAGGTACGGGGTAAGGGGAGAGTGTCGCTCGCCCACCCATCTCCACCATATCAGTCCTGAAAGCCTAAGATCGGCGAATGACAAACGAAAACGAAACACTCCTTTCGTTGTTCACATAACGATGCAACGAGTGTGCGGCTCTTTCGCCCCATAACGCGTTAGAATCCAAAATGACGCCAGAACGATGGATGTCTCTATCCGTCACGCGAATCAGAACAAACCACAGGCTAGAGGACTTCTCTATTTTTGGGAGCTATATTTGTAGCGCGTGATGTAGCGGTACGAAGATTGCAATTTTATAATGACGCAAACGATCACCACTTCGAACATCTTCTATAATGTAAAAAAACTTTATTTTAATAACATATTTGACCTTGAATAACCTTCAATGATAGCTTGTTGAAATCGTCTCAACATCGGCTATTACATGAGGATAAAAAAACATAGCCTTCCGTTTAAAAAAATCAAGATGCCCTTGATATGTATTTTATACCTCCACTGATGAAAAAAATGTTTTAATTACAATATTGTCATTGCCCTACTCTGTATACAAGGGATCCGTCATTTTTGTGCGCATACGTTGTGAGTGTATTCAATGCAAAACAATAAGAAAGAAATGTTATATGAAAATCGATCAATAATAACGCATTATTACAAAATTATTAATTGTGTCGTCAAATTGTGATGCTTAAAGATGATGTATAGCTGTTCTGCATGTGATGTGTCCTATCTTATTGTTATATACATTCAACGATTTTTCATTGGTATTAGTATATTATTAGTTTCCCAATTAATTATGCTTACCTTATACTAACAGCATATTACTGCGGTTGAACACCACAATTAATATTATGATTTTGTGAAGAAAAATCATATTGGTCAATTTGCATGTAACATATTTTCCTCGTAATTACGCGTAAAATAAGCTCACTGCGTTCGTACGGGAAAATATCAGGCCCCTTATACACAACATGGAAAAGTCGTCACTTTGAAACGAACGTCGTATATATACGGTTAATAGGCTGCATCATTACGTTGGTAAAGATTAGGTGCCGGAAAAAGTTCGTGCGGTTTTCGTTTTAGTAACGAATATCAATCAGCTTTTAGTTAGAAATCCGCAAAACATTTCGACGTGCGATGAATCTACAGTCAGAAAGAGACAGTACGCACTCGACTTCCATAAAATATTGGGCAAATGTATTCCTCCCCGTTTAACCTATTTGAGACGGATTTCACACCCTGTGTGTAATGCATTTCCCAGTCAAAAAGACCTATTACACACACACACACACACACACACACACACACACACACACTGTGTAATGAAACCGGCTATAAGAATTTTATTCGCTACTGGGGATCGTCTTCAAAATAATTCTTCGTCTCGAATGGGTTAACAGAGGAGAACATGCCCGAGTATAGGTCGTGACAAATAATTTTCATATTTCATTCATTTCATCTTTTTTTGCACGACAACACGCGGCCTTACGTTGCATCTACGATTCGACAGAAGATAACTGTCTTCTTCTGATTATTATCTATTTTTATTTTCATCAAATTTCAAAAGCGATGCCGAGATTAAAATGGTAGTTAATTTATTTCTTTCGAATAAAACTCCCGATTTTTACAAGAATGGGGTATATAAGCTTGTGATACACTGGAAAAGTGACATAAAAGTCAGTGGTGACTATATCGTAAAATAAAACAATTTTTTCTTTAAACTTAAACTATTTGAATCTTGACCTAAGAATACGCACGAACTTTTTCCGGTACCTAATATATACGTCATTGAAGCAACAATCACCTCCTTCGCACATGGTACACGTACGACGCGGAAAATTTGCCGTTACAAAAAAACACAATACGTTTTCTTTATCATCAATCATATTGAATGTTAACATGTTGACATCGGTGATCAATCACTAACAATATGTTCTGATATTAAATTATAATATATTTAACAAAAAACGCTAGTATTCCAATATATTGTATTATATTTACAGAAAGAAAATTTACACATTGAATATCTGTGATGTTACGACTGTTTCATAATTTCTGTTGAAGCGAAACTTTTTTCTTTTTTTTTTGTAATTAAAATGTCATCTTTATAGAATACAAGTATTAAAGGCAAAAACAGTTATGTTTGCGGTAGTGTTTTACGTATCTCACAATAGTTTTTTTAAGATCGAATATACTAGCAAACTCATGAGCATTATCGTTTAAAAGCCACAAGATCTTTCATTAAATTTAATAGCGCCCGTCATCGGTGATCTCCAGGGAATTCAACCTGTTAAGAATTAATTTCAAAATTACTCAACTATCTAAATTATTTTTTATTTGAATTTAAGTGTAAAAAACTTGACAATCCAATAGTTGCTGCGAACTCCTAAATAACAAATCAAAATTTAAACGGTCTAAATATTAGTTTACCTTTAACAAATATTTCCGCTGAATATAATTTAACATTAGAAATTATTGGCGAAATGATGTTAATGAATCCTCGCTCATCTCCAAAGAGTTAAAAGTTTTTGAAAAAATTCCATTGTACACTCGTTGAAAAATGAGTTCGAGAAAGGCTATTCCGCTATGGGATAATAAAACAATTCTTCTTTGTCAAAATTGTTCGTCTGAGAACAATTTTAAACGGAACTTTCTTCATCATTTCTATCGGCATTCATGAAAATGTAAAATCCGAGATTTTAACATTTTAATACATCTTTCCAAGAAACGTCTAACATGAAACATCTAATATAATTTATAAGTTTTGTACATATACGAGCATTTACAATTTAATTCAGATTTTTTGGTAGTATTATAAAAATAGTTTCAACTTCCCGGAGCTTTTAAATGGATCTCGCAGACTTACACTGGGCTGTGTACCAGAACTTTGAAAATCGCTGATTTCAATCAATTGTCGAGTTACGCGTGTAATAGTGAATGTATTAATTTCTATCAACTATCAAATTTTACTGGCATTCGTACATCGAATTGAAAGAAGCAATTTCTCGAAATAAGAGACTCTGAATATTTACCAGTTTCTCGTTGGTGCGACCGTTATTATCATACAAAGTAGAGACTTTGCGAGCTGACTTATTTCGAAGAAGCGGCTTGACTGCTCTATATCCATGCGTCAAATGGAAGACCATACATTCTAATAGTTTTGCGAATTATTTTCGTATCTCTGAGTTGCATGAAGATAAATAATGGAAGAAACAAAATTGTAGGGCAAAAAAATTCTGTCGCTGTTGAAGGTTTTATTCGTTCATTGGCGATTCTCATGAAATTCAACGTATTTAACCCTCTACAGTCCAATTATTTTGCTGTGCCTAAAGATTTAGTTACACGACGGTATACCAGCAAATATTAAAAATAGAAATTAAATACACATTTTAACTGGATTTTCAAGCATTCAATTACAAGGAAAGTTGATGATTCTCAAGAAATAATTTAGAACAATTAGTCCAGTTGAAAAAAATGAAAAGACAACTAACTGTGACTTGTGTTACCTTAAAGTCGTAAGAGCCTATAAAGATTTAACCGTTTGAGTACTACGGACGCATATATACGCTCAGATACGCAATCTCATCATAGTTTATTGTCGCGTGAATGTGCAAATAAAATTGAGATACCGAAATATAATTATTAAAATGTGATTTCGCAAATAATAATTTACAACTCTTATACCTGAACCCTCTGCTTTCCTGATAAAAAGATTATTTTCGATCGTTAAATAAATAATTGTTTTTTAATATTCAAAAGATATTCTATCTGCAAGAGGTTATAATTGCCACTTTGACGATTCACCGACACTTTTTATTAATACGTGTTAACAACTAGAAGGCTGCATATTGCGATATTAATACGTTGAATGCCATGGCAGTCACCGGTGACCGACGCTATCAAATTCAGTGAAGTTTCTTATAACTTTCAAGCGATAATATCCACAAAGTTTTAATATATTCAATATTTAAATATTGCTGGCAGAAACTAAAAGAGCGCTGAACGTAGCACTATTTTTATCTTTAACGTTTTTGCTTTATGAAGATGTGATTATAATAGAAAAGTTTCCCTTCATTAGAAATAATGAAACGAAAGAAATAAGGGTTGCATCCAAGGTGTTAACTAGCAAAAAAATAATGAATTAAAAATTAAAAGTCGTGTTTAGTGATTGTAAAACTTCATGAACTACTTAGCAGAAGATTAGTGAAATAACAGAGTTTAAGAAGAAAGTACTCTGCCAACAGAAATCATTTTTAATGCAATTTATCACAACAATTTGATCGATATATATCACCGTTTTTGCAAATAAAATATTCAAAACGGTCATGTATCCGAGTAAGTATTCACTCTTTCCACTTTAATTAATTAGATCCACAAAGGCTATGGACAGTGCAAATTCTTCGCCTTCTTGAAAATAAAAATTCTGAATTTTAAAAAAATGAAACCTTTATATTATCTGCCCTTAGGGTATAGTTTGATGTATAATAATACAAAACATACAAATGACCGTAATTTACTTTCAAAAGCGGCAGAATTCTTTTCGTTCCTTGATACTTTTTCGTGTGAAAAACTTAGGGATTATTCGCGAAAAATGAATATTCCATCTGGTAAATCGCATATGAAGAACTTTTTAATAGATGATCAACGCAATATTCTTACCTCTAGCGTAAATGATACGCAATAACATGATAAATATCTTTAATTCGATGTACTAGAATTCATATTAAGCGTCGTAGAACTTCGTGTAGAAGCATGCTATCCGCTACGAAACGCCAGACGAAATAAAAATCGCGAAATAATTGAAAATTAAATGCAATAGATAGGACTATCTATGCTCGAAGGACATCGAAGGCACACGTAAAAAATAATCTAACACGACGGAGTTGTAATTTGAATCGCGCGTATGAAGCGAACTTGTAGTACTCTCGAGACATTGAAATATTCACGATCACTGCACGAGAAGTATGTATGTATTACGTAACACTTAAACATTTAATTAGATCAACAACGCCCCATTTCGCGACGCACTTCGATTCGAGATGCTCCAAAAATATCTAAGTACAAGCATTTCGAAGATTGTACATTTAAAATCAGTAATCGACTCTATGTGGTGGACACTCGAATCTATAGAATATCTCTCACGATAATATATCTTTTCTTCAATTATCTAGAAGTAATCTTGTCTTCATAAAATTATAAACCTCCAAAATGTGCGCGTGCTATACAAATATGTATATCGTATATTTAGATTTATGGACAGGGAATCTTCCTTAATTCGCAGTTCGGAGGACGACGATGAATTCAGCGAATTGAGCCGAGCAAAGATTTGTCTCTGTAGATACTACTATGGCTTACAAGAATCACGGTTTTTTGAAAAATAGGTTTATGGTAATACATACATTAACAACTGTTGGAGGAACATGTTATCGACGACTCTTCTATTTGAGCCATTTATTTTAAAAGTGGCGTAAGTCACTTTCTTTCTAATTCGAGATATTTAGGTTCTGCGTTTTAACGACTTTAAAAATAGTGATTCCAATTTTTCAGAAGATTTACTTGCACTTGGTGTCTTGGATACTTTATTTATGCCAGTATAAATAATTTCGTATAGTCATTAAAAATCACCATCTTACATTACGGTAAACTGACTTACGCCACTTTCAAAATAAACGGCTCATTTGTTGCAAATGACTGAAACTTAATATTTAATAAGTAACTATCAATACATTAGCAGGCGTCGTTCAGTTTGGCTCTACCACTTGTATTATAACGTATGGATGTATGTGACCAAAAATTCGCACTATATCCAATTTTTCGAGGGATGAAAAGTGGTCACATAAATATGAATTTAAAAATTCTTCCTTTTCAACATACTTTTTGGTTCGACATTAACATTCTATTGAAATAACTAGTCACGCGTAGATTTTCAATTTTTGTTTCATATTTCGGTCTCAACTACTGTGTTCATTTCATCTAGGAATTTCAAGAAGTATCATAATGTTTCGTTTTGCTACAAGTAGACAATATTTTTAGAGATAGTTATCTCCACACTGAAAACAGTGTTTCAGAGTAAGATGATCTGTAATTAAACGTTGCATAGTTAGGGCAGTGTTATCAGAATGATTTATGTTATAATGACTTGATATTCCCCGATTGTTTTAAGAACGTTTTAAATACTGCTGTACTACTTCAACGCAATAGAAAGAGTTTGTTTTGTATTTCTTCGATTTTAACTGCTATGGTCATTTTGCCTAGGACCTATTCTTTTAGATGGGTTTTGAATCACCGGCGCAATAAGATACTTACATATCACGTAAAAAAGAAAGTTCCCAAAGACGACGTGATATTTTAACTCCAGCGGACTGATAACAGATAGTGATGATACCTCGGAAAGGAAGAGCATTGGCAGCTACGTTTACACGACTATATTTCGTCCTTAGCAGTAACAAAATATACTGTCAAAGATCGTCTATTTTAGTCTTCCTTACTTGAAACTAAAATAATCAATGCGGTAATATTTAGGTGTCGACGTCAGCGATGGCTATTCAACTCCTTTTTTAAAAGTTTCCAAATAATTTAGTCATCATGGAATTTCGAATCACTTCGATCATTATTTTAAATAAGAATTTTTTGAAGCCTGAGAAATTTTGAAGTACTTACACATCGGTTCTTAAAAAATTGAAGAACTTGTAGCGGAATCTGAAATTGGATTCAAGGCTAAAATAACGTACTCTGTAAATTAAGTGACACTAGATATTTCATCCATCATATTGTAGAAGTATGTACTTTACAACTACAAATACTATGCAGATATATGTATAGCTGACGAAAATAGTGAAGTCCTGCGGTATGAGGTACGGGGTAAGGTGAGACTGTAGCTCGTGTTAGAGAAATAAGAGTTTATCATTTCTCACGTCAGATGACACTATTATCTGGCGCCTTAGATTTTCGCTTGCCGCCATGCGGCCAGCTAGTCTTTCTCTCTGTCATCGCGTGTGCTGACATCGCTGTACAAACTTTTACTGTAATAAACGTATTATACCGAAAAGGTGTTCCCCTGGATTCACTGCCTCCAACAGCTCGTTCCGCCTATCCCCAACGTATCGGTCCTGGAAACCTGGGCTTGGCGAATGACAACCGAAAACAGAACACTTCTTTCGTCGTTCCCATGACGAAAGAAGTGTTTTGTTTTTGATTGTCATTCGCCATTTTCACCATTTAGAATCGAAAATGGCGTCAGAACGCGGGTTGTCTCTATCCGTAAGGCGAATCAGAACAAACCACAGGCCAGAGGACTTCACTATTTTTGCCAGCTATAGTAAATTTCCGAACCCCTACAAACTGAACAATACAGGGGCAAAGGAACTGCGCCTAACGCTCCACCTTATCCCCTCCAGTTTGGACACAATGTATAGGGATAAAGTATGCGTATCCGCAGAAGTATATACAGGCGGCCCTCGACTGTCGCAGAGTCTACTTTCGCACAATTCGGTATTTCGCACATTTTCGAAAATTCAACTTTTTAGGCCTTTTTGGTCGGATGTCCCCTCTGAGGGGACATCGTGAGTCGAACAGGCTACTAGGCTGCCGCCTCTCAGGGGACATCAGACTAGCCATAAGACTACAATGTTCTTCCGGTCAAGAGGACAAAACAGTTTCAGACTTGCATCAGAAAGAGACAGCATGTTCTAGGAATCTTTATCAAGAAAAGAGAAAAACGGAGGTGATCAACTAACTCTTGAGAAGTTTATAAAGAAAACACCCGACAGCATTTAAACACGCCTCGTTAACTTCATTATGTATACATATTGATAAATAAATACTTTAAAACAGAGTTTTTGGTGCATGTTTTTTTACATCCCTCTACTTTTGAACATTCAACACTCGCACACACTTTCAGGAACCAATTGCGTGCGAAAGTCGAGGGCCCACTGTATATGAAAGGCCAATATAAATTTAATTCTAGATGTACAATACATATTTTCAAGTTCCAATTCTTTTCTCAAATACTTGATTATTCTTTTTTAATTTTAATGTTTTTAAAACATTAAACCACATTTTTATTCTATTAATAAATCTTCATTCTTATTATCCGGAACCGATCACTATGCCAATCCGTTCGAGCCGTCGCTCTTTATCGCTCGGTCTCATTCTGCTTAGATACTTCACCTTAGCGACCTAGGTGTAACAGCGACGAAAAAAAAAGAAATACGTGTGATTAGGGCAGGTGAACTAATTTGATTGAACGGCAACTTATTGCAGGGTGAACGTTTTGGAATGCATGGACAGCGTGTAACTGTTTGCAAGGATCTGTCTGGTGACTGTTTGGGCGACGTGTGAATGTTAGGCGTGAAATCCTAGTGTGACTGAAGAACGCATGATTGCATAAACAAGAGTGAATCGTCGAAGAATGCGAGTGCTGCCCGAAATCGTGGAGCGGATGTATCCGAGGAAAAGGGCAACACTGTACGAATGAGAGACGATATAAGTGAGTGAGATTGGAGAGCGAGTTTAGTTTTTGAGTAAGAGTCTAGAGAGAAGCGTGTACTGTGTGAGCTTGAGAAAAGTATTACCTGTATTATTTATTATTAATTATTAATAAACCATTATTTACGGTAAACCCAATTGACATTTCCTACATTATCATCTCTGCATAGTACTTGAGTAGTGAAACAAAAATGCACTTTTTTCTCTTATTTACGTATTAATGAAATGGTGTCTATTGTGATCTGTTAACAAAAAGAATACTACATAAATAGAATGTTCTAAGATTTCTAACAGCTTCATCATTATTAACAGTTATTTCATAATACAAATACATCGAAGTTATTTTAACTGTTTAGTATTTCACGATTTCTTTTATCGCCAATTTTCATAAGGAAATATAAAAACAGCCTTAACGATGAAACGAAAAAACTGAAATAGTTATTAAGTATTTATACCTTAAATCCTTATCTCTGAATGGTTCTCTACTTGAAATCCTGTATTTGATATTCAAAAGAATGATCTCTTATCCAAAAACCCTCTTCAGAATAATCCCAGATGAAATTACAAGTTGTCGAACACATTTTGCTAAAAAATTACACTTTGCTCAATTCGCTGTGATTTTTCATCTATTGTTAATCCGCGACTTACGGAAAAGCCTGCATATAATGTATTTATATACTATGTACAAACGCATCATCGAATTCGTTACAAATACTCTATTGCTGCGATGAAGCTACTATTATTTATATATAATAACGTATATATCATTCGTATTAGTAGCCGTCGTTCGGCGGGAAAAATCAACCGACACTTACGTCGTCACCGCGTAACACTGTGTTATCCTATATTACTAATAAAGTGTCCCTTTGTGGCTTTAACACACAGCGGGGGAAAAATAACGCGTGGTCTCGTTTTGTACTTTAATAAGTGGTGGACAATGAAATCATTGGTGTTTCACTTGAAGAGAACTCTAGCGTTCACCGTTCAGATGCTGGATGTGCGTCCTGAGACTAAGGGACGCTTGAATGCACCGAACGTACGCTGGTCCAGAGTATCGTTGTGTTGTTAATCCTTTGCACAGGCGTCTTACAACTTAATTAAAGCAAAATTTGGAATTATTACAGCAGAGTGAAATTTTGTTTGAAAGATCGTGGAAAATGACTTCAATTAATGTTAAAAATACATTGAATTCATGGTTTACATTCTGTAAGATTAGTGATTGGAAACTGAAAACCTTTTGTGCTTAAAAGCATTCTCTCAACAACGGTATACGGTTTCTGGATTTAAAGTGCATTGCCAGTTATAAAACTTCCAACGTTTCGACAGCACTGCAGCTAGCTTTATCAGGATAATACTGCAGTATCAGTTCAGCCTGATGAAGCTAGCTGCAATGCTCGCGAATAGTCGGAAGTTTTATAACTCGCAACGCGGCTCAAACCCGGAAAGCTTCGGTCATTTTTCAATTAACAATGGCCGCGAAATCGTAGAACTTTAACAGCATTCTCCTTCGTTGCTTTATAAAACACTGCCTTCAACGGTATTACAAATTTTGTTTGGCGTTACCGTATAACGAAAAGCAGTTTAAAAAAAAATCGCATGGGAGCAAGCAGTAATTGTTTTATACGTTCAGAAAGGTGGTTACAGGCATAGAAAAGAAACTACTTTAATCCATTATTTTTAGCGCAGAATAAGGTAACCAAAAGTAAAGTGTTTACATGTTGAAGACATTTCCAAATATGATATTGAATAATACCACATTGTAGATTTTGAATATTGCATAGTAATGCGCTGTGAGGATACAATATTTAATTCTTCAGTTCAAACGTGGCAGTGTGCAAAGGGTTAAAACCCGCAATAAAGTGTTCGAAGGGTGAGTTCCTGTCCCCTTCGAATCTCTCTCCGGATACAAACTCCATCTTTCTGTTACTTGTAATCACGAATGCACCGAATGCGTGCAAGTTTTATCGTTTTTTCATAACATGAGACAGAATTCCACTGGAAAATTAAGAACTGAAAGAAATGGAGGTTTCTCAGCCACGACAATGCTTGTAGAATCTCCGCTGAACCATAAGATGGCATAGCGTTATTTTCTGATCAAATTAGAGAGTCTCGTGATACCTAACATTACAAAACATTCGTGACTATTTACTGCAAGTATGTATGTCTGTTTCAAGATCATCTTCGTGTACGTAGAAGTAGAAAGGTTCTTCAGTTATTTACATAGGCGTCTTGAATACTTTTTACCGTGTCGGTAAATCTTCTTCACCAGTGTAACGTCGCGCCGATGTCCACGACGGTGTCTCAATAAGCATGTTTTTTTTTCTGATCGTGTTAGCTTTTCTGTCGTACTACACACAGTGACTTTGTCGATCTTCTTTGTTGCATTTTCTGTTCGTTATTAATTGAGAATGAAACTTTTCATGAGACTTTACCTTCTTTTGCAACATGGATTAAACTGGACAGTTTTAATTATCTTTGTAGTTTTCAGTTAGGTTTAATGTGCTCTTCCGTTTAGTAATTACCGGGTATCTGCACACCTTTAATGAAATAATTATTAAAATATCAATGTAATTTTTAGGCTTAAAATACATTTTATAGAAATTCTGTCATAATTACATATTTCGTGGTAATATATGAATACGAAAGTAAATGTATGCATCCGGAGAAATGTTTAAAAAAGCAAATGTATACGTAAAACTATATGTGCACGATATGTTTGTTTACTTTGAAATTTCTAGATAATCTGAAAAAGTGAAAGAATGTAAGAAATAAAGTTTCTGGAACAAATTCTATGATTGACAGTCTTAAAATTTAAATGGAAAAATAAAAATATCAGCAATTACACAATTACGTTGAGTCTCACGGAACGTTTCAGATACTTTTCGGTATATCTAGAAACCATTTTGATGAAATATACATAGTAGTTATACGCATTTTTATAAAAAAAAGTGATTCATGCATTAATAACTTAACCAATAATAATTTTTTTCATTTCACCTAAAAATAAGTTATGCAATTAGAAATACATTCCAGATTTCGAATTAAATTTTTTTAGATAGAAAACCGCAAACAGAAAAATTTTATTACACATTCTCCATTTACGTATTCTTTAATGAGAAGATCTACTCTTCTTCCGCTATAATTTGCATCACGCTCTGATCCAAATAATTATTGAAGTATTATCTTCAGCGATATTCGATGAAAGTACTTACCTTAATTGCCGTTGCAGTTTCCGACCGACTTGTTCTTTTCGCCTCTGTTTACCGCATTGTCTTTCAAATTCACGTGTTATTCGCTAGGGTTGCGAACTGCTACTACCGCTAGTATTATCCGTTTGGCTCGTGGAATCCAACGAATTGTCTCCTTTGCTATCGATACTGTGACTGAAATTATTAGTAATAACACTGGTCAATACGATTTTTTGCGTAAAGAATATTTATGCTGATTCTAATAGATTTTACAGCGCTGAACACGAGCGTGAAGTACATTTGTCTCCATCAGACTCCATTTTTGAGAAAAAGATTAAATTTTCTACTTTCAGAATGTTTTTTTGCTTTTTAACCATAAAAGTTATTTATGTTTTTTTTTTACACGAAATGATTCTGCAAACCCTCCCAAATATAACGATGCATATTACTTTAACCTTCTAAACATTTAAACATGTTTAAACAATGCTCAAACGGAAAACAACGCCCAAAATGCCCAAACTTTTGCAGATAGCTCTCTATGTATCTGAAAACCTAGACGCCCAGGAGGAATTCTAAGAGAAGGACACGATAGAGCAACCTTTTTTTGAGGAAACCATAATTAAAAATTGCAACACAAATTTTGTTTTCGGCTGAGAAATAAAAAGAGCCGCACAAGACACAAGGTCCTGCCAGTGATTCTCAATGCAACCGTTTCACCCGCCCTGGCATTATGATATTAAGTAGCTTACTTTACAAATACATTTATTGTTGATGAGTTACTTTCTGATAATAACGCTACTTTAAACAAAGTATTGTATTTTTAACATTTGGTCATATAAATAAACAATATTGTTCAATTGCATTTACAATATCAATAGTAATAATATGAGCAGCGAGAGCAATTATTTCCACTTCACTGACCGACGAGTACGACGACTGCTGCCTGTTATCAAAACATACTCAGCGGTCCTCGGCGATTGCACCTTCTAAATATTCGTCTCGTTGGTCCTGTAACAATAACAAGTCGATTCGATGTTCGTCTCGCTATCAGTTTGCCCTTGACCGACGAGGAGTAGTCAGTGCTCCGTGATCGGGTTCAAGCATTTTCACCCATTAATGCGTGTACAATACTTTCGGAGGTGAGATTCAGAATCACCAAATACCTCTCTTTTTGTGGATTACTTGGTAATTCATCTTTACAGTGGTATCAACCCTTACTTAACGGTTGTACGTCTGCTCTCAGCCTCCAAAGCAGTTTCACCGTTGCCATCGTGTGTCTACTCTTAGCCAACACGGCAAAGAACTAACACGTTTCTGTGGTATATATAATTCTTACTAAGATTTTAGTGTTTTTTTTAAGTGCGATTACACATTTTGTTTTTAATATTATACGACCGCAAAGAGTTAATAAAAGTACTAGAAGAGAAATAAAGTATTCCTTTTGGCACAAAAGCTTTAGTATATAATTCTAATAGTATTTTTTGTGACAAGCACTTTTATCTCTAATAAGTCGTATAATCTCGAATTTGAGAATGCATTTGAACAATATTGCATATTTATATGACGAAATTTCACAATTATATTTCTCTGTTTAATGTAACATTATTGTAACAAATAACTCATAAATAATAAATGTGCTTGTAAAGCAAGCTATATATCAGTGTCAAGCTTTATTTGATCGCCAGAGCCGTCCTTGGAAGAGCTCCGCCTGCTTCTCCTTCCCGTGCGCTCGAGAGCTCGCTGATTGCTTTGCCTTTCACTTGCCAGGTTCGGACCTGTTGGCACGCGCGTGGTGGCGTATTGGGGCGACATTCGTATCTAACCGCTCGCGCTGGAAAGACGTGCCACGCACGTCGCTATCGTAAAACAAAACGACGTCCGTGGCACGTCGACCAAGGTTATTTGTTGAAGAACAGTTTCAGATCGCACCACGTCGTGTGCAGGGTAAAACAAAAGTATTATTAGTGAAAAAGTATGCTCTGATATGTTTTAAATCAAATACGATTAATAGATTTTAATGTTTTTGGACTTCTGGCGATGTTTTGGTGGAATTCAACCACTACATGACGCCTTACGGCGAAATATAATGCTCCGTTCTAGCACGCGCATTTGTAAATTAATTTCTAGCGCAAACAGTTGAAACTCCGCGACAGCAGAACGCAAGGCCTTCTCGCGTTAAAGAATACATTCTTGCGGCCATCTTAGCGATACATTTTACAATCCTGCCTAGACTCTCGCCAGCAAAGTTTTAACCCTTTGCGGATGGCTGTCTGCGGACCGCAGCCCAAGCACTTTTACCGTTCTGGACGCGTGTCTGCGGACAGCAGCCCAAGCAAATAGCAAATTTGTCATGATGATAATGAAAACTGCAGGGACTGCATTGTGTGCTCAAATATGAAAATAAAAGGAGGAAGGGAACAAACACGTTTCTACTGTGACACATGTCCAAAAAAACATTTATGTGCATAGGCAACTGTTTTCAGAAATATCACACTTTAGAAATTTTAAAATATAAAATTGAAATTATCAATAAAAAGTCTATTAGACTTTGTGACACATGTCCGAAAAGAACATTTATGTGCATAGGCAACTGTTTTCAGAAATATCACACTTTAGAAAATTTTAAAATATAAAATTGAAATTATCAATAAAAAGTCTATTAGACTTGTTATTGATAATTTCAATTTCATATTTTAAAATTTGACATGTTGTAAATCATTTAGCAAACATTTGTTTATATAGTACGAAATGTATAATTGTTGCAAACGAATCTTCATGCGTATACTAATTTCCCACGAAATGCTCTCAAGCCTCCCCGTCCAGGCGGACACACGCGCGTCAGAGTGTCCCGTCCGCAAAGGGTTAATAGGTTTCCACATCACCTATGGGGTACTATTGCCAATGCGTTTTTTTGCAGTGGTATCCCCTGTATCGATGTCCTTTTCTGCTTAATCGTTGTCGAAAAATCACGGTAAAAGTAAAGACTAGGCAGGATTGTAAAATGTATCGCTAAGACGGCCGCGGCCGCAACAATGTATTCTTTCACGCGAAAAGGCCTTGCGTTCTGCTGTCGCGGAGTTTCTTAACTCTTTGCGCTGGAAATTAATTTACAAATGCGCGTGCTAGAACGTAACACTATATTTCGCCGTAAAGCATCACATAGTAGTCGAATTCGACTAAAACCATTGGCAGAGGTCCCAGAAACATTAAAATCTATTAATCGTATTTGATTTAAAACATATGAGAGCATACTTTTTCAGTAATAATACTTCTGTTTTACGCTGCACGCGACGTAGTGCGATCTGAAACTGTTCTTCAACAAATAACCTTGGTCGACGTGACACGCACGTCGTTTTGTTTTCCGCGATCGACGCGCGTGGCATGTCTTTCCAGCGCGAGCGGTTAGATACGAATGTCGCCCCAATACGCCACCACGCGCGTGCCAATAGGTCCGAACCTGGCAAGTGAAAAGCAAAGCAATCAGCGAGCTCTCGAGCGCACGGGAAGGAGAAGCAGGCGGAGCTCTTCCAAGGACGGCTCTGGCGATCAAATAAAGCTTGACCCTGCTATATATCATAATACTATCGCGGGTAAAACGGTTGCGCTGAGAATCACTATCAGTACCATGTGTCTTGCGGAGTTATTTTAATTCCTCAACTGAAAACAAAACTTGTGTTGCAACTTTCAATTACGGTTTCCTCAAGAAAAATGTCTGCTCTATCGCCTCCTTCTATTAGAATTCCTCCTGGGCATCTAGCTTTTAAGATAAATAGGAAAATATCCACGAAAGTTGGGGTATTTTGGGCATCGTTTTTACTTTGACCATTGTTTAAACATGTTTAAATGTCTATAACATTAAAGTAATATACGTTGTTATAGTTGGAAGGGTTTGTAGAATCATTTTATGAAAAAAACAGTTAAATAACTTTTACGGTTAAAATGCAAAAAATTCTGAATGTTGAAAATTTAATTTTTTTTTCAAAAGGAATTTTCTCAAAAATGGAGTTTGATGGAGAATGATGGAGACAAACGGGCCTCATATACGTTTTCAGCGTCACAAAGTCTATAAGAATCAGCATAAGTATTCTTTGGGCAAAAAAAAAGTTCAATTTCGTAGATCATACATTTTTCTGTACCCGAGATCGTATCTAAGTTAGTGTTTTTAATGTCAAGATTTACAAAAGTTTCTATTTATCGACACTATGACATTGAAATCCCATAACATGGTAATTTCTTACAAGGGAACATCCCGAGGTGCCACACGCCGATTTTGATGAAATTTTAGTATGATGTAGTACTCGTTAGAATATTCGACACGTATTTTTTAATATCGGCAATCGTCCACGTTAAAGGGGTGAAAACCGCCCCCAAAGTTGGGGGCCAAAAGTGTATTTCGTTGAATATCTTGGAAACTATGAGAGATAGAGCATTTGCGTAAATTGACGAAATTAGCACCTTTGCATTATGAATTTAACGGCATAATTTTTTTTGCAAAATCTCCATTTGTTTAAACAATATGTTGAAAAATAACATATTTTCGGCAGTTTTACCACTTTAATTCTTGTTTTTTCATTTATTTGTTCACACCCTGCTGACCTGGGAATGTCCCTCCATAAACCGCGTGCAGTGCTGTAGCCGAAAATTATATCGCATTAAAGTAACGGAAAATTGTTTTCTTTTTGTTAGCAACGAATGGTTATCGGTAAAATCAATTTATTTACAAATTACCAGGGAGTTATGAACAAGGAACGACTCGTATAGGGACTCTATTTCGCGCGTCGAACGATAAAATCTCATATGTAATAACTTTTTTGTTGATGAAAAAATCGAAATTCCTATTTATCCGTAATTTTGTATAGGAAATGTAGTTTTTACAAAAAAATATTCAAGAAAATTGAATAACATTAAAGTGGTAAAACTGCCGAAAATATGTTATTTTTCAACATATTGTTTAAACAAATGGAGATTTTGCAAAAAAAAATATGTCGTTAAATTCATAATGCAAAGGCGCTAATTTCGTCAATTTACGCAAATGCTCTATCTCTCATAGTTTCCAAGATATTCAACGAAATACACTTTTGGCCCCCAACTTTGGGGGCGGTTTTCACCCCTTTAACGTGGACGATTGCCGATATAAAAAAATACGTGTCGAATATTCTAACGAGTACTACATCATACTAAAATTTCATCTAAATCGGCGTGTGGCACCTTGGGATGTTCCCTTGTTAGTGGTAACAAAGGTTCAAAACTCGCATTTGTTAGTTATAAGTTGAAAACTCTATCCCATTATCACCAGACCTTCTTTTAGAGGATTTCCAAGTTTGCAAATGTTAACGGCAGATAATCAGATAACGTTGTAGCATAAATGCTAATATACTGATCCAATTAGCAAAAATGAATAGATTCTACAGTGCACTGAAGTACGTTAATGAACCCGAGACAGAAGAGTCCCATCAAATTTTAGTTAAATTTCAGCGTAAATTCAATTTTAATATTTCACTGATACCGAATGAATATTTGTTGGTGTTAAATGAAATAAGAAGATAGTATTTCTTGCATGACTTTGTAAAAAACAGTACATTTTCAAGCTCTTCACAAAAGGCCAAGTACTTCTGTTTCCAATGCAGTGCATAGAGCAGATATAATTAAAGGAATAATGAATTCTAAACTTACGCTCTGTGAATATAGGAAGCTGCACTTCGAGAACCTTCATCCGATTTTTCCGTGGAAGTACACGCACTTGTTCGGTCAGTTCCAAACAGGGAAGCTTTCGTCTTCGATGAAGTGTCCGATTGTTGACTATCAGGCCGTTTGCTCTTTTCAGCAGACACGTCATTGCTACTTGATCCTTCGGTTTCTTCGACTGGCAAGCACGTTTCTACCATTGCTTCCAAACAGTTAACGAACAATTGAGCACTTTCGGCGGTGCAATTCGACTAAACAAATGAAAGTAATATTTCTATTTAACGTTGCAGTTATGCATGAAAAATCAATAAACTGTATATTATGATATTTAACTGCAACGCATCAAATTTTGTAGTTCACAATTTAAAAGATATTATTTGGATATGTTGCACGGGAACTGAATCTTTCTGGTATAACATTCAAGAGAGCATATGTGAATGAAATCAACATAATATCACGCTTCAGTGAAATTCTGAATACTCCGTTTAGCTACTCGAAGCAAAATGCATTTTATCATTTCGCTGATTATGGGAGGCAACGTAACTATGATTTTGGAATAAAAATTTCGATGGCTGGCGAATTGAAATTAAATGGAAAGTATAAATAGTAACCGGTAGAATAAATAGTATTGGAGGGTCATTAATTATATAATTATTAAAATGACAAAGGCTGCAATAAGTGCATAAAATTGAAATTAGTATTAATAATTCTAAGTGGTTTTCCAAGCAAACAAATAAAGCCTAGTATTATTTACAAGTAATTTGTTCACTCACATTCGTATATGGACCGGCAAATCTCCAGAGACCACCAAATCCGCAACTTTGTAAATAATGCAACTGCTGCTGGCTAGTGTCCTCGCAGGCTATCATATTCTGTATGATTGCTTGTACTGAATTTAAAATAGATTGGTCGTGACAGGAAGACAATACGCTATTGATTTTCGCATCGAGCAAATTGTGTCTGCAAACAAAAGTAAAAAAAACGCACGGTTTATCAATTTGTGCGGATGATCACAAAAATGTATGCGAAATGTGCAAGAAGGGTGACTTAATCCATAGCTCACCAATGATTATCTTGGTTTTTCCATCTAATTTTTCTGAATTAAAGATTCACTTTTTTCATTTCTATAACACTTGAATAAATAGATCTTCATACATTTATACATTTTGAGATTTTTAGAAATAGTCAGTGCTGAATGATTAAATTGAATCGATCGTTAAGCATAGTAAGTCCTTGAAGTCTTGATCATAATGTAGCTGCTATTCAGACATGACTGATCAGAAACCATCCATTATAATCAATTTTTAGATACAATGAGTCCTTAGAGATGGTCGATTATAATCGATTTTCAACCATATTTGGTGCTTAGAGATTGTCAAATGCAATCGGCATTTAAATACGACTGATGGCCGGCCATAAAATATAATATATTTTTAAACAAACTGAGTTCTCAAATTGCTATCGAGTTTTAGGCATAGCAAGTGTTTAGACTGTATTAATTATAATACATGGGACAAATCCATAACAGTGACTGATATTATTATTCCCTGAACAAATTATTTAAATCTAAGTTGAAAAATTGAAGACTTACATCACCGGAAATACTTTCGGAAATACCACCGATGCTTCGGCAAGATATTCGTAAAGAATCCGCTGTTCATTTTCGTCCGTCGAATTTTTGACCAGGGTGACGAGAACAGTCAGAACCAGGGTTTGTGTTGAAAAATCGGTCAGAACTTCTGGGTCAAGTAAGACGTTGTTCTCGTTGCTTACGCTCACTCTGGCACTTCGATTCTGCACCATACACAAATAATTCAATTAAATCATTTCAGCCTTTCGAAATTATAAGAATATTTGTCATAGTAAATCGAGATATATATTTAAAGTGCATGTATCATGCTTGGTGCAATTCTAAATTATTATTTGACTTAAAATTAACTTTACGTGCAGTGACAAAAATTATCTGACATGTATTTCTGTCGCTCATACACTTTAATTATATAAAACTAAAATTTATTCGTGATATAATATGAATTTGCGATGAAATATCTGTATACATTTAAGTACGCCCATTTAAATTGACCCACTTGAAGGTTTTCATAACTGTTGATAATATGACGGAATGTGTTGCACAAAATTAAGCGAAAATCAGTTCTTTTTATTCGATGGCGTCAAGACTTATGAAGGTTAACTATATTTTTTCAGTATTCGTTATTCCATATTCAGAGATGCTAAGTTGCTTGTGACAAAGAATCATTCATTCACAAAGTATTTTAACCCTTTGAGGACGGCGGACGCATATACATATGTGGACTGAGGACATATCTGATTATAGTTTATCGGCGCATGTATACAGGATTAGAGTTGAAGAAATTGAAATATAACCATAGAAATATGATTGCGCAAATAGTAATTTATAACTTCTATACATTAACCCTATGACTTTGTGACAAACAGGTGGTTTTTGATCGCTAAATAAACGATTATCTCTGAAATATTGAAAAAAAGTCTCCGTCCGCAAAGGGTTATTCCCTTACCGCATAGTGGGTCATATGTGGCACAATTAATATTTTATTTATAAAACTCAGTTACATTAAAAGATACCCTAAGTTACTTCTATGAATGGTCATATCTGACGCTCATACACGTTTAGTGATGCCATAGCATATCTAACGTTCTTTTCTGAAGCTAAAACATTCAGACTTCTGTAATCTGATTAAGACATTATTGTTTGGAGAAGTAATTTTCACTTTTAGTTCGTGCAGTTTTTACACATTAAAGAATACATATCATCTAAAAAGTGTTTAACCCTTTGCACTCCGTTGTCGCTGCAACGATGACATTGTAATAGAAGCTAATAAGTCTGCTGTCAGGTATATTCGGTGTATTTTTATATTTTTTGATCTTCTAAAACATAATTTTAAAATGTATACGCTTCTTTTTTAAGGACAAAGCAAGGTTTTCAATTTTCCACATATGTGCACTTGCACAATTGTAAATTGTCCTGCAGTAGCTGATAGCTCATAGTAAAAATGGCTCGGAGTGCAAAGGGTTAATATAGTAAATGTTCCTAAGTATTTTGTCAATTATCCTTAACATTTAGCAAAAATTATCAATTTAAAAAAAAATCGACACTGCATTATTTATTACATTTTGATTTTTATATTTTAATGCTTCTGTTTGGCGACTTCCTTGCCGTAAGATATATCTGTATACGCGATTAACTCAGATAATAATCGACTTGCATAATTTTTTGCAAAAAAAAAATGTATTTCACTTAAAATAACAAATCTAAACCTTGCCATGTTTATGCGTCCACATAGCAGAAACATACATCAAATAATGTACTCCTTGAAATCATTTAACACTTTTCTGGCACATTGTTTCGTATTATCAATAGTTTCGAAAAAATTCGAGTGTGGCAATTTAAACATTGCGAATTACCCTTAACGTACAGAGTCACGAATGTGCCGTTTAGTTTGAAAGTGTCATAAGGTACTTTCGTTTTGAATCGAGATATTTAGTTTGCGTTTGAACGCGTTTAACCCTTCCGCTACTATGGGTGACTGTAGACACCCACACACGAGGGTGACTGTAGTCACCGGCCAAAAAAATGGAGTCAAAAGTCAAGACAAGTTACACGGACAAGTAGAGTTAAAGCAACTATGTTCATACAAAAATTATAAACACATTGTTATGAACACAAATCATTTTGCTTCTAAAAGCACTGTCACAACGGCGTTTTTGAGACAAAAAATTTGGCCCCGAATGCGGAAGACTGCGTGCGCTTAATGTTCCCACTTTTGGCGGCGCTCCATTCCATACGAGGGACTCCCCGGCGAGGCCCGCCGTTGCGAAAGGAATAAAAGTATCGATGCCTATTTGTTGCCAACGCGAGCCGTCGACCGTAGACGGCGAATAGCAAGGTGGACCATTGTCAACATTGGCGCGGCGGCTCCGAAGGAGAGTCACTTGACCACGGGCGCTCGTAGAGAACGGACGTGCGGCAATCGCTCGGCGCGTACGTTGATTATTAATATATTTTCATTATTGGGCTACACGTAAGCGGCTTCGGGACTATCGAGGCTAAGCATCGATTCTGATCCTTCCACTTAGCGGAAGTGATCCCGTCGATGGATTTGAATACTGGAAAATCCAGTTACTTGGACTCGATTAGTTAGTGGCGTGTTTATTGTCGATCGTGGATCGAACAATATTCATGTGACCACGTCCGAGCACCTTACAGTCATAAGATTTTCTCATTGTTTTATATTTGATTATTATATTCACGTCGCCGAGCGATTGTATTTCTACGTTGCGGCCATTTGTATTGACCATATCATTGTAATATATTTGGAAAATATTAGATCTGAGTTTTGAATCAAATGTGTGTTCCATTGTATTCCCGAGCGGCTGCGTCCACCTTTTCGGAACCTGCCCCTACACGCCGAGGCCGTGAAAATAATATGCGAAAATTCGATTTAATCGAATGAATTTCGTTTTGGACACACGATTGGTTGGTGTCTTTGAGCGCCTGGCGTGTGTTGTCGTTTACACTATTATCGAGAAGATTTACTTGGACTTGTTATCTTGGATATTTATATTTTTGACAGTATCAATAAGTTCGTATAGCCATTAAAAATCGCTATTTTTCAGTACGGTAAAGTGACATACGCAACTCTCAAAATAAACGGCACAAATATGTCTTTGAAATTAGTGACGTAATTACAATATCTCACGACCTGCAACACACGGAGGGGGAGGGGGATTTGGAGAGGACCCAAAATTTCTCGATTTATTATTTTTTAAACTTTACTAAGATTATATTTTCTAGAGGGGACAAAAAATTTGTTGTTACGTCACTGTTTCAAATATAACGTAATATTTAACATACCTTGGATTCTGCCTCTTCGGTCGGCTTGGATTCCTTTGCTGTCGGTACGGAGAAGGATCGCTGCGTTTTAAATAAAATCCGGCCAGTCTTGCATTAATGACGTGCACCATCGTATTTTTTTTATATGTTTTGTCGATTTGATGGAGTACGACACAGTTAGTGACAAGTTGCATAGTTATTTTACGCAATCCGGCAGAAACATGGCAGGCACAGGCAGGCGAGAGCACACACGCCGAAAGGGTAAATAGAGGCACATAGGAGAACACAAAATCGTGTTACATTTTATGCGAAATAGAATTACGTGGTGTGTCTTTATTTTACCCGTTGCTATGCGTATTGTCGTAAATGCGTTGAACAATCGCATTAGAAAACTAGAAGGCACTTCTAATTGAAATGTATAACGGAGATTATATGTGTTTTGAAATTAACTGTCGCGGTCAATTAGTGTGGAGAAATTGCGATCTGGATGATTTGCAAGAAAAGGCTAGCGCAGAATTGTCCTACCGTTCGAAAACCCAATCACGATTGCAACTTGAACATTAACACGTTGAACGCCACCGGTATTTCGCTAGTTTCATCATTTCTACCGAAGCGAAACTTTATCTATTAAAATCACATCTTTATAAAGCAGAAACCTCAAAGATACAGATGGATATATATTCAGCAGAATTTTATATTTTTAACGCCAATATTCAAATATTGAATATATTACAAAATTCCTAAATGTTTCAATATAAAAGTTATATGAAATTTCATTGAATTCAATAGCGCCGGTCACCGGTGACCCCCATGGCAGTCAACGTGTTAATGTGCACGACAATGGCTTACTCACGAAACATGGTTTCTTTCAGACTTGTTATCTGCTAAACGAATTCGATGAACTGATAAAAACAAATTTTACCAAGAATTCACGGTCAACCACGACTCTGCGGCGGACTTTTTTTTATTAATCTCCACTGATACAAGAGTGTAGAGTAACGCATGTAAGGTCGTGTCAAACAATTTTCAAACACCCTGTACATATGAACAATGACAAAATATCATTGTCTGATTCATTTTGTTGTACTTCATATGGGATCGTGCAAAATCCTATGAATTAATTATAGAAGTGAATACACAATTTTTATGCACCTAAGAAAGTTGTTACAAACATATGGCTACTCTTTATTAATCCAATGTTTGGTATTGAAGTTTTTTTCTTTTTGTTACACTCAAAGCCATTGTTGGAAACATTCTGCATTGCTTATCTGCACGTTTTACAGATTATACAATTTTATTTTTATATCAATGCAGTGAAAAAGATTAAAACTTGTTTATGGGAATTTCTTTACATATTTATATACATATAAGGAGAAGTCCTACTGGCATTCCGCGTGGCTTTGAAATATATTCATGCTGCTAACTTTATAGTACATATTGTCGAATATTCGTAGCATTTTGGGGTTGCATTTTTAACACTAGGTTTACGGGGTACGTCATTTTGACGCATTTTGCATAAGAAAATGACGGAACACTTATACTAACTTTTATCCATTTAGCGGGATAAATACATATTAAAATTTATTTTCTTCAAAACTTTCTAATTTTGAAATTTTCTATGTGGTGTATCTATCTCTACGGTTACGCAACGATTTAACGCTACCGTAATGTAAGCATAAATGTTAATCAGTTATTGATACAAGAGTTATTGTTTCAAGAAAGTGAGCGTCTAACGTAAAAATAAACAATGCAGTGCAGATACTTCGAATCCGATATCTCAAATCTAAAATCCTACGTGTTTATAATGGAAAAGGCAGATGCAAGATAGGAATAAGTATCAGAAAAAAAAATGAAACTCATTGTCGGTTCGAAAATTTCAGTCACACTGTGAAGACGTTTTTGAAGTTACAGTTACTATTAATTTGCACATTTAAGAAAAAAGTAATTGTACATGTTGTGTATAAGTAATATTATTGTGAAATTCAGGTTTACTCTGTTGTGATTCAAAACGATGATAAAATTGAGATTCTCGAATCAGATGAATGTTAATACTAAGATAACGTTGAATATTATAAATTTTATATAAATTAATATCTCATAGTTTCATTTATAGTTTAATAGTGTATAATTATGTTCCTTTTTAAGGTGTTTTTTAAGAAACTGTATAATTTCGTTCATGTGTCAAAGTGGCGCGTGCCTGTAGAGATAGGTATATGTCTGAGCCGTTTATTCTGAAAGTGGCATAAGCCACTTTACTGTAATCAAAAATGGTAATTTTTAATGACTATATGAAATTATTTATACTGATTGCGAGAAAAATATAAGTACGTTATAATACAAGTGGTAGTGTCTTATTAAATATTAAGTTTGTCATTTGCATCAAATGAGCCGTTTATGTTGAAAGTGGCGTAAATCACTTTACCGTAATTTAGAAATGGTGATTTTTAATGACAATACGAAATTATTTATACTGACAAAAATATAAGTATCCAAAAAAACAAGTCAAAGAAGATTCCCTCGAACATTGGCATCATTATTTTTAAACGTGTTAAAATGCAACCCATAAGTATCTCGATTTAAACAAAAAGTGACTTAAGCCATTTTCAAAATAATCGTGCTATATAAGAAGTGTCCGTAAACGTAGTGTTAAAGAATAAATGAAAGGGATACACGGTTGAGTCAGAAACCAGGAAAGATTAGTGACAATAACAAAGACGATATAACGTGTTACACTCAGGAAAATAGAATATGCAGAAAGTATTATATTAAGCGAAAGAAAGAAAGTGTTTCTCTTTCTTTTGGCTACAGGATAGTATGAACTTGAAAATAAGTTACAAATACAAGTTTAGTTTTACAAAGGCGTAGGAAAAGCATGGAGAAAAATGTGTTCTTGATATAGAGATGTACCTACGCTATTACAGAAGATACGTGACATACGATATACATAGATAGTGGATATGTCGTCTTTGATTCAAAACATGCATTGTGCAATTCATGATTTTTGAGACTTTATATCTTGTACTTGTAATTTTGATGTAGTTTTAAATTAATCACGACATTAAGAAGTTATCATAGACTGTTATATATTGAAGTATCATAGACTTAATATTCTTTTTTCCTCTAAATTATGAGAAACTGAACAAGTACCAGATTAAAAAGAAATATTAAAAAATGATATGAAAAACACTGTCAATGTAACGGACTAAAAGTACTTATATGTATACAAGATTCGTCAGCAAAATCCGCACAATATTCAGTTTGAGTTTCCCACCATATGTGATTTCAACAGCAGTTATTTCTTTATTTTTAAGCAAGCCAGATGTATGCATAAAACGTCTGAAGTTCAAAATGGCAAGGTTATTATAGTTAGATAGAGTGTGGAATATAATCGAAAAGCAGGGATAATTGAAACGTATCGCTGCCGGCGGCCGAAATTATTCGATTCTTTGGATACCCAAGATCGACTGTTTATGATATTGTACAAAAGTATGCGATTGCAGAGAAGTCCGAAAAAGGTTCTGCTAATCCAGCAAAGCGAACTCATTCGAAAGAAAAATTTGCAAGGACCCAGACTGAAGTCCAAATGGCTGAAGAGCTTATTTCGGAGAACCCAAGGACGTCAGTAACAAGAATGATCATTTGGGAAATGAGTAAGGCCACCATTCGTCGGGGCGCTCAAGAGATCTTGCGATATACCTTGTATGTGTTCAAGGAACGACAAATGCTGTCTGAGGCTGTGAAGATCAAGATAATTGCCCGCTGCAATTTGATTCTTTGCTCGTTGAAGAACGAAGCTGCGGGTCGGCTCAGGTTTTTTTTATCACAAAATAGCCTACACTTGAATACTTTGGATTATTACGTTTGGAGCGTTATCGAAAGGGTGTCTAATAAGTCCAGGCATCGCTATAGAGACAGCATATGCGAATTTGATCAAGGAACAGTTGAATAGAGCATGTTCGTGCTTCAGACCAAGAATCGAAACAGTGATTGTAGCGGAAGGGGATTATATTGAATACACCTATTCCCCGATTTACACGGTACTTTATTTACACGATTTCGCTTTTACACGGTTTTTAAAATAAGGGATTTTTAAACAAATTTGCTTTTAGTTATTTGTATTTAACCCTTTGTGGACTAGTACGCATATATGTGGGCTGAGAACAAATTTAATTATAGTTTATTGCTGCTTGTATACACGGTTAGAGTTGAAAAATTGAAATAAAAGCGTTGAAATATGATTAAACAAATAGTAATTTATAATGTATATACATTAACAGCCTAACTTGTTGATAAAAAGGTGGTTTTGGATCACAAAATAAATGGTAATCTCTCAATATTCAAAAATGTCTCTGTCTGCAAAGGGTTAACGGTGAAATAGATGACTCAATTATATACGTTTTAGTTTGTTTTCGATTTATGCAATTTTACGTATCAAAATTCACAATTTCCATTTACACGGTTTTGTAGGGAACATATCTTCCGTGCAAATTGGGGGATAGGTGTAATAAGACTTATCAAGAATTCTCTAATTAATCTACACACAATATTTTTTGCCAATGCAAGTTGTTTCTAAATAAACAAGTGTCACCGTTTTCAAGATTTCGATTAGAATTTCCTGTATACAACGAAATTGAATCGCCTTTAAACTTCACGACTTTTCTTCAAATATACGTATAATACATTCTTCAATATTCACTTCTTTTTTTATTGTTTATTTTCTGAGAAAATTTTGTAGTCTGTCTTACCTACCACGACCGGTCATTTGACCGGTAGAACGATTTATATCTTTTTGTAATAGTATTCTTTCAAAGACTCAATTCCGAAACTATAAAGTCGTTACAAACGGAAGGTAATGCAGTTGTGGCATGATTTTAACCGAAAAGTGCTTTCCAGGGATTGCTTTACGGCACTTCCAACAGTTCTCGCTCGCCTATCGACCTCACGGCGTTTATTTGCCTGATTGATATCCGAAGCGGTCTAGAACCTCGGATTGTCTTACACCATCTTATCTACTATAACTGTAAATTAAATAAAATCATAGTCGAAAGGGCTGCCTAGACGTCTTCTCACGAATTCACATCAGCTTCAAGCTCATAGCTTCAAGAGCACTTTTCACCCGCTTATCCTGCTAGACCCTTTGGTATCAAATTCTGATTAGAATCCGATGTAAGTAGCAAATATATAACAAACGGCTTTCCATATTTGGGAAAAGTTGAAAAGAGAGAACCTTCAGTCCCGCTTTAAGAGTTTGTCACTTTAAAATTAGTAGAACCGTATACAGGATGTAGAAGAAATATAACCACGGGCAATTTTTTTACAAGCGTGTCTCTAGCAACAAAACCTTTAGTAAAGAAAACTACGGTTGTTGGAATAATTCGAGTAAATAGAAGGGAGCTAGCAAAATTGGTGAAACAGAAAAATCAGAATATGATACGTTTTTGAACAAAATTATATTGTTCAAATAATTGTACTCTGACAATTTACAAAGCTAAATGAAATAAAAAAGTACTGATTCTTAGTTCAATGCATAACTCCGTACAAGTTGAAGAAAATGATACCCGTATACCGGAAACAATTAGATTATATATTAGCACCAAATTTGGTGTAGATGTGACCGACGAAATGGCCAGAAATTATACGGTAAAATCTAAATGTCGGAGATGGACTTTACAGGTATTTTTCAATATCCTAGACTTAGCCGAGATAAATGCATGGATTTTTTATAAAGAAACCACGGGAGAAGAAATTTCGGGACAAGAATTTTTATTTTAATTGGCAGAAGAAATTGCCATTGAATATCAAAAACAGCTACAGCTATGCAAAGAGGATGAACCAATACCCGTCACAAATACAAGTACAGGTTCACGTGAACGGAAAACATACCAGATAAAATATTGCAAAGACAATAAGACTAACAAAATCTGTCTAAAGTGTGAAAAGTACGTACGCGGAAAGTGTACAATCAAGAAGCCTATTTGTAAAAATGCGGTAAAAATGCGGTGAAAATGAATAAAATGCACATTATGTACTTCTGAAAAAGGAAACTATATTTTTATACTGTCAAATTGACTATTATCTTCATTCTATATTAACAAATATAAGCTGTGCTAAAGACCGGTCATTTGACCGGTTGCGGTAGGAATAGGTATACGGGAAGTCTCGGTAGGAATAGTGTTAATGAACTATTTATTTTGTCCGGATTTTGCTGACGGACCCTGTATACTACAGAAATTGAGAAGAAATATAAATTTTGATGTTCGGCAGCTTGGAAAAATTTAAAAATAAAAAAGGATAATACACGAGTTAGCAAACATAATAAACCTGTATCAATTCAACATTTACATATATAATGTAACATTAGAAAAGTTAAAATATTCAAAATACACGGACAGAAAATTACAAGAAACTTCGATATTTTCCTAATAAAATTAATTTCAAGATGAGTGTGCGATTGCCAAATATATTGGTTTCTTTAGTATTATACGTATTAACACGTTATTAATTTATGATCGAACTGATTTCACAAACTTTATGTGGCTGACACCTCGTAACACATTAAGCGCCACGCCACTATTGCCTCGCTTCCCATTCACGTTGCACAACGCGTCGCGTGAGTGCGATATCCGTATTTTTGTTTGAAATTCTCTTAATAAATGGCATTCATTTCTGATAGAATTTTATATTTCCTGCTTAAACAATAATTTATGACTCGGTGAGGCGCGACAGCGTAGCTTAAGAGGATATTCCCATTTTGGGCTTCGAAAAAATCGATCTTTTTTGCATTTTCTTAAAGAAAATATCTTCGAGAATATGTTTGTCAGAGGCCTTTCCCACAGCTGCACCGTGAGGTTAATGTTTGTTTCAAAATAACGTTTTGAGACATGGCTGAAATGATATGTCAAGATCTAGTAAAAGAGTTGCCATATTCTTAAAAAATGATATATTGCATTTATTTTGGTAGAAGCTATAACCACATTTATTCGGAAGAAAACGGCACCCCGCGTCTTTATTTCAATCTACTACAACAACCGGAACTATGTCAGCAGTCACATGTTCTTAAAAGTTTGCCTTCTTCAATGATGCGTATCTGCTGCAATTTAGTGTATTTTGACTAAAAAGAAATATAGTGTAGTTAACTTATTAGTAAATATATGCCCAAAATATTAATGCAATTCCAGGAGAAGACCTAAAAAGTAGCACGAAAAATGAGAATACCCACTTAAATTAAAAGGCAACTATCGGTTTCCATTTTTCGGCGTTAACATAAACGAACAATCAACAGTCGGTAGTTGGGGATTGGCATGGGCTAAACGGAAAGTATAGAAACGGTCCCTAACGATCGGCGTGACGTTTAACATATTATATGAGCAAAGAAATAGTTAAAACATAAAACGTACCTGATGCGCCGAATACTGCTTTTGCTGCCGTGCTTGGGTGAGTGCAGATTGATCGAGTAAGTCCCACGATTTTTGTCGTCGATTAGTGGGATTGCTCGTTGTAGTGGGCATATCCTGGAACACAATCATTTATATACATAATTTATATACATAATATATAAATATATACATAATATACATAATTGTTACTAGCTGGGGAATTGATTTAAGTATTTAATTAATACTTTCATTAATTAATTTTTACAGTCGGTAATCTGTATTGGCTTTGCATATTCTCTGCCTCAAAGAAACTGAGACTGTTACACGTACATTTAACAGAGTGAAAAATAACATTTCAAAAAATTAGTATCTTTTCGTCAATTAACACGATGAGCGCGGCGTCGGCTCCCGAGGTTTAACGATGAACTTTTCGTTTGGGCAGCGTCCCTGGGACCGATAGTATCAAAGTTAAAAAATAAATGTAGTATTTTTAATGAAATTTATTTAAACAAAAATATGGCTTGGCTTTACAGGTATTGCAAAACGTGACGAGTTTTTTGCTCAAATTTCTGGCTGTCTTGCGTCAGAATAGCTTTGTATTGGTATTGTAACATTCCGAGCAATATCTTCGGACATTATGGACGTCTCCTTCTTTTTTTTGTAAGTGATGAACAATTCTTCTTTCAAAATGGACTGGAATTTTTTCATCTAGCTACCGTGCGAGTGCTTCGCCAATTGTCTACGAAATTCCGTGACTGATATTTTTTTTCCTGTTACTTCTTGAAACATGAACAAGGCATTTACAACATCAGTATTTAGAAAAAGCTCGAAAGCTAACTTTTTATACCATTTTATAGTTTTTTTCATGGGACTGCTATACGCACTGATTTGGTCTGAAAAGTCAATAGAGGACTTTGCTTTATTATCTTCAGCCACAATTATTGGTTTGGGGAAAAATTCTCTGTTTGTTTTTACATTTATCATTTCACTTGAATTTTTTGTCGACAGGACCAAAACATCTCTCTTGTCTTTCCACTTTAACACTGTAATAACATTATTATTTTCCTTGGCAATTATTCCCAAGCGTTTCAATTTAGTGGTTATTACGACATTTGGGCTTCCTTTACGATTTATTCGAAGTGTACCAATCAGATGTGTATTTTTCTCTATCCCTTTTGCCTTTAGCCTTTGCAAAATAAATTGTTAGATAAACACATTACAATGTTTGACGGTGTTGCATTTTCCTTGTCAAGAGATTTTCCGGTGCAGGTACAAAAATTGTACGTGTATCCATAACCACAGCACAATTTAAATATTTTTATACCACATTTATGTTTCTTTTGTTTTAAATACAGTGCTCTGTTCATTCTCCCTATCCCAAATACCGCTTGAGCGCTCGTCGTCAAGTGTTTGCTCACTGCTGGTTGAACGAAAAGGATAGCGATATCGGCGCCGCGCTCAACGTGTTAAATACAAAATATTTTTTTATAAGGATTAACCCTTTATCCTACAGTAACGAGTGATGCTCGCGATGCGGTAAAGGAAATACGATATTTATAAGTTTTTCGGAAACTTTCAGATTGAAAATGTTAGTGGTACACGACACAGTTTCTAAGACATAAATTACTTAGCTAATCATCTTGTTCACTGCCTGATCCCTCCTCTGTTGAAGTACTTACTTAATATATTTGAATATAACAGTTTTAACGTTGGAAATTCTACTGTTAAATATGTTTATATTATTAATCTAAATCTAAATTACATTGTCCAACAAATGTAAAACATTTTTGTTTTCCCATAGCCACTGGCTGATTCTTATAGTGTTCGTCGTCGCTATAATACCATCAACAAAATATCTCTATCACCCTCTGCTTTGGAGAAACATCAGTTTTCGTAAAAACGGTGGATTTTGGCAATGAAGCTTGTATTACGTGAAAACTAAAATCGGTAGATAGTTCTTCTTAGTCTCAAAAAATAGAGGAGTGTTTCCTGAGAATACAAGTGTGAGCAGTTACAATATTCCATACTTTTTAATGGTAATAAATAACTGCCAAAGTAAAAAACGACCGGAAGCGCGAATTTTCTATGCATTAACTTTGCATTTTCACGTAGAATACTATTGCTAGCACAAATTTACTACATATTATTGGATTCTACAGACATTTCTGAAGAAAAAACTACCAGCGAAAAATGTCATAACTCTTTTCATTTTGACAGAATTTAAGAAAATATCCGTCAACCGAACTGGGCTCGTCACTGCTGCAGCTATGAATAATACATTACTTTCACGGGCCCTGACCGTCGATGCATCCCGTTGAGGTGGCAATCTCAACCCCTTTACTAACGTGGTGACTGAAAAACGTTTACTTTTTTTTGTAGAGGGGAAATGCTTTACGCATACCCGCAAATAAGTTACTTTGCGGATAGTGTGGGAGTTCGTAGGCCTATAGCTCACGTGCATCCACTAAAACACTGTTCGCTTTTACTCTGTTTCTCTTTTTAATTTAATTAATAAAACAAGATTCGCGCAATATTTTAACGATTCGTTGAGAATTTCGTGTTACAGTAAGCGCTTGTGTATATGCCAGTGGCGGATGGTGACTTTTTGAGGCCTGATGCTAATTACATTTCAGAGGCCCCTACTAACATATTATTGGATGGTCGTGGTGTTGGTGTGGGGGGGGGGGGGGGTCTAAGATGAGGATGAATTATGAAAAAATAACATACGATTTTAATAATAATCTCTCTACATACCAAGGTCTTGGGGGACCGAAAGGTTTGGGGGCTTGATGCTCCAGCATCATAAGCATCCCTATAAATCCGCGACTGGCATATGCAGACGATATTTAAATAATTTTTCACAATTATTTACAAACACTCGTTGGAAACAGTCACCACATGTCACCGACACTTCTACAAAACGTTGCATTTAATTATCGAAATGATTTACAAACACTTGCAGGTAACTGCCACTTTCTGTCACTAACACTGTCACAAAACGTTGTATTTAATTGTCGAAATAATTTAAAAACACTTGCAGGTGACTGCCACTTTAAGTCACTGACACTTCCACAAAACGTTATATTTAATTGTTAAAATTATTTAAAAACACTGCAGCTAACTGTCACTTCAGGTCACTAACTATGTAAATAATTGTGAAAAATTATTTAAATGTCGTCTGCATATGCAGAAGCGCTTACTGTAACACAAAATTCTCAAAGAATCATTAAAATATTGCGCGAATCTTGTTTTATTAACTAAATTAAAGAGAGAAACAGAGTAAAAGCGAACAGTGTTTTAGTGAGTGTACGTGCGCTCTAGGCCGACGAAGTCCCACACTATCCGCAAAGTAACACAATTGCGGGTGTGCATTAGCATTTCTCCTCTATAAAAAAAGAGAACGTTTTTCTGGCACCACATTAGTAAAGGGGTTTGAGAGTGCCACCTCAACGGGATCCATCGACGGTCAGGATCCGTAAAAGTATTATGTGCAGCTACGGCACTGACGAGCCCGATTTGGCGAGCGATGCCGTCGTAGCAGGACAACGGTCGACAAACGTTGTTGATGGATATTTCCTTAAATTGCATCAAAATGAAAACAGTTATGACGTTTTTCGCTAATAGTTTTTTCTTCAGAAATGTACGCAGAATTCAATAATGCTTAGTAAATTTATGCTAGCAATAGTACTCTTCTTGAAAATGCAAAGTTAATGCGTAGAAAATTCGTGCGTCCGGTCGTTTTTAACTTTGGCAGTTATTTACTACCATTAAAAAGTACGGAATATCATAACTACTCACACCTGTATGCTCAGAACACACTCCCCTATTTTTTGAGACCGAGAAGACCTGTCTACTGTTTTTAGTTTCCAGGTAATATAAGCTTCCTTGCCGAAATTCACCGTGTTTACAAAAACTGATGTTTTTCCAAAACAGAGGGTGATAGAGAAATTCCGTTGGCGGATTCGTGTTCAGGACGACGATCCCTATAAGAATCACCCAGTGGCTATTGGAAAACAAACATGGTGTAGGACAGTGTTATCAGTCATATGATTCTACATCTTATTTACACTTGCTTTTTCGATAAAATATAACTTAATCCATGAATGATAAAGAGTAAGTCCGATATTAAAAATCTTAAATTCTCTAAAAAAAAAATTAATTAAATACATAATTGCATTTAACTGCAAGTTATCAGTCCATTGTCGTTATACATAACACATTCGTAGCCACAGATGTAAAGTTATGTTAATTTTTAAGTTTTCTTTATTTTCCCCGAATTATTATTAGGTTCAAAGATTTGAATTTCTACATTTTAAAATGCCTTCAGTATTATTAAACTCGCTTAACTATCGATTGAGAATGTGTTGATAAATAAAACATTGTAAACGTAAAAGTTCATTTCGACGCTTACCGTGCTATGTGGAAGTAAACTGTCGAGGCAATCCGTACTACCTGATTCTGTGTTTTTGCTAACAGAATGCCTGATATGACATCTACTTCGCACTTCTTCAGAGACAGGTACCAATGCTAGTATCCATTAAAAAGTAGGCAATAATTACTAATCATAGTATAATCACAGAACATGCAATATCAACAATAAAGAAATCGATAACAACTTACCGACTAAATACGCTACACTGTCGGGCGTCACTTCGAATTTATCCCTTCTAAAAGGTTTTGCTACTATAGCCAATAACATTGTTAGAACTCTGGTTATTCTGGTAACTGTCGTTGGTGTAGGATGCCGGTATCCCTTCAAAAGATGGCCGACCAGTGCAAAATGGAAATTAGATTTAAACGAAAGTCCTACAGTGTGATCCAATTGTTTAAAATGCCATTCTAAAGGCTCGCGAATCGACATCATGACGTGTTCCAAAGTCTGTAAAAAAATAGTGTTTTTTCTTGATGATTTTCTGTATCTTTTGCTGTTAATTACTATGATTATTTCGCCCTGGATAGGGTGGGCAGCCTCTAGCCTTCGGTTAGCTTATGGCAACGATGGCAAAAATGACAGAAACGCGAATAACAATACATAATATAGTTTTTCTTTGTATCCAGTTATTCTTTTGCATACGGTCCCCGCTTGGTCTATAATACAAGCGGACATCCCGAACTGTAAATCACCGATTTTTATGAAATTTTAGTATGATATAGTTTTCATACAAATATTTGACACCTATGTTTTTTATCAACAATGGTCCACGCTAAACGGGTGAAAAACGCCCTCAAACTTGGGGTTGCGAAAGTTATTTTATCGAATATCTCGGAAAATATTAGAAATATGGCAATTTTTTGAACGGTGGAAATTAACACCTTTTATCAGCAAATATGATGGTGTAAACATTTTTTCAAAATATCCGCTTGTTGATGTTAAAAATAACATATTTTAGTATGTCCGTTGGTTGTGAACAAATTTAACGTGCCTGCGTGTTGAAATGCAAATTTAATTTAGTAAGTGATAAATTTAAGAGAAACAGCCGATTATTACTTTAATATTGCAGTACATACTGAATACACATCTTGCAGCAATATATAAAAATAGTAATACTTATTAGTTCAGTTTATTTAAGGCATCGATTGTTACGGTCACTAGCCTGTCATCGTTATCTTCCCAAGCTTGTGATTAACCCCTTGGCTACTTTGGGCGCATGTACGCGCTCAGAAATTTTGCTTCTGCGACACGGAGAGCGCATATAAGCGCTCAACACAGTTTGGTTTTCTGACACGGAGGGCGCATATAAGCGCTCAACACATTATTAGTTATATTGTAAAAAAAGCTATACATTAACGGTAAATTTTTAATGTTTATAGTAGCAATTCGGTCAATAATACGAAGAATTAAATAATATTGTTTTAATATAGCGAAATACAGTTTTTTGATTACTGAAATGTTATCACAAAAACGCATCTCTACCCAAAATTTTGCCGTTCTCGGCGGACATTGTAAATGAATTCCTACCCGTGTGGTACGACCGGTGCGTCTCAAAGTCTGCCGTAGTTAAAGGGTTAATATCTACAGTTTGAAATGAATTGTAAACCACCGTCTTCTATAAGAGACTATGATATCATTTATTCCAAAGGGTGTAGCCGGATGAGGGGGCCAAAAGTGCTCTTGAACCGATTTCAACGGGCGAGCTGTAATTCGATAGGTAATAAAAAAACCATTGTATACCGAATTTCAATCCTGTATCTTGACCGGGAGGGTAGTTTCGGGGAAAATTAAAAAAACTGGTTTTGCCCTATTTTGCCTGTTTATTAAGGTGAGCGGAATTCGAAAAAATTCTGATAAATTTTACATGCAAAAATACATGTTTGAGATTTTTTTTTCAGATTTTCCCGTTGGAAAGTCTAAGTGCAAAAAATGAAAAATCGGAAAATTGTCAATTTCGCATGAAAATCCTCCTTGCGCCATAGTAAGAAACATCAAAAACAATTTCTGCGACGCATTTCCCGCTGAAACGCAATCAGTATTTTTTGATATTAATTCATGATATCAGATTGTTACTGTAAAAAGGAAAAAGTTTTGTTCGGAAAATTTCCATACGAAAACGACACTTTTCCAATTTTTTTTCTGTTTTTCATTCTTTACACTTAGACTTTCCAACGGGAAAATCTGAAAAAATCTCAAACATGTATTTTCGCATGTAAAATGTGTCAGAATTTTATCGAATTTTTTGCACCTTAATAAACCGGGAAAATTTGGAAAAAAGCGTTTTTTTTTTAAATTTTCTCCATAACTATCCTCCCGGTCAAGATACAGGGTTGAAATTTGCTACACAATGTTTTTTTTTGGTTACCTACCGAATGGCACCTCGTCCACTGTAATCAGTTCAAGGGCAGTTTTGACCCCCTTATCCGGCTATACCCTTTCCCAAAAGTGATACAGACTATCTCGCTCCCAGTGATTAGAATTCAGAGCTTTACCTTTGTAGCCGCCAGAAAAGCTATTATCATATCAATAATATTAAGCAATACCTTGTCGTCGAAAGTGCCCTGAGAGTCCAAGGTGTGTAAGTTTTGTTCAAGAAGAGACAGTCCGCATGCGTATAGTGATGCTTCGTCTAACTGAAGAACGGATGTTGCGACCCAAAATAGATACCGATGGATTGGGGATTCCTGTAAAGTAATGTTGCAATAAAACGTGAATAAATGCGACAGAGTTTGGGACCCAACGCCGCTCTTATGAGGTCGAGGTATGGAATCTGTCTTTACGTTAGGGCAAGCATGTCAAACTCAAAGGCTAACGCGGGTCAAATAAACAAGGTGTAAGTTTATGTGGACCGCAAAACAATAAAAACTTCAATTTTTATAGAAATCGCGGCCACCGGCCCGCATTCGGCCCGTCACGACAGAGATGTCAAGTGTCAGGAAAAAAACATTAATCTTGCCGTTATACTTGTACAATTTTATTTTCTAAATAATCCTATAACGGCAAAAGGAATGTTTTTTTCCTGATACTTGACATCTCTGTCTTGACAGGCTGCATGCGGGCCGCGAGTTTGACATACTTGCATTAGGGCTTCAGCCGAGCGCGAACTTAGAAAAGGACAGACAGTAGAAGAGACAGAGAGGTCCAAGCAAACAAAGCGAGCGGCCCGAACGTATCGGTGAGACAATGCTAATTAGAGGATCCACCGTTTTCATTTTTTATCTTTTTTGAAACCTTTGCTAACGTATTTGTGAGATTTTTCTGATTAAAATGATACCAAACACGATGTTTGAATTATGCAAATAGTAAGTAAACTTATTAAATATTAAGTAAATATAATTCAAACCATATCGTGTTTGGCATCATTTTAATCAGAAAAATCTCACAAATATGTTTGCGAATGTTTAAAAAAAATCAAAAGCGAAAAAGGCGACACCTCCAATTAGTTTGCCTCGCCGATACGTTTAGATGGTATCATGTTACACTGCTCCCTCGTCGGGCGTCGAGGTTCGCTAAGGGAGATCCTCCTATGTGAAGGGGATAGTCATGTCGCGTTTATTCAGCTAACCTTTTATTGCATTTATCTTTTACTGTATTAATAATCGAAGTAAAAGAATATTGCTAACAATTAGTGAAAGATAAATAGAAGTCGGTCCATTTTCTAATCGCGATTGGCACGTTTACAGTACAAGCTTATTAAAATTATATAAAAGGGACAATTTCACATATTTGTAGTCAGCGATTTCAGAATCACGTATAGTTTTCTAATATTCGTAATCGAAGACTCTAGGATGGCATTATATAAATGAGTATAAATACCCAAAGTATTGCTTCATCTACCGTTCACCCGTAATCATTTAAACATAAAGAAATTGATACAAAATTAATTTAGTAATAACTTTTTATCGAGCAAGTAATATACCTAATCCTACAGCATAATTATTGATTATGGTAATATCTTTTACTTATGTTGCAAAAGCTTATAAATTTATTGCCTTCGACCGTTATTCGAAAATTTAAATCCACTGTTGATCGTTCTGTTAACTCATAGAACTGTAGAGGTGTCTTTTAAAACGTCATTTTTGCAAATATGGAATTTCCATCGTACCTTTAACATGTTTTGCTAATCATTCTACGTAATAAAGTACAACTTACAGGTCTTAGCAGCGGCTGTAAGCGCGTTAGGCACATAATAATAGCTTCAAGTAGCGTAATATCATTAAAGCTCTCAAGCGCCTTCACCAATATTCTCAACAACTGTTTCATGTCTTGGTCAGTTATACTCTTACTGATACATCCAAAAACAATCAAAGCCCGTGGCTGTAGGGCAGGGTTGAAACGAAAAGCGAAACTCTTCGCCAACGAAGTCCAAGTTTTTAACCAATCGCACTTTGGTATATCTCTCATACAAGCCTCCATGATCTCGAGAAGAGCGTCGGTAATAACCTCCAGGCTGGTCAACGAAAGTCTCTCTTTATCGTGCGTTCCTGTGACGCTGCGCTCATTGCTGAACCATTTCTCATTCGAGTGTCTGTAACTAGACCTGAACGCTGTACCAGCAGCAGATTTCACTTTGCTAATACCAAACAGCAGGTAAAACTTGGGCAGAGAGAATTCGTCGAGGCTCATACGCAATATTCTGTACGTTTCCTCTGAGAACGAAGGCGCACTACAAGTGCAAAGGGAGTGAATACTGTTGATGACTAATCCGTGCGTGGAAGCACGCATACTCAAGCTTCCAGAGCAAACCAGAAACGTTACTGTATGAAACAAATAAGGTAGATGCTTCCCGACGTCCAGGCAGTTATTGAAAGACAACATCAATAGATATCTAGCCAAAATGGCAATGTCATCCCATCTCGTGTGCTGTTCCAGCAGTGGAGTCGGCGACGTGCAGGTTTTGTCCACGACTCGACACAATCTACCGATAACTTTTTCCGCAACCAACTGCACATTTCCGGATGCTAGAGCAACAGCCGTATCGGCCATTATCTCGACGGTTGGAGAACCAAGGCCGAAACTGACGCTACGCTGAATGAAATTATCGAGAACCGTGTCAATCAACTCTGGCAATCTTCCAATGGTGCTCCAAATCTTGGCCTGTATACTTGGATACATCTCGACCTCCTCGATGGTCAAGGTGATCAATTTCTCTAAGATCTTCCGTACTTGCTCTTGCCGCTTTCCTCCCCCGTCATTCGGTTTGTAAAAACGTACAAGGTTATTCAACCATGGGGTCATGTACTCCAGACAGAGATGTTTTAATTCTATGCTCGACAATCTGAATCCTTGTATGCATTCCTCGAGAAACTCGAGCGTGAGATGCGGATCGTTCGCTGCTAGAGTCTCACTCAGGTGTTTGATGAATATCGTGTTGTTCGATGGTATACAAAGTCCGGATGTTTCGAGAAGTTGCCCCTCGATCTTTAAGTCAAACGTTGCGGTAAGTGCGCAAAGCTGATTGTAGGCAGCGGTTCTTAGGTTCGGGTCTGAACTACCGAGATTTAGTAAAGCCATGTTGAGTAAAGTACCAGGTACATCCTTAGGTCTAATCTTGGGGTGAACGGACACAGACTCCGGCTGCGACAATTCCCATCGGTTTCTTATATGAATTATAGCCTGAACGATACTATCACAGTCATTATGAATGAAGGACAACGGGCCGGCTTCGTTGGAAATAGTTAGGGTAAATTGATTGTCGTCTACTAAACAAACTTCTTCTATCTCGGACGCGTAATAAACATCGTTTAAAAGAACGGAATGGGATAATACTTTGCACTTCTCCGCTGAGGTAATTTGTATAGCAGTTGGTCCTACTTTTACGGATACCTTCGTATCCTTATGAGACAACTTTAGAGCACTATTAAAGACCTTCAAGTCTTCGTCGAGCGATAACGTTGCGCCTGGTAATTTTTGCTGCTCGACGTCTATCACGTCGTTCAGTCGACCTGGACCGTCGATGAAGACTACTTTTCTATTGCTCTTCAATGGTGCTAGAATTCTATCATGGAACTTCGTGTATTCTCGTACCCAGCTGTTGCAGTTGTAGATATAGGCAGCGTGGATATTCTCGTATGCGACCTCGGGTAGGACGTAGAACCACTTTTGCAGAAATTCCGTTCGGAATCGATTATCCGAACAGGTATGTGTGAAATCTACCACGAGCTCGAACGGAGAACAGCAGAATGGTTTTAGCGTGAGAATCACGTGGTAGTTTAACAAATCGCCGTTTGTGTCGCCAATTCTATGAAGAAGAAAATTGAATTGTCGAATGTCAGTTTTATGTGAACACCCAATGCATCTTGTATTCGCGGAAATGTTTCCAATTGAAATTTAATTGTTTAGAACAAACATGTCAAACTCGAAGGCTAACGCGGGCCAAATAAACAAGGTCTAAGTTTATGTGAGCCGCAAAAAAATAAAAACTTCAATTTTTATACAAATATACGTTTATTTCGTAAATAAAAAAGAACAAGTATAACGGCAAAATTAATGTTCTTTCCTTGGCACTTGCCATCTATAGCTTGACGGGCCGCAAAATTAGTCGTTGTGGGCCGCGAGTTTGACATGCTTGGTTTAAAAGAATGGAAATCAATTTTTTTTAAATAAGTAGATGCAAAACTGTGATTTAAGAGGCTACAAGGTTCTTAACGGCAAAAGATATGGTGAATGTGTCAAGAGTAAACGCTAAGATTATGAGACAAGATGCTTATTAGAAGAATTAATTAGATTCTGTTTCCATATCACTAATTTCAAACAAACTTGATATCATTGTACATAAATATACTTACTTATATCGTCTGGCAATATAGTAAAACACAGGATAGCCCTGCTTACTTGTTCCTGCTTGATAAAAGATATTCAGACTCTTGATACGTTTAAACTCTTCCTTTTCGTGCATGTTGTGTTTCACCATTATCTCCTCAAAATTAGTCGAGGACATATCTATGCCTGACCATCGAGCATACGACGACGAGAAAAGTAAACTGTCAAAACAAAATACATTTGTGTTTAATATTATTACTATGTCTTGAAATCATTTATCAAATTTTTCATTAAGTCTCATGAATGTTTTTTAAATTTTGATATCGTAACACATGCTTAACACGTTCCGTACCACGTGAACCATTTATGGTACACGTTAAACTTGACTTCAGGCCACATTTATCATAAATGGTACACGCAGACATATTTATTTAACGCGGTGAAAACATATTTTATGTGAAATTTAATTCTGAAAAATTTATTTCCACCCAAAGAAAGAGGCATTATAAAAAATACAGTGTCGAACAAAGCACATAAATTTGTTTAATTGTTATATATACGATAATCAATAATTACATGTAATTTTTGACTTTTTTAAAGCAAGAGATACATAAAATCGGCTTGTTCGGGCAATCGGTGCAAAATGTTCACTACTCTTCTAATTTTTTGTCTTGCTACTTCAGTGCCGATTTTTTTACATTTTGTTTGAAAAGTTTCGATCTGACTGACTTTTACAATCGAATTGTTTGCAGAGCCACGTGTACCATAAATGATACACGATGTGATAACTACTCTAAACACGCTAATTACTTATGAATTGATGACGTAATCAAATATTGTGTGATAATATATCAATCTTTAGTCGAAACATCAAATGGCCTGAACAACAAGTCGGGCAAAAACGGCTTGGCACGGAACGTGTTAATAGAACAGTATCCTGATATCTCGTGCAGCAGAAGTAAAAGTACGTGTTTGCATTTTCTGTGACACTTTAATAACATAAATCATATAATATTGCACACGCTGACAAAAACTGAAAGCGTTTTAAATATTAACTTCAAATTTAAATTGCCATTATTCAGAGCGTATTTTGAAATATTAAGACACCACTTATGTGAGATATTGCGTCACGAAACTAATGAAGAAACTGAAACTATAAGTGATATAGGCTAAAGTTCAGAATCTTCATAACTTTTGCATAGAATAATGTAGACTTCACTGTTCTTTATTTTCCCTTTTGCAAATCTGAGTTTTTACAAGTATAAGGCACTTGCCGGAAATTTACGTAAAGAGACTGTAGGGCTGAGCGTCGTCCTTTTTGACCTCTCGGTCCTCCCTACTCCTTCCCGTGAATTTCCGTTCTTCCCTTCTTCGCGGGTTTGTACAAGGGAAAGGGAGCGCTATCTGTCCTTGTCTAGGTGGGTCCGAAGAATGTTAAAGTCGCCTCGAGACGCCCGTAGGCCATAGAGGTGTTCTGATATGGAAAATCCCCACATCTGTTGAACACCCCTCAAGGTCCCGGCCGCCTTGAGGCAACGTGCCCACCTAGACAATGGACTCCTTTACCGACGACTCACGACCCGGCCCCTGTCCACCTCGGACGGCCCTAGACCCGCGCGGTCCCAAAATATTTGCGTGTGCTAATTGTAAGTGGCAAATGGGCTCTGCGCAGAGCCGGCTGCCCGAAATCGATACAATGGCGGAGACCGGATCGTAAACCGTCACCCCTACAATAAGTTCTTTATAACTGTACCAAAAATCGAAATTGATATAATAGTGTAAAAATATTATTATAGTTAAATGTAATAATTAATATATACAATGATTACATAAGTACAGTAACGAAGGATGTAGCAAAGTAATGCCTATTCGCGCTGTATTAATAAAATCGCCGCAACGTCCCATAAAGATCTCGCCGTAGAAAAATTTTCTCCGTTTATAGTAAGTTCCGTCAAAATAGTAATCCCGACTTCGTCCGTGAGCTCACTTTTTTAAAGGGCTTTATCTGTCCTTGTGTTTTGCTGCCGTCTCTGTCAATCAAAGGAAAACGGTATTCCCACCCCTAAGCACGTAGGCTAACCCGGCCATTTCCGGTCCCGAGAGGCCTTATGCCTCGATAGACATTTTCCCTCCCAGATATTGTTTCCTGTCTGGGCGGAACAAAACGATAAAAAGGAGATAGAGGTCATCGTTTGCCTTCAATGGCTCATCAAATTTTCAATTGTTTATAGTTTCAGCTTTAAACACACAAAATTGCAAAAGTGTAATAAATAGTCCTCTAACGAGAGAACATTACCGAACCCGTACAAGCCGAGTTTGATGAAAATTACATGGTAGATAGTTCCCGACAAAATATTTGACACGTATTTTTTTATATCGGCAATCGTCTACATTGAAGGGTTGATAATACCCCTCGAACTTTGGGGTTAAAAATCTTTTTTTCGAAATATATCCATGATTAAAAGGCATAAGGAGAATTTTTTTTTAATTGAGCGTCTTGAGATGCCGATTTCAATGATATAAAAAATAATTGCAACAAATTATTTGTTTAAACAAGATATTAAAATTTTGTAATTTTTTGTTAATTTTTGGTACTAAATGTCGTTCTGTTTTCGTGTCAATTTATATGTATAAGGTATATACCAAAATTAGTGAATACGTGTTTTTGAAATGTTAGTTCTTTATTTTAAATTACTCACTATGCGCCGTAACGTCGTAAATTGTCACGGTCTCGTCCCAGTCTCGTAAAACTAATATCAAGCGAGATTCCCTCGGATGCTACAATAGTTTTCAAGTCCCCGTGGAAAAAATTTAGAGACAAGTCTTCAATTTAATCAACATCGATATATCTCCACTTACTGCGAATCAACCGGTTTATGTTCCGGGGGGCCAAGGTACGCCAATAATGTTGCCATTTTATCGAAAGGTCTTCTGCCTACTGCTTTATGATCTCTGCTGCTACTCAGATAGTCACCAATTCTTTCTTGATGATTCCACAGCAATCTGTGCAATGCCAACACATTTGCATCCGACACAAACGACATTGGATGGCTAGCCTGATCGACGGTCTCGCAATCAGATGCAATTTGAATGAAAAATCTTCGTCCAATTTCAAAATGTGCCCGTAAAAAGTCGTTGAATGGTAGCATGTGTTGTTCTTTACTAAATTCCACGTGATTCGCTATATTCTGTAGGATCTTCGACATCAGCATCAGACCTCTTTTTACTTGAGGTGGTACAGGTTTATTCACTATTCCCATTTCCTGTGGCGAAACAATAGCCGGATTGATAAACCGTAAGAATATTACTGTTCCCACAGCACCAATATTGTTTTGCGGACACTGGGGAAATCTTTTGCTCAGTACTTGGTAAAGGCAATGGCACATTGACCGCAGTTGCGGAGGAAATCTGAAAAAAGAAGATTAATTATTTGATATACTATAAATATTAACGAAAAGATTAAAATCTGATTGTAACTGGTTCTTGGAAATATTTGAAAAATAGGACGAAATCAACATGTGTATTAACGATGTTATCATAATTCTATTATTTTATTCAATACAAGTATACTTTTTTAGAAAGTTGGAGTTAGGAATTACTGATTCTTATTTCAAGAGATTTATTGATACTTATTTCAAAACTATATTGAAATGCAACTTCTATATAACGAAAGTGTGAACTATACTTTACATTATAATAAAATTACAATATTTATTGTAATAATATCAAAAACATCTTTACTTTATCTGCACACAATTGTTCGAAAAATGGACGGTTGTAAGGGGAAGAAATTCTTGGGGAGGATTTTTTAATAGTTCATTGATTCATTCGCATGCAGCTCTCTCAGCAGAGTCGATCGTCGCTCCCGTATTTCTCCTATACAGGCACGCATTCCTGCATCTATCCTACAACTCGATCATTCTTAATCTTGCTGCGACGTCGGAGCACAACGCACATTACATACTGGACGCAAAAGACCTGATGGCCTATGGCAAGTGTTTTGGTCTTATTCGCAAAACGGATAGAGGCACCCTCGTTCGCACGTCATTTTCGATTCCAACGCGCTTCTGGCTGAAAAAGCCGCACATTCGTTATATCAACATGTGAACGACGGAAGAAGTGTTTTGTTTTCGGCTGTTATTCGCCGAGCTTGAGGTTCCCAGGAGCTAAATATATGGTGGGAATAGGCGATGCGAGCGACACTCTCCCCTTGCACCTGTGTAATACCACAGGCCATCAAGTTGGTTGCGTCCAGAACATTGTATGATTCTATATAATTTTCATTACTCGACATTTCATCCTTTTCTGATCGCATTTTTTGCTTCCCCGAAACTAAGTATGACATTCTCTTTCAACTGTTTATATAACAATTTTGCAATTGGTGACAATGATTCTATAAAGGGTATAGCTGGATAAGGGGGCGAAAAGTGCCCTTGAACCAATTACAATGGGCGAAGTGTCATTCGGCAGGTAATAAAAAAAACCGTTGTGTACCAAATTTCAACTCTGTATCTTGACCGGGAGGGCAGTTATGGAGAAAATTCGAAAAACCGCTTTTTGCCCTATTTTCCCGGTTTATTAAGGTTCAAAAAATTCGAAAAAATTCTGACACATTTTACACCCGAAAATACATGTTTGAGATTTTTTCAGATTTTCCCATTAGAAAGTCTAAGTGTAAAAAATGAAAACCCGAAAAAAAATCTAAAAAATGTCGATTTGGCATGGAAATCTTCCGAGCACAAAGTTTTCCTTTTTACAGTAACAATCTGACATCATAATTGTTATGCTCAATTTTTTTTAGAATTTTCGATTTGGTGCGCCATAGTGAGAAAAATCGAAAACCATTTCTGCAACGCATTTCCCGCTGAAACGCGATCAGTATTTGCCATTTTTACATTCTATTGATACAGTATGTTGATGCTACGATTTTCAATTTTTCTGCACCCGAAAGAGTTACGGTTAATGAAGAGAATTGAGTTAATTAAATCAATTATAAATTATATATTCCTTATCTGTTAGAATTTTCAATATTGCGTCAGGCAAGTGAATGGCAGACTGACTATGGTGTCTGCCTGCGGAGCCGCTGAACTTTTTGTCAGCGGCACTTTTGGCCCCCTTATCCGGCTATACCCTTTTTGGAAAAATAAAGGTCCGAAAGAGCGTTGATTGAACAAAAATAATTTTGTATCACTTGAATTTCGCTTTTCGTCTGTTGCAAGCCCTTTGCCGACATCAAGTATCCCTTACCGAGCAAACTATCCAACACTATACATAATTTTTGCTTATTATTACATGCTACTCTGCGAATCATCGAGTAAAACGGTTTTCTTGCTTTGATCGCAACGTTAATTGAGCCGCCCAGTGCACAAATCGATTAACTCCACTTTTTGATTTTTTTTAAATTTAAGTCTCAAAGCACTCGATTGAATCCTAACTTTTTATATTTAGAATAAATTTTCGTAATAATAACGATTAACACCATTAAATTACGAAGTTTGTTTGCCCATCGAATAATAAATAATTGAATTCAGAAGTCAACATAATTAATTCCAAGGCTATTCCACATTATTCATTTTGTACTTCGTTAGAGGAAAGCTAAATGCGATTATATATTCTACAATATTTATTTGTATTTATATTTTGAAGGGAATTTTAAAAAGGAGTGTACACTATTTCATCACGTTTCTCCACTTTAGGTTTTATGGAGTTAATCGATTTGTGCACTGAACGGCTCAATTCTTGTTTTACCGCTGGTTCGGTCGATCTTTCCAGAACTACATATGTTTCTGTAATTAATTCTTGCAACTCTGACCTACAATCAACAATCAAAATATATTTTAATTTCTTCGGCTACCTGCATACGAATCATCTATCGCGACGTTTAATATGTCTGCAATCTCTTCGCTTTCGATTGACAGTCCTAAAGCCAATTTAAATTTTCCTAAAAGTATATCCTAACAATGCAGCAGATGCTGTGAATGTATCTGCTCTGACTACGAACATCGACACATCTTCCTCAACCCCGTTGTATAAGCTAATACGAGCTTTAACCATTCTTAAAATTTCGATTGTCGCATTAATTCGTCCTTATAACGTAATTTAGTCACGCCAACTGGAACAATCGATTCCTATTACAAATACTTTTTTCATTATAATAATCTGTCTTTCCGTGTCTAACCGCGCGTATCTGAATTCAAAATCCGCCCCGGCCCCTCATTATCTATTTCAAAAACAACAATCTCACGTCATTCCTCCTCGATTGTTGGTTCCACTGTGACGTTTGTCACTTCCAGTTGTCTCACTTGGTTCTCTTCTTTCAATTCCTTACTTCACTGGTTTTCTGGGCAATCTCACACCTAATGTCCCATTCTGAAACCATAGAAGTTGGCTGCTTTCTTGCGTACAGTTTTTTTACAGTCTTTAAATATGTGTCTGTCACTATAAAACCTATAACACTTAAACGCTTCTTTTTCGTCACTTTTTACACCTTAGCTTCCACTCTCTGCATTCTGTTTTTTGGTTTAAAGCCCGCACTCGCACTATTTATTCCACTCGAACTACTACATTCATTCTTATGCTGGTTTCCTATTTCGTCGTGCAGTGTGATTTCCTTGTACACCTCCAACAATCCTGCCTGCTTGTACCGCAGCTGTCGTGGCTGATTCCTCAGTCTTCGTTCTGGAAAATCCTCAGTAGCGCAATCCAGGGCTTGGCATACTTCGGGCCGCAAAATGACTTGGCCATGTAAAATTGTAACACTTAACTTATGATGCACTCGTCAGGAATATTTATACACTAATCCAAGTTTTCGAATATGGTTCGAAAATGTCGAATTGAATTTTGCTGTATAAGGTTTTTATACCTCGCAAAAATAGAGAAGTCTCGCGATATGAGGTACGGGGTAAAGAGGAGAGTGTCGCTCGTACCGCCTATCCCCATCATGTCGGTCCTGGAAACCTGAGATCGACGACTGACAACCGAAAGGAAAACAGTCCTTTCGCCGTTTACATGACGACGTAACGAATGTGTGGCACTTTCAGCCAATAACGCGGCAGAAGCGATAATGACGTCAAAACGATGTCAAAGGGATGTCTCTGCCCGTCAGGCGAATCAGAACAAACCTCAGGTCAGAGGACTTCTCTATTTTTGCGAGGTATAACGACACAGCCACCGATCAGAGATGGTCTTCTTCAGCGTAAGTTGTTCGAGGCATCTCCTCCACGCTCTAGCAGAAACTGTTTCTTCACCAAAAACTTTTACTAAATCTGTAGACGCTTCTGCTGCATTTCAGCCTTGTAATTCATATAGAATGCAAGGCTGTAAATAAACTTTATCGATAGATATATTTATTTTCTATATTCCTTCGGTTTTGAAGAACACAATTATAGAAATACAATGTTGCAAACAGTCAGCCATATATGTTTTAAACGAACACATTCATCATCGGACAGAATTTTCCGGTATATCTAATGTTAAACTCTGAAAGGATTAACACATTGGCATGCCAGAAGTATTTCACTTGTCCTGCCGTTTATATTCTGCAGTGAAACTTTTTTTATTACAACCATATTGCAACAAACTAGAAGTATTAAAAGTACAAATGCTTTTAATATCGAGTATATAAGTAAATTCGAGGATATTACTGTTAAAAAATTAACAACATCATCGAATTTTCAAAACATTCGACCTATTAGCATGGTTCAATTAACCGTTTGCGGACGGAGACTGTTTTGAATATTGAGAGATAATTATGTATTTGGCGATTAATGACCACCTTTTTATCTAAAAGCCAGAGTGTTAATGTGCAGAAATTATAAATTTCTGTTTGTCCAATCATATTTCAACAGTAATATTACAATTTTTCAACTCTAATCGTGTATACAGGCAACGGTAAACTATAATCATATTTTTTTCTCAGACCAAATATTTGCGTCAAAGGGTTAACACTAACCGTATCATGCGCGGTCAAATGGCCGGTTCAACAGAATGAAAATATATAATCTTTTGCATTATTAGCTAACAACCATTTTCTGCGTTGTTTCCAGTAATAAGTTGTCAATCTCCTGCATTTTTTTCGAAAATTTATCGTCGTTACTTTATAACCGGTCACATGATCGGCTACGGTAAGAATAGGTATATACAAAGTGCCGGTACGGTTAGTATTAAAATTGAAACACTGAAGTAAACTGAATTATCCATGCTGCTTTAAACTTAAACAAATCCAAATAATTCTGTTACCGATATATCTTGATATTCGCTTAACCGAATTAAAAATCCTATTGTTGCAAATTCTTATTGATATAAAAAATAAATAATTAATAGGACAAAAGTAATCTTTCACATTGTATCTTACCTATCGGCAGAAAACACAATAGCATCAAAGACTTTTTGCGTGAGTGCTATTAAATTACGACCATTCTGCTCTATATCTTCGTTAGCATCTATTCTTGCACTATCGACTTCAAAGCCGGTCGTAGGATCGTCCAACAGCGGCTTAATCAAAGGCTCCAATAAACTTTGTAAATAACTCGCACCGTAGATTTTAAAGCAGAATGCCATGATTTTGCTGCCCAAACTGTTCCCCCGGAACAATGTTTGCATGCAGTCAGACACTTCGACTTCCCGATAAAACATATTCCACAGAAGAGGTGATAGAAGATGCTTCGCGTCGAACAACGTTACGAAAACACGCGCCAATTCGTCCATCTGATTCGTCGTTACTACGTTTGCTAAGGCCATCGCAATGGGTAATTCTCCTTTATCGCTGATCATTGTAACGAGTTGGACCAATTGCTCGAATCTGTCGGCTAGGACCGTTTCCGCTAGAGTATCAAATTCTGTCCCTTGTTGAAGGATCTTAGTTAATACTTCCATGAAAGCAGCGCGAGTTTGAAGATCCGGATTGTAGCCCAGACCTGCAAATATTACGGTCTTCAATAATTATATAAACTCACTACATTAAAGCTGAAATAATCTGGTTTCATATTATTTTTTCAATTTTGTGCTTTGAACTGCTATGACTGTTCCGCGTGGGATTATTATTCTTAGATGGGAATTACCGACAATGTGATTTATTTCTATTTCTCAGTCAGTGGACACATAATAAAGTTAAAATGAGAATGATTCTATTCTATGAAATGACTTATTGTCTGGAAGAAAGCTAGTACTTATTAACTATTTGTAATGTTTAAAGTAAATAACAAAAATGATGTCATTACAGAATTTTTCTTATTTACGTAGAAGTACGGATGATTTTTATTTGAGTTGTGTAACTAATGGGTAATCTAAATCACCACAGTGTTCATAATTCAATTCTAATAATACAATTAAATTTATAATTTTTTGTTTCTTTAAAACTGTTGACCCATTTGCACCTGTGAGCGGAATAATCCACACAGAATGATTATCAATTATCATCCAGCCGGGGAATACAACGCTTGCGGCCATGTTCACTAATCTGCCGCGGAATATACAGCTGTTAGCAATCATTGCCCGGTAATACGTGGTGATATGAGCTAATTACACTCTTCAATAAATTCAAACTTGTTTAACTTTTTGCAATATCCACTGAGTGATCCTCCTAGAGTTGCTCATCCTAAACACTTATTCGCCGGCAGGATTGTTCCATCACCCTCAGTTTTTGGAAAAAATGATTTTTAGTAAAAACATCCGATTTTGAAAATGATAAGGTATTACGCGAAAACTATAAATGCTAGGAAGTTAAAATATGTCTTAAAAGATAGAGGAAAACACGCCGAATATTTTAGTGTATCTAATTATTAAAATTGGTTGTTTTAAATAGTTGTAAATGACCGTCAAAGTTTAAAAAAGTTCCAATGCACGAACTTGCTATGTTATATTTTTACATTTTTACGAAAAGTTGTTTATGTAGTAAAAATTTGCTATTTGTCTTAAAAATTAGACGTCCAGGATCAATTCTAATGGCAGGAGGCGATAGAGCAAACATTTTTCTTGAGAAAACCATAATTGAAAGTTAGAACACAAGTTTTGTGTTCGGCTAAGAAATCAAAACAGCTCCGCAAGACACGAGGTATCGCCAGTGATTCTCAGCGCAACCGTTCCACCCGCGCTAGTATTATAGCTTGCTTTACAAGTACATTTATTCATTAAAATTTATTTTATGACAATAACGCTACATTAAACAAAGTATTATATTTGTAAAATTTTCCCATATAAATAAAAAGGATTACAGAACCTGTTGCACCCACTTAAAAAGGTATAACGTTGCAGTCTGGACTAAATGTAACATGATAGAGGCAAAGTGATTCCATATCTGAATTCAGTATAAAAAGTACACAAAACACTTGCCTGAAGGTGACAAACGGTGCCAGATCAGAATTCCGCACAAAAAGTGCTAATAGAATCATGTATTAAACCTTGTATGATAAAAAAAAGTTCCTTCGGGCACTTTTACACTTAATAACTCGTATAATTCATCTTAAATTTCTAAATGCAACTGGACAATGCTGTTTATTTATATGGGAAAATTTTACAAATACAATACTTTGTTTCATGTAGCGTTATTGTCATGAAATAAGTCATAAAGAATAAATATACTTGTAAAGCAGGCTATAATACTAGCGCAGGTGTAATGGCTGCGCTGAGAATCACCGGCGGTACCTCGTGTCTTGTGGCGCTGTTTTAATTTCTCAGCCGAACACGAAACTTCTGTTCTAACTTTCAATTACGGTTTTCTCAAGCAAAATATTTGCTCTATCGCCTCCTGCCATTAGAATTTCCCCTGGACGTCTAATTTTTAAGATAAATACGGAAATATCCACAAAAACTGAGGCATATTGGGCGCCGTTTTCGCTTTGAGCATTGTTTAAACATGTTTAAATGTTTATAACATTAAAGTAATACGCATCGCTATATTCGAGAGGATTTATAGAATCATTTTGTGCCAACAAAATTTGAATAACTATTATGGTTAATATACAAAAAATTCTGAAATTTAAAAATTTACATTTTTGTTCAAAACTGATTTTCTCAAAAATGGAGTCTGATAGAGACAAGCGTATCAGCATAAATATTCTTTGGCCAAAACATCATGTTGACCAGTGTTATGGATATATTAAATATATCAAATGCAGCAGATACTCGAAGCTTCGAAACTAGTATGCATTAATTAATATAAATAACAATAGATAGAATAACGTTTTAATTACCCAGTGAATGCATTAAACCACTATCGATATTTGCACTGAGGAGATTACTCATCGCTTGTATCGTGGCGTTACGCAAAGTGGACAATTTCCCCGTGGTTAATCGTGGCTGCTGGGACTCTACATCCTTTTCTTCCACCGCTGCCTCATTGCAATCGTTTAACAAATTCATAAACAGAGTAATGTATTTCAAAAACAATTGAGATTTTGCTTCCATCAAATCACCGCGGTCGGATTCCTCAGGCTGAAGAGGAAGGCCTCGTAACAGCGCTCCTACAGCTTCCATGCAAGCTTGATCTAAATCTCTACATAATGGACAAACCAGCGTATAATTGATTATATTCAATTAAATATTGAATATATTAATTTTTAATTTTTAATTTAATGTTTTATTATGAAGTAAAAGCTTTAGCATTTTGCAACGTCTAAATTGAAATTTTCTTAAGCATTCATTTATCCGAACAAATACAGTGATTTAGTATTAACCGTATCATACGCGACCGGCCCAATGGAATGAAAATGCATACTTTTTTGTATTATTAACTGAAGACTGCCTTCAACGTGGTTTTCTGTATTAAATTGACAATTTACTGCGTTCCTTTTAGAGACCTATTATCAGCATCTCATAACCGGTCAAATGGCCGGCAACGGTAAGAGTAGGTAGACATAAAGTACCGATACGGTTAGTGTTAAATGCATTGCAATGAAATTGCATTAACGTAATATTATTCTTTGGAAATAATTTGAATGTTTTCTAAACATAATGTTTCCAGTAGAAAGAATATCATTGCAAGAATTATAAAGCAACTTTTATAGAACATAAAAAAGGGAAACCAGGCAAAATCAGAAATATTTTGGAACGTATAATTCATTACAAATCAGCGTCATCAATTACTAAATAAAGCAGTTTCGACAGATGTAAAGAAGAGCTCAAGAGCCATAATCATTCAGAAAGTGTTTCTGTTGAACAAGTTGACCTCTTGTCCAACAGGATAATGTATTTACGGCATAACATTAATTAAATTTTGAATCAGAAAAACATATTCTCACCGAGTATGAACAGCAACATCCCCGCCGCTCGGCGGAGTAATTTGATGAGTGGCACCCATCACCCAATCAGTCAGATATTCCACTAATTTATTACGAAATTTCATTTCCTGTCGAAAGGCCAAGTCATCTCGTCTCTTCATCATCGCCTCGACTAACTGACACAATTTGGTTTTAATGTGAATCGAATGCATAGTCATGTCCAAGTGCCTAACATATCTCACAATTGCTAGCATCATTCCCTCGATACTTGTCATTCCAAGGTACTCGGAAGGCTGATCAGTTTTCGAGTCCAAGACGTTTTTCATGATAAAAATCGTGTGCTCGATGAATTGCGTGTTAACATCCATCACTATAACTTGTCCCTGCTGATTGAAAAATTTTTCAACGATGCTTTTAATCTGATCGAACAGAATTGGATATAATGCCGGACTCATCTCATGACCGACTAACTCTTTCACATGCTTTTGAATTTGATTGCCGAATTTCTCGTTGTTGCAAATCAACAGTCGCAGTAAATTGAACACGAACTGCGTGACCGGACAGTACTGCACGTCTTGGCTGGGATTCGTCAAGCAAGAACCAGAATCCTGTTGTTTCGTGGAACTCTTTTTCGGTTCAGGATTTGAAGGCATTCCAGACAGTGGTCTGTTGGTAGTACGTTTTTGAAGGCATACTCCGCCTAATGCGCAAAGGAATCCCGTCATGTTCGCCCATTCGTTTATCTGCTCTTCCAATTCGTGCTCCGAATTCTGATGTGATGCTCGTCGTTTTCCCGTGCTACGGTGATATGACTCCACCTGACCGTCTTCTGTCTTTGTCTTGGGGAAATTTGATAGTTGTCGTGATGCAATTTCCCAATTTCGAAATGTTTCTTCCCAGGCCTTTGTACATATAAAAGACCTACGTTAGGATTTTCAAAAATTGAAATACCCTTGATTCTTGTCTGATTGACAGTGGGAAGCTTCTTATATGAATCTTATAAATACTTAAAAAAGCAATTGCTATCTCTGCTAAACAATATAATTTTCGACTGTTTTAGAAAAACAGCTCCACATTATGACACAGTTGAGCTTGATACCATCACTAGCTGCGTATGACTTAAGTATCGGGCACTTGTGTCACTGTTAATCCATTTGCATCCGTACACGCGATGATTATCAATTATCACTAATCGCGGAATAATAAGCTTGCGACGATGTCGACTTATCGTCAGCCGCGAAATATTCCGTTCTAGGCAAACGTTGAACTATCGTTACGCGGTCATAAGCGGTTTAGAGATTAAAGATTAACAATAACAAATGTACCGATGATGAATAGTATATTTTGTAATATAATTAATATCATAAATACAATATAAACATAAAGTATAAATGGTTTGTAATGTACATACAGGTTGGACACCATTAACGCAGTGTTCTATCTTCCGCAGTAAAGCCATGATCCTTTTCTGTAAAGCAGCACGTCCTGAAACGGGAATAATACTTTGATATTTTTCTAACAATATCGTTATTAGTGCATTTATAATTATATCATTATTATATATCATATATCATTATTAAAGGACCAATGAATGCTTATAAAAATATACAACATTTATTGCGTGATGACGATTTACAGCACATTCCTATCAAAGAACATAAGATCGTAGAACCTCTTTTCTGTTATTTATAACGTCTGGCATGTTTGGCAGCTTTGTAATATTGAATATTAATTCTACTGGGAGTTCCGCGCGGGACAGTATTAAAAGATAATGAATGAGTTAAATGTTATAACAAAAAGAATGAATGCCACTTGTGCCAATATTTCGTAGAGGTTTTGACAACTCACCGTGATTATGATCGTGGTAACATATCCTACTTTCCCCGCTGGCTGTTATAATACAAGGTTGTATTCTTTTTAGATCAACATTGATATATAAAGTAAACTAACAAGTTCTTTTTAATTAAAACGTTAAGTACAAAGTGAGTTTACAAATATATAAGCAGATATTCAAATTTAACAGAAAATCTCTTGATACGTGAAAATTACGAAATTCCACGATGAAAATTGAATAGCAGGGTCATGTCTGATCCTTTTGAACTCACCAGTGATTAACACGGTGGAAGCTTGAGCCAATTCGCTGTACACGTGATAATTTGGAAGCAGACAAGTCACTGCGACATCATCGCTACCGCAGCGTATTTCTGCTTCTTCACATAATAATGCAAAACATGACATTGATACTAGAACAGCTTCCATGTTTATACTCCACAAGTACATGAAGAATACAACCTGAAAATAGAAATGTTAATTTAACTTCTATTACATAATTTATGGGCAACGCTGCTTCTCAATACAATTGCTATTCCGTAAGAAAGAAATCGGAAAATATCAAATTATATATAATCTAAATTAATTATAATATATATATAACTAGTAAATAATTAATAAAAATAGCTAATAAATATATATATATATTTGGGGGTATTAGAAGAAAAAAGTGAAATACGTAACCGCCACCTTAAACGCTGATACTAAGATAAAGGGTCTAGCAGGATAAGGGGGTCAAAAGTGCCCTTGAAGCTATTTTATTCCACGATGCGTCATTCGATAGGTAACCATAAGAAACCATTGTACACAAATTTTTAATCCGATAGCTTGACCGGGAGGGTAGTTATGGGGTAAATTCAAAAAACCGGTTTTTGCCTCATTTTCGCCACTTAATGATGTGTAAAAATGTCGAAAAAATTCTGACACATTCTAAACATGATTGCACACGTTAGGAATGATTTTCAGATTGTTCCGTTGCAAGTGCCGCGCGCAGAAAATCAAAAACGACAAAAAAATGGGAAAAATGTAGATTTTGCACTGAAATCTTCGAGACACAATTTTTAAATAATTCCTGTAAGTACCTGATGTATCCATTAATATGCTCAATTTTTTTCATATTTTTTTGATATGGTGCAACACTGTCGGAAAAATCAAAAACCGATTTCTGGGACGCATTTCGGGCTGAAACGCGATCAGCATTTGCTATCATTGCATTATTTTAATTCAGTATGTTCATTTTATTACCTTCAATGTCACTGAATACCAAAAGATACGTGTTAAGGAAGAGAATCAAGAAAATAAAGTAAATTGTTAATTGTATGCTCCTTATATGCTAGAACTTTGAACCTTCCTTCAAGAGTTGAGATGGCGCAGTGGGTAGAGTGTCTGCCTGTGGAACCGCTGGAAACTTTTTGTCGCGGGTTCGAATCCCCATGGGGGACTTAATTTTTTTTTCTGTAATTTTTTTTTTTTAAATTATTAAACACATAGCAATAATCAATAGTCGCTTTAAGGTGTTTCACAGATATTTTTATGTCTTCAAAAAATATAAAACCAGCATGAAAATAATCATACGGTATGATTTTCCTAGTTATGCCATATTTTGCAATTATGAGTATTTTCAAACATTTTGTATGCTTAATAGATATTGGTTTATTATAATGCATGAAAATATATGTTAAATAATGAGGGGACATAATATTATATTTTGGAAAGTTATAACAAAGAGGAGGAAGGCAGAGTTTCTTCCTTTCTATAGATTATAACTTTTCATGATCCTTTTACATTTAACATACATTTTCAAATGTCTTAATAAATCGATGTTTATTCAATATACGAAATGTTCAAAAATACTAGTAATCGCAAATCGTGGCATTATTAAAAACAGTAGATATAATTATTTTTAAAAATATTTGTGAAACACCTTAAAGTGACTATTGATTATTGCTATGTGTTTAATAATTTAAAAAAAAAAATTACAGAAAAAAAAATTAAGTCCCCCATGGGGATTCGAACCCGCGACAAAAAGTTTCCAGCGGTTCCACAGGCAGACACTCTACCCACTGCGCCATCTCAACTCTTGAAGGAAGGTTCAAAGTTCTAGCATATAAGGAGCATACAATTAACAATTTACTTTATTTTCTTGATTCTCTTCCTTAACACGTATCTTTTCGTATTCAGCGACATTGAAGGTAATAAAATGAACATACTGAATTAAAATAATGCAATGATAGCAAATACTGATCGCGTTTCAGCCCAAAATGCGTCCCAGAAATCGGTTTTTGATTTTTCCGACAGTGTTGCACCATATCAAAAAAATATGAAAAAAATTGAGCATATTAATGGATACATCAGGTACTTACAGGAATTATTTAAAAATTGTGTCTCGAAGATTTCAGTGCAAAATCTACATTTTTCCCATTTTTTTGTCGTTTTTGATTTTTTGCGCGCGGCACTTGCAACGGAAGAATCTGAAAATCATTCCTAACGTGTGCAATCATGTTTAGAATGTGTCAGAATTTTTTCGACATTTTTACACATCATTAAGTGGCGAAAATGAGGCAAAAACTGGTTTTTGGAATTTACCCCATAACTACCCTCCCGGTCAAGCTATCGCATTAAAAATTTGTGTACAATGGTTTCTTATGGTTACCTATCGAATGGCGCATCGTGGAATAAAATAGCTTCAAGGGCACTTTTGACCCCCTTATCCTGCTAGACCCTTTTAATCGCGTTTTTCGGTATTTTAATCTTTTATATTAAGTCACTTTGCATTAAACATAATTTACGAAAAAATTTCGCAAAATTTCCGTGACAACGAACGTAGTAATAGCGCTTATAGATGCTTCATTCTGACATAAAATTGTCATTGTCTAAATTATACCATAGTTCGGACAAGTGCAGTTCCTCAGATTTAATTTCAATAATGGAATCGCAGTATAACTTTGTTATTTTCCAGAATCGTTTGTCAATTGTTAGACTGGTATTAAAAATATCTCACATAGAAAATTGATAATTCTCTTAACACATTAATAGCCACTTTTATCAACCCTTCTAAAATTGTATCTTACCAAAGGTGCCAAGATATAACTGCACATCAATATAACAGAATTACTGTCTTTCCTCCTATAACCTTTTAATAATTTCAACCCTTTATACTCAAATCGCTATAATAAGGCTGTTGAAAGGTTTCTATAAAGACCCAAAGGGCTGTGTGCTGACTAATTATAATAAAATTCGGATACATTTGAAATACTGTATGTATACTAGTAAGCCGTTAAAACCGTAAAATGTATAACATCCCTCGGTAGGAACGAGTTAAAATTTTGGGAAAAGATAAATTGTACATGTACAGCTTTGAAATCTCCATAAACCTTAAGGGAGTATCTTGGTCTAAAGCATAGGTTCCCAACCTTCTTTGGCCTCTCGCTTCCTTTTCGGAGAAAGAATTACTCGCCACCCCCTTTTCAGAAAAAAATACACCGACTCCCGTTCTTGAAATCAACAATGTAACTCATAGTTTTCCAAATTTTTTGGGTCATAGCCCACTTCTTCAAACAGTGATTCGATAGTGACACAATTAGGTGAAGTATGCTATATTATATGTTGAAAAACAAGAAGAGAATTTAAATTTTTATTAATGAGTATATTGACGCCGGGTACGTGACCAACATACGTTTAGTACTCGATACTTCAGAACTCCGAGGGTTAAAAGATATTTAGAACTACTTGTTGACACATGCGTTCGATGATTTTTAATGCATTTCTACGAATTTTCCCGAGGGTGGCGATAGTTCGTTCTCAACGCCAACTAAATTTTTCATGGAAAAAAAAAACCCCTTAGAGCTCTTCAACGCCCATCGGTGGGCAGTAACGCCCCCGTTGGGAACCTATGATCCAAAGCAGGGAGTCTATTTAGTTGATCGTCGCATACGTCTTTGGGGGAGCTCCACCTGCTTCTCCCAGCCATCTGCTTCACCCACCAAGATCGACTTGCTTTTCACTTGCCAGGCGCGAATCTATTGCCACGAGAGTGGTGGTGCATTAAGGGCGATATTCTTATTTAATCCTTCGACTACGAAAGGCGTATATGTATATACGCCCTCACAAGTCCATCAGTATATACGAAAGGCGTAAATATACACCCTCTCTCTTTTCCAAGCACATATTTTAATCCGTCTTCGAAAAAGAAAATCAAACGCGAAAATGTGTAGTATGTAGTAAACATACAATTCGTCGAGAAAGTAGATACGAATGAAAAGAATGTGATGTAGGTTTATGCGTTGCTCCACGCTTTAGAATATATCACACGGAATTTGATTATTAAATTGTTTCTAATATCCTTTTAATATCTTTATTCGTTCATGATGTTAAAATTGTTTGCCGTTGTTATGTTAAGATGAATTTGTCCCTCATTATCAATTTCGGAATTTTTCCTTTATATTTAATTACCCATTACTGTTGAAGGAATCAGCAAACTGAGTTAAGTAAATTAAAATAGGTCAGAAAGATACTTAACATAAATAAAAAAATGGATATTTTTCATACATTTTCACTAATAATACTTTTATTTTACCCTACACGCGACATGGTGCAATCTGAAACTATTGTTCGACGAATAACCTTTGTCGGTGTGTCACGCACGTTGTTTGATATCCGTGGCCCACGTGCATGGCAATATGAATGTCGCCCCCAATGCACCACTACGCTCGTGCCAATAGGTTCGCGCCTGGCACGAGAACGGTTCGACAATCAGCGAGCTCTCGAGTGCACAGGAGGAAGTAGCAGGCGTAGCTTCTCCAAGGACGCATGCGGCGAGCAACTAAATGAACTCCCTGGTCCAAAGTATCACTTTCTACGGTTTGTTTGGGATTTTTTGCGCGAACCCAGGCGAATGTTTCATATGGATTTTTTACACATGTATTTCGAACACAAACAAACCTCGAGTTTAATGTGTGCTTGCTTGCAAATGGCTATTTGACTTCCCACGTTAGCATAGTCTTTATTTTGTGCCAAGAAGACATTCCTACAGATCATTATTTCCCTAAGCCACTTCAGTATGGACGTATAGTTGACAATTTGATGTTGAATCAGCTTCTGTGATATCGAAAACAGAACTTGCGAGCTAACGTCCCAAAACGTGTTAATTGGTGCTTCTGGATTCCATGCTTTTATTTTATCTGGATGATGCAACACCAATAACGCCTCCATCGCCTCGTGAGCAATATCTGGCATTGTCATTTGATGAACCAAAGAAACCAGGCCGTTTATAAGTTCCAACGTCGAGCTTTGTATTTCATGACCCGCCTTGCCTTGATTCTGTGAAACAACTCATTAGCTCATGTATAACATGCAGCAACACGCACAAAATTAATTCTATCAGTCCTGAATTTTGTGAAACGTGATATATACCGCAATACTGAAAAATTGTTGAATTGAAAATATCTAGAATAAATAGGAACTAAAAGAAATATATAATTGGCTGACATATAAGGATCTTATTTCAAATAATAACATCTAAAGTTTGTATTTGTTTGTCAAACGTGCTGCGATAAAGAAAATGAAACAAACTGTACGCAATTCGGATGAACGGAATGACTGATAGAATGAAACATTTTGCATTGAAAACGTACGTTCAGCATTAACATGGGATCGGCGTGAATAAGTCTCACCATCCACAGAAGTAAATTTCGGTAGCTGGAAACTTCTTCTCCGCGGTCCCTATATTTGTTCTGTTCTTTACCTTTGAGGGTTAAACTCTGTATCATACGCAACGGCGTGTGTGATATGTAACTTTGCGTGACTTTATTTAATGTATCAGTAAACATGTTCCTGAGTTCTGTACTACGCGAGTATAGAAGATCTACTTGAGGCCACCATGGCAGTCTCGGTTGAGTTACAATTCTGAAATGAAAATAATAGTTTTATGTTACATTCGCCTCTATCATCTCTAAAATAATGTTAGCCGATAATGAGAGGATTTATTGAACTTTTATTTATCATCAGACTATTTACAAAATTTGTCGAAAAAATTCAAAACAGGTCTCTCTTAGTAGACATTTTGCGTTTTCAAAAAGTTTTTACCGGGATAAAAATAAAAATTCATTGCTGATTTAGATTTTCTGCGTATTTAATTCCGTGGAATATTTTCTATCATTCCTATCGCTATTACAAACATGTTTAGTGACAACATTTGTATGTAAGATGAATTTAAAATTTTTGGATGGATTTTATTAACGAATTTATATTTAACCCTTTCGATACTACCGGTGACTATAGTCACCCGTCCAAATGTCACACGAAGTTATATCAATGTTAATTATTAGATCATATCTTGTAATTGAATATTTTTTAAATATCATCAATTTCTATCTTTCAATAAAGAATTAATATTTATATTACGTCACAAGCCATTAAAAGGTATTCATCCGCGCCGGGACTGCTCCGTACCGTGTTAGCACACTTACGGAAAAGCACTCTGCGGCGAAAGGATTAAAAGTCGTTACATAAATTCAAACGGTATAAATTGGAATATTAATTTTGAAGAACCACCTATTACTGTGGGTTTCACAGCGAATTTACTTTCACTTTTCGGGCTTAAGATTCTTCTTAATAACAAGATAAAAAAATCCATCCTGGTAAAGATTTATGGAAAATCAGGCCTTCTTTAAAATTATTCTGTCAATGAATTCACGATATAATATTTTTCTACCGCTGTACTACTATATCCCTAGATAATTTAAACACATTCGCAACCGATAAAGTAGACTTACGTCATTTCAAAATCTTTAGCTGAATAACGGTGAGTTTAATGAAAGAATAACATGTGTCCTTCCAAACTTTTCGCTAAGTACTGCCAACGTAGCCCTATGGTGTAATTTTCAGTAAATAATGTGTAAACTTATTATATAACCCAAATTTGTAAAAATATCATTATGCATTATTTTAAGATACGTTCTTACCGCTTGCAACGGTCAAAAAGAATATTTAATAAAGCAGCTCTTTCCAAATAGCTCTTTCACTTTTTACGTATGTTAGAAAACAATTGAGTATAAACACGATACGATGAAGTAGTACCTTTTATATTTACCACTACTTAATACGTTGAATGCCACCGATATTTCGTTAGTTTCTTCATTTCTAGTGAAGTGGAACTTTCTCTATTGGAATTACATCTTTACAAAGCAGAAACTTGAATTACAGAAAGTGATATATAGACAGCAGGACTTTACCTTTTTGCGCCCTTCGCGTAAATGTTAACTGAATTAATAAATTCGTAAATATTACAATTTTAAAGTCATATGAAATTTCATTGAATTCAGTAGCGCCGGTCACCGGTGACCACCATGGCATACAACGTGTTAAATAACGCAATACCGCGGTATTCAGCCAAGGCTAGCGTCTCAAGACTTCCGGTGGCGAAAGTGTTAAATAATACAGTTACTGGCAATGTTACATACTTGTACAATGAGCTGACCAAAACGAATTGGTATGTTGATGGGAAGTTGAGGTTCAAGCAGACTTTAAGTACTTCGTTGTTATGAGATCTGATGCGAAAACAGCTAACAAAACAGTCTATCATTAGGTCGATGTCTTGTGCAACATAGTTCTGACCACGAGAGAAGAATTTGCACGGATTAAAAAGTAGTGCCATTAAGTCGTTCATTATATGCTGAACCAGCGTGAAAATAACATTGTTCGAGTTCAAATTGTTGATGTACGTTGACGCTTTGCAAAGCTTAATGCACGTCACTGCCGCAGCCTCCACCAATTGCCTGCTCGAACTACCATGCATTCCCACTCCTCTTTTCACGGTGTCGATGAATTGCTTCTTCTTCGAATGCCTTGGTGAACACGGAACACCGGAATCGGCATTTACGATTTCCTCCAAAACTTTCGGCGACAGTATCAATAGCATGATTTGCAACGACCATACCCCTGCGGCTCTTCCCTTCTTATTATCGGCGAAAGTATCGAGGACATCGAATAATTCCTCGCACGCCTTGCCGAGATCGTCGTTTGGATTTTTTTGCAGATCGGCGAACTCGTGAGGATAAGTGTCCATCCAATTCCAAATCGCTTTTTCCAAGGAATTCATGAGAATTATGTGCGCCGATTTCTTGAGTAGTTTGAATTTTTGTATCGTTTCTGTATAAACAAATGTTTCATTATTAATAGGTTTTCAATGTTGCATGTTGACGAAAATCATTTGCTATAGCGATTTCATTTTTTTAATTATCATTCTACAGATAAAATATGAATAAATTTTTACAACCCGTGAAATAAGTTTTCCTATTTTTTCCAACACTCTTCCGTTTACTGTTGAAAATCAGAGCACCGTACATTTCTAGACTTTTTTTCTAAGAAACGTGCATAACAATAAATCAAGAATGGGCAATATTTTTTATAAAAGGAGCCACATATCATATTTTGTATACATTTATAATGCTCTTAAATCGGAGAAAATGTTATTCTAAATTTTACTTATAAATAATGTAAAATATGCGGAAATAAAAATTTAGGAAAGATCGGTATGAAACCGTTTATTGTCCCAAGAGACGCCCAGAGTAATTTTGAAGGAACATTGTTCATAATAAAAGTAAAATATGTAAACGTTATTATTAATGAAATATATTACCACGTCGATCGTCACAGACACTGTTTTTACATGAAATTATTTTTATCCAAAGACGCTAAAATTAGACATCTTTCGTATTTAATTTTTGATAAAGAGAATTAAGGGGACTTATTGTTAAAATTACCGAGAAATGAATCATTTTTCATAATACAATTTTTGCGTACCACTTCTTGTTATGTATTTTGGACGAAAACATTCGTGGAAGTTTGCACGCCTTGTAACTCTTTTCGGTCAGAATAACTTTCCCGGTCTGTCATTTAGTTGATATAAATTTAGTCATATTTTTTGAAAATATTTATCGTTCTCTGACAAAAGCAGTATTTATAGGTATGGTAGAATACGGATCAACGTACAAAACAATTATTGTTCCTTAGTATTTAAATCGAAATTATATAATGGAATGTAATTGTGTAAATAATGTATTAGAAATTTGTTTTAAAGGCCGGAAAATATTGAATAACGTAAGAAAAAGCGAATACATTTCGGTATTATTTTATCAGTTAACTGATCTAGGTGTCGATGTAGCCGAACATAGTACAATTAAATAAAATATGATTTTAGGTAAAAGCAGAAACTGAAAATATAAGGAAAACCGACATATAGTGCTTAATCGACTGAACGTCAATGTAACGGACATCGTTACAAACTGATAACGCTGTTGAAAATTATTATAATTAACAAGAAGTGTATTATCGATATGAAATCTGATATTATCACTTCTTATCAATACATACACTACAAGAAATTACAGTTTGCTAGGATACGCAGGAACAAAGTTATGCTTTTTTAGGAACACTGCGGGAATATAGTATAGTATAAAGTACATTTTAATTTGTGCAAACCGTTATATTTTTCTGCGAAAGAAAATTTAATGGCTTGAAATCATCCTCTAAATATTAACGTATTTGTTGAAATATAGTCTGATACTAGAATGCTGCGGCGATTGATATGTTCGTCGATGTATTGAGCAATACAATGTTAAATAAATGTTTACAAACAGGGATTACTCTCCCATTTGAATGATTTTTTGAACTGCTGTCAAGTTCATTAACCTCAGTAACTCCTAAAGGTTATAAATCGGAATCAGGGTCAGGAATGGATTAAACACACGCGTGTTTTATAACGGAATATATAAATGATCATACGACCCGAAATAGAGAAAATTGTACAGTATCGCGCAAAATTATTGTTTTATGCTTCTATACAACAAACGTGCTAAATCAAATTGAATTAAAACTTAATCAGAAATGAGTTTGAGCAATTTTCTTGAATTTCTCGTTAAGTACTGATCAAAAATTTAGCAATAAATTTCTTATGGAAATAATTTTGAATAAGCAATGATCCCTGACTAAAACCTTCGTCGCCACCCTCGGCAAAATTTGTAGAAATGAACCGAAAAATTTGATTAATACTAAAAATCATCGAACGCGTGTTTCAACAAATAGTTCTAACTTTCCTTTAACTCTCGGGGTACTGAAGCATCGCATACTAAACGTAGGCTGGTTACGTACCCGGAGCCGATATACTCATTTAACCAGTTAAGTGTGGCGATCAGTTTGCAAAGCGCGCACCAGTGTGTGTCGCGATAATCACTGCTTACGAGTTAGCTCTCAGGAAGTTATGAATCCAACTCAAATTATTTATAATTTTTATTTGTTTCATTTCGTTTTGACCTCTAAACATTTTAAACATATTAAAATTTACGAATATAATTTAGTTTTCGCCAAAATTACAATTTAAATATCAAATTGTAACAAAATTTTACGCACGACGGATATAGTCGTCATAACACAAAATTCTGCCACATCTCCATGACGGATATAGTCGTCAAACACACTTAACTGGTTAATACAAATGTAAAAATCTGTTCTTGCTTTTCAATATATAATATAATATACTTCACCTAAGAGGGGCTCCATTAAATCAATGGTTGAAAAAGTGGGCTATGACCCAGAAAAGTTGATAAACAATGGGTTACATTATTGATTTCAAGAACGGGACTCGGGATGCTCTTTTCTGAAAAGGGGGCAGTGAGTAATTTTTTTTTCGAAAAGGGGGTGACGAGCCAAAAACGTTGAGAACCTCTTATGGTCTAATGCAGGGCTGCACGAGATATGCACCTCAGAGCCGTCCTTGGAGAAGCGCCGCCTACCTTTTTCGACTGCACGTCTTTAGTACCATAGATTCCGTCATGCTCCATATACAGGGTGGGGCAATAACTATTAGCACCTCAGATATCTTCGAAACTATAAGTTTCACAGAAATATTTGCTGAAATAAAATTGCACAGTGCGGACGGGGCCATCCGGTGGCGATAATAGTTTTTCTGCAGGTGGAGGTACTTCGGACATTTGAAGGTCACCTCCATTTTTTTAAATGGATCGGTATATTTTTGCTTCCGTATCATGATAGAGGATCTTAACACGAGTTCAACGACCTATTGCAAAAATGGAGAAGTCTGGCCTGTGGTTTGTTCTGATTCGCCTGACGAAGAGTGGCATTTCACGTTCTGACGTCATTTTCGATTCTAACGCATGACTAGCCGAAAAAGCCGCACATTCATTACGTCGTCATGTGAACGATGAAAGAAATGTTTTGTTTTCGGTTGTCATTAGTCGATCACAGGTTTCCAGGACCGATATAGCGGGCATAGGCGGTGCGAGCGAAACTCTCCCCTTACCCCGTGCCTCATACCGCGTGCCGTCTTTGTCGTAGCAGGACGATATGACACATGCCAGCATGAGGGAATCTGTGGTAGCAAAGACGTGCAGTCGGAGGATGTAGGCGGCGCTGTTCCAAGAACAGCTCCAGCGTGCAGATCTTGTGCAGCCCTAGTCTAACATATCACTTCCTAGCCATTTAGAACTACTTTCTGACCAACGTTGTGATCAGTCCAAATGTACTCTTACATCCTATACCTTAAATAGAATCTATAAAATAAGAACGTACCATTTAAAAGTCGCGTTAACCTATGAACGTCCACGTTGATATGCTGAATCAATTCGATGTCACTATAATCAGGGTTCTCATCTCCGCATTTCGCAAGTTCCTGAAGTCTAGCCGATATCCTGTTGAACACGGCACTGAAAAAGTTTAAGCTCAAAGCAAAAAGTACTTTACTAGCCAAGTTTTTTAAGTGAGCATTCTGTGGGCTGTCGTTCGGTATATCTGTAAAACAGAATTTTTAGACGTTCTAGTTCGTGGTTCTCTGGAGAATATATTTAATCTGGAGCTATCAATGTTCTTCTACCTATCACGAATATGTCTCACCTATAAATTGGCATATTTCTTTAAGCAAAAATTTCACATTCATAGCCTCATCAAATTTTGCCGTATCTTTCGGTTGATTCGCCAGACACTTCTCCAGAGTGTCCAAGACAATGATGATAGACTCATAGCAATGCCGATCTTGATCTGTACCATGAAACGTACGCTGGCCCCCCGTGTTTGGTACTATTTCATTAACTCCCTGAAGTATCTTTGTTAGGCTGGATATTACGAGAGAGAAACGATACCGGGAGATTTCAATCAGGTATTTTTTGTTTCTCTCTTCGTTTGTACGAGAGTGGCTGGTTTGTGGGCCAGTGCGGCACGGCAGCTATATAAACAGAATTATTAGGTACGTATTAACGCTGGCAGTAGAGGTGTACGTGAATTTGTTTGCTCAGTGTAATCGAAACATGATGAAATATCGTAATAATGATGTCAGTTATATTCGATGCGCGTGAGTGTTTACTCATTTTATTTTTTGCTCTGTTTCAACGTGTTTTAATTCGGAAACATTTTTGAAAATCCATTAATGAATGTCGGTTATTTACAACGACTGAATCTTCAATTCACTAGTTGCAATATGCAATCGATATTGTTCCTGTGAATGCAATGCATATTTAATTTCATGTATTCTTCAATGATCAGATTGAAATATTGTGAATATTGCAAATATTTGGCGAAAGATGGAGGTCTCTTTATTTGTTTATCGCGCAAACGAAGTAGTGGAAACACATTTTATAATAAAGTGCTATTTCATATTTACCAAATCATTGTTTTTTCAATTATAAACTTTATGGCAAAGTAAGTTGATAAATTTTACAAGAACTAAGGTACTTATTTTAGTGCTATTGCAATTCACGGGTTTTGATACCATTGAAAGGGTTAGTACATTTTGTGAACTGATAACTTTTAACAGTCGGATTCTACGCTATCGTCAGCTTAAAAATTGTAATTTGCAAGAATTATTATATTTAAAAAATTCGTCTTTGTTATACACTGTGTGGGACAGTAGCCTAGTATTACTTTGAAATCATTCACGGCAAGTGATTCGTTAGTAAAATTAACAGTTATCGTCGACGTCATTACATGTAAACTTTCATTGCAAGTTCTCTTACTTTGAAACTCTTACTTGATGAAACATTTCTTCATTTTTATACTTTTGGTATTTTAAAACAACTGAAAGTGAATATGTACATCGATATCGATATCTTCTCGTGTATCTATACTCGATGTGACTTCACCACGACTTTATATATCAATACAGTTTCAATCTTGAATTTAATAGAGATTTTGCATATTTAATTGAAGTATCTTTTACCATATTTAATATCGTGATTATATCGCCTATTTAACCATACAGGGACAAATTAAGTTTTGAAATAAATAAGCACTTTTTCTAAATTAATATTTTTATTTTTGCAAAAGTAATTAGCCGCGCGCAAAGGGAAATAAGGAAAAATTCTATAAAGAATTATGAAAAATTTTATATAATAATGTCGGATCCGCATGCAGGCAACAGACTTAACCAAGACTTAATCTATTACAAGTCAAATTTTTATACTTTATCCAAAAATGGATTATACAATAGGTTAAATGGCGAACATAAATCAGTGCCCGACTTTTGTTTAATAAAATAATATTTTACATTACTATAAAATTACAAATATATACATCGATAAAAGAATAAAATTAAAAAGCAAACGAGAATTACATTATGCTTTCTTAAAGTCACAATTAATTACAGAGGGTCAAAAACTAAATTCGCAGGTACACGTTGTTAGCAGAGAAAGAACAATTCAAATATTCATTGCTATCCATTATTGCAACACTGCCTGTTAACAGAATTACAATGCTCGGAAAATATAATCGTAAGGCACTAACATTCACATTCAGTGTTTAGGATATTCAAACAAAAGAGTTAAATGGTTAATATGAAACTTTAATCATTTCCTCCTTTAGGTCGTCCAAACGACATTCATATGTTCCATTTGTTTCATCCATGAAACCCTAATTTTCAAGTGTTGCAATAATTTTGTCTACCAATGCATTATACGTAAATATAGAAACAAGTCTCTACTGCTAAAAGACCGTAACAAAATAACGTTTAACAAGTGATAACATTTTTTCAAAAAACAGTTCCAGGCACAAAGAGCCAAAAAATCGCGGCCTTACGATTCGCAAGATGTCGAACACTCTGTAAAGAATCGCCAAAATGTCCGTTTATCGCATTCGCGCAGATCTTTATTATACCTTAACAGAATCCACGTGCATTAAACGACAATTTGTAAAAACAATTTCAATGAAATTTCGTGATCTTACGATTCGCGAGATGTTGATTAACTCCTTTAAAAATCCCTTAAATTTTGGATTATCGAACTCGCAAAAGTTTCGAACAATCAAAGGACATTGATTGCGATAGAATATGCCTTTCGTCCTGACACGAGGATTGCGTATGTGCGTGCTCGCGTAACCACGATCGCATTTGGCCGCATTTGAGCGCATCCAAGTATACCAGAGATTCGAATTCTTCGATAAGCGGTGCGTGAAGTGAATGCAATTTTCATTCATGCATCCACGACACGACGGAAGCAACGTCGTGTGGGTAATGAAGGGGTTACGGGGCGTAGAGCGGGAGTCTGTATAGGGTGTTCCGGAAATCCACCCTTGAGGTTTATTCACTTGAAACATCCTCTTGTCATTTATCAGTATATAATTTGTAGTTCATTCTTAATCGCGCGAAGATGTGGCCGATTTTTAAACATTAATTGTGATACAATTTATATATTTTTATTATTAAATAATTAGTGAATCTTTGTTACATTCAACATAGAAAGTATACGAAATTGTAAGTGCAGATGCAAAATTGATTGTATCACATTAAACAGTGACACTAATCGAAACATTAATCGAAAGATTTCAGTGACTTTTTGAAACTTCGTAATAGTACTTAATTGAATTAACGATCGAGGATACAAGCCTGAAGATCGAAGGTGATATTTGTTAGAAATAATATCAACCCATAAGGTCACGAAACGCAGGAGATTTTTAAGACACCTTGTATACACCTTGACTGAATAGCTCTCGGGGTGGAGAGGAAAGAGAGAAGGGGCGAAGGTCAAACCGTAGAGAGGGAGGAGACCGCGAGAAAGCATCTTCCCATGAATGAACGAATCAACGAACGAACGATGAAGCATTCGCGAAATGGGAAAACTCGATATCAACGTCAGAAGAAAACACCGATCCTATCATCTTTCTCCACTCATAGATTCGCTTTTGAACCCAAAATCATCACTGACTCGAGACGTCATTTACACGCCGTTCGACTGACCCCATTCGACTGACCCCGCTCGAACTTAAAAAAAAAACATTGCTTCAACTGACCGGCATTCATAACGAAAAGAGAAAAGCATAAATGTCTCGAAAAACACCGTGCACTTTCACATTTTTTTCCGGTTGTGCCGGAACTGTGTGCACGTTCCTCCCCTTGGTGGGGAGGTAGAAACTGAAAGAAAGGAAGGTGATCACACTATTGCAGGGTGCACGGTTTCACGAATCGAAGACAAACGACTGCGAGAAGGGCCACATTTCATTGGCACGATGCACCGACGGTTATCGCGGTTATCCCAGAGTGCGATCGAACAACTGTTGCCACTGGTATCGTTTAACCACAAGAACTCCAATTCCTCGACACTTCCTTCTCCGTGACGAAGTCAAACACGATTCTGGTACATCGTAACATCGAGCGTATCAACGGCGAAGTTTTCTCGGGACAGTCGATAGCCGTGCAAGGGAGAAACGTAATAAGAACGGTGACATTAATTGCGAGAGAAGAGGCAAGGGAAAGGGATGGAAGAAAAATGATAGGAACGAAGGAAAACGCAAGAAACAGGGCGGAAAGAAACGTAGTATTATGTGCAAAGAAAAATAAATAGAAAGAGTGAAGGAGATTAGAAGGAGAGAGATAGAGAAAGAGCACCGGAAGAGGGTAGGTAAGAAAGGGGGGGGGGGGGGGGGTAGAGAGACTTCCACGGAGAAAGAAAGGCAGAAAGGAAAGGAGGGCCAAACAGATTTGTAGCTCGAGCCACAGTCGGGTGTACCTGTTCCTCGAAACGTGTGATCAGCAAATTCGCCCATTCTTCCGGCTTCTGCGTGCCCATCGCCGTCCGAGGTTCAGTGACGAGCCGTCATCACGTACGACGATTCACCAGTTCGCTACAAGCATTCGACATTGGTACGTCGCCATTTACGAACGTCAACTGCCAGTCGAGAGAGCGCCGCAGCGGCTCGATCTCTCTCTCTCTCTCTCTCTGTCACTCTTTCCCTCTCTCCTCCTGTACCCACTCTCCTGTTTTCTATCTCTTCTCTGTTCTCCGGTTCTCCTCTCTACCTCTCTTCTTCACTCATGCGCACACCGCGGAGGGGCACCGTCACAGAACCGCCGTGAGGGAATTCTAGCGGGGAACGGGACGAGGATCCTCGCCGATGGAAACGATTCCGACCGAAGCTGCCCGATATTCACTCCGGCTGGCCAATCCCGTCATGCCGCTTAGGGATGTACGACGATGTTTCTACACCCCTGATGCGGGGAAGAATGAATGACGAGAGCTGCGAGTTATCTCTACTCGCTTATAGAATACTCATTTGGAATAAGAATTATAAGATGGGAAGAGAGTCAGTTGCATTGGGGAAAATAAGCTGGATTACGTTTGGGTTACACTATAAATTTAAAAACATTGAGGGGGACTTTTAATATTTTTATTGCGGTATGTCATTGAATATTTTTTAAGAATAACTTATGTTGCAAAAACCCTTACATCTTGCTTGGAGCGAAAAAGAGTATATATAATTACATTCTTGAACGTTATCTCGTGCGTTACATGGCTTTTCCGAAAAAATCTTGTTTTCATTCAAACAATTACGCCGCGGCCGTATTAATGAATGAAGCAATCGATGACATATTTCCATTATGTTCAACGTTGCTACTTTCGTTGCTGATGTCAATGTTCCTTTAAATTATGAAAAGCTCCGTACGATATTTATATGTATATGGTTGCAATACAAATCAGCGACGGTGTTTGCAAGACTGAAGATATTACAAAATTTAATGACAGATCGCCGTGCTTTTTCTCGGGCACCCTCTTTCGTACGTCCCTGACTCGGTCACCTCCTAGTGCATATTCACCCCTACCCTGCTTCTTAACCGTGTCATTCATAACTGTGCAGCGCGCTCTTCTGCGCGAGACGATTAGTCGTACGAAAATTCGATCAAGTTATTGGTATCGTAACAGGTTAGAGCACTAGATGAATGAGAACCCGTGCGATTACTGATGCATCGACGGTTCGATTGGTTTATGCTCTGGCATTGTAATTACGATCTTAACAGGGCATTTTGTTGCCTTTTGTGGCGGATTCTATTTTGTAATTAATTCGGGTCACGTTGAGCGGGCATATGTCGATTAATGAATATTGTAATATGTGCTGTTTAATGAATCTCAAGTTTTTTTTTGTTGGTTGTTCTATTTGCTTTTATTTAACGATTAAATCATTGTGTTTTGTTATTGAATTAACATATAGGAAGCAACGATATTAATATGAAAGTAGTAGTCAAAATGGAAATTCAGAAATTTATGAATGTCTTTCTTTTTTAACTAGTTTTATTGTACTAAGGTAATGAGACAATTTTATTTCCCATTTGTTATTAAACTTTCAACTGATAGTTTGAACTGATCAAATTTCTTTGATGTATGATAGTAATATACGGCTTTCGTCATTCACGATTAATTTATTCTACGAATTCGTAATGACAGTATTTCAAAATTTCAATATGAGTTGAAAATTGATTGTAAAACTATTTGCAATTATAGTACTCACAGTTGAAACAAGGATATATTATTAATTTTCAGGGTTAATTTACAAACGATTCTTTATTTGTCTGTGCTCATTCTAAACTATTATATGTTTAATTAATTTTAGATCATTTTAGATAAAAATAGCCATTATTGAGTGATACACTAATTCTCATATTCGATTCCAATCCATCCTTCCAAATGCATATTACAAAATTCCATGTTCATAATTTAACATTGTAGTTTATATATATATATATAGAGAGAGAGAGAGAGAGAGAGAGAGAAAGAGAGATTTCCATAATCAATATTTAGTGATCAATAGACATAATTAACTTTATTATTAACTTCTTGCACTTCAAGTCGCTTATACGTCGTAGCCGACCGGAAAACCTTTCTTCCCAGATTTCGAAATGCTGCCGTAATTACGAAAAACGTTCACCTTTTCACCACATTTAATCGTAAATAATAACGAATTGTCATGTGTTTTGTCATTTAGTTACGAATTTCTAACTAATATACGATGAGAAAACCAAGGAAGTCCGTAGAAACTCCCATTATACTATAACACATTTACCAAAGACCTTTAAGAATAATGATTAATTCGGAAAATGGTAATAGATGACTATTTTCATCCGCTATAAATGTAATAACACTGAATGAAGTTGTAAACATTTATTAACAACGAATAATACATTGTTACAAATTGATAGACAGAGAAACACTGAATGTCATTCAATAAGTGCATAACTTAGGAAACTCGACCTAAATCTGCGTGTGAACACAATAAGTCACATCAATGGGATATCTTATCCTACTTAACCTCATACACCGTTTCTTTTTAACTGATACATCAATGAAAGGGGCTATTTATATCGTATAATACTGTTCTTAATGTACTACAACTTAAATTCATCAGCTCTAGTAGAGATCAGCAAATTTTGTTGCAAAGATTGCCAAATAATAAATACCTTATGCATCGAAAGTATGCAGAAGAAATTTTTGATCGGTATCAAGATACTCAACCTGCAATAGCTTAAACAACAGCACAAAATATGCTTAAATTCGCGATAAAAAATCGTATACCGGGAACTGCGGCAATTAATCGTAAAATGGCAGACACCGGTACACAATAGAATCGGAAGCTCTGAACAATATTTACCGGTTGTCATCTTATCAATTGATAATCTTCTTCCCTCATTTTTTCAAGGCAGGAAAGAATGAAAGTAATTTGCTGAACTCTGAGTAAATATTGTAACACATCTGTATATCAGATAAGACTTCTAAAAGTATTTAATTTTACAGTGATTTTACCAAAGATCTTCATGTTCGTAAACATAAAGAAATATGTAGAAAATAATTCAAATTACACTATATTGAACAACTGCCTATGTTGACAATCACTCTTCTGTCCCAAACAGGACATATTTAGATTTGCATTTCTTTTAAAAGAATTCCACTTTTACGTGTGCGACCCATCCGTGTTCGTCATTTGTCTTTTAAAAGAAAAGAAAGATAAACGCAAACATTAAGATTTATAATATCAACGTTAATTTTAGATTTAAACAATTTTGCGTACATCTAAATCAGTCTTATAAAACGTGAGATCTTTGGGAGAGACCTATATCGTGATCGTTCTCATTGCTTTGTCATCGCGATATCTCCATTTTTTAGCTACCATGAAATTAGCGCCGCACTAAAAAGCTCAAGAACTTTGTGATTGTAATTATGTAACCGTTTAAGTGTCAAGCGGCGCGATTGCGCTTTTTCTGTTCAGTACTGAAAAATGCCAAGCTGATCGACCTATAGATTTAATGGCACTTTCTGTACAAACAAGAAAAATATTTCATTAATATATTCCGATTACCACAGTATACGTATAATATAGACAACATCTTTAACTGACAAACAAAACAACAATATTTGCCACTTATAAGCAGAAAAACATCAAAATCTTAGTTTTATTGCATTCCTCCATGTAAAACGAAAGAAGCGCTATTTCGCTGCTTGGCGCTTTTCGACCAGGTTTTCGCAGAGACCTCTAGCATTCAAACGGTTAACGTACAATTTTAAATTGATATACCTTAACACAGGCAAGCCGCTTATTTGATCGCTGCATCTGTCCTTGGAAGAGCTCCGCTTGCTACTTCTCGTGCGCTCGAGAGCTCGCTGATTGCTTTGCCTGTCACTTGCCAGGCGGGAACCTATTGTCACGAGCGCGATTGTGCATTGGGGCGATATTCGTATCCAACCACTCGCGCTGGAAACACATGCCACGGGCATTGGTCACGGAAATCAAAACGACGTGCGTAGCACATCGACTAAGGTTATTTATCGAAGAACAGTTTCAGATCGCACCACGATACGTGTAGGATAAAACAAAAGTATTATTAGTGAAAAAGTATGCTCAGATATGTCTTAAATCAAATGCAATTAATACATTTTAATATTTTTCGGCTTATGGCGATGGTTTTGGGCGAATTCGACTACTACGTGACGTTTTACGGTGAAATATAGTGTTGCGTTCTGGCACACGCAATTGTAAATTAATTTCTAGCACAAATAGTTAAAAAAACTCCGCGACACCAAAACGCAAGGCCTTCTCGCGTCAAAGAATACATTGTTGGCGCCGCGGCAGTCTTGGCGATACATTTTACATTCCTGCCTAGTCTTCTCTTTAAACGCGATTTTTCATCAACCATTAAGCAGAAAAGGATATCGATACAGGGAATATCACTGCAAAAAAAACGCATTGGCAATAGTACACCTGTTCTTCGACAAATAGCCTTACATGACGTACCCCGCACGTCGTTTTGATTTCCGTGATTGGCGCGTGTGGCATTTCTTTCCAGGACGAGTGGTTAGATACGAATGTCGCCCCAATGCACCACCACGCTCGTGACAATAGGTTCGCGCCTGGCCAGTGAAAGTCAAGTCAATCAACAAGCTCTTGAGTGCACGGGAAGGAATAGCAGACGGAGCTCTTCCAAGGACGCATGCGGCGATCAAATAAGCGGCTTGCCTGCCTTAACACATTGACTTCAACTTTATTTTGAATTCTGGCATTATCATGTTCAATGTAGCTATATCCGTCACAACTATATAACCACTATACGGGTAACCATGTTGCAAATACGATACTATCGCAGAAAAAGAGTCATATTTCATATTTTGTAACACAATATAAATATCGTTATGATCATAGTGGCCCAGACATAGTGCGGAAAAATGATAAAAGTAATCGGTAACAAGGGCAATAAAAAATTGCACTATTTCCAACTACACTTCTGAATTAGTGCGAAATTTCGAAGATGACTGTATTTATTATAGTCAGTGGTAGTAGTAAAAGGATTAAGTTATATTTTTCGTTGAAAGTAGGTATGGGGTAACCTGGTGCATTTCTGATAAATATTATATTTACGTAGACTGTCAATTTTAGGTGGCTACATTTTCTTCTTTTACTTAAAATATGCCCTTTATTATGTACAGATTTGTATTGAATAACATTAATTTCCAAATCTTTACGTATTAATTTATTTGCAATTAATGTCATCGAACGTAATTATCAGTTTAATGCGAATAATTTTTCATAGTCTATTCGTTAGATATACAAAAAATGAAACTTTGCAGTGCGAATATTTATCGTTCAATTATTAGGTCTAGCGGAAAGGTCCGACCGCTTTTTAATGAAAAGTTGTCGTGTCACTTGGTTTGTATGTGTCTTATAATTTAAAATACTACATGCAGTTAAGTTAATTAGAGTTCTTTATTCTTTGCAAGGCTTCTCAAAATTACTTTACGGAGAGTAGATGTCCGAACACTTTTGGTTGACAGTCCATATTTAAAAAGAATACGTTGTTATTTTAAATTTTACGGATTGAATCTGCGACAATGAAAATTAATAATTAAATTTTCAAACGCGAACGTCTGTCAGATATCTGATGAAGGAGTTTCGTAGAATTCGTGTAGCCATTAACGCGTTAATGATTTATTATGTCAAGCAACGAGTTTTTTCGAAAATTCAATATTAGCTATACGTTCCGTTTAATATCGAATACACCTGTTTCAGTATAGTTATATCGAAAGTAGTTGACTAACGTTTTTCATCGTACAAAAACATCATTATTTAATGCAAACATTGAACTTTTTAGGGAAGAATGTCGCCAGTTGTCTGCTAATGATTCACTTAGACTCAAGCACAAATAAGTTTCAATTTATTCGGTTGAGTCGAAAATTTGTGCTGCTCAACGTATCGAAAGTTTCGATCGCCAGTAAAAAGAAAGTAGTGTACTTACAAGTACTTATTAGCGCAAAAATATTGAAGATTAAAATAAAATATTTAAAATTACAGGAAATATAATATTATACTATAATGACGATGGAAATTGTCTCCCTGTCCATTGACCTTTCGAGTATGGATGAATTAAAAGATGTGTATTTCATTCCTGTGAACGTCTGTTTGAAGTATCTTGTTAAAATGATATATCTAATCGTGATGCTTTATAATATCAATGTGTATTATGCGGATTATGACGAATATAAATTATATTGCACGTACATTTTCTAAGAATGCATTTTTCAGATTTCATCTCAATTTTGATTTCTTTCGCTCGCCATAACGTATATGTTATAACATTTTCTTGTTGTGATTTCGACGAGCTGTACAATCTTTATATAAAATGAACAGCTTGATATTTTAATATTATTACGCAGTACCTAAATGTTAAAAACCATTAATATAAGATGCAGATATAAATAAAATTGTACAACCGCTATATGTTCGGAGAATATTTTAACTGTTCCATCACTGCCTACGTTCTATGAATATTTTGATAATTTCTTGGGGGTATATGGTCTCTTGGCGCATACTGATATCAAAATCGGTTTGGAAACATTGTAATTATATATATTTGCCTATTGTATTGCTGATATTTCAGTTTCATACGATATTTATGGGATAAATCTAAACTATAATCGGGAACACAAATTTAACATGTTGAGCGCAAAATGGATTTCACTCTGCTTTTCGCCCAGACGATATACTGCGGCGAATTACTTCGCAGAGTGTTCGGTTATAGTGATTTTTCTGATCAAATGAGTGCGTATTGTAGCCTTTTGGGAAAGACAGTAAAATGGTACAAACAGTCATTTAGCTTTCAAACTTTCTTTAAATACTGCTGCTGTGAATGCCGTGTTTATATTCCAAGATGTAGTAACAAGAAGACAAATTGTAGAAATCGACGCGGTCCACAGATTGACGCACAGTGGTCCAGAACTTCGATTTAGCTGTACAGACCCCTCGCACAGTTTTCGATCTCTTTGGAATCCTCGCCAAAAGTACAAAACACATCCGATTTAGTTAAAAATTAGTATTCTGATGATTTTTTGGGTCGCTGATAACGAATCTGAACCCAAAATTTCCACAAACAAAATAGCGGATTTGATAGCCAGGCGGAGGGTCAGGAGGCGGAGCAAAGTTACAGGAGTTTTTCCCTTTTAAAATATCATTGGTTTATGCAAATGCGTGGTTAGGAAATATATAGAAAGAGTTCCTTTAACACTTTGACTGCCATGTTGGTCATATATGACCGGCCACGGTTTTTCCTGAGACGCCACGGTGGTCATTGGTGACCGGCGTTTGCATAATAACAACAATCTCGTGGCGTCCTGGGCTAGGCATATGATTTCGGCGTGGCAGTCAAAGTGTTAAACCGCGTACAGACCCTAGTGGCATGTTTCCGCTGAAGTGAGCGCGACTCGTGAAACAAAGAAAGTCATATTTAAGAGACGTATAGGAACGCGATTTTTGCATGATCATATATGATAAAGCTCACAGAAAAGATTTTCATTGGCAAAAGTACGGGTCTATACGGGACTCAAAAGATATTCATTATCAATGATGGAAAACTTTCACGATTTTCTTTCAGTCACTGAACGTTAATTTTTTAATAAACAACGATACTTTTATATTCAGTACGCGAATTTTTATCGTAGAAGAATGCTCGTTACTTAGGAAAAAAAAATAAGAAAATATAAGATCGATTCGTCAGAATGTCACGAAGAAGATAACGTATTCTGTTAATAGAAAATGATGTCAAGAAAAATTTCCAACTTTAAGCGTTTGTTGTAACTACAATTTTTGCCAAATTTCATTAATTTTGCCATCTCTGAAATCGATAAGCATTTAGGAATCGATATAAAGATAAAAAAATCGAAACGAGGAACTTGATTTTTTAGCAAATGGGCGGCTAATCTTTCGCGCTGGACCACTGTGTAACACCGCGCTTAACGTGTTAATGAAACATACATATCCCCGCAGTGTTGAAACAGTTAAACATCTTCCGAGCAAAACGATGAGAGATATCGTTCTTATATTCTTCCTTATTTTCGAACTAATTATTTAACGTAGATTGAACACGTGGACTGCCAAGTCTATCAACAATGTATTTTCACATCACTATTTAACCAGAAATATCAACATGTTGGTCTTTTCTCTTTAACACTATCACGTTTTCGTCAAAGAGCCTTAAAAGAAACCACCTTAAAGTTACTCACATGTTGATATTTTTCATAGTTAAACATTAAAATATCTTTTTTGTCAGATATGCCCAAAGAAAAAGATTCAGTGGCAGTTTACATACTAATAACACATTGATAAAAGTTTTAAACTCCTGTCCCATGCTTCAATTACAAAGTATCATAGCCGTAAGACCGTACTTGACTAATAAGATTTAATAATCACTAATATTATACAAACAAGTTGTTAAAATTTTACTAAAACTTGGGGGATTTACTGAAGTACTGGAGATTAGAAAGCTTTCATTATTTTACAGATAATCGTAACTTTGTCGTTGAGTGAATAATTTCGATGGGTTATTATAGTCAGCCTATATTACCGCGATTATAGCAGCCCGCTGCAAAGAATGGCTATAATCACCGTTAACAATTGAAGAATTAATTTCTTGCTGCTCGATGAATTTCTCTAATCTGTCGTCAGTTAATTGAAATTAACTTACCAATTTTCTCTATTGTTGGTTTTCTTTTTTTATGACAGCAGAAACTGTAGATATGGGTGTGTACTTTGATCGAATATAGCAAATAGCTGTCAGGCCCCCAAAATTAAAATTATTTTAACAGAAAATAATAGAAGAAGGTATGTCAATTATGATATAACATATTGTAGGTATAATATGGTTCTTCGTAAGATTGCAAAGCATTAATGCTAACACCTCAATGCGCATTTTAAAAGTTTCTGTAAAATTGACGATTGAATAGTTGCAAATTCCTGAATTACTTCTTGAATTATTTAAAATTTTATCGTGGATCAAACAATTTTGCGTTCATACTATGCAAGCTGTTTCTAACAAGTTTGGTCGATTTTTACCAGCATATTTTAAGAATAGCTCTTAAATGATGCAATATCAACATAGATCTACAAGTGTGTTTTTTTTTAATTTACAACTTTTTAGCGTTTACTGAAATCATATCAGTGTACTTGGAAGATGATTTACCATCTAACATTTTTAGGAGTTTTATATAATATTGTGCGCGTTTTCAACCTTCATATCCTCTTCGGGTAAAAGGGTCTAGCAGGATAAGGGGGTCAAAAGTGCCCTTGAAGCTATTTTATTCCACGATGCGTCATTCGATAGGTAACCATGAGAAACCATTGTACACAAATTTTTAATCCGATAGCTTGACCGGGAGGGTAGTTATGGGAAAAAGATTAAGTCCCCCATGGGGATTCGAACTCGCGACAAAATGTGTCCAGCGGTTCCACAGGCAGATACTCTAGCCACTGCACCATTTCATCTCTTGAGAGAACATTCAAAATTCTAGCATATAACGTGCATACAATTAACATTTTACTTAATTTTCTTGATTCTCTTCCTTAACACGTATTTTTTCGCATTCAGAGACATTGAAGGTAATAAAATGAACATACTGAATTAAAATAATGCGAAGATAGCAAATACTGATCGCGCTTCAGCTTGAAATGCGTCCCAGAAATCGGTTTTTGATTTTTCCGATAGTGTTGCATCATATCAAAAAGATATGAAAAAAATTGAGCATAATAATGGTTACATCAGGTACTTACTGTAATTATTTAAAAATTTTACCCTGAAGATTTCAGTGCAAAATCTACATTTTTCCAATTTTTTTTTCGTTTTTGATTTTTTGCGCGTGACACTTGCAACGGAAGAATCTGAAAATCATTCCTAACGTGTGCAATTATGTTTAGAATCTGGCAGAATTTTTTCGACATTTTTACACATCAATAAGTGGCGAAAATGAGGCAAAAACTGGTTTTCCGAATTTACCCCATAACTACCCTCCCGGTCAAGCTATCGGATTAAAAATTTGTGTACAATGGTTTCTTATGGTTACCTATCGAATGACCCATCGTGGAATAAAATAGCTTCAAGGGCACTTTTGACCCCCTTATCCTGCTAGTCCCTTTCAACCAATCTCAGTTTCCAGATGCAATATAATATTTTATTTCTTTTTAAATATGTTGTATATGTGGGTGAAATATCACCTGAAGATGTTTTGCGTAACTATTTTTGAGGAGCGTGTGAGGGTTAATTGTTTAAAGTTGAATTTTTTGAGCAGTTATATGTTTTCTCATATAAGTTCTTTAACTTTGTAAATTATTATTCCTTATTCCCGGGAATTCACAAAATCCCTGTGTAATTAAAACGTTACAATTGACATTTATCAATGTGCTAGATTATAGTTAATATTTAGACGTTACAAAATATTCGGATTGGAGAGGGATAATAAGTTTGGTCTTAAAAACATCTTAAAATTATAACTGACCCCTCATATAAATTATCCATTCTGAAAATTTCTAACATTGTACAGCTTTCTGTTTATGATTAAGTCACGATAATAAAACTTTGAATAGCATGATTACAAACTCAGAAGTAAAATTTCTGCGAACTTATATCTCCGCTAAATACCCTAATCAATGTGATGAAATACGCTAGTACGATTTGATCAAACATTGTAACAACATTTTGCACAGTATGACCTATAAATAATAATAGTTTCACGATGTCTTTTTAAACAATCGAGGCGCTACAGTGAATGTATATTGCATGATCAATAAATTATAGGGTAAACAATAAATAAGTGCAAATAAATAATTATGTTTCGAATTTGTCGAATGTGTACAATTGTTAAGTTCGATATTCTATGTAGTTTTGTCTATTTGAAATGACTTCAATTATGCGACGCATCGGAACAGTTAATGCGAATGTCGCTTTTCAAATGACAATTGATTCTTCAACGTGAGTTCTTCCTCGAGGACAGAAATCACTGAATTCAAAACTTCCGCGTCTCGCTGACGATGCTTCTCGATGCAATGAAAACTTTTCGGATCCAAATCCGAAACGCCGATGTTACAGAGAAAACTAAGTTCATCCGAGAGCCTTATCACATGCTCGTAAGGAATGGATGACGCAGCGTTCCTGAAAAGAATAAGTAGATTTTATAAAATGGACTTTCCATTATATCTCATTGAGCTTCTTATTTTACGTTAGAGTAACGATTATCGTATTTTAATGAGGGTATTTTTACGTACTATAACGTACGTTATTTAATACGTTCAACACGGCGCTCTTTTTCATATTATGCATGATGGATCGGCGCGTGATTATAAGTTGTTTATTCTTCTAGTGGTACTTGTTTGCTTTTTTTTGTTGTCGTTGACAGTGAATTTGCCGTTTAGTTTATTACAAGCAGTACATGTGCAGTGTTATAAGTTTTGGTTTAAATAAATAAAATTTTCCAAATATATAAATTGTATGGGCCACCGGTGGCCCACGCTGCACAGTGGTTCAGAACTCGAAGTTAGCAGTTCGGGCACTTCGCACAGTTTTCGATCTCTTTGAAATCGTCGCCAAAAGCGTAAAACACATCCGATCTAGCTAAAACTTAGTATTCTTATATTTCTTGGGTCGCTGATTGCCCTGCCAGGGCGCGCCGGGCTGAACGTGTTAAAGAGTGGATGACAGTTATGGATTAACAAAATCAAATATTATAAATGTTTTGAATTGTCTATGGAATTATTGGAAATTGATACTGCAGTAAATTGCAACAATATTATTACTTTAGGAAAGAAGTTTTCCAGAATAGTAAAGAATAGTGAAAATTATTGCAATACAGTATAATAATGTATCCATTACAGAAACTAACAAGTAAATAAGAATTGAAATTAGTTATATGATTATCGAAAAGAGATTTTTCATCAAGTCGTTGCAACATCATTCTTTTAGATTATAAGTTCTTGAAAAGGAGCAGAGATTAAAATAATTTATAAATTTCTGGAAAAAAATTGTATAATAAATATTTACAGAAGAATGCTCTATCTCTAATAACTGATAGGAGATAATTACTATGTGCAATCGTTTTTATAAAGAAACTATACGGTTAAAATTTATTTTATTTCGAAATTAATTACTGCACTACTTCATTCGTAAACTTACAAATTTAACTCTCGAAACGCCAATAAGATCGAACAGTCCCTCGCGCTCGAAAACAGTAGATAGTTCTGCAAGGCTAACAAATTTTCAATACTGATAAAGCAATTTGTTTTCTGCTCGTTATAATCGCCGTCATCCTCGTTACATACGACGGTAGATTTGTGATTATGCAAATTATTCTGCTCCAAATACGTAGGAAGCAGAGTTGACTTTGGTATATGAGGAACATTTTCAATCCCTTCGTTAGTGCCAGACCACGAGGATTCGGAATTAATATGTCTATTTCCATTAGATTCGTCGTCGAACTTCGATCTCTTTGATGTATTTCTACCGCATATTCTCAAATATGTATTCTTCAAGCACTTTGCATCTTCTGCAAATGCATTCTGAAAAAAAAAATGTTGTGATCATGAGACGCAATGGGATCGAGAAAAGTAGAAGTGGTACATTTTTTAAAAAAATGTTAACCAATTAACATAATAATAAGCTCAAACAATGCAAGAAACTGGTAGAAAACTATTTTTCCGCTTTCTGAAGCGAAAAATGATGGCTCATAAAAATGTCTAATTGCCCAAACTATATCGCTGTATGGTTTTAAATATACTACAGTAGTAATAACAAAGTAGTTAGAAGCATCTGGAACTCTGTGATACATAATACAATTCTAGAAAAAATAGGTAACTCTTCTGCTGCACACTACTTCGAAAACGCGATTCAGAAAATTCGGAATTTTGTCTATAATCTTATTAACAAAACAAAGATTTGCTAGACGAAGGGCAAACAATAACTGCTTTATAACTTTACTTTTCTCATAAGTTTACGAACTTTTTTTCTTAATAACTAAAAAGATTTTATTACCTCAGCAATTGAAAGCGACTGAAATTTAAAAAATGTATATCAATTTGGAGAAATATCACCTCATACCCGCTTGTATGTCTTAAAATCAAATTGAATCTTATCTATCTGGCAAGTACTATTTACGTATTATTCCTAATATTTAAAAAGGCTGAAAAATAATAAGGCTAGCAAAAGGTAGATCACTTGTTGATTTCATTTATGGAAAATATTTAAAACAACTTTCCCTTAAAATACATTTTTTTCTTCGAGCTATTACTATTCACGATACCGCATAAAATTATGATATATAAATAATTTCCTTGCAAATTACTGTAATTTCTATTCTCCCATTTTTAATATTGTGTGGTCAAAACTCTGTTTCATTCTATTAACATATTAACATTTAAAATTTGGGGCGTAAGATATGGACAATATCGTAGCATCTATAAAAGCAAATTAGGTTCTTCATCAAGATCGTGTGAAATTGTTGTAAAGAAACGTTGCGTTGTACAAGAATTATTGAGCTTTATCAGAAAAAGGCATATTCCTACAAAATGTATAAATATTTCAACACTTCAGATCGAAATTGTAGGAAAACAGCTGGCGCTTTAAGTGTTACAGAAAAATATAATCAAAATAACCGAAACGTTTACCTACCGCATGTTTGTGAGGCGATATCCGATACTCATGAGGTCTTCGCGATTTAATTAAATTCGAGTATATCATTTCGTCAGTCAGCAATGAAGAAAACTTTGAATACGTGAGATAAATGTAATCCGTACTAACGAATGGTAGCCTCTGCATGCGAAGAATTCGTTCTAACACAGAGTCGTTTGGCAAATCATTGCTCTGTCCATTGCAATCCTGTAAAATCCCATTAAAGTCAATGAAATGGCACAGATTCATACTTCGTTGTGTGGTTTTGATGTATCTGATTAAGTTTCATGATTTAAACGTAGTCATCGTTTTATATCATGTAGGTAATCCAGAATTTGGTTATTTCGATGATTTAATCCCCTGGGTTGGCATCTAGCCGGCGACCATGCGGGACATATATCTATTGTCCATATATGTAGATATAAATATGTATATATACATATATATGTACATGGAAATTGGTACTTACTGGTTCCCCCAATTAAATTGTAAATCGACGTAGTCGATTCCTTTAAAATCGTTTGTTATAAATCAATGAAACAAGATGTATTTTTTCCTTTTTTTACCGTAATAATGTCAGGTAAACACGGAAGTTGTAACATTTTTGAAATTAAAATTTTGACAGAAATTTAACAAATAATTCTTATATCTTTGTATGATATACAGATAAATAATGGCAGGATAAATTATGTGTATTATTTGATATAAAGTAACCAAATGTTCTGACACTTTTAACATTAAAAAGAAATTTCACACGTTAAATGCCATGGGTATCACCGGTGACCGGTGCTGTTGAATTCGACATTTCTTGTCTTTTGAATTGCGATATTCACGGATTTGCTAATATATTCAATATTCAAATATTGTTGTTAGAAAAGTAAAGTACTGCTGAGTATACAAGATGGGGCGCTATCTTGGTTCACCTTCAATATTTCCGTTATTTATAATAATATGAAAAAATGTTATATATAAAACTTGCACGGTATAGAGAGGAACATACTGTGATACAAACATTTGTTGTGCACGCAGAGACATAAAGGAGATTTCAAGATCAATTTTATACTTTAAATGGAATGCTATATTTCTTTTATCGCTATGTGATAGCCGATGTTGAAATGATTTCAACAAGCTATCGTAGAAGGTCATGCGAGGTGAAATGTAGTAGTAAAATGAACTTCTTTACATTACAGGAACCGTTCGAAGTGGTGACTGTGCCAATGCAAAGTTGCAGTCTTCGTACATATCTCTGCATCGCAAAGGTTAGGGAAGCCGTTTCTTTGATCGCCAGATGCGTCCTTGGAGGAGCTCCACCTCCTGCTCCTACCCGTGCAGTCAAGAGCTTGCTGATTGACGAACCATTCTTGTGCCAGGAGCGCACCTATTGGCACGAGCGTCGTGGCGCATCGGGGCGACATTCATATTTAACCACTTGCGCTGGAAAGACGTGCCACGCGCAGCGGCCACGGAAAATCAAAACGGCGTGCGGATCACATGGACTAATTGTAAGATTATTTGTCGAAGAGCAGTTCCAGAGCGCACCACGTCGCGTATAGGGTAAAACAACAGTGTTATTAGTGAAAAAGTATTCTCAGGTATGTCTCAAATTAAATACGATTAATAGATTTTAATGTTTTTGGATTTCGGGCAATGGTTTTCGCGAATTCGAATACAACATGACGCCTTACGGCGAAATATAGTGTTCCTTTCTGACACGCACATTTGTAAGTTAATTTCCGGAGCAAGTAGGTAAAAAACTCTGCGATAGCAGAGCGCCAGGCTTTTTGGCGACAAAGAATACATTGCTGCCGCTGCACAGTGGTCCAGCGCGAGTGGTTAGCCGCGCTTTTCCCAAACAATCAATTCTCTGGTGTCGCTTTTTTTCTCTTTATATTGATTCCTAAATGTCTGTGGATTTCAGAAATGGCAAAATTAATGAAATCCGACAAAAATTGTAGTTACACTCAAACTTGTTTTTGTGCAATTTTTTTTCGTGTGGTATATGAAATATGAAATTTTCATATACCGCACAAAAAAAAATCGCACAAAAACAGGTTTGAGTGTGAATACAATTTTTGTCGGATTTCATTAATTTTTCATCGTCAGAAGTCCAAAAATATTAAAATCTATTAACCGTACTTGATTTAAGACATACCTGAGAATACTTTTTCACCAATAATACTTTTGTTTTACCCTACATGCGACGTGGAGCGATCAGAAACTGTTCCTCGACAAATAACCACGTCTTTCCAGCGCGAGTGGTTAAATACGAATGTCGCCCCAACGCGTCACCACGCTCGTGCTAATCGGTTCGCGCCTGGCATGTGAAAGGTTAGTTAATCTTGGTTGGGTGAAGGAGGTGGTTGGGAGAACATGGCGTAGCTCCTCCAGGAACGCATGCTGTGAGCAACTAAATGGACTACCTGGTATATAACATTTTTTCGACTAGGATTACTAATTATTAATGTTACAAATAACTCCCGCATTTCTGTATTATCTAAAGATAAATTCTGAAGGAACAGATTATGTACATTATATTTTGATATTAGGTAGTCCAAAAGGTCTATCACTTTTAAAATTCTAATCATTACAATAATTTTCCAAGTAACTTTCATGTTTCTGGATTATATAATGATAAATGCTAAAAAACATATTATGCGTATTATTTTATATTACGTTAAAATGAAATTTTCTTTGCATTAAAAATTAATTCGATATAGCTTCTTATGACTTGAAGATAACACGCTGTATGTGCTTTTTCTGATATGATTTTGTGAACTTTCTAAACAATTTTATAACTACATTCGTAAAAGTCACAGACTGTTTTTGCATATCATTATTAACATTTTCAGAAAACCAGATGCACTTGTCATTTCATGTATATATATACATATACGTAGAATTGTAACAATCAAAAAAACATTAGCGTAAACTAAAAGTATTAGGGATGAATTGTTTTGGAGTAAGTGACCTTGTAATTCTAAAGAAAGCGATGTTCAACTGAGGGGCAGATCATTTTTTTCAGATTCACGAACCACATTGATATTTGTTCCTTTTAATAAGGTAGTAGTCAATTCCATGTTGTAATATTATGTTAATAACCAATTATAGTAAATTAAGTTCACATCTCATTTAGTATTGATTGAGAAGCACTGCCACCGACAGAGAACACCAAACACCTCTAATATTTTCATTATTCTAGAAATATATAACTGAAGAAATGCCGAAAGCAGAAATTGTAGAAACAAAATGAAGTGAAAATAAATATTTAATTTGCATCGTGCAATCTACAATTTAGTAATCCGAATCACTTGTTGAACTTTTGAGTAGTTGAAGTATTTCCAAAAGAACATTGAAATTATGCACCATTATCTGTATATGGTTTTATCATAACAAAATGACTTTTACCGTAATACTTATTTGTATTTAATACATTTGAATGACAATGAAAAATTGGCTCTGTAAATTACACGTCGAAAAATAAATTACACGAAATAATAATGAAATTCTCTTATTTCGTTCGCCTCATTCCTTCAGAATTTGAAGGTCTCGAGCTTCGTTAATACTTTTATTATTATAAAAATATAAGAATGCATGCCGAAAATGAACATTAAAAGGATAAGATGAATATAAAAAATAAGGATAACGTGAATATCGAAATTGCATAATATTTTTACTGTAATAAACATAAAGTAACGAATGTAGATAAAGCAAAAAAAACTAATCGCATAAAATGCACATTAACCCACTTCCTACCAGCTCTGATTATGTTATTTCATTTCTAACTTCTGTTTTAAGTTTTACTCGTGACTGGTAACGGAAATTGATCAATACGAAAAGCGTTTCATTTAATATGTAACGAATGTACTCGTGTTGGCAATACTAAACATTCTGCCAACTACTAGTATATCCATGGGTTAAATGATCAATCGATTAGCAAGCAGCAGCAAATAAGCGATTGCTTAAACATAGGAAATGTTTAAACCGTGTATCACAATCAACAAGCTCATCAACAAAATTAAGTTTAACTACGGTTAATTTCATAATCCAGTGAAATTATAACTTATGAACTAAAAAATTGCTGTATTTGTCGCATACTCACTTCGCCAGCAAAGTAAAGAATTTTTTTAGCTCTTGCAACCACGTCCGGGTTAATAAACGACTTCGGCTTAGGTTCCTGTTGGGCAGACGCGAGAAAATTGTAGGCAAGAGACGAGTTTGATTTTAATGGCTCTTGACGAAAAGGGAATAGAAGGGCGGCTCGGACCAAATCGCAGAATTTATCGACGTATCCTTCCTTCGTAGAGACCGCAGAATTACGAAACCATTCAGCCAAAACGCGTTCGAGATCGCTCGAGGATGATTCCTGGTCGTAAACGACTATGCCGTTCTTAAAAATCTTCAAGTTGTTTTGAGGTGAAGTCAAGAGTCCTTTTAGAGCGATTTTCATTCGCTCTTCTACCCCCGAAAAGAGATCCAATGGGCAATAAGTACTTCGAACTGTAATTACCTTTTTTTTAAGCTGAAATCGAAGGTAATTGTTGATTTAACAGGTTTGTTATTAACGTTTCGATATAATGTTTTGATTGAATAGTTCAAATTTATTGCTTCAATCCTTTAGGAAAATCGTGATTTTATCAGAATTACAGTTTAATTTTGTAGGCTGCACATACTGCTGAAAAATCAATTTCATATTTTACATTTGGAATAAAATAAAGTATGTAACTGATTTTTATTATTCATTAACTGATTTAGCTGACATCCTTATAAAATTCAGCATCATATATTTTAACAAATAAGAATACTAGATCCATCGTTACAGAATATGTTTTATATCATTATGATTATTTTGGTCGTTTGTGTATAAAATTGTATTTTATTCTGTAGTCAAATTAATTGTTCTATACGTATTTATAATACATTTTCTCCAAATATTCCCTACTTCAACTATCATGTTTTTGTTATTTATTTTATATTTTTGTTTCTGAATTATTATAGCTATAATTCACTTAAATGCTGGCCATTTTTAAGGAGACAGTGCATTTTTCAAGAAACGCTTTCTATGGCTTATTGTTAATATTTCTGAAGTAGAACAAAGATATTGTAATGTCTCAAAAAATGTCAAAATAGAATTTTTAGCAATTTATATTTTAACAAATTCATATAAAGTATGTTTAAAATGTATCTTTTATGTTGTTAATAATTTATCACAGTAATAATTGCTGCAAATTTCAAAAGCTTAAGTACTGCCAATTACGTTCTCCGACACACAAAATACTTTTCTAACTATTTCTTCTATTACTACTGTAACTTGGTATTAACTATTTCAGAATTATATCAAATATTTGGAAATCAAGCATTTAAAAACGCCGTGTATGTTTCTTTAGTTCTTTATATTTGTGTAACTATGTGTTAAAACGGACATTGCAAATATCTAACTACTTTCAAAGTCATTTTTCCAAAACTCCGTAACTTCTTACTAAAAGTAAATAATCGCTTTATTGATGTCATTTTATTCCATTATAAAATTTAATTCTACAAAGTATGTACCAATTTCACAGGTTTTTTATCGACATGGTTATTCTCTGAACCAGTGATGTGCAAACTTTTTTCGAAGCGGGCAGGAAAAAAAGAGAAGAATTTGCGGGCCAATATAATTCATTAACTATTTCAATTTCCATGAAAAACTTTGCATATGCAAAAAAAGGAAAATTCCCTTAAATGAATTTTTTTAAAACACTAAAATTGAAAATTTCTATACTATTATTTTAAAATGTACGGCGAGCCAGATCAGAATATGTATCTTTTTTCAATATCATAAAACACAATTTTTCAACATACGCCAGTATTCCAAAAGACTTCATGAATTAAAAAAAAATTGGTCAAGTTCTCTAATATTTTCACAAACAATTACCTATAACGATGGGTCATAAATATCCTTTTAACTCACTTGCATCAGTAAGCGGACTAATACGTGCACGAAGAAGTTAGCATTTTCTCCAGCCGCGGAATATTCCGCTTTCTACGATCGTTAAACCATTGTGCGCGATACTATGGGTCGTCTGCCGTATTTAGAGGTGTGACGCAAATGGGTTAATTGCAAATACTTATTCTCAATTACGTTCTCTAATTTGTAAAATAATCGAAATATATCGATGTCAAATTATAGAAAAATTAATTCACCTTGTAATACTGAGTAAGGCAATACGGGCATTTTTGAAACCTCGGCTCCGACTTGCTCAAGTATCCTTGCTTCGGTTTGATTTCGACGCAAAACGTTGCGCTATTCCGGAACAGATCAGAATCGAGTTTCTCTCGTAGAAACGTGTAATCCGGCAGTTTCGTGGCAAAGGTCTCCGCGATTTCTTTATGTCGGCGTTTGTCTGAAAGCAGAGAAAAAAATTCGAGTGATACATTTAATTGATGGAAAGTTTCGGTTCGCCGGTTAATAAGTAAATACCAGGCAGGAACAATTATCGAGCGTGACGTCCATTAGCAGACAGTTTTCATTTAATTTCATTACGGCATACAAAAAGCATTCGGATATGTTTGAAAGAGGAGAGTCACGTAAATATCGTTGATAAACAGATTAAACGTCGTTCTACCACGAACGAAGGAAATGAAGGATGTATTACGACACGTACTTTACGAATGTAAAATATCACGTAGAGGTGAAGATGACAATTAATTTTATTTCGTAATTGCGATAATGTCGATTTAGGGGAAACGTTTGTTAATGAAAATGAGGAGAATTCTTTGTTTATAAGCATTTTTCATTATTTTAGTGATGAAGTGGCTGTTATGCTTTTGTAGTTACTGGTATTATACATATATTGAGCTTTGAGTTGTCACATAAGAATAACATGAATTAAATGTATCTAATTGGAGTGTTTGTAAATTACTTCTATTTGCTCATAGTTGTCATGGGAATTAATGCAGATGATATTCCATCATTTGAAACTTTTTCATTATTCTTACAAGCGTAAAAATATTCATTATTTCTTTTTATTTCATTATTCATTATTTCTTTTATTAATTAACCATAAAGTACCATGAATTAAAAAAATCTGATTTGTGCAGTTATAAAACAGTAACAGAAGTCTTCCACATAATGTCTTTAAATACGTTTGTGTTAAAAATAACTTTTAATATTGTTTATTTTCTAACATTTTCTTAAAATTTTAACTGACGCTTGTTTTTTATCATCCACTATATGTATATTATACTAGACTTAATTGCAACAGTAAATACATCGATTTATTCTCTAAAAATGTCGGATATCATTAGCAATCGAGGCTGTGAATAATTTTTATTTTAGAATTTCGATCATGGTAATATAGAAAAATGTACTGGTAACAAAGACAGCAAGGTTTATTTATTTATACAAAATTTTGACCGGTTTGAATTTATCAATTCATGCAGTTCAGTCAAGACAAAGTGCTACAAGCCATTTCCCCAGAAACTGTAACAGCTAACGATTTACTTTGAAGGGGTTGATTATTTTAGTAATAAAAAAAAGGTTCAAATAAATCTCATATAATTTCATAGAAGCTGTTTCACCTCATACAGATAAATAGGTATACTATTTTATTAACACAAAATACGGGTTAATCTTCTCTGACTCTCTACTGAAACTTGACACTGAAATTGAACATCCTATTAAATCCTCCCTAACAATCTTCCTGCATTTAAACAATTAGGTAAATATAGCATTGCGTATGCTTTTTTCAGAATAAGGAATGCATTAAAATTAGTAAAAAAAAGGTTGATACATTAAAAGTATCAGCTTCACAATAAACAACCTTTCCCCTACGAGATATAAGTTTGCAAATACCGCTTTTATAAAAGTTTATATTTTTTCACGTAGAAAATCTACCAACCCGCGCTTCAAGTTTTGCTCTATCGGTAAATTAGTTGTTTCACAAATGATTATTTAGTTCCAAAAATATAATCGCTGGGAGAAAATGTCGAGAAAATATGGACGATGAGGTAGAGTTTCTCATTCTAAAGGGCCACAATATAAAAACAATGAAAAGTTCACGTTAAAATAAACGCTTCAATAACAGTGAGTGTAACAAGTTAATGAATAGAGCTTGGCGAACAGTATGAAAAAGCTTACAACAATAGAGGCGTTGAGGTATCGGAAGATTACAAAAAACAGCGGAAGTTACAGAACAATGGATTCAAATGCAGAAATGAAATCATATAAAAGAGTCACTGTGTAATATACTTGGCGGAGGAAACGCCATGAGGGACGGCGCGAAAGAATAAAAATGAACTCAAAAACAAAGAACTTATTGGATATGGGGCAAAGGAGGAAAACAAGGGATGAAAACATGGGAGAAAAATGATGGACGACGGAAGGGAAGCTGAAATGCCAATGAAAAAAATTAATAAGGGCCGTACAATGAAACTGATTAATTTGTAAATGCAACTACGGAATACATTTCACTCGGGGCATCCGTGAACGACATGCCTCGTTGGCAGCTACGATGAAAATGAGATAAAAGGACGCTGATGTAGGACGTGGACTGTAGACGAACGTTGCTATTACGAAATTATTTGAGAATCTGAAAGATCCTGTAGAAATTGTACCTTCGATGGAACGTAACTGAATATTAGCGCAATTTATTACGATATTTCATAACTGTATCTGTGATATATTATAGATACAGATTGTAACTACAGTATGTACTATGAATGGGTGGTAAATTGCCGTCCAATCAAATTAGTTTTCCCGTTCCAGTCACACGTATGTGTTACTTTTCGTCGCTATTGGCTTTGGAAAATCACATCTACAAAATCGCACGATAGAAATCGCCAAGGCAAGGTATCTAAACAGAATGAGATAGAGCGATAAAGAGCGACGACTCAAACGCATTGGCGTAGCGATCGGCTTACGACATTAAGGATTAATATTTATTAACAGGATAAAAATATGCTTTAATGTTTTAAGAGCATTAACACTAGATATACGGAAGCCGTCCAATTAACGGGTTCCTACTTGTTTTACAAACATTTTTCAAATTTACAGAGGTGCTGTACAGTAGATATTTTGCGTGTATTTTACAATACAACAATGACTTAACGAATTACCATCTTTGCCGCTTCATCCCTCTTTTTCCAAAGTCCTTATTTAATATATTGCAATATAACAGATTTCACGTCCGTAAATCTAGTGTTAAAATTAAAAAGGAATAATTAAATAGTTGAGAAAACAATTAGAGCTTGAAAATATGTACATCTAGAATTAAATTTATATTGCCCTTTCATATATCTCCGCGGATACGAATGCTTTATCCCTATGCATTCTGTCCAAACTGGAGGGGATAAGGTGGAGCATTAGGCTCAATCCCCTTGCCTCTGTGTCGCTCAGTTTGTAGGGGTTCGGCAACTTACCATCTCTGCATAGTACATATATAGGCCAGTCGTATCTTTGCGGATACACCATTAGTAATGGTGTTTATCATTTTCTTTGGAGTAATGAAAGAGATATGTGAGGAACTACAACTGCTTAACCCCTTGCCGTACGATTTCTTTTGTGACTGCCTCCGCAATAATTCAGAATTAAATTGGTTAAATAAAAATTGATCAGTGATTCTTGATATATCGTATTAGGTGTACAAATAAGTTCGGTGCCTTTTTATCATATTGGTACGCCGGCATGAAGTTGGCGTACCGAACGAAGCTGCTCTCTCGAGCCTGCCAGATTCGGGGATCGAGTCGGTATATCGATCGGCCATTCGCGTTACATAGAGGCCGGAAGTGTTGATATAGCTCTGGAACGGTTTTTTGGCAGCTGAGACGGAAGGGGAGATTGCTCTCGCACCACCTACCCCCTCCCTATAGCCCGCGTGTGCCGTCCTCTTATTTCCTGGAATTGTGGCGCTCAGCCTCGTGACGTATCATTTTGCATAGTCGTAGCATTGCCGTACTTTCACGTATATGAATATTCCAAATTGTCGGTCCGAAATCTGTTTTACCGATACTGAAAAATGATAGTCTATGCAAGTCGATAACATCGGTATCTACCTATCCTGATTGTAAAAATCTCGTGCGTACGCCAATGCTTCGACTTTCACGCTCGACTTCGTGCTGTCGCACTCAGTTTCACGGCTGTCGCTTTCTCTCTTTGTCACGTAATCTGATTTGTGTGCGTAGCTGTTTCTGCCAATAGCGCGTCATAATCGAAAATGCGTGAGGGCCGGCCGTGATTCTTTCTTTTACGTGCAGTACCTGCCGCGAGGCATACCTACACGGCCCCCATAAATGCGTGAGGGAGAGGGATGTCCCTATCCGTCGGGCGAATCAGAGCAAATTACCCCTCAGCTGCCAAAAAAGCGTTCCAGAGCTATACCGGGAGTTGCCACTGGACCCTCGAACGTTTCGGACGGTCGAACGCAGCTCGTACTTATTTTGTTGTAATCTAAGAATTCTATAATACCGAGGCCCAAACGCTCTTCCGCCAGGCACAACAATATATTCGATGTTTATTTGTAAGAAGAAGGAATGCACTTTAAATTTCGAAGCAATCACCACTTACTTTCTACACACTTCTTTCACTTTTCGGGCAGTTGGCAAATTCCGTTTCTATAAAAAGATGATGATTTCGATTGAATAAAGTCTTTAATACTATTTTGGACATCTTCGAGAATTTTGAAGTGGGAATGAACTGTTTGTAAGTAATATTGCAGTGACCGAAAAAGATGGCAATCTGAGAGGGCTTGATCTGGGGAATATGCCACATGAGGGAGAATCTCCCATTTCAAAGAAGAAATGACTTCCAATGTTGTTTTCGCCGTATGTGGGCGTGCGTTGTCATGCGACAGTATAACTTGCCTGGTACCACTACCGGTAAAAGGCTTTTTCTGTTTAATTGCTTAAATGTATCATTTGTTGCTTGTAACGCTCAACAGTAATCGTTTCTCCAGGTTTCAGCAACTCAAAATAGGGGACACCTTTGAAATCCCACCAAATACTTAGTAACACTTTTTTAGCGTGAATGTTCAGTTTACCCGTAGATGTTGCTGGTTGAGTAGAATAAACTCATGACTTGTGTCGTTTCGGATTGTCATACAACACGTATTTGTCAGCCCCGGTTACAATTTTGTGCAGATAGTCTTCCTAATTGAATCGTGACAGCAATCATTTTGTTTTCGGGGCTGAGTACGTGAGGAACTCAATGGCCTACCTTTTGTGTTCTCCCAAGCTTCTCCAAATGAACAAGAATTGCTTGTTGAGTTACACCAAGTTCTTCGGCAAGTGCCTGTTGCGTTACCGAAATGGCGGAAAGTTTGTTTAATTTGAATCATAATCGCAATTGGACGTATATAAAGGCACCGAACTTATTTGTATACCTAATATAATTCAATGTAATATTATAGAATTAATATTAGTATTAATATTATAGAAATGATTATATCATGCCGCGTCTCATTGATAGTTTGATAGGTTTTGCAAAGCTTCAAAAATTTCCAAAAAAGCTATAAAATTGCAATATCAGTGATTCAGGAAATCCTGTTGTTAATTCAGTCCAAAAGAAATGTGGTTAGAAGCGTTTCTTGTATTTTCCTTTGATATCCGTTACATCCATTTTTATTTAGAGAAACTTTAGACCTAATTCTTTAATTATAGTTATGTGAAAATATTAAAAATTGCAACTAAATAATTTTTCGTACTTTTCGGTAGTACTTAATACCGTTTTACTGCTTGATTTAATTCGTTAGAGATAAAAACATAAATTGACACAAAGATATGATCAGTATTTATGTAAAATAAATTGTTGCAATCGCTAATACCATTATGCAAGCAGTAAATTATTGAAAAATATTATATTCATTTGTTCAAATCTTTCAGAAATCGTCGCGATATGAAACCTCAATATTGAGAAAACAAAATTAATCTAGACTTGTACCGAATTTTCCCATATTCCATTCATCATTTCTTCTTTTTAAAAAAAATCAGATTATTGTTGATTTTTAGGACATAGGATAAACAATGAATGTTCAATATAAGAGAAAGTGAAAGATACGCCACGAATTATTAGCATTTCAACCCTGTTGCATGTTTTAAGTGCAAAAGCGTGAAAGCTCACGGTGTGCATAGTCTGGGTCGTGTATGTTTACACGGCTACTGTTTACACATTCCTCGTTTCAAGCTTGAAAATAAACGTTCAACACGGCCGTGCGGTTGCAAAAATATCCCACTTGCTGTGACGTGGGTTGATCTCTAAAAATAGGCAACTGGAGGATTGTCCTGGAGAAGGTAACAAGAGTAGGTGCTTTTTCAAGAAACCCCAAGAGCTTGGGCAGCACATATTCTTGTCGGACGTGAAATATAATTTTTACGAAAAGTCGATTGTACTTTGCACGCTTTTTAAATCACTTTGGTGTAATTAAAAAAATAAAAAAAAATTACGCTCAGTTATGGTACATATAAAACATAACGTCTTTTAAGAGTATCCTTATCATTTCTTGCACTTTTTAAATCACGCCAAGGCACAGCTTTTTTCAAGAATCTCTAAAAATAAATGGAACGCATAATATGTAATTGTTTCAAACGTGATAACTAATAACGTAAGACACTTTTTCAAAGAGTTCTGCAGAGAGACAGCAATATTCAGTTCTGTTAAATATATGAAATCATTTTTCGTTAATAAAGAAGTATTTGTTATGAAACAACCTTGAAAGAAAAGGAACACTCGATCGTGTCAAACGGAAAAAAAGGAAGTTTCCTAAAATTTACCAGAACTACTTTCTCAAAAATGTTGTGAAAAAAATCGATGTCTAGCAACAAAAACAAATAAGAAAAATGGTTTCCTTAAAAATATACCGAGTGAATCTGCTGCACGGTTCAGTCATCCACTCGTCTCGTGTACCAGGCAATGCTTTTATAATCAAAACAAGCTGAATTCTCCATCAGCGATAAGAATACAACATAAAAGCTTGTTCTCCAAACAATACAATAAAATGATTCCCCAATTTAAAAATTGGTCAAACAAAAATACGCGGCTACAGTCTCACATACTCTTACAATTAGCTGTTCTACGCTTTCAAGTATGAAACACACAGTCCCAATTAATTAGCCCTAATACAAGAAAACTCGATGGCCTTAAGCACTATAGTCAACTTTTGAAGGGCAAATACGCAAGAGTACGTAACAAGTGCGTAGTCGGAAGGATAAAATAAGTGATTTCGAAGCCAAGGGCTCCACGCAAGGGTGAGCAACACCGATGTAAAAGGACGCGGCAAGGGGTCAAGATGGAGGCAGAAGTTACCAAAGGGAAGGAGAAGTTGCAGCAGGTTTTCATGGCCATGAATGCACATTCGCCCCGAGGGAATCAGGTCCTTTCTTGTCGCGGTACCGTATCGTCCTTCTACAGGTCCACACAAAAATAATTACGAGCGCCTCTTTGTTGTGTCTCTACTTACTTCTGCCGTGTTTAACTTGCTAATTGGCAATTGTACTTTTCGTGATTAACGACGAGAAATGAGTTCCTGCGAATGCAAATTTAGCCTGGAATTGCATTTTCGTTTCAATGGATAACGAGGGAGTTCTAAGATGCTTAAACTTTATGCGATATTATATACGTTTTTTATAAATATGGGAAATTTACTTCGAGCTGCGCTTCTTCGCTGACGTCGCATAACGCAAAGCTATTTTTAAATATCGCTTTGTGTGGGAGGATAGCTTTAAAATTGCTTTATTTCTTATGTCTGCGTTTCGACATTGAGCTTAACATGCTTTCAATGGCTCACCTCTGTTGTAATGCGATTTAGAACTTCGAAAGGAATATTTTTAAATGTATACTATGATGTTCTTTATTACTTTCATTCTTCAGTCGGTATACCAATAACATATTATAGGGCAATTAGGCTATTATATTATTTAAAAATAAAATAATCTTATTCCACACTATAAAACTTTAATGAATATAGTTTATTATACCGAGTTTTTCCAGTATCTAGTGCTATACATTGCCTTTAAACGTTGATGAGATGTTCAATGATTTTTCGTTGCAATTATTAATAAAGACGTTATAATTAATCACGTGGCAGTCTCTATTTCACGTGTGTCTTTAAACCTGTCTTAATTACCCTTCTGCAATGATTTAATACATTGACTGTCATATTGATTATTAGTGACCAATACTATATTCGATCATTAAATTTGGTGTAAACAACGAAGCTGGTATTGAAATTTTCTGTATGGAAGCTTTGACAAAAGAAAAGAAACACTTTCTTGCATTTTGAAAATGATTTAGAAATTAGGAAGTTTTGATATTCCTCGCTAAATATCTTCCAAGATCCTAGCAAATTGGTATTTTTCATGAAATATTATATATTTAAAGTCGGAAGCTAGTTAATACCTTATACATTATAACATAAGAAGCATGCATCCAAATTGAATACGTTTACAAAGCGTATACAAAGCTACAAAACATAAATAATAAAAATTTGGTGCAAACAGGACATATTCAAATTTCATTGTGATAGGGAAATTTCTAATATCGTTAAAGAAGTTAGATATGAAAAATATAAAAATGTTCCGTCGATTTCTTGCAATTTTTTGCAATTTCTTGAGACGTAAATAACAGTTCTCTTGCGTGTAAAAACCGCGTAATGAGATTTTAAGTAAAGATGATTATGTTATTCTATCGCGATTTTTTCTCCCGCATTGAAAACGTACTTGATTGCATGAAAAATCTTTTCTTGTTTGAGCATTAGTTAGTCGTTACATCGTCATTAGATGCTCACCTAATCGTGAAGATGAAAGCAATTCAAATAAACTTTCCGAAGAAACTCGTTTCTCGCACGACTCTTGACTCGCAAATTACGGTGTGCGAATAAGCCAGTCATTAGCGAGAAACTGCATTTTTTTAATTGATTTCTAGAACATTTGACATGTATGGAACATAGGTGAAACTCGTGGAAACTTGGTGAGTCACGTTTGAAATCAAATTTTCTGATTCAATTTCGTACGTGTCGTTCGGTGTTACACACGAAAAAGACAATGCAAGTATACCTGTAAATGCCTTGTAATAATTAAATTTAAAGCTACGGGTGCCTCTGATTTCTCCAGTGTACTGATGCATATCAGAGTACTATTTTGGAAGGTGTACGAAGCTGTTTTTAACCCCTTGCCGTACCATTTCTTTGGTGACTGAATGTGCAATAACTCTGAATTAATTGCTGAAATAACAATCTATCCCTGATTTCTGATATAGTGTATGACTTAACGCAATATTAAATACCATAGAATTAATTTTAATTTATCCTGACCCAATGATATTTCTAATTTAATAATTTTTGGAACACTTCAAAATTGTCTATTACATTTATCGCGTCACGAGTGTCACTCGTTATTATACGGCAAGGGATTAATTGCAAATGTTTGATAGTGAGTAAATAAGTGATAGGAAAGAAGGTAAGAGTGACACCTTGAAATGCGATTAAAAAGTTTTAACGAAAATCAAATGAAAAATTAACAGATTAGACAGTCATTAAAATATTGTGTGAAAATTGTAAACGTGCGAATTTTCAAGTTGACAAAACCTATTTATTGTATTATTGATCTAATTTATATTATTCAATAATGCCAACAGAAGAAACGTAACGAACAGATACTGGAAGCTGATTGTTTCAATCGTAATCGGGTCGTAAATTGACATAGAAAATTGGAATTATAGTATCGTTGTAAATTTGAATAATTTTCCGACGATCAGTGTAGTATATTTATATGCAGACAAATATCTTGGAGAAATAGAAACAGTGTATGGATGCAAATTTGTCAAACTAATCCTTTTAATTGTTCAATGTGGGCAGAGAAAAACAATGCCATTGCATCGATATAAATTGCGATAAATAAAAAAATATTAGGTTTAATAACTCTGATTTTATCTAGTTAATTGTAAAGTGTTTGACTGTAAAAATCGATCAAAGAATATGTAACTTGTAACTAACAGTTTGAAATAAAAAATCTCGAAGAATTAAGAACTATAATAGTTATTTTGATTACGTGAATAAGTCTAACGCCATTAACGTCAATATGAAAGTGCCTAATTATAATTAGGAATAATTAACCGCGCTGCCAGTGGAATCCCAAACTTGGCTCATAAAAGAAAAGATGATACGTAACATGAAGAGTAATTTAAATAATACAAAGCAATAGATCTAATAGATAGTGAACGAGAAATTTGTAAACACTTTGTTGTGTCAACTTGTTACATTTTAAGAATTAAAATGTATTTAAAACAGAATAAAAGAAGGTACTACATTTTTTCTTAATAGAAAATAAACGTTTCAATCCAAATTTCTGTGATACATGAAAATTAATATTTTGTTACATCGCGTTTATTTACTACCAAAATAATAATCCATTTCAAGTTTCTCGCGGGATTCCACTATCCAAATGATTATAAAAGAAGTAAAAAATAAAGTTTCGTCTTTTCAGATTTAGAAAGCAACGTAAAAATATTATTGTACAGCCCCACACACAGAGAGAGAGAGAGAGAGAGAGAGAGGGGGGGACAGAGAGAGAGGGAGAGAGAGGAATACATTACCATGAAATTTCGTGACTTATTAAAACCCAGAGAACTTTTAAGCAGGATGTACCTCCTCTCACGAATTCGGTTGCCTTTTACGGCGGTCTGCATATCTTTCTTTTTCCTTCGATCTTCCTTTTGACTTGCAGAATCTCACCGTGTATGTACACGGTGGGCGTGAATAAATTAAGATACCGTACACACCGTAAACAAGGCGATTTCTCTCTCCTTGTAGAACACGTTTTGTAAGGTAAAAGCACGGAAAGACACGGATGGAAAATTAAATAAGCACCGGGCTGGCGACTTTCCTCGAGGAAAGACCAAGTGTAACGCTCCGTTTGGTTTAGATTCAATTTAGTTCTGCTTTGTATAAACTATTGGATTACCGTAATATGTAAAAAGTATATACAGGTAACCTCCGTAAAATACAGTAGTTACGTTCCTAAAAAACGCCGTGTTATACGAAATAAAGAATTAGTGCAAAAAAGGGGGTAAGGTTCCAAAAATTAGAAAGGTATACTATATTCTTTTAATTGAAAGAAATACATTTATTAACCAGTTAACAGAACAATTTTTATCTGCACGGTGATCCCAAAAATGCATGTTTTGTTTTTGTGTGTGCAGACAAATAAGTGCAGATGCATTGAGTTTATCACATCGTACGAGCGTATCTCGGAGAAGCAAAAATCATACAATTTAAAATGACATGTGCCCGAGCGAAACTCGGGATAAAATATTAAGTGGTTAAAGCAAGTTTCATCAAAAGCATCAATTATTGATATGTATTAACACTTGGTATGCGGGCAACGTACTTTTACGTTTTTCGCAGTCTGTCACTGGAGCCCGGGTCACGTAAAAATACGTATTTAGTAGATTTGTGCCGGAGAGCGGGTATCGTATAATTACGGTGGGCATTACGTATTCAGAAAAATGTCGTTTTTTTTTTAAAGAATCGTAGACCATATATTTAAGTGTAAAACAAAAAAAGTTTCGTTGAGATGAAGAAAGTAGTTTTCGATTTATTGTGACTTTACTGAATGACCAAACTCCCGCGAAATTCACGAAGAAACGCCCGCTGCACGCGTAAGTCGGCGGCGAAATATATCCGCATGCCAAGTGTTAAATAATGCTTTCTTCATGATCACTACTAAGCACCATTAACTGAGGGCGTTTCCTTTAACAAGATATCCTAATCCTCTGACCTTTTGTCAGCACTATGTATTATATCACGAGTTGTATTCTCAATTTTTCGCGGAAAAATCCGTTATTTTAGATTGCGTGATTTTAGCCGAAAGACCTTTATAAACATCTGAAAAAAATTCAGCATAACAACCATGATATCAGCTTGTTACTGTAAAAAGGAAAAAGTTGTGCTCGGAAGATTTCCATGCGAAATCGACATTTTTCCCATTTTTTTTTCGGTTTTTCATTTTTTGCACTTAGACATTCCAATGGAAAAATCTGAAAAGATCTGAAACCTGTATTTCCGCATGTAAAGTGTGTCAGAATTTTTTCGAATTTTTTGCTCCTCAATAAACCGGGAAAATGGGGAAAAACCCGGTTTATTTAATTTTCCCCATAACTACCCTCCCGGTCGAGATACAGGATTGAAATTTGGTAAACAATAGTTTTTTTTCGATTACCTACCGAATGACACCTCGTCCATTGTAATCGGTTCAAGGGCACTTTTGACCCCCTCATCCGGCTATACCCTTTCCAATGAATTATCTTATGCACTTAAAAGCTTTTGCTTCGCTCCGTGTTATACGGGGATTCCCCCTATTTTAGAATGTTACTCTTAAAAATTGTAGGTGTTGTAGGCAATTTATCTAATTTTCCAGCCGTGTTAGAGTGAAATCCTGTTCTAGGATCCCGTGTTGTACGAGCATTTTCCCCAGTTCTCGAACCGCCTTAAAGCGAATCCGTGTTATACGGGGGTGTTCTCTAATTCTCGAACCGTGTTAGAAGGAAACCGTGCGATAGAGGTACAGCGTTATACGGAATTGCCTGTATTCTGTTTAACAGGGAATCTTTGAAGTACTTATCATCCTGATGAAATACTACGTGCTAATTGATTAATGGTAATTAAACCGTGGAGAAAATGTAAAAATATTAATTTTATTCAGAAAGACCTGAAAATCCTTTCACTTATTGTGTTTATCATGAATTTTCTCTAAGAAGGCACAACCTATTTAGGATTATTCTAGAATACATTTGTATACGTATATCGTGTTTCCCCGAAAATAAAACCTGCTCTAAAAATAAACCCTACCATGATTTTTAAGGATGGCTTTAATATAAGCTACACCCCGAAAATAAGACCTATTGAAAAATGCATACACTAGCGTTGCATGACTCTGGTCATGCTGTCACTAAAAACATGAATTTGTACAATTATTTCGTTTTACATGAGATTATAAGACTTCGTTTTGTCTTTTTGGATTATTTCTCGCAAACTTGTAAGCCCTACCCCGAAAATAAAGCCTAGTGCGTTTTTGGATGCAAAGTTAATGTAAAACCGGGTCTTATTTTCGGAGAAAAACGATGCATATATCTATAAAATATATCAGTGAAATTTAAATCTCAGATTCATTGATGACATTATATTAATACCGTGGCAATAATTTAGAAATATATACTGTTATCTGTGCTTTAAATTTACATTAGTTTCTACTGCCCAACCGAGTTATCAATTTATTAGAATAATATTGCTAAAGAGCGGGTACAAAGAAACCATACAGTTTCATATCAAAAATTCAAATTTACCCATCACAATAAAACAATATTTTCTTTAAAAACGCTGTGAAAAATTATGTTTAGACGTTCCATAAAAAAATATGAAATGTAATATGTAACAAAACAATCTTAAAAATGAAGTACTTTAAACTGTATTATTAACACTAACCGTACCATGCGCGGTCAAGGGATGGGTTGGTTCAACAGAATGAAAATATACATTCCTTTCTACTATTATTTAAACACTGTTTACTGCGTTCTTTCCTATATTAAGTCGAGAATCTCCTGTATTTCTTCCGCAAAACTGTTATCGTTATTTCATAACCGGTCAAATTACAGTCTACAGTAAGAACAAGTATATGTAAAGTGTCGGTACGGTTATTGTTAATTAATTCCAAATAATAGTTTATCTTAGAAACAAACCCATACTGTCACGAACAAAAATAAGAAAAACCTGAATGTTGTCGTGGAGCAAATATGTCAAATTCGCGGCCCGCGGGCCATATGCGACCCACAACGACTGTCTTTGCGGCCCGTCAAGGCAGAGATAGCAAGTGTCAAGGAAAAAACATTAATTTTGCCGTTATAGTTGTTCTTTTTTGTTTTCGAAATAAACCTATATTTCTATAAAAATTGAAGTTTTTATTTTTTGCGGCCCACATAATATAAATATATAAATATAAGGCACTTGAAAATTTCTTATTAGTTAATCTTCTGGTATAAAGTATTGCCATATATGTACATACGCGACATTGATACATCTATTTAAGTCGAATGTCGACGCTGAAGTAGCAAAAAATAATTTTTTTATCTGAAATCATCGGTGCCTACATTTATGAATACCTATAATTGAAAAAGAAAATCTAAAACGATAAAAGAAGCACTAAAAGTGTACAGTCTCAAAAGTTCTCGACCGCAAAGGGTTATTGCCAAATAATCATTAACATTCCAACCAAAGTAATCCTCAAAAACAGAAACGAAAAATGTAAACGTTTTTCAGGGAAAAATTACAAAAATAAAAGTGCTCCGTACTTTCCCCTACAAGCAATCGAGGAAAAATAAACTGCAATAAATATTCTCCAACCTCTGTTTCCTCTTTACATTGTTTCACTACCATAAAAACGAATACGCAAACGACCATATCGAAGCAAAATTCCATCGCGTAAAGGTTCAATCCCGCATCTAAACGAATCTGCGCCTCGGTAACGAACGCATGTCGGTTGAATTAGGTGCAAATAATCGATTAATTCGCCGTGCGATCGTAGAAATGGCCTGCGGATGACTTTGACGATTATGTCGACGTAGGGATTACCGGTATCGTAATGGGCAAGCGCTTTTTGTCATTTCCACGTAGAGGTAATAACGCTCGCCGCTCGCCACGGATGACGCTCCCAGACAGGAAATCGATACTCTTATATCGCCAGTGCGCAATATCGTCGTGGTGATAACGCCGGCGTACCCGAAACTGCCTTTTAACTGACCTGCCGGCCGATTTTGCGAAATCGAGGACCATTTGGAAAACATTGTAACGAGCAGCCCACGCAGCGTCCCACGGCACTCGTAAATCTCGATCGATTTCGACACGGGAATCGATATCTCCTGCGAAATCACGGGGCATTGTTTCGGTTTAAGCCGAAGCTGTAACGGCCAGTTTCTATGGAGAACCGAGCGACAATGAAGCCGCTGGTTGCGCAACACACGAGTTCAATTGCCGACGTTACGAGACCGGAAATGGATTTTACGTGGGACAGGAATTTTGAGTAAGAAACGGACGGTCTTGACAAGTGGTCGACACTTGGTATTGCACTTTTCAGTTGGATTCGGAATGGCGAGTGTGAAAATAGAAAGTGTATTTTTTTTTAATTATTGGGGATAAAAGATGTTTGGGACGGGAGTTGATGCTTGTTATAGAGATGCTGGAATAGTAATTTGTACATAATTATGAATATTACCTTCTTCCCTGAAAGTATAATATATAATGATACTTTTTAATTAAAATTCATCATTGAAATCCCTATATTTACGATGTAGATGCGGAATTAAGTTTGCTTGAAGTAATTATTGATACGTCATAGATGGACAAAGTCTTTGCTGCTATTTTGAAAGATGTTAGCAATAGTTAGAAGTTGATCTGAATACCGTTAAAACATTGTTTATGTTTGCCTTGATTATTACCTCCTAAATATTTTGGATATAATGAAATTTCTTAAAGTACATAAAGCTGCAGATAAAAGTTTCCGATATCGATTTTTACATTTCATGCTATTTCACGTATTTCATTTGGCATTATAAAAAAATCGTACATCGATAGAAAATTTAATGTTCTATAAGAATTCACTGGCAACATCTTTATAAGAAATATGTTTGTTTTCTTATATTTAAATTTTACATATTTATCTAATATATAGCCCGACAAAAGTTTCCGAACGATTTATTAATATTTAGTTGATTTTCCTTTATTATCAATAATAGTTTAACATCTTCTTGGCCTTTCAATTAGTATTTGAAGGTACAATTGTAGTAAAGAATTCCAAATCTGGCATACTTTTGCAAATGAATTATCAGAATTTGAAAACTTTCTGCCACTCGTCAATCGTTCTGCGTCGCTTCTTAGATTTTCTATAGGGTTAAGATATGGAGTTAAGTTGAGATCTTGCAGGCAATTTAAAGCATCAAATTTTTTATGCTGCAGCCACGTTGTAACTGTTTTGGCTATTTGTTTGTCGTCGTTGTCGTGTTGAAACGACCAGTCATGTGACATGTTGTAAATAACATACGACAACATTGTGCACTGCAATATTTCACGGTATTGTATTTGATCCATCCTGCCATTAATACAGTGTAGAGTGCTAACACCATGCCACAAAAAACAACCCCAAACCATTATATGCCCCCACCAGATTTCACAGTACTTTTTCTGTATTATGCTTCTGTAAGATGCGAAACTTTTATTAATAATAAAGGACTATCGACTAAATCGTTCGGAAACTTTTGTCCGCAACTGTATATAGTTTTGCGGCGTCTGAATTGTTATTACAATAAAACAGCGATTTATGGTTGAAATGTTTAGAAATACGCAAAAACGTCTTCTTTTGACAACAACCAGCTAAAAAGTTTTCAACTTCATCTTGTTGCATTGGAATATTTAATCGTTAGACTCCGTATAGCTATATAAATAATTTAAACGTATAGCCAAACTCTATATTAACAACAGGGCTTCAACAGGGACTTGGAAATGTTGATTCGAATGCGTTTTTGGTCCAAAATGAGTAAGCGCGCCACCCAACGCGCGGATAGCTTACACATCTCCAATTCTTTTGTCAAAACATGACGAACGCGTTCTTTTGATACGCCTACAGTCTTTGCCATCTCTCTAGCCTTGATTCTACGGTCGTTCAGTACCATTTGGTGAACATTTTCGATATTAACGGTGGTAGTCGCAGTTTTTGGCCGACCCAAACGCTTGTCATCAACCAAGCTGATACGACCACGTGTAAATTCTGCTGCCCATCTTTTCACGGTGGCAAATGGTGGGGCAGAGTTCCCATGAACAGCGTTCAACTCGGCTTTAATTTGCGTAGCCGTATTGCCCTTCAATAGCAAGAATTTTATCACGACACGACATTCGATTTTCTCCATTCTTACAAAAACGCTGACATCGCCTGACACAAATGACTGTCGAACAACAACGGAGCATCCAGAAGGCATGCAATTTTTACAAGCATCTTTCAAAGCATGATACAACGTAGTACCAAAATGGTTTTGACGAGCAACGTCATCTTCCTGTTGAGGCTCAAAACTTTTCAGACGACCCTCGTAAAACGAAGACAAAAAATAAGTTAAGTTAAAATACCAGGAACGTGTGTAAGGTTCTAATTTTTTAAACACAGAACCGGTAGATAAAATATTTCTTACAATTTAACAGATAACTGTATCAACATAATGGATGCCAGTAATGACATTTTCTATAAAGAGTGTAAAAGAAGAGATTTATTCCCGAGACCCCGTAAAAAATGCACATACTATTGTACGATTTGTATTATTAGATCTGCTTGATGCGCTTATAAACCTATAGTTTATTATCTAATAAACTATTTGAATAAAAGAAAACTACGAATTTCGATTCTGCATATTTAAATATCATTTTATGCATTTTGTATGAGGTGTTCTATTTGAATTTTTTCAGATGATTTTATAAAATTTGTGTATAATGATTGGGAAGGTTTATCTTGCAAATCGAGTGCAAGAAATGCGTGATGTCTTTTGTTAATACAAGTACAAGTAAAAATTCAAGAAACATTCTTTATAAATGATTTGTATTAGAAATTTGTATGGGAGACTTAAATATCCCATAATACATTTCGTAGAAAGTGTTCTGCTTCAAATCAATTTTGTTTAGTTATTCTTTATTTTGCTTATGATAATCGGTACTATGTAAAAGAATCGCTAATTATTTAGCAAGATAAATTTAAAAGGAAAATATTATATTTAGACTGGTGCAAATAGAAGTTATACAACATAAAGAAATAAGAAAAAAGTTTTTCCTCCATTAATTTGTTATGTCTCAGTTGTATAAAAATTTCGTTTGACTTTCACCAAAGTAATTTGCATTTAATGTTTGGGTCAGCATTAGAATCGCTAACATTGCAGGATAATTGCAATTATTCCATAGCTGAAAGCGTTACATTCATAGCGCCAATCTTCACGGTTGACGTTTTTCTACGTCCTCGTTGCATTTCGAAGAGTTCAATGTTACCATTCGCAATGCACAGTCCATTACCCGTTTTACGTCGTGCAATTTCTTTTTAACGCTCGAGAACGGAATTTTATGAGTGAACTTGGAAAACTTCAGCAAATAAAACTGGCGGTAATTGATGTCCGTAACTACGATATTGTTTCACCGTGTATAAGGCGACCCATTTATATATACAGTAAAACCTCGATAAAGGCATCAGAAGTTTCCTTCGATAAATGCATCATGACTATCCCCTCCACATAGGGGGATCCCCCTTGGAGAACCTCGACGCTCGACGAGGGAGCAGTGTAACACGTATCTTTTCGCGTGTATAAACACTGAAGGCAATAAAATGAACATACTGTATTAAAATAATGCAAAGATAGCAAATACTGATCGCGTTTCTGCCCGAAATGCGTCCCAGAAATCGGTTTTTGATTTTTCCGACAGTGTTGCACCATATCAAAAAAATATGAAAAAAATTGAGCATATTAGTGGTTACATAAGGTACTTACTGTAATTATTTAAAAATTGTGTCTTGAAGATTTCAGTGCAAAATCTACATTTCTCCCATTTTTTTTTCGTTTTTGATTTTTTGCTCGTGGCACTTGCAACGGAAGAATCTGAAAATCATTCCTAACGTGTGCAATCATGTTTAGAATGTGTCAGAATTTTTTCGACATTTTTACACATCAATAAATGGCGAAAATGAGGCAAAAACTGGTTTTTCGAATTTACCCCATAACTACCCTCCCGGTCAAGCTATAGGATTATTTTGTGTACAATGGTTTCTTATGGTTACCTATCGAATGACGCATCGTGAAATAAAATAGCTTCAAGGACACTTTTGACCTCCTTATCCTGCTAGACCCTTTGTCGAGATTAAAATGTCTGATTTTTTAAAAAGCAACATTTTTAATAGAGCATAAGTACCGAACTGCTTTGTCGTCGATGCATATCAGACTGTTCGCGATACCGTTGAATTTCCCTCCTATTCTCTTCTACTCGCTCTCCCATCGTATCACTGTTTTCTTTCCATCCCTCTCTCTGCCTACCTCCTTGTCGCTCCCTACCTGTTCCTAACCGACTCTTTCCTTCCCGAACCTTCCAAACCGTTTCCGCAATCCCCACTCCCATCTCCTTTCCCGATTTATAAAAGTCCCCTCTTTTCCCTATCTCTTCTCTCACCGACTTCTCTTCTATCGCTTACTCTTGCTGGTTCGTTACACGTTCTCTGTCTTAATCATCGTTACCTTACTTCTATCGCCTGCTCGCTAATCATCGGTACGAAACCTTTCTGTACTATTTCTAATTGTGCAAAGTTTAAATAAATTTTTGTTACGTGCTAAACACAGACAAAATCGACATTTTACTTTTGCAATTATAGAGGAAAAAGCAAGGGTTACTATGCCGATACCACCACGATGGATCGTCGTAAAAGAGACAGTTCCGGATATCGACCAGTGATGCCGAAACAAAAGCGGAAACGGTAATAACCACTTGTTGCACTTATCGTCTGAGGGGCCTCAGAATTGGTCGTACTCGCATGATAAAATGTGATACCTCTGAGTCTGAATAAATGTGAAGCATCAGTTAAAAAGGCCTAAAGTACTGTCTCAAAGAGGAAGTGGAAAAGTATACCTCCTTCAATTTCGTTCTTTTTTAGTGACAATGCGTTTTCAAGAATGCTGGTGAAAAAATATGTTTAATTACATAACTGAATGGGCAAACGATAAGGCTAGAAACATCGGATCTAGCCTGAAATTTTTCAGCCAAGGGAACAAGCCTAAGATTTAAAATAAAAGTAAAATTCGTTTAAAAATTAAGTTCACAGTTCCGTCTTTATCCACATTCTTTTTTTTTATTTCAAGTTTTCTTTCATTGTTAAACAATTTTACTACTTGGATATTATCAGTAGCCTGATTAATAACGTTATATTTATGGCAAACTGTTCTATGAATATAACTGTGAGAATTTAAATTATAGGCACCACGTTCAATTCCCAAATAGTGTTATTTGAAGCTACCTGGCTATAAATAATAGGTACCGTATTATCTGCTTGTTTATTTGGAATCATCCATGGAAATACACGAACAATTTCAGTTGGAAATATATATATATATATATCCGGGGACCGGACTAGCCTATAGGCCAGGCTCAAGCTTTATTTGATCGCCAGAGCCGTCTCGGGAAGAGCTCCGCCTACTTCACCCATTCATACAGCTGAGATGTCACTGATTCACAGACACTCTCTCGGTGTCATGGCCGGACCTATTGGCACGAGCGTGGTGGCGTATTGGGGCGACATTCGTATCTAACCGCTCGCGCTGGAAAGACATGCCACGCGCGTCGATCGCGGAAAACAAAACGACTTGCGTGGCACGTCGACCAAGGTTATTTTTTGAAGAACAGTTTCAGATCGCACTACATCGCGTGCAGGGTAAAGCAAAAGTATTATTAGTGAAAAAGTAAGCTCTGATATGTTTTAAATCAAATACGTTTAATAGATTTTAATGTTTTTGGACTTCTAGTGATGATTTGGTGGAATTCAACCACTACGTGACGCCTTACGGCGAAATATAATGCTCGGCCGCAACAATGTATTCTTTAACGCGAGAAGGCCTTGCGTTCTGCTGTTGCGGAGTTTCTTAACTGTTTGCGCTAGAAATTAATTTACAAATGCGCGTGCTAGAACGGTGCATTATATTTCGCCGTAAGGCGTCACGTAGTGGTTGAATTCTGCCAAATCATCTCCAGAAGTCCAAAAACATTAAAATCTATTAATCGTATTTGATATAAAACATATCGGAGCATACTTTTTCATTAATAATACATCTGCTTTACCCTGCAGGCGACGTGGTGCGATCTGAAACTGTTCTTCAACAAATAACCTTGGTCGACGTGCCACGCACGTCGTTTTGTTTTCCGTTACCAACGTGCGTGGCACGTCTTTCCAGTGCGAGCGGTTAGATACGAATGGCGCCCCAATACGCCTCCACGCGCGTGCCAATAGGTCCGAACCTGGCAAGTGAAAGGCAAAGCAACCAGCGAGCTCTCGAGCGCACGGGAAGAGGAAGCAGGCGGAGCTCTTCCAAGGACGCCTCTGGCGATCAAATAAAGCTTGAGCCTGCTATAGGGTAACTATAGGGTCGCTGTATGCCCGTTAATAACGAAAAAACTTGCGGTATTTTCGCGCTAATATGGCAGATCAGTCCCGTACCAAAGGATACGGGGGTACCGGCACTAGCTGGTAGTAGAGTAATGGAAATTTGTTGCAACCCGTAGACTCTTTCTCTTTTAATCATTACCCGTAACTTTAGTTTTAAAATATCTTATTCACCCCGAGCGGTAAGAGTGAATAAGGGAGATCGTTGCTCTGTTACATGAAGATAAAGGAAGTAAATTGAAATGACTAAAACGTTTGAATTGTCACAATGTGAATATAAACGTATATTAAAAGTTATAATCAATAGTAGTTCATAATGCAATTACAATGAACGATTATTAAATTTAAACTTAGCCGAAATTCACGCGTCGGTTCGTGGGGGTTTCCACGTCTTATACTTACAATAGTCAAACGAATGCGAAAGTCGTAGACTTTGAAATTTCTGTACCCTAAGTATCAGCGTGACGTTGTAGAGAATACTGGACCCGAAGAGTCAAAAAATGTCTCGCTTATATAGGGCTCGGTTTTGGGAAAAACTGCGGAAAAATGAATGGAGGTGGTAAGATTCTGAAAGGGATATTAGGAAACCAAGGCAGCATGGAATATATCTTGCCAGGATTATAGGGGATCTTTATACTAGTTGCTCGGACAGTGATCCTGTACAGCGAGACCCCTTAGGTTTACATCTTTACGTAAATTTTCTGACGGTCGACTGGTATCAGATGAAAAATAAAAGGTTCAGGGCCGCGTGAAATAAAAGTTCCAGGGCCGTACGTAACACCGGAAATAAAATTATGTTTTTGATATACTATAAACGTATGATCCCTTTATTTTTCTATTGGTAGCTATCTGACATGGTTTAAATTTCAAAATATGTCGGTTTCATATTTTTAACACTTTACAGCTGTTATGAAGAAAATATGATAGCTACGTATTTCTTCTCCCTTTCTAATGAAATAGTTAAAAGGTTGGCTTAGGTTGGCGCTAATTTTTTTAAAATAAAGTTTGAAGCTTTCTGAACAAAAACCGGCCGGTTTCAGCTGCTAATTTCTGCTACCCTTCGAATTATTAACAATTGTTGGTCGCGCCCGCCTTTCGTATGGAAGCGCATTTATATGCATAGGATGGAAGCAACTCAAAACGCATGGAATACTAATTTTTGCGCGAAACCAAAAACTTTTCGACATAGACGTCCGTCATTTTGTTTTTGAAAATTCTGAGTTCCGATTCGTAATCAGTGAACCAAATAATGTTAATATATCAATTTTCGGTTAAATTGGAGCTGTTTTGAGGTTCCGACCAGTATTTTAGCGAAATCAACCACTATGCGTCGCCCCCTGGGAAGTGAACGCACGAATGCCCTGAAAAGTTTGATTAATAATAAAAATCATCGAACCCACCTTTCAACAAAAAGTTCTAAATGTCTTTTAACTATTGGAATACTGAAGCATCGCATACTAAACGTAGGTCGGTTGAATATCCGGCACCGATATAGTCACTAATACAAATGTAAAAATCTGTCCTTCTTTTCAATATATAATATAGTATACGTCACCTAAATAGGGCGCCATCGAATCAGTGTTTCAAAAAGTGGGCTATGACCCAAAAAAGATAGAAAACTGTAGGTTACATTATTGATTTCAAGAACGGGAGGCGGTGTGTTTTTTCTGAAAAGGGGGTGGTGAGTAATTCTTTTTTTTAAAGATAGCGTTAGGCCAAAAAGTTTCGGAATCAATAATTTAGGTCAGACGTGCAGAAATTTTGCACGCGAGAGCCGTCCTTGGAGACACGCCGCCTACTTCACCCATGCACACAGCCGAGACGTCACTGATTCACAAACCTGCCTCGGCGTCACGGCCGGACCTACTGGCACAGGCGTGGTGGCGCGTGGGGGCGACAATTATATTTTAAAATCTTCGCGACAGCAGCTATCCCACTGTATCGATACCCTTTGCCGTTGAATCTGTTAGCAGGGCGTGGACAAGGAATGGAATTAGAACAAGACGGCTATTCCTGACTAAATATGTTTATTATTAATATGTGCGTTTGGTACGGTGGGTTGCTTAAGACTAACTTCTTGCACGACGCATCATAGATCCGGAGGTCAAAATGACAATCGTCACGGGCCCCATCTACCGTTCGATATCGCCTTAAGAAACCTTACGTCGGTAATGCCCGTTTGCTTTCAACAGAATCGTTGGTGAAAAACCGCGTTAAAAAATAAATGACGAAAATATTTCGTAGTAATTATACAGATGAGGGTCCACCAATTTCAATGACTGATTGATATGATCCCGACAACATATCCAAGAATCATTGAAATCGGTGAGGTGGATGCTCATATGTAAAGTTACAACAAATATTTTCGTAATCCTTTTTTAACACGGTTTTACACCAATGAATCAGCGGAAAAGGGCATCGATACAGTGGAATAGGCCTACCGGGGATACCACTGCAAAAAAACGCATTGGTAATAATACCCTATAGGTGATGTGGAAACCTATTGACATTTTGTTAGCGAGAGACTAGGCAGGATTGTAAAATGTATCGCCAAGGCGGCTGCGGTGACAACAATGTATTCTTTGACGCGAGAAAGCTCGGCGATCTACTGTCGCGGAATTTTTTAACTACTTACGCTGGAAATTAATTTACAATTGTGCGTGTGAGAACGCAACACTATTTTGCCGTAAGGCGTAACGTAGTGGTCGATTTCGCCAAAACCATCGCTAGAACTCTAAAAACATTGAAAGCTATTAATCCTATTTGATTTAAGACATATCTGACCATACTTTTTCACTAACAATACTTTTGTAATACTCTACACTTGACGTGGTGCGAACTGAAACTGTTCTTCAACAAATAACCTTGGTCGACGTGCCACGCACGCGCCAAACGACGCGTCGTTTTGATCTCCGTGACCTACGTGCATGGCACGTTTTACAAGTGCGAGGCACGTCTTTCCAGCGCGAATGATTAACTTTGAATGTCGCTCCAATGCGCCTCCACGCTCGTGCCAATAGGTCCGCGCCTGGCAAATGAAAGGCAAACCAATCAGCGAGCTCTCGTGTGCATAGGAAGGAGTAGCAGGCGGAGCTCATTCAAGGACGGTTCTGTATTGGTACAAGTATATTCTGTATACTTGTATTCTGTATTCTGTGGTATTACAGGATATACTAATATTAAAGTTTTCAAAGAACGATTATTTTCGTATTAAATAATAAAATCTATAGTTTAATAATCTCCTATTAAGACACCTCCAGGATGGGGGGGAAATTTCAGACTTATCCCATCGCACCAGGGAGAAAATTTCAGTCATGATCCGAAATATCTTTTTTTCATTAAAATCGACTAGAATTTTCTCTTTTTCAGTTTGCAGGTATTGGTATAACAACTTTGGTAAATCGGAGTTTTTAGATCAAAAGACAAAAATTGAAAGGAAAAATAAGCTTCAATATTGCGTATAAATTATAGACATTACTATAAAATGATATACAATTTCGGGAGACGCGTAAACATAAATGAAATATACCATTATACTTGTCCTGCATCGCTCTGCGGTTCCCCCGAATTTCGATCAGTGTGATTTAGTTCGCAAAATATCCTTTGAAAACATATCGTATCGTAAAAAAATTGAATTTCGTTATATCATTCCAAACGACGCATAATAATTAACAGGTCGCATAATGCACCACCTGTCGCATATAATAGAAATGAAAGGAACGAAAATAACGAACAACTGGGAGCACTGAAGTGCGAAGTCTGACAATGAGATCTGTGTTGCATGCAATACCGTGGTAATTTCACCCTCGTGCAGCTTTCCTCGCGCGAGATCATGCCGGGTCATCGTGTGTCGCGAGAGTTCTACCGAATGACCGGACCGTAAAGCGTTGGATTGTTTTCACCTGGAATCCGTTTTATGGGTTCGGGGAGAGAAGAGTTATTCGCTTGAAAGAAGTAGACGGTGGAGGGATTACAGGATGCATGCCTGGCTGATTCGAGGGTCGCTGGGAAAATGTTAATTCACTTGCCTTCTATGTAATTCTTCTTTGGTTCTTTTTGGTTCGTCAATAGTTTTTAACAGTTTTGATAAATATTTGCAATAAATGCTCAGTAGGTAATGAGGGAGATTAATGTAGTATATTGATTGATGCAAACGTTATTGATATATTACTTGAAATATCATATAAAATAAATAGTTAGTATTTATGGTTAAATGTGAGTATGTAAGATACTGTCGATAAATGTTGGTTCTTCCAAGAATGAATCAGAGAATTGGTTATTTAGCAAAAAGTGCAATAATGTAACTTACAAATAATAAAATTGCAATAAGTTGATACCTTATATCACACGAAATTCACGAAAATCTTTTTCTTTTCAAAATTCTGACGCATGATTCGATTTCATTGAAATTGGTCATCATAGTTTTAGTCAATAGTTTGTAACAAATTCATAACAATACTCTTTTAATCTTTTGTAACTCCTTGTGACCTACTTTTAAGGCGAGAAATGATATATTTGTCTCTCTGTTCGTTCATGTCACTTTCTTAACTTATGAACTACCGTAACTGCATTTCCAAAAGTTGCATACTTCCTTTGCAATTAAATATTTGTACATGAAATTGATCCGTTAATTCAAATACCATTATAAACATTTACAAATGTATTGTTGTGCAACTAATTTTGAGGAACGACATTTTGGATTATAAAGTATTATAAGTTAGCTATTAATTATGTTGAAATTACAAATCGATTGAGTGTGATTTCTTGTAAATTAGGGCAATCGTCTCTCAGAATTACGAGTTTGTAAACGCTTTTACAGCCGAAAAAATTCTAAAAAGTAAGTCTGATGTATTTTGTTATTAGACATTTTGCAGAGAAATATTTAAAATTATTGTATTTTCCACTGAATAAAGGATTATTTGAAACGTTACTTTAAAAATAAATAAAGCGTGGCAATCAAGAAAATGGGGCGCCATTTCTACATCACAATTCCTAAATCCAACTTTAATTACTAAAATATTACTGTTTACATCAATCAGCCACTTGAAAAACGTTTAAACATAAATAATTATTTCATTCTACAAATTCCGGCTAATTCACTCTAAATTTAAACGTAACATTTTAATTTCAAATTGCCCCACCGACAGCATTCCAATTATATTTTTCATTAAAAATGCCTTTCGTAAATTACCTCAATATCAATTCTGAATTCACAACCACATCCTAGTAATTTAAGCATGACTATGCTTAAATTATAATAATCCCTGATAAAATCCATGATAATAATCGCTCTAATAGGCAACACAACGGACATGAATAACAATTCACACTTCAAAAATGCGCTCTCATAATTCCTTACACCTGAATCAGTTTTCTGATCTACAGCTAGCAGAAATATCCAGCAGCACAAAGTCCATTTGTATTTCGGAAATACGCATGGTAGCCCATGATAGAATTTCAGCATTAATGCTCATTTATTCGAAACACGTAGACCTGCGGCTTAAAACAGCCGGTCGATGTAAACAGGAACGCCGCTGTGGCCAGCTGACAAGCTGGCAGTTCATGTTTAGGCACGATTTCCTCCGGCAAGGTGGTCGTTAGGAGGTCTAGAAACGAAAGTTTCGGATTTCATTTTCCTGTTTACCGGAGCTTCCTGAGAAAATAATGGCAGGCTCGTGTGGCGATGGTTCGAGAGGTCCTGCACGGAACTTTATACTTGAATGTCAAGTAAAAGTCACCTCTACTGTTTTATGACTACTCCCGCCGATGCCTGACGATGTGTCGTAAATCGCTGGATACGCTTATGATCTGAGACATCGAAAAGATTCTGATTTATACACGTTATAAAATACTTATGTGGAAGCAATTTCATGGGACTTTGCTTCGTTAGATTTTTCATTGTAATCGATAATTTTTCGGTGTCGGTACATTCTATAATGACGCTGATAAAGAAGAAGGATTACAGGAGATGATTAAAAGACTGGGAAAATATTTAGAAAGGAAAAAACTGACATTAAATATAGAGAAGTCAAAAATAATGTTATTCAAAAAAGGGGGGGGTAAAGAAAAGTATAGAGTGTGGAGATGGTATGGTCAAGAGATAGAAAGTGTGAAAGAATTCTCATACTTAGGAGTGAAATTTGAAAGGAATGGAGGATTGGAGAGACATATTAGAGAAAGAATTAAAAGAGCAAATATAATTATTAAACAAATATGGGGTATAGGCGAAAGGCTCTTCACGGATGATTTTAAAAAAAGAATGTTTATGTTTGATTATCTTGTAATGGGAGTGCTAACTTATGGGATGGAGGTGTTCGGATGGAAGGAAAGGACGGGGATAGAAAGGATGCAGACCAAATATATATAATGGTGTTTAGGATTGGACAGATATACACCAAACTACATAATAATGGAAGAGACAAAGAGGAAGAAAATAAGCATAAGGACCGGAAAGGGTGCAATGAAATTTGAAGAAAAAATTAGAACAGGACAAGGAAGAATCTTGCTAAAGGAGTGCTTGAAAGAAAAAGATAGTGTAAAAGAACACATTAAAAGTATGAAAAGTGTAAAGGAAAGAGAGGTGTATCTAACGAGGAATGGATATACAACAGCTGGAGTAAACCAAATAAGGGAGGAAGGAAGAGATGTTGTGGCAATATTAGAAGGAAGAGACTTTGATGTGCAGAAACAAGTGCAAGAGAGCAAAATAAAAGAAGCGAGATACAATAAGACATATAAGCATATCAAGAGTCAAGGAATACCTAGCTATTTAACAAAAACAGGGACCAAAGGTAGCCAAAGATTAATTGCTAGAGTTAGATGCGGGAATATGGAAGGTTACAATAAGTACTGGTTGGAGAAGGAAGAGAGGAGGTGTGTATTATGTGGCAGAGGAAGAGACACTTTGAAGCATGTAAGGGAAGAATGTGATAAAGTCGAAAGAACTGAAGTGAAATTAGAGGATATATTAGAAGGGAAAAATGAGAAAGGAGTTATAGAATGGTTAAGATTTATAGATAAGAAAAGAAAGGATATAATAAAAGAGTTATAATAAAGTTAGGAAAGTTATGTAAATTAAAGTTAAGTAAATGGGTATATTGTTGAACTATATAAGTGCATTGTATTGTATTGTATTGTATGGCATTGGAGTTTGTAGCCAAGTCGTTTCTGGGCCGTAAGGCTGAAATAAAAATACTATACTACTATACTATATTCTATAATGACATTTTTTTTAAGAATGTTATATGTACGGAGCCTCGTAGTTGCTTTATTATGTTATACATAAAAAAAATGCAAAGATATAAGAAACTTAACGTGAAAATATTATTTTACACTTTATTTCAAAATATTGGACGTTTTTATGAGTGCAGAACTGACATTGAAGAAGAATTATAACAATTGTCTTACAGCTTTTGTTGGCAGGTAATACGCAGGGACGGAGTTAACACTAGAACAACCAAACCAGTCAAAATGACTGATACACCATTCTTTCCAAAAATTCTCAAAGTTTATAGAAGAGTCTTAGAATAAATATTCTATGTCCATCTTAAAAAACATAAATCACCGAATCGAGAATCTTTTCCGCCTCTTGATTCCTCCTTTTCAAAGTACTTATTTAATATTTTGATATATGATAGATTTAACGCCGGTAGTTCTAGTGTTAAGGGGACTCGAACAATACGTGCATGTAACGAAAAGATTTTAATTATATTATTGCCTGGTTCTACATTGGCGAAGCTTGCACTAAATTGTGAACAACTGCGCTAAAAGCGGGCGCGTTCCGCAGACGGTGGTGGCGCGTAGTGCAACAGGAAATAGCACTAAAGAGGGCCGCGTTTTCTTTCATTTCACTGAATGTATTGAGAAACCTTTGTATTAATTCAAGTAGCGTATTAATTCTGTTATTCTGTACTTCTTTAAATATTTGTTACAAAGTACTAACAAATTTATGTTTCTATAATATCTGATTTCTTAAATTTGCAAAGTGATGCATATTGGAGTCATTTGAAATTTAATTTTCTCACGTTCGAAAAAATTAAAGTAGTAGATTCTGGCAAGTTCTAAGTTTCGATTTAATTTAAATGTATCATATTGCTTTTTAAAATTTTAAATTCGTATATGAATAAGCTACTTGTTGTGAATTGTATTCATAAAATAATTATATTGATTATAATCGTCTAAAATGAATAATTATTCACGACGAATACCTTATTCGCAAATTAATTTGAAAATTGAAAAAAACAATAAGATAAACTTGTAAGACGAGAAACGACGGTTGACTAATTGTAAGTGAGTGAGTGAAAGAGATGTGCGAGATTGAGATAGCGCGAGAAACAAAAGAGTTTCTGGAGACGGAGGAAAAGAACGGAACGAGCGAAGAGAGAGTGTGAAAGCAGACGCGTGATCGAACGCAGAGAGCGATCTTTATTCTCATTCCCAGTTATTCTAATATATATATTTTAAATTAATCATTTACGCCGGTCCTGGATTTCCTAGTGTTAATATTTATTCCCCCCTTATTCCTATTCTATTTTGCAACTTTTAACTTTATTCTCTCTTACTCTCTCCTTCTCCCCTAACAAATTTAAATTAAATCGATAACTTAGAGTTTGTCATGATTGGCTACTTTAATTTCTTTGAACGTTATAAAATTAAATTTCAATTTCAAAAATGAATAATTACTCATTTTCAATATATTTTGCCTCAAAAGTCTCGTTTTCAATTAAAATATGTATCATAAATAAAATTGCGTATACAACACAGTTTCAATATCGTCGAAAATTACGAAAGTGAAATTCTTTAACTGGCAATTTTTTAATGCATTGTAATGTCAGAATTAACGAAAAAATTGAGATTCACGACACAATGGAACTGCAGTAAAGTAGCAATTCAACTTGGCAGGTAACATGTCGCACTGACAACCACATAATTTACAAACTTACAGCACAAAGCTGCAATGATGCAGTATGTGAATGTATTGCGCTAAATTGGAACGTTTCACCTTTTGATTTCGGTCTAAGAGCTGGCATTACTTGGCGAATGCAACAATGTGACTGTGTGTAATTCGAATGCACGTATTTACAGTTACAACACTGATCGTCTGACCTTAGCAGAAAGATCATGGGAAATCTGCTTTGTTGGAAAATTAAAGTGTACAACAACTTCACTTGTGCATATAGTTTTCCAAAGTAAAACGTTCCCGTACTTTTAATACAGGATTTAGCAAGGCAGTCGAAATGATTGGCTTTCAATTCTTTTTTAATTATTTTTCATCCATAATTAGTCTGCTTTAATTTTCTCGATCTATTTTGCTAAATATAAACAATTAAATTGATGTCATTAAGTTTCAATTTAAGCGAGTATCTCTTTAATATAATGTATTGCAAATTTGAAAACTTAAAGGAATATATGAGCAAAACTGACTGGCGAAAAATACAAACTATTTTCAGTTTAGATTATGAAAATGAATTGTTTACTTTCGTGAAAATATGATTTTAAATCTTGTCCAACAGGAAACAATAGATAACGTTTAATAAAACCTAAGAAAGAGTTGCACTGGCACTGGCAACGTTCTCCACAGAGGCATCGTTGGATGTGCCAGTTTTGCTAGAATTTAGAGTTATTGATAAATACGTAAAAAAGTAAAATTGTAATTAAACTGCGTATAACATTCTAACCATTAGTGCAATGAACATTTTTCAATATAAAAATAAAAAGATGCCCAATTATGATGGCGGTACCACACAGAAGCAATGTGGAACACAACAGCGATATCATGTTTTAGTACTATTAATAGCTACAGGAAAGAAAAGAAAAAGTTTACTTAAATTGATTGTACAGTATTGGTCGTACTAAATTACTCTTAAAAAAAGGAAATTTACTAACCAGGAAAAACTAAAGTTGTCTACTCCCGGTGCTTTCTACAACAAAATTTCACTTATTTTTCCCTTTTTTCAGTGCACCTTATAAATAAATTGTTCTATTATTCATTAGCAAGTATAAGTCACATAACATTACATTTAATTGATTTACTTCTGTTCGCTTAATTCAATTTTCTTATTGGATTGTTGCAATAATAGCTTTTAGTACTCACAAGTCAGTAGAAAATTACGTTTTACAAATTAGTAAGTAATTCTTGGTAAAATTCCAAAAAAGTATAATCTTAATTTAATAAGCTACCGCCCAAGATTCAATTGGCAATCGAATATAGTTTTCTCGCTATACGCGATAAAAATCGTATCTACTGGGGCATCGTTACAGCGCACGGAAGTGTGCTATTATTTATCGCATTACTTATCACAGAGCAATTGCACCGGTCATTTTGTTCGTTATAGCTGGTATATGTACCGCCCCGGTAATTGGTATCTTGAACTTCCATAGAATGATACCAAGTTCTATCGAAAAACGAAGTCCAGATAAAGACCACGTCGCTCATTAAGGGGAGCCTATTCGGGCTTCCTGTATAACGTGTTTTCCTCGTAACCCGAGCGGTTTCCATTCTCCGCAAGCGGTTTCTCATATCGTTCTAATTTCTTCCTGTCAGCTCGATGTCTGTCTCGTGAAGGCAGGTTTCTCGCGCATCAAACGAGTTTCGTGATACCGTGCCTCATCGATGCCGATGGACTGGCAATCATTTTGAATCGCTTCAAGTGTATAGAGTTTGGGATATCATGGTGAAATCGAAAGAAGAACTCCTTGTAGGAAAATAAGAATCGACTTAGCAGAATATCGAATTTTTCAATATCAGATTAATATGGAACTTTTAGCAAAGCCGTTCCCTTAGAAATGTGCAGCTTCGAAGAGTCGTGGTGTAGGTATTCGTTTAATATCTGAATAATTTTTTAATATAAAATTAAATTACAATTTTGAGCAAAGGTTCTCCTTTAGAAATGTGCAGTTTCGAAGAATCGTGCTATAGGCGTTCGTTTAATATTTGAATAATTTTTTAATATTAACACGTTCCGTGCCAGACCGTTTTTTGAAGACTTCCCGTGCAGGCCGCGTGGGGCGTATGCGCCCCATGCTTTACCATTATATTGTTTTGTTTCTGGCGTATGCCTTACAATGATTAAAACAGTGCAAAAATCATAATTATCAAGAAAAAGGTGTATAGTTTAAGATGCATAACACAACGAAGCAATAAATTAGTTTTCCTAGGAATTAGTTCAACAAATACCTGGCTGAACATTACTCTGCCAAGCGAGTCGCATCCTCGCACATAATATTTTTTTATGATGTCTATATTAGTTCAAAGTAAAACATTTTAGTTGAAATATATTTAATATTATATTTACGTGATAAGTTGGTATACAAGCACAAAGGGATGTTACGGTGAATTTTATTAAAACATGGCAAACATAAATGTTGTTTATCCACACAACTATCACAGAATGTTGCAACTTTTACAGTACAGTTTCTTGCCGATTGAGAATCTAAAATTTTAAATGTGTTATTTTTTAAATGTGTTGCAAACAATATATTTTATACCTACTTATGAAGTTTCAGGACATTTTTTATGCGATTTCTTTTATGCGGTCCCTATCCCCCGCGCAAAAACAGGTTTGACTGTATTGTATGACCTTTGCCAAATATATTTTTACATAATGACAGAACTACATTGCGATATGTGCAGTTAAAACAAATTGCAGTAAAAAAAATGACTACCACGCCGAGTGGGGCATATACGCCCCACAATTAAATAAACGCAGCAGCAATGGTATTAAGATGTCCATAATTCACTGCGTAATATATTTTTAAAAAATTCTTCATTTTACAACGACAATACCCAATGGCTTGAACGGAAAGTTCAGCGTGGGGCGCATACGCAAGGCTTTTCCTTAGAAATGTGCAGTTTTGAAGGATCATGGTGTAGGTTTGCGTTTAATAGACTGCAGCTATTTATACAATTCTTAATTTTTATTTAAACAACTAAGGCTAGGAAAGTTAAATGGACATTCTTATTAATTTGTAAATGTTATAACAGGACCAATACTGGACATTTGAATACTTTATATATCCCTTTATATTAGATGTATTTCTTTGCATTTTGACTGTTACAAATTTTCCGTAGTTGCATAAAAACCAGCTGTTCATCGATTGAAATAGGGAGATTATTAAACGATAAATTTTGGGATCGTGACTACGAATATGAAGACTCGTCTCACAGTTGACCTGACTTTGAACCGTTATCATATTTCAAAATTTGTTTCTGCTTGATACGTATAAAATAATCTTCGTGGTATAGAACTCACATAAAACTGTAAGTGCTAGATGAAATGCTGTAGATACAACCGAAAATACAAATACGAATCAACTACATATTTTAATTAACAATGAGGCACAAATCTAGTTATTTAGATAGAATCACGCAAAAGAACAAGTTATCCACACATCGTTATATATTTTATGTTGAAATGCACAATTCTTACATATGTATCTATGTTGTGGTAATATTACCTACCTTAATTTTACATAAAACAAAAATATTGTTCTGCTTGAAATCGTTTATTAATGTATTTTGTCATGGATTTATTTATTGGCACGTCAACGGTAATGTTAAACAGATGTTATTTCAGATACGAGATTCAGCGAATGCAGTTATTAAAAGGTAATGATTCCTTTATAACTTGGTACCATTCTGAAATATCTAATCATTTTTTTATGAACAAGTGCTCAATCATTTATATCTTACGTTATAATTGCACTATTTATTTTTACAAAACTTTTCGGCAAAATGGTATGACTTTAGACTTGTCACAAACTTTGTTCCATTTTTTTATATATAAAACTATTGTCTTTTAATTCTAAGCCTACTCTTTGAGACATCTTATCCTATTCTGGGCTATTAGGTTGATGATAGGATAAGATATAACTGTAAGTTGAAGAACAGAAAACAGTACTTTCACAGAAAATAAGTTTGAATAAAGATAAAATACGGTTATTTTCAAGACAAACCTGCAGATGAGCACTAGCAGTGGAGAAATTCCTATTTATCCGTAATTTTGTATAGAAAATGTAGTTTTTACAAAAAAGTATTCAAGAAAACTGGATAACAGTAAAGTGGTAAAACTGCCGAAAATATGTTATTTTTCAACATATTGTTTAAACAAATGGAGATTTTGCAAAAGAAATTATGCCGTTAAATTCGTAATGCAAAGGCGCTAATTTCGTCAATTTACGCAAATGCTCTATCTCTCATAGTTTCCAAGATATTCAACGAAATACACTTTTGGCCCCCAACTTTGGGGGCGGTATTCACCCCTTTAACGTGGACGATTGCCGATATAAAAAAATACGTGTCGAATATTCTAACGAGTACTACATCATACTAAAATTTCATCAAAATCGGCGTGTGGCACCTCGGGATGTTCCCTTGTAAGCATTAGACATCGTCGATATGAAATATTTGCCGTGTGCTGAAATGTGGGCTTTGTGCAACGGCTGTTGCGGTAAATTACGAGATTCTTCGTTATTCGCGATATTCTTTTCGCATTTGCGTTTTGATACGTTACACGTGCCAGTTTCTCTGAGACGCTTACTAAGCCTTAAAAAGGTAGAATGCGATGGCTGATTTTGATCAGGATATTTACTTTGATACAATACTTTAGAACTTAGAAAATGAAGTACTTTTCTCCATACGACTTGTATCATTACTAAGCTTATACTGAGGGACCAGAAACAGGGCACTTGAGGCGTAATTTGCTCTGATTCGCCCGACGGGTAGGGACATCCCTCTCTCTCACGCATTTTCGATTTTGACGCGCTATTTGCCGACGGACCCGCACATTCGTTGCGTCGTCATGTGAACGACGAAAGGAGTGTTTTATTTTCGTTTGTCATTCGTCGATCTCAGGTTTCCAGGACCGACATGACGGGGATAGGCGGTGCGAGAGCAATCTCCCATTCCGTTCCAAGTGCCTTGTTTCTGGTCCCTCACTATAGCTGATATTTCATTTCAACGATTCTAATGCCTAGGATCGTATCTAACAATATTGTCTGGTGTCCTAAACAACGTTGTCTTCTAAATTATTACAGTCCCGTTGAATGAGCATGCTTTGTAATGCAGAGTAATTATTTTGTGAATATCTCAGTAATTATTTGTTTTAGACGCGTCTAATTATTTTTTACGCAGAATTCGATGCTTTATCACAATTTAGAAAGAAAATTGAGGCACTCCATTTAAAAGAAATAAAGGTGCCTCTATATTTTGATAAAACAGTAAAACAGCATAAAATCCATGTTACTATTCAATGCACTTACCTAACCGTGTAACTTTTGTTCGGAACATTTCATCATACAGTGCATATTTTATAAGTTGTTTAGAATCTTCACGTTGTGTGACTCACCCTGTATGTATTAAATTATGTTTAATCAAACGTGTGAGTATTCTACTCTTCTATATAGAGTTATTGATAAAGCAAAGTAAGAGTACTTTAAAATTATTCAGACTTAAATCTTCCTTTCATGTAATCAAATACCGTAATGTTACTTTTCGTCATATATTTGTAACTAAAAAACTCTCGTGGCAGTTAATATATGAAGACTGCGTTGTTATTAATCCACTCTAATATCTTCAAACCAAGTAAATGAAATTTCAGTTGACTTTTTTTATTTTCTAATTTTGTCCTGTAAGCTAAATCCTAGATTACTCTGCTAGTCCTTAAGTTACCCTAACCCTTAATAAAGGATTACTATTATTTTTATTAAAAATAAATGAGAAAATTTGCAAATACTGTAACTTGAAGCCCCTAAATATTAAAACTTCGAAATCTCCTTGAATGCACCGATGACCCCTGCGGCATTCAACTTGTTAAATGCAATTCTATCGACTTCATCCTGTCTCTTCCACAATATCCTCAAACCACAGGGAAACGCTACATGCACTCGACGTCAAATCCGTCTAACACACGCTGATACGATTGAAAACCACCGGAAGCTCTGACGAAGCTCGCGAAAAGTGGGTGTATAGGGTGTGGTCGAATAATATGTACAAACGGACACGAAAAGATTCCATGCGAAATTAATAAAAGCAGAATATGGGAATAAAATTTTGTCATTTATGGTTTAGCTTCCGAAAATATCGAGTTTGAAAATCTACTACGTACGTATGATGTTACAGTTACATAATTTTAAGCTATGATTCATAAAGCAACGTATAACGCATAAGTTGGTTTGTAAGCAATATCTACACAGCATTTAAAAGTTACTGAGTTCAAGAAAAAATACCTAGAAGACTTTTAAAGAACAAGATTTTTATTTTATCAATTACAAAATTGCTGAAAGTGATTGCCCAGGACAGTGCTCTCTGCAATAATGAATAGTAGCGGATTTTTCATTGCAGATTCCCAAAGCTCGGATTATATCAGCGTATATGTGAGCCGTTTTCTTTGAAAGTGGTGTAAGTCTATTTTATATTATATGAAGATATTTAAGGGTTTGCATTTGAATGGCTTGAAAAATATTGGTATATGTAATACGCTCATTTTATGTTTTTTAAATATTAAGTTGATTTAACTTTATAATGTGATCGTTTTTAAAGTATTAGTTAAAAGTGAAAAGTAAAGAAGTTGTGTAGTATAATATTTGAACCAAATATTATGTCTTTGCGGAAAGTGGACTTACTCCACTTTCAAAGTAATTAGATTTGTATTTTCATTAACTACGTACATTTATATTGGCAAAATGATGCAAATTTTGACGGATTTTTTTTGGGAATTGTTTATAGATAAAAAGTTCATAGCAGATCGCATTCTTTGTTATCATTAATCAACTTTTTGTCAAAAATGGACTTACACCACTTTCAAAGAAAACGGCTCATATTCCCTGTTCGTGTACATCATTGTTGGGTAGGTTAACGAAAACTATCTGCTTAAGCAAATAACATATCAGAAGAAGTCTCAGATTATTATTTACAAATACCACAGGCGTTATACGTTAGTCGATGAATCGTAATTTAAAATTAGCTATGACAGCATACGTGCCCGTTGGATTTTCAAATTCGGTTTTCTCGAAAACTAAGCCTTAAATAAAAAAAATTTATTGTCACACTTTATCGTTTTTTCGTAAGGCATCACATTGTTCTCATTGCACGTGTTATTCGGCCGCACCCTGTATACAATGTATACCAAGGGTGGCTAACTTCTGCATACATATGATTGACTTTATTTCTTAATAATGTGTCACGATCTACCCACCAAAATTTTAACATTTAACATATTCAAACTTTCATCTTGTGTAGTAATAAGTGATAATAAGAGAGTTGGTTTCGCGTGAGGAAACCGCCTCCTGTCAGCTATGATCGACTAAAAATTGCTTCGCGATCAAGTTTTTATCATTCCTGATATATACGATATAAAAGTAGCACTCGTGGTGGTTGTTTTGTATTTCGGCTTTGACAACTGTGGTCAGTTTGCCTAGCACCTACCATTTTAAGTGGTTTTCGAAGCACCGAAGTGTGGTATAAACCGAAGTATGGTATACACATCAAATGAGAGAAATTTGTTAACCCATTCACTGCCAGGAAAACTACGCAAATATTACCTTTGCTTGTTAAAATTTGAGAAGATGGCAAAGTTTTTAGAACATTGCTTTCATTAATCAAAAATATAATCTCGACATTTGAAATGATACGAAGAACATTTTTGTTCCAAAATTTCTATACACGCTCGACCATTATTGTTAACTTATTACTTCAAACTTATAGTGCAGCTACGATATATCTCGTAGTTGACAGTCAATGGGTTAAATTTCCCCGCGTTGACTGCGGGTTTGATCTCAGACCCACTGATTGTGAGTCCAAGCCTTTACCTCCTTATACTCTAAAGCCCTCTCTAGCACTCGTTCGTTGACGTTGCGACTGCCAATATCACTCGTATCTTCTGGGGCAAGCAATTACTCGTTCGGGAAAGAAGAAAGAGCGCGAGAAAACGGTATTTAAGTGACCTGGTCTCGTGGAGGAGGTGACTCGATAGGCCATGCATCAGCTTTCCCGAAGGAGGACTCGGCGTATGCCGTTCTTGGGTCGTGCCCTTTTCGTAGGAGTGACTGATCGCGCGTGTGTTACTCCGTAGAACGTGTGAACGTCTCCGTGGAGGCGCGAACGAGTGCGAGGTTGGCTTAATGTCTTCTCGAGGGCGTCTGGCGACGTCGTCATCCTTTCGAGAGCGCGCAGCTGCGCCTCGAGAGTGGGCCGACGATAGGTAGCCTCCGGAAGACGCGTGTCGTAAATCTACCTGGTCCGTGACAAAGCGTCGCGAAAAATCACGAATATGGGAAAATATTCTGTAAAAACGAAAAGTGAAATAGCGGTACGGTAATTACGGCGATTGGGGCATAGCTTTTGACGATCTCAGCGATTTTCAAATTGCTGTGTAATTTTAGCGGTATATACCAGAGGTCGGCAACCGTTTTTTAGTACAGACCCATTTTTTGGTAAATTTATTATGTGAATTCTGCAGAGTTACGCAAACAGTCAAATAGCTAAATATTATTCTGTGATTATTAATTTGAATATTAAATTTAAAGTACTTAAGGTAAAAGATTAATTTAGATAGGCTGAAAAGTCAGATTAAAGAGTTACATGCAGGTCCTACGCCGCGGGTTGCTGACCTCTGGTATACACGTACGATCGTTAATTCGTTTTAATTTTTAGTATATTTATAAAAATATTTCATATGCTCTTTCGTTTGATAGGGATCAGGTTCGGGCTATTTTGTTGTTTGGTTTTAACTTGTAGGATATTTGTAAAAATATCTTGATGCTTCTTGCTTTGGAGCACTTACTTATTACAAGTATAATGGTCTTCATTGTTTATTAGTATCATATATTTCAAATAATTACTTCCGAACGATAAACTGTATTATATTTAAAAGATACAGTGAAACGTGAAAAATATATTTGTCTTAACTGAACAGCTTCGGAACCTGATATATTGTATATCATAAATTACTAGACAATCGCAGAGCATAAAAGATTCTTAAAAATAATTGTTACATGTGTAAACTACAAGGATTACTAGCTTTCTATACAACCTGATATTGGTATATATAATACAGGATGTCGTGATAAAATTGAAAGAAAACGTGCAAACCTGATAAGTGACATTTGTTTTCAAGATATCCATTGTGTTTTAACAGCATTTCGATTTCTGAAAGCGCACAGCTGCAGCTGGCGAGTGGGTAGCATGGTTTCCAGAAATTGCATACCGTAAATCTACTTAGCCCAGGCAGCCGTAAAGAATTGTAAATTCTCATAAAATATGTAAAAGGTTAAAAAATAATTTACTTAATGATTAATAACAGAAAAGATGTAGTTATGTACATCCTAACGTTATGCAGATTCACTATTAATAAAAAAGGTAATTTCATTTGACCGAAAATCTTATTTTTCATACTGGTACAATTAATTACAACATTATTGTAATGATTTTATAAATAATAAGTTCCATGTCTATAATAACTGCATAAAACAACTATCGCAGTATTGACAATTAATTATTTTAGTTTTATCAAACTGTATCGTATGCTTAAGTATGTTTTAACGAATAACAGCACACATAGTTTTGAGAAAAATCTTCAAAATATCGACTTGTAATTATCTTACAGTGCATAATTACTTCAATCAAAGTTTGAGCTAGTGAATAATTTAGAACTTGAATTATTCAGATGTAGAAGAGAGCTGCCTTATGTTTACCATCTAATTTCTATCTTATTATTGAATATATAAAGGAAATTGGTAATGCTAAAAGTAGAAAATACTTTAGAATAAATATTATTTTCGTTCAGCTAACGTAGTCATAATGACTGATTTCTGTTCATTTAAAAAAAATTGTCCTAATTTATAACAGTATAGTTCCATTGATATTTCACGTCCCTTTTACAAAATTTAAACTACAACATCAATCAAGTTTCTTTTGCCTTTGTGAGTTTTCATCCAAAACACATGTGTGCCCATAATTATGAAAGTGGTCTAAATGTAAGTCAAAATTTTAAAAAAATGAGTTTATCAGTTATTTCACACCACATCATTTTAAACTAAATTAATTCAATGTAATTTTCGCGATATTGTCAAAAATGAACCATTAGTTAGTGGTTGTTATTTCAACATTATATGAAATTCATTTAATGTTAATTATGAAAGTGATCTAAGTCAAAAATTTTAAAAAATTGACTTTATCAGTTATTATAAAGCAGCCGATGACGATAATGATAACGATGGTAACACATTCTTTGAACGAGAAACGCAAATTCACTCTTGTGAATTTATAAAAAACGAACCGTTTCATTGTGTTAGCCATTTTGCCATTACATGGAATTCATTTAGTTTTATTTTGAAAGTGTATTAATTCAGTTGGGCACTTCCGTAGTAATTATCGCGGAAAAATAATTTATATATTTTACCATTATGTCAACAGATAGCGGTTCAGGTAAGTTAATGGCAACGTACTTACTATGTGAATATGTTAATTGTTATGATGAATATGTTAGTGTAAACATTTTTTTAAAAATTCCGTTTGTTTAAATAATATGTTAAAAAATGCAATCGAAAATACAGTAACTTCTTTTGTAACACAAATATCGAGTTTCTAATTTATCCGTATATTGTTTTGGTTATAGAGTTTATACAAACAAATATTCAAGAAAATAGATTGACATATAACTGAAAAAATTATGAAAAAAAATGTATTTTTTAATATAGGTATTATTTAAATGGGGTTTCGCAACCCCAAGTTTGAGGGCGGTTTTCACCCCTTTAACGTGGACGATTGACGATAAAGAAAAATACGTGTCGAATATTTTTACGAAAACTATATCATACTAAAATTTCATAAAAATCGGTGATTTACACTTCGGGATGTTCCCTTGTGAGTCTACTGGATCGATCATCGTTAGTTCCAGCATGAATCATTTTTTATTCAGCTTTTGTTTCCAAAAACGATTTGGTAACAACCATATTTTCCACTTTGTTATTTACGTATTGAACTTAACAGCGTTGTCAACAGTAGATGCAATGTAATGCAATGTGGCTAAACAATTAAGTCCCGTTTGAAAATTCATTTTTAAGTAATGAATATTTAAATTATATAACTAAATCGTCGCCTCATTTCCATTAGAATTGTAAATATACATTACTAAAATAAATTAAGAGCACAAAACGGAAAATACATTAAACATCAATCTACAGTTTTCTATATCAGCTACCGTACGAATTTCTACCATACAATTAATACATCATAAAACATCTTAACTATCACAATTCTGCTATCTCTTCCATGCAGTTTCCCTGGCTACTACAGCAATCATGGTACGCATTTCCGCCTTAATTTCACACCTTCAGCGTGGAATAATAAAGCCGGTATTTTTCGAAACTGTTCCGGAACACGTAATCCCAACGATAATCAAATGGCTTAATTCCAACCTCTCACTGTCGGAAGTTCAAGCAGACCTGAACTCTTTTCTTCCTTCCAACGCGAACCGGCACGTTATCCGATCGTTAAGTCAGCGTTCCGAGGCGAGAATCGTCCATGCGATCGAAGAGATTTATCCCGTAAGAAAGGCGGCCGGTATCACTGTGTCAGCTCGGAGCGAGAAAGATTCAGTTCAGAAACCCGGCACGGTCACGCTCTGTTCCAACCTCGCGGGTCGCCAAGCACACGTGCAAACTGCTCTTAGGTGGTATTATTATTGTGATTGGAAATGCACCGAGGAAGGAGCAGCACCGTGACCTCCTAGCTCGGAGTTCATCGCGATGGATGTAGAAATAAATTCCGCGCAGATAACGAGAACCGTCGAGTTTTTTCGTTTCCCGATTAATGGTTCGGATTGAATTAAGTGAACTGTCATTCTAATAGCTACAAAATGCAATTGACGGAGTAACGCAAACACCGTGTGTTGCTGGCTCTCGTTTGGCGATGGCTGCATCGATTAGGTCTGCCTTTAGGTGCAAATAGTTGGCTGTTTTAGTTATCGTATATATAGTTTCATGGAACTATTGATTTTAGGGTAATTTTTAGATTGCTGCGATTTTTGTCGCACAGTGGATGGATAAAAATAAAAAATTCAGATAGCGATACTTAAAGCACTGCTCCCGTTTCAAAGTGTGGGTAACATATGGATTATATTGTTTTGTTTATAGATTTAGTAAACTACATTCTCCATTGCGATTACGGGGCATTCTTGTGGAGGAATATTGTGTTGTGTAAAAAAACTCGTAAATATTATGAGCCAAGTTTTTAACAAAATAACGGCCGCTTTAATTTTTGGTGTGACAATAATGAATATTAAGAATCAACAGAAGACATTATTTGATTGCTCAATTGTTTTATTTATTTTAATAGTACGAATACTTTTTAATAAGTGGAGATATTAACACTAGAACTACCAAACCAGTCAAAATGACTGGTACACAATTTTTTCCAAAAATTCTCCAAGCTTATAGAAGAGTCTTAGAATAAATATTCTACGTCCATCTTAAAAAACATAAATCACCGAATCGGTTATCGTTTTCGCCTCTTGATTCCTCCTTTTTCAAAGTACTTATATAATATTTTGAAATATGATAGATTTAACGCTGGTAGTTCTAGTGTTAAGATATGTCCAGTTCTTTGGATAAGTAGGTCTATTTATACAATTTAGGGGTTAAAAAGAAGTTTAAACAGAGTTTGGATCTTTCTCACTCACCTCCATCATTACATAAAAAAAGATTCGATAACCTCGTACAGTTATCTTCTCTATCGCTAACCACCAACAGAAATTTGTCCGGTTTGACGAAAGTACAAAATAACATTTTTTTCAAGCGAAAATTGTAGATTTTAAAATCGTATCATGGCGGAAATAAATTCATTCAGAGGTGTTATACTATACGCGAACTAGTCTACTTGTGCATGACGTTCAATAATTTTTTGATCTTCCGAATCTATTAATTTTTATTGTTAACAGATTATATAGTTATTGCAAATATGAACTACAGCCAACCACAAAATTGGTTAAAGTGATTTGTGTTTGTCAATATAACGATTTTTCAAGAAAAGAAATGTGGATATATATTTACATCATTACATTAACAATAGTCTGCATAAATATTAAAGTAATACTCTACTATTTTAATAATATATTATTTTGATCTACCAAATTTCAAAATTAGTCAAAGTAACGGCTTCTCTAAATTAAGTATTGTTGCGGCGCGACATAATAAAACAACTAATCGTATATGAAAATAGCGAGTCTATTTGAATAGGTCTGGTCAATCTGACAGCTCACAGACAGCTCTCTGACATATTGTTATAAACATTCGCAACTCGTTGTTATCGCTCTAGTAATCGATAACATATATGCAGAGGGCAGACAGTTTCGTTACTCATAATAAGTCGTAACACTATTATATTTCCAGCATGAAACATCTTTCGTACTTCCCTATCACCGTAAAAGTTTTACGTTCTTAAACCATCAGCGCACAGTACCAATGGAACGTTGCTAAGCTCAAGAAGAAACCGAGTTTACATCACTTTACTCAATATCTTTCTTCTGAAATTTCCACAACCGTCTTCTTACTATCTGCAAAATATTCTCCAACATACTTTCCAACCAACCAGAACTCTAAATCGGCAAAAGCGGCATTAACAAAGACGACGGACCATCAAAGTACCGGTCAATCGAAATTCCAATCCCTGAGAACCTTAGGAGCGGAAGTATACTATGGGGACCTTTGTCGTATAAGGTTCCATAGACGGAGGAAGAACCTCAGGGCACTCAAGGGTCTCCTCGTGTACGAAAATGGCATTTTTCTTCGAGAAATGTGCACACCCGGCAGGTGGACGAGCAAGGAAGAAGAGAAAAAAGGAGTCGCGCTACCTGAGCAAGCGGTCAATGAAAGCGGAAAGAAGGCGAAGTGTCTTCGGGTTGGTTACCTTCCTCTCGCACCTGTCGGTTTTGCGAACAATAATCCCACCGATAAATACCTGCGTTCGCAACGGAGAAAGCGACACGGCAAAATGATTCGACCGACGTTGCACGATAAAATTGCACGATGCACCGGCAGATAAATTACTCGGAGCGCAATGGAAGCAATTACGTTCGCACGGAATATCTTGATACGGCGTGTCGGTTAGTAAGAAATTGCTAATTTCTTTTTCGAATACGTTAGGAATATTGTGCTACGGCTGCCGAAACGTCCCGATGGGAGACGCGAAGGTATTGTGTAGGCTGGCGGAACTTTTTGAATTGTAATTGTTTTGAAATTTCGTTTTGTCGACAAATAGGAAATTAAGAGGAATAATTTATGAGATGTATGTGCAGTTTTAGCCCGACATGTGGAACTTTGCGTCTGTGAAGTTATGCAACCGGTGGATGCTCCAATTAAAAGTTCATTAATATTTTATAAAGCGTAGGAACATTAATACAATGAATTGTTTCTCACTTTTGATGTATATTCTGGAAAAACGCGGGGGAATTTTACATTACGTGTCGGAGTTGGAGTAAATTCTAAATGTTGTTCGTACGTAAAGAAGTGCGCAGGTTTTTTTTAATGACACGTAGCAATTTACAGTATGATGTGGAAGTATTTTAATGCGCGGATAAAAGTACTGTTAAAATCGCTCGTAATTACTACGATCAGAATCATTAAACAGACATAAATGTTTTTACATAGAATGCGGAGTAAATGGAAACTTACTTTCTGATATCATTTACCGATTTTGTTAATATCATTCTGTACAAGCAAGCAGAACTATGAAAGCATAAGTAAAGTTTTTAAAAAATATAACTGTACTGCGATTTGGAAAAATCAACCGACGTATGGAAAATAATATTCGAAAAGAAACCGGTATATTGTCCAATGGTCAAGTTTTTGTCACTTCACTGTTAAAGAGCGGTATAATATAATACTAAGATGGAAAGACAATATAATAAATATAAGGTGTCTGATAGGAGTAAACAGGGTGCGCGTTCAATTAATTGTAGACAAATTAATATATGTGGAATATACAGGGTGTCCCGTAACTGGTGGTACAACCGAGCAGGGGATGATTCTACATGAAAAACTGAGTCGAAAATATAGAATGAGATTTTTTGATACAAGGCTTTGTTTTCGAGAAAAATGAGTTTGAAAATTTGTCTAGCGTGCGTGCACGCGGCTTACTTGCGGCTCAACGGACTTTATTCTGTGCTACCTTAACCTTTGTTCGCAAAGGTTTTCGAGGTTTGTATATATCGAATAAATCGAAGGTCGAGGTTACAATGTTAGAATTACCTTTGAGGAATTCGTTTAATTCATAAATTGTTGGACGTGCTCTCCACGTTGTTGTAGACATAATTGTGCTCTTCGTATTAAATTCCTTCGAACCTCTTGTAATGTACAATTATTATGTTGCTTTAAATGTTCAGACGCTATCAAAATTTTGGGTTGCAATTGTTCGATGCTCATTGTGTCATCACGATACACAATTGATTTCACCGTCAGATTTTTATTTGTGGGGTCAGGTGAAATCAATTGTGTATCGCGATGACATAACGAGCATCGAACAATTACAACACAAAATTGTGATAGAGTTTGAACACTTAAAGCAACATAATAATTGTGTATTACAAGAGGTTCAAAGGAATTTAATACGAAGAGCACAATTATGTCTACAACAAGGACTAGTAAGCCGAGTACACGCACACTAGACAACTTTTCAAACTCATTTTTCTCGAAAACAAAGCCTTGTATCAACAAATTTTATTCTATATTTTCGACTCAGTTTTTCATGTAGAATCATCCCCTGTTCGGTTGTACCACCAGTTACGGGACACCCTGTATATTTGAATCATAGCAGAGTAAGAATATGTAGTGTTAGAATACGAGCTCAAAAAGAGCTAGGGCGGCCGCGACACTTAACACTAGATTTACGGGAGCCGTCGAATTGACGGGTTCCTACTTGTCTTATAAAAATTTCTTAAATTTACAGAGACGCTGTACAGTAAAAATTTCACGTGTATTTTATAATACAATAATCACTTGACGAATTACAATCTTTGCCGCTTGATCCCTCTTTTTTCAAAGTTCTTATTTATTATATTGCAATTTAACAGATTTCACGCCCGTAAATCTAGTGTTAACACTAAACCTACCATGGCGGTCAAATGAACGCTTCCTGATTCTTTTCTAAAAATTCCCCAAATTGATTGGGCAGCCATTCAATAAATATTTTAAGTCTATCGTATGAAACAAAAATTACTTAACTGATCATCTTTTTCACCTCTTCAAATCTCCTTTTTCCAAAGTTCTTATTTCGTATATTTCAATATAACAGATATAAAGCCGGTAGTTTTAGTGTTAAGAGTTATAATATAAACGAAATTCCTATGCGCAATGCCGTACGCAGTACAAATAATATGCGGGCACCTCTCGTATATTTCTAACAGTGTCACAAAAGTTGTCATATACAAAAAAGATGGAACGTTGTACATTATTCAACTATCATCAAACACATTTTTCCAAGATGTCTGTTGTCATGTTGTTATAAATGTCGTATTCATAGTATATTTTATATTAAATATTAGATATAAAATATAATATGAATTTATTATTATATCCAATATATGATGACTTGCGGAAGATCCTGTATACATCATTATAAGTAAGTATCACTCTTTTACAGAGAATGAAAAACTACAGAGCTATAGAAGTGAAAAAATATACTGATATTTCAGGATTTAGAAGGTAAATGCTACTGTACTTTGCCGTTACGTGCATACATGTAAATGCATAGCAATAACGAAACACGAGAACATTTAAAATAACATTATTTTGCAATCTAAATATTTTCCATGTTTTAAACAGTTGAAACGGTTTATCGACGTTTCACAGAACACACTGTATACATTACATAAGAAATTTTCCACATATGACAGCGAAGGTAATACCTCCGTTCAGAAACTCAATACTTTACACCCATAGCCGCCATAAGCCCCTGAACAATGGTGCTTCAACATTTTAATATTGCTATTATATTTTCTACTTCGATCGTTATTTTGCTGACAACATATTTAGGCGATTTCTGAACCACTACAGCAATGATATTTGTATCACGTAAGAAAATTTCACAGAAACAATATTAAGGGGATACAAGCTGTAATCTAACGGTCAGTAATTTTGAAATATATCTCCATGATCTCCATAATACCGATTACAGTCGGTAAATCTTAAGAACTCCAGGAAACGAAAAAGTTTTAATCCAATTACTCCAAAGCCGTCCGTTAGACACTACAGGAAACATAAACACATGGCTTTCCCCCTACTGCTTCCTTTCCAGATTTCGGTTTCTCCTTCAAGCCCGAGAAGTGACCTCGTTATACCGGCTTCCTTTCATCTATTTCAGAATTCTTACTTTACCGGGATTATCAAATTACTCAAGTGACCTTAACGAAACTTTTTTTAGTGCGTACAGTGAATAGACATAAAAATAGTAACACAGAATTGTTTTCTATCACGAAACTCTAAAGCTACGTTACAGCTGAACAAGTTAATGTCTATGGTGAGGCAGAAAGAAAGGCAATTTTGGTCAAGGGCTCTTAAGACACTTCATGCGAAAATTTGAAAGCAAACGTTTTACCTGGCCGAAGAGCACGGATGGCTTCCGAAAGCCTGGTAATGTCCTTCATATCGTAATGAAGAATCTCAGGGGTCTGCACATATGAGCCCAAAAAGCAGGAAACCACGTTCCTCATGAATTCCACTTCTCGTTCGACCCGCACTTTACCATCGTCCGGTGAAACCTCCTCTGGTAACGACTTCCGGAATCGAATTACTTTGTGTTCCTGGAACATAAGAGAAGGAAAAAAAGGTCACAAAAAGACGAGAATTGGGATTTCATGGAGATGCTAAAAGGCTTCTGTTATTCAGAACGTTAAGAATAATTGTAAATTGCGGGAAAAGGAAAAATAGTGAATGGTAAATACTATCGGAGAAATGGGTAGATAAACAATTGTTATTCTTGCATTTATATCATTGCAAAAAGATATCGGTATATATTTACTGTTGTTGAGGATAATGCGAACTAACGTAATTGCTTTTAAACGTATTTGTATACGAAGGTCGGCTTGATATGTAAAAAGTAAGCGGTTTATGTGATTATTTTTAAATTCTAATCACGTTAAAAAATTCCGCGCAGTAAGTGCTGAAAGCAAGTGGAATTTCTTAAACGCTAGTACGTTAAACTATGTCTTATGTTTCAGGTGTCATATTTATTTATAAATCTGTTCTTCAGTTGCAATGGTAATATGAATCTTGAAGTTGAAAAAATTGAAAAAACTCAGTATAACTATAAAATATAGTTTTACGAGTGTTATACTCAAAATCATATATTATTTTCTCATGTAACACATTTATTTATAAAACAATTTTTCGCTTGCTGTGTCAAAAGTATATCTATTTTCATTGAATGAATCTAATATAGTTGAAAAGTAGCCGATGATTTCATACCTTTTATAATATACTACAATTTAAGCAATAAAAAAATTATAAAAATAATGACATCTTGGATTAATTATAAACGTTTAAAAACGTCGTATAATAATTACTTAGACGAAATGCTTCACAAATTAAAAGTTTACCAACAAAATTAATAAATTACTTTTTAACGTCATTGAACATCGGATAAGTGATATATTTATAATTGCCAAATTACCGTTGATGACATTTTTTTGAACTATCGTACATAGAGAGTGTCTCGTTATAACTTTCAGATCAAAGAAACTCAAAGTGGAAGTCTCAGCGACAGAAAATAAATTATAAAAGATTTCTGTTTACCTTAGAGCCCCGGAGTTAAATAACATCTAATCGCTTTGTAATACTTAGTATAGAATAATAATATTATTGTGATGCGACGTCAAAACCAAAAATTAATCAAAAAGTTTGTAAGTATCTGTATCGGATGAAGTCACCGGAAAACATTTTTTCCTTATATACGTGTCGCATACATTTTTTGACATTCAAATTAAACGTTCAAAGAATCGTTGAGCATGACAACGTAACTCTGCATTCATTAGCATAAAAAAAATCTCCGTAGCGTTGCAAACGACTGCGAGTTTACACACTGACGCAACAAAGTTGATTATCACTTATCAGGGACAAATCAGGGTCCCGAGTCGAGGCTCTCGACTAACCCCGTTGACATTCAAGAAAATATGTGGGTTAACAATGTTAAAAATCTTCAAGTTAAAGATAGCGTAGAGAATACGCCCTCTTGGTTCACCTTGTTACTTTCCCGTTTCCATAGGCGAGACGCAGCGTTAACAATCGTTTGCGGTAATAAGATCTTTGCAAACATTTTATTTTTAGTTTAACACGTTTCTTTTATATTTTAGAACGCTTTTATTTTTGCATAAAAAGATTATAGTGCGTTAAAAATGCAATTAGCTCTACCCTATTTTTTTTAAATTTAATTCTAACGAAGAAAAATTCATCCCGTTTGAAACTGAATTGCTTTAGCTTTAAAATATGTAATATGTAATTTGCTTTGTTATTCTTTACTACCAACAACTTTCAAACTGTTGTTTGGAGACCTTGAATTGCCCAAGAATTAACAGCTGGGTGACTGTGAACTTCAGATTAAGAGTGAAAAATAAATGCCTGAAATACTTGAAGGTACCTTCCTTCTCTGTAGTAAATAAAATCCGGACTATTCATATGTAACATTATAATTATTAATTGTCATATAAGTATTTAGATACTGTTAATTTTTTGTATCCTATGAGGTTATACGAGATTGAAAGGTGGGGTATAATACTTAATTCATACTTCGAATTTCTAATTAGCTGGGAATGAATTATTATATCTCTTTATTTTATCCTTTCTATTTTATTCTTCGGTATTTTTTTTTATTTTCCTTAGTAATTTTATTGCATATTTCCCTGTTCTCGTCTAAAAAATATTATATTCTCTTTTTTCCTTTTTTAATTTTCTTAAAATGCACGACCTCGTGTTCTTATTTATATTTAATGCAATTAAAATTTCTCTTTCTCACTGGTCTTCAGTAGAGTGAATATGAAAGATAAGTAAATAATTTTTTCCTAGACATCCTAACAGTGAAATAAAGTGTTTGTAGATTCTTTTCTTAATCTAAATTTAAGAGTTTCAATAAATTGAAATTCAATGAAATTCTGCTCGAATGATTTCGAATTAAATTGTAATATACTTTCCACTGCAGTTTTTTCAAAATAATATTTCTATTTTTAATCGTTACATCATCTTTCGAATAGAGTACCTGTAGAACGAACATCCATAATTACCGTGTAGGTAATTGAAATCGAATGATCTATTGCCTACTACTATCTTCTCCGTAGAAATATAATACACAAGCTATCATATAAACCAATACGCTACAATATGCGGTTCTTCCACTCTTCTCTATTACCACTACTTTATCTTTAGCTGCTCAGTGTCACTGAATTTGCTGCTGTTGGTCATGTAAGAGCCGATTTATAATTATATCTGATAGACAATCCAAAAAATTCTAAAAAAACCATTGTAACATAGGAATATACGTAAGTGCTTCTTCCTACTATCTTTATGTTTCATTCAGAACCATCACATATCTTCATGGGTTGCTAGATATTTCAATAAGATACGGTAGAATTTTATAAGATTCCATCGCATGATAATGTGTACGTTCGTACAATCGTACAAAGTGTTTTCTGTTATTTAATTGTAATTAGATTGACTGAAAGAAATCGTATTTTTTACTAAACTTTAATACGAGTTTTATTATGACTTTCTTACTTAGGGCACTATTATGATTATCTGGGGCGATGTACTGTTTTAATCTGTTTCAGTGTCTTTGCAGACAGTTACTACGTGATTCACAAGCATTTTAACGTTTCTCGGGCCTTCTATTCTGATTTCATTCTTTGCACTCTGATAAGTGGTTAGATTTGTTATTTAATCCATGACGATATTATATGTGCCCTTGATTATGAAAGTGCTCTAATTATAAGTCATATATTTCTCCTTTCGAGATATTTAAACGTTTGAGTTTGAACAAACTAAAAAATATTTTAGTACTATATCATAAAATATTTCAGGGAATATTTACACTTGTTAATAAAACAATTAATTTCGTGTACAGTAATTGCAAATTCACCGGAGCGCAACTGACTTATTGTTAGTCCACTGTCATAATAAAAATGAACTGAATTCTGTTCAACGACATTACAGTCAACACTCTGTAATAGTTTTATTTTGACAATGTCGAGAAGATTGTTTCAAATTACGGTAATGTAAGAGAATGCAATGCGAAATAATTGACAGTGCAATTTTTTTTAAATTCTAGACTAAAAATAATTAAATAAATTTTGAAAATACATTAAATAAATTCAATGTAAAGAACACTTCCATAATCAGCGGCACATATGTAATAAAAAGGCCCTACAAACTCACTCAATAAAATACGTCGTTCAATAGTTAAAACTTTGAAAATACGTTACATAAGGCAGATCTTTATTTTAAAAAGAAATTATCGAAAAACAACCTTTGTCATCGATGATCAACAGATTAAGCAAGGTGTTGAACAGCGTGCTGACGGAATAGAAATCTAGATAAAAACGAACCAAATTATTAAGAAAAACACGACTGGTTGCGATGCAAGACGATTCCGGAAACGAAAAAACCCAATGTCGTCGATATCGTCAACAGCCTGAAATTAGGTCGACTCGCGGCATTTCATATCGCGGCAGACCGCAATTTTCATTGCGCAGCAGGCTTCAATTACTATCGGTGAATTGCTTAAATGACGTAGCGTTAATTACCGGAGCGTGCATCGCGTTCTACGGGGAAACCAGCCGTGCCACTAACGAGCCAGAGTTTTGCCACAGTTAAAAGAAAAAATAAAAAAGAAACAAAGAGACGAAGATGACCGTTTGATGGACGACGTTTCCGCGACGCATATTCGGCGACGGAAGTCTGATATAAATTGCAGATGGTGTCACCGGATTCGAAAAACGTCGAACCGTTTACTGATATGATTTAAACATTTTTCAATGCACGATGCTTCTGTGGACGTTTTTTGGAATTTAATGAATATTGAGGACAATTAATTTAACATTGCGGATATACAGTTTTATGCTATTAAATGCTGTTTTGTAAGTACAATAAAGAGAAGTTTTAAGAAACGACAACTAACAATTGTTACTTTATGTATAATACGTGAGTTAATTCTTTCAATACTAACTTCTTAACCGATTCTAAGAAAACGTTTCTCAAACGATTATTATTAAATCTTGTATAAACTGCATAGCAATTAAGTCTACAGATTTTAAGTATAATATTTTTATTTCACTGGTAATTGTAATAAGAGAGCGAGTAACAATACACATTTAAGTCAGGACAAATTATGTGTACCTATGTGCCGGTGATACAAATCCATTGATAGCATTAAAACAGCGTTGAAAATGGGTTAAATTATTTATAAATGTAAATTGTAACTACTGAACGTAGCAAAAAGTTATCATTATTTATTTGCTATTGTATATATACATTCTGATTTTATTTAAAAGTTTTATTTGAAGGTTGATTTTTAGCCAATACCGTTCAAAGTAACGAGCACTTAGCTTCACCTTCAAAATAAATAATTGTTTTTAAATGTTGACAAACTTAAGGGATCATTACTTTTGTCTCAAAATGGTTATCATTAGAGTATAAATCCTTCTTTTTCTATTTTATTTGGCGCCCAAATTTGATGGAAGTAATTATCTACTTTACGATGATACATCCATGAATTTATTGTATTTCTTTGTATTATATGACTGCATTTTTCATCATATAAAAAACATTAAGAATAGCTAAAAATATATCTCTTAATTAATGTCACATTTGGCCATAAAATACGAACACGTATCATACCAATATCAGTAACTATAGAAATGGAGTGCTGTAATAAAAGCACTTCGCATATCCATATTTTGTCGTTGTTTAAGAGCCGATGGTCGTAAAAATATTTAAAAAATTTGTTGCAGTTCATCTAACGAAAATCAGTAATTTCCAATGATAAACATTCTAAACATAACAGAGGTGCAGTCTTTTGAATGATCCTTAAAAAGAGCAATAACATTTTGCTTTTTTTCACAGTATTTAAAATTTTCGAAATGTCAGAGAGCGATACGAGAATTGATAATTTACAATCAAGGTGTTATAGCTTAGCAACACCTCTTTACATCTGTTCAGAATAAACTTACATTGGTAATCGGCGAATAGTAATTTTGGAAAGAGCCGAGTTGAACTCTCCAACCTTTTAAGACTAAAACGTTTACAAGTTAAATATGAAAATTCAGCTGAATAGCAATGGCGGTAGGAGCCAATGGCAAATTTATTTTCGACGCGTCACTTTTCTGTCTTTTGCATGTAGAATTAGTCGCATTAACTTTCTCGCTTTCACGTATTACGATTTAATGAGGCTCGATATAGAAGTTTCTTATCATAAACGTCAATTAATAATTTCAAGGCAATTGATATTACACCGGAATGACGAAGCATAGTTCGAAGGGTTAACATTTACATTTTGTGAAAGGTAAATAAATCGGTGGAAATCATCAATCCGACATTACGTTGGTTCTCACGCCATTACCGATCGTATCGTTAATATGGTATAACTTTGCAGAAATGCATAAACCTCCATTAGGATATTGTTCGAAATGACAACTCTTTAAAAGTACAAGACATTTTCTAACTCACTTTAACCCTTTGAGGACTACTGACGCATATATGCGGTCTGAGAAAAGATCTGATTATAGTTTATCGAGGCATGTATACACGATTAGAATTGAAAAGTTGAAATATAATCGGTGAAATATGGTTCTGCAAATAGTAGTGTATAATTCGGATACATTAACACTCGAACTTTCTGATAAAAAAGTAGTTTTTGGTCGTCAAATAAATGATTATTTCTTAACACTCAAAAAAGTCCGCAAATGGTTAAACTAAGAGTTAAACATAATATTACATTTTAATATGATAACAAAAGTACTAGTAATAAATGAGCCGTTATATTTGAAAATAGTACAAGCCGTTTCTTCTTTTGTCGAGATATTTGAGAACTCGTACAAATGTTGTTATGTTATACCATATGACAATTGAATCTTCTTGGACGAAATCACGAGGATATTTTATTCTATTTACCTTGCCATTGGAAATACGAAAACAAGATTCCTATGTTAAGCAAAAGTAACTTAAACACACTATCCTTGAAAATGGACTTTTACCACTTTCAAAATAACGGCTCAAATATTAAGCGGTAATGACAACTATTTCGAAATAAATGCATAATCCCTTGAGTCTGCCACTATTTGAAATTGGTTTGTAGAAGGCTTTACAAATTTGATATTAACTTAATCATTTTTTTACATTTCTACAGACATTTACAATTCGGCTTTTACTTCTTGAACTAATACCTTTTTATTATAGTTATCTTGAACTAATATCTTTTTCATTAAGCCAGTATTTTTAAAATTATTGGCCAGTATTTTAGACATAATTTTTATATTATTTATATATGTGTAATGAAGATCTGAACCTTTGTTACTGCTATGCGGAGCTTCACCGCAACAGACGTCTATAATGAGCTAGAATTCCGCCTTTAGAACTGAATAACGATCTTGTATACTTGACGGAAATACATTCAGTGAAAGCCAACAGACCGTATTGTTGTTCCAGATAAAAAATAGATATCTAATGTTAGAGGAGATGAAAGATTTCAATCAAATGATGACATATGAAACTGAACAGATTGTCGTTGTATAATTGAATTCCCCTTTGTCCTTCTAACAATAAGAAGTCTTTAGTCCCAACTTTTCAGCTCCGAACAGTACTATACGTGTCCAGCTATATTAGGTGTACAAATAAGTTCTCGGCCGTTCTTCATGTAAATAATGATTTATTTACTTATAATCAAGGTATATTTTAATCGAGACAGCAATCTTCTTTTGCTTCCACACGTTTCTCCGACCTGTCAGGCAGGCTGAACATTCCTTGGCGGTAAAAAGATGATGGTTTTGTGTGGGTAAAGTCGGTATTGGAATTTTTTACTTCATTGAACGTTTTGAAGTGGCTATTAACCAAATGATGTTGGCGCGATCGGAACAGGTGAAAATCCGATGGAGCCAAGTCTGGTGAATACGCCGGGTGTGTGGCAAAACTTCCCAGCCCAACGAATCTAAAGCGTCTCTGGGTAATTTTGCTGTGTGTGGTGTCAGTTTGTTGCTTTTCGAAAGCACGTGCAGAATCCAGCGGTCCACCTTTTGTATTTTACCGAGCTTTTTTAACCCTTTGCACCCGGAGCCATTCCTGACGTTATCTATCAGGAACTCGGCGGTACTTTACGATTTTCTGTCTTCTGCCATTTCAATAGAAAACTTCAGGGAAACATGTATTTCTTAAAATGTTGCGGTGCAATAAGGTCACCCTCTGTCTAATCACTAATAAACTCGAATGTCCCCGCAGAGGAAGCAACCTAGCGATGTGCCAGACTTACGATATCCCTCAGACGAGACATCCGAGTAGAAAGGGTTAAACGAATGAAAATGTCTTGTTGGGTAACTACTAATGTAGTAGCAAGCTCCGATTGCGTTTGGCAAGAATTTTCGTCCAGCAACTGTTCCAAATCCTTGTCTTCAAATGTTGATCGTCCTGCTCTCTCACCATCCACCAGATCGAAATTTCCACTCCGGAACTTTTGAAACGACTTCTTCACGGTACTGATGGTGTAAACGACAACACACGCCAGGCGCTCGAAGACACCAACCAGTCGTGTGTCCAAAACGAAATTCATTCGATTAGATCGAATTTTCGCATATTATTTTCACGGCCTCGGCGTGTAGGGGTAGGTTCCGAAAAGGTGGACGCAGCCGCTCGGGAATACAATGGAACACACATTTGATTCAAAACTCAGACCGTATATTACCAAATATATTACAATGATATATGGTCAATACAAATGGCCGCAACGTAGAAATACAATCGCTCGGCGACGCGAATATAATAATCAAATATAAAACAATGAGAAAGGCATATGACTGTAAGGTGCTCGGACGTGGTCACATGAATATTGTTCGATCGACGATCGACAATAAACACGCCACTAACTAATCGAGTCCAAGTAACTGGATTTTCCAGTATTCAAATCCATCGACAGGATCACTCCCGCTAAGTGGAAGGATCAGAATCGATGCTTAGCCTCGATAGTCCCGAAGCCGCTTACGTGTAGCCCAATAATCAAAATATATTAATAATCAACGTACGCGCCGAGCGATTGCCGCACGTCCGTTCTCTACGAGCGCCCGTGGTCAAGTGACTCTCCTTCAGAGCCGCCGCGCCAATGTTGACAATGGTCCACCTTGCTATTCGCCGTCTACGGTCGACGGCTCGCGTTGGCAACAGATGGATTCGGCATTTTCTCCCAATACCTAACCATCTCCTTAGCCTCCGAAATATTTTTTTTCAATTCAAACGTGAAAAGCGTACAGTGCCTAATATGAAAGTTGTTGCAACTCATTTTGCTGAATGTGCTCACGATGTACATTTTGAAATTATGTTAATCTGTTGATTCGGAAAAATAATCTACTAGGTTGGTATTATATGACGCTAGATTTGGAATGACATTTTTTTCGTTCAAATATTTAGTACAGTTGTTTTTTTTCAGGCCGAGAACTTACTTGTATATCTAGTATAATGGGATTACATCAATTATAATATCATCGTTTTGAGGAGGTATTTCTGTTTCTGGCGAATACGTTAACGGCCCTGTGTTAACACGTTGAATGCCATGGCGGTCTCCGGTGACCGGCGCTATTAAATTGAATGAAATTTTGTATGACTTTTAGATTGTAATATTTACGAATTTTCTAATGCATTCAATATTTAAATACTGACATTAAAAGGGTAAAGTCCTGCTGACTATATAATTACTTGTGTCCTCAAGGAAATATATTTGCTTTCTAAAGATGTGATTTTAACACTATGCCGTCCGCGCGATAAATCAAGATTCTTTGGTTTGGCGCCGGTGCTTTTCGAATTTGTCGAGAAATCATATAACGTCGCGTTTTGCTTATCACAATAAGTTATAATTCTGTCCCGCAATTTTCACGAAATTTCGAGGATATGTAGCTTATTGCAGCCTGTACAGGATACAAGTGCTACTTTGCAACAATTTGTGATTGTGAGATAGCTGCGAAGACTTTGCGACATAAAAGGCAATTGTCTTAAAATTTTAGCGTGACACCAACGTGGTGTCACTGGCATTTGTTCGCATATTTTCGCACGACACCAACGTGGTGTCACCGGACGGCATAGTGTTAATAAAGAAAGTTTCACTTTTATAAAAATGATGAAAGTAGCGAAATATCGGTGGCAGTAGCGGATTTATAAGGATGCTTATGATGCTGGAGCATCAGGCCCACAAGACCGTTCGGCCCCCAAGACCTTGCTCTTTATTGAAGTGAAACTTATTTACCGGCGCTGAGCATGGAGAGTGAATGGAAAAATTATTGACAGACATCATAGATTATTATTAACACTAGAACTACCGGCGTCAAATCTGTTATATTTAAATATATTAAATAAGTACTTTGAAAAAAGGGGAATTCAGAGGTGGAAAAGATGATCGATTCGGTAATTTATGTTTTATGAGATGGACGCAGCATATCTATTCTATGACTATCCTATAATCTTGGAGAATTTTTGGAAAAAATTGTGTACCAGTCATTTTGACTGGTTTGGTAGTTCTAGTGTTAAAATCGTATGTTATTTTTTCATAATTCGTCCTCATCTTAGACACCCCCCTCCCCCTCCATCATCCAATAATATGCTGCTAGGGGCCTCTGAATCGTAATTAGCATCAGGCTCCAAAATATCACCATCCGCCACTGATCGGTGGCATTTAACGTGTTACACACTCTGATGAGCCGTGTGGTCAGGTACATAAATGAACAAAACACGACTTTATTTAGTTGTATAAAGGAGAATGAAAAACTGTGTTTATTGTAGTTCCGACGCTCACTCTGGTCGAGGTCATAGCCTATCTGACTACAAAACTGAATTCCACGTTATAGGAACGAAAGAAAACGCGTTCGCGTCCGATGCATCGTTATATACCGGATAGCAACACGATTGACGTCTCGAGGGGCGGGGCGCTATCACGAAAATCGTCTATTTTTTGCACTTTCTTAAAGTAAATATCTTCGAGAAGATCTTTATCAAAGGATATGTCGGATTTCGTAAAAATAAGAAAGATATCGATATTTAAGAAGCATCGTTGCAGCCTTTCCTGCAGCTGCACTGTTAGGTTTAACCGCGAATTTTTCGAAATGATCTTTTGGAAATGGCTGAAAAGATATCACATGATCTAGCTATCAGATTGGCTTGAAATTTAAATATATTCTTCATCAGACTTGTTGATATAGCCAAAAACTTTAAGTTATTTTAATTTTTTCTAATCTTTTTATTCAGATAAAGCTTAAAAAGTAAGCCGAAATACTCGATTTTAACTTTAAACAGTCGCCATTTCTTAAACAGTGAGACATTTATTTTGGCCTGGGCTATAACCACATTCATACCGAAGAAAATGACACGTCGTTTTCGTGTTTCGTTTTACTACAACGACCGGAAATGTGTCAGCCATCACGACATATTTTTAGAAGTTTGCCTTCATCAATGATGCGTACCTGACACAATTTTGTATATTTTGACTTTAAATAAATATTCAAAAGAATAATACAATGCAATGTTCTTCCTTTACAAAATAAGTTCCAGAAGAAGAAATAGAAAGTACCATGAAAAACGGAAATACCCTCTTAACTGAAATGTATGATTACTGTGCGTGAATGATAGGATATCATTAAAAAAAATAAGTCGTATACAAAGGAGGAGATGACAATGAAACATCAAAAGTAGAAAACACAAGATGTGTTCAAAAAACTTATTACCTTTTCAGAAGTATGCAGTTAGAATAGGCATAGTTACTTTAGACGTGGGATCCTTCATAGTTCTAAATATAGCTTTATCTGTTAATTATTCATAAACTTGAAGTACAATAAACTTGTATAAGTATAGTTATAATTAAATGCAGAAATGATTGAATTTCGCAACAGATGCTTACCAAGTAAGATCGGACTAGTTCGCTTATCTACACACTGCTAATTAACGCAACGTGCTATGCGCGTCATTTTTCAGTTTGGAAAAGATAGCAAAAAACTTGCATATCACGACATTTTCCAACGCCAGTTGATTTTTCATTTTCTAGAAATGTCCCACATTTTAACAAAATATGTGTTCAAGTCTCCGCGATAATACGCTGATGATTATACTAGTGTTCCGTTTATTTAGTGGAATATAAGGAAATAATGTAACACCCTTGTAAACCAATAAATTTTACCTACTAGCAAATTTCGTATTCCAGAGGTTTATGATACGGCTGCAACTTATTGGCAGAATGTCATTTGAAATTTGTCATGTGTACTTTTACTAAATTCTTAGGATTCATTAAATCAGTATTTCTTAATATTATTGGTCAGAGTTTTGGTAAATAGTGAATACTTGTAAGTTCATTAATTTTTCACATTGATGTTCAGTATTTGGAAAGAATGGTCAATGTTTTTCAATCGTTAATCAGTGTTTTTAATAAGTAATTGGCGTTCATAATAAAATATAACTATACAATAAAATGTACGATGCTGTCGTACTACAATTTAATAGTTTAGACCTAAATTCTCATGCTTTCAGCAAAATAACTAATTTCAATTATTCAAATCATTTAACGTAACAAAAAATTAACTCACTAAAATTACTGATCGTATAAATGATATAATGACATACGGACAATCATTCCATTAATTTATGCAAAAGTACTCGGTCATATTGCAAATTTTATATTTCTTAAGAATATTGACCGAAAATGATAAAACATACCATCTCAATAAATAGAAGCTCTGTTAGTATTGCCAAAACCTAAAATAATTCGGTATTCGATGATCGGTTGATGAAAAGTGAATTAATAATCGTTCCATAAAGCACTTCACGCTTTCTCAACTCCACAGTCAAAAATATCCTCTTCAACTGCTGTCGTATATATTTTCACATTTTTCCTCGGTGCATACTTTTCGATTTGCGTACATGCAGCCGCCTTGGCAACAGTTCAGCAGTGCAATCCGACTGCGCGTTATCATCGATAAACTTACATTTCTATTTTTAAGAAGCGGCAAACGTTTAACCGCGATTACGGACGGGCAAAAATTCAGAAGTGCGACGGTTCCGCGTTTATCGATCAACAAGTTCTATGTAGGTGAGCGATGTCAATACACTCGGGGCGAAAATAAAATCTAGAACGTCAGATTTCGCGATGCCCATGTGAATTTCTCAGGTGGTCGTCGTCTCTCATAAACATCCAATCGATATATCGGCTGTTCCCGTCTGTCGGCTGACGTGGCCGCAAGTTTTTCATGCGTCATCTACGTCAATGCACTATTTTCCAACATAGATCTAAGAATAAATATATGCGCATATTAAAGCTCCGCGTTTTATTCAAAACTGATCAATATTGCAGAAACGTCTGTTCACGAGATGTGCGGATAAAAATGTCCGGCTTCGTTGGCAGTTTGGGGGGAATGAAATCTAGATTGTGGCGGATGAATATATCAATGTTGATTTAAGGCCGAATTCCCTTTTTTCGTGCTACTTTTAACGCCTTCTTCTGGAATTCATTTCGTAAAATCAGAATACTGCATTGTATTAATCTTTTGGACATATATTTACTAATATGTGAACTACATTTTATATATATATATATATTTAAGTCAAAATGTACAAAATTGTAGCAGATACGCATCATTGAAGGAGGCAATCTTCTAAAAACATGTGATGGCTGACATATTTCCGGTCGTTGGAGTAGAACGAAACAAGAAACCGAGGTGTCATTTTCTCCAGTATGAATGTGGTTATAGCCCTTACCAAAATAAATGTAATCTCTCTTTGTAAAAAAAAATGGCGACTGTTTAAAGTTAAAATTGACTGTTTCGTTATCGACTATGCCCGAAAATATCGTTCTGAGAAAAACGCGGTTAAACCTAACGGTACAGCTGTAGGAAAGGCTACAACACTGATTTATAAATATCTGTATCTTCGTTATTTTTACAGAATTCCAGAACATTCTTTGATACAGATATTTTTGAAGATATTTTCTTTATGAAAATGGGAAAATAAATTGGTTTTTTTCAAAGTTCCAAATGAAAATATCCCCTTAAACCCAATAGTGCAGTTGTAGGAAAAGCCACAACGGTGTTTCTTAAATATCTATATTTTCGTTATTTTTACGAATTCCGGCGTAACCATTGAAACGGATATTCTCGAAGATATTTACTTTAAGAAAGTGCACAAAATAAAAAATCGATTTTTTTTAACGTACGAAAAGGGAATACCCCCTTAATACTTTACGATTTGAATGGGTTTAATACTTTGTCTGTCGATTGAAGTTAGTTCGGTGGTATTGTTTGATTTAGGGATTTATACTTCTCCATTAATTGTTGCAACTGTACATGTGTTTTAAATCAGAAAGCTGAATTATTTAAGTATTGTTACTTTGGAATTAGGCAACTAATATTTCACACTTTAACTTTGTTAATAAATTATCTCAACTGTGGTCGCAGCGGAGTCTAGAGGTTTGAACGAGTTTGCTTTCAAACACCATTACAACACCAGTCCTGGAACCAGATCACCACAGTGGAACGAAATGGATAATCTAGGCGGGAAAAAATCATGTTAGGAAATAGATATAATAATTTTACCCAAATTTAGAATGTATGTTCAGATCAATAACAGGCATAATGGACTTAGCAACCATCTAAACGTAAATATCAATACATCAATATCAACCGAAACATAACAGCGCGAAATCGTCCAGATATTCCACATAAAAAAATATTATTAGAGCAATTAATAATTTTGTGAGAGCTGTTATCTTTCGCAGAGTGTATCATCATTAGTTAATGTTTAAGTATCTACATGTGAATTTCCCGAATGATCATTTTTTCAGCAACTTGTAGAGATTTTTATAAGTACATACATGCTTTATGTGTTACATCGTTCACTTTAAAATTGAATATCTACAAAGCACCAAAAAGTACCATCTGGAAATGTTCAAGATATTTTCTTTAATCTATATAAAATTAATTTCTGCGCAAATTTGCTGTGCCTACATGAGCCCTTCATTTGTTATGCCGTTTTAAAATTTATGTAAGACGCCCGGCTATCGTTTCTAACAGTAAGTGGAGCGCGACAATAAAAAATTATTATTCTCTGTATTTAGTACATATTGCGATCCTCGTAATTTATTTATTAAGTCATACAGTTGAAACATAATTATCATAATTACAGTTTTCGTTGCATCTTATGACTTTCCATCCATTACAATATCAGTAGCAAGACTTCAGTAACCTTTTTCTTATTACATATTTTTTTAACATTAAGTCCAGCAAGAAAATGACTTAAACAAAAGTTTTGTCGTTTCTTCTATAGAATGAAAATTCACCAAGAAAACTATAGATTTTCATGTAAGAAATGAAATTAAGCTTTAAATAAACTTGAAAGAATATAAAAAAATAAAAAATAAATATTGCATTTTCATTCTCTCCATGATACTGTGAAACTTTTTCTTATAACATTTTTCTCTAAAATGAATGATTTTCGAGTTATTATTTTCTTCCACCTAGGTGGATTCGTTCCACTCGTGCGAACGAATGTTCTTTAAGGACGATTCGATAGCAATAATTATCGGTCGGACAAAAATTTATTTCGAGACTCTCGACTGTCAGAGGTCTACTTGAAAGCATGAATATTTAAATGTGTAATAGTAAACATCTAAGACCGATGCTGATAGACAAGTACTTGACTGTTACGATACGCATGTTTCAACGAATAACTTGGAATTACAGCAATTCGAAGAGCAGATAATTCTGCATGTCGAGCAATGATGCCGTCGAAGACCTGGCATCTGGCGGAATTTTTGCGGTCTTTCAACGAACGAGTTTTTTGGATTTTTGAGCAGCGTAAAAAAGTCAATTTGCTATATTTTCCTCTGTGGGGAGTGACCATTTTCTTGGAACTTCGCTCCCGGTGAGTCTGGGGGAAGTGGAATCTCACCTCCATGTCGACGTGGTGGAAGAAAACACAACCAGATGTGACCCAAAAATCCTAGCCCGACCGATCGACAAAATTTTCCGTCGAGGACGCGCTTTATGACCGTTTTACTGTTTTACTTAAGGGGATATACTCTCGTTTATATGGTAGAAAATTCGTTTTTGTGGTAAAAAAAATCATTTTTTTTCTGAACCCTGTAGATTAACTGCATCGGAATATCTCTACAAATTCGAAATTCATAAAATTTCCAAAGTTATAAACTTTTAAAACACGGTTATATACTTGACGGCAAGCCATCGAACAAAACGCGTTTTCCTTGGAACACTATTTTCGCATTGCCTGATACAATTAAGAAAAAAGCATCGGACCGATCAATTCAAAATTTCAACTATATGTTAAGAATCAATATCTTCATCGTTCAACCAAGAGACTAGACGATAGCTTGTGTACTTTTTTTTTTATTACCAAAAATTCGGAAAATTTTTATAGAAAAATCGAATATTTGGATTTAGACTTTTACCATTTTTTTATTGTAAATCGAACCATAACTGTAACAGAAGGAACGATAACAGAACAGCGTTTAGAATAAAACCTCGCTAGAATTTTTTTATTTCGGATCAACTAAGCAGGGGGGGGGGAGGTATCATGTCATGAAGAAGTTATGCGCAGCACTTTAGTTCGTGGTCAATTCAAACTGTATTCTTAAGTGTATCGGCTTGACAATATTTATGTAATACAAAGAAAGTATAACTAAAACATACGCGAAGTTTCCAATTAATTCCTATTATAGCTTTTTGTATAAAAAATGCTAAAATATCGGCCTTTCTGACCAAAAAAACGGGGGTATCCCTTTACTAAGAATAGTTAATACATATTTCATTTAAGAAATGCGATAGATATAAATCCCATAAATTCTTTGAAAGCTCTCACAATCAGTACACACATTGTGTTGCTGATTTATACGTATTAAAAACGCTTATGATTGCAACTTTTAATTTATCAATGCTATTGTCATTCAAAAACAGTTATATTTTTCGTATTAAATACAATAGTATTATAATATTATATTGCACTTCCCTTTTCTTATATATAAGTTGCTACGAGCTCGTCTTTCTTGTACGTTGGAATTATTTCCAAATATCATTTTCAGCTTCGTCAAGCAGCATTAAGAAAACTGTTATGGTTAGTTTCTACAAAATATTCGGCATTTAGTTTGTTGTAGGATTTAGATGTGTGACGATATAAAATTGAAGTCTTACAATACATAATATAATATTCTGTGTTACTAATATACTTATTTTTCAGTGAAACACAAAGGAATATGCATAAGATTTGTTGTAATATTTGAAAAATATTACGAAAAATATTAAAATGAAGATTTAGTATAAAATGGTTTATAATACCAGAACTTTTATGATGGCCCAAAATAATCCAACATTCGTTGCCCCCGTCGCTGTTGGAAGTATTCGGGTTAACACATCAAAGACTGAGGTATTCGCTTTCAAAACAAGTATAGGTAATGAGCTTGGTAGATACGTGTAAATGCATAAACAGTAAAGAGAAATTATTAGGAGCACAAATTAGTTCGGACCGTTTTGTTTGTGGTCAAAAATGCATTTATTTCAGTACAAAATGAATGAACAGATTAAATAAATTATTGTCCATCGCTGGCTACTACATTTTCCCACCTCTTAGGCAATTTTCAAATTCCATCTCGAAAAAATGTCTCGTTTTTTGAGACGATCCAAGTTAGGAGCCAATTTTCGATTTCTGCGAAAGAAGTGAATCGATGACCTGCCAAATCGTGCTGCATTCGGCAGAACAACTAGTATTCAGAAGGAACAATGTCCGGCGAATACGGCGGGTGCGGTAAAATATCCCACTTGAGCGTTTTTAAATATTTTTTTATGACTTTTGCGACATGGGGCCGAGCCGCCGAAATCGCCTTTCAACGTCTCTCGGTTTCAGTTCATAAGGCACCCAATTGCCTTGCTTTTGAATCATTCCCATGGATTTCAATCGTATGGAAACTGTTTGTTGTGTAACTCCTAATGATTCTGCAAGCTCCTCTTGTGATTGACTCGGATCTTCATGGAGTAAAGCCTCCAATTCGTTATCTTCGAATTTTTTTGGCTGTCCAGAGCGAGGCTTGTTTTCAACGCTGAAATCACCATTCTTGAAACGTCGAAACCATTCCCTACATGATTTATCAGTTGGAGCATTGTCACTATAAACTTCCACAAGCATTCGATGCGCTTCAGCTGCACTTTTCTTCCAATTAAAGTAGAAAACTAAAACCTCCCGCAAATGCTGCTTAGTTAACACGAAATTTGACATATTCAACACAGTAAAAAACAAGGTTTTTGTATGAAACTCCAAGCGATATAAACTGAATATTATTGACAGATGTTTAACCTCTCTGAAACAATTGAAATCAGCTGTCACTATGAAACATTCATAACAGCCAGAGCTATTTTTTGAAAACGGAACGAACTAATTTGTACTCCTAATAGAATATCTAAGAATAATTTTGGTTACCTATCAAACTATTCCATATTATCAACTACTATATACTATTGCAATTATTGAATAATATACATTTAATTAATAGCCATAATGTAACAACTGCTCATCTCTTATTTTCATTTGATCTTGCATACACACATTCTGCACTCATTCCTAGTTGTCACTCTTATCTTGTTTACCTATCATTCATCCATTCATTATGAAACATTGTTAACAGAGAAAACTCCACGTATACTACCATCTCAAACGTATTTTGTGGAAGTGTCTGAATTTCAACTACTTTAGACGATATTTCTCTAATAAACGAATATACCTCTAATAAATTTAAATTAATTCTTTTCAGTTTAAATTACACTAAAGTACTTGCAAAGTACCAAAACATTTAAATTCTCTATATACTTAAATTTCGATCAGTAGCTCTCAAACTTCTTTAGGATTTCTTGCGTGACGGCCTTTTTACGATTTTTTAAAATGCTCGCGGACCCTTGAAAATAAAGTACACTTAACATATAGGCTGCTATTACCAAACTATTTGGTGGCAAACAATTATTTATTCAAAAAATGGCAAATCTTAGTCGTAAAATGTACATTCAATGGAATTGGTGCACCTGCTTTGACGGAAACAGCTCAAAATTTCAACTAACAATAAGTGACTCTTTCGTGGACCTTTGTGTATCGCGGACTCCAGTTTGCGAAACACTGATTTAGATCTAACATCTAAATCTGCTGGACACGTCATTTTTCTCTATAGTATTCCAAATAAGGAAACACGGAAATAAATCATACCGGCCTCTCTTTAGATACACATGCATGGAGAACTAGCAGGTAAAGTGGATCATAAAAATAAAAGTTTAGTGGAACGTAAGACAAGTACGGTGTACAACGTGGATTTATCATCGAATACTGCGAAAGGCAGTCGTCATAAATGTCATTCGTGTTATTTTGCCAGCGATGATATAACAGTAACGCTGTTCCTGATAAGAAACCCATGAAGCTGAAACTTATGTCAAGCAAAACCTTACATGCTTGTATTAGCAATAGAACGTGCTCACTATGGGATAAAGAATTACGCGTTTGACTGGCAGCCCGTGTTATCGTTACCCCTACGAATATATATTTTTATCGTAAATCGTTGGAACATTTGACATTTACCAATAGATAAATCGATGCTTGCAAAAACTAGTGGAGATAACTTCCGATCAAGCGATGTTTAATTGCCGTCAATAATTTTTCTTCGACATCGCATTAACTGCGGAAGGTGTAATTAGAATGGTTGAATTAATTATCTTAATTTAATAAGATGTCGAAATAATTTGAATTAAAGGTAACACGTTGAATGCCACTGGCATTTCGCTAGTTTCTTCATTTCTACTGAAGTGAAACTTTTCCTATTAAAATCACATGTTCACAAAACAGAAACTTGAAAGACACAAAGAGATATACAGACAGCAGAACTTCACCTTTGTGAGAGCATCGCGTAAATATTGACAGAATTAACAAATTCGTAAATATTACAATTTAAAAGTCATATGAAAGTTGAACTCAATAGCGCTGGTCACCGGTGACCCCCATGGCATTCAACGTGTTAAAATTGGGAGTTGCAAGACAATTGTATTTAGTTACAGTTTAACTAATATATTTTACATTTCTATTCCATTAATATAGAATATATTTCTATTCCATAGGAGAAATTAAAATTTTTGAGTATAAAGAAAGATAAGAACTGTGCTCCAGCTGAATTTTTTTTAATAAAAATGTAGTAATTAATTTTACATCTTCATTATTTATTTAAATTAATTTATGTTGTATATCATTTTCTATCAATTTCATATCGACTTTGGGCTTTGAAGATTTTATATCTTTGCAAAAATAGCTCTCAGTATCTATAGTTACCGTTATCGTCGGAAAAATATAAATAACTAACGGTAGAGAATTTCACGAAATTAATTTCATTTAACTGACGAAAAATTGGAAAAACAATTTGGCTCACGGGGGGTTAAACGAGTTTAAATTTGCCTTCAGCAGTTTGATTTAATTTCGCCTCAATAAATATATATTTCTAGTGAAAATCGTTCCAGCATTTGACATTGCTAATGGATAAATCGATACTTTTAAAAACTAGGTAAAGATAAGCTGAAACCAATCGACGTTTCATCATTTTCAATAATTTTTCTTCGGTATCACGTTAATTGAATGTGGATTTTAATGCATAATTTGCCGAATTAATTAAATTTTAAGTTTACAAGCATAATTAATTCTAGTTATAATTTAACGTGCTCTGTTATGCAGCTTATATTTCATTTATATCGAGAAAATTGAAAGTTCATTATATGTACAAAATTAAGAACGTTCTTTGATATGACTACTAAACACTTGTAATTAGAACTTGAGCCATTTTATTTAATTTAATGCCAAGCATTTTATTTTTATAGCGGCATATTTTATTTTAACACTATTATGACGAATAATTGTTTAAGTCATATGCAGAACATTACATATGCTATTTATCGTAGGAATGTTTTACAGAAAATTTAAAGCACCAGACATCTCATAGAAAGTTTATTATTGATTAATAAAATTGCGTATTTTTGTTGAATATTTGTAATCGCATGAAGCTTTGTTTAAAATCGAAGGACTGCCGGTAAATTAAAAAAATAGTAATAAGTGATAAGTGAAATTTATGGAGGACACCTTTGTATACCCATAATCGTGTGGGAACTTTGTATTTTCCTCTTTTAACCAAAATGTATTATACCCTGAATGATACACCACCCCAGACTTTAATCTGTTTCAATATGGATGACATTAACCAACTTAAGGCTCATGAAAGGTGAGCTGCATTTAAATTCGTCTAAGAAAATCTGTTGTTTGGATATTATTTATTAAAAACAATTTTAGTGCAAAAATGATTCAACTATTCATTCTCTGAAATAAATTTGTACAAAATGTAGTAGGTGGCCGAGATAATAATCGGGTTATAGAGAGACATAAATTATTAAAAGAAACAATACAACACTAAAAACTTAACAAACATTAATACTATTTATTTTAGAAAACTATTAATAATATACTTTCATAAATAACATAAAAACAACACCCGTAAAACATAAATTTCGTAAAACATAAGAAGACAGAAATGATCCGCCGCGTGTCGTGGCCGATCACGATCTCGCTCAAGGCCCAACTGAGGCCGCACTCTGCGCGTCGTGACGTCACGGGAATACGCCAATTCGTCTCGCGTCCCGACGTCAACGTCGCATAAGCACTACAAAAATAATATTAGTTGTAGGTACAACTAAATGTTACACATAAATGTGTATCTAAAATGATATAAGTTATAAGTGATTCTCATAAGAACATATATTAAATCTGTCCGAAATTGTCAATGTAAAATAATAGTGTTACAAAAATTTCAAATGTGACAAACTAATACGATGGGAGAATTTCTCAATGAATTATACGCGGATTCATTATTTGATTGTTCAAGTGATTTTGCAATATGTTGTAGTGTTTTAACCCTTTGCAGTCCTATGTCGAGCTATACTCGACACAGCTTTTCACTTCATTTTGTTTTCTAACGATTTAATATCGACTTTCCAATTTCATAATGATTTTGTAATATCACCTAAATATCCATCAGTGCCTATAGTTATTGCTATCATTAAAAAACAATGAATAACCAACGATAGAAAATGTAAAATTAATTTCACTTAGCTCACTACAAAATTGACAAATTAATTCGGACCACAAGGGGTTAAAAATGGCAAAACCTGTTGTATACCGTTGCACGTATTTAGGTGGCTGCTGTACAGTTTATCATACCAAAAAAATTATTAAAAGATATGGAAGATGTGGATGCGGATTATCATTTAATGAACATATTCACGTATCAATTAACATATAATATTTCATAAACTTTTGTTACATATAGTAAACGTATCAACCTCTTTTCGTATTCACGCAAAAACCACAGAAGCCTTCACATGACACTCATCCTTCGTTTTTATAATCTTCCACTCTCTGAACAGATGTCTTCTTCCATTCATACCTGTTAATAAAAACAATTATCTTCACAGAAGATACCTACGAAGTTTCACTTAAATTCATTATGCATATATAAAGATTACTGAGGTTTTTGTAAATTGTTCTCCATTCATACTCAATTACCAAATAACAGCCGATGACACGAGATACTTTCTGCCTGAAATTGCTGGCCAACAATGTGTCAAGTCACGTTATAGAAGTGCCGCGTTATACAGGGTCTTACTATATATATTTCGATCACTATCAGGTTAAGGCAGTTAAAAAATAATTTAAACTAGATCAAAAATGAAAGTAAAGCAGGAAGTGAATGTAGTGGGTTTATATATCAACAAGAAATTCGACCGAAATTCGCTTGAAAAGTTAAAATTAATTTCATTCATTAATTGACTCACGATATTCAACAGTTGTTTTTTTAAACAAAAAGAAATCAATTTTAATAGCGCCGTAAGCTATTACAATAGCACCATTGATTTCAAAATTTACATGATATTGAACGCTCCTCTAAACTACGATAGTTGATTAACAACTTCAATCGCAATATAATCAACATGTTGACTTCTGTCAAAGTGACATCCTTACAAAGTAGAAACATTAAAGTTAAAACTAATTATATGCTCAAAAGCTCTTTACTTTTTTAATGCCAATATTTAAATATTGAATCTATTAGGAAATTCATGAATATTACAATTTAAAGATCATGAGAACTTTAAATTATTTAATTATTTAAAATCATTTAATGAACATATTCACGTAATATAATATTAAATTTTAATATTATATTATATTATATTTTAATTAAATTCGGTAGTGCCGGTCACCGGCGACTCCGATGGCATTCAACGTGTTAAAGTTTGCCCAACACTGAGATCTATCAAAACTGTAAAGGAAAAAACCGTTCTACGAGAGGATGCAAACATCATCGATTTTCCCTAGTGCAATCAACGTCTCGAACCTTTCACCGTGGTAGCTTCCACAATTCTGAAAGGCAGACTCATCGATCATTCGTCGAACTCCCCCTCGAGTGGTTTCGTCCTCCCACCACCTCAAACTCCCCCCTACACCAACAGATGAGGTCAACGACCAAAAGTTACTATCCTTCTTTCTTCCTCTCTAACCTTGCTTAGATAAGCTTCTCTTTCTCGGACTCACACATGCGCGATTAACGTGCGCAATGACAAACTGGTGCTGCGCTTGTTTAGTCACGCACTGACCACCATTCGGTCATCATCATCTTGCTTTGCACGTGCGCACTGCAACTCGTGATGGGCATTGGAAACTTCTTTTGGGTATACGTTAAATAAATTACATTAGTGCGATATAGTACCTCATATTTTGAAAATAGAATTTTGAAACGAGTGGTATATTAGTTTAGGAGTAATAAGACAAATTGTAAATGTTTGTACAGAATGGAAGAACATTTTATATATAATATATATGGATATATACTTGGATATTATCCAAGTTATAGCTTTTCATTTTATGAGATGTGACAGATGCACGGACCATGAAATTCTAATTTAAGAAAAGAAAACTTTGTCATTACTTGTCTGGTCGGTTTTTATGTGTCACTTTTGTATTCAGGGGCGCGACGATTTGTTCAAGTGGATCGGGATGCATGAATGTATAGGTGAAACTTGCGATTGATTATACGCCAGTACGATACATCCCATGAAATTATTATGTAATTATCTTTCCATGAGAAACAGTACGTACGACTGTATTAATGATCCTGATCAACTTGAACCATATTGAATACTGAGACAAATGTGATTTGAATACTGCCGAGAACCATTTATAACAGTTCCTTCAAATGAAAAAGAATTTTTATTCCTCTTTGAGGTCACGGTTGTTCTCGATGTTTTAAAAGCTGTATACTTATAGTTGAAATTCTGTTAAATATTATTACAATTTTGTTACTATTTTATCACATATTTTCAGAAATAAATAAAATGTGTACATTATATTTTATAACCAAAAGAAACATTTTAAGGATATAAAATTTTGTAAGTTCCGAATTTACACGAATTGAATTTGAAAAAGTTTCATTCACGTTTAAAATGTCATAATTTCCTATGAATCCGATTTTAATAAGTACCTAAATTCTTGAAATAGCTTGATATTTTTTTGTAAATTACAAAATGAAAATACTCATTCATACTTGTCCATAATATCAGCAATCGTCAGCAGCGAAATTATTAAAAACAATCCGTCATCGTTAAAATTATATTCGCCGTGAACTCCATATTCCTATCATTATCTAATTACAACTAGAACCATTGAAATCATCGCCATTCTCGTATTACCTTTAATTACTACCATCAGGTGCACTTCTATCATACGACGGTAACAAATATGGAAGTACAGTCTCGACTACTTCCACACAACGCCATAAATTAGTTTCACAACTAGCCGTGCTGCTTTTTCAATCGATTAATAAGTGTATCCTTTAGTCCAACCGTGGAAGGATGCAGCATCGATCAGAAGAAGCAATAAAAATGATTCTCACTATTTTTATTTCCCAGCCTATTAGTCGTATGAGATCGAGCAACTGTATCGACGCAACGAGAATAAACGGCTGTACCGAGAAGTCGAGAATATTAATGTCAAGTTGCCTCAACGAGTTTGTCGTTTACCGTAGGTCGTATGCACTTGGCCATGTCCATTGGCGTGACGGCCGTTCGAGCAGATCCGAGCACAGCCGCGTTCGACTGCGATCTACGTCTAATTAAAGTTGCATCTCCACTACAATGATCGACAGAGCCAGTTGATCGGAACCTATCTGCTCTGCCGAAATTGCTCAACTGTCTCCTTTATCAACGATACTTGACGGTTGTTCGGGGCGGAACGTACAGTGATGTTAATCTGGTGTCGATCTAGCTAAAAGTGATTGCGCTATTTGGGGAAAAGCGTTCGGTTCAAATTAATCGATTTTGTGAAAATATGCAGAGCGCTCTCCGGTGTCAGGAATATTCAGCGGAAGTCGCCAGCAAAATGCACAACGGAAATTATTTGGCACTGATTTGAACGAATCTGCGAATCTGTTGGGACATTTAGTTGAACTGTTCGGACAAGTCTGAATAGGTTTGGTTACCTTTTCAGCAGTCTGTAACGCCGGTAAGGTCTGGTGACAATTGCAATTAAAAAATACGATGAATGTAATTCGGCATTGACTTAACTAAAACCTGCAATCGGGACTAACGATCGGTGGAATTATTTAGTTAAAAGTAATCTGCATTGTCTACATTATTGAAGAGATCATAGTATTTTCACAGTTTCGAGATAGTTAAAAATAAAATATACGATTATAAAGCGTTGATGTAGAGTTCGACGATTGAAAGATGGCTAGGGGGCGGCGGAACCTCTCATTTTCAAAGGCCTATTCCCGCCATTTGGTTTTTGGAATTCCCAACCCCAGTCTTCTAAAATAAATACTCTGCATAGTCAACTCTTTACTTTAGGAGGCTGCGTTTGGGATTCCAAAAACGATATGGCGGGGATAGACGGTCGAAAACGAGAGGCTCCGCCGCTTCCTAGCCATCTTTTAGTTCTCGGACTGTAGCTGAAATCGCAATTTTAGACTATCTGTAGATGAATCCAGTCAGACGAAACTATCGGGTTCTACCGGGACTGAATAGATATCGATAACATTGATTAATTACAACAGCTAACAATAAGAAGAAAATACATAGTCAGCATCATGTTGTGTTAATATGACTAAAGTCGTGTCTAATGAGTAATTTTTGACGCAAAACTGAACATTACTACATTTCACCGTCAGTTGTACACTGATAATTTGCCGATAATCGGAGTGAAAATGTATCAGACAATAATCTGATTCCCATCTAATTGAAACTCATGAGTTTCGTTTATACTTCTTGACAGTTCTTAATACAGGTAACATTTGGCTATACAAGAAAATAAAGAGCGCGGGTATGATCAGACATCTATTTGGCTATAATGGTGAACTCATTGTCAGTGTTGCATATTTGATAAAAATTAGCCAGCTCCCTTTAAATTAATGAACACCCTTCAGTATTGGTAACATCAAACGATAATTAATCTATCGCTAATTAAACTCCTTTCAGCGCGTGTGTCATAGTAGACCATTACATTGCTGAAATAATAATTTACGAAATGGCTAGTGATCTAGTTTATGTACTACAAAAATAAAACTGGTCGCATAAGAATGCTTTGATGGCGTTATATTGCATAGAATTTTTTCTATTTGGTACTTACCAAAAATTGATTCCTTTCATGCTATGAGTGTGATTTTTTTACGGTAAAGCAAGAAATGAATAAATACAAAAACAGCTTATTTTAGAACAGATGTTTATTGCTTTTTGCATCACTCGCTACTGGATTGTAATTTACAAGAGAAATTTGATAATTAAAAAATTCAGAAAAAAATTTAAATTAACGTAAATGTATTTCCTTCCATAACAGCTCCCGGGCCCGTTTGAAACGGGACATTTACGTTTAAATTCTTATACAATTTTCGACCACCACAAGATGCCCACAGTAAATAATGCAACTTTTAATTCAATTCTTTCTCGAATATCATACAGTTTTGTAAATATTCACAATAATAGGAAAATTCAAGACTTCGTCCGTTTGCATTGACAGTTTTTCAACTGTGCTAACATTGTTTCAACCTGAACCGCTTGGTTGAAAAACGATGAATTTCGATAATCTGTACCTTTATTTCAAAACGAAGACGTCGGTACTTCGTATCTATTACGTAAGTGCATCCTTTTCAGAAACACTAAATGTGGACATAATAATATTTGTGCAGGAACTAACTGATACATATTATTTATTATATACATACGTATAACCGATCTAATAGTCGATATAGAACCACAAAATAACAGTAGCAGTATTGTAGAACCGATATAATATCTCTAGGGATACTTGGTTTTATGGCTTTGAACAATCGGTATAGACGTATTTTTATTAAATTTAAAGATATAACAAAGAAATAACGAAATAACAAAATACGAATACGCAGTACAGCAATGGCGTTCGGATTCTCTACCTTCCTTTTCATCTTCTCCTATACTACTGTCTTTTCTTTTTTTTTCTCTACTCCGCACCATCCTTACTCGCTCTCTGCCAATCACACACTCTTTTACTCACTCGCTCGTTCGCTCTGCATTGCCACATATATTATTGGGTTGGCAAGAAAGTAATTTCGGTTTTGTAATATGAAATGAAACTCAATTTTTTTTAACAAAGAATGAACTTATACATTTTCCATTTTGTTCTATGACCTTTTGCCATCTTTTAGACCAATTTATGATTTCGCTCTCATAGAAATTGTGGTCTTTATCAGCAAAAAAACTGAACTAGGTACAATTTTAGGCTAAACATTTCAATTAATCGTTTGTTTCCTCGGAAGCAGCTCGAAGTGCACCACACCTTTGTAATCCCACCAAATTGACACCATAACTTATTTTTGATACAATTCAGCTTTCGATGTGATTTGTACGAAAAAGTAATGACAAAGTAAAATATGTCGAAAATGTTCGTTTTTGCACTCCATATTAAAATTCACGCTAAACTAACAATTGCAAACAAAATGAAGCACAATTTGTTTCTAAATCCTGCCAAAAGTGGCAACTTTCAATTTTCAGAAGCGAAAAATGATAACATTGTCAGAAGTCCTTCAATGGAAACGTAACGTTAGCTATCGACGAAAACCGAAATTACTTTCTTGCCAACCCAATATATTAGCGCTACCGGAAAGTTCTGTCCGTTTTTAGTATAAAACAAAAGAAGAAATTTTTCATACCTTGAATAATCTTTATTGAATAATATAATTGCCATCATTATTTATGACTTCTTGCCAACGTGATAGCAATTTGTATATCCCATTTTTAAAAAATGCCTTATCTCTAGAGGCCAAAAATTGAAACAGTGCTTGTCTGATATCTTCTACGTTCTTGAATTTTTTGCCCTGCTGAAAATTTTGTAAGGACAGAGGAGAGTCGCAGAGCTAGGCTTCGAAATTCTGTCGCATTCATCATGCTCCCCGGACCCAGCACCCTCCGATTATCACTTGTTTCTGTCCGTGCAAAATTTTCTACAGGGAAAAAAATTCATGAACGAAGAAGATATCAGACAAGCACTGGTTCAATTTCTGGCCTCTAGAGATAATGCATTTTTTAAAAATGGGATATGCAAATTGCTATCACGTTGGCAAGAAGTCATAAATAATGCTGGCAATTATATTATTCAATAAAGATTATTCAACGTATGAAAAATTTATTCTTTTGTTTTATTCTAAAAACGGACTGAACTTTTCGGTAGACCTAACATATAACAATTTTTGGTCCTCCTGACTGTTTCAAGAACGGGAATCGATATAGCTGCTTCCAACCCCTGGTTGTTCGTAACACCAAGAAGAGCGGGTGATGGCAAAACCCAAAACGCCTGTGCAGACGTTTTCGCCGGGAGGGTCAGTGCAGTTACAGTCCCAAAGAAACTTTGTGTAAATGGTTGACATTAGATACAAACTAGGACATCATTTAAACATAGTTTGCTTTCAATCTTCCAATTGCCAAACTTCCTTTTAAAACATGTCGCTATCGCCTAGCATCCTCTTGAATTCAACTGGCATCTCTGCAGAATATCACCCAGCAGTTTTTTCGTTCGGCGCAGTGGAGACGCGGCTTTAGACGTAAACGCGATACATTCCGTGCAATCATCTGCGGCTTAGAAATGACGCGGAAAATGGGACTTTGCGAGACAGAAACGAAACGGGCGTAATTGCGGGACCGCCAGCGAGGACGGCTGATTTGTGATTTGCCGCGAGCATGGAGGCGGACATTTATAGTGATAGATAAATATCGTGGGTTCTAAAAGAAAGTTTAAGTATAGGTTCAGAGCAATCGAGCTGTTTCCTCGCGTTTTATAAGACGATGCTGAAGTTTCTGGAACATATCGGAACCTGCTGGCAGATATATTATTGTCGAGCTATTTCAGACGTTATTGGGAATTATTTATTTTTACGGGGAATTGGATGCTTTATCAAAATTTGGAAAGAAAACTTAAGCATTCCATTTTAACAAATTAAAGTAATTTGCATGCCTCGATAAAATAGTAAAACAGCAAAAAAGCTAATATTACTATTGAATGCCCCCTTCGAAATCATGTAACTTTCGTTTAAAACATTTTTTCATACAGTGCATATTTTATGAGTTATATTAGCTGAGCACGTTAGGATACTCACTCTGTACATAGTATATATTAAAGTATAAATGTACCATTTTCTTTTAATTAAAAAACGGACAGATCATTCCGGAAAACCTAATAATTTAGAGTTTGGGAACTGATACTTACTTGGTATATTTAACCGGGGTATCTATTAACACTAACCGCACCGACACTTTATAGATGCTTATTCTTACCACACCGATTCTTGCGACCGGTTATGAAATAACAATAACACCCTTCTGAGAGAAATGTAGGAGATAACGTGTAAAATAGACTTTACTTAAGAGTAAAAGAAATTATATATTTTCATTTCGTTGAATCTGTCACTTGACCGCGTATGGCACGGTTACTGTTAATATTTATAATTATTCCTATAATGGAAGAAATGTTCATGTATACACATTAGTGTAGGAATTAAACGGAAAAAAGTCAAGAATGTTTATTTAAATTAACAGTAAATCGAATATTATTATAACACAAAACAAAACGACACAAATTAAATAACGGATAACGACACAAAACAACTCGGACTACACAACCAACGCAATTAACAATCTCTCTCGCACAATTCTCTCTCGGAAGTCCCTCAGAAGTCTCTCGAAAATCTCAATCGCACATATATTTATAACATTCACACGGCATACTCGTTCACACTCGCACTCTCGTCATCAGCTGTTTGCCATAGTGATAACCGATCGATAGCTCCGGGGTCGTTGGCCTTTAAGGACAAATGAAGATCCTGTTCCCAGAAGCTTCTCGATGGTTTTACACATTCAGGGCAAACAACTGATGCGCTACATTCATAACTAGAAATCCATTCATACCACATTAGAGAACATCATTAAATTACTTTTAATTATTGATAGCAAGTTAGAAGTATAAAGAGTTAACTTTATACGCTAGAAAACGAAGTTGCACAGGTGTCGCAAGAAATGGAAAGAAAAAAGTTATAATTTCTTAAAACTGCCAATTAGAAAAATTCATTAGGATGCAGCATCATTAATCTATTGTATTTTCTTGTCATCCGTTTCAGTTTCAAAGCAAAATATAGTATAAAATTAGATCATTTTTAGTGCAGTAATATCATACGTAATTGTGGCATACGTAGTCACATGATAGATTCTAAACGAAAGGGCTTTGATAAATTCAAATATAAAGGCTTTGATAAAGTCAAAAATTCTACAGTTTATTGAATTTATTTAAAAAATTGCACAGGGTGAATCAGTTTGTAGATTTATAAACAATGACATTAAACCACTTATTTTTCAACCTTTTTTAATATTTTTAAAAACAAATGGCTTTCGAATTGCAAACTCTGAAAAAATCTTTTGTTGAAAACGAAAATTCGAAATCAACGAAGCAACAAGGAAAAATAATGTACATAAAAACAATAAAATCGTGTTTGAAATTTCAAAGATTATTTCGTTTTTTATGAACTACCGCTCGTAATTTTCGTGCAGAATAGATTCGACTGTTCTAATAAATTCCTCATAATTCGACCACATTTTCCTTCTTTGATTTACAATCGCCTAGTCGAAGATATGACAATGAAATATCTCCGTTCAATAGAAAATATTGTTTCAACGCTAAAATCGCGATCGCGGTATTCCAAATTCTTTGTCTCTGCGTAAATCCAAGTTCCGCCCTATGAATAAATATCGCGCGCCGTAAACGGCTCATCCCTTTTACGAAATTCCTTTTTTAGTGTCACATAATCATATTCCCGGGCATTCAGGCGCCACCGAGTACCGCTTATTATTTTACATTCGCATTCGTTATTCCGTTTATACGCGCAAAACAGGAAGATGTAACGCACATCGTAAATGTGCACACGGTGCGTGTAAAATATGCATTTGCGTACGCGAACACGTTTGAATATTTGTCAAGCTACCAGCAGATGTTCCCATTGATTTATGCCTTTCAGGTAATGACAGTGTTCAGTCAGATCGTGCATAAATTGTTGCACGAAAATAAATGTTGGACGTCGGATTTTACCAAAACACTTCATTTAATGTTATGAGAAAATATGATACGGAATAAGGAAGGGTAATGTTTCGGTGTTAAAATAGACTGTAATTTGAACGGTGTTTTAGTGTGTAAAACTGACATTAAAATGTATGAATTTAATAAATAATGTTAATTAGATCTATTAATTTCAAACTTTGATTCTCTTAAATCGAGCGGTATTCGGTATAATATTTTACTGCATGCATTCTGACTTTGTGTATGTAACTCAATCATCTACTCAAATCTGTAGTTAGTGTTACCGCCAAATGAAGATGGTGTAAATATTATTAAATCAACTTTACTTAATTAGCAGAAAATGGGAAAAAGTAATTGTTAGAAATGTTACAATTTAAAGAAACCGTCCTTCTCTCTCTTGCTTCAATATACGATTGTATATTGAATGTGTATTATGATTCTTTTGTAATATGAATATTAATAAAACGAAAGTAACTGAAATATAATGTTATTATTTCCATTTTAAAATAAAATTGAAAAGAAAATATGAAGGAAAGCATTAGAATACAACCATTGAGTAAACATTAAGATAGATGGGCATGCTGTATATAAATATATGCCTTTAGTTCGTCCCCGCCGTCAATCGCGGCGCTGTTTCGCGTCTTTTTTTTAACACGGCAGCTTGTCTACCCTGGCCCTCAATGGGACGATGGTATCTGTTGATCGATCGTATGTATAGATACCGATCGTCGTAGAACAACTCCCGAAAGTGATCCATCGGTTGACACGAGGTCTAGCGGACGATCCTGGAACTAGGGGCGTAGGCGTAATCGCGACCGGTAGATCGGTGGTGGTGGTCGATAGGTCGTGCCGCCACAATTTTAATTAAACACAAGTCTATATTTCTGTTATATCCCATAGTAAAAGATATTAAAGTGTATATATTGATCCAAACGAATTCTGTTTAGTTCTTTGTGCTGTCTCTATACATAAGAGTTCCACCGATAATTATGATAACAAAGGATTAATTATTTACCGAACTGAACAAAATATATTATATCTTCAACAATTTTGTATTGCCGTACTATTGCAGGGGCTAAAACTACTTTAAAAGATGTAGAAAAATATAATTCTCTTAAAATTCCGTAAGTCAATATACACTTATTGTTAGGCATAGGTACAGTGCGGAGATGGAAACAGAATAACGGAACGATGCAAGAGAAAAAAAAGTATTCTACACATTCAACCACATCTTTTGATCTCACTGGTATTATATACGATGTGGCCATTTTCACGGAAAGGGCCTCTTCCACTCTTCTATTCCAATCAATCAGACCCGCATCCTGTCACCCGTCTTTTTTCTAGCTTAACACAATAGTTCGAAACTCCAATCATTCTTTTCTATAATATCCTCACAGTACATAGTATTTCGCAACCAGAAACTCATTGATATCATATTCATGAACCGTCATCCCATGAAAAAAAAAGTCGTCTGCCGATATCCTTTGTTAACCCACGCAAATAAAGAATGCATCTCTAAATATCGGTAATACAAGAATTTAAAACTGCCGTGGAAAAAATAGTAATAAATTATTCTACACTCTACGATACACGCAACGAGCACCTAAGTCGATTGTAACAGTAACAAAGACGGTCGATTTGTACCAGATATTCTTATTTCTAAATGTCACACGTGAAAGGATTAACGCAGAAATGTAATCGCAACGCGAATAACTGACCTTCGGTAGAGGCTCGGGCGGTACGTTAAAGCGCAACATGCGAACTATACAAAAAGTGCATACGGTATTATCTACACATTGGTGCGGTGTCAGCGGATAATAATATTCATCGATACGTGCTATGGGAGTTAACTCTGTGTGTGAGACATCGAGGAAGTACTCGGTGTCCGTGATCATTGCAGAATTAAAAATCCATTTAAGTACCGTGTTGATCATTGGATCTCGTGAAATTGATACGTATCAGTAATGGAAGGTGCAAGAATTTTTAGAAGGGCACCCTGAAAAAAGATTAAATATGTGCAACGTTTATTTTAAAAGTGGTGTATCCATTTTATGTAAAGCTATAAACAATTGACTCTTAGTATTTCAAAATATCCTCATGCTTTGATCAATTTAAAATTCGACAATAGATTATTGTGTAACGATTGATTATGAATGTGGTGTACATCCATTTTCCGTAGGCTAATTCAAAATTTAACAGAGATGACGCCGCATTTAAGAATAGATTTATCTCCAACCGGTCGACAGATACGACCAGAATTTGAAAGAATCAAGCTAACACCTTTGTATGAAGATGTCAGAACAATTTGATAGGAAAAACATAAGGATATGATACAGTTATTGCCTTATATGCCTTCTGTGCATCACGAATATTTCAAAACTCTTTCACAGACTGAGTGTACACGAAAAGCAGTATCTATTGATAGTTCGCCCTAATGATAAACTCGTCATTAACCCTCATACGTGCCTTCGGGGGACATTTCTTTTGAATATGTTGCAACTTGATTTAATTTCAGTAATATATACTAAAATAGATTACATATAACATTAACAAAAGCGTAAAAGGCAAATGGATGAAATGTCACTCGAGAATGTTTTGTGGAGTGTATTATGGTTAAACAGTTCAATAATATGTCAATATTTTTAACATTCAGTATAAAAATTACTATGTTATGTCTTGTTATCATTTATAAACAAAATGACATAAAACACAATGTATTTCAAGTGAAATTTAATTTCTGATAATTGCAAGTTAATGATTTTTATAATTCAATAATTATGAAAGTAGTGTAAGTCCATTTACGATGCAGACAGAATATATTATTTTAGTTAACTTAACATAAAAGTTATTTGTGTAATTAAGTCACATATTTCTAAATTCAATGAAACATTGCCAAAATTAGTACAATTTCTTTAAGTTTTTGAATCGACCAAAATGCTAACCTTTAAATATTTCGAAACTAGAAAAAATGGACTTACATCATTCTCTAAATAAATGGTCTTGTAGTATAGAATAAGTAAGCCATAATAATTAAGTTAGCATAGAATAAGTAAATAGCTATATAACTATTTTCCTCCTTTCTTTCGAATTCCTTCTTTCTTCGATGATAACATTCTTTTTTAATGTCATCGCAATCGGCTTGATGTACTTTCTTTAACTTACACCAGCTACAGTGCCGGCCAAAAGTATTAGGACACCTGCTACGTATGCACGAAATCGGAAATTGATTGTGGAGTGAACATTTTCACTGTTCCTATTTTCATGTTTTGATTAAAACATATTCTCAACTATAAGTATTTACGACATCCTTGGTTAATTTATAAATTTATTACTGGTTTTTTGGCAACAGTCTATATTATAAATAACGGAGCAACTTTCAGGTTCTGCTGAGTGTGGCTTCTCGTATCAAATCCTCTGTAAATGTATACAAATGTTCATAAAAATATTAAAAACAACTGTTCGGAATGGAGTTGCAACAGATACCCGTAAAAGATTAACGTCCAGAATGCCAAAACTCGTGAAAGCCGTCATGAAGAAAAGACGTGGTTATATCGATGAAAACAAAATATAATGTTATTTTATTTTTTGCATTATAAACCTGTTATAGCACTTGATGTATGTTTGCCTTAAAATATATAATACTAAATAAAAAAAAATTAGTTAAAATCATACAAAAATGTGCGTAGATTTATGTTCATATTTATTCCATCCGAAGTAGGTGTCCTAATATAATACTTATGGCCGGTAGTGGTGCGCCGCACATCTGTCTGTAGAATGTAGATTACCTTTTCCGGGAAATTGCTTTTGAAATTTTTGCGAAAGCAAGTAACGAAGGAACTATAGCGTAAGATACGTCATAATATTTTCATTATCTATTAAAATTGTATGATAACTCAAGCAAATTTCTAAAATTTGATGACTCCTGGTAAAACATTTTACATCTCCTATAAATGCATAAAGATCCACAGTCTAATTGATATGCTGTTACTGTCGGAAGAAATAACTTAGCATAATGAAAAATAGTAACGATATATTACTTCTTTGATGATTTACAGTATAAACTGTACAAGAAATCCATACATTTTTACATTCTACAATTACCATATATATTTTGAAAGGTTAATATTTTTTAAAAAATATTTATTGACTTATTTAACTTTTCTGTTGAGTTATAACATCCGCCAGGCAATTGAGTGTAATTACTCGTCAGTATTCGCAGATCTAGATGTTATTTTTACGATTGTAATTGAATTCCGTGCGCTATAGAATAGTATTAATAAAATGATGAAATGGGGAGGAAATGAGGTTTCGGGTTGGGCCGATATTCTCCATAAATCATCGCGTCAATTCATAGCGCCTCGTTCGTACATGGAGTATTATATTAAACGGACACAAGCCACGTATATTTCTATAATTAAAATCGTCAGCAATTAAAAACGAAAAGTTCCATTAGTTACGATAAAATGAAAAGCAATTATACAATTATAAAATGGTGTTGTACCCATTGACAACACTGAATAATGCCACCAATCAATAACTACACCGAAACCGCTTTTTACTCGAATTATTGTTATGCGAAATCGAATATCATAAAATAATTTTTTTTATGCAATTTTAATTCATCTTTATGCGAACAGCCTAAAGTCTGTGTTACAAAATAATCCGCAAGCTTTCGCATTTATTGTTAGAAATTGACAGCGAGTAAAATTTGATTTCTAGAATCCTTAGTAAGAAATTAGAATGGACATAATATTTTTAGTTATTAAATTAGTTATTAAAATTCGTTGCATATATTCGTAGTCTTTTATGAAATAATAATTTTATGATCCTATCGAATTCAATATTTCTTTCTTTTTCATTATTTTGCTTACATTGCAGATTTGAGACGAATTTTCACATTTTCTTTCTTTTTACGCGAATTCTATTTACGGGTAAATATTATCGTGTACAAGAGGTTTAGGTGTTGAAACATTTTGGGGACTTTTTAAAGAATTACAAGTAAAAAGTTATCACCATTTCTATCCATCTTTGGACATCAATTTCCATTCACGGTCAGAATTGTGTCCAATCACTCAATGGTGGAACTCCAGTTTAGATGTATGCCACTTGGTAGTTACTAATGATTGCCAACGAAATTGAAAGAACTAAGTACATACTGCACTTTGCACTTAATGTGGTAACAACATGGAATACAGACCTTTTACCTTACAATTAAATGGATGGAGCTTACAAATTGTACTTTATATTTCATAACACATCCACATTGTTTAATCCTTCTATCTTGCTCTAGTAGAGTACAAAATAGGGCCATTTTTCTTGAGATTTACCGATTATCTTATAATTATTTGAATTTTCTGCAGATATATAATACAAATGATGCTTTAAAATAGTATGAGTTTTATGTAATAAACTACGTATTATTATCTGCATTTAGTAATATTGTACGTGTGTCTGGGAAAAACAAAATGGAAAAATGAACTTTAATATTTTGAAATGACATAATTTACAACAGCGGAAATCAAAAACAGAATTTTGAATGACGTAAATTCACGTCAGAGTTAGGCATGTGCTAAAATTATTCAGCGGTGATAATTTTACATTTTTTATCTTTATAATGCCACTTTTCGTCTGATATACGTAACCAAAAAATTCTATGAAATTCACACCACAATTAAATTATTCACTAACTTTCTCATTCGAAAGTGCTATTTCAGCAGTGCAAGGGGCTTGACCCACCGAAAGCTATTATTCGTGTCAATTATACATTACAAGTTCCGACATTTGAAGTTTCATACAGGTCTTTTTTCAAGAAATATGTGCCTTTGTACTTAGCATACACTTATCGGCAAATAATTTTTGACTCTTTTATGCAATATCTGCAATTATTATTGAGTGTTAAGTAAAACGATTTTGCAAACATGGTATTGGAAATATGTCTTGAAAACTTTCTAAAAACTATTTCAAACGAAAACAGCAACTGAATGTGATAAAAATACGATTATGCAAAGAATTTGAAATTCCAAGCAGAAATGGTTCCGGTAATTATACAGAAAAGGACCCACCTTACCGATTACAAAGGTTTTTCGTTATGTTGTCCGGATCATGATTTTGAACAATTTTTTCTTATAGATATAATCCCCGATTGGCAAAAAACTTTTCTTACCATTGCATTGAAATTTGCCTGTACGTGCACGTTTATGGCAACGTATGAGTCAGCATGTGCGACCGCTTGTGTACTGTTCTGCGGCTGCCGGGAAAGACTCCGTATAACGGGTGAACTTGTTGAAACGGTACCTTATAAGGATGTGCGAAAAATATAAGTCCGGCGCTTAGTTCGGCCGCCTAATAGAGACCCTCTCTTAAAACTATGCCCAACCAACACTAATTTATCTTTTCGTTATAAGAACTTAAGTTAACCCTCTATGGGCCCGTGTAACTTTGAAGTAACACGAGACAAATCTAAGCTTTTATTCTTCAAAGTCAGTTTTTTAACTTTGCCAAGTGTTCCAATTTTGTTCTTAAAGATTAACAAATTCTTTACAATTTAATGTTTCAAAATCAAGTTAAGTCTACTATTTATAATAGTATTTCTATGATTTTCTAATGTGCCATTGTACAACTGATCTTCAGATGCCACAGGAAATTCGGGCTATAGAGGGTTAATCCTTAACACTAGAACTACCAAACCAGTCAAAATGACTGGTACACAATTTTTTCCAAAAATTCTCAAAGTTTATAGGAGAGCCATAGGAGAAATATTTTACGTCCATCTCATAAAATATAAATTACTAAATCGATCAAATTTTCCACCTCTGAATTCCCCTTTTTCAAAGTACTTATTTAATATATTTAAATATGCCAGATTTAACGCCTGTACTTCTAGTGTTAAATGCATAGAGTCTCAAAAACGAAACACTGTCTTTAACTCCTAATTAAAGTATTAACCGTAGTGAAAGTTTTACTTTTGGTTGTATGGCATATTATCTTGGTCAATTCAAACGAAGTATGAAAAAAAAAGATAAAAAGTAAATCTGCGCGCTTTTCAATATGACGTTTAAATTGACGAATTGTTTTGGCGCGTCCGACGAAGTTCGTGAAAGTTAGGAGTGACAATAAAATTAAATTTTTGGGGGATTTATTCTTGCTTATTCCTATTTATTCCTATTTATTCATAATAATTAGTAAGTAAATATATGCATATTGTTTTCTTGGCAAATAAACGATATTATCTGTGTTTGTACTGCATGGTGTATTATTTTTGAAACACTTCATTTTTCGAAAAACAAAATTAAAACCTACATACTTACTATTTTTTTTTGTATTTTTGCGTAAACCTATATAATAATCTACATATAATAGATTTTTTTCGGTCAAAGGGTTAAACTAAACTCTTCGACGGCAGGTACCCTGTTATGCACACTTCACCCTGGGTACCTGTCCCCGAAGGGTCTGGATTAAGTTAGGTGCCTGTAACAAAAAGATAAATTGGTGTTGGTTGGGCATAGTTTTAAGTTTGGGCTATCCAGAGGGGGTCTAACATCATATTTCGGAACCTTGGAATTTTGGAACCATATTTCTAGTCCATCCTCGTGAGGAAAGTTTTCGATGAGTCCACCCGTTATAAAGACTCTGCTGGCCACCGTAGTGTGCTTGTAGAAACAGCAAATGCAGTGATGTGCACGTATAGAAAAAATTCGATGTGTAGTAGCAGAACTTTTTTGGCATATCTCGAAACTGAAGTCGAGCGGAAGTTGTATGTATACAAAAACAATTGCTCTGAATCACGATCCTGACAACATATCTGTAAATCATTGAAGTCGGTGAGGTGGGTTCTTTTCTGTATAACTACTGTGATTCCCTTATACGGATTTTGCTAACTTGTTCATATTTTCAGTCTTAACCAGACCGTAAAATACGCAGAAATTGCGAGAATTCGAATTTGATATCACTGCAAATGCAGAATAGAAGCCAGTATATGAAGCAAGTATAAAATTACGCGAGGTCGCTAAAACCGCGATTTCAGAATCTTCCTTATATTCGATCGAAAAATGTAATCTACCGGCAGCCATGAGTTTTACGTTGCTATATCGTCTTGGAGGAACGGGGTTACATTGTGTTAGCCTAGGTCGGTGCAAAAGCGATCTTAACTGACGAGCCACGCGGACTCGTTAAAAGCCGCCATAGAGCTTTGCGATAAAAATGAACCAGCAACGGAAAGATAACGAAATGACGATAATATATCATCGAATGTCGTTCCTCTTCCCCATAACGTTCACTTAAATTAATATTTGTTATATCGTAGATAGCGTTATTAGTGGAATAAAAATGTGGAATCATTTTACTTCTTAACTGGCGGGACATTTTATGACCTATTAATGTCCGCGGAAACTTCTGATGCAATTTTAAAGTGCTCGACGTTGTTTTACGTATCTTGTCGTTATTAATCCTTCCGCTTCGACGCGCTTATGAGAAAATGTAGTAGAAATTGACGACTCGACGTGCAGATAGAAAGTAGGAAATAGTTTGAATGTAATGATATGTTTAATTAATAGACAATTCTTTCGATAGTATAATTCTTAAAGCATTCTTTGCCTAATGCTCCGACAGATGTATCTTATATGTAAAATGCGGAAAATGTTTAATATAGTACTCATTTGCAGAATTAATATCAGTACATTGTTTAATAATTATATAGCTGAATATTCTCTATTAACTTGTTAGTAGTAAAACATATAGTAGCCAATATAAGAGTCATTGTCAGTTGCGTGAAAAACTTTAAGGGGACTTTCTCCCTGGACTTAGGATCGTGGGTCCTAACCAATTACTGATTGTAATTTACAACAGGTCTTGGACGTTTAAGCGACGACGAGGTGCAACGAGAGGATTTCCCGAGAGCAAGCTTTGTAGAACAATTTATAAAAAGAGGCAATCTTCTTTGGAAAGTCGTGAGAGACCTGTCTCCTCTAGCAAGCTCCCAGAACCAACCTTTGCAACATTTACGCACCTGAGCATCGGTGCCACATATCACACTATTCAATTCTTAACTACATTTTTTTTTATTTCCATTATCTTTTCATATTCTAACTTACATCTGTCAACATGTTTGTTGCATATTACGCGACAGTGATCCATAAAATGGATTCATTTTCAACCATAGTAAACTGATCCATCGGGCTTGCATGGTTGAACTTTGTAATTGAATGAAAATTACAGAAAGATATTGTTACATATAATTTAGAGTTTAACTCGAACTTATTAAATAGCGAACGCTGAGTAGAAGTTACGGTTTTGGAAACGATATGTATGATTCAAGGAATCGATGGCTTTAATCCTCTTGCTACTGCGGGTGACTATAGTCACCCGCCACAAAAATAAAGTCAAAAGTTAAGACAAGTTACACGGATAAGTAAAGTTAAGACAAATACGTTCTTGGAAAAATTATAAACACATTGTTATGAACACAAATCATTTTGCTTCTAAAAGCAGTGCCGCGACGACATTTTTGAGACAAAAGATTTGGCCTCGAATGCTGAAGACTGCATGCGCTTAATATTTCCACTTTTGGCGCGGCGCGCCGTTCCACACGAGGGACTGCGCAGCGGGGCCCGCCGTAGCGAGAGGCTTAATAGAATCTTTTACAGCATGGTAGAAAAGAACTTACAATTAGATTAAATGAAACTACCTATTTGGAAAAAAGCAATATATAAGTATGTATGCATATTCAAAAATTGAGTAACATATAACAAAAGATACAGAAATAGCCCGCCAAAATATTCAAATTACCTTTCGAGCGATTGACATACTCAGGCTTGTTGTTAACCCCTTGTCTTATAATGTTTTTGTGGCTGTTTATGCAATATCTCATAATTAACACGTTGAATGCCACGGGGGTCAGCGGTGACCGGCTCTATCGAATTCAATAAAATTTTTGATGACTTTTAAATTGTAATACTTACGAATTTCTTAATAAATTCAGCATTTAAATATTGGTGTTAAAACGATGCCGAGTTAAAAGTTCTGCCGAGTATATACCTATTTGTAATTTTAACGTTTCCCGCTTTGAAAATTCGTGATTTTAATAGAAAAATTGCATTGCAGTAGAAATGATGTACTAAGACAATACGGTTGGCATTTAATGTGTTAAATTACTGAATTAAGTATGTATCGATAACTCTTGATACATCATATATTTTAACATAATATTAATAGCGTAAAAATTGAAAAAAAAAATAAAATTTTCTATTCCATTTACCGCGTTATGAATTCCACTCGTTAGTGCGGAGCAAGGGGATAATTGAATAAAATGTTTGTAGCATAAGATGTGCTTTTCCTATTGCGTCGTTATCTCTTGATGATCAGCAATCACTATCTAAACTAAAATAAAAATTATACTTTGTTGCGTCCATAGGATTCACACTATTATACAGGGTATTTCACCTAACTTGACCACCTTAAATATATCGCTTATTTTGTATGATAGAAAAAATGTCAGAGGTAGAAAATATTCTGTTTGAAGTTGCCAATACGGTGATGGGCCGAATTTTTTTCTGAAGGTCATATTTTTCGAGATTATAAGGCCATCGTATTTTTTTTAAATGGGACTACATATTTTCACTACACCAGTCTTATAGCTTATAAAAAAATGAATACAAATAAGTGCACTATGTTAACCTTCACGTGACCTTTAGCGAGAAAATTATCGCTTTGACAACAATATGTATCGGCATAGCAAAGCCTTTGTAAACGGTACATTGTAGCCGCGTCCCGCTATAATATCCCGATAGAGGATCCGGCGAATAGTAACGACGAACACGCCAAAAATGCTTGTATACATACTTCAACCGATGAAAGGAGAATACGAATGTCTGTCTTCAAGCACCCGGGACAATTACACGGTACACTGTTTCAATAAAGTTGAAATTCATTCATTTACCGTCCCCGAACGCGTACTGAGGTTACTGACAAACATTTCATGAGTTTCTCGCTAAAGGTTACGTGAAGGTCAACATATTGCACCTAGTTGGATTCGTTTTTTTATAAGCTGTAACACTGTTGTAATAAAAATATACAGTCCCATTTAAAAAAAGTACGATGACCTTGAAATCTCGAAAAAAATGACCCTGAGAAAAAAATTGGGCCCATCACCGTATTGGCACCTTCGAACAGAATATTTTTTACCTCTGACATTTTTTCTATCGTACAAAATAAGCGATATATTTAAGGTGGTCAAGTTAGGTGAAATACCCGGTATATTACATACATCAAGGTACAATCTTTTCTTACGCATTCCACGAACTTCAGCTAATTGTGAGGCAAGACAAATAGGTGGTCGTTGCACTGTTTGCAAATATCAAAATATTAAAACGAATCAATCTATCAATTTGACATTTGTAAAGTGCTACTGGGGATTGATCATTTTAAATATTTCCATACAGTTATTAAGAAAAATTCCTCATCTCATGGAAATATACTTACTTCATATCACTTCTTCTATGTTCGAAATAAAATTCAATTAATTCAAGTATGTTGATTTCCTTGAATTATTAACAACTAAATCAAATTACAGAATAATTTGCATAAATTTTTGTAGATTAGGTAAGAGATTGATTAAAATATGTTTGAATATATTTGAGTACATTTAGATTCTTTTCACAAAAAATTGTTTTCCCTGTTACACGCCCATTTTCGACTTTAGCCAAATGATGCAAATGGGTTAATTAAGATGGACATAAAAATATTTTGTTCACTAGAAACAAGAAGAAACTTAAAAGCTTACAATCACATCGACTCCTATTTCAATCAATTTAACCCCTATCCCAACTACATGAGATTAACACTACAAATATCTTATAAAAATTCGCCAACTTTATAGGGTGAGCCATAAAGTAAATATTCCGCGGCCATCTTATGAAACATAGACTAGTTAATCGATCATCGTTTTCATCTCTTAATTCCTCCGTTTCCAAAGTACTCATTTAATATATCTAAATATAATATATTTAACACCGGTCTTTCTAGTGTTAAATATTTGTTTTTCCTACTGAATATCCTCCTACGTGAAACCCACCGCGAGTAACGATAAAGACTTCTACTTTGGCTCTATGAATCACGATAGGAGAATATTTTCCCGTAACAAATTGCGGTCCACAATAAATGGTCAGGGCCGCACCTAGGTCAACCATCGCCCACGGCAGAGTGTATATCCTCCTGCAGAACGCTACGTTGCTCTATTGGACTCTAACGTATACTATAATTTCACGTTGTTCTAAAATGCGTTAAGACCCGTAGATGTTTGTGTTTTGAGCATGGACTATACGCGATTACGAAAGACTATGATTACAGGTAATGGGACCGATATTACGATTTTACGAAATACGTTTATAATTTATTACGGTGAAGCCCTTTATAATTCCTGTTTTGAATTATATCCGATGACCTTCTTCGACACAGTGGATTTAGCAGCGAATTTATTGCGACTTGGACTTTGATTTTGTGTATTCGATTAAAAATTTTGCTGATACCTATAGTCATCGTTATCTTGGAATAAAAATAAATCCAGAACGGTGCGCTATCTCATCGAATTCTTTAATTCGCAAATGATTGAGACATTGTACTGTAGAAGATTAATATTTATTATTAGACTGCGGATGTTTTGCAAATTTTAATTTTTGTAAATATAACCAAGAAAGTGGAAACTAACTTCAAATTTGTTTCATTCGCAAAATATTCTATGGCATAGCCATACCTTAGTTGTTTTATACATCTTAATCTTACACTTAATCGCATAGAAATATAACAATTCAGTTATTAAAAATACTGTTAACGTAGCCATTTTATCGTTTGCATTTTACGGTTTTAATAGAATGAACAAAGAATAGCTGCAATAGAAATTTCCTTTATTATTTTCTCTGTTTCTCGTGCAACGTATTGTTTCTGGACGTTACTCCTTCAATTTGTGGTATTCGAATATGTACTTGACGTTTTTACTTTGAAAAAAAAACAATATAATTGTACTTTGCAAGAATTACAATATTTCTGACGACGATGCACATAAAAGCCTCCCAACTAAAGTCAACATTATTGTACGCATTTATACAAAATTAAAATTAACACTGAAATTACCAACGATTAATCCTGCAAGTCTCGGCACAATAAACAGACAAATATGTTGGAAGAAAGAAATTTCATCAGTTCAATCATTTACATATTGCGCAGCAAATGTTGAAAATTAAAGGAATTAAGAAAGTTGCGGTACTAATACAAAATATATTAAAGACGTTTGCCTGTTAAAAGACTTTCAAAAAATATTAGGAAATAAATTAATTCATTCAAACATGAAATACGGTGTCAGTGAACATTATTATAATCATGGAAATGACATGATTACTTCATGAAACGGAAATTTTCAAAAACAGATAACGATTCATTTATTCTTTACGACTATACATTTTGCAGTATTTTTCTCATGATAAAATAAATAGTCACAATGTTTAAAATGCTAATTCTTCGTTGCAGAAGTTATCCCTGGTAGGGAACGATAACACTGCCTTGTCGGAATATAAGGGAAATATAAAAAGTTCATTCATGAGCAGGTTGCATGTACCTTTTTATAATGTAATATCCTTTGTGTATAGGGTGGGTAGTAATTTCTAACGTTGCCCCCTTTTTAACCTTATGTAATAAAATGCTTTATCAGGATATTACGAAGTAACTAGCCGGATTTCATGATGCAAAAAGTAAATATTCGCGGTTTATTTCTTTCCTGACTTTCTACTAAAATTTGATTTTCCTTGTTCTACCTTAATATGTTGTTTGGTCAGCTCATTTCGGGGTAATATTTCGCAATTTAAGGGTAGGGGATACACGTACAATCATAATCTGATGAAATATATCTATCTAGAAATATTTCAGAATTTTCAGCAATTGTTTGACTGTCGGAAATAAAAACATTAAGGGTAAATATTTTATCTGCCCATGGAAAAGGTAGTTATTCACAGAACAAGTAGTTCTACAAGTAGTACACAAAAGTAATTTTCCATAATACTCAATTATAATACACCGTTAAATGTTGGTTCGCACTTTCTCGGATTATTTTAAAAACTACAGGATGACATAACGACACTAAAGTAATCTTAAATGACTATCATTTTGTACATAGAATGGCTTTTATATATGAAATACTTATCTTCTTCTTTCTGTTATTAGTATTGTTCCATTATGTTTAATTCCCTGTAATCAATTTATGAACTTTTTGATCGACAATTGTTTCGTCAGATTGCAATTTTGCGTATATTCTATTTCCAAGGGCCATTTACGGTCTACATCGTTTTCTTTATTTTTTGTCAGCTCAGGAAAATTCATTTCATGGAATTTTCTACCTTCGTATAGTCACCTTCATTCAATAATAAAAAGAAGTAACCGTACCATGGGATATTTAAGAACAGATACAAAATAATTGCTAAATTCCGAAACTGCAATAAAGTGGAGAGAAAATTAAGTACTGCAATAAATCACGTCGATGGGTCCACGCAAGATTGCAGAAGATTCAGCTATAAAACAACAGGCGTAACTATATCAATGAATTTAAAAGATTTAGGCGAAAAATTGATGCTAAGTAAAAAAATATCTTTACTCAATTTATCATTTTACTAAATAACTTTACACCATAGACAATTTTTCGTTGCCCAAAAAAATAATTTTAACCCCTTATCATACATTAAGGAGTGGCACTCGTGATACTGTAAATGGAGTAGAAATGTTTTAAGCCTTTCAAAAACTATTAAATTGGAAATATAAGTGGGCCACGAAACGATCAAATTATTTCCATACCATTAATTTGACGTTAACACTAAAACTACCAAGGTGATCAATACGACCGGTTTCCAATGATTTCTAAAAATTCCCTAAATTGTTAAGGGTGCCGTGTAGTAAATATTCCACGTCTGTCTTATAAAATGTAAATTCCTTAATTAATCATCCTTTTCACTTCTTGATTTCTCTTTTACCAAAGTACTTATTCAGTATATTTAAATATAATAAACATAAAACCGGTGGTTCTAGCGTTAAGTTATACAGTCTATCGCATAACACAGTAGAAATCGTGGGACAAGAAGTTGAAAGAAACGCAAAACCCCGAAAACCGCGTCTCCTTTGAGCACGTCGGATAACCATGATTCCACTGCTCTTTGAACATCCGAGCTACGCTGTTCCACGGAAAGGGTTCTCGAGTATCCTCAAATGGTATCTCAACGTTCCTCCTTTTCTCCAAGCGGCTAGTTTTGGAATATTAACACGCTGAGTCACGTAGCTAAATTATAAAGTCGCAGTGATGAGTCAGCCTGGGTTAAGGTCATTGCGTGGAGAGGAACTACGTGATACCGGAGACTCAATCCCGGTTGCCACTCTAATATAGTCTTCCTGATGTAGAATTAAAAAGAAATATGTGCGCATGATTATGAAAGTGGTCCAAGACAAAGATTTGAAAAGATGGACATGTCATTTATTAGGTACCGGAAAAAGTTCGCGCGGATTTATAATTCCAAGTTCAAGTACTCCTAACTTTTCTAAAAAAACAGTTTTATTTTACAATGCTGTCATAATTGACTTCTACAACACTTTTACAACGTCCTACAATCTTATACATCCCCTTTTTGTAAAAAACGGAGATTTTATTAGCAAATAATTTAACACTAGAACTACCGGCGTTAAATCTATCATATTTCAAAATATTAAATAAGTACTTTGAAAAAGGAGGAATCAAGAGGCGGAAAAGATTCTCGATTCGGTGATTTATGTTTTTTAAGATGGACATAGAACATTTATTCTAAGACTCTTCTATAAACTTGGAGAATTTTTGGAAAGAATTGTGTACCAGTCATTTTGACTGGTTTGGTTGTTCTAGTGTTAATTGCCGTTCTGACCGCGGCATCATTTTTGAAATTTTTATTGGCAATAAAATTTGATAACGATAAAAATATATGGTAAACAGGTGCAGACAATTCAGAATTATAAATGAGTCGATATCAAGCCGTGATAGCAAGTTGTTACATATTGTGAGTCCTATAGCGCTTATTCTACTCTGCCAAACGGTGCGGTATCCATTTGTTCCAATATTTTATGGACGCCTATTGATTGTTGTCTCTTCTTGGCTGTGGATTCATCACATCGAAATACTTCTGGAATGTCTGTACAACTTTTTGAGTGTTTAAAGGCATGTATGTACCCTCACAGTTCATTGTCTTTACTAATGGATAGACGTCCCGACTCTGGCTCATGTTCTCGCGATTCAATACCTTCTTAAAATCGCTTAAATAATTTTTGCAGTGTCCTTTCACTGAAAATGCCTTTACCACACACGCTGTGAATATGTTTTACTGCATTTACTGCTGAATTTCCAAATTGAACGCATAAAGCAAGAAATCTCGTGTCTTGAACTTTACGCTATCTGTCTTTAATTTCACATAAACAATGGAATTTTTAAACAATTGAAAGCTTCACGTCATGTATACCAACAGTATAATCGTAACTTTCTGTTGATGCCAATTTGAAGCATGACAAGGATGTATTTCTGACTAAAATTTGATTGAAATTCATTGCGAAAAAGAAAACCGCACGAACTTTTTCAGGTAACTAATATTTTGTGTTGCAATGATGTACGTACGTCACAATGTGGTGGAACTGCTTTGTAGAAATGATTAGAAATTGAACCGTTTGATAGATTTGACAGCTGTCTTGTAAAGAAATAAATGCGCAGCCCAAAAGAAAAGTTGGAATACATCGAAACGAAGAGTAAATGACTTATTGTTAGGCCAGTGATAGGCAAACTACGGCCCACGTGCCAGGTGTGGCTCGTATACAATTAGTTCTATCCAGCCACGGCCAAAGACTTTAAAATTGTAGCATAGAAATTTTCTATTTCAATGTTTTAAAAAATTCAATTAATTCTTACGCCACGAACGGGACCTATGTATACCATAAAATTCTCAAAAATTACTGATGGAAATGTTCTGTGTTTAATTTTGATAGTAACTTATTCCACTAGTATTTTAAAATTGAATGGACAGTTGGATACATATATAGGGGAGAGTTACCAAATGCGTACTAGTCACCTAAATCGTACCACCTCTTTTATTTAAAAATTAATGCATTTTGATGGCTCCTGGTGGTAAAGATATGAACTTTTATTTATGTCAATAAAGTAGGACCAAAAAGTCATTCGCATCAAATGTTGTTTTGTGAATAACAGAAGCATAAAGAAATCAGGTAAGTCTGATGTTAATTTTAAACGATTTTAATCGGCTGAATTTAATATAAATCTACAGTTTCTGAGGTAGTCTTATATAATTTCGAAAACTAGCTATATCATATTATTTATTTCTATTTAATTTATAAAATATGTTGATAATGTTTTAAAGTTAGATTCAATTATTTGGCGGAACGTCTTTTTCCTAAATCGTACCACATTGTGGTTTCCGAAATCGTACCAGTATTTCACGCCTTCAACCAACATCGCTGCTCCAGTACTCATAGAAGTGGAGAATGTAAACGATTGGTTCTGTTTTCTTTGCAATAATTCTTATTTAGAAAACATGATTCAATGCTTAAAGTGCCAAAAGTGGGTACATGAAGCTTGTGGAGGAGTTTCGAAAGAAGACAATATTTATTATTGTCCTAATTGTATTTAAGTTAAGTACTGTAATATTACATTTTCTTTCATGTTGTATTGTATATTAAACTTAAATTAAACTCAAAATACAGTTTCTCTTATGATTATTTTGTGTCTTTTTAATCCAACACATGAGGTACGATTTTGGAAACCGGGTGGTACCATTTAGGATACCGGTTGCCGAAATCGTACTGTTTGCATGATTTTATAAAAGTGTTCATATCACAATGATCTATCAATAAATATTTAAAAAATCATATTAAATTGCAACTTCGATAGTTAATGCATAGATGCAAAACATAATATTTGCTAAAATTCCTTCGAAATTAAGTGGTACGCATTCGGCAACTCTCCCCTAGCTTTTTTATTTTGTAAATAGATGTCACACCATGAAATTTTGATTAAGTTTTTGTGAATCAAAGGTGACATTAAGAAATTTTGTATTGATTTTCATGGTCTTCCTCAATTTTTTGTGTGTTGTCTATTATACAGTGTTTCGGCCTTTATTGGCACACTCGAATAAAAGCAATAGACGTAATGTGAGTATTTTATTTTATAACTTCTGCTAATCTAACTTCTAGTGGTTCATATATGCCCTCGTCATACTTTCTGTTGTCCTTTGTCCCAACAGTATTTTTAGAGATATTTTATTCGCAGGTAAAATTTACGGACCACTTGCAGATGAATAATTACAAAATATTCTCGACAACTCAAGATATCATCAAACTAAACTAAAGTTTTAAGCTGGTGTTCCTTTCTTTGCCTATGTAAATTTTCTATAGAAATTAAAATATCTTTTTGTATATGCAAAATATAGTTTTAAGAATTTAAATGTCTGATGAGTATTTAACTTCATTTCTCCGAATTAATACATCCCGGTTTGAAACAGATCATGAGGGACTTGTAGAAATGCAGTCACAGCTTCAATCATCGCATTAGTGTTAAAGAAATTTTAAAATAATATTTTTTTGTGTTCTTTTTGTGTTTTACAATAAATTACATTTGCTCGCCAAAATTTGCCCTTGTTTTTAATCCGCTCTTAAAAAAGTGTACCTATCACTGACTTGGACCATTGTAATAATTACATACTGACACATATGTATATAAGTCATAGTTTTCTATAATAATGGAGTCTCCGTTCCATCAAAGACCTAAAGAGAATTTGCGCACGATGATACTGTTGCAACACACTCGTGCAACTCGTTCATCACGTTGCTTTCAGTTTGTAAAGTTGCAGGTTCGTCAAACTTGTGTGGTATAGTTGGTAAACATTGTTGACAGATCGAAAATGCATATTTCGATAAAATAGGGTGTATATGTATAAAGAGAATAGAAGCGAAATGTAACAATGAAATCGGAAATAAGTACATGTAAAAGGAT